>CP136060.1:404396449-405821508 GCA_032464435.1 Aegilops umbellulata | reverse complement strand
CAGGTGGTGGGGCGATGGGGCAAGGGGGCGGCAGGTGGTCGGGGCGGCGGCGGGTGGCTGGTGGCGGGGGCGGGGGTGGTCGGGGCGGCAGCGGGTGGCTGGTGGTGGGGGCGGCGGCCGTTGGCGGTGGTCTCATCGGGGAGAGAGGACTGAAAGAGAGAGAGAGGGAGGTATAAGGGTGGGGAGCCGTTAGTTAGGTTATCTCTTTGCCATCCGCCCCCCTTTGTCGTCCGGTTTTTTTGCTCTTTGTCGTCCGCTCGCGGACAGCAAAGAGGGGGCTGTTAGGTTTTTTTTTAGCAGCTCGTTAGTGGGGCTCACCTCCCTCTTTGCCGTCCGCCCGCTGACGGCAAAAATTCTTTGACGTCCGCCAGCAGACGGCAAAGAATTGGTTGATGGCGAAGACCTTCTTTCCCATCAGCCAGTTCTTTATCGTCCGTTTTTTGCAAGCTAACAGCAAAGACATTCTTTGTCGTCCGCCAGCAGACGGCAAAGAATAGGCAAGCAGCAAATAAGCAAATTCCAGTAGTGTCTCATGGTATGAGAAACTAAGACACATGCTAGCAGATCGTGTTATAACAGATGATTTCAGAAAATATAATCACAAAGTATAACAGACAAGTTTGTGTCGATTCAATATTATTGTTCTTCTAATGTCATACCCTCAATGTTGTTTTAGGACTATTGTTACACTTAATGATGTTCTAAGATCCGAAAAACATGATCACCAACAACACTTGAGCCAGTCTTAGAGGCCAGACCGGGAACCTATTGTTTAACCATTTATCATTTCACACATGCATATGAGTTTTCCACTGAATCGCATATTCCAGGATCATAGCAGTTATAGCATGAAATATAAAATCTTAATTATGAATAATGGAAATATAATACAATATTATTGCCTTTAGGACATATTTCCAATACTCTGGTCGTTGCCCACCCTGGCTCTAGCAGTAGCGTGGAACAATGCTAGGTAATCTGCCGGCACCGATATTTTGAATTCCTTCGACGACCTAGTCTTATCAACCCGCTGGAGCAATGCCCATCGCGCCTGTAGCGCCTTGTTCAGCCAATACAAGTCTGGTCTCCCAAGGCCTCTATCCCACTTCGTATGCATACCATATCCCAAGCGACCGCACAATTCCGACCATTCGCTTCCTTCTTCCCACACCAAAGGAAACCACGACAAATTTTCGCGAGCTCCACCAATGTCTATGGTGATAGATCTAGGGCTAGCATTGCGTGAACTGGGATGGCACAAAGAACAGACGTGACGAGGATCGGGCGTCCACTCTTTGATCTGTGTCACCTTCTATTTCACCTTCTCAAGAGACTCTCGATCTGTGTCATGCACCTCACAGGCAAGATTATTAGAATAATGGTGAATATGTGGATTCATAGAGCTAGTAGCTTCCACCCACTATGATGTGTCATCCTTAGGATGAGAGATTCTATTGCGCTGCTGTCGAGTCGAAGCGATGCTAAGAGGAAAGGAGGTAATCCTGTCACCATGTTTGAGGCAATTAACTCGTGATCATTACATCCAAAGGACTTCCTCGAGATCAAGTAAGAATTCAACCAACTTCTCTTCTTTGCTTACATTTCATCATTCCCAGACACCTGAGGACCTAGCCGAGCTCGGCTGGGTGTTTCGAAGCCACCTATTTAGTTTTTACAACACTAAATGATCCCAGTCATGGAAGATTCTCTACATATACTCGAACTTGGCGATCACACCACTGCCGCAACACACATGTTAAAATCATCTCATGCATGTTGGCTTTGTTCAGCAAATTGGGCTTCTTTTGAGCTATCTTGCCTCAAAAGAACGATAGCCCATGGGCCTGATTGTTCCATCCAAAGGAACTCTGTGTCCAGAAACCATATATTTGTTTCTAAAAAAAGCCATATATTCGTTTCTAAAAAAGAGAGCCATATATTCCTCTCTGTCTAACCTCTGCTGCAGTAGATTTTTCACCGTTGTAATACCCCGCTAGATCATGATTGGCGCGCGTTGTCGTCCTGTCTATTTTTCAATATATTGATAGTAATGTTTACAAATATATAGACGTGGAAGGACCAAATTCCTATTTTCAATGGAAGAGCTTCTGAAGCATCATGTAGGAGAACCAAATATTTATCATTTTATGTAACTGTCATCTTCTATAATTTCCATGCCATATTGTCCATCCTCTTACGTTCATGTCTACCAAGATTTTTGTAGCATCTCATAAATTGGATCATAAATCTACAATCCAACATTTATGACCACTGATGCGCTAAAAGGTGATCCAGAAGGAAAGTGAAGCCAAATGGCATTCCATGATACTGACTGCTATACCAACTGCTATACCAATCTTGACAAAACTTCTCAGCAAGACATGTCAAAATAATAATAGTGTGACATCCTTATAAAGCAATATTTTCTCTTAGTTAGATATATGTAAATGACATCAGCAATACAATTAGAAGATGGATTATGTGATGCTACTAAGTAGGAGATGCATTTGTCAATGGGCATGTGGAAAGATTAGCAGCTCTCTTAGTGAATGTATTAGCTCTTTCAACCATTCGTGCGTTTGATACTCTGAATGCTTGAATCCTATATTTGCGTAGAAAGAAAATAGTACTACATAAATAGAACCAATATGCAACATTGACCTTTTTGTTCAGATCAATATAAATGAAAATTTAGTATAAATAACACCAGTCAAAGACACTGCAAAAATACTCATTCCTCTGTTCATAAATATAAGATGTTGTGGATATTTCAATATGGAGTACATACAGACTGAAATGTATAAACAAACACACTAAACATGTCTATATACATCCAGTTCAAAAAAAGAGTTAGTACATTTTATATTTGTGAGTATTTAGTGAGCTGTTTGGCTGCACTTTGGTGATGTACGTTACAAAATCACCGATTTACAAACTATGCAAATATGAGTATACACTATTCTTAGTCCTTACCAAGGAAAGCTACATAATAGTTGGTAGCTTTTGTTGGTTCAGTACATGTACAGAAATCACCGGCTCTTATGGTCACAACAACATCAGTCTCTCTGCGAATCTGATGAACGGGAAGATGAACATATGTGAGGACTAAACTGGACTAAACTAAAGATGTAACACAAAGGGTAATATTATGATAAATTTGTACACATCTAGATAAGATGCAACAATGCTCTATGCTCATGACAGACCGTTGTAATAGGTTCCGAAGAAGAAAATTATATAAAGTAGGATGATTCGTTGGCAAGAATCCCAAGAAAATGCAATACATCTTTATTCTAAAATGTAACGTAAGGAAAAGATAATTCAATAAATGAAAGGACAATAAGATTTGAACAAGTATTCATCTAAAGACCTTAAGAATGAATGTAGTGTTTATTACAAATACTAATATAAGAAGAAAGAAATGATTCCTAGAATGTTTTTATTCGAAATCATAATGCTAATAATTTGGCATATCATCATTGTACGGCAAAGTTATAGCGATTTGCCTATATACAGATAGTAATACAGACCTAATCTTGAGATTGCAAATGCTACCCCAATTTTAGTTTCTAACTAAATAACATAATCAATTACACGATACGGAGTTAGTGGATATATTTTCCAACCATAGCCTCTCAGAACTAACCATTTCAATCAAAACAATGCTTACCTTACGTCATATGAAAGCCAACACAAATGTGTTTAATCGGAAGAAACATTCCTGCTATCAGTGATTATTAACAGATTATATTGTAGATGCCATCATACAGTCCAACATACAAAGTTAAATTATGCAAGAACAAAGATCGTCCATTAGTGACGGTTTTTTGGTCTAGATTTAGATAAGAAATGTCTTATGTTTTGATACATAGGGAGTATATTGCCATGTCATCTTTTTCATTGATCCATAAAGTCCGCCAAGATTTCGTGTTTTCGTTGTTACCAATGACCTACGAGAAAGAGAGGGTAAAGGGTTTGAGATGAGCAAGCTATCGTGGGAGAAAGAGAGATGGGGTGTCAGCGACATCACCCGACATCCCCGCATCATTCTATCACGTCTCGCGTGGCGCCGAATCCCCTTCTCCTTTCTCTCGCAGCGACCGAGCAATTCCGTGTGTTTGAGCAATTTTTTTCCTTTGGGAGGGTTAGCGACCGGATGGATCAACCACATGCCTTCGAAAAATTTCCCAGAGTAGTAGCGGCCCATTAGGACAGGCGGCCCATGTACGGTACATTATGGCTAGAACGAAGATCTAACGGCCAGAAACTGTTCGAACGCATAATCTAATGGCCGAAAACGCTGATATCGCGAGACAGCTCCGTTTAGACTCTTTTTTACTGCCGCAATTAGTTGTGAAACCCTAAAAAAAACCTAAAAGATTAAGATTTGGACGATATAAAACATCGGACAACCCCCCGCCCCGTCCTCTCCAGTGCCCAAATCCCCAGCGCCGCCACTCCCACAATGCTGCGGAAATGCCGAAGTCGCGAAAGCCGAAGGCCACCGTCGCGCCGGCGGCGCGCCGCCCGCCGCTCCGCATTGAGTACCGCGCGCGGTCCCACGAGGCATGTTACGGCGCGCGCGTGGTGGTGCAGGACGGCCATCTGCGCGTCATGTTCGAGGATTTCCTCGAGGACGCGGACGAGTGGTACGATCCGGACGCGCCCGAGCTTGCCTCCCCGCGCGCCGTGGACGCGCTGCGCCTGAGCTTCCGCCGGGCGACCAGCTCTGCCTCGCCTGCGACATGCACGGCGGCGAGATCAAATACTGCGACGCCGTCCTCAAGGCCGTACGTCCTCCGCGCGGCACCCTACTCAGTGCATTCGTCACACACATATATGTTATAGGAGTAGTAATAATTGGCCCGACCAAAATATGCAGGTAGAGAAGGCACCGTGGACGGCAAGGAGCGGTGCGCGTGCCTTTCACGGTGCGATGGACGGAGGGGCCGCGCCGCGGTTGCCAGGAGAAGGTGGGCGTCGAGGTGGTCTGCTGCGTGAAGGAGTCACCGATCCAAGATCCGGAGCTGACTGAGTTCCTGGACGACGTGAGAAACAGGTTCGGCGAGGACCAAGGGGAGGCGACGGCAGCGTCTCAGCAGGCAGCCCCGACCCGGACACCAGCAGGCAGCCGACGGTACAGTCTCGCGTACTCCTTGAGTAAACTGTCTTTTCTTTCTTTTAATGGATGGATTTCTCCCCGGAAATCATCAGAGGTTTCAGGTTTGATACTTGACAGCCATCGGCTAAAAGAAAACAAGAGATACACGCTCATTACTCTGGAGCCAGAATCACAATTTTGCACGAGCCCGGAGCCCCACGTCCCTCACTATTTAACGAATAAAGGATAATATAAACCTTTGGCAGAACGTATATGCGGAACCTTGTATACGAATTGCATAGGTGCGAGTGACCGGATCGGTCCATTAAGCCATGTCCCTCCTACCATCTACTTTTGGAAATAACAATAGATTAACTCGTAATTGTGTGGTTAGAAAGAGAAATATATGTGTCCATACAACAACGTACTGGTACGGAATATGCTAGCCTGGGTCTGCCTCAAGCTATAGCAAATGGGACTAAAGGCCAGTTCTTAAGTTGCCTCTCCACAGCTTTTCCCATAAGCCGTCTCTTATATTCATTGGGGCTTCTAAACTAGTTATGAGATAAGTAATTTAGAAGTCCCAAAAAAAAATTAGAGGCGGCTCATTTTTTAAACTGGGAGAGACAGCTTATTTTTTAAGCCGTACAAAAAGAACTAGCACTAAACTAGTTTTTGAAGAAGATATTCTACCATCCCAATAGGAGTCATATCAGTACTCTGTAGGGCTGGAAAATCTATCTATGACACAGAATCACAATTTTGCACAAGCCCCGCTTCGGCACCCCCTTCACTAAAGTCTAAAGGTATAAAGAGTAATAAGGACATTTTGGAAAAATGTATACGCAGACCCATGTATACGATTTGCACAGGCGTGAGCGAGTGGGCTGGCCCACTAAGCCATGTCACTCCTACCAGGTTCTATGTAAACGACGTAAAAATACAAAGAAAAGGGTGAGCTCACGAGGACTCAAACACAAGACCTCCGACTTAAGGCGCGCAATTCTACCAACTCCACATCACTGCTGCTTGTGATCCTCAACAACACCAAATATATAAGAACATACAGGAGCGTTCATATATATGAAAACAATGCTGACAAGAATCAAAACTTTTATTGGAAGAAAATGAACAATTTTGAATGCTGAATTGTTTTTGAATTTATGAACAAAATTGGAAAACACAAACATGTTTTGTAGTTTGAACTTTCCGAACATCTTTCGAAACATGAACAATTTTTTAAGAAATGCGAATAGTGTTCTGAAATTTATGAACATTTTTAGAATTTATGAAAAAAATTCGTAAACATGATGATTTTTTCAAATTTTACACAAAATTTTAAAACCAGGAAAACATTAACAACATGATTTTTTTAATTCCGAAAACATTTTTTTATAACTTTTGAACAAAATTTGAGGAAAACATGAACATTTTTTTAACTTGTAAACAAACTTTGAAAACATGGAAATTTTTAAAATTTTGACTTTTTTTTGGAAAATCGAACATTCTTTGGATTTGCAAACAAACTGTCAAAACAGTTTCCAGAGTACACATTTTTGAAAATAGAGTTCGCGAACTTTCAAAAAAAAACATGAAACTCTGAACAAAATTACACAACGCAAACATTTTTCTGAGTTTAAGAACAGTTTTGAAAATAGAGTTCTCGAATTAAAGGAAATGTTCACGTATTTTAAAAGTTCATGGATTTCAGAAAAAAGTTCATGATTTATAAGTAGTTCAAAAAATTTTAAAAAGAAAAGAAAAATAAGAGAAAAAACAGAAGGAATAGGGAACAAACAAAAACTAAAAGAAATAAAACCATAAATTTTAAAAATTGTTCATGTTTCGAAAAGATGTTCGGAAATTGTTCATGTTTCAAAGGATGTACGGAATTTTTTTAAAAAAATCATTTTTTAAATCCTGTAGAAACTTCTAAAAATGTTTGTGTTTTCAAATTTGTTCACAATTTCAACAACTATTCGGCATTTCAAATTAGTTCACGTATTTTTCCATTAAAAGTTTCGAATTTTTTCAGAAATCTTTTCGTATATGTCAATTCAACCTAAAAAGGGGGGAATAAGTTGACAAAGTCAGCTTTAGCTTTTTCTCCATATGGGAAATCAAAACTTCATTTGATTGAGCGCTATAGGTTAAGTTGGTTGGTTAGTATTAACACTGTTGTGTGTTTTTATATATTACACACTATAGTCCTTGCAAGCTATATTTGTTGTGGTGATGTGAAGATTGTTCATGTTTCAAAAGATTATGCTATATTTACAGTGGTGATGTGAAGTGGCTACCAGTGCGGGCCTTAAGTTGGAGGTCTCAAGATCGATTCCTTGCAAGCTCTCCCTTCTATGTATTTTTGCATTTAACGTAGTAGGAGGGATTTTTTGCACATCTACAGCTTGTTTTACTAGAATCGACACACTAGTGACACCATGTGTCTTCCCTGAACCGTTTGGTACAATCATTTTGTCCGATCAGACGTCTGCTCTCTTGTTGGTAGTAACTGGTGAGGGTTTTGGTCTGTGGGGTATTAGAGCACACAACAGCAAGTTTGCACACACTGGCTCCACCCGTTAATCTCCTTGTTCTTTGAGAAAAATATGTTTTTTCGTTACCAGTCAAACCCAAAGCAAAGGGTGCATGCGGCACCATGTTGCACATCCAAGGTAGAATAGGCCTACTGACTTTTCATAACAAAAGATAACCGACAAATTTCTGATCAATCTAAGGGGCTGGTGATCAATAGTTTATATGTTCAAACCAAAACAACATGCGAAAGTAGATTTTATTTTCACATAACTACATTGGTGTTAAATCTGAAAACAACACACATAAACTTTACTGGAATTAAATATGAGAACAGCAAAGCCATGGAGTACAGGTCCAAAAATACAAACATGCAGTCCCAACTTCTAAGGATTTATTTCAGCATAGATAGAAATAAAAAAGGAGTTTTGTGCACAATGCCCGCCAAGAAGCAGGTTGCCAAATCTGAGAAACATGTAGACTGATCTGGACAAAAGATTTGTGATCCAAACACACAAGTTTCGGCTTCCATGTTTCCACAAAAACTGAGTTTCCATTGTATATTTTTCTCTATTTAGCACACATGGAGATAGCAACCTATCTGATACCATATCTCCTCTTGATGATCTTCCGGTCAAACGTTTTGATGTCGTCTTGAAGGGAAAAAGTACTCTGTAAAATATTAACCGTGATATCTAGTTAGATAGTTAAAAAAATCATAATGCAAAAGTCAACTTTTGTACAATGTTAACCTTGAATTTCAATGATATTTAATCATAACAGTATTGTACCTTGACTATTTAGTTATTTAAAATGTTAAATGTGTCGAATAGTTCATTCATTTTACCATGTCACTTTTAACTTTTGCCTAGCCGTCTTAATTAAATTAATCTTCTCTTCCCAATAATTCGTAGATGGAACTCTTTTCATTTATGAATTTATGTATATAATAAGCAAGCATGTATATGTAGCACCAACTGCTGTGAAGAAACTTGTGCTACTACAAAACTTGGTGAGATAGTTGAATCATAATCACTCAAGCTTTCTCGTCCATTGAATTTTTATAGTTATATTTGTTATTTAGTAAATCATTTATTTTCTACCTTACATTTTACTACAAAATTATTCTTTTGCTAGATCATCTTAAGAAAGTTGAACTACTCGTTGTCCATTTTACTAACGGGTAGTGTTTTCACGGTCGGCCATGGGCCATGTCAAGGAGCATGATGGCCTAGGGACCATCTCAAATAAGGGCACAATACATCAATAACTTGTGAAAGTATGTTTGCAGAACATAAAACCAGCAATAATAAAAAGTTAAAATGAATTTTTTGATGGATACCTAACTCCACCACAATATAAAATGAATGTGCAGAATACAAAGCTTAAGATTTCACATCGTCCAATATGATTACTTCTACTTGACGCTTCATTGTTGTGGAGTTAGGTATCCATCAGCAAATTCATTTTAACTTTTTATTGTTGCTGGTTTATGTTTTGCAAACATACTTTCACAATTTATTGATGTATTGGGCCCTAGGCCATCACACTCCTTTACATTGCCCATGGTTGACCATGAAGACACTGACCATTAGTAAAATGGACAATGAGTAGATCAATTTTCTGAAGATGATGTAGCAATAGAATGAATTCATAGTAAAATCTAATGTGGAAACAAATGAATTACTAAATAACAAATGTAAATATAAAAAATCAATGGACGATAAAGCTTGAGTAATTATGATTCAACTATCTCACCAAGTTTTTTAGTATCATAGTTTAACTACATAGCAGTTGGTGCTACATATGCATGCTAGCTTAGTATATACATCAATTAATCAATGAAATGAGTTCCATCTATGAATTATTGGAAAGAGAAGTTTAATTTAATTTAGACCGCTAGGCAAGAGTAAAAGGTGACATGGTAAAATGAATGAACTATTCAACACATTTAACAGTTTAAATAACTAAACAGTCAAGCTTCAACACTATTATGATTAAATATCATTGAATTTCATGGTTAACATTGTAGAAAGTTGACTTTTGCATTATGATTTTTTAACTATCTAACTGGATTTTAGGATTTTCCTTGAAGACAACATCAGAACGTTTGACCGGAACATCGTGAAGATGAGATATGGTATTGGATAGGTTGGTATCTCTATGTATCCTCAATAGAGAAAAGTATCCAATTGAAACTCAGTTTCAGTGGAAACATGGAAACCCAAACCTGTGTCTTTGGATCACAAATCTTTTGTCTAGCTTAGTCTACATGTTTCTCGGATTTTGCAACCTCCTTCGTAGGCATTGTGCACAAAACTCGTTTTTATTTCTTTTTGTACTGAAATGAATCCTTGGAAGTTGGCACTACATGTTTGGAGTTTTGGACCTGTACTCCATGCCTTTGCTCTTCTTAGATTTAATTCCAGTAAAGTTTATATGTGTTGTTAAAGATTTAACACCAATGTAGTTAATGTGAAAATAAAATCTACTTCCGCATGTTGTTTTGGTCCAAACATATAAACTGTTGATCATCAGCCCCTTAGGTTGATCAAAAATTTGTCGATTACCCATAGGCGGAGCCAGAGAAGGAGAAGCTTCAGTTCTCGGGGCTCATGAACGGACATGGGAAACGGGTGGCGGCGACCATTTAGATTAGGTATTAATTCTACTCCCAGAGCCGCACTAGCACCACCTAGTTGGTATAAATGTAATGAAATATGTCATGTTTATATGAAACCCGGTCGTGTTTATATCAAAATTTGCTGGTTTGCACGATTTTAGTCCAGTTGGTTCGAACTATTGTCAAAACGTATGCGACTACGGTTGGATGGCGGTCTCCCGCATCCGTGCCCGTGGACTGGCCCCATATCCGTAAACGGATGCGGAAGAAAATTTACGGGTCGCCGTTGGAGATGGCCTTACTTCTATATTTCCTATTAGCGGCCGCATGTGCGATCTCTTCTTTCCTAATCACCCGGTGCACGCGCGCAGAGAGAGGGATACTATCTCTGTCCTGATTTATTGGTCCTCTTAGTATTTTGTTCCAAATTTTAATCATGGATTTAATTAAGTAAATGTTAATTGATGTCAAAAAAATAATACCATTGGAAACTATGTTTGAATACAAATCCAGCAATATAATTTTTCATGACATGCATTAACATTTTGTCACTTAAATTTATAGTGAAATGTTGGCACAAAATACGAAAATGACTAATAAACAAGGACGTAGGTAGTAGTTCCCATGCATGCAACCTTTTATGACGGGTAGAGAATTCAGGAAAAAAAAATCAGGTAGAGTATATAGAGGGTGCTTGGATCCAAGGGACTATTTTTAGTCTCACTAAAAATAGTCTCTTTTAGAGGCTAAAGTTCCAAGCACCCCTGACTAAAGAGAGGCTAGGACTAGTCTTGAGGCTAAAACCTTTTAGTCATAGGAAACCTACTAAAATATGTATTAGCCCTCTCTTTCCTCATTTAATTCCTCTACTTTAACACATGCGAGTTCTCGATTGGATGGTTTGGAGGATAATAAATGTTCAATAACTTGATTTTAGTCTCTTTAGTATTTGGATTCAAGCATGGTTGAGGCTAGTAAGTTTTAGTCATATTACTTTTAGTCATGGGACTAAAACGTATCCAAGCACCCTCTACATCGATATTCCGATCCATGCAAACCCAGCACGTTAAATTAAATCAGTAGGTCAATCATGACAAATCAGTTCCCATGCATACACAAACGATCACACAATCATGACAAATCTAAGATATCACTTCTGCATACACAAACGAACATGCGACAGTGGGCATCAGCGGTTCGAGGGGATTGGCTGTAGATCGGCCTATCTGCGGATGCATGCACGACAGAGGGTGCCCTTCGTCTAACCCTGGGGCGAAAGGCGGGTGGTCCATGCGTCCGGGTGTTGGGTAGAGCTGGGCTCCCCCACGCCCCATCCGACGAAACATGCAAGGGAGGGACGTGATTGTTCCGCAACTCCTGCCGGCGAGTCCGGTCCAAGGTTGCGGGGCGGGAGCGAGCATCGTAGTCGATCACACACAGATACAGAAAGTAAATGGACACAGAGATGTAGAGGGGAGTCTTTCTTTATTAATTATCATCAACCGTACATACACAGGATGCTCTCCTCTTTATATATCTAGGGGTGGAGGGATAAGTGCCCACTTTAACGTTAAGTGAAGGGACTTGGTCTATAATGGGTCAATGACTTGTTCCATCTAAGGCCCAAGTTTTCCAACACTCCCCCTTGGGCAGTATCTGTATATCCATGCATCAAAACTCCGAAAAACCCAGTGGGAAAAAATATGGAGAAAGATTGCATAATATACATTGTTGTATTGCACGAATTGCCTCGTCAAAAACCTCGTGTGAGAAACATCAGGAAAACTCACTCAAGGGAAAAAGAGTACAATCTACTCAACCATCGAGTTGAGTACTCGATCATCGGGACCGAGATTTTAACGATGAGTTTGTGAAGTTTCTCCCCATGAACCTTGCATCTCCCTAAGTCTCATCATACCGATTTCACACGCACATCTTTCGAAGGATGGCGTTGGTAATGATTTAGTGAACAAATCAGCAAGATTGTCACAGGTTTTAGTATGCAAGATTCTGACCTCGTTCATCTTCTGCATCTCATGTCTTCTATGTGGGATTACTCTTCACATAACCATTTGAATGTGTGCAACACAATCGGTATTATCTCCAAAGATAATGGTAGGGGTTTGTACGGTGCTCAGCCCACATGTCTGCTGAATGTGGCCGATCATCCGCTGAAGCCATACACACTCTCGTGATGCCTCTCATAGTGCTATGAATTCTGAGTGGTTCGTGGAAGTCGACACAAGAGTTTGCTTGGACGATTTCCAGGAAAACGCAGTTCCGCCACAAAGGAAAACATATCCAGTCTGTGATTTGCAATCATGCGGGTCCGATAGGTACCCAGCATCGGCATAGCCTATAATAGATAGGTCTTGATTCCTTTTATAAAACAGACCAAGATCTTTGGTCCCTTGCAGGTAACGGAAAACGTCCTTGACACCTTTCCAATGTCTCTTGGTAGGTTCAGAACTATACCTAGCAAGCAAACTGACGGCGGACGCAATGTCTAGCAGTGTACAGTTTGCGAGGTACATGAGTGCTCCAACTACACTCGGGTAAGGAACCTCTGGTCCCAGAGTTTCCTCTCCCTCTTCCTTTGGCCTGAACGGGTCATTGTCTGGCTGTAAAGATCTCCTGACCATCGGGTCTTAGAAGGATATGCCTTATCAAATCCAAATCTTTCCAACACCTTCTGGGTGTAGGCCGACTGGTGCACTAGAACCCCATCAGGGGAATGTTCAAGTTGCAGACCTAGACAGAACTTGGTTTTACCAAAATCCTTCATCTCGAATTCCGACATCAGGTAGGAACTCGCTTCCTCAATATCCTCAGGTGTACCGATTATGTTTAAATCGTCTACGTACACCGAGATTATACAGAATCCATCTTGGGATCGCCGTATAAAAACACATAGGCAATTGTTATTGCTCGTGTAGCCCTTCTGATGAAGGAAATCGCTTAGGCGATTATACCACATCCTACCAGACTATCTGAGTCCATACAGTGCCTTTTGAAGTTGGACACTGTATAGACACATGTTTGCTCTATCATGGTTCGGAACAGGGATACGTTCATGTACCTTCATGTACATGTTTGAATCCAAGTTACCATATAGGTAAGAAGTGACAACATCCATTAGTTTCATTTTCATGTTCATATTTACTACCATTGAGATCAATTATCTAAAGGTAATTCCATCCATGACAGGGAAATGAGTCTCCTCAAAATCGACACCTGGTCGTTGAGTGAACCCTTGAGCGACGAGCTTTGCTTTGTACCATACTACCTTATTATTTTCATCTCTCTTTTGAACAAAAGCCCACTTATGGCCAACAGGGCGTATGTGGGGAGGAGTTTAGACGAACTGGTCCGAAAACCTTCTTTTTGTTGAGAGATAATAATTCAGCAGTAATTGCCACATGCCAATCTTTCCAATCTGACCTTTTCAGCGAGCATGTTAGGCTCAAGGTCAAGATTTATGATTGAGGCAATTTTCTTAGCAAAGTTAATGTCGATAATCACTGTTGCTCGGTTCATGGACTCTCCAGTATTAATATAATTTATGGCCATTTTGTCATGGTGCGCATCTGGCGTTGACCCTTGCTCTACCAAATTTCCCATTCTGGGAGCAAGGTCCTTTAGCTTTCCCGCTCCGATGTGTGCCCACACATCTCCGCTGGGTGTTTCCTCTATGGGAAAGTTTAAGTCCGGAATTTCGTGCACTGAATTTTCCGTACTTGTGCCAGGTGTCAAACTAGCTCCCCATTTCACTTAGGGGCACTTTGGTGACGGGCTATGATAAATCTCTCTTATCCTTTTTCGTCAGGCGTCCCCGAGTACTTGGGATTTGAGAAGCTGGATTTCTCGTCCTTTAGGCCTATGGATGGGAGCAGGTATACCATCATTTCCTTTTGGTATTTCAACCCTTTTCGGTGCATTGCACACTTGCACATGCGACTTTGTCACGGTCTTTAAGTCACTAAAGTGGTCAGGCAGTTGATTTGCTAATGACTGCAAATCTATTATCTTTTGGACTTCTCTCTCAGTCTCAGCAGTGCGCGGGTCATGAGCGTGGATTCCCGTGGCTTGCCACGTGATTTCTCGACTTTTAGCATCAAGTGGTTGATTCTCTCCCCCTAAAGTCGGGAAAAAATCCTCGTCAAAAATGCAATCAGCAAAACGAGCCGTGTGACAGTTACCTGTCATGGGGTCCAGATGCCTGATTATGGAAACAGTCTCATAACCAATGTATATCCCCGACTTACGGAGCGGGCCCATCACCGATCGCTGAGGTGGTGGTATTGGTACATATACCTGGTAACCGAACCTACGAAGGTGGGAAATTTTTCGTGCCGACCCTTGCGCAAGCTGGACAGGAGAGTGGATGTTGTAGGCCAACGGTCTAAAGTTGATGAGACTGGCCGCGTGTAACACCGCGTGGCCCCAACATGTAGTTGGTAAATTACAACCCTGAAGGAGCGGTCGGGCAATGAATTTAATCCTTTTAATAAATGCCTCGGCAAGTCCATTTTGTGTATGAACATGCGGTACCGAGTGCTCAACTTTGATTCCCATTGCCATGCAATAATCATCGAACGCCTTTGAAGTAAATTCTCCGGTGTTATCCATTCGAATAGACTTTATACGATAATCAAGGAAATTATTCCTCATTTGTATGATCTGAGAGATCAACTTTGCAAAGGCATGGTTCCGTGTTGACAACAAGCAAACATTGGACCATTTAGAGGAGGCATCAATGAGCACCATGAAGTACCGAAACGGCCCCGTGAGGGGCTGAATTGGACCGCTTATGTCCCATTGGATACGTTCCAAGAACGCGGGGATTTCATCCCTCACCTTGAGGGGTGATGGCCTAATAACGAACTTCCCCGTGGCGCATGCGGAGCATACGAAATCATCGGGATTCGAGAAGTTCTTCACATTAACATTATGACCATGCGAGTTGTTAATTATATTTCCTATCATCCTAAGTCCAGGGTGGCCTAACCTATCGTGCCAGAGGCAGAAGAGTTCAGAGCTTCTAAAAACAGTCTTGAGGGTAGTGTACATGGGCGGTGCTACTATTTTAGTGTAGTATAGCCCTGTGTCAAACAAAGGAAGCCTTTCGATAACGTGTTTACCACTTGCACCCCGCTTTGTGATGAGTAGGCACTCCTTGCCGTTTTCATCATCGGTCTCAATATGGAAACCATTAGCGTGGATGTCTCTAAAGCTCAAAAGAGTACGAGTCAACTCCGGGTACAACAATGCATCATTAATGATCAAAGTTGTTCCCATTAAGGACAGTATAACCGAGCCGAAACCGAGCCCTCTCACGCCTCCAATGATTTTAGCCGTCCGATTTTGCTTCTGAAACGTTTTTGGCCGTCAGATGGTGGTTTCCGCGCGTGCTTACCGCGTCCTGGGCCGCCTGTCCTGAGCAGCTACTCTGGGAACCATTTCTAAGGCTTGTGGTTGACTGGGCTTGGTTAGCCTGGTATTGAAGCCCATTTGTCTAACCGAGCGATCTGTCGCTGACTCGCTTCACTCGGGGAAAAAATGTGTCGCTCTAGGGATCCAGACGAGGTGTCGATACAGGAAGGATATGCTGGCGCCGGCGGTCATGGTCGATGCAGGCGGGGCGTTGATCCAGTCCAACCGAGGCGCTGTTGGGAATCAAGCTTGCAAGGGGATTCGGCGCGGGATGGAGGCGAGGCGCTGGAGCGACATTGATGGTCGCGATGGGGTAAGATCTGCGGCATGTCTTCGGCAGTCTTGCTCCTCTTTTCCTTTCCCTGCGCCAAGCGAAGCGATGGCAAAGAGAAGGAGGCTGCTTCGCCGATGGCGTATGGTGGCTGTGCCGGTGGTGCGCGTGAGGGGATTGAGGCCACGAAGGACGGTTCCAGGCTTCCAGCACGATGAACTAACTCCGTAACCTAACGCCTCCCTTCGTGTCTCCTCGATCGGCAAACCACACCATCGTAGGCCTCCCCTCGCCTCTCCCTTCCGCTGGCCCACGAGCACAATAGCAGGCACCTCCGGATCCTATCTCCCTTCCCTCCGCCGAACGGCAGGTGCCCACAATCCGAATTTTCTGAGAGTTGAGATAGGCGTCCATGGGCCCATGGCCCATGGGAGCCGACGCTCGAACTTGGGAGCCGGATGCAATCAGAGGCGCATATAGAGATGATGATGATGATGATGATGCTGATGATGATGACCACCAGGTCCGGTTGATTGTTTTGGTCAGTTTCGACTCTTTTTGTTGATGCCATTACCCATTAGGACCAAGTGAAATGACTCTCACACGTGGTGATCTATTTATTTGATTTTGTAGGGCCTGCTGATGATGTTTTTCTGCCGACATGAATGTTCTTGATGTGGATGATGTAGCAGGCAATGGCCACATAGGCCAAGGGTCAACAACATGAGCAAGTGAACCAAACACTACTATTGGGGATGGATGAGACACTACAAGACATATTTTATCGCATTATAGGCTCATCTTCGCTGTTGTAAGTACCACACGCCACATATGACATCTCATATTGCGCCTACACAGGCAATTATAACATGCCTTCCAAACAGCATACGTGTGAAGAACACGAACAGTAGTGGATGTGAGACTGCTCTGCGTCCAAAGCACTGCCCATTTTTCGGAAAACGCGTCCCTCAAGAATCCTCTGAATATAATCTCTTTTTGTATCAATTCCTTTTTTACTGCTGTCATAAAATAAAATCTGTAGCTACAGTTGCTTGAGTACAACTCATGTTTCAGCTCTGGACTAATGGTTTATGCATCTTGGCCATGTTCTGAACTTCTAAGGATGTAAAAAATGATCATCATAACCAAATTTCTCATCTATAATAGTTAAGATAAGCTATAGTCGTGTGAGGTTCTCCACCTAATATTCTTAGCACTGAATTTGTAGGCCAGCAGTCATATACCCTAGAAAGATAAACACCTAAAATTACCCATGGTGCATTATAGCAATTTTTACGTAGTACAATAGTAGTATCTTTGCATATGTTCTATCTCAACCCAATTTGCAGTACGTTTCCTGTTATTACATCTCTTTCCTGCTATTACATCTCTGATTAGTGTACTTTCTTAAATAATTTATCTGCTAACATCTATCCTTTTTGTGAGTAGACATGTTAACCAGATATATTGTCTTCGTGGTCATCTATACATATGCTAATTGCAGCTTTAGCATTGCAAATCAACCTTCATATTTGTATCTTTTATTTGCAGTGCACAGTTTGTGGTTTAATCATTCACCCAACTGGTATGATCTGAATCTGGAGGACTCCATACCATGGCATTTAATCTTCTTACATGTTGGAATTTTCATGCAACAACTGATGGTAATGATTGCCTGTCTAAATTGGTCGTTCTCACATGAACAATTAGTCGCACCTTTTCCTTTCAGCTCCCTCCTAAAATTGACGTCTGGAGGGAGAATGGAAATTTCAAAATTGGCATCCCCATATAAGACCTTCTATGTCTTTTCTTCTAAGGCCACAAACAAGAGAACATGCAGTCATCTATGCTGATGCTACGCGATTGACGCTTATGGCCGTGGGCTGGTGGGCGGCGTGCAAGGACAACCAAGGAGACCACATCCACCTACTTTTGGCTGTTTGTGTGAGTACTTTACATAGCTTCACCTTGGCTTGCTGTGAGTATTGCAACGTTGGTTATCACTCTCCCCTTCTTTGTTAAAATCATGGTGCATGTCTCTCTTCTTTGGTGAATTATTCCAATCATTTCGTTGGGGCTCTTTATCCCATCTTGTCGGATTCCGGGGTTCCGGCAGACCCTTAAGGTTCGAACTCTGGGGTGCGCGTGAAGATCGAACCCTCTACCTCTCCGTCTCGTAAGGATCTAAACTACTGCTGGAACAACACATGAGACACAGGGTTTATACTGGTTCGGGCCACCATTGTGGTGTAATACCCTACTCCAGTGTGGTGGGTGGATTGCCTCTTGGGCTGATGAGGAAGAACAGTACGGGTGTACGGCCTCGCGAGGGCCTGTTCTTGGTTAGGGGATGAACTGCTAGGGAGAGTTCAATCGCCCTTCTCTCTTTCTGGATGCTGGATTCCCAATGGCTCTCTAGATGCTTGATTCCCGATGCCTCTCTAGATGCTGGATTCCCAATGCCTCTACCCTGGGGGTGGCTGGCCCTATTTATAGGCAAAGGCCCTGGGCCTCTTCCCAAATATTGAGCGGGAAGGGCGCCAACAATTGGCCAATTTGAAGGGGAACATCTGGTACACTTATCCTGACTAAAGTTGGTCTTCGCCTGCCAAAGGCTCTGGTGATGACGCCGGCTTGGGCTCCACAGTGACTTCCTCCTTGTCGCAGAGTTGGTCTTGGTCTCGTTGCACCGAAATGGGTGCCTTTGCTTGATCCTCTCGCCTGCGCTTGCCCCCTTTGCACCAAAGAGGAAAGGGAGGACACTGCGCGGCTGGCGCCCGCCTGGCACCCTTGGTCATCATGGCTTGCGTCATGGGCACCTCGTGAGGTACCCCACCTTGATCTCTCCGCCTCCTCGTGAGCCAGCCTAAGGAGGCCGGGCTGGAGGAAGTGCCGTGTCATCCCCCTCGCGAGGCTTGGCCCCTCGCGAGGGTCTTGAGCCTTGTGTTGATGAAGATGGGCCACGTTGGGCCCCCACTCGAGCCACGCCGCAGGCCGCAGGCAGGCAAGTCTGGGGACCCCCGTTCTCAGAACGCCAACAGTAGCCCCCGGACCCAAGGCGCGCACGGACTTGGCCGTGCCGAGAGGCGAAAGGGTAAGGGCGAAGCGCCGCGGGCCCTAACAGCCTGCGGCCTCGGGCGCCGCGTGGCGGTTGATTGGACGTGGGTGCTTTTGCAACTGCGCTGGATACTAAAGACGTGGCATCTGCTCGGGTTTTGTTCCTCTCCTTCTTCATCCGCTACTCAGATCCCCTCTCTTGCGCTTCTTCTCCCTTCCTCCAAGCTTCCAGATCTGCTCTTCCCGCTCGACCCAGGTAGCCATGGCGCCTCGCCGGACCCCGGCTGAAGCTTGGTTCTCGCCTGCTTTGGATTCGCCCAACGTGTCGAATCCGAGCCTCGCCCTACTTCACCGGATGGCGGCGGCGCAGGGCGTTGACGGGGCGCAGATGTTCAAGGTCGGCTCCGATACCCCTGAAGGCCAAGGGAGCACCTTCTATCCTTTCTTCGTGAGCTCCATTGCAGCGGGCCTAGTACCTCCTTTTTCCGAGTTCTTCCTCGCCGTCCTCCGCCATTACAACTTGCAAGCTTTGCATCTCCACCCCATCTCCGTCCTTCTCCTAGCGATCTTCGCCTACTACTGCGAGGCGCATGCGGGGGTGCAGCCTTCAGTGGCCTTGCTGCGCCACTACTTCTACCTCCGGACCTCCAAAGGTTCTCCTTCTGCGTGCGCGGGCTTCGTCGCGTGCGGCAGCTCCATGGCCATCTCAAATCCAGGGAAGAGGATCGAGGGCTTCAGGAGCAAGTGGGTATTGGTTGACGCCGGGTGCGTCGACCCTTGGTTGGCCCTTCCCACGGAGCCGGCCGTGAGCTCGGAAGACTGGTGTCGGGCGGAGCTCACGGATCCCCGCGCGAAGTCGATGCTGGCGAAGATGGACGCCGATCTAAAGCCGTCCAACTTGGCGACGGCGAAGCTGACCGGGGCGTCGTTGCCGAGGGAGTTCCTAGAGCACCAACTGGCTCCGCTTCGGCAGTATTCTCCTCCGATCTGGAGGCCTCACCCGAGTCCCGCATCCGTGGGCGAAGGGGACGTGACTGCGGTTCTCCAATCCCTGGTCGGGGGCGAGGCAGCAATGCCAGAGGGCGCGCCTTCGCCCTTGTTCCTCCGCGACGATTGGGAGAAAGTGGTGGAGTCCATGCCTGTCTTCAACGGGGACGGGCTCGTGCCCGCGGTGGCTCCCGAGGATCTGGTGAATGTGTCTTCCGGCGACTCCGGCGGAGATGGGGGCGAGGAGGAGCAGGGGGCGGGCCCCGACTCCAAGGCGACCGACGGAGAGTCTAGGACTCCCTCGCTCCAGCGCAAGCCCCGTGCTCTCCGCCTTTCGCTGAGTGATGATGACGATGACGACGATGTGCTGGGCAGCGGGAGCTCGCCTCCGGTCCCGAAGAAGGGCAGGACCGGGTTGATTCTCCGCGGGTCCGCCCTGACTCCGGGGCGAACCGCGGACGCGCCTTCTGCTTCCGAGGTCGACCCCTCCAGCCGGCTCTCCGGCTTCAAGTTTGGCAGGAGACCACTGGAGCTTTCTGCCGACGACCTGTAAGTGCTTGATCCTTGATTCCTGGTTTCTTGTTCCGCTGACGAGGCTTGACGATTACCTCTCCCGAGCAGGCTGGCACCCGCGACGAAGAAGCTGAAGGGGGCTCCTGAGGCCCCGGCTACGATGACACCTCCACCTGCAGGGGAGGGCGACCGCGACGCACAGGCTCCCCCTGCCCACTCGCCCTTGCGGGGCTTGACTGATCTAGCTGGGGCCGCAGACCCCATGGCTCGATCGACCCCAGAGGTGCCCTTGCCTGGTGCTGCTGCTACAGCTGGGGAGGCGCAGCAGACTCCGCCTCGGGATACTGCAGCCTCACCGCCGCTACCTACTCCTCCTGTTCCGCCGGCTGCTGGTTCCGGGACTCCTCCTGCTGCCCCGAAGCGCCCTGATGCTTCCCCGCCTTCTTCTTCCATCCTGGAGCGAGCTGTTGCTGGACTGGACCGGCTGCGGCAGGATCTTCTAGGCGCCGACCCTCGCCTAGCGGCCGGGCGCCTGGAGCTGGCCTCGGGGTGGATTCTCTCTGACGCCTCGATCCGGGCAGCGCTGGTTCAGGCCTCGACGGCCTGTGACGAGGAGAAGGAGGCTACCCTCGAGGCGAAGGCTGCCCGTGACGCGGCCCTGGGAGAGGTGACTGGCATCCGCGGGCGCTGCAAGGAGCTGGAGGACGAGTTGCAAGGCCTGCGTGGTCAGCTTGTAGAGGAGACCCGCCTTCGCCAAGAGCAGGGGAAGGAGGTGAAGGCGCGCGAGGCGGCGCTCGAGGACTGGGAAGCGAAGCTCAAGAAGCGCCGAAGCCACCTAGGTGCGTTGAAGAAGGAGATGGAGACGACGAAGGCCGAGCTAGACGCCAAGGCCCGGGTCCTTGCCGAGGATCGCGTGGCCTTCGCGGACATGGAGAAGGATGCCCGCGCTTCACTGAAGATGCTTTACGAGAGTGGCCTGGATTGCCCGCTGGCTGGCGACGGGGACGGCCCTGCCAAACTGCTTCCCTTCTTGGTGAAGGCTCTTGGAGATGTCGCCCTTGGACTTGTCCCCACGATCGAAGCCGAGGCGCGTATCCTGTCCTCCGCCGCGCTGACGCGAGTCTTCGCCCATGTCTACCTTCGCGACCCCAACGCCGACCTTGACAGCCTGCTGGAGCCGGTGAGCGGCGAGGGCACCACTGCTGCTGTCGAGGCCGTGAAGGGGCGCGCGGAGGCGCTGCTAGGGAAGTTCCGGGCCTTCAGCACCAAGCCGAAGCGAGGCGCCGCCGGCTCTACTACCCCACAAGGTGAAGCCACTCCACGCGACTCCGCTGCCGACAAGTGACGCCGCTATCATTCCTGTTCTTCTTTCGATTCCTGCACATGCACGACGCCTCGAGGAGGCATTTAAATTTGCGTTTGGAACCAAGGCGGCATTATGGGTTGTAGTATTCGCTTTTAAGTTCTTTGAATTTTATGTTCCTCTTCCCTACTTGCTTATGCTCTACGCCGGCAGAGCCCGGCCACGCGCATGCCTCACCCAGCATCAGCCCCGACCGAAAACCAGGACGGGACTAAAGGAATGAGGGGCCACGTGACAAGTTAGGCTCCTGAGTCGCGATGCTCAGGAGTCCCCCTTAGCGCACGAGCAACAAGTAGGGAAGCGCGATGTAGGTGCGTTTCCGTTCTACGTATGCAGAGCCCGACCCCGCGCGTACCTCACCCAGCATAGCCTTTTGGAACTAAGGAGTGAGGGGCTACGGGGCCAGTTAGGCTCCTGTGTCGCGATGCTCAGGAGCCCCCTTGACGCGCGAACAGCAGGTGGCGAGATGAAATGCAGGCGGGGCTACCGTTCTACGTCTGTAGAGCCTGACCCCGCGCTTACCTCACCCAGAATAGCCTTTTGGAACTAAGGAGTGAGGGGCTACGGAGCCAGTTAGGCTCCTGAGTCGCGATGCTCAGGAGGCCCCCTTGCCGCGCAAACGGCCTTCGTACCTTGGCTCCGCTCGGGAAGAGACGCGCGATGAACCAGGCCCGAGGGGTCTGGCTGGGGCGTACGTCTGGGCGTGACCCAGTCGTAGCCCCCGTGCCCAGCCCCCTCGCGCGGCGCTCCCGGGGGAGGCATTGCGATGAGGCCGGCCACTGAGCTCGGGGCTCCCTGAGGTTAACGCGGCCCGGAGGCCACCCTCAGTTGTTTATCACAAGCGCGGAGCATAGCGCTTCCGTATGTGTACGGGCATAGCCGCTCCTTGGCAGTGTCGTCAGCCAGCGCGGAGCATGGTGCTTCCACTAGTACGTGGGAGGGGGCTCCCCTCCGGGAGGAGCCCCCGGGGCGTGTACAGCCCCGCCCTGGCACGTGGCTGGCACGGTAGAGCTAGGTGAGGTGTATCTGGGCACCCGTGAGCCAGCGCGGGACTCACGAGGCCCTACCTCTAGGCGGGTTGCGCCTGGCACTGGGCCGTATCTTGAGATGTGTCCCTGCAAAATTTGGTTAGATGCCGGCACTCTACGTCCTCGGGTCCCGGCCCTCGAGCTTGTCTCAGCCGTCGCTGGTATGCCAGGTCGCGATGTCGTGGACAAGGCCAGAGGGTGAGGGCTGCAGAGCCAGTAAGAGCCCTGAGTTGCGATGCTCAGGCACCCCCCCTTTAACGTGCAAGTGGTTGACATGAAGAAGAAGAGGTGCGCCGCAGACGGCATCGAGTAATGATGCATAACTGGAAATAAATGTGGAAGGGATACACGCCGCTGGGTCTAACCCGAGCGGCCTGGGGATGATGCAGCCCGGGGGGCACCCCCAGCAAAGCAAGCTAGCGACTGAGAAGATGAAAGGGATACATGCCACAGGGATGGACCCACGCGGCCTGGGAGTGATGCGACCCTGGGAGGGCGCTCCCAGCTGGGAATGAAACTTGAAAGATGTCACCTGAAGATGTCGTCGGTGCAGTGGCGTTGGTGCAGCAGACTCGGTGGGCTGCGGAAGCCGATCCTCACGAGCCCCCAGGCCCAGGGGCCTTGGGAGGCTCCGGAGGCACAGGTGGCTCCTCGCGAGCAGCCTCCATCTCCGCCAGGGCTGCGGAACGCCTGTCTTCCTGTGCCTCCAAGATACTCCTCATGATGCGCTGGTACGCTGCAACCACGCTCGGCAGGCCATGAGGCATGTGAACATAGCTGTGGGTGGTCCTCCGCAGCGCCCCACTTGTGAGGGCCAGAGGCGCTCCGTCGTGGCGATCTGATTGAGCCATGGTACGTCGAGGCAGACGCGCAGCCCACCATCCTCACCTGGATGGGGAGCCACAGCTGGCGGGCGACGACAACCTCTCATGATCCTCGACTCCTGTAGTTCTTGAATGGCCTTGCTAACAAACTCCTGCTGGTCTGACCTTCCTCCCCTGGCTTCCTTCCGAGGGAAGCGTTCTTCGAAACACGCCTCCACATGGTGCCCCAGTGCCTCCCTCGTGACCTTGGCGAGGTCGGTGGCCCTCCAGGTGAGAGCCCCCGAGCCCTGCCTGAGGAGGGCGCCGGGCGCGCTTCCCTATGCGATTGAAGGAGGGTCCCCCTGGGCAGACGCGGGCCTTGAAGGGCCTGCCTCCTGAGGGTCTGAGCCTGACGTTGTCTTCTTCTTCTTCTTGGGGGTGGTCTCAGGAAGCCTCCTGCTTCCGCGATCTGGGTCTTCTAGTGACGCGGCCTGGAAGGCTCGCTCCAGGGCACACACTGCATCCTTCTCTTGACATGGCACCGTGATGACGCCGCCGCTTCCTGGCATCTTGAGGACGTTGTAGCCATGGTGATTCACGACCATGAACTTGGCCAGCGCCGGGTACCCGAGGATGGCGTTGTACGGCAGGCGGATGTGGGCGACGTCAAAGTCGATGAGCTCGGTGCGGTAGTTGTCGTAGGTGCCGAAGGTGGCTGGGAGGCAGACCTGCCCGATCGGGACTGTGGAACCGTCGGTGACTCCGGAGAAGGGCTTGGTTGGCTGAAGCTGGTCATAGGGCACTTGGAGGCTGTTGAACGTTTCCACGGACAAGACATTGAGCCCTGCCCCTCCATCGATGAGGGTCCTGGTGACCAGAACGTTGCTGATGAATGGGGAACAAAGCATTGGGAGGACTCCGGCTGTGGCTGCACACTTGAGCTGGTCTGCTGAGTTGAACGTGATGGTGCAGGCCGACCACCTGAGGGGACGCGTTGCTTCGAGCTTGGGGAGGACTGCATTCACTTCGCGAGCAAACTGCTTGGAGATACGTTGAGAGGCTGGGGCTTGAGCTCCGCCCAGGATGCAGGCGATGGCGTGAGGCTCCTGGAAGCCCCCAGCCCCCTCGTCTTGGTGACGGTCTTCATTCCTTCTCGGCTGAGGCGGCAACGGCGGTAGGCCTGGGTTGCCATGAGGGCGATCCTCACGAGGCTGATCTCTCCAGTCCCCCTCGCGAGGCGGGTCGCGCCAGCGGTCCTCGCGAGGTTGGTCACGCCAGCCTGGACGTAGGCCGCGGTCTTCCCAGCGTCCCGGGTTCCTTCCTCCTCCTCGGCCGTAGCCCCGGTCAGCACGGTCAGGGCGTCGGCCGACTCTTCCTTCTCGCACGGTGCGGAGTTCATGGCATTCATTGGTGTTGTGGGTGTGGAGGTCGTGGTACACACAGTACCGGCTGCCCCTGGAGGATTTAGGCAGATCCTTGCCCCGCTTGGTGTCCGGTTCTGCCGCGAGCACGGCAGCCCCCTTGCGCTTCACGTCCTTGGCCTTGGGCTTCTTCTCTTCTGGGTCTGCGGCAGGCAGCTCGAGGAGGGAGAGGCGTCCCTCCTCAGCTCTGGCGCACTTGGTCGCCAGGTTGAACAGCTCCAGGGAGGTGCAGAGGTCTTCATGCATCGTCAGCTCCTCCTTCATCCTTACGTCGCGCACGCCATCGGAGAAGGCCGAAATGATGGCTTCTTCAGACACCCTGGGAATCTTGAGGCGTGCACTGTTGAAGCGCTGGATGTACTTCTGCAGGGTCTCTCCAGGTTGCTGCTTGATGCGGCGCATGTCGCTCACGGCGGGAGGCCGGTCGCGGGTACCTTGGAAGTTGGCGATGAAGCGAGTACGCATCTGGTCCCAGGAGGAGATCGTGCCTAGTGCGAGCACCTTCCTTCAGCGCCATGGGGAACCAGTTCGCCATGACCTTCTCATCCCCGCTGGCAGCTTCGATTCCCAACTCGTAGAGCTGGAGGAACTCCGTGGGATCAGTTGTGCCGTCGTAGCGAGGAGGCAGGTCCGGCTTGAACTTGCCGGGCCACGCGGCGCTACGCAGCTCGGGGGTGTAGGCGCGGCAGCCAGCGGTGGCCGCGGGAGGTTTTGGTTGAGGGAGAGCTTGGCCTTGTGGGTCCCCTTGCACCGCAGCTGGGAGCAGCGCGGGGTCTTGACGTGCCGGAGCTGGAGCAGGGTTTCGGCGAGCCGGGGCCGGGAGCGTCCGGGCGGCCTCTTGCGGTCGCGGGACTTCTTGGCAGCTCTGTTCCTGCTGGGCCGGCGCATGACGGTGCGGGTTCCGCCCAGGAGCTGCGCGCCTTGCGGCCATGGCATCTTCTTGGAAAGGTGGCGGCTGGAACGCCCCCGGGGCTTCATTGCCCATGCGGGGCGGAGTGCGGCACAGTGGTGCGGAAGGCGCGGGAGAGCCCCCTGCGATGCGGACGAGCTCGGCGACGCGGTCGAGCCACTCCTCGTAGACGTCGTCGACGGGGCGGTAGCGCAGGAGCTCGTTCGCCGCGAGAAGCGCAGCCCGAGCCTCCAAGGGCGCGCGAAGCGCGTGCGACGAAGAACCGACTGGGTGAGCGATGGAGTGGCGGTGCGGCCATCCCGCCGCACGGACGGGTGCTGAGAGGATGCTTGCTGCTCGTTCCCCGTCGGGCCGGTGGCGGCGTTGACGGCGGGCGACGGGGAACGACGAGGACGCCCACCGACGGGGGCCGTCTGGACGGCGCGGGAAGCGATGGCGGCCCGGCGCTCGGCGCGGGCCCGACGAGCATCAGACATGGATGCGACGGTCGGAGGAGAGCGGAGCGGTGGAAGACTGATTCCGGCGCACCCCTACCTGGCGCGTCAAATGTCGGATTCCGGGGTTCCGGAAGACCCTTAAGGTTCGAACTCTGGGGTGCACGCGAAGATCAAACCCTCTACCTCTCCGTCTCGTAAGGATCTAAACTACTGCAGGAACAACACATGAGACACAGGGTTTATACTGGTTCGGGCCACCATTGTGGTGTAATACCCTACTCCAGTGTTGTGGGTGGATTGCCTCTTGGGCTGATGAGGAAGAACAATACAGGTGAACGGCCTCGCGAGGGCCTGTTCTTGGTTAGGGGATGAACTGCTAGGGAGAGTTCAATCGCCCTTCTCTCTTTCTGGGTGCTGGATTCCCAATGGCTCTCTAGATGCTTGATTCCCGATGTCTCTCTAGATGCTGGATTCCTAATGCCTCTACCCTGGGGGTGGCTGGCCCTATTTATAGGCAAAGGCCCTGGGCCTCTTCCCAAATATTGAGCGGGAAGGGCGCCAACAATTGGCCAATTTGAAGGGGAACATCTGGTACACTTATCCTGACTAAAGTTGGTCTTCGCCTGCCAAAGGCTCTGGTGATAACGTCGGCTTGGGCTCCACCGTGACTTCCTCCTTGTCGCGGAGCTGATCTTGGTCTCGTTGCACTGAAATGGGTGCCTTTGCTTGATCCTCTCTCCTGCGCTTGCCCCCTTTGCACCAAAGAGGAAAGGGAGGACACTGCGTGGATGGCGCCCGCCTGGCACCCTTGGTCGTCATGGCTTGCGTCATGGGCACCTCGTGAGGTACCTCACCTTGATCTCTCCGCCTCCTCGCGAGCCAGCCTAAGGAGGTCGGGCTGGAGGAAGCGCCGTGTCGTCCCCCTCGCGAGGCTTGGCCCTCGCGAGGGTCTTGAGCCTTGTGTTGATGAAGATGGGCCACGTTGAGCCCCCACTCGAGCCACGCCGCAGGCCGCAGGCAGGCAAGTCTGGGGACCCCCGTTCTCAGAACGCCGACACATCTGAATGGGTGCATTACCCATCCAAAATCAGCCATCAGCTCTACTCCGGTAGAACATGTTGCTCACTCTACGATCTAATATTATAACATTTTGTTCACTCCATGATTTGATGGTACAACATTTTGCAGATACCAACAAAAGCAGTGTAGTAGTCCATCGCTGAATTGTATTGCCCTTTGCTTCTGGGTATAGAACTAGATATCACATGGACCTCTCCATGGAAGCAAGCAAACATTTTTGACTCGTGATGTCTAATCATTTCTCTTTTGGAATTTTAGAAATGGTGCCAAGCTTACAAATTAATGTAGGAGAATTAATAGGGACTATACAAATGAAGTCAGAGTTTATTTAAAACTTAATAAACATTTCTGGTAGCTAATGTATCTTGTCTTATGTACTATATCTTGTCGTGTTTTTATGTAATAGGGCTCTTTTGTTGTTTAAAAGATAGATGTGTTAAGTTTTCTCTCTTCCTCTTTCAGTCCATCAAACTAATCCGTGATATATGGTATGTAGTTCTCTCATGGATGAGCGGCCACTGCTTCGGTATAGTTCTTCCATTCTTCAATGAAACATTACATTGAATTTCTATGGCATTGTAGTTAATTTCTGTGATTGAGATAGTTACTGCCAATGTGTTGTTCTTTTTGTCAAGTTGCAGATTTGGCTATTTATTTATGTTATTTTATAATTTGTATTTGGTGTTTGCAAATAGTTGACATGTTACATTTTTTTCCAGGAAACACATGATGTGGATTTTTGACCTCTTCAATCACTGTCCAACATATGTGTTAGTACATGAAAATTTAACTTTATTTTTCATAAGTCCATGCATTTGTGGAAGTTCCTATCATCTTATTGTAAAAATAGACGGGCGCTGCAATGCGCGCCATCAATGATCTAGTAGGAAGTATAATAGCGGCTCGTCCGGAGCCAACTATATGCGAACCGCAGCCGGCGATTGTCATAATACTTGCCGGAGATTTTTTAATAGACTCAAAGTACTTAGTTTCTCATAAAATGGTATGTGTGGTGGCGCTATCGACAAGGCACGTTTCCTCCATTCGGGCGCCACACGCGTTCTAAAATATGACATCTAATTATATAATGTAGCGAGGAAGAAGCTACATAAATAATAAGTGCACATATTTCAGAACATAACAAGCTATCATAATTAAATAAAGGAATAAATGGATGAATGCAAACATCATCCAAACGCCAAATGATGAATAAGGTTTTTTTCTCTAATAGAGTACAACCCACTGGAGATGAATGTATCCGTTTAATCGAGGGAACTATAAACAAATGGGAAATAAAGAGAGTAAATGAGGGGGCCATTTTCTCTAGTCGAGATGTCGAGGCGGCTAAGCATCTCCACATAGGAGAGCTTTTGCCAGGTTAACATCACCATCGAGTTCGTGTGTCATGGAAGGGCGACGCCAATAGCTCTACCGTGGGCACCTATAAGGCGTTGCCGTAGGAGCCGATGGTGCTCCGCTTAGACAATGTAGACAACCCCAAGCGGTTGCGCAACAATGGTTCTACTCCTCTCCATGGGGACAAACAATGTGCTCTAGCCTCTCGAACCACCCTTGTGGGAGCGATCTAAAAGACTAGGGCACTTCGGTCTGTCATGTACACATTTTACGGGGTGCCACGGAGGTGGAGTTTGAAGAAAGTGCAGCAACCGGGCATTCACAGTGGCGGCGACCATCTGGGTCTCCAAGTCTATCGCCCTAAGTCATTCAAACTCGAGGACAACCTCCACGTTGAATGACAAGGTGGGGTACCGTAGCCCATACAATGTCCGCGCATTCACCCTAGGAGTGGCGAAGACCATCTGGGTCCACGAGCCTATCGCCCTCTAGGGTCACGCGAACCTGAGGTTGATCTCCATGTCGAATGCTCGGTGGGGTAGTAGAATCCCTTGTGGGCCAACTTGATGGACTCCCGGTTTATTGATTTCGGCCATCAACGATTATCAAGTGGTTACATCAGGTAATCCACGACATAAAAGTGATGATACATTTTATTCATCAAAATGACGTTCCGATATTTATAACATGCTAAAATATGCATTACATAGCGATTAAGAGTAAGCAACAATTAATCTACAACAGTAAAAGCACATAATAAAAGCATGTACATGAAAATAGCATGTTAAGCACGTCCTAGACGTTAAAAATTGGCCCTAACATCGAATTCCCGAGACTCTTTTATGCCTGAAATTGTCTTTTTAGCTACAACTGACACGTCCAGCGCTCTATACGCAAAATAATTCAACAGGAGTAAAGTTGCGTACAAATATGGAGGACTACAGGGGCTCAAAAGAAAATACGCGCGTGCAGCAGCGTCTTTGCTCCAGTCCGTTAATGAAACATGCCGGAACGGGCCGTCGGCCCATCTAACACCTCGCACAACACCCTTTTTTTAGTTTTAAGGTAACCGTGTGTACCGCCCAGGCGCCCAGCCTACCATGGCCCATTGAGCCGGCCCACCACTGCACTGCCCACCAGGGGGGCGACACTAGGGGTGTGTTTGGTAGCATGTACCTAGCCTAGTTGTTCTCATCTCATACATGCTGAGTGTAGACATGCTGAGTCCATGCAGTTGCTGTTGTTTGGCAGTGATGTGTGCGCTGAGACATGCTGAGCTGAGATTTTGTTTGGCAGCCTGCATGTGTTTAGACAAGCTGAACAATTTCGAATTCTCAATAATTTTTTTGAATGATGAACAAAATCGAAAAAATGTCAACAAAAATTTAAACATATTTTGAAAATTTAAATAAAAATTGATATTCTAAATTTTTTTGGAAAATTAAAATAAATTTTGAAATTCTTTTTTTAATTTGAACATATTTGAAATTACGAGTTTTTTTGAAAATTTAAACAAAAATTGAATATTTGAATATTTTATAAAAAATAAAATTCTATTTTTTTCAAAATTCAAACAAATTTTGATTTCCTTTTGAAATTCCGAACATTTATGATTTTTTTAGAAAAATTGAAATTTCAAATGTTTATTGAAAATTCAAACAAAATTTGAAATTATGATTTTTTTAAATTTAAACAATTTTGAAATTCATTTTTTTTATTTTTTCTGAAATTCTAAAGTTTTTTGAAAATTTAAAAAAAAATTGAAATTCTTATTCTTTTTGAAAAAATTAACATATCTGGACGTGGTCTGGTCGGTGGGGACGAGTGTCAGGCCAGCATAGCTGCCTCCATGCACCCTGTCTGGGGTGCATGAGATGAGCTTGGCTGAGGGCACTTTTATGCATCACATGAGCATAGCTCAGGTGAGCCCATGCACCCTACCAAACAAGCAAAAGTGGGTTGGGTTGGGAACTTTTGCCCTCATGCACCCTCCATGCACCCTATCAAACACACCCTAGGGTTCCTCCTAGCACCCGAACAGTGGCGGCGACTGCTGTTGGTGGGGCCCCGTGTCCAGGCGGTTGCGCGCAGCGCGCGCCCCGGCTGGTGATGCCGGCGACCCGCACGGCGCCGGTTACGTGGCAGGGAGGCCATGGCTGATGGTCGCGTACAGTTGTGCAGCCGATCCAGCGCGCGAGCGGACGGCGGCCGGCGGCCGGCATGGGCATGCACGGCGTCGGCCGGACTGTGTTCGTGGCGCTGCGATGACCAGCGCGTGGTAGTCAGTACTAGCTCGCGGCTGCCCGGAGCCTGGCGCGGTGGCGGCCAGCAGAGCCGATCAACGGTAGCTAGCGAGGCGGCACAGCGACGCACGCGGCAACGGCCATGCGCCAGCTGGGCGAAGTGACCAGCGCGTGGCGGTGGTGCGCCACACGCGCATGCATGCGGCGATGGCTGTGCTTGATGAGCAGACGACGCACACTGCGGCGATGCGCGCAGCGGCCAGCAGGGCCATGTCGGCGTGGCTGCGTGCAGTGCACGTCCGCGGCCATCTGCGGGCGCGACGGGCTTCAGCCGTAGCGGGACACGGTGGCGTGGTGCGCGACGGACAGCAGCGCGTAGCAGCTGGCTGGGCGGCATGCGTTAGACGGCAAAGACGCCACCCACGGCCACGGCCCTGTAGGCCAGCGCGTGGTGTGCAATACGCAGCCACAACATCATTGGGATGGTGCGTACAGGCTTGGGAAGACGAACTCGTCTCGTTCGTCCGTCATCAGGACGTCAGAAAAACACAGAGACGACGCGGCGGTGCCGTGCTCGTCGGGAGCCTGTGCACCGTCTCCTAGATGTAGTCAACAAATTCCTGGCATGTGAGATCGATCCGCATTGGCGGGCGACAACAAGTCCGCCGCAATCTCACAAGGGCAAATCCACATCATAGGTCAAAGCTAATCCGAAAAATTACGAGATCGCAAAGACGGAATCACAACAATAAGAGGAATCCATTTTTGCGAACGATTTCGGATCCATACGTCCGCGAGATCGACGAAAGCCTGCTCGATGCAGGCTTGACGCAGGCTTGATGGAGAGTTGGAGGAGCGAAGCGTGCTGATAATGTGTTCCGCAACTCCTGCCGGCGAGTCCAGTCCAAGGTTGCGGAGCGGGAGCGAGCGTCGTAGTCGATCACACACACATACAAAAAGTAAATGGACACAGAGATGTAGAGGGGAGTCTTTCTTTATTAATTATCATCAACCGTACATACACAGGGTGCTCTCCTCTTTATACTAGTAGAATGCCCGTGCGTTGCTATGGGCTGTGTCATGAATATATTGGTACGATTGCATATACAAACGTAATACATGTCAAATTTTGCATGTATAAAAATGATATCCCGTAACAATTGAAAAGTAATTGAAATTCGTTCAATTTGCGATGTAAGTTCATAAGAATCTAATAGAAAGTTGTATGTAGAGTGCAATAATCGAACTAATTATCTATTACAAACTTAAATCTACTTGATGGGTTTAAGATATTTCCATACAACGTGAGGAATGATGTCTTTAACATTATTTGCATGGTACAATGTGAGTCGACCGTGCGTTGCTACGGGCTAGAATGTATATAAATGAATCAAACAAATGATTAAGAGCATCTCCAATAGATGGTTCAAAATTTGGCGGTTCAAAACCAAAGATGTAAAATTTGGACCGCCAAAAAGTGCGTTTTGGAGCTCCGAAAAAAGCTCAACTCCAACAGATGATCCAAATTGATGGTCCAAATTTGCAACTCCAATGGATGGTCCAAAATGAAGATGTAAAAAATATGAAAACGGCTGCACGGCTGCTGCCAGCCACTGTTCAGCCGCGGTTTTGCATTGAAATAGCAACTAAAATTTGAAAATAAAGTGCATCATCGTCCACATCAAGATTGTCATCATCATATGGGGTTTCATATTCTTATGACTCATATATGTAACCATCATTTGCCACATTTGTTGTGTGCATGAAAGCTTCATCATCAACACAACAATTGCACGCACAAACAATCAAGAACACAAAAAATTTGACACAACAAACGAGAGCACAACCGCAAAATTTATACCTTTGCGTCGAACATGTTGGAGGCGGTGGCCATCGGCATGGCCACATATTCCTCCACGGTCGGCGGTGGCGGGGGAGGTTGAGGAATGGATGTGTGGCTGCTGGAGGAGGCCGCCGGCCGCACCGTCTGCGAGTCGTCGCCCCGAGCCGCCGCGGCCGCCGTTGAGACCTTCACCGGCCGCGTAGAACTGTCGGCCGGGTTGCGGCTGTGGTTGGCCGGCCGTTTGACGCTGCCTCCTCGTCCCTTCGCCGGCTTCGCCGCCTGCGCGGTGGCCACCGGCCGGGGCGGCGCCAATCCAAGCCGGCGGACCTTGGGGGGGGGGGCGGCATGGCCGCGGTTGCGGGCGAGATGGCAGCGGCGGCGACCATGTGGGTTAGCCCACCGGCTGCGGCGGTGGCGGAGAAGGCGGTGGGGTCGTCGGCATCGGCCATGGCGGCGCCGGACAGCGGGGGGCGGCGGCGGCCGGGAGGGTCGCGGGCGGGCGGACGGGCGCGGGCGGGCGGGAAAGGAAATGAAGTGGCGGTTGGGCGTTCGCGGGCGGCGGCTGGTTTTTGACCAAATGCATATCGTGATGTAAATTTGCATCGCGAGGTGTTGTATTTTACATCACGAGGAGGCCGCGGTCCAAATTTTTTTTGCATATGGACCGTCTGTTGGAGCAACGTTTTTTGCCCCAGACGGTTCAAAAGTTAGGTATTTTTACATTTGGACAGTCTATTGGAGATGCTCTAAGGTCGTCTCCAAGGTCAAAACTCAATGCTCCCTAATATGCTCGAGAGTGTTCAGACATCAAATGAACGCCCATCAGGCTTTCCAAAATTCAACTGTCTGAAACTGTCTGGGCTCCACAAATCCCCAGCACAACAGAGTTGAAGTCCTAGACTTCACATTGGTGCTCACACTTTCTAGATTTATTTCAGGCCTTCTTGCGATGTGCGTTCAGAGGAGACGTTCCCGAGGACTATGAAGGAGTCTGTGACGACTTCGTCAATCTCAAAATAATATGCTAGCTCAGTCTCTTGGAGATGCTCATAGGGGTAAGGTGTGCACGCGTTCATTCACACGGGTGAGTGTTTGTGTGTATATGTATGATCGTCTGCGTTTGAAGTGTGTTAAGAAAAGATACGTCCCATTGCGGCATTGCCCATTGGAAGGTTGCATTTAAGAAGGATTTTTATTTGGTTTCTTTTAGAGTTAATTAAAGAACATCACATATACTCTCTTATCTTGTGGTTGACCTCTTTTTGTAATTCTTCCTCCCTCTCTTTTTATATTACCATGTAAACCTCCTTCCATTTTATTGTATTTGTTAGTCTAGCACAAACTCTGTACTCTTTTGTACATTTTTGCCAACTTATTAGTGGAAAATCTAAAGATCATAAGTTAGGTATATGTGAAGGAAAAAAAATACAGATTTACACTTATTTTCATAGATAGACCACCATGGACAAGTACTCCAACAGTAATATGTATGCTACACAAACAGAGGCACTCAAGCATGGATATCGCTTTCTCATCGTCATCTTACGACAAAAAACAAGCCTCATGCCAAATCCTCATGGTGTTAGTCATATATGTTCGAAACTTGTTTTTGTATGCAAATTGATGAACTGATATTTGATTAGCAGCTAGCTTGTTGATTCATTTAGCACCGTGTGGTGATCTAGTCTATTAAGTTGACTGTACGTAAAAAGTTTTTTATAGTATACAAAAATTTATATCCACCCAACAAAATTCATAATGGTATCATTCTCTAGATATTAAGATTTACATGCAGAGGAAGGCTGCCCATTGCTTTTACACCTGATAGTTGGGTCGTCATCTGGAATTATTGCTAATCTATCTAGCTTGGAACAGATCTCTTCCTGATAATCTGATTAATATACTCACTTGTTTTTAGAAAAAAATATAAATGGATATCGTTGGATACCTCCCAAAAAAATACCTTTAGAAATAATATCACATTTTCCCCTTTTTTGCCTTTTCTTCGAGAGACAACTTAAAAACGGGCATTCATTTTAGTTTTGTAAGCCTTTCTATGACAGTATCAAATGGTAACACTTACCCAACGTTCTAGAGATGAATGTTTTCATATGTGCATATGACAAACAAATACGTAAAATAGAACCAAAATGCCAGCATATTTGAGATATAATATGTGCAGAATGGAGGGGAACTGCACAATTCAATCCCTACCTTTTTTCATTTTATCACATTCCTTTGAACCAGAGACCAGCTATCAGGGTACATGATATACACAAGGCATTAAACTTTACAATAAATTTCTTGGCTTCAAAAACCATGTAGCAGGGAAAGGGGAAGCACCATACTCTCAACATTATAGCTTCCTTGAGTGATTGGCAAGTAGGTTGAAAGTGGATGGTGATTTTGCAAAAATAACTGCATATCCATCTTCCATGTGTTCTGCGCATCCAACTGAGGAGTTCAAAGAGCCTCATGTTAGCACTTGATAAAATCAATACATTAGTTACACTGCACATGTATTAGCACTTGATATACGATCCAGAAAATAGGATCAGTTGTAATACAATAGGTAATACACGTTTGTCTTACTTCATGTGGCATTTAGCAAATGGATTTATCTCAAAGTAAAACTGACCACTAAAATCCCAACAAGAACTAAGTCAAATGACTGCAGATGTAATCTTTCATGAAGCTTTCTCATATAATTTGATGTAATCATATTGCAAGAACTATGCTTCTAAACTTTGTCGAGATGAGAATTCCTATCAGAGCTACTACAAAATAATCAGACAATTATATCGATGGGGTATCACCAAGGAGTATGTCTTATACCACATAAATTGGGATATGGCACATTGCCTTCTAGTGAAAGCGAATCCCTACATGGAACTTAAGCAGTACCTCTTAAAATTTATCTCAAAGGAAGCATCGTCTCTGGCGAGGAAGGAAACTCAACATATACTGCTCCCAAATCCAAAGGAATTTTTGTTTTAAAGAAGAGATATATTTACTACAACACCAGGAGGAATGATATTTTCTCACCTTCAGTCCATGCCCCATGGAAAACAATTTGTACATTACGCAAGCACAAATTGAAAATCCGGGGCTAAGATGTATATGCAATAGTCACTACAGGAAACAGGTAATTTGCCGTCTGTGAATCCCATACGGCAAAGACCTAAATCCAGATGGCAAAGATTTTGCCGTCAGGAAGCAGACGACAAACTCAGACGGCAAAGATAAGTCGGCAAAGAATACTTTGCCGTCAACTTTTCATAGGGAAGACGACAAAGACTTTGCCGCCAGCCAACTTTCTCTTTGCCATCAAGCCCAGTAGTAGCAGACAGCAAAGAAAACCATCTTTGCCGTCAGCTAGACTATGCCTTTGCCGTCAGCCTCATACATCCCAGACGGCAAATATTTTTTTATTATTTAATTAAAAATATAGGTAACAATAGTCCAGGTACATTGGCCCTAGATGGTCGAAGGCGTAAGATCTTTTTGCTCATTATAAAAACAGGTAATAACAAGGCGTAGGCAAAATCTTCACTTGCGTTTTTACGTTTACTAGTAGTTTCACAATCAATCATTCAATAGTTTGACAATCATCAATGAAGACAAAAAAAATTCAGATTACACAGTGCTGCCAAGTTCCTGAAGCTTGCATGACCACCTTCCGAGTATGATGGGCAGAAGCCGATGCGGCCAGCGGTGGCCGGTGGAGCGAGGCGGTTAAGACGCCCCCTGATTGGGCCTTCCCCCCGCACGTCCAGAGCTCGCCGGAGCAGAGGTAAACCTCGCCGGAGCAGAGCTGCTGGCCGCGCCTGACCTCGTCCGGATAAAAGGATCTCGCTGGCCGCTGCTGGAGGGAGTTCACGCGACGGAGGGAGACGAGGCCACGCCGGAGTGAGGTGGTGCCGGATGGACGAGGTCATGCTGCTTGCTGGAGTGAGGAGGTGCCGGAGGGAGGAGGCCGCACCGCCCGCGATGCTCGCCGGAGTGAGGAGACACCCAAGGGAGGAGGCTACGCTCCTCATCGGCCCGCGCCGCGCCGCCCGCGCTGCTCGCCGGAGTGAGGAGGCGCGGGAGGGATGAGACCGCGCTGCCCACCGGCCCGTGCCGCGCCGCACGTGCTGCTCGTCGGAGTGAGGAGGCGCCGAGGGGAGGAGTCGTCAGAGGGCGGAGGCCGCACCGCGCTGCTCACCGGCCCGTGCCGCGCCGCCCGTGCTGCTCGCCGGAGGGAGGAGTCGTCAGAGGGAGGAGGCTGCGCTGCGCTGCTCGCCGGAGTGAGCAGGCGTCGGAGGGAGGAGGCGCCAGAGGGAGGAGGCGCTAGAGCTCGCCGGCCCGTGCCGTGCCGCCCGCGTCTCTTTCTCTCCTTGCCTGCGCCGCTAGATCTTGCGACTAAGTTTTTCTACCGGAACCGGTACCTACCGGTGTGACATCCACCACACATGCATTTCATCAAGATTCGTGTGATCTGATAATGTATATTATATCTTGCTCTATACATTGTGAATACTAGTGACACAGCCTGACATAAGGTACATGGTGGCAGCCTTTTACAGAGAAGAGAGAGATAGGGAGGAGAAAAATAACCGTGCATGCATGCATTCTCTCTCCCACATGCACTAATTTTCATCCTCATATTTTAAAATGATTGATATATTTTCAAACAAGTGTTCACTTTTTAAACTTTTTATATATTACAATTCGCGCCGACAAGACCTTCAAAACAAGATCAATCTAGGATATATTTCAACTACTTTTATTTTGTATATTTCAATTATCTTTGAAATCACTTTCAGAAAAATATAAGATTATTTCGGTATTTCACAAAAATGATTTCGACTGTTTCACTAATTTCCAAAAAAAATATGATTTCACTTGTTAAAAAAACTAATTTCAAACATTTTTAAACACTGTTTCACTTATTTAAAAATGCATATTTCACTAATATTCAAAATCAAGTTCACTAATTTCATAAAAATGATTTCACTCATTTAAAAGAACTAATTTCACTCATTCTTAAACACTACTAGAAGTGTTACATATTTCTCAAAACGATTGAATGATTTTCAGTGAGATATTAATTGAAATAGCTATGTGTAGTTGAGCTGTGTAAAATATGTGAAACTGATATTTCAATGTGTTGTTGCACGTTGTCAAACTAATTTCTGTGAAAAAAAAATATGAAATCACTTCTCTGAAATATATGAAACTGATATTTCTCATATTTGTAACTTGGTATTTCAGTGAGATATGTATTGAAAAATATGAAATTACTTCCCTGAAATATATTTCAATGTGGTGTTGCGAGTTGTGAAACTAATTTTTGTGAAAATATATGAAATTACTTCTCTGAAATATATGAAACTGCTATTTCATATATTTGTAACTTGTTATTTCTGTGAGATATGTATTGAAATATATGAAATTACTTCTCTGAAATACATATTTCACTCATTCACAAATTGATTTTATTATTTCAAAACAATATATCATTTATTTGAAACAACTGATTTCACTCAGTTGAAAAAACTTATTTCACTCATTTGAGAGAAAACATTAGATTCACTCATTTGAAGTACTATATTCCACTCGTTTAAAAAAACTGATTTCACAGATCACAAAAAAATTATATTTTCAAACTATGTTTCACATATTCGAAATATTAAAATTAAAAGGTGTTTAAAATATATAGAGTGAAATAACATGTTTCATATATTTGAAACATTGAAATTAAAAGGTGTTTAAAATATATAGAGTGAAATAACATGTTTCATATGTTCCATATATAGAGTGAAATAAGTTTCGAACAGTGAAATAAGCAGTTTCACACATAATATATAGAGTGAAATAAGTTAATTCAAATGTTGAAAATTAAATGTATTTGAAATGTATCCGAAATTGATCTTGTTCTAAAGGTCTTGCCAGCCGAAGATCAAATATATAAAATATTTCACATATGTAATTTTGATTTAAGAGATATAAACGGTTGAAAATGTCAAATGAAATTTAAATGGTACCTTTGTTATGGGAGCTAGAGGAGGAGAGTATGTCTGAGACATGCATGCACGGTACTGGCAAAAAGTGCTGACAAGAGTTGACAAGACATTTCATACATGATGATATTTAACAGAATACAAAGGAATACTAGTATGCATGTAGACAGTGTGCACCAATCTCCAAGAATTAAAGGATGGATTTATCACCGGTACATACCAGCTCCGGTAAAAAGAGGTTTGCGCTAGATCTTGCCGCTGTAGTGTTCCGTAAGATAGAGAGAGAGATGGGTACGTGGGAGACAAAGTCACATGGGAGAGAGAGATCGTGGGATAAGGGAGAGAGAGAGATCGGAGGGTTGGGCTGCCCATCATGGGAGTGCACACTGGGTGGACCAGATCACGCCATGTCATCCATCCGTGGGATCGATCCGCGTGGTATGCTTCTTCTTTGCCGTCTGAGTTTTATATTACAGACGGCAAACAGAGCTCTTTGCCGTCTGTAATAAAAAACGCAGACGGCAAAGATCTTTGCCCTCTGTGTTTTTCTTACAGACGGCAAAGTGAGCTCTTTGCCATATGTAATAAATTATGCAGACGGCAAAGACCTTTGCCGTTTGTGTTTCTTTTTCTAGACGGCAAAGTGAGTTCTTTGCCGTCTGTATTTTTTTCGCTGACGGCAAAGTATATTTCACCGTTAGTTTTTCTTCGCCGTCTACTAATGACGGCAAACCCTTTCTTTGCCGTCTGCCCGACGAAAAGCTGACGGCAAAGGTGCCCCCGACGGCAAATTAACTGTTTCCTGTAGTGAGTTAGTTTACACTCTTACGTTGCCAAAGCAAATAATCTGATCACTTCCAAGTTCAAACATTACCTTGTCTAGTTCATCAGGAAAAAAACATTACCTTGTCGCAGACATAACTTCTGATAACGTGTAGGTGCAGACCTTTCTTTCATATACACGTTATAAAGTAATTTTTGGGTCTGAAAGGTTATCACATAGAATTTCAGTTCAAGTAGGAAATATTGATTTAGGAAAAAACATTACCTTGTCTAAGACCCGACTTCTGATAAAGCGTAGAAGCAGACCTTTCCTTCGTATACACCTTATAAAGTAATTCTTGGCTCAAGGTTATCATATAGAACTTCATTCAAGTAGAAAATCTTGATTATACCACAAGGAATAAACAGGAGTGATTAAAAAATATAGGGGTCTGCATCCTAGCTTCTCCAAATGAAGAACTTCCAGATAGTGACCAACGCCGTAATAAAAACTCCGTGCAAGCTCCCGTCCTTCCTCCGGCTGATTACATCATCTCAACCAAATTAAACTGTATTAGTTTACCTATGTTAAATGTCTAAGATGAGGCTGTTTCGTGACAGAAGTAGGTCATATATGTCTTGGGCTGCATAATAATTAATAAAAAAATATGAATGGTAGGAACAGTACAATGGTAAGGCATGACAACAAAGAAGGGAGCCAATCATCAAATGTATAATTTTACTTCCGTGAACCCATAACAATAATACATACGGATAAGATCGTGTGCAAATTCACAGTACTCAAGAGATAAAAGTCTAAATAAAGCTGTACAAGTTCATAGTGTTCGGCTGTGACCTGGACACTGAGATAGGTGGTGGATATGTCACGTCCTTGTCGAACTACAGGAGAATGCAAAGGAAAATGCCAATTTCGAGTCCAACATGGTAGGACCATGGGTAGTGGCAATTGTGGTCTCAATGTCTCAGTTCTGAAAGAGTAAATAAACTTTGAATAAACATAAATATTCAGTCTCGTACCTGACATTAGCTAATTTGCTACTTCTTATCTGTATAGACTGCAAATGTGTTACACACGTTAGACCAGATACGAGTTTGACATGAATCTGCAATAAATCATCGTGTACAAGTTAAACCATGTACAAGCTAATTTGCTGCTTCCTATCTATATGCATGTTCTTGTCATCTGATTGATTGTGAGTTTGACACGAATCCTTATGAATTGAATTTTTAGATTTGTAATTCTAAAATTGAAACTTACTGTACCAAACATCCTTCTTCCAGCAGCTTAAGAAGTACGGGAATAAAAATGGACAAACTGTACCTGCCAGCACAAGGCAACGGAGGAACCGTAGCCCCGGATGCAAACTGTACCTGTCCAACTATGGCATCCACGTTGATCCACTCCACTGCGTCGATGGCTGGAGGATGAACGGCACATCAGCGCTGCAGGATGTGTGTGGCTTTGATGCGAGCGCTGCAGGTGGAATAGACAGTGGCAGTTGTTGGCGATCTCGCGGCGAGAGCTGGTGGTCGCTCGGTTGTGGGTTCTGGTCGTGGAGGGAGGTAGGCGGCGAGATCGGCTTTGAGATTGACGGCAGAGATTTCGAGGGTAACGAGTCCTCCGCGGGTGGACGAAGGCCAGGGACCGTCACAACACGGGGTGGAGGGAGGCCATCGATCGGAGCATGGGGAGGACGCCGTTGGAGTGCAGCGAGGCCGGCAGCGTACACATGGCGGCGTGCATCCTCCTCTTCCCCATGTCACACACGTGTCAGTTCGTAGCCAGGGGTGCGTCGTAGTATGGGAGTGGAGGGAGGCCGCCGCCGGGCATGGGGCGAGAAGACGGCAGGCACGGGACGAGGAGATGGCGGGCATCCTCCTCTACTTCCTCTCCTCCCTCGATACATGCGGCGGCTAGGGTTTGTGGAAGGGGAGAGAGACGTACATGTGTTTACCGGGTTTTTTTCTTGGTTTTTTCTGTTATGAGGGAGAGAAAAATCGGTGGGAGAACAGGTGGGACGAGGGGGAGGAGAGTTGGGACTTCATTGGATCGATGGGTGGAAGCGAGCGAACGAACGAACGACGTACGCACTGTTCCATTAGGAGTAGAGATATCCAGGGATGGAGGGATAAGTGCCCACTTTAACGTTAAGTGGAGGGACTTGGTCTATAATGGGCCAATGACTTGTTCCATCTAAGGCCCAAGTTTCCCAACAGTGACCACGCCCAAAGTGTCTCCCGCACCTCACCCTAGGAGCTGGCGGCGGCTTTTTACGAGAACGTGCAGACAAGGTTGGCCCCACTGCTTCCTGCGCCGGTGGAGACCATGGTGGCATTCACTTCACGCTAGGGCTGCAAACGAGTCGAGTTCGAGCGAGTTGGACTTGGCTCAGCCCTATTCATATTAAAATTCGAGTGAGCTCATACTGAGGGAAGATCAAGAACGAGCTATAGAACATGACTCGTGCTCAGCTTGTAACGATCTCGAGTCTATCTCAAGCTAGTTTCGAGTTAAATGAGACAATAAAAATTATAATATCTACGACTATTATTCCCACCAAATAAGACACAACACGACATAAAAATCACTACAAAAATTATTCCAATCAAAATATTACTCAGAGATCGTTGGTTTATTTATAAACTATAGTACCAACTAGATGACGTGAAAGTGAAAAAAAATGCTTACTCCAAATGAAGGTTCGTTCATCTCATCATGATCAGGGAACTCATCTTCGTGGAAGAAAGAAAAGAAAAACGAAGGTGCATATGCTTGGAAACTTTTGCTAGAAATGACATGATATTTAACACAGGGTTGACCATGTATCATAAGGGCTAAATTTTCTTCCATATATGCTGGTAAATAAAATGAAGAAAAATCCAGGATGACCTATATGGTAACAAATTATTCTATTTTCATTTAATATATGACATGATCATTTAACAAAATGATATTATGCCGAGCTATCGAGCTAAACTCGAGCGAGCCAATACGGGCTCAAGATCGGTTTGTTTCTCGACCGAGCTACAGAAAATGTTCATACTCAGCTCATTTCTTTTTCAAGTTGATCTCGAGTCAAGTAAAAAATCGACTCGATCTCGAGCAGCTCACGAGCCTCGAGCTTTTCTTGCAGCCCTACTTCGCGCCAACCAAGAAAGAAATATCAGCCGATTGGCTCACCAAGGAGGAGTGTGAGAATCGCCAAGAAAAGATGGCCATCTTCATCTACAAAATAGCAGCAGATCATAATCAGCAAGATTTGTCTGCCAACAAGGGGAATGCAATCGGGGAGGAGGCGCTGCAAATGTACGTGCAGCTATTCAAGTCACCACTATCTGACGACCACATAGCTACTATCCTGACCCTGTTTGGATGGGAGCCCTCGATGTTACCTTTGGTAGAGCTGCCAAATGAGGTGGCAGGCACCTCTTGAGTGCCTTGGTGTTTGATGGTTTGTAGGCCCTCCGCATGGCTACACAACCTATCAAACGTGGGTGTGGAACATGCACGGGCTTAATGCACCGGCACGGAGGATCGTGGTGTTTCAAGTTGGTCCTGCGGCAAACACGAGCATTGTATGCCTTCATGAAACAAAGTTAGAGGTAGTGATGATGGGCACTGTAGCTCAATGTTTGGGTAATAATTTTGAGAAATTCTACGATCTGGCGGCCGACGGCATGAGAGGCAGTATTCTATTGGTGTGGGGATCCAATGGCGGTGCACCTCTAAAATCCCCACTAGACGGAGAACACGGTCACGACAAATGGCAAGCCGGTTGGCTCTACTGATCAATGGTGGGTCTCGGGTGTTTATGGGCCGCACTTGGATGCCCAGAAAGTGGAATTCCTTCAATGACTTGTGGACATTACGGAACTGCATGTTGTGCCTCGGGTGGTTCTAGGCTACTTGAACCTCATCATGAACCCAAAAGATAAGAACAACAATGCAGTTAGTAGGAGGATGTTGTCTCGCTTACGTTCTAAGATGAATCAGCTGGAACTTAAGGAAGTATACCTAAACGGGTGATTCTACACATGGTCTAATGAGCGTAGGCGTGCAAACCTGGAGAGAATCGACCACATCTTTCCGACAGTGGACTAGGAGGCGCTCTACCCGACGGGTTTCCTGTCGGCCCTGGGATCGGTGGTGTCAGATCACTTCCCCTTGCTCCTAGACTTGCACGTTGATTTCCATGCTTGCAGTTGATTTCGTTTGAGTCCTTTTGGGTCATGGTAGAGGGTTTCTTCGAGGTGGTGGTGGAGGCTTGGTCGTCTGTGCCGTTTGATGGCAATCCCTTCATGATGCTGGGCTCCAAACTACGTGCTACGATGAATAAGTTGCAAAGTTGGAGCGATCAGTGCATCGGTAACGTCAAGATCCAGATAGCTATCGCCCTCGAGATCATCAAGTAGCTAGATATTGCAATGGAGGCGAGAGCACTTTTGTTGGTAGAACTGGAACTCAGGAGGGCCCTCAAGCGCAAATTACTTGGCCTTTGTTCCTTGAAATGGTCCATTGCACGCCAACGGTCACGGATGCTATGGTTGCGTGAAGGCGATGCAACCACTACAAGAAATATGTCAACTTGTGACCACCACTATTGGTCACTGAAAGGTCATAAATTTCCATTTACGACCTTTTTGTGACCAAAAACAGAAGGTCAAAAGCTAGCGGTCGTAAACTGACTATAGCGACCTTTAACAAAAGGTCGTTGATTCTATGACCTTCTGTTTTGGTCGGTAGCTCTCTCCCAAGGCCATGTCGGATCCGACGTGGCAATCTGACGTGGCAAAATTGCGCCGAATTGAAAAGGTCGTTGGTTAAAATCAGCCCGGTCCAATTGGGGGTTTTACATGGGCCGAGCCCATTAATTCAGCCTATTAGTGTTTTTTTCTCATATTAATTTTGGCTATGTAGATGGGCCAAGCCCAACAATTAAGCCTTCTCATTTTTTGGGCCGTGGCCTTTTCCGCTAGAAAGTTTTAGTTTTTTTGTAATATAAAAAGGTCCACTAGTTAAATGGGTCCCAGATGTCAGGTTCAGGTACGTGGGTCCCAGCTAGCAAGTTCATATTCTTCATATTTCAATTTAACAATAAATAAATAACCAGTATTTAAATTGGCACAAACAAAACACACACATAATACTCCAAATATTATCAGCCAGATTCAATACAGAGCTCCTATTGTACAAATAACACATACTTTACAAGCTCTACACATAATAAGCTCTAACATATACAAGCTCTACAAGCTCTACACGTGATACGGTGCCCTGGTGTTAACCCTGTAGCTCTACAAGTGTCTTCAATCTTCTTCAACATGGAGCTCCTTCGGTAGCGAGCACAAACTGGGCACCTGCATCATCACAGGAAGGCAATTTTAGATCATAAAAAGGAATGTTCCAAGCATAGTTTAGAGAAAAGAACCAAGTAAATTTGCCCTCAATCATACAAATAAAGTTTAGAGAAAACCAAACATGAACAAGCACTTATTATGCAGTTTTTAAAGTTTTTAATACATTTATTTTCTATTAGCAAAACTGAATATGCTACTTCCTGATTCATGGCTGCATAGTCCAGCTAGCTACACCAGTTTGTTCTCATGCAAAAATTAGAAAAAAATGTATCATTGGTAATTATGCAACTCTGTTTGGAGTCATTTCTCCAAACAGTTACTGCTGTTATAGTTACTGCCGTATCCTAATTAATAGTACTTTACAGTAGATAAACATTTGTTGATGCTAAAAAAGATAAAGGCTTGTACCATGACATGTCCAGCAAGCCTAATTAATAGTGTCAAACTGTAGCAGGACATAAAGGAACAATACAGTAGTAACTTAAGCATGCTCCCCTGTAGACACACACACACACACACACACACACACGATCAATTCAAACCCAAACAAATCAAATCACGCTCTTCATCTGGACCGCTACAGATCCATGTATTAACGCTTAGCATCAAGCATTAGGCCATGAAGCATCTGTCCGATTTGTTCAACAAGACGAGTACATACCTGACTCCAGGTCGATGCGGTGGATGGGGCTGTACTTGAACATCTGGTCCAGGGACGAGCCTGCTAATCCAAATCGAACAAACAAATTCATTAGGAGGGGATCGGAGAGACAAGGAAGAAATGAAGTAAACATACATACATGTCTATATATAAGCAGCAGAAGCAAGTAATATAAATACATCCTCTTTCTTCCTCTACAACACTAGCTAGAGCAACATCAATCATTGTACACAAGGAGCAGCAGCAACAAGCCGATAAAGAAAGCTCAAGATTTGTGTCTTTTGCATGTTTTAGCACACTAGTACATGTGCTAAAATGGAAGCGCCGCTGCTGGGTTCCAACAGCCAACAAACTATAGGGTTACCGTCAAGTTAGCATTACAAAAAGCTTAAAGGAAAGTGGAAAAGACATGGCAGCCTATAGTTATGCGGAGAACATCGACAAGTAGCCAACAGGATGAGCATTGTGCAGTTTAATAACACAGTGTATTAATCTGAATACACGTGAACAAAACTAGCAGTGTTATTTATACACTGCTAAATGAGCATTCAGGATGCTTGTTATACACGTGAACAAGACTAGGCCAAAACATAGTAAAAAAACTGCTAAATGGACACTAGCAGCAAAATGAGCATTGTGCAGCAAAAAAAGGAAGCAGGAGCTAATGGCCTAGGAACTACTAGTAGCACCGCTGTAGTAGAAGATATAATTGTGCATGCTGTAAGACAGTAAGAATGAGTAATAAATAGCAAGCATAATTGTGCACTTGGTAGTGCATCGTCCTCTGTTTACCCCACCCCAGCGCACCCCAATATAAATAGCAAAAACTCCAAATCCAATATTACTATTGTTGTAGTTTCTAATGGGATTTAGCTTTTTTATTTGAGATAACAGTACTTATATCATCAGACCAGATATTGATTATATGCTTTCAATGAATGTAAACAAACCAACAAATGAGTATATACTGCCATCCCTTTCCAATCAGTTTAGCTATGCATGTCAATTCTATTCCTAGCAAAAAAACAGAGCTAGGCTAGTGCAAATTGCAGTAGTATGTCATAAAGTCAACCTGAGTATGAATGATGGATCTGAAACATAACACAGTTATACAGTATCACACATAAATTTTAGACTAGAATCTCATGCATTTGTATAGATCCATGACTGAACTTGATTAGAAAGAAGTGTGGAATGGTGGGACCTGTGGGATCTTGACGCACTTGCCCTGGCCGTCCAACTGCCAGCCATGGTAGAGGCACTCCAGCTTGCCATGGACGCAACCTCTCCTCCATCCTTGCCTGCACACGACAAAGAAAAGCGGGAGTAAGCACCGCGGCTTCGACCAAATCGTCGACAGATCGCGGCAGGTTGGTGCGACGGGAGTTGCCGTACCTTGTAGGAGGTCTCGATGCGGAGCATGACGTAGAAGCCGAGGCCGCCGCCGACGATGGTGCCGGCCATGATCCGCACGTACGCCCACCGTCGCGACTCGGGCGACGCCATTGCTCATACGCCAACGCCGTCTACGCCCGTAGAGGTGGATGGGGCGCCCGGCTCGACGGAGATGGGGTGTCCAGAGCAGAGGAAGGGGAAGGGGAGGGGATCAGGAGGACGGCGACTTGGGAGGCGGAGGAAGCGGTGGAAGTGTACTACGTAGCAACGGCTCATGGAGGGGATTGGTAGAGCGGACAAAGAGGAACTGCTTGATCTGGATGGGGACAAGGTGCAGCGTGCAGAGGAGCTGCTCAATGCAGAGGATCTCACGGGAGGAGGGGCTATGCGCCACCCTGATCCCGGATCCGGCGGCCTCTAGCCTCCCCGTCGCCATAGCTGGTGGCTGCTCTGGCTGGCGCCATGGGTGGTGGCTGGGTCAGAGATCGGGGAGAGTGAGAGAGGGAGATGGCGATGGAGGTGGCGGCGGCAGGGGAGCGAGGACGGCATGGCGGATTGGTGGTGGAGGCCGTGGTGCTGAGGGGCGGTGAGGCAGCGGGGTGGGAAGGTCGGGGAGGGGAGGAGGAGAGGGGAGGCGACGGGGTTCGCCATGGGAGGGAGCGGGGAGGGGAGGCGTGCGCGGACGGAGAAGAGAGCAAGGGGAGAAAGAATGGAGGCGGGGGGGGGGGGGGTGGATGGAAAATGTCCACGAGGACTAGGGTTTTGCCTTAGGTGGGCTTGCGGTGAGGACTGCCGTTGGATCCGCGAGCATCCGACGGTGTCCATCCACGATCCGCGTGAAACGCCCACAGACCAATTAAAATGCAGCACACGGCTACGATGTCATGACCGTCTAAATTGGTCGTAATTGACTAAAAAATTGGTCTAGCTGATTAAAAATTCATTTTTCATTTCTCAAGTGCCCAAAATGAGTTTTTTGTGAGGGACCTACAATATATTTGTTGTAAAATTGGACAAAATCAACCTTTTAAAATATTAGAACATATTTAATGTATAATTGACCAAATATTTGGATGTCAAAAGTTTTGATTCACCTCTCGTGAAAAGGACTAATTTCTGCTGATCCGGCTGGAAACGGGTCAAATTTGAACTGCAGCTGCCTTATAGTTTGTTCTTTATTTTTTTCAAAAATAATTTCTAGGTACATAAGTATCTATTTAATTAGAGAAACACAAAAAAAAAATCCAAGATTCAACCACTAGCCAGGAACGGTTATTCCCGCCGTTTTGACCGCATTTTGAAACGGGCATAAAAAATTAAAAAAAAATCAAAAATTTGGGAAACCGTCGCATTGTGTCATTATATGTGGCCAAGTTCCCAGGAAAAATAACAAACTTGTAATACGGCAATTATTTTAAAAAAGTGTTCTCAGAAACGAGCTATCACGTTTGGAGATCAATGGCTTTCAAGCCAAATGATCAATCTTATGGCCACATCCATGGCATAGTTTGTTCAAATGATCTCATATTGTGCACAAGGGTGCCTATTGGAATGGCAAACAATGTTGCCTAAGGAAGTTTTCATTTTATTTGGACGAAAAAACCATTTTCCATTTTTCGAGTCCCCAAAAGGAGGTTTTTTTGTGAAGGACCTCCAAAATAATTATTGCAAAATTGGACCAAATAATTTTTATAAAATACTAGGCCATATTTAATGCACAATTGACCAAATATTTGGATGTCAAAAGTTTCGATTCACCTCTCGTGAAAAAGATAAATTTCTGCTGATCCGGCTGGAAACGGGTCATATTTGAACTGCAGCTGCCTTATAGTTTGTTCTTTATTTTTTTCAAAAATAATTTCTAGGTACATAAGTATCTATTTAATTAGAGAAACACCAAAAAAATTCCAAGATTCAACCACTAGCTAGGAACGGTCATTCCCACCGTTTTGACCGCATTTTGAAACGGGCATAAAAAATTCAAAAAAAATCAAAAAATTGGAAAACCTTCGCATTGTGTCATTATATGTGGCCAAGTTCCTAGGAAAAATAACAAACTTGTAATACGACAATTATTTTAGAAAAGTGTTCTCAGAAACGAGCTATCACGTGTGGAGATCAATGGCTTTCAAGCCAAATGATCAATCTTATGGCCACATCCATGGCATAGTTTGTTCAGATGATCTCATATTGTGCACAAGGGTGCCTATTGGAATGGCAAACAATGTTTCCTAAGGAAGTTTTCATTTTCTTTGGGCGAAAAAACCATTTTTCATTTTTCGAGTGCCCAAAAGGAGGTTTTTTTTAAGGAACTACCAAATAATTGTTGCAAAATTGGACCAAATCAATTTTCTAAAATACTAGGACGTATTTAATGCACAATTGACAAAATGGTTGGGTGCAAAAAGTTTTTACCCACCTCTCATGAAAAAGACAAATTTCCGCCGATTTAGTTGGAAGCGGGTCAAATTTGAACTGCAGCTGCCTCATAGTTTGCTATTTATTTTTTACAAAAATCATTTCTAGGTACATAAGTATCTATTTAATCAGAGAAACACCAAAAGTTTTCCAAGATTCAACCACTAGCTAGGAACGGTCAAGCCCACCGTTTTAACCGCATTTTGAAACGGGCATAAAAAATTCAAAAAAAAAATCAAAAAATTGGGAAACCTTCGCATTGTGTCATTATATGTGGCCAAGTTCCCAGGGAAAATAACAAACTTGTAATACGGCAATTATTTTAAAAAAGTGTTCTTAGAAACGAGCTATCATCGCTGAAGATCAATGGCTTTCAAGCCAAATGATCAATCTTATGGCCACATTCGTGGCATAGTTTGTTCAGATGATCTCATATTGTGCACAAGGGTGCATATTGGAATGGCAAACAATGTTGCCTAAGGAATTTTTCATTTTCTTTGGACGAAAAAACCATTTTTCATTTTTCGAGTGCCCAAAAGGAGGTTTTTTTTTGAAGGAACTACGAAATAATTGTTGCAAAATTGGACCAAATCAATTTTCTAAAATACTAGGACATATTTAATGCACAATTGACAAAATGGTTGGGTGCAAAAAGTTTTTATCCACCTCTCGTGAAAAAGACAATTTTCCGCCGATTCAGCTGAAAGCGGGTCAAATTTGAACTGCAACTGCCTCATAGTTTGCTATTTATTTTTTACAAAAATCATTTCTAGGTACATAAGTATCTATTTAATCAGAGAAACACCAAAAGTTTTCCAAGATTCAACCACTAGCTAGGAATGGTTAAGCCCGCCGTTTTGACTGCATTTTGAAACGGGCATAAAAAATTCAAAAAGAATCAAAAAATTGGGAAACCTTTGCATTGTGTCATTATATGTGGCCAAGTTCCCAGGAAAAATAACAAACTTGTAATACGACAATTATTTTAAAAAAGTGTTCTCAGAAACGAGCTCTCATCTCTGAAGATCAATGGCTTTCAAGCCAAATGATCAATCTTATGGCCACATTAATGGCATAGTTTGTTCAGATGATCTCATATTGTGCACAAGGGTGCATATTGGAATGGCAAACAATGTTGCCTAAGGAAGTTTTCATTTTCTTTGGACAAAAAAACCATTTTTCATTTCCTGAGTGCCCGAAAGGAGGTTTTTTTGTGAAGGAACTACCAAATAATTGTTGCAAAATTGGACCAAATAATTTTTTTAAAATACTAGGACATATTTAATGCACAATTGACAAAATGGTTGGGTGTCAAATGTTTTGATCCGCCTCTGGTGAAAAAGACAAATTCCCATCGATTCAGTTGGAAGCGGGTCAAATTTGAACTGCAGCTGCGTCATAGTTTGCTCTTTATTTTTTTCAAAAATAATTTCTAGGTAAATAAGTATCTATTTAATCAGAAATACATGGTTTGATGGAGGGACATCGAGGTTTGGACGGTGGTCGAGGGCCCGAACTCTAGAGCGCGTAAGCTCGCATGCCCGCCGCGTGGTCACCGCGTGACCGTGGCGTTGCCATGTGTTCTAGGTGGCCTAGAAATGTCTAGTGGGTTAGGAACTCCCTAGGTAGGTGCTAGGAAGAAAATTACAACATAAGATTCTCACGAGGAGATCGATCGGTGCTCAAACATGAATTAGCAGCCAAGTGTTTGATTAGCGGTACAGGAAATGTACATGGCTAATGGGCGTGAGTTTTGGCTGAGGATGATCAGTTACTAAGAAGACCGTCTTCACAAATTTTCAGCTCAAAAAGAGGAGCCTAGCTGGTACTTGCTTTGCAAACCACCACACTGGACATAAATACGAATGTTGAAGCTCGGCTCAAAATAATGAATGGATTGAGCTGGCATTTGGTGGAGGATGGTTATTTGGGCATAGGAAAGCACTGTAGAAAATGGATACTATTTGGACATGCCAAAGTGGTACTTACTTCACAAACTGTTACTCTGAACAGAATAGGAAAATGTATATTTTTGAATTATTTTTGAACTAGGCAAGGAAGGTTTTTACATATTCGACGAAGATATGACCCAAAGAATTTATGAGATTTTTTTGGGAATTTTGGAAATGACAGAAATATATGTTGCTTCACAACCTAGGGCAAAAATTGACACATGGACATGACACATAGGCAAAACTGATGAGGTGGCGCCTAGTCATAGCAATAAGTACCAATGCATCCACGTTCACAACCTCATGACTATTTATATTGGTCGTAATCGGGTAGAAATAAGGCCATTGGCGCCTCTTGTCTACTTTGTGACCATTTGGTGTAAGCAATTTCAGTGTTTGAGCCCTTCCAAGCGAAATGGCCGTGAAGTTACGACCAATTCAGCTGGGTTCACTAAGAGAAGGTCATAAGTTGACATATTTCTTGTAGTGAACTACGCGTTTCTTTTTACAGCATGCGAATCATCGAAGGAGGCAGAATGTGATCATCGGTCTGTTGGTGGATGGTGCCATTTTATCAGGCCAGGAGGAGATTGCTGAGGCGATGGGCAACTATTTCCAGCAGATTCCTGGTGAAGTATCGGAAAGAGAATTTGGGTTGAATCTAGATGCTCTACAATTGCCACATCTCACTCTAGATCACCTGGAGATCTCATTTACGGAGGAAGAGGTCATCAAGGTAGTCAAGGCGATGCTGCTAGACATGGCACCGGTCCAGATGGGTTTACTACGCGTTTCTACGCATGTTGCTTGAATATCATCAATGTTGATTTTATGAGGGCAGTGGACTGCTTCTTTCAAGGTGATATGAGGGGTCTGCATGCGATTAACTAGGCCTTAGTCACCCTATTGCCAAAGGTAGATGGTGCGGAGGAACTGATGGATTTTAAACTGGTTAGGCTGGTGCTAATGCATGGGTGCTTAGATGAGGTGCTAAGCATATTAAATAGCTTAGCAACTATACTTCCCAATGCATAGGTGCTTAGCTTATGGTTGCTAAGCTTGCTTCATTTAATGATTTAGCAACTAAAGCTCTTCATGTATTGGTGGGTTTCCTTTCTTTAAATGTTTTGCCTAGGTTCACGCGCTTAGCATTGTTTCTTCCTCGGGTCACCATACTTATTTCTCTCCTCTTAAATAACTCGCCACATCAGATTTTTTGCCTACGTGGAAGGCTTAGCACCTGTACAAGATGGAGCATTGGGAGGGGCCTTAGCCTCATACACGGTGCTGTTAAGATCTTTGACAAAATCCTATCCTTGCGGCTGAAGGACGGTCTACCGAGCTTGGTGGGCATGCACCAGAGTGCCTTCATTTTAGGGATGTCCATTCATGATAATTTCATGCCCGTGCAGGGCATGGTTAAAAAACTAAACTCACTCAAGACACTGTCTTTCATGATCAAATTGGATATATCCAAAGCATTTGACACAATCCAACGATCCTTTGTCGAGGAAGCTCTAAACGCCATAGGCTTTGGTAGAAGGTGGATGGCATGGATTGTCGGCCTGCTATCAACGGCATCACCTCGGATCCTTCTCAATGGTGTGCCTGGTGCTCCAATTCGAAACCATAAGGCCTTCACGCAAGGGGATTCACTGTCCCCAATGATGTTTATCCTGGTGATGGAGCCATTGTAGTGACTATTCGCTTTGGCTGATAGGCATGGGCTTCTTACTCCTATGACATGAGGGCCTAATCAGTGGGTGTTGATTTTTGTGGACGACATGATGCTCTTCTTGAAGCCGGAGGCCTTAGAACTGCAACTATGCAACACGATCCTTGACTCATTTGATGGCGCGCCTTGGCTATGAGTGAACAATGTGAAGACATCAGCGATGCCCGTCAGGTGTTCTGATTCGCAGGTCACTATGATTGCTGCTACATTTGGTTGTGTTGTAGGGACGTTCCCTTGACGCTACCTTGGGATGCCGCTGAGTTTGCGGAAATTGACACCGGCACAGTGTAACGCCCCGGATCTGATGCGCTAGGTGTCTTCCAGTTATTCGCCGTCGTTGCCATGTCATTTGCTTGCATGTTGCATTTTGCCATGTCATCATGGGCATTGCATTGCATACGTGTTCGTCTAATGCATCCGAGCATTTTCCCCGTTGTCCGTTTTGCAATCCGACACTCCTATGTCCTCCGGCGCCCCTTTTACCTCTTTTCGTGTGCGGCTCAGAATGTATCGAGATTTGCCAAGCGGCCTTGGTACACCATCGGTAGACCGCCTGTCAAGTTTCGTGCCATTTGGAGTCCGTTTGATACTCCAACGATTAACCGGGTAGTCGCAAAGGCCTCTTTTGTGTGCAGCCCAACACCCCTCCAAAGTGGCCCAATAACCCATCCTAACCCCCTCCATCCTCTCGGTCTTCGATCACGATCGCGTGGCCGAAAATCGCACTCCATTTGGAGCGTCCTAGCTCCTCCTACCTACAAATATGCCCTCTCCCCTGAAATTCTCGGTCTAACCCTAGCCTCCTTCCACCTCGCGCCGCCGGACAAAAACCCCCACCGCCTGACATGTCCACGCCGCCGCCCCGGGCCAATCCCACCGCACCACGTCACCCCGCTGGCCTCCTCTCTCTCCTCTCACCGCCGCGGCCCGCCCGGCCCACGGTCGGCCCGCCCCGGGCCGCGACCGGGCCGAGCCGCCCCGCGTCGCCCGAGCGCCTGCTCGCCTCCTCCGCTGCCCCGCCGCCTCGCCGGTGCGCCTCGCCGCCTCGCGCCCGGCCTCCCGCACCGCCGTAGTGCTCCGCCGCCGCCACCGCGAGATCCGCCGCCGTCCACCGCGCCTCCACCCACCGCGCACCGTCTCGCAGCGCCGCCCGCCGGACCGTGCCGCCGCCGCGAGCCGCCGCCTGCTCCGCGCCAGCGCCTTGCCCCGCGCCCTCCACCGCCTTGCCTCCCGCCGGACCACGCCTCGCCGGAGCCGCCCGCCCTCGCCGGAGTCGGATCTGGTCGGATCCGTCTAGGTGGGACGAGATCCACCGGGATCCGAACCAAACGCGCCTCCGTCGTCCCGGATCTCTTCATCCCGCTCTTCCTCGTCCCGCGTTGACTTTCGAAGGGTATATTTTTCTCCAAGTCCCCAGTTCCTTACATTCTGGTGCCCTGTTCTTCATGCCATATCTCATCATCCGTAGAGCCGTTTTGCATGCATAATATATCGTAATGTTCACCATGAGATGCTCTTCATTTTGTTCTATTGTGCCATGTTCGTTTGAGTCCATATTGATTCCCGAATCATCGTTGCAAGAGTGCTATATAATGTTGTCTGCTGTAGTTTAACAGAACATGCTCATTTGTCATTTTTGCATCTTTTCGTGTGATTTTCTTCTGAGCATTAACTCTACATTTTTTATGAGCTACAACATGCCATATTTGACGTGGTGAAATACATTATTCATGATATGCCATGTATTGATTGTTTCAAGCTTGCAAAGTAGCCTCCGTGATGTTGCTGATTTCAGTGACTTAAGATTTTACAGTCATTGCTCTGCTGATATTTTTATGCCATGTATTCATGTTGCTACAGTGAGATTCATGCCTATTTTGAGTATGTCCCGTAAGGATGTTTTGGACATATGGATGTTCTCTAGCCATCCATGCTCCTGTTTGCATTTATAGAGTGCACTAGCATGTCTTAATCTTACTCTACTTTTGCTATAAAATGTTCCTGGCAGATTGTTTACATGTTTATCAATTTTGCCATGGTTGTTGTTAGTGTTCCAAGCATGATATGAACTTCATCTTGCCATGGTTAGTTTCATGAACATATATTCTTGCTGATGAAATGCTTATCTTGTCATGCAATGCTTTGTGTTGAGTGAATCGAGCTCGTAAAGTTGCCTCCATGCTGCTGTTTACGCCATGCTCTGTTTTTCAGTCTAAATCAGGTAACGAAACTAGCTATGTTTACATGGGTGCCATCATATCTTCTGTGCCTTTTTGGCTCATGGTCAGTAAGGGACTTTTGTTATATGCAATTAGTATATTCATTCCGTGCCTTTGGTTGCCATGATAAGTTCCTGTAGCATGTTATTTTATAGCTCTAAACTTTGCAACCTGATGTTATTTCTGCCATGTCCTGTGAATTTCACTAAGTCTGTGAACCTGTTATTATTTGCAATCCTGCCATGTCCTTTTGAGCATGTTCTAGTAGTTTCTGGAGATATCTCGGTGTTCATGTTTTGTTATGCTTTACCTGTACATCATTTCCATGCCTTTTGTTCTCATGTTGAGGTCCTGTAGCATGTTGTTTTAATGCTTGTAAGATGCCTAGTTGCTATTTTGGACAGCTTGTCTTTTAAACTTGTTTCATGTGTATGTGTTGAACCGTTGCTCCGTTTTGAGTGTGCTCTATATGAAACTTGCTTAGTTTTGCATGTAGTTTCATGTTACCTTGTTGCATCCATGTTTTGAGGTGTGTGCTTGATGTTTGAATGCATTTTGCACCAATGCCATGCTTAACTTGTTTTGCTCATATCTTCTAGGCCATAGCTCCGGATCTAATGAACTTTATATGTAACTTGACTAGAATTTTGTGTAGATCATCGTGGTGCATCTTAACTTGCTGTTTAACAACTTGAACATAAGGTTTATTCAGATATGGACCAATTTTGAAATTTGCATATGAGGACTTACCGGAATTGTTCTATGTTGTTTCCGGCCTCATTTAAACTTGCTTTGATGTGTTGTTCTTGTATGCATCATCTCTTGCCATGAGTAGCTTCATGTAGCCTTGTCATACATCATACTTGTTTGAGCATCACGCCTTGTTCATGTGTGGTGTGTTTACCATGTTGTGTGCTTCTTCTCGATAGTTCCCATTTTGTTGCGATCGTGAGGATTCGTTCGACTACGCTTGGTTCGTCTTCATGGCTTCATCTTCTTCATGGACTCGTTCTTCTTCCTAGCGGGATTTCAGGCAAGATGACCATCACCTTGGATCTCATTACTATCATTGCTATGCTAGTTGCTTCGTTCTATCGCTATGCTGCGTTACCTACCACTTGCCTATCAAGCCTCCCAAATTGCCATGAACCTCTAACCTTTGCCACCCTTCCTAGCAAACTGTTGTTTGGCTATGTTACCGCTTTTGCTCAGCCCCTCTTATAGCATTGCTAGCTGTAGGTGAAGATGAAGATTGCTCCATGTTGGATTATGTTTATGTTGGGATATCACAATATCTCTTATATTATTAATGCATCTATATACCTGGTAAAGGGTGGAAGGCTCGGCCTTATGCCTGGTGTTTTGTTCCACTCTTGCCGCCCTAGTTTCCGTCATATCGGTATTGTATTCCCGGGTTTTGCGTCCCTAACGCGGCTGGGTGATTTATGGGACCCCCTTGACAGTTCCCTTTGAATAAAACTCCTCCAGCAAGGCCCAACCTTGGTTTTACCATTTGCCTCACCACCACCTACTTTTCCCTTGGGAGTCGCTCTCTCGAGGGTCATCTTTATTTAGCCCCCCCACCGGGCCAATGCTTCTCTAAGTGTTGTTCTAAACTAGAGTCCTTTGCAGCGCTACCTTGGGGAAACTTGAGGGCTGGTTTTAGTTGTACGGAGTGCTCATCCGGTGTTGCCCTGAGAATGAGATATTTGCAGCTCCTATCGGGATGTCGGCGCATCAGGCGGTCTTGCTGGTCTTGTTTAACCATTGTCGAAATGTCTTGTAACCGGGATTCCGAGACTGATCGGGTCTTCCCGGGAGAAGGAATATCCTTCGTTGATCGCGAGAGCTTATCATGGGCTAAGTTGGGACACCCCTTCAGGGTTTTGAACTTTCGAAAGTCGTGCCCGCGGTTATGTGGCAGATGGGAATTTGTTAATGTCCGGTTGTAGTAAACTTGAAGTAAACTCTTCTAAAATACACCAACCGTGTGCGTAACCGTGAGTGTCTCTTTTCGGGATGGTTCGAGAGGAGAACACGGTTTTTGGGTTATGTTTGACGTAGGTAGGATTTCATGATCACTTCTTGATCATTACTAGTTGACGACCGCTTGCTTTGCTTCTCTTCTCGCTCTTATTTGCGTAAGTTAGCCACCATACATGCTTAGTCGCTGCTGCAACCTCACCACTTTACCCCCTTCCTTTCCCATTAAGCTTTGCTAGTCTTGATACCCATGGTTATGGGATTGCTGAGTCCTCGTGGCTCACAGATTACTACACCAACAGTTGTAGGTGCAGCTTATGCGATGATCATGATGCAAGAGCGATGTTACATGTTTTGGAGTTCTTCTTATTCGTTGATCTTGGGTTAGGTTCCTGGCCGGCAGCCTGGGCTAGCAGGGTGAATGTCGTTTGAGTTTCTATTTATGTTTCATCCGTAGTCGGATGTTGATCTTGTGTATGATGTATTGATGTATTCTTGTGGCATTTGTATGCCTTATATGTATCCCCACTATTATGTAATGTTGATGTAATGATATCCACCTTGCAAAAGCGTCTTCAAGATGCGCTTCTATCCATGGTGGGACCTTCGAGTTCCTTTAGGATAGGGTCGCATCTTGGGCGTGACAAGTTGGTATCAGAGCCTCAACCGACCTTTGGAGCCCCCCTTGATTGATCGTGTAGTTTGGCCGATGTCGAGTCTAGGAGAAAACTTTTACGGAGTCTAGTTATATCGGAGAGTAGGATTTATTTTTACTCCTCAGCCACTTCGTGGCTCTGGTAAGGAATCTTGACGTAGGTGTTTTGAACTACTCCTCTTCCCGTTCAAATTTTTCTTTAGGATCACGAGGGTAGTTTTTCGTGAGTTGTTCATCCTGTTTTCTATCCGGTGCACTTCTCTTCGTGTGGTTTCGATCCTCGTCATCTTTTGCGAGATCAGTCCTCAGTGCTTTCTCAACCGATGTCGTTTTCCCCGTCCCAAGTTGTTTTTCCCCACCCGCCCACCCCTTCTTCTTCTTGGAACCGGAATCCGTAATTCAGTATCCATCCTTCTCGTGTGAAGCCTTTGCATTATCTCCTCAATTATTTCAACCGGTATTTTCTCTTCAAGTTATTCGTTGATTCCTCGTTCAACTTGCCTGTGTTTTTTCCCGCTCTCCCACCCTTTTTGTTCCCGGAGTCTGAGCCTCTATTCGAGCATCTATTTAATTCATGTGGAGTATCTTCAGTCTTTCCTCAATTGTTTCAACCGGTGAATTCTCGTCTAGTTCGCCAATGTTAATAGTGTTTTCTTTCCGGTGGATCCAATTCAAGTCTTTTTCGTTGTCGATCGTATTCTTTGCCTCAGCTCAAATATTTCCCTTTGCTCGTTCGCCTCTCGCCATTCTATTATCCCGGAGTGTCGAAGACATCTCAGAACATTTGTGTTTGCATTCAATTATTTTGAGGTTGTCACCTCATTCAAATCTTTCAGTTGTTCCGGTGCATCATCTATCTTTCAATACTTTCCAACGGTGTTTCGTTTTAGTGGACCCTTACCCACAGGTCTTTTCCCAGGATCTTACCTGACTCTTCTAAGTTTCCCGGAGTTATTCTCAAATTCTTTTTGGAGTTTGGCATAAGTATGAATTTCATCCGTCGGATGCTTTTCCCAAAGATCGATTTCAAACCATTCTCATTGTTGGCTCAATCTCTTCACTTTTCATTCTCTCCGGAGTATCTCAACAATTTTACTGGTGTTCCTCGTTGTCATTCTCAACATTTGAAGACCGAAGAAGAATTTTCTCTTAAATCTTGTTCGTTCTCCCGGAGATTCACGGTGCTAGCTCGATGTTATCCTATCTAATTGTTTCTAGTCGGGCAATTCTTTTCATCCATCTAGAGTATTTCAAGAGTAGTTTTTTCCGTCTCAATCATCCGGAGGCCATCTTTTCGGAATATTTCTTCGTTCTAAGTTTTCAAATTCGTTATCCAATTATTCTATATCTGTGCCTCTTCATTCATCTCCATATTCTTCCGGTGCTTCACGCTTTAATCAGTTTGAGACCTCTTCATTTCGTGGTATCAAATTATCTCAAGTATCTTCGTGTTTTTCTAATTCTTCCCGGTGATTCATTCCTTCTCGTCATTCAAGTTTGAATTCTCATGGTGGATCGTTGAAGATTCCTTTTCCGTTCTCATCATATCAATTCATTCGTTCTTTTCTATCCTACCGGTGGCTCATGAAGACCTTCACAAATTTGGCGCTATATCTTCCCTTAATTTTTTCCCAATGTGAATAAGTTGTATGCAATCCATTGCTTAGCATCAATTTAATTGATGAAGGATAAGCATAACATAATTCTTATTCTTATTTCATCATGGTCAAGTTGATTAATTCTTTTCTTCAGAGATTGTTCATGTTGAATAATTTCTCGGTTCTAAGTTGTTCGTATTTTCTTTTTCGGAGTTCAAAGCTTCCTCGGCCATCTCGTCAGAATCTCCATCGGAATCATCACAAGGCTTTAATCTTATCCCTTTCATCCTTCAATTTTATCTCGTCATCCTTCTGTTACCAGATTTCTTCATGGTAGTTCATAAGGATTTAATTCATTCTTCAAGTGTTCATCAAGATTCTTTTGGAGGAGCTCATCTATCTTTTCTTCTTGCATCTCGAAGTGCAATTAATTCTCCGTATTCTTTTGAAGTGGAGTTTTGCATTTTTTCGTTCCTCTCAGCTATTCAATCTTTTCCGCTTGTGGTCGGTTATGACCTCAAAATTTTGAGATGTTATCCATAAGTCCACAACAAGCTTATTCTTTTGTTGTTGATTTTCTCAACAACTCCGTTCAATGTTTCCTTCTAAGGATGCTTTCAAACTCAATTTTGGTAGAAGATATCTTTTTCTGCGTCGTTCCTTTCTTTCAACTCTTTCAAGTCTTCCGGAGGTTTGGTGTTGTTCCTCAAGTCAAGTATCGTTCCATCTTCTCATGTTCATGTTCTATTCTTTCCTTGTTCATCCGGAGTGGTTTCAGAGTCTATCTTGTTCGTTGAGCTTTTGATTCTTGTCTTAGTCGTCATTCCTCTATTCTTCCCGAGTGCTCTCGACTCTTTTCTCCTTCTCTTGCGTTTTGTTTCACCTCATCCTCTTCCCCCCCCCCCCGTCTTGTTCCTAAGATCTCGGGACGAGATCTCTTGTTAGTGGATGAGTGTTGTAACACCCCGGATCTGATGCGCCAGGTGTCTTCCAGTTATTCGTCGTCGTTGTCATGTCATTTGCTTGCGTGTTGCATTTTTCCATGTCATCATGGGCATTGCATTGCATACGTGCACTACACCACGGTAAAGTATTGGTGACACAAAAATCTGTTGGCATAGGGTACCTTTGCCGACAGATAACTTGTAGCTAACACATATGGTGACAGAAGATAAAACAGTCGGAGGACTTGCTGTGGGGAAAGGTATTGCCGACAGAAGTTCACTTGCCGACACTTTCTCAGTCGGCATACACCCTGCCTATGCTGACAGACGATATGTCTGTGTACACCCTATCTACACCGACACTTAATCAGATGACATACACCCTACCTCTAGCGACAGATAGCCTGTCCGCATACACCCTATCTATGCCGACACTTCATGAGTCACATATACCTCATCTACCCCAACAGATAGCCTATCAACGTACACCCTACCTATGCTAACAAATATTGCCTCTGCCGACATATAAACTGTTGGTAAATTGATCTGCAGCCAAAACAATAATCTAGTGTAAACATATTTAAATATTATCCTCACATTCACAAGCAACTTCAAGACGAACACATACTGCACAACAATGAAAATATGTTCATAAATATGCATATATATTGAACACAAGTTGAAAAACACACAAATCTTGATAAAGCATAGTTTTGATGATCTTAGGAGTCATCCTGTACACACAAGTCACATAAGATGAGCACTATTTGCTAGTACAGAACACACAAGTAACAAAAGACTTCAACTGGATGGTCCAGAACACACAAGTCCATCCGCATGTACTCCTGCACATTGCCCACTACACACTAGTAATTGAGGTTCCTGGCAAGTGGCCCTCCGTTCGCCACCAGTTGCTCATTGCAAGTCAGCGGCCGTGGTTCCAGCGAGGTAGACATCCATGGCGGCCGTGGTTCCAATGAGGTAGACTTTCATCCGCCATTCATTGTCTACTGCACTTGGCCGCCCATGGTTCGCAGCAGGGTAGCCACCCATTCTCCGCCCATTTCCTACAATACTTGCTAGTAGTCATGGTTCCTGACAATTTTAGAGCAGCATAGTAATGTGCAAGTTCCGAGTAGGTGCAAGTAGCAAAATATTATTGAAAGAACTGAAAAGTACGAAGGGCCATGCATCATGTCCAAAAAAAATGCTTTAGTGCTCGTGAAATAAGTTGGTCGTGAATCCAAAACCTTCCTCAGGTGTGTGGCATAACTCACTTACAGCATGAAAGTACTGAAAAACAATGAAAAGAAGTGACAATAGATGCAGAACAACTCACAATAATCTAAGAAGCAAAGTCATGATAGTGTTGTCACACTACACTTGAATAGGATAGTTTTCTCTGTTGGACCAAGAATGGTTGATACGCAGTACACCTCATGGGCGACAGTGGCCACCCAATCTAATTAAAACGCAGTACACCTTCCACTCCGTTGAATCAACTCATGGGATAGTTTTATCTGATGGACTAAGAATAAATCATGAGAGATTGGGTACTTCCATTGCCACTCTGCTCCGCAGCTCCATGTTGGTCAGCTCTTATAGTCTATATGGACTATCACTATTTCTGAAACTTAAGAGTACACAGATTAGGTCATTCACAGCGCCCACTTAAACTGAACATGTTTACATTGCTTTGTTCCATTCTTGAACATTATGAATTCCAGTTAGTTCAAACTAACAACATATAAATACAAAATCAAATAGCTACTACCTATAAGAAATCCAAACCAGATTGTCAAGCAATAGTACAATCGCAAAAGTACATGTTGAGAGTTACAGCAGCAAGGGAGCATACTACTTCAATGACTTCCATGATCAGGTCATATAGAATATACTGCTCATGTTGCAGGGCAGCGTACCAGCACAGGTGGACGACAAAATCGTAGTTTCCTTTTTCCGAATATAATAACATTTTTCTCTATAATTGGAAGTGACACATATAAGACTAACAATCGAAATGAAAACGGGTCGCGTAATCAACAAGAAGCTAGAGGGTTCTATGATTTTTATAGAACACATTAATTGTGTACTTAGTAATTTTGCAATAGAGAATACAAAAGAGAATCCGATCTAGAAAAATATTAGGGAAGACATAGCAAATAGTAAGTTTAATTTGCAAGGATTTTCAAACATACATATCATCTTATATTTACTGTATAAGTACTAAGCAGAAGCAAAATCATCTTCTATCTGATGTATTGGGAAGTACTAAGCAGCAACTAATCGGCAACATTAGCAATAGAAATTAGCATCAGTGGCAAACAATCAGGCAATCAGCGCCACGAAGGGCTGGCCAGGAAGCTGTACTTTCTTTCCATCCTACTACAAACATTGTTCCTTAACTGAAGCATAACATATAAATTCAAAGAGAGTTTTCATAGAGATTTTCAGAGGGAAGTGAGAACTATCAGTATAGAGAAATAATAACCATTTCAACAGAGAACTCACATTTCCACAGAGAAATAAATGCACGTGTGAGTTGCAAGATGGCAACCAGAATAGACTAGAGTTTAATCAGGTCCATAACATAGTTACTTATTTTTTCCAGATCCATAGATGTTCCGCAGATAAATAAAGCATCACATAACACACTAGAGCTTTTCAGACCAAATTAATCGATACAACCAACTAGGCCTATGAAAACAGACAAAGATATTTTTGCTATACGCAAAAAAAGCACAGTTGTTGCTATGACACATCATACCACATACAACAGAAACCGATGTAGATGCAAATATATACACATACTTGTGTGGTCACCGAGGGTGAGAGTTGTCGTTGGTTGAAGAGCAGCCAACCTTTGCAAAATACTTTCCCCCGACAACATTGGTGGCGGCATGGCCGAGCTTGGCGGAGGCCCTTTCCTGAGACGAGGAAGATGAGGGCGCTGACTTGGTTGCTATAGGTTGTCGGTGAAGGTCCCGGCGGACGGAGATGTCGGCGGCAGCAGTACCTAGAAGGCATGTAGTGGGTGTGGTTAGTGGATCTGGAATAATTAGTTCCAAAAAAATGGGTATACTCACCGGCGGCAGCAGGGACTCGGGCCAGGGAAGACGTGCAGGTGGTGGAGGAGAAGGTGGCGGTAAAGGCAAACGGGCCAGGGAAGACATGCAGGTGGTGGAGGAGAAGGAGGCGGTAAAGGCAAACGACGGAAGGGGGCAGGAGCTCACCACGACTGGCACCGGCGGCGCTAGGGACGGAGGGAAAGGAATGCAGATGATGGACTGGACCGAAGAATCGAGGCTAATGGGCACCGGCGGTAGCAGGGATGGGGACCGGGGATGGAGAGCACGACGGCGGCGGCAGGGACGGGGACCGGGGATGTAGGGCGCGACGGCGGCGGCGGTGGAAATCAGGGACGGCATGTGTGGATAAGACGACCGGATTGGATATGCGCGCAAGGGGGTATGTGTGGATAAAACTGGGCCGCGTGGAGCCGAAATATTGGCCTATCGCGCCAAGTTCACGCGCCAATTTTTTTTTGTAGTTTGTGGCTTGCCACGTGTCCACAAACCCCGACACTTATTTTGTGTCCATACATCCTCCCTACGCCAACAGATTTCATGTCGCTAAGCACATACCTACGCCGACGGAAGAACTACCAGGATGCACACATCTACCGACATATAGTATGTTGATAACTGCTTGTCGACAGATATATTGTCATTCCATAACTACCGACACATAGTCTATCTACAATGGCATACATTGGGCGACACATGATCTGACCATAAACCTTCAGAGATACGCCGACAGATCCCCTGTGAAGATTGCTGGACCTTTGCCCACAGAAGTGTGTCACCTAAGCTCTATCGTGGTGTAGTGGTGTTCGTCTAATGCATCCGAGCATTTTCCCCGTTGTCCGTTCTGCAATCCGACACTCCTATGTCCTCCGGCGCCCCCTTTTACCTATTTTTGTGTGCGGGTGTTAAACATTCTCGGAATGTACCGAGATTTGCCAAGCGGCCTTGGTACACCACCGGTAGACCGCCTGTCAAGTTTCGTGCCATTTGGAGTCCGTTTGATACTCCAACGGTTAACCGGGTAGCCGCAAAGGCCTCTTTTGTGTGCAGCCCAACACCCCTACAAAGTGGCCCAATAACCCATGCTAACCCCCTCCATCCTCTCTGTCGTTCGATCACGATAGCGTGGGCGAAAACCGCACTCCATTTGGAGCCTCCTAGCTCCTTCTACCAATAAATATGCCCTCTCCCCCGAAATTCTCGGTCTAACCCTAGCCTCCTTCCACCTCGCGCCGCCGGACAAAAACCCCCACCGCCGGACATGTCCATGCCGCCACCCCGAGCCAATCCCACCGCGCCACGTCACCCCGCCGGCCTCCTGTCTCTCCTCTCACCGCCGCGGTTTGCCCGGCCCACGGTCGGCCCGCCCCGGGCCGCGACCGGGCCGAGCCGCCCCGCGCCGCCCGAGCGCCCGCTCGCCTCCGCCGCTGCCCCGCCGCCTCGCCGGTGCGCCTCGCCGCCGCGCGCCCGGCCTCCCGTGTCGCCGTAGTGCTCCGCCGTCGCCGCAGTGCTCCCCCGTCGCCGCGATGTTGCTGATTTCAGTGACTTCGGATTTTACAGTCATTGCTCTGCTGATATTTTTATGCCATGTATTCATGTTGCTACAGTGAGATTCATGCCTATTTTGAGTATGTTCACTAAGGATGTTCTGGACATATGGATGTGCTCTATCCATCCATGCTCCTTTTTGCATTTATAGAGTGCTCTAGCATGTCTTAATCTTACTCTACTTTTGCTATAAAATGTTCCTGGCAGATTGTTTACATGTTAATCAATTTTGCCATGGTTGTTGTTAGTGTTCCATGCATGATATGAACTTGCTCTTGCCATGGTTAGTTTCATGAACATATATTCTTGTTGATGATATGCTTATATTGTCATGCAATGCTTTGTGTTGAGTGAATCGAGCTCACAAAGTTGCCTTCATGCTGCTGTTTATGCCATGCTCTGTTTTTGTCTGAATCAGGTAACGAAACTTGCTAAGTTTACATGGGTGCCATCATATCTTCTGTGCCTTTTTGGCTCATGGTCAGTAAGGGATTTTTGTTATATGCAATTAGTAGATTAATTCCGTGCCCTTGGTTGCCATGATAAGTACCTGTAGCATGCTACTTTATAGCTCTAAACTTTGCAACCTGATGTTATTTCTGCCATGTCCTGTGAATTTCACCGTCTGTGAACCTGTTATTATTTGCAATCTTGCCATGTCCTTTTGAGCATGCTCTATTAGTTTCTGGAGATATCTCAGTGTTCATGTTTTGTTATGCTTTACCTTTAAATCATATCCATGCCTTTTTTTTCATGTTGAGATCCTGTAGCATGTTGTTTTGATGCTTGTAAGATGCCTAGTTGCTGTTTTGGACAGCTTGTCTTTTAAACTTGTTTCATGTGTATGTGTTGAACCGTTGCTCCGTTTTGAGTGTGCTCTATATGAAACTTGCTTAGTTTTGCATGTAGTTTCATGTTACCTTGTTGAATCCATGTTTTGAGGTGTGTGCTTGATGTTTGAATGCATTTTGCACCAATGCCATGCTTAACTTGTTTTGCTCATATCTTCTAGGCCATAGCTCCGGATCTAATGAACTTTATATGTAACTTGACTAGAATTTCGTGTAGATCTTCGTGGTTCATATTAACTTGCTGTTTAACAACTTGAACATAAGGTTTATTCAGATCTGGACCAATTTCGAAATTTGCATATGAGGACTTACCCGAATTGTTCTATGTTGTTTCCGGCCTCATTTAAACTTGCTTTGATTTGTTGTTCTTGTATGCATCATCTCTTGCCATGAGTAGCTTCATGTAGACTTGTCATACATCATACTTGGTTGAGCATCATGCCTTGTTCATATGTGGTGTGTTTACCATGTTGTGTGCTTCTTCTCGATAGTTCCCGTTTCGTTGCGATCGTGAGGATTCGTTCGACTACGCTTGGTTCATATTCATGGCTTCATCTTCTTCATGGACTCGTTCTTCTTCCTAGCGGGATTTCCGGCAAGATAACCGTCACCTTGGATCTCATTACTATCATTGCTATGCTAGTTGCTTCGTTCTATCGCTATGCTGCGTTACCTACCACTTGCCTATCAAGCCTCCCAAATTGCCATGAACCTCTAACCTTTGCCACCCTTCCTGGCAAACCGTTGTTTGGCTATGTTACCTCTTTTGCTTAGCCCATCTTATAGCATTGCTAGCTGTAGGTGAAGATGAAGATTGCTCCATGTTGGATTATGTTTATGTTGGGAGATCACAATATCTCTTATATTATTAATGCATCTATATACTTGGTAAAGGGTGGAAGGCTCGGCCTTATGCCTGGTGTTTTGTTCCACTCTTTTCGCCCTAGTTTCCGTCATATCGGTATTATGTTCCCGGATTTTGCATCCCTAACACGGTTGGGTGACTTATGGGACCCCCTTGACAGTTCGCTTTCAATAAAACTCCTCCAGCAACGCCCAACCTTGGTTTTACCATTTGCCTCACCACCACCTACTTTTCCCTTGGGAGTCGCTCTCTCGAGGGTCATCTTTATTTAGCCCCCCCGGGCCAATGCTTCTCTAAGTGTTGGTCCGAACTAGAGTCCTTTGGAGCGCCACCTCGGGGAAACTTGAGGGCTGGTTTTAGTTGTATGGAGTGATCATCCGGTGTTGCCCTGAGAACGAGATATGTGCAGCTCCTATCGGGATGACGACGCATCGGGCGGTCTTGCTGGTCTTGTTTTACCATTGTCAAAATGTCTTGTAACCGGGATTCCGAGACTGATCGGGTCTTCCCGGGAGAAGGAATATCCTTCGTTGATCGCGACAGCTTATCATGGTCTAAGTTGGGACACCCCTGCAGGGTTTTGAACTTTCGAAAGCCGTGCCCGCAGTTATGTGGCAGATGGGAATTTGTTAATGTCCGGTTGTAGTAAACTTAGAGTAAAATCTTCTAAAATACACCAATCGTGTGTGTAACCGTGAGTGTCACTTTTCGGGGTGGTTCGAGAGGAGAACACGGTTTTTGGGTTATGTTTGACGTAAGTAGGAGTTCAGGATCACTTCTTGATCATTACTAGTTGACGACCGCTTGCTTTGCTTCTCTTCTCCTCTTATTTGCGTAAGTTAGCCACCATACATGCTTAGTCGCTGCTGCAACCTCACCACTTTACCCCCTTCCTTTCCCATTAAGCTTTGCTAGTCTTGATACCCATGGTTATGGGATTGCTGAGTCCTCGTGGCTCACAGATTACTACACCAACAGTTGCAGGTGCAGGTTATGCGATGATCATGACGCGAGAGCGATGTTACTTGTTTTGGAGTTCTTCTTCTTCTTCTTCTTCGTCGATCTTGGGTTAGGTTCCTGGTCGGCGGCCTGGGCTAGCAGGGTGGATGTCGTTTGAGTTTCTGTTTATTTTTCATCCGTAGTCGGATGTTGATCTTGTGTATGATGTATTGATGTATTCTTGTGGCATTTGTATGCCTTGTATGTATCCCCACTATTATGCATGTAATGTTGATGTAATGATATCCACCTTGCAAAAGCGTCTTCAAGATGCGCTTCTATCCGTGGTGGGACCTTCGAGTTCCTTTAGGATAGGGTCGCATCTTGGGCGTGACACACAGCTCAATGATTTGGTTACGCAGGTGGCCCATAAATTACCATCCTGGAGAGGGGCGTCGCTGCCAAGGAGAGGCAGGTTAGTGATGTCCGATCGGTCCTCTACACCGATTCACGCCATGCTCGCCCTCCAACTACCACCCAAGATGATCAGGGTGATTAATAAGATCTGTCGAGGATTCTTATGGGTTGGCACTAGCGAGGCCAATGGCGGGTAATGCAGGGTGGCATGGAATCAGTATGTATGCCTACATGGGCGGGTGGCCTCGACGTTCCCGACCTACAGTGGTTGAACCTGGAGATGCAAGCGAGGTGTCCCTGGTTGTAGAGAATTGATGACTCCCGACCATGTAAGGGGCTTGACATTAGGGTTCTGGCGGAGACAACAAGGATATATTAGGCAGCCACAATCACTATTGTTAGGGATGGCCACGCACTATTTTGGGAGGACAGATCGATTAGTGGCCTCATGGTGCAGGATCTGGCGCCGAACCTGTATTAGAGAATTCCACGAGGTTTAGGAATGCAAGGATTGTATCTCGTGCACTGGAAGGGGGGTTCTCGGCCTTGGATGTTGGCCCGGACATGAAGGAGCCCATCTTATGGGAGTACCTAGCCCTCTGGTCCGCCACTATAGTGTTTCAGCCTTTGGCGGTTGTGCATGACACTATTAGATGGGCGTGGGAAGACAATGGTGCCTACTCCGCAAGCTTGGTCTATGCGACGAAGTTCTGGGGCCTCGAGGGGGCACCATATGCTGATTTGGCTTGAAAATCGAAAGCTCCCTTACAGTGCAGTTTCTTCAATTGGATGTCTGCTCAGGATAGGTGTTCGACTTCGGATCGGTTGGCCTGGCGAGGGCTCCCTCACTAGCCGGCTTATCCTTCTTGTGACCAGGGCGAGGAGATGATCAATCACATCCTTCTAACTTGGGTGCTTGCCACAACAGTATGGTTTGCCATTCTCTTGGCCTTGGGCAAACTTGAGTGGACTCCTTCCCTGGATGCTATCCTAGTCGAATACTGCAACACATGTACGTCCACAGATATTCGTAGAAAGGACATGATCACAATCATGTTGTTCTGTTTATGGGAGCTCTGGAAGCATAGAAAGAAGGTTTTCTTCGAGGGGGCATCGCCCTCGGGCGCTGCCATTGTTACTCAAATTGAGACCGAGGGAAGGGCGTGGAGGCTAGCAGAGATGTTCAAGCATAACACCGCAAACTTCTTGTCTAAGCTTGCAAGGTGGAATACGATGAATAGTTAGATCTTTGTTTCTTACCCTTTGTGGGCTGTGTGGTGGAGTAGTGTTGTAACTACGTGTAAACTTTCGGTGGACGGGTATCTTCTCCCCTTTCTCCTTCTTTAATTCATGATACACACACTCGTGCGTATTTTAGAAAAAAGTTAAGATATCATTTCAATGTTAAGATATTATTTGGCTTAGCCTGAACAAGGTGGGCAAAAGTAGCAGTGCTAGCTTTGATTTTTATTGTTTGCTTAAATCATTAACGTGAGTACCTGAATTTAATTATGAGTGTATAGGTTGATTCCGGGACTCTGTAATTTTTGTCAAATAATAAAGTACTACGACATGTAAATGTGGCTCATTTGTACTTACTGAATTTTCATTTGGCAATTTAATATATGAGCTACTTTTACAATAAAAAAGCATTTCTCTGTTTATAGGTTGCAGCAAGAAATGTAAAATACGCGTGCTTCTTTCTAAAGATTATCCTAATGGGGAAACTAATATTAGGGTGCAGACAGAGTGCTATATATTCTTTTGGGGTACGAAAATTGGAAATAGCCAGTATTTCCTTTTGAAGAAGTTTCTTAGATTCTGGATTATCATGCTATCAAGACAATTTTGAAGGTCTATTGTTGATAAAAGAAGATAGGGCCAATCTGATGAGAATGTATTTCTTTGGTTTATGTCTATTTTTTCAGTTTTGTTTATATAGCACAGTTAGAGATGAACACGGTTCAGTTTTAGGTGTGCCTCTTATTAAAGCAGACTAATAAACATATGTTGTAATCGGACTACACATAACATATAACATTTTGATAAGTCACCATTAATTGATCTAGCTAGATGCTTCATTGCATTTCAAAGCCATCCACTTTTCAACTCGCTTTGTGTTGGGGATATAACTATTTGTGTAAGCCGCCCAGGAGGGGCCGGGTTACGCAAAGAGGGACTTATCAGAAGAAGCCCAAGACCAAGCTGGAAGATGGCGGTTCAATAAAGGTTCTAAGGCCCATAGGCGATTTAAGGCCCATAGTGGTAAACCGCCATGACGGCATGACTTGTATTATAAGGTAGAATTAACTAGTCACCGAGCCGGACACTGTTTATGAGCCGGCCGGGACTCTGTAGGCCGCAGGGCGTCAATCCGTGTATATAAGGGGACGACCCGCCGGCGGCTTAGGGCAAGAAACAACACATCGAGAGCCAGGCATAGCGTATCTCGCTCCCTGGTCATCGAAACCTCAAGCAATACCAACCCAACCAGACGTAGGCCTTCCTTCACTGTGAGGGGCTGAACTAGTATAAACCTCTCATGTCCTTTGTCCCGATTAAACCCTTTAAGCTTCCTAGCTGTGATGGCTCCACGACAAAGTCCTTGCAAGAGGACATCTGCCGTGACAATTCCACGACAGTTGGCGCCCACCGTGGGGCCAGCGCACGATGGATTTGAGTTCTTGAAGGGCATCTTCGAAGGTCTCAAGGGATACGCGGTTGGCCGGATGACCAAGAGTCGTCGCGACAAGATCTACATCGACGACGAAGGCTGGGGCCCCGACGCCGGCTCAATTGAGTACGGGTACCGGGTCCCCTTTGGCGGAATTCACGTCTTCATCGGCCGGATCTGTGAGCCGGGCCCTGAGCCGGACAACTGCACCGACCTCGTCGAGACGGCTCAGCGTGCGAGACCCGCCTGAGCTCGACCCGTCGTGAGGCGTGCCTTTGTGGGTTGCATCCACGGAGGTGAACTTTCTGAAGGATCTAAAGGTGATGGTGAGCCGGCCGTCCTCTCTGACGGTGAATCGTTTGCCGGCTCAACAGATTCGCTGTATCAAGTTCAAGATGGCGTGCTCGGGGGCTGTTCCGATGGCAGCACTATTCCGGACCCCTCAGAGTCGCCAAACTGGGCAGGAGTCTTCATGGCTGGCACTCAAGCCGGCCGAAATTGTACGGCTTCAGCGGCAATAACGTCCGGGTTAGGAGCAGCCGGGGCAGGAGGCCCTGTGCGCTCACCGACTCAGGTGCTGATGGATCTCATAGATAGACTTACGGCCCTGTTAACTGACACCGTCATCCCTGCGAACCAGTCTGAGCATGAGGCAGAGGTGGCATAGGTTCGTGAGGAAATTGTTCGGGCCAAGGAAACCTTAGCAGCTGAAGATACTAGATTGGCTACACAGCGGGCGGCTTTGGACGCACGGGCGTAGCAGCTTCAGACAGAGGCTTTTCAGCTCAATATGAGCCTGAACGCATCTAATGAGGTAATGAGGAGGAGACATCAGAAAACTCAGTCCCATTTACCCCAAGTTTATGATCCTCGGAATCTCTTTGCTACACCAGGAGCCGGCCCATGTAATCCACCGGGTGCAAATCAGTTTATGACATCCGGAGCGGGAGGCCCGGTCCAGCCTCAGGTGACGGCGCCTCTTTACGGGAATATGGCACCACCCCGTTATGTACCAATACCTCCGGGTCACTTCTCCAACCCCATGGAGAACTTAATGGCAGCATCAACATGTTTGGTGGCTCTCCCAGTGGATGGTGATGATCCGACGGCGGTGGAAACCCGGAGGATCAGGGAACTTGTCCAAACAGCTCTGGCTCAGCAAAAGACCTACTCCTACAAACTGGACAGGATTCACTCAACTCCTCCGCCTTGGCTGGCTCCGCCTCGACAGAATCGGAGCCCGAGTTACAACAGACACATGGAGTCAGAGGCCGTGTCAAGCAGCGCACGGCGCTGGAACCAGCCAGGCGTGTATAACCCGGGGCAGGACCGAATACATCAAGAGGACGAGCGGGCGGCTCAGCTAGCGGCTCAGCTCGCAGAACAACAAGACTTACCGGCTTATCCAACGACTTCTGTTGAGGCGGGAGTTGCTACTAGAACTGGAGGTGTTCCTTGTCTGGTACTGGCTCTACGCAATGTACGTCTGCCCAAAGATTTCAAGGGGCCTCGGAAGGTGCCGAATTACACGGCCGACTTACAGCCAGGGGTGTGGATCGAAAGTTATGAGATGGCCATGGAACTGTTGGAGGTCAGTGACGCAGCGATGGCTAAATACTTCACCATGATGTTGGACGGGATGGCCCGTTCTTGGTTAAAGGGTTTACCGCCCAACTCTATTGGTTCATGGGCAGAGCTAAAAGCTCGATTCATCCAGAACTTTAAAGACACTTGCAAGCACTCTATGTCGATTGTGGACCTGACAAATTGTAAGTAGGAGGAAGGTGAATCCATGACTCATTGGGTGTCAAGCAGGCCCGGGCGGCGGTTCAGGAGCTGGCGGCTTTCATGGCCCGGGTGGCGGTTCAGGTCTCGGCTTTCAGGGAAACCAGGGTGGTTATAACCAACAGCAGTCTGGTCAAGGAGGTCAGCAGCAGCAGCAGCAGGTTATCAGAGCCATCCAAAACAGCTAAACAGCGGGCAGTATTATGTATTCACCACAAGCCTGTGTAAACGTGATCATAAAATTCATAAGAGGGTTGTAAACTCTATTGAGCCAGCAGTTCCTCGTTATTTGAGGTGGTTAGAACAGCCCATTGTTTGGAGTAGGGAGGAGCACCCCCCGGGTTGATAATCCGGGTCAACTAGCCTTGGTGGTGGCCCCGCAGGTCGGTGGTTACAAATTTACTAAGGTGCTTATGGATGGAGGTAGCAGCATCAACATCCTCTATTACGAGACCTTTCGGCGCATGGGATTAACTGACAAGAATTTAAAGACTTCCAACACCGTCTTCCATGGAGTGGTGCCTGGTAAGTCGCCGTATCCTATGGGTAAGATTGAGCTGGAGGTAGCTTTTGGAGACGAGCATGATTGTAGGGCTGAGAAGTTAACCTTTGAGGTGGTCAAAATCAAAAGTCCGTATCACGCTTTGTTCGGGCGGCCGTCTGACGCCAAATTCATGGCGCGGCCTTGTTATGTTTACTTGCAGCTCAAGATGCCAGGTTATAAGGGCACCATCACTGTGCATGTAACTCGTAAGGTGTCCCTGGAGTGCGAAGAAGGCGATGCAGCTTATGCCGAGTCTGTCTGTGCAGCCGAGGAGCTCAAGTTTTATCAAAACAACGTTGACCCGGCAGACATGACCTCCCTCAAGAAGCCGACTACGGAATATGACCCGGCCATGAAGTTTAAGTCGGCTGCAGAGACTAAGCTTATTGATTTTACTCCAGGCGATTCGTCTAAGCAGTTCAGCATCAGTGCCAACTTGGATCCTAAATAGGAAAGCGCGCTCATCGAGTTCATCCATGAGAATCGGGACATCTTTGCATGGAAACCTTCTGACATGCCGGGTGTACCGAGAGGACTCGCTAAGCACACTCTTAATATTGATCCGAAGTATAAGCCGGTCAGGCAGTTTCTGCGGCGGTTCAATGAGGAACGACGAAAAGCTATCAGAGAGGAGGTCGCCCGGCTCTTAGCGGCTGGGTTCATTATTGAAGTCTTTCATCCGGAGTGGTTGGCTAACCCGGTGCTCGTGCTCAAGAAGAACGGCACCTGGCGGATGTGTGTGGATTATACAGACTTGAATAAGGCTTGTCCAGCTGACCCTTTCGCTCTTCCCCGTATTGATCAAATCATTGATGCTACGGCGGGTTGCGCGCGTTTGAGTTTTCTAGATGCTTACTCTCGTTATCATCAGATTAAAATGGCAGTTAAGGACCAGGAGAAGACGGCTTTCATCACTCCGTTTGGAGCCTTCTGCTATGTATCTATGCCTTTTGGGCTCAAGAGTGCCCAGGCGACTTATCAGCGGTGTGTATAGAATTGTCTCCATAATCAGATTGGGCGCAATGTTCATGCTTATGTGGATGACATAGTGGTGAAGTCCAGAGAGACGGAAACCTTGATATCTGATCTCAGAGAAACCTTTGATAACCTTCGGGTTTACAAGATGATGCTTAACCCGGAGAAGTGTGTATTTGGTGTACCGGCAGGCAATCTTTTGGGATTCTTGGTCTCAAACAGGGGCATTGACCCTAATCCGGAGAAGATCAAAGCAATCACCTCTTTGGCTAAGCCGGCGTGCATCAATGATGTTCAACGACTAGCGGGTCGTGTTGCTGCTTTAAGCCGGTTCATAAGCCGGCTAGGTGAGAAGGCCCTGCCGTTGTATCAGATGATGAAGAAGGCAGACACCTTCATCTGGAGTGAGGCTGCTAACGCCGCTTTTGAGGATTTGAAGAGGCAGTTATCTAAGCCGCCGGTTCTTGCAGCTCCTATTGACAAAGAGCCTTTGATGTTATATGTGGCTGCTAATTCACGAGCCGTCAGCGTTGCAATTGTGGTGGAATGCAAGGAGGTCGGTAAGGAGCATCTGGTTCAACGACCGGTTTATTATGTCAGTGAGGTGCTCATCGAGTCAAAGCAAAGGTACCCTCATTGGCAGAAGCAGGTTTACGGAGTGTTCATGGCAAGCCGGAAGCTAAAACAGTATTTCCAAGGTCACCCTATTACGGTGGTGAGTTCTGCCCCCTTGGGAGACATCATCCAGAACAGAGAGGCCACAGGACGAGTCGCCAACTGGGCCATTGAGCTCGGGCCTCATGGTTTGAAGTATGTGCCATGTACTGCCATTAAGTCTCAAGCCTTGGTGGATTTTATCAATGACTGGACAGAGCTACAGGCACCTGAGGAGAAGCCCTATAACACATATTGGACGATTCACTTTGATGGGTCTAGGCAGCTGGAAGGCTCGGGGGCTGGGGTCGTGTTAACTTCCCCTCGAGGTGACAAATTCTGTTATGTGCTCCGGCTTATGTTTCCTTGTACTAACAATGCAACTGAGTATGAGGCCTTACTCCATGGTCTCCAGATGGCTAAGGAGATGAACTTGAGCCGGGTAAGGTGCTTAGGAGACTCAGACCTTGTGGCCCAACAGGTGTCACGCAAGTGGGATTCCAAAGATCCCCTCATGGCGGCTTATCGTCGTGAAGTTTACGCGGTGGCTGGGCACTTCATGGGTTATGTGGTGGAGCACATTGATAGAAGGAAGAATGAGGCGGCTGATGCCTTAAGCCGGCTGGGATTTCAGCGTAAGCAGGTGCCGCCTAATACCTTTCTTGATGTTTTGCATAATCCTTCGGTTAAGTTACCTACAGAGGAAGATCTAGCAATACCAGACCCAAAGGCACAGCTGGTGGCGGCTCTCCACGTTATCCCGGATTGGACAGTGCCTTATTTCGCTTACATGACCCGGGGAGAGTTGCCTGAAGATAAGACCTTGGCAAGACAAATCGTCCGGCGGTCCAAGTCTATGACAATTATCAATGGAGAGTTACATCACTGCAGCGGCACTGGGGCGTTTCAACATTGTGTGTCGGCTACAGAGGGTCAGGAGATCCTTCGTGAGATTCATGAAGGTGATTGTGGTCATCACGCCGGCTCAAAATCCCTTATGGCCAAAGCTTTCCGTCATGGGTTTTATTGGCTAATGGCTCACGCTGATGCGGATGATCTGGTCAGTAAATGCGATGGATGTCAGAAGTTCTCACGACGGGCTCATGTGCCGACTCAAGAATTGAGGATAATTCCAATTACTTGGCCCTTTGCAGTCTGGGGGCTTGACATGGTGGGACCTTTCAAAAGGTCTAAGGATAAAAAGACACACCTCTTGGTTGCAGTTGACAAGTTTACAAAGTGGGTTGAGGCGGGGCCAGTCAGTAAGTGTGATGCAGCCACGGCGGTCCAGTTCATAAAAAAGGTGATTTTTCGTTTCGGCTTTCCACATAGTATCATAACGGATAATGGCACTAACCTCTCCAAAGGAGCCATGGAAGAGTTCTGTCAACGAGACCATATCCGGCTTGACGTTTCGGCTGTGGCTCATCCTCAGTCCAATGGTCAAGCGGAAAGAGCCAATCAAGAGATCTTGAAAGGTATCAAGCCCCGGCTCTTGGTCCCTTTACAGCGGACGCCGGGTTGTTGGGTGGAGGAGTTACCCTCTGTACCGTGGAGCATCAACACTACGTCTAACAGATCCACGGGTTACACACCTTTCTTCATGGTGTACGGAGCAGAGGCGGTTCTGCCAAGTGACATCCGGCATGACTCACCTCGCGTGGCGGCTTACGTTGAGGCTGACAACGAAAAAGCTCGTCAAGATGCACTTGACCTGTTGGATGAAGAGCGAGACTTGGCAATATCCCGCTCGGTGATTTACCAGCAAGACCTGCACCGCTACCACAGCCGTCGGGTTAGGTCCAGAACCTTTCAGGAAGGGGACTTAGTGCTCTGGCTCATCCAGGATCAATCCGACGTGCACAAGCTATCCCCTCTTTGGGAAGGACCCTTTATGGTCAGCAAGAATCTGAACAACGGATCATACTACCTTATTGACGTTCGAGAGCACAGAGACTCACGTAAGTCGGAGGAGGAGACCCGTCGGCCGTGGAATATCGCTCATCTTCGGCCTTACTATACTTGAGCCACCGGCTCTAATATGTATATATTTCTACTATGTATATATTACATAAAGCAATAAAGTAGGACCTCTGTCCTTTTTTCCACTTCCCAGAAAGGTTTATGTGTCTTCTTTGTCAGGTGGTGGAGATAACCAAGAGGAAGCGGGTCATATCTGAATCCGGCTTTTCCTTTGGTCTGGCTTATGATCATATCTGAATCTAGCCATGGTCACTTGGGGGCTTCCTGTTCAAACATAGGTCTTATTCGAACCAAAGAGAACATAGCTGTCGATACCCACTTGATCGGCATACTGCCAAACCCACTTGGGGGCTTCTTGATCATATTTGAATCATAGCTTAACCCCTTCGGGTCTGACGTGGATCGTATTCGAATCAGCGTCATTAAACAACTCTTATGGTCACTTGGGGGCTTCCTGTTCAAACATAGGTCGTATTCGAACCAAAGAGAACATAGCTGTCGATACCCACTTGATCGGCATCGCCACAGCCACTGGGGGCTATATGATCGTATCCGAATCTTAGCTTAACCCCTTTGGAACGGTTCACTGATCGTATTCGAATCAGAAGCCTTGTAAATTTTATTCATTATACTTGATTATCTTGAGAATCTCTTGAAAATTAAATGGAGTGTACTGCCATCCTCCGGCTTAACATTGGTTATATCAGGTTGATAAGTACCAGGTGAACTTTATGTGTCAATTTTCAGGAGTTAAACTCAATCTCAGGGGTCGGGCTACATAAGCCAAAAAAACAACCGTAAGCATCACAGGTATATTATTATGATTATGACTGCTAAGCTTAATCATAAGTTGGTTTCCCTGTAATTATTCGATATGTGCTCCGGGTTATCAAGGCTTACGTGATCCTCATTGCGATAAGTCGCCAAGGGGCTTTTTGTTTGTCTTATGTGCAGGGCAATACAAGATATTTCTGCAAGGACATAACAGATTCATGTAACCTGCAAGTGCATAGTAACGGCGGTTTATGCAAGCGTTAAGTGCCGTAAGCATGCACGAAGGCATGGCAAAGTCAAAGTGTTTTCTACTCTAGTACAAGACCCCCCGGGTCTAAATGATGAGGCATTGTTTTTTCTACCAAGGCATAAGCATGTGGCGCCTGGCGATTTACTCTTGGGGTTGACCTGAAGCTTCCGGGTTATCCTTCTTCGCCTCTCCGCCGGTTGCCTTGTCCTGGAAGAATGATCTTGCCCAGTCAATGCCACTCAAGGCTTCAAACTCAACTTCTTCATCTATTAAACCGGTTGGGTCGACTTCAGGGGCAAAGGTGTGCTTACGAGTTGGAGGAACCAGGCTGACTTCATGGTAATGAGGTGTTGGACTCCTCCGGTTCTCCTTGTCATAACCCGGCTGATATTTGGTCAGATCGGTATCATTCCCAATAAGGGTAGCCACCGGGCGTATGTCTTTCACACAGGCGGTAAAGTCTGCTTCGTCAAATAAGGTGACATCCTCCTTTAGACTCGGGTATCCAAGAGCAATGTCGGCCGGGTCTAGTTCAGGATAAAAGGCTTTAGCCTGGCTCAACGCTGCTATCGCCCCGGCTCTTGCGGATGCCCACCTTAGCTCTTGAACCCGCTGAGGAAAAACTGCAAGCCGTTTCAGCACATCTTGAAGGAGATATGGAACATCATTCGATAAATCCACAACGGCCAAAGCACGTTGTGACCCGGTGTAAAGTTGTTCCACCAGTGTATACACTGCCTTCAGCTTGGTCATCATATTTTGCTTAAGGTTAGTACTTCTGGGGCCTATATTGTTAAAAACCATAAGGTAAGCCGGAGGTACGAATTACGGTATTTATCAACAAAAGGTTTGCAGAATTTAAGGTTTCATATATGGGCACTTACCAAAGATTGCTGAGACCATTCGAGATATCTGATGTTTTAAGCCGGACAGTTCCTTCTTCACTTCTGCAAGTGATGCTTCAGCTGTCTCGGCCCGGGTCACTAGTAAGGCCTTTTCGTCAGCCCAGATTTTCTTCTCCGACTCAAAATTCTTCTTCAACTTCTCTTGTTCAGAGATGCTGAATTCAAATTTGGCGTTGGCATTTTGAATTTCAATTTCCTGGTCTGCCAGGCGGTTCTTCAGATCAGCAATTTCCGACTCAAATTGGCTTATGGTGGCCTATATGGCACCGGATAATAGTCAAGATTATGGTAAATAATATTAAGTCCCAAGCACTTTGCAAGCAAAGATACCTGGCACTTGGGGGCTAATGCATACCGAAGCTTTCGAAATTATTAAGCCGGTCTTGGATATTAAGTCCCAAATACTTTGCAAGCAAAGATACTTGGCACTTGGGGGCTAATGTGTGTCGCAGGTTAAAAGTATTGTATTACAGCCGGGTTAAATAAATACTCTTTAAGCCGGACAAGAGGCTCTGACAATGTTTCTAACTCTACAGCATATTCACTCATAAGCAATAGACTTGGGGGCTGGTACAGCAAGTATGATTGAAAGTAAAGAAGCATAAGTCATACCTCAGATTTTTGCTGGATTTGCTTCACCATATCAATTTCTAGGTCACGGCTGCTCTGAACGTGGTTGATGTAGCCTGAGACGATTTCTCCAATACTCAAATGGGTATAGTCGGTGGTATCCATCTTGGCCTTACGGCGCTCTAATAACTCCTCCTTAGCAGAACATTTGGCGAGTAAAGTGGGTTGAGACGGCTCAACAAATTGAGTCTTCAAAAACTCAACTTTCGGGTCATCTTCCTTGACAGGGCTAGGAGCTTCCGGGTTAACAGAATCATTGATGACTTGTTCAGTAGGCGGGTCAGAAGAGGTTGCAGGAGCATCATGAGATAATGAAGGTGGCGGCTCGTGAATAGAAGTATCAGGCGCGGCTGTTCCAAGCGCCGTCTAAGTTACAACCGGATCTGGCCCGGCTTATCTTTCTTTGCTTTCTTCCTGGTCTTCACTTGCACGCTATCGACAAATGGAATAAATGAATACATGGACATAAGGAAGAGCATAAGGTAAATAAATTTGTATTACCCAGGGGCAGTCTTAAAGGCCGGCATGTTGGACTGCATAGACTCGCCGGATGAAGGAGATGTATCCTGATAATTGGAGTCAGACGAATTGAGAGGTTGACGGATTAGACCCGCCAAAGGTAAAAAAGGGGATAAGTCGGAGATAACCTCAGTCCAACGCTTCCGGGTTGTATCAGGCAAGCCGGAGGAGAGCTCTGCGTCTTTGCTGCTCCGGGTCTGCCTCCGGCTTTCAAATTGCTGTTGCTTCAAAAGAAAGTCAGGGTCTTGGTAAGCCAAAGGATGTGAAAATCTTACTTTCCGGGTTACTCTTCGAATGTTCTAACGCGTCAGAGGCTCGGAGTCGGAAGAGATTATAGTTACCTCTCCTTCGACGGGTTGGCTGTTTCCCGTGTCTTCCTGAAAGAGAAATCATGTCAGTAAAATGACGATACAATAGTCAAGGAAGTTTAAAGATTACCTCTTCTTCGGCATCATCAGAATCATCGAGCTGGGACATCTCTGAAGCGCTCAGTTTTCTCTTCTTTGAAGTAGTAGGCTTGGTGGTTCGTTTTTCGGCCCTCTTTGCCGCCCGAGCTTGTTTGGCCGCCTCATGATCATAAGGGACTTTCCAGAACTTGTCGTTTGCCTGTAAGGAGTTGTAAAGAGGTATGAGTAAATATAAGGTAAACATAATAAATGGTGATCAGTAAGGCTGGTGACTTACTGCGGGGGCCGGATTGTTCTTACAGAAGGGGAGTAAGCTGAAGGCATTATTTACCACAGTCCCCTCTTTCAGCAATGACTGGATCATAGCTTCGACCGTGTCGTCTGGTAAATCATCAGGGTTGTGACGCAGCGGGTCATCCCTTTCCCCTGAGTAAGTACACATTAAGCCGGGTCGGCGGCTTAACGGAATAACCCGCCAGGTAATCCAGCTCCGAACCAAATCAATGCTGTCCAAACCATTGCCCAAAAGGGCCTTAATCTTCTTTATGGTGGGAGCAAGGGGAATACGCTCAACTGAAGATAATTTGTCAGCCAATGGGTGGTTGGACTCCAAGCGCAGGGCACGTAAGCCGGGTAGCGGGTTCTCACCAGCCGGGGAGGTATCTTGGCAGTAAAACCACGTCTGATTCCACTCCTTTGGATGGCTTGGCAGTTCTGCATAAGGGAAAAGACAGTCTCTTCGCCGTTGGATTGAAATACCGCCAAGTTCAAGACTGGGCCCATTGGCACGTTCATTTTGCCGGTTCAAATAAAATAGTTCTCTGAACAAGGTCAAACTTGGTTCTTCTCCAAGGTACACCTCGCAAAACACTTGGAAGTTGCAGAGATTTGACACGGAGTTGGGCCCAATGTCTTGAGGCCTTAGATCAAAGAAATTCAGAACATCCCTAAAGAATTTTGAACCGGGAGGGGCAAATCCCTGGCTCATGTGATCAGTAAAAATGATCACTTCCCCTTCCTTGGGTTGAGGTTTTTCTTCAGTTGGGTCAGGAGCGCGATAAGACATAAGTTCTTTCTTGGGCAGGTGACCAGACTTTACAAAATCAGACAACTTGCTCTCTGTGACAGTGGATGGGACCCAGCTGCAGGTTACCGGAGATTTGAGAGCTTTGGGTGACATTGTGTAAATCGAAGCCTACAGTAAGATAAAAGAAATTTTCCGGTTTATCATAACCCAGAGAGTAAGCATTATTGAGTTATTTAAGATGGCGGCTTAAGAAGGGGCCTAATGACGTACAGGTAACTATATGATAATGTTTTAACAGTTGCAGGTATTGAGATGATTAAGGTTCTCTTAAGTCGCCAGAAGCAAGCGGTGCTGACAGCAGGTGTTATCTTAAACCGGTTACGCAAACTACTATGACTGAAACAGAGTCAACAAACGCCGTTTTTGGCAAAGTGTGGAGTAAACAGGTTTCACAGATTGCAAATATCATTTCGGATCAAACAATGCTCTGGAAAGGAAAAATTTCTAGATCTAGAAACAGGGCAGAGGAGTTCATACACTTGAAGGAAGCTTCTAAATAAGGGAAAACAGATCTGTTTGCATTCGAGATAAGCACAAAGCAGTTACCGCAGCAGTTCTATTCTATTCAATGATCTGAACAGGGCATCAGAGGTACAAAGCATCAAGGGTCCGCCGCTGGCTACGATGAACACCGATGAACTCGATGAACATCGGTGAACTCGATGCAGATCTAAGACAGAAAGGAAAAGGGACTTACAGATGCGGAGCTGCAGTAGAGGTTCGTCGCGTTTTTCTGGTCAGATTCAGGTCGATCCAGCGGCCTGAGTTGGTGAAGACAAGGAACTCGACGGCGGCGACGGCGGCGGAGCTCGGGTCGCAGAAAAGGGAGCCAGAGGAAGGAGATGACTGAAAGAGGCAAGAATGGAAGACCTAGGTCGCTCTATTTATAAGGAATGACTGACCAAGACGGCGCGGGAAACGAGGAGACCAAAGACATCATTATCCAGCGGCCCGACGCCTCGATTTTCGGGAGGGTCAGTACAGGCAAAGATCCGTTGAAGATATGACAAATTAAAATATAAGTTTTATTGAAGATGACGTCACGGTGATTTAACCCGGATCCAGATGATGACGTCACGACGGGTTACAATTTTAACACAAGACAGAAGATTAAAGGCCAGTTCATAAAGGTTTTCAAAGATTGACCTGAACCGGTTCAAATCAATCTGGGGCCTAATGTTGGGGATATAACTATTTGTGTAAGCCGCCCAGGAGGGGCCGGGTTACGCAAAGAGGGACTTATCAGAAGAAGCCCAAGACCAAGCAGGAAGATGGCGGTTCAATAAAGGGTCTAAGGCCCATAGGCGATATAAGGCCCATAGTGGTAAACCGCTATGACGACATGACTTGTTTTATAAGGTAGAATTAACTAGTCACCGAGCCGGACACTATTTATGAGCCGGCCGGTACTCTGTAGGCCGCAGGGCGTCAACCCGTGTATATAAGGGGACGACCCGCCGGCGGCTTAGGGCAAGAAACAACACATCGAGAGCCAGGCATAGCGTATCTCGCTCCCTGGTCATCGAAACCTCAAGCAATACCAACCCAACTAGACGTAGGCCTTCCTTCACCGTAAGGGGCTGAACTAGTATAAACCTCTCGTGTCCTTTGTCCCGATTAACCCCTTTAAGCTTCCTAGCTGCGATGGCTCCACGACCAAGTCCTTGCAAGAGGACATCTGCCGTGACAATTCCACGACACTTTGACTAAGCGTATAGTTCATGAAGTGATCGTATTCCCAAATAGCCTGCTTTCATGCTCCAGGTTTTCATCAGTCATGCCTCTGCAACTACATTCCCTTGACCATCTCTTGTAATTATGTGCGGCCATATAGTAGTCTATGGTTGTCCTATAGTATATTAGCTCGGATTTCTCATTTGGACAGTTCAATGCTTTCGGTTTGGGTACTACACTCCTTTTGATTTGATATCAATTCAGATTCAAGGGCTGATTCGTTTGATTACAATTTCAGATTCAAGGACTGATTCTTAATCTTCTATATTGGGCACTGTTTAGTTCTGTGGTTAATTTAAGTTCATTCATTTTGGCTATATCCAATTTTTGTACTGCTTCTCTGTAATATATAAAAAGCCATTTCCGATTCTAGATTCACATACTTTTCTACCATATCAACTGTGTGCAGCGTGCCACCGCACAGGTATGGCGAGTAGGAAACTATATAGGACATATTTATGTTAGTACCAAAGGTTGCATATGATCCGAATAGTTCATCAGGATTCAAACTTCAATGCCACGTTGTCGAGCAATATGTTATAGAAATGACGAACCAACATCGCATAATACATTATTTATTTATGTGAACTGGTCATATTTCAGGTACAAAAACGACATCTCACAGTTAATTTGCTATCTTTGTAACATGAATAATTGGAATATACCCGTGTGATAGAGTCCACACAAATTAGATATTACGAACGAAGTTTCCTATGCAATTGTGTGAGACACAACCTAGTTTTCCTTATTATGAAACAAATAATGAAGGGAACATGTTTATCTTAGCATCTACTCCCTCTGTACGATAAAGGGTTTCCCCCCGCTTTATATTATAAAGCAAACACCCAATACATCCAGCTCGCTAGGGCCGCAACACAGAAAAGCTCAAAAGAAAAACAAGAAGAAGAAAGAGAAATAAACGTTGACACTGGCATATCAACGAGGAAAGGAAGACAGGCAACTGTTGCACCCTCCGAAGAAGTACGACCATGCTCCCAGCGTCCGGAAGCGCCGCGTGTTGGGGAACGTAGTATTTCAAAAAAATTCCTACGATCACGCAAGATCTATCTAGGAGAAGCATAGGAACGAGTGGGGAGAGTGTGTCCACGTACCCTCGTAGACCGAAAGCGGAAGCGTTTTATCAACACGGTTGATGTAGTCGTACGTCTTCACGATCCGACCGATCCTAGCACTGAACGTACGACACCTCTGTGTTCAGCACACCTTCAGCTTGATGACGTCCCTCGTACTCTTGATCAAGTTGAGGCCGAGGGAGAGTTCCGTCAGCACAACGGTGTGGCGATGGTGATGATGAAGTTACCGGCGCAGGGCTTCGCCTAAGCACTACGACGATATGACCGAGATGTGTTTTTGTGGAGGGGGGCACCGCACACGGCTAAAAGATCAACTTGTGTGTCTATGGGGTGCCCCCATCACCCGTGTATAAAGGAGGGGAGGAGGAGGCCGGCCGGCCCTAGGGGGTGCGCCCAAGGAGGGGAGTCCTACTAGGACTCCAAGTCCTAGTAGGATTCCACCAAGAGGGAGAGAGGGGGAAGGAAGGAGAGGGAAAGAGGGGGAAGGAAGGAGAGGGAGAGAGGGAGGGAGAAGGAAAGGGGGGCGCCGCCCCCCTTTCCCTTGTCCAATTCGGACTGCAAGGGGGGCGGCCTGCCCTGGCTACCCTCCTCTCTCCCCACTAAGTCCCATGGTGTCCCATTAGTTCCCCGGGGGTTCCGGTAACCCCCCGGCACTCTGGTGTTACCCTAAACCATCCTGAACACTTCCGGTGTTCGAATAACATGACCAATATATCAATCTTTATGTCTCGACCATTTTGAAACTCCTCGTCACGCCCGTGATCTCATCCGGGACTCTGAAAAGTCATCAAATCACATAAACTCATAATATAAATCGTCATAGAATGTTCAATGTGTGGACCCTACGGATTTGAGAACTATGTAGACATGACCGAGACACATCTCCAGTCAATAACCAATAGCGGAACCTGGATGCCCATATTGGCTCCTACATATTCTATGAAGATCTTTATCGGTCAAACCGCATAACAACATAGGTTGTTCCCTTTGTCATCCGTATGTTACTTGCCCGAGATTCGATCGTCGGTATCACCATACCTAGTTCAATCTCGTTACCAGCAAGTCTCTTTACCCGTTCCGTAATGCATCATCCCGTAACTAACTCATTAGTCACATTGCTTGCAAGGCTTATAATGATGTGCATTAATGAGAGGGCCCAGAGATACCCCTCCGACAATCGGAGTGACAAATCCTAATCTCGATCTATGCCAGCTCAACAAACACCATCAGAGACACATGTAGAGCATCTTTATAATCACTCACTTACGTTGTGACGTTTGATAGCGCAGTAAGTGTTTCTCCGTTATTCGGGAGTTGCATAATCGCATAGTCATAGGAACATGTATAAGTCATGAAGAAAGCAATAGCAATAAACTAAACGAACCTAGTGCTAAGCTAACGGATGGGTCTTGTCCATCACATCACTCTCTAATGATGTGGTCCCGTTCATCAAATGGCAACACATGTCTATGGCTAGGAAACTTAACCATCTTTGATTAACGAGCTAGTCTAGTAGAGGCATACTAGGGACACTCTGTTTATCTATGTATTCACACATGTACTAAGTTTCCGGTTAATACAATTCTAGCATGAATAATAAACATTTATCATGATATAAGGAAATATAAATAACAACTTTATTATTGCCTCTAGGGCATATTTCCTTCACCGCGCACGAAGCAACACCTTCAAGAAGGAATGAGACGATGCCGCCGCTGTTGCCCGAACAAGTTCTAGGGTTTCCCCGGTACGTGAGGGATAGTGGGGAAGGGATATACCTGATGCCCCTCAGGAAGGTCCGACGGCGCCCGCAGGCGTCATCGCATCGGTGCCGACAGGTCGATAGGGATTTCTCCCGATCCACAACCACCACCACCACTCCAGACACTTCGTAGTGCACCACCCACGCAGCCGCCCACTAGCATGTGCCCACCACAGTTACCGGACCATCCTTGCCGTCTCTCTACAGCTGCCAACCCGAGGCCTGGAGAGGGAAAGGAGACAAAGGCCACGAGAGCGGGCACTACTCGACCGATGGGAGGGAACAGCCTCCATCGCAAGAGCGAAGCCGACTGGACGCGGCAACAAGGACTTGTCGGGCCCTACGGCCCGGCCGGGCCCATGTGGGCCCGTACAGTCCCTGTCACCGCGCTGCAACACGCCAACCAACGAAGCACTCGCTGCGCGTAGACCGTCGCCGTCTCACCACTGCCATCAGGAAGCGACGCCGCCGAGTGCGGTGCTAGGATACTTGTCGGAGAAATGAATAAAAATGGATGTATTTAGAAATAAAATACGTCTAGATACATCTATTTCTCCAATAAGTATTTCCGGACGGAGGGAGAGTATGATACTAAAGCATTTCAACAAGTGTGTAATCTGAAATGTGATTATCTTGGTCAAAACAACCTCTAGGAGATAATGTACTAGCTTAAAACATAGTTAATAGAGGAAGGCGAGACGGCGGCGGCTCCCTGAAGATGGAATAAAGGTCTCCCCGCCTAGCCCCCATTCCGGCGGTGCATCTAGCATCGTTGGTGGGCGTGTGGAGGTGTGTCTCCGGCAGATCTATCTTTGGTGGATTTGCTCGGATCTTGTTGTGGTTTTTTCATGGCAGATGTCCTAGTGAAAGTACTTTGTCGTGGAGCCATCGCGACGGATTAGCTTGAAGGGGTTAAAGCAGACACAGGGACGCAGAGAGTTTATACTAGTTCGGCCCCTTCGATGAAGGTAAAAGCCTACGTCTAGTTGTGATGGAATTGATGGGGTTTCGATGACTAGGGAGCAAACAAGCTTCGCCTAAGTCTCGAGTTGTTGTTGTCTGTCCTTGAACCGCCGCCGGGTCATCCCCTTATATACATGGGTGACACCCGTTGGTCCACAGAGTCCCAACACCGGTTCATACTCGTATCCGGGTTGGTCTCTCCTTATTCCTAACTTACAATACAAGTTTACATATAAAGCCGGTTTATGGCTACAGGTCTTAAACCGACTACAGGCCTTGGGCCCTTATCTACCTCTTTGGGCTTTAACACCTTTTAACTACTGATGAAGTTAACCCGGCCCAGGTAGGCCGGTTTACGCCCAGTAGTAATATCCCCAACATTAGGCCCCAGATTGATTTGAACGGGTTCATGTCAATCCTTAGCAAAAAATCTTCGTCTTCAACATCTTCTTGTAGTTGCTGAACCGCCGTGATGTCACCTTCTCTGGTTGCTGTAAACCGGCATAACGTCATCATGAAGATAACATTCATGATATCTTCTTTGTGTAATGAATCCGCAATAACCGAGGCGACCGCTCCGTCTCCAACATTTGTGGTTCCTTGATTCACGCACCTGACACGTGTCTCTTGCCTTATAAATAGCACCGAAGGGTCATTTATTTTCTCCCCTTCGTCCCCTTTCTCTTCGTCTTCCCCGCATCGCCAGCCTCGGAGCTCCGCCGCTGCCGTTGACCTCTGCACCTTCTTGGGCCGCTGCATCAACCTGAACGTACCAGAGCACTGCGGTAGCTTTCCGCATCTTCCTTGATTCTGGTAAGCCTTCTGTTCTTCTTAACATAGATCTGTTCTTAGGGTTTCGTGTTCTTGCCGTGTTCATCACTTGTTCATACTCGTACCCAGACTCCTGGATAGATCTGTGAAACCCTGCTCTGATTAGCAGAGCTTTTAGCATCCGCCTGTAGTTTCATGCTTGAGTCCGTAGATCTCATCTATATATCTGCCCATTGATTCACTTCCGCTATGCTTTAAGTCTTTGAATATTTTGTCTTCTTTTCTGAACTTGTTTCTGATCCATTGCTGTAATAAGGTCTTGTGAAACCTGTTTCTGCATACTTAGCCATCCGCAACCTCAATTGCTTTCAATGTTTAGATCAGGCGGTTTAAATTAATATAGAAAAAGTTAATAAACCGATATATACCATTAGTCCCCTTGTTGAACCGCCAGAACTCGTTAGCCATATGATGCCACTTCATAGAACTCTGGTTTAGATATAGAACTCCGCCATTGCCTCCGGTTTAACATTGTTCATACCGGTGTATACTTTTACCCAACACAATCTTGAACCGGAATCACTTATTTTGTAGACTTCACCATGGCCAAACAAGTATATGAGTGCAACTGGGCTCCTTCTCGCGTCACAGAAACTCAACTGAACAACATAGTCCTGACTGGCGCTTTAAGCAGCAAAAACACCATCCATTGGAGGGTCCCTGGCAAAGAATGTCCTCCCACACCTCAACAAGGAGAGGTTGTCGTTTTTGCAGACCACTTAGCCCGAGGTTTTAATCCGCCCGGTTGAAAATTCTACCGGGATGTCTTGGCCAATTTCCAACTCCGTCCGCAAGATACTGGCCCCAATTCTGTCACCAACATATGCCATTTCCAAGTACTCTGTGAGGTGTTCTTTCAAGAGGAACCCAAAGTCGAGTTATTCAGAGATTGTTTTCATCTAAACTGCCACACAGATTTTACTGATGGTTCCAATATGGAATTGGGTGGTATGGCGATTCAGAAGAGGAAAGGGGTCACTTAGCCTCACGCAAAACTGCACAGCTATCCCCAAGAATGGAATCAATCATGGTTCTATTGCAAAGACACCTCCCCTGCTGATGAAAATCCCTTGCCTGGCTTTCGTCCTGAGCGGCTTAGCAATACGCACCCCTTTCCACAAAGGTTAACTGCTAAGGAAAGGAGTAAATACGCTCCTCAACTATCCAAGCTCAGAGCCTTTATGTCTAACGGTTTAACAGGAGTTGATCTCGCTCGCTGTTGGATATCACGGAGCATACTGCCCCTTAGTCAACGCTCCGGTTTGATGTGCGAATATACGGGCAGTGTTGACGACCCACTGCGACACATGAACATCCAGCTCACCAACGAAGAAGTCACAGAAGCTGTGAAGAAAATGTTGAACGAACCGGAACACATGTGTGCCCGAACCAGCCTGCTTCCTTTCTGCGCCACCAACAAACCGCCAGCTGTAAGTTTTTAATTTCAACTCTCACTGATCCTGACATTGCTATGTTTGTCTATTATTTGACACCAATATCTATTGAAACAGGGCAATGATCCGTTTTGGAGCAAGAAGCTTCTGCAGGAGAAACCAGAAAAACCAGACAAACCGGAAAGACCAACCCGGCCAAAAACCAAAGTCATTAAGAGGCCTGCTCATAAAAAGAAAACCACTGCATCCCCTGATCCGCCCGCTGATGATGATGTGGGTAATCCGGACCTTGAGGTAGAACTTGATTCACTTGGCTTACTTTTCACACGCCTTATTGATGATAATATTTGTCAGGATGATGCCGAAGCTAGTCATGCTGATGCTGCAGAGGTAATTACTCTCTCTTCTGATTCGACCCCTTTGCCTTCACTAAAAATCCGTCACGCAAACCGTAAAGTTAAATTTTCTCATCCTCTTGCTTACTTGGATCCCAAATTTCTTATGAAGACCCAATAGCACGAAGCTCGCTGCACAACCCGGCACAGCGGCTAGGTAGTTACCTCCGCCGGTTTACCGAACAGTCCGGTTCGGAAACGCCGTTTAGAGGTCTCTAATTTGCTTGTCAGTGCTTGTCCTAAAGCGGGCTGTTTTGGTCAACCTCTTAATCCATCTGACTCCGATTATCAGGTTACTTCCCATTCATCCTCTAGCGAGTCATCAGCTACTCAGCTGCCATCGCTCAAAACGGTGCTTGGGTAAGCTATACTTATTATAATATTTCTGATACATCACGTTGGAACATATGCTGTATTTGATTTTGATTACTCCTTTTAGGGCCAAGCCTAGGCCAAGCAAGAAGGCCCGCCTGGATAAAGCGGCCGAGGCGGATGCCGTTCCTGAACCGGATAAAACACCAGATCCTGAAGCGGCCATTCGCAAAGATATACCCAACGACCCCCCACTTCAAGATGATGATGTTATTGCCGAAGGAAGGCCTGCTGATACCTCAGGCCCTGCTGACCAGCCCGGAAGCTCCATCCGGATTGAGAAATCCACCAATCCAATCCGGCCTGCTGACAAACCAACTGCCCCTGGTCAAACCGGTGATGCCAAGGATGATGATGTTGTGATTACCGGCATTGGCCATACTGAACCAAGTAATCCGATCGCCTTATCCAGGCATACTGCCAAAGAAGAATTCGCTACTATGAGCAAAGGCAAGTGGAATGTTGATCTGGCGACTTACACCGCTCTGAATACCCAAGATCTTCATTCCGGCTACTTGAACCGGCTGTACACCAGCCATGACTATGAAGCTGGCCTGGTGAATATGATGAAGGAAAAATTTGAGGTATCTTCCATGTGTTGTTTCCTGCTTGGATACTTCAATTTTGTTAACTCTCCTAGCCCCCAAGGGCTGGTTTTGCAATCTTCTTTTAAACCGGGACTTACTAATATAAATCTGGATGCTTCGAAATTCACCGATATAGCCCCCAAGGGCCGGTTCAAATTAATGTAGTTAAACTGGGCACTTAAGTAGTTTAACATGGCAGCATCAGAACTTATTTGAGCAAATAGCCATTAGCCCCCAAGTGCCAAGTTGAATACTTGTATTGAGCTTGGGACTTTGCAATCAATTGACAGATGAAGATCAAATATGCATTAGCCCCCAAGTGCCAAGTGCATAACTTGTTATGTGGTTGGTACTTCAATTCTTGTACCGTTTGTTAAATCATATGACTGTCTGTATGCATGCTGAGCTGAAGACCAAAGAAAGCCAACTCACCGATCTTCAAGAAAATTTGAAATCCCAACAAGTTGAAACCTCAAAGGCGAAAGAGGAGTTGACCAGCACTTTAAGCGTCATGGAACAGCTTAAGGAGGGCTTCAAGAAAGAGCGGGCGGATTGGGCCACTGAGAAGGCCGCTTTGACCAAGAAAATTGAAACTGCCGAAGCTGCCCTTAAACCGGTGGTAGACCAGCTGACCAGCGTAAAGCGGCAAGTGCATGCCATGACTGCCGCCATCTTTGGTAAGCTTACTTTGACTTCTGTAATAATTTGGCCTTCCTATGATAGGTCCGGTTTGTGAAATCTTTGTAATGTTGCAGGTACACGCATTGGTCACTTGGGGTCAGATGTTCGGATGAAATTGAAGGCCGCATATACATTAATCGAACAGCTGTATACTGGAGCCCAGCGGATCATCTCTACTGCATCACATAACAATCCGGTGCCCACTTTAATTCAAGATACTCTGAAGAGGTTGTCAATGCTTCCCGCCCGTGTTGTAGAGCTGAAGAAATCTGCTGCTCGAACCGGTGCCATCAATGCCTTAATCCAGGCAAAAGCATGGGTGCCGGATTTCGATCCTGTTAAGGCAGCCCAGGGTTATCCCAGTTTGAAGGAAGATGGTTCGGAGTTCAATGAGGATGACCTGAGAGCGATAAACCGGGCGGTGCGCCCTCTAGCTTGCCAATTGGTGGAAGAGGCAGACTTGTCGCATTATCAAGCTCAATATTACAACCAGAATAAATGAGTGGCTGCACCGATTCCTGAAGCGGAGAATCTGATCCCTCCAATCCGTAAGCATACTTACGCTCCTGATATTGAACCATCGTCACTAATCCATGATGTAGCTGTCTTTCAAGCCTTAATGGGAATCGACTGGACCACTGTTGACTTCCAGCCACTGGGTAGGGAAGAAGAAGCGGAAGCGGCGCAGGAGGATCCACAACCATCAGATCAGGGCGGTGACCAAGCTTGAACCGGAGGCCGGTTTAAATGGCTGCTTTGTTATACTCCGCCAAGAAAACAATGATCTTATCTGGGCACCATGTTGCCTTGTAATAGGATAGCCAATACTCCTGCTTCTGAGATGCCTTCGTGCATAGGTACTGATGCTTTTGTTTGAATGCGCGAAACCTTCAATCTATATTTCCTGCAATCACAAAATCTTAAACTGCCGCGGCGGCTGTACCACCAGCCGGTTTATGACCTTTATGTATATATGCAATGAAATTGAGGTATATGATCAAATTTTGTGATACAAAATACCTGCCATCGCTGGGCATGAAGTTAGCTTAGCAAATCTTGAAACGGAGGTTTATATACCTATACCGTCAAAGGAGAAAACAACTCCTGTGTATACAATGCCGGTTTACCATGTAAACCGTGCCGGGTTATGAAAAACACCCTGCTACTCCATAATGGTGTTCGAAATATGCCCTAGAGGCAATAATAAAAGCATTATTATTATATTTCCTTATTCATGATAATTGTCTTTATTCGTGCTATAATTGTGTTATCCGGAAATCGTAATACATGTGTGAATAACAGACAACAAACATGTCCCTAGTGAGCCTCTAGTTGACTAGCTCGTTGATCGACGGATAGTCATGGTTTCCTGACTATGGACATTGGATGTCATCGATAACGGGATCACATCATTAGGAGAATGATGTGATGGACAAGACCCAATCCTAAACATAGCATAAGATCGCATAGTTCGTTTGCTAGAGTTATCCAATGTCAAGTATCCTTTCCTTAGACCATGAGATCGTGTAACTCCCGGATACTGTAGGAGTGCTTTGGGTGTGCCAAACGTCACAACGTAACTGGGTGACTATAAAGGTATACTACGGGTATCTCTGAAAGTATCTGTTGGGTTGACATGGATCGAGACTGGGATTTGTCACTCCGCTTGACGGAGAGGTATCACCGGGCCCTCTCGGTAATGCATCATCACAATGAGCTCAATGTGACCAAAGTGTTTGATCATGGGATCATGCATTACAGAACGAGAAAAGTGACTTGCCGATAAAGAGATTGAACGAGGTATTGGGATACCGACGATCGAATCTCGGGCAAGTAAAATACCGATTGACAAAGGGAATCGTATACGGGATTAATTGAATCCTTGACATCGTGGTTCATCCGATGAGATCATCGTGGAGCATGTGGGAGCCAACATGGGTATCCAGATCCCGATGTTGGTTATTGCCCGAGAGCCGTCTCGGTCATGTCTGCATGTCTCCCGAACCCGTAGGGTCTACACACTTAAGGTTCGGTGACGCTAGGGTTGTAGGGATATGTATGTGCAGTAACCCGAATGTTGTTCGGAGTCCCGGATGAGATCCCGGACGTCACGAGGAGTTCCGGAATGGTCCGGAGGTAAAGAATTATATATAGGAAGTGCTGTTTCGGCCATCGGGACAAGTTTCGGGGTTATCGGTATTGTACCGGGACCACCGAAGGGGTCCCGGGGGTCCACCAGGTGGGGCCACCTGCCCTGGTGGGCCACATGGGCCCTAGGGGGTGCGCCTTGGCCTGCTTGGGCCAAGGGGAACCAGCCCCAAAGGGCCCATGCGCCTAGGGTTCCATCTAGGAGGAGTCCTAGTGATGGAAGGCACCTCCTAGATGGCTTGGGGGGGAGGGAAACCTCCCTGGCCGCCGCCCCCCTTGGGAGATTGGATCTCCCAAGGCCGGCGCCCCCCCAAGAAGCCTATATAAAGGGGGGCAGGGGAGGGGGGCAGCGCACCCTATGCCCTGGCGCCTCCCTCTCCCTCTCCAACACCTCCTCCTCCTCCGTAAGTGCACGGCGAAGCCCTGCAGGAGTACTGCAGTTCCACCATCACCACGCCGTCGTGCTGCTGCTGGAGCCTTCTTCCCCAACCTCTCCTTTGCCTTGCTGGATCAAGAAGGAGGAGACGTCATGCTTTCCGTACGTGTGTTGAACGCGGAGGTGCCGTCCGTTCGGCACTAGATCATCGGTGAATTGGATCACGGCGAGTACGACTACCTCATCCACGTTCACTCGAACGCTTCCGTTGCGATCTACAAAGTGGTATGTAGATGCTATCTAATCTGAATACTCGTTGCTAGATGAACTCATAGATGGATCTTGGTGAAACCGTAGGAAAAATTTTAATTTTCTGCAACGTTCCCCAACAGTGGCATCATGAGCTAGGTCTATGCGTAGTTCTTCTTGCGCGAGTAGAACACAATTTGTTGTGGGCGTAGATGTTGTCAACTCTTCTTGCCGCTACTAGTCTTATCTTGCTTCAGCGGTATTGTGGGATGAAGCGGCCCGGACCAACCTTACACGTACGCTTACGTGAGACCGGTTCCACTGACTAACATGCACTAGTTGCATAAGGTGGCTGGCGGGTGTCTGTCTCTCCTACTTTAGTTGGAGCGGATTCGATGAAAAGGGTCCTTATGAAGGGTAAATAGAAGTTGACAAATCACGTTGTGGCTTTTACGTAGGTAAGAAAACGTTCTTGCTAGAACCCTAATTCAGCCACGTAAAACTTGCAACAACAATTAGAGGACGTCTAACTTGTTTTTGCAGCAAGTGCTTTGTGATATGATATGGCCAAAGTTGTGATGTATGATGAATGATCTATATGTGATGTATGAGATGTTCATGCTATTGTAATAGGAATCACGACTTGCATGTCGATGAGTATGACAACCGGCAGGAGCCATAGGAGTTGTCTTTATTTTTTGTATGACCTGCGTGTCATTGAGAATCGCCATGTAAATTACTTTACTTTATTGCTAAACGCGTTAGCCATAGTAGTAGAAGTAATAGTTGGCGAGCAACTTCATGGAGACACGATGATGAAGATCATGATGATGAAGATCATGGTGTCAAGCCGGTGACAAGATGATCATGGAGCCCCAAGATGAAGATCAAAGGAGCTATGTGATATTGGCCATATCATGTCACGCTTATTATTTGATTGCATGTGATGTTTATCATGTTTTGCATCTTGTTTACTTAGAACGACGGTAGTAAATAAGATGATCCCTCATAATAATTTCAAGAAAGTGTTCACCCTAACTGTGCACCGTTGCTAAGGTTCGTCGTTCCGAAGCACCACGTGATGATCGGGTGTGATAGGTCCTTACGTTCGCATACAACGGGTGTAAGCCAGATTTACACACGCAAAACACTTAGGTTGACTTGATGAGCCTAGCATGTACAGACATGGCCTCGGAACACAGAAGACCGAAAGGTCGAGCATGAGTCGTATAGAAGATACAATCAACATGAAGATGTTCACCGATGTTGACTAGTCCGTCTCACGTGATGATCGGACACGGCCTAGTTGACTCGGATCATGTAATACTTAGATGACTAGTAGAGGGATGTCTATCTAAGTGGGAGTTCATTAAATAATTTGATTAAATGAATTTTATTATCATGAACTTAGTCTAAATATTTACAATATGTCTTGTAGATCAAATGGCCAACATAGTCCTCAACTTCAACGCGTTCCTAGAGAAAACCAAGCTGAAAGACGATGGTAGCAACTATACGGACTGGGTCCGGAACCTGAGGATCATCCTCATAGCTGCCAAGAAAGATTATGTCCTAAGAGCACCGCTGGGTGACGCACCTATTCTCCCTGCAGAACAAGACGTTATGAACGCTTGGCAGTCGCGATGCAATGATTACTCCCTCGTTCAGTGCGGCATGCTTTACAGCTTAGAGCCAGGGCTCCAAAAACGTTTTGAGAGACATGGAGCATATGAGATGTTCGAAGAGCTGAAAATGGTTTTCCAAGCTCATGCCCGGGTCGAGAGATATGAAGTCTCCGATAAATTCTTTAGCTGTAAGATGGAGGAAAATGGCTCTGTCAGTGAGCACATACTCAAAATGGCTGGGTTGCACAACCGCTTGACTCAACTGGAAGTTAATCTCCCGGATGAAGCGGTCATTGACAGAATCCTCCAGTCGCTTCCACCTAGCTACAAGAGCTTTGTGATGAACTACAATATGCAGGGGATGGTAAAGACCATTCCTGAGGTATATGCTATGCTGAAATCAGCAGAGGTAGAAATCAAGAAGGAGCATCAAGTGTTGATGGTGAATAAAACCACTAAGTTCAAGAAGGGCAAGGGTAAAAAGAACTTCAAGAAGGACGGCAAGGAAGTTGCCGCGCCCGGTAAGCAAGTTGCCGGGAAGAAGCCAAAGAATGGACCCAAGCCCGAAACTGAGTGCTTTTATTGCAAGGGAAGTGGTCACTGGAAGCGGAACTGCCCCAAATACTTAGCGGACAAGAAGGCCGGCAAAACCAAAGGTATATGTGATATACATGTAATTGATGTGTACCTTACCAGTACTCGTAATAGCTCTTGGGTATTTGATACCGGTGCAGTTGCTCACATTTGTAACTCAAAACAGGAGCTGCGGAATAAACGGAGACTGGCGAAGGACGAGGTGACGATGCGCGTCGGGAATGGTTCCTAGGTCGATGTGATCGCCGTCGGCACGCTGCCTCTACATTTACCTACGGGATTAGTTTTAAACCTCAATAATTGTTATTTAGTGCTAAGTTTGAGCATGAACATTGTATCTGGATCTCGCTTAATTCGAGATGGCTACTCATTTAAATCCGAGAATAATGGTTGTTCTATTTATATGAGAGATATGTTTTATGGTCATGCTCCGATGGTTAATGGTTTGTTCTTGATGAATCTCGTACGTGATGATACACATATTCATAGTGTGAGTACCAAAAGAGTTAAAGTTGATAACAATAGTCCCACATATTTGTGGCACTGCCGCCTTGGTCACATAGGTGTCAAACGCTTGAAGAAGCTCCACGCGGATGGACTTTTAGAGTCTCTTGATTATGAATCATTTGACACGTGCGAACCATGCCTCATGGGTAAAATGACCAATACTCCGTTCTCAGGAACAATGGAGCGAGCAACCAACTTATTGGAAATCATACATACCGATGTGTGCGGTCCAATGAGTGTTGAGGCTCGCGGTGGCTATCGTTATGTTCTCACCCTCACTGATGAGTAGATATGGGTATATCTACTTAATGAAACACAACTCTGAGACCTTTGAAAAGTTCAAGGAATTTCAGAGTGAGGTTGAAATTCAACGTGAAAGAAAGATCAAGTTTCTACGATCAGATCGTGGAGGAGAATACTTGAGTCACGAATTTGGCACACACTTAAGAAAATGTGGAATAGTTTCACAACTCACGCCGCCTGGAACACCTCAGCGTAATGGTGTGTCCGAACGTCGTAATCGCACTCTATTAGATATGGTGCGATCTATGATGTCTCTTATCGACTTATCGCTATCTTTTTGGGGCTATGCTTTAGAGACTGCCGCATTTACTTTAAATAGGGCTCCATCGAAATCCGTTGAGACGACACCGTATGAATTATGGTTTGGGAAGAAACCTAAGCTGTCGTTTCTAAAAGTTTGGGGATGCGATGCTTATGTCAAGAAACTTCAACCTGAAAAGCTCGAACCCAAATCGGAAAAGTGTGTCTTCATAGGATACCCTAAAGAAACTGTTGGGTATACCTTCTACCTCAGATCCGAAGGCAAGATCTTTGTTGCCAAGAATGGATCCTTTCGGGAGAAAGAGTTTCTCTCGAAAGAAGTAAGTGGGAGGAAAGTAGAACTTGATGAAGTGTTACCTCTTGAACCGGAAAATGGCGAAACTCAAGAAATCATTCCTGAGGTGCCTGCACCGACTAGAGAGGAAATTAATGATGATGATCAAGATGCTTCTGATCAAGCTCCTACTGAAATTCGAAGGTCCACAAGGACACGTTCCGCACCAGAGTGGTACGACAACCCTGTCTTGGAAGTTATGTTGTTAGACAACGGTGAACCTTCGAACTATGAGGAAGCAATGGCGGGCCCGGATTCCGACAAATGGCTGGAAGCCATGAAATCCGAGATAGGATCCATGTATGAAAACGAAGTATGGACTTTGACTGACTTGCCCGTTGAACGGCGAGCCATAGAAAATAAATGGATCTTTAAGAAGAAGACAGACGCGGATGGTAATGTGACCATCTATAAAGCTCGGCTTGTCGCTAAGGGTTATCGACAAGTTCAAGGAATTGACTACGATGAGACTTTCTCACCGGTAGCGAAGCTGAAGTCCGTCCGAATCATGTTAGCAATTGCCGCATACTATGATTTTGAGATATGGCAAATGGACGTCAAAAGGGCATTCCTTAATGGTTTCCTTAAGGAAGAATTGTATATGATGCAGCCGGAAGGTTTTGTCGATCCTAAGAATGCTGACAAGGTATGCAAGCTCCAACGCTCGATATATGGGCTGGTGCAAGCATCTCGGAGTTGGAACATTCGCTTTGATGAGATGATCAAAGCGTTTGGGTTTACACAGACTTATGGAGAAGCCTGTGTTTACAAGAAAGTGAGTGGGAGCTCTGTAGCATTTCTCATATTATATGTAGACGACATACTTTTGATGGGAAATGATATAGAACTCTTGGACAACATTAAGGCCTACTTGAATAAAAGTTTTTCAATGAAGGACCTTGGAGAAGCTGCTTATATATTAGGCATCAAGATCTATAGAGATAGATCGAGACGCCTCATAGGTCTTTCACAATGCACATACCTTGATAAAATATTGAAGAAGTTCAATATGGATCAATCTAAGAAAGGGTTCTTACCTGTGTTACAAGGTGTGAAATTGAGCTCAGCTCAATGTCCGACCAAGGCAGAAGATATAGAAGAGATGAGCGTCATCCCCTATGCCTCAGCCATAGGTTCTATTATGTATGCCATGCTGTGTACCAGACCTGATGTAAACCTTGTCGTAAGTTTGGTAGGTAGGTACCAAAGTAATCCCGGCAAGGAACACTGGACATCGGTCAAGAGTATCCTGAAGTACCTGAAAAGGACAAAGGAAATGTTTCTCGTTTATGGAGGGGACGAAGAGCTCGTCGTAAAAGGTTACGTCGACGCTAGCTTCAACACAGATCTGGATGACTCTAAGTCACAAACCGGATACGTGTATATTTTGAATGGTGGGGCAGTAAGCTGGTGCAGTTGCAAGCAAAGCGTCGTGGCGGGATCTACATGTGAAGCGGAGTACATGGGAGCCTCGGAGGCAGCACATGAAGCAATTTGGGTGAAGGAGTTCATCACCGACCTCGGAGTCATACCCAATGCGTCGGGGCCAATCAAGCTCTTCTGTGACAACACTGGAGCTATTGCACTTGCAAAGGAGCCCAGGTTTCACAAGAAGACTAGGCACATCAAGCGTCGCTTCAACTCCATTCGTGAAAATGTTCAAGATGGAGACATAGAAATTTGTAAAGTGCACACGGATCTGAATGTCGCAGATCCGTTGACTAAACCTCTCCCTAAGGCAAAACATGATCAGCACCAGAACTCTATGGGTGTTCGATTCATCACAATGTAACTAGATTATTGACTCTAGTGCAAGTGGGAGACTGTTGGAAATATGCCCTAGAGGCAATAATAAAAGCATTATTATTATATTTCCTTATTCATGATAATTGTCTTTATTCGTGCTATAATTGTGTTATCCGGAAATTGTAATACATGTGTGAATAACAGACAACAAACATGTCCCTAGTGAGCCTCTAGTTGACTAGCTCGTTGATCGACGGATAGTCATGGTTTCCTGACTATGGACATTGGATGTCATCGATAACGGGATCACATCATTAGGAGAATGATGTGATGGACAAGACCCAATCCTAAACATAGCATAAGATCGCATAGTTCGTTTGCTAGAGTTATCCAATGTCAAGTATCCTTTCCTTAGACCATGAGATCGTGTAACTCCCGGATACCGTAGGAGTGCTTTGGGTGTGCCAAACGTCACAACGTAACTGGGTGACTATAAAGGTATACTACGGGTATCTCTGAAAGTATCTGTTGGGTTGACATGGATCGAGACTGGGATTTGTCACTCCGCTTGATGGAGAGGTATCACCGGGCCCTCTAAGTAATGCATCATCACAATGAGCTCAATGTGACCAAAGTGTTTGATCACGGGATCATGCATTACGGAACGAGAAAAGTGACTTGCCGATAACGAGATTGAACGAGGTATTGGGATACCGATGATCGAATCTCGGGCAAGTAAAATACCGATTGACAAAGGGAATCGTATACGGGATTAATTGAATCCTTGACATCGTGGTTCATCCGATGAGATCATCGTGGAGCATGTGGGAGCCAACATGGGTATCCAGATCCCGCTGTTGGTTATTGCCCGAGAGCCGTCTCGGTCATGTCTGCATGTCTCCCAAACCCGTAGGGTCTACACACTTAAGGTTCGGTGACGCTAGGGTTGTAGGGATATGTATGTGCAGTAACCCGAATGTTGTTCGGAGTCCCGGATGAGATCCCGGACGTCAAGAGGAGTTCCGGAATGGTCCGGAGGTAAAGAATTATATATAGGAAGTGCTGTTTCGGCCATCGGGACAAGTTTCGGGGTTATCGGTATTGTACCGGGACCACCGAAGGGGTCCCGGGGGTCCACCAGGTGGGGCCACCTGCCCTGGTGGGCCACATGGGCCCTAGGGGGTGCGCCTTGGCCTGCTTGGGCCAAGGGGAACCAGCCCCAAAGGGCCCATGCGCCTAGGGTTCCATCTAGGAGGAGTCCTAGTGATGGAAGGCACCTCCTAGATGGCTTGGGGGGAGGGAAACCTCCCTGGCCGCCGCCCCCCTTGGGAGATTGGATCTCCCAGGGCCGGCGCCCCCCCAAGAAGCCTATATAAAGGGGGGCAGGGGAGGGGGGCAGCGCACCCTATGCCCTGGCGCCTCCCTCTCCCTCTCCAACACCTCCTCCTCCGTAAGTGCACGGCGAAGCCCTGCCGGAGTACTGCAGTTCCACCATCACCACGCCGTCGTGCTACTGCTGGAGCCTTTTTCCCCAACCTCTCCTTTGCCTTGCTGGATCAAGAAGGAGGAGACGTCACGCTTTCCGTACGTGTGTTGAACGCGGAGGTGCCGTCCGTTCGGCACTAGATCATCGGTGAATTGGATCACGGCGAGTACGACTACCTCATCCACGTTCACTCGAACGCTTCCGTTGCGATCTACAAAGTGGTATGTAGATGCTATCTAATCTGAATACTCATTGCTAGATGAACTCATAGATGGATCTGGGTGAAACCGTAGGAAAAATTTTAATTTTCTGCAACGTTCCCCAACAAATGGGATGTTAACAGAAAAAGTCAAACCGGGCAAATAATCTCCGGATTAAAAATGGACCGTGTTCCGTCGATTGATAGTTTGAACCGGCTTAAAACGTTGCCAGTTTTTTTAAAAGCAACAAAAATAAAGCAACAGTTATTAAGAAAAATGTTGAAGCAAAGGCAATGATAAAACCGTTTGCAAAAAGTGGCTTTATTGAGCCGATCAGATGGTGTTACCATGGTCGGACACGACCAAGCTCCCGATAGGTGTAGCTATGGTTCAAGTCAGCCAGGTCCCCAAATGAAACCATGGCATTATGCCGATCAAGAGGCGTGGCAATGGTTCGGGTTCGACCAAGCCCCCAAGTGATTCTATGGCCTTAGGCCGATCAAGAGGCGTGACTAGTTCAGACTTGACCATGTCCCCAAGTGATCTGGTGGATTTCGCCTATCAAAAGGTGTTGCATTGGTTCGGACACGACCAAGCCCCCAAGTGATGTTTATAAAACTTTCAAGGGGTAAAACGGAGGCCGCTTTAAGACAGAACAACTCCGTGTAACCACGCATGATGTAAAAGAACAGATACCCCGCTTTAGCTGAGGCTCTGATTTATTATATTAATCATAATATATACACTTGTCATAACATGTACATAAGTAGAGCCGATGGCTCAGGTATAGTAAGGCCAAAGATGAGCTATGTTCCACGGCCTGTTGGTCTCCTCCTCCGATGTACGTGAGTCTTTATGCTCTCCAATATCGATAAGATAGTATGACCCGTTGTGCAGATTCTTGCTGACCATGAAAGGTCCCTCCCAAGGTGTGGATAACTTATGCATATCAGTCTGATCTTGGATGAGCCAAAGCACCAAATCTCCTTCTTGAAAGGTTCTGGTTCTGACTCGGCGACTGTGATAACGACGAAGATCCTGTTGGTAAAACGTTGAGCGGGCAGCTGCTATGTCACGCTTCTCATCCAACAGGTCCAAAGCATCTTGTCGTGTCGTCTCGTTGTCCGCTTCAACATAAGCCGCCACACGAGGTGAGTCATGACGGATATCACTGGGAAGAACCGCCTCCGCTCCGTAGACCATGAAGAACGGTGTGTATCCTGTGGACCTGTTGGGCGTAGTATTGATACTCCATAACACAGATGGTAGTTCTTCTACCCAACAACCTGGTGTCCTCTGCAAAGGAACCCTAAGCCGGGGTTTGATGCCCCTCAAGATCTCTTGATTAGCTCTTTCTGCTTGACCATTGGACTGTGGGTGGGCTACTGATGAAACGTCAAGCCGGATGTGCTCACGTTCGCAGAACTCCTTCATGGCCCCCTTGGACAAATTGGTACCATTATCTCTGGAAAGCCAAACCAGAAAATCACCCTTTTGATGAACTGAACCGCCATGGCTGCATCACACTTGCTAACAGGTTCTGCCTCCACCCACTTTGTAAACTTGTCAACCGCCACTAGGAGGTGGGTCTTTTTATCCTTGGACCTTTTAAAAGGCCCAACCATATCCAGCCCCCAAGTTGCAAACGGCCAAGTGATCGGAATCATCCTCAATTCTTGAGCCGACACATGAGCGCGTCTTGAAAACTTTTGGCAACCGTCACATCGTCTGACCAGATCCTCCGCATCAGCATGAGCAGTTAACCAATAAAAACCATGGCGGAACGCTTTAGCCACCAAAGATTTTGAACCGGCGTGATGACCACAATCTCCTTCGTGGATCTCACGCAAAATTTCACAGCCTTCCTCAGGAGACACACAGCGTTGAAACGCCCCTGACACACTGCAATGATGCAATTCGCCATTAACAATAGTCATAGACTTGGATCGCCGGATTATCTGCCGGGCCAAGGGTTCGTCCTCTGGTAGCTCGCCCCGGTTCATGTACGCAAGATAAGGAAGCATCCAATCCGGAATGACGTGTAGAGCTGCCACCAATTGAGCCTCCGGATCAGGAATAGACAAATCCGCTTCACCAGGGAGCTTGACCGACGGGTTCTGTAGCACATCAAGAAAAACATTAGGCGGGACCGGTTTACGTTGAGAGCCCAATCGGCTTAAAGCGTCCGCCGCTTCATTCTTCCGACGGTCCACGTGGTCCACCTGATAACCCTTGAAGTGACATGCAACAATATCCACCTCACGGCGATATGCAGCCATGAGTGGGTCCTTGGAATCCCAAGTACCGGACACCTGTTGAGCCACTAGGTCCGAGTCACCGAAGCACTTAACCCGGCTTAGATTCATCTCCTTAGCCATCCGGAGACCATGGAGCAAGGCTTCATACTCAGCTGCATTGTTAGTACAAGGGAACATTAAGCGGAGAACGTAACAGAACTTGTCACCTTGTGGGGAAATTAATACGACTCCAGCCCCCGAGCCCTCCAATTGCCTGAATCCGTCAAAATGGATGGTACAATATGTGTGATCCGGCTTCTCTTCAGGTGCTTGCAACTCCGTCCAATCATTGATGAAATCAACAAGTGCTTGAGACTTCACCGTCGTTCGGGGCACGTACTTCAACCCGTGCGGCCCAAGCTCTATAGCCCACTTGGCAATCCGGCTAGTCGCTTCCCGGTTCTGGATGATATCGCCTAAGGGAGCAGAACTGACCACTGTGATGGGGTGCCCTTGGAAATACTGCTTCAGCTTCCGGCTTGCCATGAAAACTCCATACACCAGCTTCTGCCAATGTGGATACCTTTGCTTGGATTCAATAAGTACCTCACTGATATAGTAAACCAAACGCTGAACCGGATGCTCCTTGCCTGCCTCCTTCCGCTCCACCATAATAGCCACACTGACTGCGTGAACGTTAGCAGCAACATATAGCAGTAGCGGCTCCTTGTCAACGGGAGCGGCAAGCACAGGCGGATTGGCCAATTGCCGCTTTAAGTCCTTAAATGCCTTATCAGCAGCGGAACTCGAGACGAACTGATCCATCTTCTTCAACATCTGATACAAAGGAATTGCCTTCTCACCAAGGCGGCTAATAAACCGGCTCAACGTGGCAATCCGGCCAGCCGAACGTTGAACGTCATTGATACACTTCGGTTTAGCCAGGGAAGTGATGGCTGTGATCTTCTCCGGATTAGCCTCAATTCCCTTGTTGGACACCAGAAAACCCAATAACTTGCCTGCCGGTACACCAAAAACACATTTGGCCGGATTGAGCATCATCTTGTACGTCCTCAGGTTATCAAAGGTTTCCTTCAAATCGTCAACCATAGTCTCCTTCTTCCTTGACTTAACCACAATATCATCCACGTAAGCATGTACATTACGACCAATCTGCTTGTGAAGGCAATTTTGTACACACCATTGATAGGTTGCCTGGACACTCTTGAGCATAGTTTAAAAAACCGAACCGGAAATCAAACCGGAAAGGTTGTCGGTTCAGGTTTTTACCGGTCAGACCGCCGGTTCATCGGTTCGATTGTTGGTTTTTTAAGAAATAAAATAATATATGTTAATTAATATATGTCCTAATATAGTGTGAAATAATGGTCAAGTAAAGTTATATCCATGTAGTGAACAACAAAATAGCACAACCAACTTGGTTATTGGGCCATGGACAGGCCACACGTACTGCTTACACGACCTTGGATCGAATCCCAATTTCTCAATTTCTATCAAAACATTTTTTCTGGTTTTTTCCGGTTCAATAACCCGGTTTTTTCACCGGTTTTTCAGAAAACCGACCGGTTTGACCGGTTTTCTTCGGTCTGATTGCAGAACGGTCTTATTAGCTTAAAAAACCGATGAGGCTGCCGGTTCCGGTTTTTTCTGGTTCGACCGCCGGTCCGGTCCTGTTTTTTAAACTATGCTCTTGAGCCCAAAAGGCATAGACACATAGCATAAGGCTCCAAAGGGAGTGATGAACGTCGTCTTCTCCTGGTCCTTAACCGCCATTTTGATCTGATGATAACCAGAATATGCATCCAAAAAACTCAAACGCTCGCAACCCGCCGTAGCATCAATGATTTGATCAATACGGGGGAGGGCAAAAGGATCTGCTGGACAAGCCTTATTAAGGTCTGTGTAATCCACACACATACACTAGGTGCCGTTTTTCTTAAGAACTAGCACTGGATTAGCAAGCCACTCAGGGTGAAAAACTTCAACAATAAAACCAGCTGCCGAAATCCTGGCTACCTCTTCTCCAATAGCTTTGCGTCTTTCTTCGTTAAACCGGCGGAGGAACTGTTTCACCGGTTTGTATTTAGGATCCACATTAAGAGTGTGCTCAGCGAGTTGCCTCGGTACACCTGGCATGTCAGAAGGCTTCCATGCAAAAATGTCCAGATTCTCACGGATGAACTCGATGAGCATGCTTTCCTATTTCGGATCCAAATTGGCACTGATGCTGAACTACTTGGACGAATCGCCAGGCACGAAGTCAACAAGCTTAGTCTCAGCCGCTGATTTGAACTTCAGGGCCGGATCATGCTTCGTAGTTGGCTTCTTCAACGGAGTCATATCTGCCGGATCAACATTGTCTTTATAAAATTTAAGCTCCTCGGTGGCACAAACCGACTCTGCGTAGGCCGCATCTCCTTCTTCGCACTCCAAAGCGACCTTACGGCTTCTGTGAACCGTTATTGTGCCCTTGTGACCCGGCATCTTGAGCAACAAATACACATAACAAGGCCGTGCCATAAACTTGGCGTAGGCCGGTCGCCCGAACAGGGCGTGATATGGACTTTGGATTTTTACCACTTCAAACGTCAGTGTCTCCGATCTGGAATCATACTCATCTCCAAAGGCCACTTCAGAGCTATCTTACCAACAGGATATGCTGATTTGCCAGGTACCACACCATGGAACACCGTATTGGACGGTTTGAGATTTTTATCCGTGAGTCCCATACGACGGAAGGTCTCATAGTACAAGATATTAATGCTGCTCCCTCCATCCATGAGTACCTTGGTGAACTTATAACCTCCCACCTGAGGTGCCACCACCAATGCTAGCTGACCCGGGTTATCAACCCGGGGTGGGTGATCCTCTCTGCTCCATATGATTGGCTGCTCAGACCAGCGTAAGTAACGGGGCACGGCCGGTTCAACAGAGTTGACTGCCCGCTTCTGAACCTTCCGGTCTCGCTTGTCCAAGCTAGTGGTGAAGACATGGTACTGCCCACTATTCAACTGCTTTGGGTTGCTCTGGTAACCCGACTGTTGCTGCAGCTGGTTGTAACCGCCCTGGTTATTGTGATTATTTTGATTATTATGTACGCCCGGATTACCATTAAATCCTAAACCGGAATTTCCTCCACCGTAACCCGGCCCGGATCCTGAGCCACCGCCAGAGCCGTGATCATACCGGAAAGCATTAGAATTTTTGAACTCCTGCATAATGTAGCAATCCTTCCAAAGGTGGTTTGCTGGCACCTCCTTCGTCCCATGTTTCGGACCGGGCTGGTTCAATAGATAATTTAGGCGGTCCGGGTTAGGGTTAGGCGCTCCACTGCGATTCGGCGGTTTACCCTTGCGTCGCTGGCCCATGTCCTGCGCGTTGGTATTAGCCACGAAGTCCATGTTGCCATCCGCTTTGCGCTTGCCTCCGCCACCATTACCTGTCGAGTGATGTTGCTGACCTTTGGAGTTGCCGTTCTTCTTTCCCTTCCCTATCTTGTCATCATCAGACTCGGGATCCTTGGTACTATCAGAATCAGCATACTTTACCAAAGCGGCCATGAGAGTCCCTATGTCAGTGTAGTGGCGCTTCATCCGCCCTAACTTCAGCTTTAGGGGCCCAAACCAGCAATTCCCTTCGAGGGTTATAACCGCGGTGTCAGCGTTGATGCGATCTGATGAATGCAGAACTTGCGAGACCCGGCGCACCCAATGCGTCGTTGATTCTCCTTCCTCCTGGACACAGGCAGCTAGATCCACTATCGACATCGGCTGCTTACACGTGTCTTTAAAATTACTGATAAACCGGGCTCGTAACTGGGCCCATGAACTGATAGAATTGGTCGGTAAACTTTTTAACCGCGTACGGGCCGTTCCTTCAAGCATCATGGTGAAATGCTTTGCACACGCCGCATCATCCACATCAAGCATCTCCATGGCCATCTCATAGCTCTCCACCCATGTCTCTGGAGGTTGATCCGCCGTATAATTTGGTACCTTGCGCGGGCCCTTGAAATCCTTGGGCAGGCGCACATTGCGTAAAGCGGGGACAAGGCAAGGCACCCGCAAAGCACTAGAGGTAACTCCAGGCTCGACCATGGTGGTCGGACGAACCGGCGTAAGCTGACGATCTTGATACTGTGCCGCTAACTCGGCTTCCCTGCGCGCTCGGGCCCGTTCCACCACTTCCTGAGCATTATCGACACCACCTGCCGGGTTGTTACCACGGGGCGCTCCTCGTCGTGCATTACTTGACACGGCCGGTTCATCCATATGCCTGCTATAGCTCCGGCTCGGACGAGGGGTTGAGTGGATCCGGTCGCGGCTGTACGAATATGCTTCCTGTTGGACCAAAGCTGTCCTAAGGAGCTCCTTGACCCGGCGCGTCTCTACCGCCTGCGGCGAATCACCTTCAATTGGAATGGCCTCCAGCCGTGCAGCAGCCGCAACAAGGTTGTCCATCGGGTTGGAGTAGTGACCCGGAGGTGTTGGCACAGCCTGAGGTACACCAGTATTATGACGGGATAGATCTATTAAACGGGGCTAGACCGGCGCGCCCATCCCAGGTGCTTCCGCCCGGTTTACCACTGGTGGATTACCGGTTCCCGCTCCGGGGGCGTTGAAGAGGTCTCTTGCTTCGAAGGCTGAAGGCAGACGAGATCGGTACTTCCTCCTCATGACTTCCTGCGACGCGTTCTGGTCCAACATGAGCCTGTAGGCCTGTGCATCTAAAGCGGTCCGCTCTGCAGTCATCCTGGCATCTTCAGCTGCTAGGTCCGCCTTAGCCTGAGTGATTTGCTCCCTCACTTTTACAATCTCCGCGTTGTGAGTGTCCTGATCTGCCGGGTTAGCCTCTGCCATGAGCGCAGCCAACGCATCGAACAGATCCGATAAAACTTGAGCCGGTGGGCGCACAGAGCCTCCTGCCCCGGCAGCCGTCGCCGCTACTGAACCGGCGATCATTGCCGCAACGGTTGAAGAATGAAGCGTTGCTTGCGTACCGGCCATGAATATTCCAACCCGGTTGGGCAGATCGGAGGGGTCCGGAATATTGTCGCCATCGGAACAGCCCCCAATCTGGCCATCTTGCAGTTGATACAGAGATTCGGTTTCTCCGGTTGATGACTCGTCGCCAGAGTAAACGACGGTCTCGCCACTAGATTCCGATCCGTCCTCATAACTTCCTCCATGGATCACTCCCACGAAGGCACGCTTCACAGCCAGTTTAACCTGGGCAGATCGTGCACGCTGAGCCGTCTCGACGAGGTCGGTGCAGATGTCCGGCTCAGGGCCCGGTTCACCGATCTTGCTGATGAAAACGTGTATGCCACCAAAGGGGACCCGGTACCCGTACTCAATTGAGCCGGCCTCGGGGCCCCAGCCTGCATCGTCGATGTAGAGCTTGCCGCAACGACTCTTAGTCATCTGGCCCACAGCGTAGCCCTCGAGTCCTTCAAAGCGGCCCTCCAAGAACTTGAAACCATCGTGCGATAGCCCCACGGTGGGCGCCAACTGTCGTGGTTTTGTCACGGCAGATGTCCTAGTGAAAGGAATTAGTCGTGGAGCCATCGCGACGGATTAGCTTGATGGGGTAAAGCGGACACAGGGACGCAGAGAGTTTATACTAGTTCGGCCCCTTCGATGAAGGTAAAAACCTACGTCTAGTTGTGATGGAATTGATGGGGTTTCGATGACTAGGGAGCAAACAAGCTTCGCCTAAGTCTCGAGTTGTTGTTGTCTGTCCTTGAACCGCCGCCGGGTCGTCCCCTTATATACACGGGTGACGCCCGTCGGTCCACAGAGTCCCAACACCGGTTCATACTCGTATCCGGGTTGGTCTCTCCTTATTCCTAACTTACAATACAAGTTTACATATAAAGCCGGTTTACGGCTACAGGTCTTAAACCGACTACAGGCCTTGGGCCCTTATCTGCCTCTTTAGGCTTTAACACCTTTGAACTACTTATGAAGTTAATCCGGCCCAGGTAGGCCAGTTTACGCCCAGTAGTAATATCCCCAACAGATCTCGTCGTTGTTCGTCTACGTTCGTGTGTCTTCGGTTTGGATCCTTCCAATCTACGTTATTTTTCATCGGCAGCGGTTGCTGTTCTGGAGTGCTGGTCCTATGGGGCCTTAGCACGACGACTTCCCGACTGCCTACTACAACAAGTTATGCCCGGCTCCGGCGATAGAGGGGTGATGTCGGCGGCGCGCCTTCGGCTCGCTTCGGTGCTTGTAGTCGTCGCTAGGTTGTCTACGAATCTGGATGTAATTTTTATTTCTGTTATTCGTTGTATTGTCATGATTGAAGATGAATAGATTGAAAGTTTTTCCGCGAAAAAAAACAACCTCTAGGAAATTTGAAAGATATCCCTAATATAATTATCCCCTTTTATATTTGCACATTATGACTTTCTTTTGACTGAGGGATGTTTATGTCGCATTATGCAGACCAAATCTAAAAACCTAAAACCTAGAAAGATTACCAGAATCTGGACGGTATAAAGCATCAGGAAACCTGCTGCCCTGCCTCTCGAGGGCCCAAATCCCACGGACCACCCTGAGCGCCGCCACTCCCACAGTACCGCGTAAATGCCGAAGTCGCAACAGCGGCAGGCCACCGTCGCGCCGGCGCCGACGCCGCGCCGCCCACGACCCGGAATGGAGTACCGCGCGCGGTCCGACGAAGCGTGGTACCCCGCGCGCGTGTTGGTGCAGGACGGCTGGCTGCGCGTCATGTTCGAGAATTTCCTCGAGGATGCGGACGAGTGGTACGATCCAGTGGCTGACCTCGCATCCTCGGGAGACGTGGACGCGCTCCGCGCCAGGTTCCGCCGGGAAAGCCCGGCCCTCGGCGACGCCCGCTGCGGCGATCTTCGCCCGGGCGACCGGCTCTGCCTCGCCTGCGATATCTACGGCGACGCCCACGAGCTCAAGTACTACGACGCGGTCCTTGAGACCGTAAGTCCTCCTCGTCGCGCCCTACACAGTGCGTTCGTCCACACACGCATATGCTTGAGTAGTAATAGGCACAGACCAAATATGCAGGTGGAGAAGGCAGCGCATGGCACCATGGACGGCGTGGAGCGGTGCGCATGCCGTTTCACGGTGCGCTGGACGGAGGGGCCGCGCCGCGGTTGCTGGGAGAAGGTGGGCGTCGAGGTGATCTGCTGCGTGCAGGAGTCACCGATCCAAGATCCGGTGTTGACCGAGTTCTTGGACGATGTGAGAAACAGGTTCGGCGAGGACCAAGAGGCGACGGCAGCGTCTCAGGAGGCAGCCCCGACACCAGCAGGCAGCCGACGGTACAGTCTCGCATACTACTCCTCGAGTAACTAGTCTTTTCGTCTTTTAATGAAGGTATTTCTCCCCTGAAATCATACGTTTGATACTTGACAGCCATCGGCTAAAGGAAAGCAAGAGATACACGCTCATTAGTCTGTACTCTGTAGGGCTGGAAACAGAATCATAATTTTGCACGAGCCCCACGCCCCTTACTAATAAACGTATAAAGGACAATATGAACCTTTGATAGAAGGTATACGTAAAATCTTGTATACGAATTGCACAGGCGTGAGGAACGGGGCCTCATTAAGCTATGTCCCTCCTACCACCTTCTTTTGGAAACAACAATAGAGGTACTCGTAATTATTTGGTTAGAAAGAGAAATATCTGTGCGATACAACAAAGTAATGGTCCTGAATATGCTGGCCCTTGGTCTGCTTCAAGCTATAGCAAATAGGACTAAACTACATTTTGAAGAAGATATCCTGAGGAGATATTTCTTTATTTAGCATTAGACCCCCTACAGGAGTCATATCAGTACTCTTTAGGGCAGGAAAATCTATGACACAGAATCACAATTTTGCACGAGCCCCGCTTCGGCACACCCCTTTCACTAAACCCCTTTCAGTAAACGTATAAAGAGCAATAATGAACTTTGGCAAAATGTATACGTGAGACCTTGTATACGAATTGCACGGGTGCGAGCGAGTGGGCCGGCTCATGAAGCCATGTCCCTCCTACCATGTTCTATGTAAGCGACGTAAAAATCTTTATATATATTATATACTACCTAAAAGAGACGTAAGGTTCCCTCTCCCGTCTTATGTTTCATCAAACCTCTTCGTCCCACTCCCGATGTACGTTCCAACAATTTTTCTGTGCGATCAATCTTGGGTAATTCAATCAATTTACGTCTCTTATTTGGTAACCTATCTTCTAGTATTTGGTAACGTCGTACCACAATTAATTCAGGCTAATCAATCTCCCCTATTCCTTCCTAACTAAGAATCTTTTATCTGGTAACTCATATGTTATTTGGTAACGGATAACGCAGTTAATTCAGGTCAATCACGCATTATAATCTCTCCTATTTCTAATCTAAAAATGCTATTATGTTCCTTCCTATCCAAAAACAACATATGAAATTTCTTTCCTTACCAAATCTTGCCAAAATTTTATTTCCTCTAGCTAATCCCTCTCTCTTGCCTTCGTGGACCCATCTCCTCGATGCTCTCCTTTGTCATTCATCCCACCCGCCACTCGCCATGTCTCTCGCCTTGCTCGTCTCGATCCGGCGCTGCCTTGTCGAGGTGTCCAGTTACTGACGGTGAAGCGCTAGAAAACCCTCATCAGCCAGGGGACCTCTCCACAATCTCCAAATGCTTCCTCTGTCCTCTCAGCCGCGCTGCACCGTCCTTTGTGACTGGGTGGGTCACAACTTCCAGCGCTTTGACTCCCCGCGCATCCGGGAGGCCTTCGCTGCCATGCCGAGGCCTACAGTCGTTGTACAGTCAACGTGCTGGCGTAAGGGTTCGGCAGCCGCGCCTGGAACCTTGGCCACCCTAGTGATCTAATTCAACATCGAGGAGCAAACACTCTACACCCTCGCCTATGCGCGCATAAACCTGAAGGTACTCGAGTACTATATCGTCGTGCTCATGCTCGACTCTAGCTTGTGAACCAGTGCGCTCTCCGGCGTCAACGAGGCAACTAAATTGCCCTTGTATTTTAGAATTTTGTTTGTTGATGATGCCTCTTGATGAGACGCAACTCAAGCACGAGCAAGTATTTTGTTGGGATCAAGTTTGCATTGGGTGAGCATTCACACTTGGACGGTTTTAAGTGTTTCAAAGAGGTACTCCCTCCGTCCCATAATGTAAGACATTTTTTGACACTACACTAGTGTGAAAAAGCGTCTTACATTATGGGACGGAGGGAGTATTAGACAAAGATAATTGGTGGAGAAAGTTATATGCTAGACACAATCGGCATGAAATCACTAGCATATGTATGCCCTGTTGCAACCCACGGGCAATTTCCTACTACATAGAAAAGAGTGAGTTCACGAGGACTCAAACTCAAGATCTCCCACTTAAGGTGCGCGCTTCTACCAACTTCACCTCAGCGCTTCTTATGATGTTCTACAACGCGAAATATATAAGAGCATACATCAGCATTCATATATAAGAAAACATTTCTGAAAAATATCAAACCTTTTATTTGAAAACAAGTTAACAATCGTAAAATGTTGAACTATTTTTGAATTTGTGAACAAAATTGGAAAACACAAACATTTTCTGAAATTTGAACTTTCCGAACATCTTTCGAAACACGAACAATATTTAAGAAATAAGAACAATTTTTTAATTTCATGAACCTTTTTTAATTTATTAACAAAATTTGTAAACATGAAGATTTTTTTGAAATTTTGTAAAAATTAAAACCAGGAACATTTTTTGAAAACATGATTTTTTTGAAATTCCACTAATATTTTCAAAATTTGTGAAAAATATTTGGAAAACATGAATATTCTAAAATTTGTGAATAAACTTAAAAAACGGACGTTTCTTAAAATTTATTTTTTTCCAGAAAAGAGAACTTTTTTGGTTTGCGAACAAATTTTGAAAAAGGAGACAAATTTTGAAACTCTGAACAAAACTAGACAACGCGAACATTTTCCTAATTTATGAACAAAATTTTAAAGCAGAGCTCGCAAATTTAAGAAATATTCACGAATTTTTAAAGATTCGGATTTAAGAAAAAGTTCATGATTTAAAAATAGTTCATGAATTTTAAAAAAGAAAAGAAAAAGAAAGAGAAAAAACAAAAGGAAAACGGGACAAACAAAAACTGAAAAAAGAACACCATAAATTTAAAAAAAATCATCTTTTGAAAGATGTTCGGAAATTGTTCATGTTTCAAAATATGTACGGAAATTTTAAAAAAAGTTCGTTTTTAAATATTGTTCGAATTAGTTTGTGTTTTCAAATTTTGTTCATAATTTCAACAACTATTCGGCATTTCAAAATAGTTCACGTATTTTTTCATTAAAAGTTTCAACATTTTTAGGAAAAGTTTTTGTATATATGAATGTTGTTGTGTGTACTTATATATTCCGTGCTATAGAATATCACAAGATGTGGTGATGTGAAGTGGCTAGTAGTGCGCCGCCTTAAGTTAGAGGTCTCAAGCTCTCCCTATTTTTTTTATGTATGTTTACAATTAACGTGGTAGAAGGGACATGGCTTAATGGGTCGGCCTAGTCGCTTGCATACCACCGCGGCGACGTACTTTAAGAAACACCATCTGCCCATTATTTTGAAAGGGTACGGGGTAATCTCAGTCGTACATGTGTTTAGGCCGGGGGGGGGGGGGGGGAGGGGAGGGGGGAGGAGTGGGGTGTTGTACCCAAGCAAAAGCCTTTTTTTTACACATCTACAGTTTGTTTTACTAGAATCTACACATAGTGACACCATGCGTCTAAACATTGGCGTTTGTGGTGCTTTGGATGAACAATTATATTCATGACTTTGTTGTCCTGTGGTATTCAACTAGACAAAAGTTTTCACAGTTAAATCCTTTTATCGACAACATCGGCTCCATCCAACCTAAAGCAACATGTTGCATTAATTACGTGAAAACCTCCTCGTTGTAGGAGAATGATAGGATAAAGTGTGCTTCTAGGCAGAGTTCACGTGGTCTATCATGTCGCTATAATCGATGATTGGGCAGGTCTACTGAAGGAAAAGGCAATGTAGATCTCCGCTGAGGATCCAAAAAACTCACGGCCATGGTAGCTAGTGGAGGTGTTTGATCGGGAAAATGAATGTACCCAAACGTTTCTGGGAAGACACATGGTGTCACTAGTGTGTCGATTCTGGTAAAAAAAATTGTAGATGTGCAAAGGAAATGGCCTCTACTTGGGTACACCCCCCCCCCTCCCGGCGTAAACACATGTACGGCTGAGATTAACCCATACCTCTTCAGAATAAAGGGCAGATGGTCTTTTTTAAAGTACGTCACCCCGCTAATGCGCGAGCGACTAGGCCGGCCCATTAAGCCATGTGTCTTCCCTGAAACGTCTGGTACAATCTTTTTGTATCAAACACCTCCATCAGCTTTCATGGCCGCAAGTTTTCTGGATCCTTGCTGGATATCTACATTGCCTTTTCCTTCAGTAGACTTGCCCAATCATCAATTATAGCGACATGATAGACCATGTGAACTCTCCGTGGAAACACACTTTATGCCATCATTCTCCTACAACCAGGAGGGAGGTGTTCAAGCAATTAACGCAACATGTTGCTTTAGGTTGGAGGGAGCCAATGTTGTTGATAAAAGGATTAAACCGTGAAAACGTTTGTCTAGTTGAATACCACGAGACAACAAAGTCATGAATATAATTGTTCATCCGAAGCACCACAAATGCCAATTTGTAGACACCTGGTTCATGTGCTTGCCTTGCTCCGTTCAGTGTAACTCTAATGTTGATGTTGTGTTCTCCAACACTCGCGAATCTCCATTGTGTTCCTATCTTGTGAGAGACATAATGGGACACTAGGCTTCATGCCTTGATGTTGATGACAAATGAGGACATAAAATGATGATAGTTGTGTACCGCATATAACATCAATATATTTTGTGTTAGGAGCATCCCGTCAGGACCACTTTTGTCTGATGTGCTTTAGAAAATATGCAGCTAACCACTAATGCACGCTCCACACTCTAGAAGTGCTAATTGCAATAGTGTTGCACTTTATTTATAGATTCATGATATGCAGATGTGCCTACTTTGGAAGCTTTTCGTTTGACATCCATTTCTAATGAGTCATCCTGAATACAGTAATGGAGGACGCCAACGTTAAACATGATCTTTAGTTACAAGAAGACAAATCTACAGGTAGAATTTATGGCTCAACGAGTTGTCCCAAAAATCAATAGAAGTTTCATTATGATCAATATTACCATAACAAAGTGTTTCATAAAAATGATTAGTACAAAGATAGTCAAGTCAAGAGTGGCTCGTCCAGCACCAACCTTAACAACAATAGCTTCCAATAAGACGAGTGGGATAAAACTTTCTTGAGACCACTGTGAATATTTCTCTATATCTTATAGGTCCAATGCCAAAAGAAAGTCACACCATCATCTAACATTCAACTGAAAGTAATACGGTTACCAAAACTTACACTCCTATTCTATAATTTCTCCTATAGGGTCGCTATAAACCAGTAAAATAGAGACTATCAAGGGAATATGGTCTACAAATTTTGCCTAGATAGCTTGTTCCTCTTTTATTCTGTTTATGTAACTCATATTTTCTTTCCACCTGGTCAAAAACCTCCACACCTCACCTCAACAGAAAGCTCGGCTGAGCTTACCATCTTCTTAAGATGCCTATCTCTCTCGTGCCAACCTAAGCTGACTCATGCACCAACTCGCCATAGCCCTCATCCTCCTGTCATGTTGTCCAACATAGTATTTATAGAAATGTGGTTCCTAGTTTCGAGATGCTTAGTACGAACGCAACATTAAAAAGGGGCTCTATCGGGCACTGGCTTTATTAGAATAATAGTTCAAATTTATGTGGGACTTATCATATCCAGACCTTCCATAAAGTTGATATATCGTATGCATCCCATGTGCTTGAGATTCCAAATCATCTAAGCTGATTGCTTCTCTTGACGCTTCATTGTGGTGGAGTTAGGTATCCATCAGCAAATTCATTTTAACCTTTTATTATTGCTGGTTTTATGTTCTGCAAAAATACTTTCATAATATATTAATGTATTCGGCCTTTATTTGAGATGAGCCCTATGCCATCACACTCATTGACATGGCCCATCGCCGACCGTGAAAACACTGATCATTAGTAAAATGGAAAACAAGTAGTTCAATTTTCTTAATATGATCTAGCAAAAGAAAGATTTGTAGTAAAATTTAAGATGGAAAATAATTGAATACTAAATAACAAACATAACTATAAAAAACCAATGGATGATAAAGCTTGAGTGATTATATATGATTCAACTATCTCACCAAGTTTTATAGTAGCACAAGTTTACCTATATAACAGTTGGTGCTACTTAATACATATGCATGCTAGCTTAGTATATACATCCATTCATCAATGGAATGAGTTCCATCTATGAATTATTGGGAAGAGAAGTTTAACTTAATTAAGACAGCTAGGAAAAATTAAAAGGTGACATGGTAAAATGAATGAACTAGTCGACACATTTAACAGTTTAAATAATAAAACAATCAAGGTTCAACACTATTATGATTAAATACCATTGAATTTCATGGCTAACATTGTACAAAGTTGACTTTCGCATTACAATTTTTTTAAATATCTAACTGGATTTCACGGTTAATATTTTACAGTGTACTCTTTTCCTTGAAGACGGCATCAGAACGTTTGGCCAGAAGATCATGAAGAGGAGATATGGTATCTAAATAGAGAAAGTATCCAACGGAAACTCGGTTTCAGTGGAATGTATGGAAACCGAAACTTGTGCCCTTGGATCACAAATCTTTTGTCCCGATTAGTCACATGTTTCTCGGATTTTTTAACCTACTTCTTGGTGGGCATTGTGCACAAAACTCCTTTTTATTTCTACCTATACTGAAATGAATCCTTGGACGTTGGCGCTGCATGTTTGGTGTTTTGGACCTGTACTCCATGTCTTTGTTGTTTTCATATTTAGTTCCAGCAAAGTTTTTGTGTGTTGTTTTCAGATTCAACACCAATGCAGTTAATGTGAAAATAGAATATCCTTTCACATGTTGTTTTGGTCCGAACATATAAAATATTGATCATTAGCCCCTTGGGTTGATCATAAATTTGTCGGTTATCCTTCATTATCAAAATTTAGTAAGCCTATGCTCACTCGGATGTGCAGCATGGTGCCACTTGCGGGCTTTGCTTTGGGTTCGACTGGTAGCAAAAAAAATTCTCTCAAAGAACAAGGAGATTAACGAGTGGAGCCAGTGTTTCCAAACTTGCTGGTGTTTGAAAATGGACACCATTATAGTCTCCAAGAGGGAAAGGCAAGGTGCACTCTGGTATGTCAATGTCTGCAGTGTAGGAACAGTGCATCCATGCAAATAATAGCGGGAGAAAAAAATGCAACGACTGCTCCAGAGTATTTCCACGCGACTTCCTTTCCTTTGTTAAAAAGTCAACTCCGCATCGCACGCCACCATCCCCTCTCATCGCTCACATCAATATCGCCTCCACCAGACACGCCTCCTCCTCCTCTCGCTCCTCGCCTTCCACGTCATCGCCATCGCCGCTCATTCTCTACTTCCTTGCCCCTCCCTCCCCTCCTTCATGTCTACATAGTTCTCGAACCCATAGGATCTGCACGCTTAACGTTCGATGACAATTTATATTATGAGTTATGTGTTTTGGTGACCGCAAATTGTTCGGTGTCTTGCATGAGATCGCGGACATGACGAGGAGTCTCGAAATGGTCGAGAGATAATGATTGATATATTTTTGATACGATTTTTTCTGAATATTTTTGAATTTCTGGTGCAAATAATATTAGAGGGAGGTGCAACAGGTGGGCACAACCCACCTGGGCGCGCCAGGACTCCCAGGCGCGCCCTGGTGGGTTGTGGTCCCCCTAACTTATCCCTCCAACTAGTTTTTGTTTTTTGGTTTATATTTTGAATAATTAGTTACTCTTGGTGCTGATGTAGACGTGCTTGCATGCTAAATTCTTAGAGTTCTAAGTAGTTTGAATGATTGCTATGGCCTCTATGCATCCCTATGAGTAGTTGCTATCAATCTTATAAAGTTTTGTTGATAAATTTTTGTTACTAATTTTTTTTCAGAAAATTGTACGTGAACATGATGAACTTGTTTGGAAGGAGTTCTTCGAGGAGGTGATCCTCGGGGGCATCTTCTAGTGACAGCTCCGCTCGCCAGTCATATGTTGAACCAAGTGAAAGTTCTACTCGTGACGCCGCCACAAAAACTTGCTTATGGCCTTGCGATGAGTATATGTTGCGTGTGGGTATTAAAGGGGAATTTGAGAAATATGTTCACAATGCCGGTCTCAGTCCCTACCTCTCAGATAAGTGCGAACAATGCCAACTACTCACTGAATCATTTGTTAAAGGATTTAAATTCTTTCCCCGTGAGTCTAGGGTGTCGTTTATGCTTTAGGATAGTCCATTTACTATCTCACTAGAGAATTTTGCTTACCACTGCAAGCTCCCGTCTTGCGGTTCGCTTGACGAACCACCAAAGCTTGAGTTCGAAACATCCTTGCCTAGTCTTTGTTACGATGAAAGGAGGGGAGTGACACAAGGTAGAATAAAGACCTTTCATTTTCCCGCAATTCAGCACTTTGCATTATTTAACGGGAAATGCATAGTACGCAGGAAAGAATGTAGTACACTTTGTGCTCCAGACCTGAGCCTCATACATACCGCTCTCACTGGTGAAAGGAATTATAACCTGGGAGCAATTGTTGCACGCAGACTCCAGCATAATGCTAACAGTGGCTGGTTCTATGGTGGAATTTATGCCACATGTTTAGCACGAGGGCTGGGTGTTTCACCTTTGCCCTTTGACCCTATCCTACCCACGCAGTATTTAGTTTTTAGCACCTTAAAAGACCATCAGATCCTTAAAAGATCATAATATCTGTTATGCACACATATTTGCCTGCGCCCGCTCCTTTTGACCATCACAACAAGGGAAGATATTTTGTTCTTGAGAGCGAGGCCCGAGCCCACAACGCAACAGTGGAGGCAACAAGGTAGGCTGAGGTGTCCGCACCGAGGGCCTCCGTGAGTTACCACGCCAACTATTATCCAGGCTACTCATCAACTACCAAGTTAGGCCAAAAGCCTAATCTTGGGGGAGTATGTGTTTCAACCGACTTTACATTCATGTTCACTTATTCCATTTGTCGGTGCTCACACTTTTTCATTGTATCATCCATGCTCAGATTTATTTTTCTTGCTTTCTTCTTGTGTGTTTGAAAAACTTGAGAAAAATGAAAAGACATTAGTTGTATCTAGTTTACTTTCTATGCATGCTTAGTAGTATGAACTCATTAATAAGAAAACCCAAAAAGATTTCCTTGTTATTCTTTTGCTTGTTGGGAGCTTTCCCATGTAAATAGTTTTTCTCGTTTTTGCTTTTCCCTTTTATGTGCTTGTTCAAGAAAACCAAAAACTTCAAAAATATTTCAGTGTGTTTCTCTGAATTTCTTTGCTTTTTATTCGAGTTGTACCGAGGAGAAGACCACAATGAAAATGTTGAGTGACTCTCATATGAATAACTGTTGAACTAATAAAGAGCACATTTTACCTTGTCTTCTCCTGTTGAATAAAATGTCTTGCAGATTCCAGCTTAGTCCTCGGCACTCTTGCACTATTATTATTTTCATATCGTTCAGTCGTGCAAGTGAAAGGCAATAAAGACGACATTCGATGAACTGGCCGTGGCAGAGAAACTGGTATGAACTCGACTTGTTCTGTCTGTGTAAATATGTTTAACCTAGTACCCATGATTCAGCCCATTATGATTAAACATGTTTGCAATGACAATTAGATATTCTAGGTTCTCATGCCATGCATAAGTAGCTGGGAGTGGATAATGATTTATCTTGGATGCAACATTGCGTTAAAATGATTGTGATGTAGTATGATGATATGGTATCCTCCTCTGAATGTTCGAGTGGCTTGACTTGGCACATGTTCATGCATGTAGTTGAATCAAAACCAACATAGCCTCTATGATATTTATGTTCATGGTGTTCATATCCTACTCATGCTAGTGTCCAATGTTACTTATGCATAATACATGGTTATGATCGATGTGGCTCTCTAGCTCGCCGCTTCTCAATCTAATTGCTAGCATGCGCCTGTACTAAGTGGGAATTCTGCTTGTACATCAAAAACCTTGAACCCAAAGTTATTCCAGATGAGTCCACCATACCTATGTATATGCGGTATTACCCTGCCATCCTAAGTAAATTTGAATGTGCCACCTCTAAAAACTTCTAAATAAATATCCGTTTTGTGTGCCAGGATCGTTCATGGAACGATAGGAGGTGGTTAGTATCTTCCATGCTAAGCGGGTTATTCTCAGTTCAAGTGTTTATTCACTCACCATCGCACGAGAAAAAGGCGGTAATAGGGATGCCCAGTCCCAAACTGCAAAATACAAAAAGAGTTAATCGCTCGAATAATCAAACAAAAACTCCCACTGCAGTCAAAATCTATACTTTTATCACTTGGGAACCGCCACTAGCTTGCTTAGCATGGAAGATATTGATAACTGATGGTCGTGAAGTAAATGAGAAGGGTGCATGTCTTAAAATATCTCTTACCTCTGTTTCAAAAATTGAGCTCTGGCACCTCAGCTTCTATAACAAGCACTATAACCTGAAAGCACAGTTGTCATGACTTATGCATTGTGTGTAGCTAATGTTGGGTGCATCATGATTGTATCTTTTCTACCATGAATTACAATGTTTAGTCGCTGCTTGAACTTTGGAGGTGCTCTGCATTTATGTTTTGTGGTCTCAAAAAGGGCTAGCGAGATTTCACTATTGTCATATTATATCATGGTTGTTTTGACAAAGTGTTGCCGTTTGAGATATCTTATTATTGTTCACTAGCTAATTATGTCATTGATATGAGTCATTATAATCTTCAAGAGTTATTGTCGGCATGGTTAGTTACAATGTTGGCTGAAAACCTAGGTGCTGTTTAAGCTTATTTATGCAAACAAGAGCAAAAGAGTTTGTAAAAGTTTTTCTTTTTCACTTTCAGTTTATCTACTAAAATGCTTGAGGACAAGCAAAGGTTTAAGCTTGGGGGAGTTGATACGTCTCCAACGTATCTACTTTTCCTAACGCTTTTCCTCTTGTTTTGGACTCTAATTTGCATGATTTGAATGAAACTAACCGCGGACAGACTCTGTTTCCAGTAGAACTACCATGGTGTTGTTTTTGTGCAGAAATAAAAGTTCTCGGAATGGAACGAAACTTTGCGATGATTTTTTTATATCAATAATAAGAATTTCTGGAGCCAAGACCTACAGAAGAGGGGCCCCTCGGTGGGCACAACCCACCAGGGCGCGCCCCCTTCTCCTGGCGCGCCCAGGTGGGTTTTCCCCACCTGGTGGCCCCACACAACCTGAAACCAACACTATAAAATCCTATTTTCGGAGAAAAAATCAGGGAGAAAGAATTATCATGATCCATGAGACGGAGCCGCCACCAAGCCCCGTTCTTCCTTTTGAGGGTAGATCCGGAGTCCGTTTGGGGCTCTAGAGAGGGGGATCTTCGTTCTTCGTCATCACCAACCCTTCTCCATCGCCAATTCCATGATGCTCCCCACTGGGAGTGAGTAATTCCTTCGTAGGCTCGCTGGTCGGTGAGGAGTTGCATGAGATTCATCATGTAATTGAGTTAGTTTTGTTAGGGCTTGATCCCTAGTATCCACTATGTTCTAAGATTGATGTTGCTATGACTTTGCCATGCTTAATGCTTGTCACTTCGGGCCCGGGTGCTATGAACTCAGATCTGAACCGTTTATATTATCATCATTATATCCATGTCCTAGATCTGATCTTGCAAGTTATAGTCACCTACTACGTGTTATGATCCGGTAACCCCGGAGTGACAATAACCGGGATTCTTCCAGTGATTACCGTAGTTTGAGGAGTTCATGTATTCACTATGTGTTAATGCTTTGTTCCCGTTATCTATTAAAAGGAGGCCTCAATATCCCTTAGTTTCCAATATGGACCCACTTCCACGGGAGGGTAGGACAAAAGATGTCATGCAAGTTCGTTCAATAATGCACGTATGACTATTTACGGAATACATGCCTACATTATATTGGCGAACTGTAGCTAGTGCCGTATCGCCCTAGGTTATAATTGTCTCATGGTGAATATCATCCAACAAGTCACCGATCAAATGCCTACGGATTTTCCCATATTATTTCTACTAAGTTACTACTGCTATCATCACTGTTACACTTGCTACAAAATTACTGCTATCACTGTTACTGTTACTATTGTTGCTATCACTACTATCAAAACTATCAAACTACTTTGCTACTGATCACTTTGCTGTAGATAATTAATCTCCAGGTGTGGTTGAATTGACAACTCAGCTGCTAATACCTTCAAATATTCCTTGGCTCCCCTTGTGTTGAATCAATAAATTTGGGTTGAATACTCTACCCTCGAAAACTGTTGCGATCCCCTATACTTGTGGGTTATCAATTATAAAGATTATCTACAGGTGTTTCCGGAGGTATTTGTTGGGTTGGCATAGATCAAGATTAGGATTTGTCACTCCGTGTATCGGAGATGTATCTCTGGGCCCTCTCGGTAATGCACATCACTATAAGCCTTGCAAGCAATGTGACTATTGAGTTAGTTATGGGATGATGCATTACAGAACGAGTAAAGAGACTTGTCAGTAATGAGATTGAACTAGGTATGAGGATAACGATGATCAAATCTCGGGAAAGTAACATACCGATGACAAAGGGAATAACGTATGTTGTCATTGCGATTTGACCGATAAAGATCTTCGTAGAATATGTAGGAACCAATATGAGAATCCAGGTTCTGTTGTTGGTTATTGATCGGAGATATGTCTCTTTCATGTCTACATAGTTCTTGAACCCGTAGGGCCCGCACGCTTAACATTCGATGATGATTTGTATTATGAGTTTTGTGTTTTGGTGACCGAAGATTGTTCGGAGTCCTGCATGAGATCCCGGACATGACGAGGAGTCTCAAAATGGTTGAGAGGTAAAGATTGATATATTGGACAACAATATTTGGACACCGAAATGGTTTCGGGAAGTTCCGGATATTTATCGGGGTACCGAGGGGTTACCAGAACCCCCCGGGGAAGTAATGGGCCAACATGGGCCATAGGGGAGAGAGGGGAGCCCACAATGGGTGGCGCCCCCCCATGGGCTGTGCAAACTGGACAAGGGGAAGGGGGCGCGGCCCCCCTTTCCTTTCCCCCTCTCCCTCTCCTTCTCTCTTTCCCCCTGCATGAGAAGGAAAAAGGGGGGGTGAATCCTACTATGACTGGAGTCCTAGTAGGACTCCCCCCTCTTGGCGCACCCCTGGTGGCCGGCCTCCTCCTCTCCCTCCTTTATATACGTGGGCAGGGCACCCCTTGGAGACACACCAATTGTTCCAAGCCGTGTACGATGTCTCTCTCCATAGTTTACTCCTCATGTCGTATTCACGGAGTCCTTAGGCGAAGCCTTGCATGGATCACATCACCATCAACGTCACCATGTCGTCGTGCTGACGAAACTCTCCCTCGACTCTCTGCTGGATCAAGAGTTCGAGGGAAGTCATCGAGCTGAGCGTGTGCTAAACTCGGAGGTGTCATACATTTGGTACTTGATCGGTTGGATCGCTAAGACGTTCGACTACATCAAGGGTACGTGGACACACTCTCCCCCTCTCGTTGCTATGCATCTCCTAGATCGATCTTGCGTGAGCGTAGGAATTTTTTTGAAATTGCATGCTACATTTCCTAATAGTGGCATCCGAGCCAGGTTTATGCGTGGATGATATGCACGAGTAGAACACAAAGAGTTGTGGGCGATAATAGTCATACTGCTTACCACCAACATAAAACTTGTTGGATGAAGCGGCCCGGACCAACCTTACATGACCACGTTCATGAGAACGGTTCCACCGACAGACACGCAACTTTTTTTTGCATAAAGGTGGCTGGTGGGTGTCTGTTTCTCCAACTTTAGTTGAATCAAATTTAACTACGGCCGGTCCTTGTTGAAGGTTAAAACAACACACTTGACGAAAAATCATTGTCGTTTTGATGCGTAGGTAAGAACGGTTCTTGCTAGAAGCCCGTAGCAACCACGTAAAACTTGCAACAACAAAGTAGAGGACGTCTAACTTGTTTTTGTAGGGCATGTTGTGATGTGATATGGTCAAGACATGATGTGATATAAGTTATTGTATGAGATGATCATGTTTTGTAGAAGTTATCGGCAACTGGCAAGAGCCTTATGGTTGTCACTTTATTGTATGAAATGCAATCGCCATGTATTGCTTTATTTTATCACTATGCCGTAGCGGTAGTTGTAGAAGCAATAGTTGGCGAGACGACAACGATGCTACAATGGATATCAAGGGTCAATCCGGTGATGATGGAGATCGTGACGTTGCTTTGGATATGGAGTCAAAGGCACAAGATGATGATGGCCACATCATGTCACATATTTTGATTGCATGTGATGTTTATCTTTTATGCATCTTATTTTACTTAGTACGGCGGTAGCATTATAAGATGACCCCTCACTAACTTTCAAGGTATAAATGTTCTCCCCGAGTATGCACCGTTGCTACAGTTCGTCGTGCCGAGACACCACGTGATGACCGGGTGTGATAAGCTCTACGTTCACATACAACGGGTGTAAGACAGTTTTGCACATGCAGAATACTCAGGTTAAACTTGACGAGCCTAGCATATACATATATGGCCTCGGAACATTGACACCGAAAGGTCGAACGTGAATCATATAGTAGATATGATCAACATAGAGGTGGTCACCATTTAAAACTACTCCATGTCACGTGATGATCCAACATGGTTTAGCTGATATGGATCACGTGATCATTTAGATGAATAAGGGATGTCTATCTAAGTGGGAGTTCTTAAGTAATAAGATTAATTGAACTTTAACTTATTATGAACTTAGTCCTGATAGTTTTTGCATATCTATGTTGTTGTAGATCAATGGCCCGCGCTACCGTTCCCTTGAATTTTAATGCATTCCTAGAGAAAGCTAAGTTGAAAGATGATGGTAGCAACAACACGGACTGGGTCCGTAATTTGAGGATTATCCTCATTGCTGCACAGAAGTATTACATCCTGAAAGCACCTCTCGGTGCAAGGCCTGCTTCAGGAGCAACTCCGGATGTTATGAATGCATGGCAAGCTAAAGCTGATGACTACTTGATAGTTCAGTGTGCCATGCCGGTTTAGAATCGGGACTTCAAAGACGTTTTGAATGTCATGGAGCATATGAGATGTTCCAAGAATTGAAGTTAATATTTCAAGCAAATGCCTGAGTTGACAGATATGAAGTCTCCAACAATTTCTATAGATGCAAGATGGAGGAGAATAGTTCTGTCATTGAACACATACTCACAATGTTTGGGTACCATAACCACTTGACTCAGTTGGGAGTTAATCTTCCGGATGATAGTGTCATTGAAATATTTCTTCAATCATGGCCACCAAGCTATAAAGGCTTCGTGATGAACTATATATGCAAGGGAGGGAAAAGACAATTCCCTAGCTCTTCGCAATGCTTAAAGCTGCGGAGGTAGAAATCAAGAAGGAGCATCAAGTGTTGATGGTTAACAGGACCACTACTATCAACAAAAAGGGCAAAGGGAAGAAGGGGAACTTCAAGAAGAATAGCAAGCAAGTGTCTACTCCCGAGAAGAAGCTCAAGTGTGAACCTAAGCCTGAAACTGGGTGCTTCTACTTTGAAGGGACTGGTCACTAGAAGCGGAACTGCCCCAAGTATTTGGCGGATAAGAAGGATGTAAAAGTGGAAGGTATATTTGATATACATGTTATTGATGTGTACCTTACTAATTCTCGTAGTAGCGCCTGGGTATTTGATATTGGTTATGTTGCTCATATTTGCAACTCCAAACAAAGGCTACGGATTAAATGAAGATTGGCTAAGGACGAGGAGACGATGCGCGTCAGAAATGGTTCCAAGGTCGGCGTGATCACCGTCGGCACGCTACCTCTACATCTACCTTCAGGATTAGTTTTACACCTGAATAATTGTTATTTGGTGCCAGCGTTGAGCATGAACATTATATCTAGATCTTGTTTGATGCGAGACAGTTATTCATTTAAATAAGATAATAATGGTTGTTCTATTTATATGAGTAATATCTTTTATGGTCATGCACCCTTGATGAGTGGTCTATTTTTGTTGAATCTCGATCGTAGTGATACACATATTCATAATATTGAAGCCAAAAGATGCAAAGTTAATAATGATAGTGCAACTTATTTGTGGCACTACCGTTTAGGTCATATTGGTGTAAAGCGCATGAAGAAACTCTATGCTGGTGGACTTTTGGAATCACTTGATTATGAATCACTTGGTGCTTGCGAACCATGCCTCATGGGCAAGATGACTAAGACTCCGTTCTCCGGAACAATGGAGCGAGCCACTGACTTACTGGAAATAATACATACTGATGTATGCGGTCCGATGAGTGTTGAGGCTCATGGCAGGTATCATTATTTTCTAACCTTCACAGATGATTTGAGCAGTTACGGGTATATCTACTTAATGAAACATAAGTTTGAAACATTTGAAAAGTTCAAAGAATTTCAGTGTGAAGTGGAAAATCATCATAACAAGAAAATAAAGTTTCTACGATCTGATCACGGTGGCGAATATTTGAGTTACGAGTTTGGTCTTCATTTGAAACATTGTGGAATAGTTTCCCAACTCACACCACCTGTAACACCACAACGTAATGGTGTGTCCGAACATCGTAACCGTACTTTATTAGATATAGTGCGATCTATGATGTCTCTTATCGATTTACCACTATCATTTTGGGGTTATGCTTTAGAGACGGCGGCATTCACGTTAAATAGGGCACCATCTAAATCCGTTAGGATGACACCATATGAACTGTGGTTTGGCAACAAACCTAAGCTGTCGTTTCTTAAAGTTTGGGGTTGCGATGCTTATGTGAAAAAGCTTCAACCTGATAAGCTCGAACCTAAATCGGAGAAGTCCGGAGGGTGGAGGGCCAGCGCCGAGATAGGCGCCCCGTTTTTCTTTGCCGCTGTGAGTTCATAACCAAGACGATTTTATCTCAAGTTAAAACCGCAGCAATAATTGATGCAATATAACTCTACAGTATTTGCTTTTAAACGATGCATGCTATTTTCCTATTCGATCTTTCTTGGTATGTACGCCCTACGCTTAGTTGGACAGGCTTGCCGGCGCGTAAACCCAAGCCGCGGCGCTTTGAGGACGGATCCTTAGCGGCTTGCCAGGTGTGCTTGCTGCCGGCAAACCACCTACGCTCTCAGTGCGGCCGCTTGAACTGTTGAGCGGACTCGAAACAGGACAAGGGCGTTGCCAATAGCGGATAGGCCACCCTGCCGATCTCAACACGGCCGCTCGAACCGTTGAGAAGATTCAAAACAGAACAAGGGCGTTGCCAATAGCGGGGGGGGGGGTCCCATCGCGTGGAGGTTTTCCATACAAAGAGGGAGACCTTTCGAGGAAAATAGCTTTATGAAAGAAAAGGGAATTACTCAAAGTTTTGTGCGACTTAGATTTTTGCGGCCACGCAGATGATCATTGCTGCCGTGGACGGCACCAGAGTGCAACTGATTGATGCCGCCTTTTCTTCTCAGGCCACCACGACGAGGGAGTCGATAGGTTGGCTCCAAAACCGGATTTTCACAGCTTGCACCCCCTACCTGGCGCGCCAAAGATGTCGGTGGAAACGACACCTATGGGATCACGGGGAATCCCTTCTACGGTCGGCAGGCACGGGGCTATGGGAAGGGCGGGTTTAAGAGACCAACACGGGAGATTTATCCAGGTTCGGGCCGCAAGTGATGCGTAATACCCTACTCCTGCTGGCTTCTGTTTATCTGGTGTTCTTGAACAAGCTACAAAGCGTGTAGGGTCCAAAAAGTCCAAATCCTATCTCTATACGCCGCGGGCCTTCTTTTATAGTCGAAGAGGCTGCCATAGTGGCACACAGGAGGTGGAAACACTACTAGAAAAAGGGCTACTAATGGCGCACCTAATTTGGCCATTAATGGCGCATTAGTGGTGCGCCATTAGTAGCAAGCCATTAGTAATACTTACTAATGGCGCACCACTGTTGCGCCATTAGTATCTGGTATACTAATGGCGCACCACTGGTGCGCCATTAGTATAGGGCACGGTGCGCCATTAGTATGCCTCCCAGGGCCATGTATAGCCAGGTGCTTTGGTATACTAATGGCGCACCACAGGGTGATGCGCCATTAGTAACCTCGGCATACTAATGGCGCACTGCTTAAAGATGCGCCATTAGTATCCTCTGGAATACTAATGCCGCACTGTTATATGATGCTCCATTAGTATGAATATTATGTTTTTTTTAATTTTTTAATTTTCTGTTTTTTTGCACAGGTTACAAAATGTATAATTTGACAAAATATAGACAGCACACATCAACAACAGATTCATCGAATACAATAGAAGATTAGTCTCTGAATACAATTCATCATATTAGTCTCCAAATACAATTCATCACATTAGTCTCCGAATTGAAAACACCGAACAAAGATAGAACATTATATTACAAGTCTCGAGACCGCGAGTAGCGAGTTTATCTTCACATTACAAGTCGATATCGATCATCTAAACTACCATCACATAGAAGAGAGCTGCGGTCATCACGATGAGCATCATCACGATGAAACTCGTCTTCATCCAGTTCCTCCAACGCTCCCTCCCCTCTCGTGCTAGATAGCGGGCGTATCTAGATTCGGCCTCGGCCCTAGTGGTGTACCCTTTGTAACTGTTTCCGCTGAATCGGTGAACCTGTCTCCGACACTCCTCCCAGTCGTCGTAGACTCCGGGAACCTTACCCTTGTACACGACATACGACGGCATCGCTATGCACTAGCGAAACGAAACGTTAGTACCACTTCACAGACAATACATAAGCAATATATAAGTATGCAACAGAACGATCGGAAGAGAAAAGCAAGACACTAATAGCATCAATTACATCTAAGTTGAACGACTCTCGAAACCAAAGAGACATACTACAAGTTCATTAAAGTTTAATTACAACATGAGCCAATCGATGTTTCAGAACTAGACACATCATCACTGCTTTCGACTCGACTCAAGGGACTGGAGCGTGGATGAAGCCGCCGTCTATCGTGGGAGTCATGAAATTAAGGGCGTTGTCAGCCTGCATTTGTAGCATTCCGTCTATCTCACTGTTGGACGGTTGATTTCTGAGGTATAACTGCCCCGAGGTACGAAGGACATCTTGATGGATGATTTCCGCAAACTCCGACTGGATGCGAAAGAATTCTTGTCTGATGTCCGCGTCCTGGATTGCTAACACGCTCGCGGTTCAATCTTTGAGTTTACTCGGTAGCAGAAGTTGATGATGGTCCCGTACGATCGCCCGCATGTGATGGATGGCGTAGTAGGCACCCTTCTGACCGCCAGGCGGCTTCTTGACGCAGCAGAACATCGTATTGTGGGAGAACACGTGCTTGCCGTACTTACGAATAGGCCTGTTGAAGGTGCCTCCAGATTGGGCGTAGCCGGGGAGAACATCATCAAGAACCTTCTTGACATTTGTGTAGTCTACGTTCGACTGACGGTCCGGGTCGAAATACGTGGCCATGGAATATTTGGGGCTTAGGAGGATGAGCGTGCAATGTGTGTCACTGCAGAAAACACAGAATGTTAAAAGAAAAATGATCGAAATCTAAGAATTCGTATGTTACGGGGCGGTTGAGGGGAGGACTTACTCGGGAAAGTAAGGCACGAGGAAGTTATCCTTATTTGGGTTTGCCAGAATGACTCTTCGAGGTAAGAACTCGCGACTTGCCGGACCCCAGCGCTGCCCAAGATCTTGGCACACATGTAGAAGGGGTCGACTATCACGATGTCACGGGTCTTGTCGCTAATGATCCGCATCTCCATACTCAGCGAAAATAGCCGAATGAAGGTGTTGTGCAGCGGATGAAGGTTCAACGTAGCGTGGATGTCATCAAACCGCAGGACGATCGTACTCCCGATGTAGTTATCCACAAAGCCCTTGCCCTCTGGCACCTTGGCCACGAAAACCGGGTATGCCACATCCTTCTCTCTGAGACGCCGCTTCTCCAAAGAAAGAACACTGTCATGCATACTCCGCATAGCACCTGCTGCAACATCAAGCATATTTCTCGGTAGCATCGGCCTACCCGCCACATGCACCCTCCTCATTAAATCCTCAGGTGAAGGTGGCCCGTCCTGAGCATGGATCGTACTCGGTGCCGGCTGGCCCGCACCCTTGTTAGTCTTTCTTTTGCGTGCCTTCTTCTTCTCCTGTAATGGGACCGAGTTCTGCTCACAGACCGCCTTCTTGAGTGTGTTGGGGCTAAGAATATTTCGCACCTCGCCTATCTAAGGCTTGGTGAAGTCGGCAGCTGGAGGCGTCTCCTGAGAGCTGAACGGCAGACGACGCCTGTTGCAACTTGGCTTCTCTGCGGTACCAGCTAGATCGCGCACGTCTTTTGTTTGGTTGGGTTCTTGAGAAGGAGGCCCCATGAAGTCGCCCTCGTACCCATGATCGGCAAAGTACCGATCGACATTGGCAAATGTATCGTCGTTCTGATCCTGTGCCATATGCATGTTTGGATCCAGTGGCATAGGGATGTCCGGCACCGTTGCAGCGGTCTTGCCATGGGGCCGACTTGGCGCTGGCACGACTAGCGGTGTTGTCTTTGGGGTGGTGTCCCCCGCCCCCAAACGAATCTGGCTCTTCGGCCAAAGCAGGGGCCAGCTCAGGCAGGCGCTGAGGGTCATCACGTCATCATCGTCAGCCCCGACGGGTCGAATCGGAGGTAACAACTCGTCGCAGCCTGGCAGCACCCGAACAAGTTGAACCCTAAACAAGTTGGGTGGCATCTGGGTACCGTGGAACAAGGGGTTGCCCGGTTGAACGATTTTTCCCTTGGCGACATCGACCAACTCATTGTTCACGAAGTGCAGGAGAGTGCACGGAACGTCGGCGGCGCCCTGCGAAAACATGTAGGGCGTTAGGGATGCCCAGTCAAAGGCAAGGAGATGAAGTCCGCGGCCGAGAGAGGCTTAATTAGTTACCGTGATGATGGCGTCGAGCTCGGCTAATGACGAGGCACCGCCAACGGCGGGCGTGCAGTTGACGGAGGGGCCGCTTGCTGCAGAGGTGCCGGCCGGCGTACACCCGGGTGCATTAAGCTCCCGTGCCGGCGTCGGAGACACCAATGGCCCCGCCATCGCGTTCTGCGAGTTGCTGGCCGTGAAGCTAGGAATCGGGGGCGGCCCCTGTTGGCCGCCCGCAATCCACGCACTCGACCCCTGGATCAAGGTAGGCACAATGGCGGTGATCGTCGCTCCGAGTTGTTGTTGCACTTGCTCTTGGACAATCTCCGGAATCCGCGCCACCTGTGCCTTGAGTTCTTGAACCTCGCGCGCCTGGCTTTCCGAGCTGGTCTTTTTCTCCTTTCGTCCACCAGTGTTATAGTATGACCCCCATTTTGTCAACAAGCCTTTGCCGGCCACACGACCAGCTGACGTCGGCTTACTGAGCTTATCCTTGTTCTTCATTACATTCAACGCCCTATTTAGAGTGGTGTCCCAAGGGTTGCTCTTAGTCGACCCCGCGCTACTGCTTTCAGTCGCCTGCGGAAGGAATGTGAACCATTTACAAATTTGGCTTCATTAATTAGAATGCAACCATATGGAGCTAATTACGCGGGGGTGTATTCCTTACCAGAACAAGCTCAAGCGCCCTGGTCTTCGGATCCGTGGTAAGCTCCTTTGTTTTCGGGTCCTTCTTGTACCGGGCCCTGACATAGTTCCTGGTCTGCTTGTCACCGTATTTATCGAAGAGGGGCGGTAGGCCTTGCTCGGCACGGTCCGCCTCCTCCTTGTCCCATATAGGCTCCGCCACTCTATAACCGCCGGGACCGAGTGTGTGTTCCCCTAAGTTCAGCTCCCGCATTTCATTCCCCCACTGACTTGATTGGGAGTGTGCGGTGCTCGAGCAATTGATCTTGAAGTCGTTGTAGTCATCTTCGGTGATCGAAGGATTTTTCTCCTTCATCTTCTCCTAACTCTCACCTTTCTCGATCATTCTCTTCACATTGCTTTTCCATCTAGACAGGGCCTTGCTCATCTTCGTGAGGGCAGCATTGTTCACTTTATTCCCTTTGAGGCTTGTGTTTTCAAATTCAGCGGGGAACTTGTATCGTTCGTGCAGCTTCATGAAGAGGAGGTTGCGCAAATTCCCTCGGTCAGGATGCCTCAGGTTCTCGGTGTTGATCGAGGCGGTGCTCCGAAGAATACACCCGAGCTAAAGCGAGTACCCCTTGACTATTCGTTCGGGCGCCGTTGGATTCCCGTCGGAGTCCACTTCAGTAACTTCCACCTTGAGGGTGCGGAGCACGGTCGGGCGCCGGTCCTTCCGTTGCCTCTTCTGGCTGCCATCTGTGCGTGCGCCGCCATCATCAGTGGTGGCATCCTCGGCGGCACCATCAGTGGTGGCATCAGTGGGGTCATCCTCGGCGGCACCATCAGTGGTCTGAGGATCGGTGGGGAAGGCGGCGTCCTCATACAAGTGAGGTTGTTCCTCCATCTCCTGGGACAGCTCCCAGAATGCCTTGCCGCCCGAACCCCCGGCCTCATCGTTGTTGGCCATGTTTCTCTCTAAATAGAAACAAAGTTTGGTCAAAAAGTTGGTTATTGTCAAGGAACAAGATCATGGTCTCATCATTTAGGGTTTGTCGACACCGAGGCATCCTAAAATCTAAGCTTTTATCAGTGAGGGTTTTTCGACGCCGAGGCACCCTAAAAGCCTAAGCTTTCATCATTTCGGTTTTTATCAACACCGAGGCACCCTAAAAGCCATGCATTAGTCACAAGTACGCCGGGGCACTTGATCCTACTTAATTAACTACTAAGATACCCCGGCCCATGCATTAGTCACAAGTACCCCATATGTCCTATTTTTAGCAAAGTCATGCTAAAATTCACGGAAAATTTCAGCATGACCTTTGCTAAAAATAGGACATATGGAGTACCCGAATTTGCCGGAACGGAAGTTAATCGACATTCCGGCAAACTCAAGGGCCTCTCGGGGTACCTGCAAAATCATTATCCCAGGTGGACAAGGCAATCATTTTGGGAGAAAGGGGTATCACAGCATTATATATCATCTCCAGCCAAAGCAAAGCTTCACTCAAGAACAACTGAAGCGCATATGCGAACGTTACTTGATGAAACAAAGCATATATACGTAGCTTGCAGTCCAGCAAAAGCAGATGAGGAGATGCTCTGTTTCAGCAACCAATATATGGTGCAACAAGCAACACTGGATCGGAATAACTTTGTTGTGTATTAGAGTTCTGCTTGCTTTTATTGTTTCCACCCTTTACTGTACGTGGTTTATAGTGTCCTGCAGAAAAGCTCTGCTTTTTGAGTATGTGTGAAGAGAAACTTTCCTAGTATTTACTCCCTCTGTTCCAAAACACTTATCGTTGTTTTAGTTCAAATCTGAATTAAAACCAAGACAAGTATTTTGGAATGGAGGGTGTAGTAACTTAGCAAGTACTACCTGTGTTTTTAAATGTAAGACGTTTTGACAGTTTAGTTGAACTGTGAAAACATCTCATATTTAGGAACAGAGGGTGCTGTCCCAGGCTACTGCAATCACCTGTCTGGTACAATGTAATCACATCACTCATCTCAAATAAAACATACCACTGGCTTCAGTGATGTTATATAACAAAATGACACTGAAATACATATACATTGGTACTGGGGTACAGAGAACTTCCGCAAGAGTTCCAACACACAAAAACTAGTAGTAAAATCACCATTGGAATGAATAAAATGTACTGCTGCAAACAAAGACATTTATCTCTGAACTATATATGCTAACCATATCTTACAACAGATAATCAATTCAGAAACACAACAAATGCTAGCTAATATCCAAAAGAGGAAAATAGAGGTAACCATCTAGATAGAGGTCAATCTTTGCCTGCATGATAATTCCTCATTGGAATCCTGTCACAGTTCTATGTGTATGACATGTGGGACCTGGCTAAAACTTGTGGCACTTCTAATCTAACATTGGCATCAGCATGACTAGGTAGGTATCTTTGATCTTTGCCTGCATGCTGATTCCTCTTTGGAATCCATGTGTATGACATGTGGGGCCTGGCTAAAAAATGTGGCCCTTGTAAGCTAATTATGTCAGCTAAATAAACACCTGCCTATCTTGGCTGCCAATTATTATGACTGATGTTTTTTTGTTTTTTGTGAAAAGGTGTAGCTTGCTATTGCCAGAGCAGTACATATTTGGTGCACCTACAGGCCATCCAGTGACAAGATCCAGCACCAGAAACATGTACTGAATTTCACTGACAATTGAACTGTCACAAGTAAGAGACCTCATTAGGCTAAAAGCCAAAGACAACAAGTACTTGTGAACTGAATCTTGCAAGTCCAAACCCATTGCTTGAATCCAGAGAAATAAAATTAGAATGCTCACAGGAAGAAAAAACTCACACTAACACATAATTATTACCGATAGGCTAACACCACACATCTTAAAATAATTCACAACCATGATAGTGATGGACAGGACCAAACGGATGCGCATATAGGAATCTACGAAACGAATGTATAGATTAGACATCTCCCAAAAACTGATTAAACCGCGAGCAAAATCATGTTCAAAAACCAAAGCCCTGTGTTGTTCGACAAAATTTTGTAAAATAAAATAAAATCTGCAGTGGGTTCAATGGACTGGTCCACTCTACACTAGAGTCTGTTTGGTTGGTGTCTGAGCTGGGCCTAGGATATTGCTGCTTCTTTTTGCGTGGCAAGGCAAATCCTGGGACAATATTGTTTGCTTAGCCCCAATTCCCTCTCCCATCTTTCCCCGTGGATTGATTGCAAGTGGATCATTGCACTGCATAGAAAATAGCAATCTTACCTACAACGCCCTGGATCTTGAGGAAGTACGGCGCGGTTGTTCGGCGATGGTCGACTCCACGCTGGCGGTTGGCGACGCGGCTCCTCGGCGGCGGTCGACTCGACTCCTTGGCTGCGGGCGGTGGAGGGGCTCCTTTGCTGCGGACGAAGAGGTCGCTGAAGGCGCTGGCGGCAACGGCGCTGGTGAGCCCCAGCAGCGAGAGCGCGGCCGCGCGACGGGCCCACGCTGCGGCGCCCTTGTCCGACGGCGGAGGCGGAGGAGGTGGAGGCGGAGCGGCCTTGGGCTTGGGCTGGGCGGAGAGGCACCGGAGGAGGAGCGGGGCGGGCGTCGAGGCGGCGCGGCAGCGTCAAGGGGAAGGGGCAGCATCGAGGGGAAGGGGATCGAGGGCGGGGTGAGGGAGAGAGAGGGGATAGTGGGCCGGGGAGGAATTATGGATGGGGCGGCACAATACTAATGGCGCACCACACCTCGGTGCGCCATAAGTACATCAATACTAATGGCGCACCTCACCCTGGTGCGCCATTAGTATTTTTTTTCTGCTCGAGCCAACAGGTTATCTCCCACCTGACCTTATCCACATCAAGGCCCCTCTACTAGCTCGACTGGTCAGCAGCCAGTTTTCACACCAGGAGGTCCTGGGTTCGATTCCCAGGCTCCACAAATTTTTTTATGCATTTAAAATGCTGTTTGATACTTATTTGTGTTTAAATATGTTCAAACTTGTTTAAATCATAACAGTAATTTTTTTATAAGACAGTAATATTTTTTTTAAAAATATCATCAAACAGTAATGCCGGTGGAGCGGGGGAGGGTGCGGGGGGTGCGGGGGGGTCGGCGGCGGCGGTTGAGTAGGGTAATCGAGGGTGCGGGGGGGGGGGGGGGGGTCGACGGCGGCGGCCGGTGGACCGGGGGGTGCTCGGCGGCGAGGGGGACCGGATCTGGCGAGGTGGGATAGCGATCGTGATGGAGGGGGATCGAGATCGAGTGTCCATAAAATTTAAAAATATTCATGATAGTTCAAAAAGTGCCCATGAAATACAATCGAGAACTGAGGGCTACGATTTAAATACAATCGATCTTAGCTAGCTATCTGTTAACAATCTTCTTACCCTTCTTTTTCGCAGATGGAGTTCTTCTGTGGAACGGACGTCCTTTAGGTAGGGTGGTCCTGCTTCTTCTTGTGGTGTGTGCTGCTACTTCATCATCATCGTCACGTTCGATCCTCGGGTTGCCGTACTTGTCGAAGTCTTGCTCATTGGCTACTCCATCCATTTCGATGATCTTCCTTTTGCCTCTCCTCACAACAACACGACTGGTCTTTGACGGGTCGGTAATGAAGAAGCATTGGTCCACTTGGGAAGCCAGTACCCATGGCTCATTTTGCGCGGTGACGTTTGCGCCCGCGGTCTTGGATTTGGCTTCGGGTATAACCATGGTGGTGAAATACCGGTCTTCTTTTAGGACGCTCTTGGCCCATCTGACATGGAACATCGGGACCTTCTCTCCAGCGTAGCTCAGCTCCCAGATCTCCTCGATCCTTCCGTAGTATCTGTCCTTGTAGTTATCGGTGTAGGATTCCATCGTTACCCCGGAGTTCTGATAACCATCGATCTACATGTCCTTGGCCTCGGTGTAGAATGTGTAGCCGTTGATATCGTACGCCTCATAGGTCATCAGGTTGTGCTTGGCGCCCTGTGACAAGGCGAATATGAGTTGTTCTTCCGCGGAAGAACCCTCATGTAAAGGGTACGACAGAAGCTTCTGCTTGAACCAACGCGTGAAACATGAGTTGTGCTCTTTGAGTTTATCTCCGTTCGTCCTCTGTTGGCCTCGGTCATTGTACGTCTTCTTAATAAAGGTTTTGTACTCTACCACCCAAGGATCGACCACGTCTATGTGTTGTAGCGCGACTAGGTTTGCTCTTTCAAAGTCGGCGAGTCGACCCTCGAAGTCGACATGCATTTCGCGGCGACCCTCACGGTGACCCCATCCAGCGAGCCTGCCGAGGTGCCTGTTGACGGGCAGACCAACGGGGTTCTCGATGCCTAGATAATTCGTGCAGTACGAGATGCACTCTTCGGTCAGAAAGCCCCTGGCTATGCTTCCCTCTGGACGTGACATGTTGCGAACGTATCCTTTGATGACACCATTCATCCTTTCGAACGGCATCATGCTGTGCAGGAACGTCGGCCCGAGTTGGATGATATCCTCCACTATATGGACCACCAGATGCACCATAACATCGAAGAATGCGGGCGGGAAGTACATCTCAAGCTCGCATAGTATCACCACGATCTCTTTCTGTAGCCTTCTGAATTGCCTCACGCCAATCGACTTCCGAGAGATGACGTCGAAGAAGTTGCATAGGCCAAATAGCGTTTCACGGACGTGCGCGTCCATGATCCCACGGATTGCAACTGGAAGTATCTGCGTCATCAGCACGTGACAGTCGTGAGACTTCATCCCGCTAAACTTCTGCTTCGCTGGGTCTAGGTATCTGCTTATCTTCCCCGCGTAACCGTAAGGAAGTTTTACTCCTAGGAGGCAGGTGAAAAACTGCTCGATCTCCTCCTGACTTAGAGTGAAGCACGCGGGAGGGTATTCATTTCCGGTCTTCTTGGCCTTTTTGCCTTTGCGATGACTTTCTGTGTCCTGCTTCGCCTCATCATCATCATCATCATCATCATCATCATAATCATATATAGCGTGAAGCTCCTGCCTGATGCCCATTGATTTCAAGTCTACCCTTGCTTTCGGCCCATCTTTGGTCCTCTCTGGCATGGTTAGCAGGGTACCAAGCAGACTCTCGCACACGTTCTTCGTGATATGCATGACATCAAGGCTGTGAGGCACACGGTGGATCTTCCAGTACGGCAAGTCCTAGAAAACACACCTCGTTTTCCATACCTTCAGAAGCGGCTCTGGCGCCTTTCGCTTCTTTCCCGGCTCTGGCGCCTTTTGCTTCTTTCTCGGCAGTGGGCAGTCTTTCCAATTTTTCAACAACTTGTCTATTTCCTCGCCGCTCCTCGTACATGGGCGTTTTCGGGGTTCGGTTTCACCATCGAACAGATCCTTGCGTTTCCTCCACGGGTCATCGTCGCGAAGCCACCTTCGATGTCCCATGAACACGGTTTTCGAAGACCCGGGATCTCTATCTAGCTGGTGATACGTTGTGTCATCCATGCACCGTACGCATCCAGAAAATTCGTGGACTACCTGCCCCGCGAGATATCCGTAACCGAGATAGTCGTGCACCGTCGTGAGCAGTGCGGCTCTCATAGGGAAATATTCTTTATCTGCGGCGTCCCACGTATTGGCTGGCGTTTTCCACAGCGTGTCTAGCTCCTCCTTCAGCAGCCCCAGATACAGATTGATGTCGTTCCCTGGTTGTTTCGGCCCTTCAATTAGCATACTCATGTGAATGTACTTCCTCTTCATGCACAACCAGGGGGGAAGGTTGTACATCCACACAAACACAGGACAGGTGCTATGTGTGCTTCTCTGGCTGCCAAACGGATTGACTCCATCGGTGCTCGCGCCCAGCACGATGTTCCTTGGATCCTTCCCAAATTCTGGGTATTCAAAATCAACGCTTGCCACTCGCTCGCATCCTTAGGGTGACTCAGCATCTTGTCCTTTTTATCTATCTCCGGATCATTTGCGTCATCTTCTCGCTTCTTCTCCTCCCTATCCACATGCCAACGCAGGAGCTTTGCTACCTTAGGATCCATGAAATACCGCTGCAGACGAGGAGTGATCGGAAAGTACCACACCACTTTTCGAGGAGCTTTCTTGCTCTTCTTGTATCGAGTGACGCCGCACATCGGACATATGGTAGACTCCGCGTGCTCGTCCCGATAAATGATGCAATTGTTCATGCAGACATGGTATTTCACGTGCGGTAAATCCAGAGGACACACGATTTTCTTCGCCTCCTCCAAACTGGTCGGGCACTTGTTCCCCTTTGGAAGACGTTCGTGCCAGAATGACATGTTCTCGTCGAAGCATGCGTCGGTCATTTTGTGTTTTACCTTCATCTCCAAGGCCATGAGCGTTACTTTCAGGCGGGTATCCTCGGGCCTGCATCCTTCATACAATGGAGTAACCGCGTCTAACTCAAGTTGATCCACCTTGGCTTTCTCTCGGGCGGCAGCTCTTGCGTTATCCGTCTGCTTGAGAAGCAGCTCTTGAATATAAGGGTACTGCACCCAGCCCATTGATGGTCCACCGTCGTATGCTCCGCCGGCATCATCATCTTCATGATCATGCCCGTCGTCTGCTCCGGCGCCATCTTCCTCATCATCATGTCCTGCATCTTCTACATGATGACTGTGTACAACATCACCGTCGTGATCATCTCCTGGGGATTCTTCGTCTTCTCGCTCGCCCGAGCCGTGGTGGTTGCCTTGCTGCCCTTCCTCATTTCTTGCCCGGCCCCCATGGACGACTTCGTAGTCATCTTCATCACCTTGCCACCGATAGCCATCCATGAAACCACGCAAGAGCAGGTGGTCCCGCACCTGCCCGGAATCCGGGTCCGCAATAAGGCTCTCCAGCTTGCATCTTCGACATGGACATCTTATCTCCGTCTCGTTCTTTTGAAGCATCTCGGCCTTCGCAGACCTCAAAAACCTATTCACGATATCTTTGGTCATCGTGCGGACCATGGTTGCCTGCGGGGTAGAGCAAAACGATATTTTAGAACCAAGAAAAAAATTGGCATGACTTTCCCTAAAAATAGGACCAAAAAGAATGCTTAATGCCAAAATTATCGCCGAAACGGAAATGAATCAACATTCCGGCAAAATATTGGCAACTATCGCATTTCAAATACCGGTACACCTCCAAACACAAACACATATGCAACACCACAAACATATGCAACACCACGAACATACATAGATCTAGCTAGGCCATAAAAAGTGCATGTGCAAATTGTTGTAGGGAGAACAACATAAATATAGCTTCCCCCCTTACTTACCTATCAAAACAAGGTAATTTAACCACTTAATTTGAATGAATCTATGGTGAAAATGAGGTGAAAAAGAGGAGGCACCCGAGACAAGGAGGAGGTGGAGAGAATGGAGTGGAGAGAAAGTGAGTGTGGGTAGGAGAGGCTGCCCAAAATATCTTGTTGCTGCCCACTTACTAATGGCGCACCTGCAGTAAATGCGCCATTAGTAATCCAGGTTACTAATGGCGCACCTATATCTGATGCGCCATTAGTAGTTTTGCGAAAAAAAAGAAAAAAAATCATACTAATGGCGCACTCTTCCACGATGCGCCATTAGTAGTTTGAACTAGTAATGGCGCACGGTGGAACAGTGCGCCATTAGTAGTTTTCCAACAAAAGGAATAAAAAATATAATTAAAAAAACAGCATTAGTGGCGCACTCTGGTACTAGTGCGCCATTACTAGTTACAACTAGTAATGGCGCACCGTGCCAGGATGCGCCATTAGTATGTTTGGACAGACGCGCTAGTTCAAAAAAATAAAATTTAGGATACTAATGGCGCACCCTAGGCAAGGTGCGCTATTAGTACTTTCAACACTAATGGCGTACCAGAAGGTGGTGCGCCATTAGTGTCAATCCCACCTATAGCCCTTTTTCTAGTAGTGAAAGTTGTACAGTAGTCGAGTTTATCTATGGCATCGTAGGACAAAATGAATTAAATGTGCTACCTAGGTGTCCTCTTACTTTATCGGGGACGGCAACGAGGCCCGCCTCGTCCGTCGCCGCTTTGCCTTGCTTCGCCACGCGTCCAGGCCAACGAGGCATGCAGTGCCATGTAGGCTGGCAGGCTGCTGAGCTGGTGTGGTGGCAGAGTCTTCACGAAGAGCTGCATGCCACCACGTAGGTGCTTGACTAGTTGGCTTAGGAGCCACGTACCGCCACGTGGGTACCTGCTTAGCTGGTGGCTTGGCCGCTGAGCTCGGGCGGCAAGTCCTTGCCACGGTCTTGCTGATATTCCCGGCAAGGGTCTTGCCGGGGCCTTGTGGGTGCCCTCGGCAAGAGTCTTGCCGGGGCCTCGTGGGTATCTTCGGCAGGAGCCTTGTCGGGGCCTCGTGGGCATCCTCGGCAAGGAGCCCCACTGTCGTCTTGTCCTTTGGTTCCTACCTAGGCCTCGCAGGCCTTTTATCTTCACAAAGATCTGCATGCCACCATGGAGGCGCCTCCCGAGCATTGGTTCCAATGGGGTTGATGGCGTTGGAACACTTAGACTCAAGGGTGGCAGCCTCCTTGGCGTTGGTTAAGTTACCCCAGCAAGGCGCTTGCCGGGGCTGTGAAGGCCGCCCCGGCAAGGGCCTTGCCAGGGGAGTTTCACCTCGCCCCTCTGCTCCTCATGCTTCTGGTCTTGAGCACGGCTCTGGTGGTCTTGTGTCTTGGCTTCCTCTTTTGTCCCGCCAAGCACGGTTGTGGGTGCGTGGATGCGACTGCCCGCGCACAAGTAAAGGGGTGGAAAAAGGACCCCTACTTTTGTACACCGACAGGGAATGACGTATGTTGTCATTGCGGTTTGACCGATAAAGTTCTTCGTAGAATATGTAGGAACCAATATGAGCATCCAGATTCCGCTGTTGGTTATTGACCGGAGATGTATCTCGGTCATGGCTACATAGTTCTCGAACCCGTAGGGTCCGCAAGCTTAACGTTCGATGACGATTTGTATTATGAGTTATGTGTTTTGGTGACCGAACATTGTTTGGAGTCCCGGATGAGATTACGGACATGATGAGGAGTCTCTAAATGGTCGAGAGGTAAAGATTGATATATTGGACGATAGTATTCGGACACGAAAGTGTTTCGGAATGTGTCGGGTACATATCGGAGTAGCGGGAGGGGGGGGTGACCAGAACCCCCCGGGGGAAGATATGGGCCGCAGGAGGGACGCAAGGCAGCCCACAAGGGGGTGCCCCCTGATACGTCTCCAACATATCTATAATTTTTTATTATTCCATGCTGTTATATTATCAATGTTGGATGTTTTATAACCATTTGATAGTCATTTTATATCATTTTTTGGTACTAACCTTTGAAATAGTGCCAAGTTCCAGTTGCTATTTTCTGCATGTTTTTTTACATCACAGGAAATCAATACCAAATGGATTCCAAATGCAATGAAACTTCACAGAGATTTTTTATGGACCAGAAGACACCCAATGGGCCAAGGCAGTGTCTCGGGGTGCTCCGAGGGGAGCACAACCCACCAGGGCGCGCCAGGAGGCCCAGGCGCGCCCTGGTGGGTTGTGCCCACCTCGGGTGTCCCCTGGACCGCCTCTTTGCTCTATAAATACCCCAATATTAACCCTAGGGGAGTCGAACAAAATCAATTACAGCCGCTGCAGAGTCCGGAACCACCAGATCCAATCTAGACACCATCACGGAGGGGTTTCACCACTTCCATTGGTGCCTCCCCGATGATGTGTGAGTAGTTCTTTGTAGACCTTCGGGTCCGTAGTTAGTGGCTAGATGGCTTCCTCTCTCTCGTTTGATTCTCAATACAATGGTCTCTTGGAGATCCATATGGTGTAACTCTTTTTGCGGTGTGTTTGTTGGGAGCGGATGAACTTTGAGTTTATGATCAGATCTATCTTTTTTTATCCATGGAAGTTATTTTAGTTTCTTTGATCTCTTATATGCATGATTGCTTATAGCCACGTATTTCTTCTCCGATATTTGGGTTTTGTTTGGCCAACTTGATCTATTTATCCTGCAATGGGAGGAGGTGCTTGATACGTCTCCAACGTATCAACTTTTTCTCACTCTTTTCCTCTTGTTTCAGACTCTAATTTTCATGATTTGGATGAAACTAACCCCGGACTGACGATGTTTTCAGCAGAACTACCATGGTGTTGTTTTTGTGCAGAAATAGAAGTTCTCGAAATGGAAGGAAACTTTGCGAGGAGTTTTTATATCGATAATAAGAATTTCTGGAGCCAAGACCCACCAGAGAGAGGCCCGTGGGTGGGCACAACCCAGCAGGGCGCGCCCCCCTCTCCTGGCGAGCCCAGGTGGGTTGTACCCACCTGGTGGCCCCGCAGACCTCAACCCTGACACTATAAATTCCTATTTTCAAAGAAAAAAATCAGGGAGAAAGAATTATCATGATCCATGAGACGGAGGTGCCGTGAAGCCCTGTTCTTCCTCTGGAGGGCAGACCAGGAGTCTGTTTGGGGCTTCGGAGAGGGGGATCTTTATTCTTCGTCATCACCAACCCATCTCCATTGCCAATTCCATGATGCTCCCCATCGAGAGTGAGTAATTCCTTCGTAGGCTCGCTGGTCGGTGAGGAGTTGGATGAGATTCATCATGTAATCAAGTTAGTTTTGGTAGGGCCTGATCCCTTGTATCCACTATGTTCTTAGATTGATGTTGCTATGACTTTGCTATTCTTAATGGTTGTCACTTTCGGCCCGGGTGCCATGAACTCAGACCTGAACCATTTTTGAGTTCATCATTATATCCATGTTTAGATCCGATCTTGCAAGTTATAGTCACCTACTACGGTTATGATCCGACAACCCCGGAGTGACAACAACCGGGCCCACTCTCGGTGATGTTGTAGTTTGAGGAGTTCATGTATTCACTATGAGTTAATGCTTTGTTCCGGTTCTCTATTGAAAGGAGGCCTTAATATCCCTTAGTTTCCAATATGGACCCCGCTACCACGGGAGGTTAGGACAAAAGATGTCATTTAAGTTCTTTTAATAAAGCATGTACGACTATTTACGGAATACATGCCTACATTATATCGATGAACTGGAGCTAGTGTCGTATCGCCCTAGGTTATAACTGTCACATGATGAACATCATCCAACAAGTCACCGATCCAATGCCTACGAATTTATCCTTCTTGATCTTGCTGCGTTACTATTGCTATCATTACTGTTACACTTGCTACAAATTACTGCTATCACTGTTACTGTTACTATTGCTGCTATCACTACTATCAAAACTATCAAACTACTTTGCTACTAATCACTTTGCTGCAGATAATTCAGTAGTGATAGCCTCCAGGTGTGGTTAAATTGATAACTCAGCTGCTAATACCTTCAAATATTCTTTGGCTCCCCTTGTGTCGAACCTATAAATTTGGGTTAAATAGTTTACCCTCAAAAACTGTTGCGATCCCTTATACTTGTGGGTTATCAATACCTTTTTCTAGCGTTGTTGCCGTGGAGCATAGCTATATTTGTCGAGTCACTTGGGATTATTATCAATTTATCACTATGAAGAATCTAAAGGATCCTAAGACTAACTAATATTTATCCCTCTAACACGAGGGGAGGTAAGGAACTGCCATCCAGTTCCGCTTTAGATTCACCTTATGTTATGAGTAAACTTGCAACACCACCACATGCTATCAATTATGATATGTCGTAAGTTATTGATGATGCTACATCTACTATGAATGATGCTTATGATGATGCTAGTACCTTGCTTGATAATGATGATGTGCCTCTTGGTGAATTTCTTGATAAACAAATTGCTAGAGTTATACAACATGATGTTGTCGAATCTGATGATGAGCTTGAAACTGAATCTCCTGAAACACGTGCTAGAACTAGCCCTCCTGGATTTGAATTTCCTAAGGTACCGGAAGGTTATGTTATGAGCGAAGAAACTGTTGGGGAACGTAGTATTTCAAACAATTTACCTACGCACACGCAAGATCCATCTAGATGATGCATAGCAACGAGCGGGGAGAGTGTGTCCACTTACCCTCGTAGACCGAAAGCGGAAGCGTATAGTAACGCTGTTGATGTAGTCAAACATCTTCGCGATCCAACCGATCCAAGTACCAAACACACGGCACCTCCGTGCTCTGCACACGTTTAGCTCGGTGACGTCCCTCATACTCTTGATCCAGCTGAGGCCGAGGGAGAGTTCCGTCAGCACGACAACATGGCGACAGTGTTGATGAAGTTACCAACGCAAGGCTTCGCCTAAGCACTACAACGATATGACCGAGGTGGAAATCTGTGGAGGGGGGCACCGCACACGGCTAAGACAACTGTCAACTTGTGTGTCTATGGGGTGGCCCCCTCCCCCGTATATAAAGGAGGGGAGGAGGGGAGGGTCGTGCTACCTCTTGAGCACTGCGTTGGATTTCCTTGAAGAGGAAAGGATGATGCAGCACAGTAGCGTAAGTATTTCCCTAAGTTTTTGAGAACCAATGTATCAATCCAATAGGAGGCTACGCGCGAGTCCCTCGTACCTGCACAAAGAAAATAACTCCTCGCAACCAACGCAATAAGGGGTTGTGAATCCCTTCACGGTCACTTACAAGAGTGAGATCTGATAGATATGATAGGATAATATTTTTGGTATTTTTGTGATAAAGATGCAAAGAAAAATAAAATCAAAGATAATAAACAAGTGTTGGAAGATTAATATGATTAAGATAGACCCGGGGGCCATAGGCTTCACTAGTGGCTTCTCTCAAGAGCATAAGTATCTTACGGTGGGTGAACTAATTACTGTTGAGCAATTGACAGAATTGAGCATAGTTATGAGAATATCTAGGTATGATCATGTATATAGGCATCACGTCCAAGACAAGTAGACCGACTCCTGCCTGCATCTACTACTATTACTCCACTCATCGACCGCTATCCAGCATGCATCTAGAGTATTAAGTTCAAGAAAACAGAGTAATGCCTTAAGCAAGATGACATGATGTAGAGGGATAAATTCATGCAATATGATAAAAATCCCATCTTGTTATCCTCGATGGAAACAATACAATACGTGCCTTGCTGCCCCCACTATCACTGGGAAAGGACACCACAAGATTGAACCCAAAGCTAAGCACTTCTCCCATTGCAAGAAAGATCAATCTAGTAGGCCAAACCAAACTGATAATTCGAAGAGACTTGCAAAGATAACCAATCATACATAAAAGAATTCAGAGAAGATTCAAATATTGTTCATAGATAATCTTGATCATAAACCCACAATTCATCGGTCTCAACAAACACACCGCAAAAAGAAGATTACATCAAATAGATCTCCACGAGAGAGGGGGAGAACATTGTATTGAGATCCAAAAAGAGAGAAGAAGCCATCTAGCTACTAACTATGGACCTGAAGGTCTGAGGTAAACTACTCAACTTCATCGGAGAGGCTATGGTGTTGATGTAGAAGCCCTCCGTGATGGATGCCCCCTCCGGCGGAGCTCCGGAACAGGACCCAAGATGGGATCTCGTGGGTACAGAAGGTTGCGTCGGTGGAATTTGGTTTTTGGCTCCGTATCTGATCGTTTGGGGGTACATAGGTATATATAGGAGGAAGGAGTACGTCGGTGGAGTAAACAGGGGGCCTGTCGGTGTCAAAACCGGCGGATCTCGGGTTGGGGGTCCCGAACTGTGCGTCAAGGTTGGATGGTAACAGGAGACAGGGGACACTTTATTTTACCCAGGTTTGGGCCCTCTCGATGGAGGTAAAACCCTACTCCTGCTAGATTAATATTGATGATATGGGTAGTACAAGAGTAGATCTACCATGAGATCAAGGAGGCTAAACCCTAAAAGCTAGCCTATGGTATGATTGTGTATGATGATGGTTGTCCTACGGACTACAACCCTCCGGTTTATATAGACATCGGATAGGGGTAGGGTTACATAGAGTCGGTTACAATGGTAGGAGATCTTGAACATCCGCACGCCTAGCTTGCCTTCCACGCCAAGGAAAGATCCTTCCGGACACGGGACAAAGTCTTCAATCTTGTATCTTCATAGTCCTGGAGTCCGGCTGAAGGTATAGTCTGGCTATCCGAACACCCCCTAATCCAGGACTCCCTCAGTAGCCCCTGAACAAGGCTTCAATGACGACGAGTCCGGCGCGCAGATTGTCTTCGGCATTGCAAGGCGGGTTCCTCCTCCAAGTTCTTCAAGAAGATTACAAACACCAAAAATAGTGTCCGGCTCTGCAAAATAAGTTTCCACATATTGCCATATAGAGAATAATATTAACACAAATCAAATCTGCTGACGTATTCCGCAGTGCGTCATAACACTGCGGCCAAGCTCTTTATATAAATTGTTTTCGTTGTTCCACCTCAGCGTGTTTAGCGAGGCGGTTTCCTTGGCACGTCTTGTCAAAGCAGAGATCGTGTGCCCCTTTTAACGGGATTCTCATCAATACGGACGTGGGTAACCCAACCGCGCCATTTACCACAACGCTTGGGAGGCAAGTGAGTTTTATTAGGTAGGTGGGGATGCCTAACCGCACCCGCTTGTATAAAGGGATAAGGATTCACCTTTTTACCTACGCCTTCTTCCTCCTTTGCCAATCAATCTCTCGCGCACTCAAGCTCCAACGCCCAAGTCCGCTCTTCCTTCCTCAACCTTCTCCAACTATGTCCGGAGCGGGAGGCAAGTGGATGGCCTCCTCCGTTACAGAGGCCCAAGTAAAAAAGCTAAGGAAAGCCGGATACTTGTCCAAGGACATCCCGCATCGGCTTCCTGAGAAGGGGCAGCTTCTTCCTACCCCAGGGCCCCATGAGAGAGTACTTTTTCTTCCCCACTTCCTCCGTGGACTGGGCTTTCCACTTCACCCATTTGTCCGGGGGCTCATGTTATACTACGACCTAGATTTCCATGATCTGGCCCCGAACTTCGTCCTCAACATCTCGGCGTTTATCGTCGTGTGTGAGGCCTTCCTCCGCGTCCGCCCCCACTTCGGCCTCTGGCTCAAGACCTTCAACGTCAAGCCCAAGGTGGTGTCCGGCACCCAGGCGGAGTGTGGAGGCGCTATGGCCGGCAAGATGGCCAACGTCCTCTGGTTCGAGGGCTCCTTTGTGGAGTCCTTAAAGGGGTGGCAGGCCGGGTGGTTTTACATCACCGAGCCACGCGAACCGAAATGGGTCGCAGCCCGCGAGTTCAGATCCGAACCCCCCACGCGGCTCATGTCCTGGAAAGAGATGGGCCTGTCGTGGGGCAACAAGGCAGAAGTGACTGGGTTGCAAACGTGCATCCAGTCCCTGGTGAATAGGCCAATCCGGCTGATCAATGTGATCCAGGTCATGCTCGTTCGCCGGATCCTCCCGTGCCAACAACGGGATTTTACTTTGTGGGAATTCGACCCGGCGCAGCACCAAACCCTCAGTAGGCTCTTTGACACGACGTATGAAGACGTCTGGAAGGTGCTGACCAAAGGCGCCGAGTCTCCCACATCCGCTTTCGAGGACCACGGATACAGCTCGCAGTGTCACGCCAGCGAGGTAAGCTATCTATACCTTTGACAGGTTTGTTAAACTCTTCTTCATAGATTAAATCTATGCGGGATCTAAACTCCCTTTGCCTTTGACAGGCTTGGCGGGCGATATCCGGACCAATTAACTGTCCGGCTCTCCTGCCCGAAGACCCAGCCCCAGCTCTCTTGGTGAAGATGCTGGCTCCGGCACCTTATGTGGTGCCGGAGAAGAAGGCGAAGAAGAAGAAAACCACCGGGACTCAAAAGAGTTCCCGCAACATGGTGGTGTCGGACTCGTCATCTGACGAGTCCGCGACGCTCTCCTCTCGTGAAAACGAGGAGGAGGAACAAGAAAGCTCTCCCCCCCAGAGGGGGGAGAAGAGAAGAAGAAGGACAACCCAACGGGGGAGGCCGAGGGGTCGAGGAAAAGGAAGACCCCTCTGCCGGACTACTCCCACGACGCCGAAGAGGGCGGAGAGGAGTGTCCGGACACAACCAAGTGTCCGGCGAAATCGTAAGTACTTATATACCAGAGTGACTCATGATATTCTTTTAATGCGCGGCTTTCCCTAATATTGCTCGTAATTTATGCAGCCCGCCCCGGGCCGAACTCGACGATTCGTTGAGCGGCTCCTTGGATTCATCGGACGTGAACTCTGTTCCGCCCGCTGTCTCCCCCTGCAGGGCGGACGACGCCGAAGTGGCGTCCCGCCAAGCTCTAGGGTAGGAGGGATAGTCCTGGAGGAGCCGCAAGGCAATCCTCCGGAACCCAGAAGTAAAGGGGATGAAACCCCCCAGGGCTCCAAGTCCGGCTTTGTGCCAGACACCGTGCCTGACTCGACAGTCCCGGTCCGCGGTGGGCGAACTCCTTCTAAGAGGAGTAAGCCGTCTGAGCCGGCGACCTCCGTCCAACCAGAGGCACCGGACAATCTGCTGGAGGTGCTTGAGGGCGCAACCATCGACGAGGAGCACCGTACTGTTATGAGTACGGTGATCCAAAGGGTTCAGTCCGCCAAGAGCGGACTGACTGAAGCTTGTGCTAGCCTTCTAACAGGCTTCGAGGTAAGTAAAAATATGCCAAATTATTTACCGCATAGACAGTAGCCCCTGATGCTCTGTTCGGTGTTCGGAAAGAAAAGCCGAATAGAGGATCTAGTAATTGTCGCAGGAGTCTAACAACAAAAAGTCAAATATGCATATGTAGGCATCGCTGCTGTCCACCGCCGCACTGACTGCTCAGGTGGATGTCCTTAAAAAGGACCTCGGGCGGACCGAGCGAGATCTCGGCCTTGCCAAACGGCAGCTCGAGGAGAAAGAAGGTAAGAAATATCCTAAAAAAAAGAAAAAGGTGCCTATAGAGAGGCTTGATTGCAGAAAGAAATAACAGGATTGTACTGCTTATTGTAGGGGCCACAACCGAGGTGGCAACCCTGAAGCAGGCACTGGCTAAGGCCGGAAAGAAAACGGCCGAGGAGTGCGCCAAGCGAGAGAGGCTTGGGGTTCAGGTCGGCGAGGTTCAGCAAGAGCTGCAAGCTCTCATGAAAAAACATGAGAGTTTGGAGCTTGAGTCAAAAGAGCAAGCATCCGAGCTCGCGTCGGCCCTTGAGACCGCCAAGAGTGCCAAGGCCGAATCCCAAAAGGCCCTCCAAGAGTTGGAGGAGGTGAAAAAGATAGCAACGGGTAAGGCATTCTTAATGCAAAGTAGGAATATGAAAGTAAACTACCTGTTACTTACCTGAATCCGGAGTTCTCCAGGGGCATTCGCCGATCTTCCCCGCAGCGTATCCGCCGCCGCCGCGTTCTATCAAGCTGAAGAGGGCAGCTCGACGGAGAGTGTGTTCTGGTCTCAGTATTCTCTGGGGTCGACCGAGCCATGGGGGCTGCGGCCCCAGCCAGATTAGCCAAGCCCCGCAGGGGCGAATGGGCAGGGGGAGCCTGTGCATCGCGGTCGCCTTCCCCTGCAGGCGGAGGTGTCGTCGCAGCCGGGGCCTCAGGAGCCCCCTTCAGCTTCTTCGCCGCGGGGGCCAGCCTGCTCAGGAGAAGTAATCGTCAAACCCTGTCAGTGGGACAAGGAACCAGGAATCAAGGATCAAGCGCTTACAGGTCGTCGGCGGAAAGCTCCGGTGGTCTCCTGCCAAACTTGAAGCCGGAGAGCCGGCTGGAGGGGTCAACCTCGGAAGCAGAAGGCGCGTCCGCGGTTCTCCCAGGAGTCGGGGTGGACCCGCGGGGAATCAACTCGGTCCTGCCCTTCTTCGGGATCGGGGGCGAGCTCCCGCTACCCAGCACGTCGTCGTCGTCATCATCGTCACTCGGCGAAAGGCGGAGAGCACGGGGCTTGCGCTGGAGCGAGGGCGTCCTAGACTCTCCATCGGTTGCCTCGGAGTCGGGGCCTGTCCCCTCCTCCTCCTCGCCCCCACCTCCGCTGGAGTCGCCGGAAGACACATTCACCAGATCCTCAGGAGCCACCGCGGGCACGAGCCCGTCCCCGTCAAATACGGGCATGGACCCCACCACTTGCTCCCAATCGTCGCGGAGGAACAAGGGCGAAGGCGCGCCCTCCGGCATTGCTGCCTCGCCCCCGACCAGGGACTGGAGAACCGTAGCCATGTCCCCTTCGCCCACGGCTGCGGGACTCGGGTGAGGCCTCCACATCAGAGGAGAATACTGCCTAAGCGGAGCCAGTTGGTGCTCCAGGAACTCCCTCAGCAACGACGCCCCGGTCAGCTTCGCCGCCGTCAAGTTGGCCGACTTCAGATCAGCGTCCATCTTCGCCAGCACCGACTTCGCGCGGGGATCCGTGAGCTCCGCCCGACACCAGTCCTCCGAGCTCACGGCTGGCTCCGTGGGAAGGGCCAACCAAGGGTCGACGTGCCCGGCATCAACCAACACCCACTTGCTCCGGAAGCCCTCGATCCTCTTCCCTGGATTCGAGATGGCCATGGAGCTGCCGCACGCGACGAAGCCCGCACACGCCGAAGGACAACCCTTGGAGGTCCGGAGGTAGAAGTAGTGGCGCAGCAAGGCCACTGAAGGCTGCACCCCCACATGCGCCTCGCAGTAGTAGGAGAAGATCGCCAAGAGATGGAAGGAGTTGGGGTGAAGATGCAAAGCTTGCAAGTTGTAATGGCGGAGGACAGCGAGGAAGAACTCCGAGAAAGGAGGCACCAGGCCTGCTGCAATGGAGCTCACGAAGAAAGGATAGAAGGTGCTCCCTTGGCCTTCAGGGACATCGGAGCCGGCCTTGAACATCTGCGCCCCGTCAATGCCCTGCGTCGCGGCCATCCGGTGCAGCAGGGCAAGGCTCGTCTTCGATACGGTGGGCAAATCCAAAGAAGGCGAGAACCAAGCTTAGGCCAGGGTCCGGCGAGGCGCCATGGCTACCTAGGACGAGCGGGTGGAGCAGATCTGGAAGCTTGGAGGAAGGGAGAGGAAGCGCAAGAAAGGGGATCTGAGCAGCGGATGGAGAAGGAGAAGAACCAAACCCGAGCAGATGCCACGCCTTTAGTATCATGCGCAGTTGCAAAGGCACCCACTTCCAATCAACCTCCACGCGGCGCCCGAGGCCGCAGGCTGTTAGGGCCCACTTCGCTTCGCCCTTGCCCTTTCGCCTCACAGCACGGCCAAGTCCATGCACGCCTTGGGCCCGGGAGCTACTGTCCGCATTCTGGGAACGGGGGTCCCCAGACTTGCCTGCCTACGGCCTGCGGCGTGGCTCGAGTGGGGGCCCAACGTGTCCCATCTTCATCAACACAAGGCTCAAGACCCTCGCGAGGGGCCAAGCCTCGCGAGGCGGACGACGTGGAGCTTCCTCCAGCACGGCCTCCTTAGGCTGGCTCGCGAGGAGGCGGAGAGATCAAGGTGGGGTACCTCACGAGGTGCCCATGAGGCAAGCCATGACGACCAGAGGTGCCAGGCGGGCGCCGGCCCGCGCAGTGTCCTCCCTTTCCTCTTTGGTGCAAAGGGGGCAAGCGCAGGAGAGAGGATCAAGCAAAGGCACCCATTTCGGTGCAACGAGACCAAGACCAACGCCACGACAAGGAGGAAGTCACTGTGGAGCCCAAGCCGGCGTCATCACCAGAACCTTTGGCAGGGGAAGACCAACTTTAGTCAGGATAAGTGTACCCGATGTTCCCCTTCAAATCGGCCAATTGTTGGCGCCCTTCCCGCTCAAATATTTGGGAAGAGGCCCAGGGCCTTTGCCTATAAATAGGACTAGCCAACCCCAGGGTAGGAGAATCAGGATCAACACACACACACAGACATAGAGAGAGAAGGGCGATCGAACTCCATCTAGCAGTTCATCCCCTAGCTGAGAACAGACCCTCGCGAGGTCATTCTTCCTTGTATTGTTCTTCCTCATCAGCCCAAGAGGCAATCCACCACACCACACTGGAGTAGGGTATTACACCACAATGGTGGCCCGAACCAGTATAAACCCTGTGTCTCTTGTGTCGTTCTTGCAGTAATTTAGATCCCAGCGAGACGGAGAGGTAGAGGGCACGATCTCCGTGCGCACCCCAGAGTTTGAACCTTAAGGGTCTGCCGGAACCCGTGATCCGACAGAGACCACCTGAGAGTTCCATAATGCGGCGTAGCTTTGTCTGCTTCCCTGGGTCTTGCATCGTCTGTGCGGCAGCAAAGCCGAACAGGTTGTCCAGAGTGTGGAGTCTTGAAAATAAAAAAAGAATCCGGTAGACCCTAGTACGTTTGACGCCGTATTGTAAGCATGCCGTTAATGTGCCCCTCCCCCTGTGCCCATGGAATTTCGAGGGCGTAATTGTGTACTCGAGGTACTAGGTCCGCTATGTTGCGATGGCTGGGGTTGGGGCCGTATTGCTACGCTTGCTCCGAATGTGCCAGGCGGTCTTGTTGCAGGTTACTACGGGCGCGCTTTGCATTGTCCGGCTTTTTAACGGCCGGTCTGGAGAGTTGCCTTGAAAGGCTGCTTTGTACTTCCGCTGCGAGGGTCGCCGTGTTCTCCTCCGTACGGAGTGAGCGTTTAGTGTTTCGGTTGACCGTAATTACTCCTCGAGGGCCTCGCATCTTGAGCTTGAGATATGCGTAGTGCGGCACCGCATTGAATTTAGCGAATGCGGTTCGTCCGAGCAGGGCGTGATAGCCACTACGGAACGGGACTATATCGAAGATTAACTCTTCGCTTCAGAAGTTATCCGAAGATCCGAAGACCACATCAAGTGTTACAGAGCCTGTGCAATTGGCCTCTACACCTGGTATGACGCTTGATCCTTGATGGATCTATGCCAATTTTCCGCACTGTATCCTGATAAAGCAGGTTCAGGCTACTGCCGCCGTCCATGAGGACTCTTGTGTGATGAAATCCGTCAATGATTGGGTCAAGAACCAATGCGGCAGAACCGCCGTGACGGATGCTAGTGGGGTGGTCCCTTCGATCAAAAGTGATCGGGCAGGAGGACCATGGGTTGAACTTTGGGGTGACTGGCTCCATCGCGTATACGTTTCGTAGCGCACGCTTCCGCTCCCCCTTAGGAATGTGGGTCGCGTATATCATGTTCACCGTCCGCACTTGTGGGGGAAACCCCTTCTGTCCATTGTTGTTCGGCGGCCTGGGCTCCTCCTCCTCGTCGCTATGCAGCCCCTTGTCTTTGTGTTCGACTCTTAGCTTGCCTGCCTGCTTGAACACCCAACAATCCCTGTTGGTGTGACTGGCAGGCCTTTCGGGGTGCCATGAATCTGGCACGAGCGGTCGAGTATCCGGTCCAAACTGGACAGGCCCTGGGTATTCTTTTTAAATGGCTTTTTCCGCTGGCCGGATTTATAGCCTCTAAATCCGGCATTTACTGCCGTATCCTCATTGCTGTCGCTGCTAACGCAGCGCTTTTGCTTATTTCGACGTGTCCTGCCACTTTTGTCCTTGGTATCCGAATTACCAGGGTTCTTTGATAAGTTGTTGCTGTGAGCTAGCCAGCTATCTTCGCCTGCGCAAAAGCGAGTCATGAGTGTCGTGAGGGCTGTCATAGATTTCGGCTTTTCCTGTCCCAGGTGCCGGGCAAGCCACTCGTCGCGGATGTTATGTTTGAAGGCTGCTAGGGCCTCTGCGTCCGGACAATCGACTATCTGATTTTTCTTTGTTAGGAACCGTGCCCAGAATTGCCTGGCCGATTCTTCTGGCTGCTGAATTATGTGGCTTAGGTCGTCGGCGTCCGGTGGCCGCAAATAGGTCCCCTGGAAGTTGTCGAGGAATGCGGCTTCCAGGTCTTCCCAAGACTGATTGGGTCCGTTGGTAGGCTGTTAAGCCAGTGCCGGGCTGGTCCTTTGAGCTTGAGGGGGAGATATTTGATGGCGTGTAGATCGTCGCCACGTGCCATGTGGATGTGAAGGAGATAATCCTCAATCCATACTGCCGGATCTGTCGTACCATCGTACGACTCGATGTTGACGGGCTTGAAACCCTCTGGGATTTTATGATCCATTACTTCATCTGTGAAGCACAGTGGGTCTGCGGCGCCCCTGTACTGGGCTATGCCACGACGCAGCTCGGAAGAGCTATGCCTGTTGTGTTCGGCCCAACCGGATTTATTGTGTCCGGAGTGAAGATCATCATCACGTGTCGTCGGGCGTCTGCGCGATCCATAGATCGATCTTGTTTGCCTTGCTTTATCCTCCAGTATGTCTTGCAGGTCTGGCTCATTTTCCCGTGCCTTAGTTGAGCGGCACTGGGGCATGGCTTGTTTAGAGGTTTGACAGGCCTCTCTGTCGATGCCGCGAGGTGGCCGGTCTGCCATGTCATGCATTGGTAATGTAGGTGCTTCCCCCTCTGATTGGGGTAGCGGCCTGTGCTTAGGATAATTTTTGGAGGGGCGCTCGAGTTCATACTCTTTGGCCACAAGGACTTCAGTCCATCTGTCAGCTAGCAAATCTTGATCAGCTCTAAGCTGTTGCTGCTTTTTCTTTAGGCTGTTCGCCACGGCTAGAAGCCTGTGTTTGAAACGCTCTTGTTCGGCGGGGTCTGATGGTACGACGAATTCATCGTCGTCGAGGCTTGCCTCGTCTTCGGAGGGAGGCATGTAGTTATCATCCTCAACCTCTCGCTCTGCCTCTCTCTCATGAGGGCTGGCTTCTCCATCTTCCTGCGCCGAATCTTGCTGGATTTGGTGTTCTTCGGCGCTATCCGGGGTAGTATTATCTCCCGTGCCGGAATCACCGTTTCTGCTATGGCGGGATTTAGAGCGGCGCCCTTGACGCCGGCGTTTTGGCTGTTTTTTCGAGGTGTCTTCCTCCGCTGTTCCATCGCCATCTCCATCCTTTGGAGCGTCCACCATATATATGTCATATGACGAGGTGGCGGTCCAGTGCCCTACAGGTGTTGGTTCTTGTTCGTCTCCTCCTTCGTCGTCCATACCGTCGAAGTCTTCGGAGCCGAAGTCAAGTATGTCGGTTAAATCATCGACAGTGGCTATTAAGTGGGTGGTGGGTGGGCTTTGAATTTCTTCGTCTTCCGAATCCCAACCTCGCAGACCATAGTCCGGCCTGGGCTCTCCTGATAGAGAGAGAGACTAGAGAGATTTCAGGATATCACCGAAGGGTGAGTGCTGAAAGATGTCCGCGGCGGTGAACTCCATTATAGGCGCCCAATCGGATTCGACCGGCAGGGGCACGGGAGGCCCGAAGTTCGGAGAAGAATCTGACTCCTTGGAGTCATGGGCCGTGCGGAGTGCGGGGCTGGCGTTTGGCTCGATCGCCTTCAAGATCACAGCCCCCGAGGTGACGTCCAACCGTTCATCCTCAAAGAACGCAGCGGGCTCCGAGTCGAGGATCGGGGCCGGTGCGTGTGCGGCCTCCAGGGCACTATTCGGAGACAGAGCTATATCATGCCCCTCGAGGTAGTGCGGCGCGCTTGGCTGTGGCTCGAACCCGTCGAAGATCAAGTCTCCGCGGATATCTGCCGTGTAGTTTAAGCTTCCAAACCTGACTTGATGGCCAGGGGCGTAGCTTTCGATCTGCTCCAGACGACCAAGCGAATTGGCCCGCAGAGCGAAACCGCCGAAGACGAAGATTTGTTGGGGGAGGAAAGTCTCACCCTGGACCTCATCGTTGTTGATGATCAAAGGAGCCATCGTGCCTAAAAGCGACACAGAGGAACTCTCAATGAAAGCACCAATGTCGGTGTCAAAACCGGCGGATCTCGGGTAGGGGGTCCCGAACCGTGCGTCAAGGTCGGATGGTAACAGGAGACAGGGGACACTTTATTTTACCCAGGTTCGGGCCCTCTCGATGGAGGTAAAACCCTACTCCTGCTAGATTAATATTGATGATATGGGTAGTACAAGAGTAGATCTACCACGAGATCAAGGAGGCTAAACCCTAAAAGCTAGCCTATGGTATGATTGTGTATGATGATGGTTGTCCTACGGACTACAACCCTCCGGTTTATATAGACACCGGATAGGGTTAGGGTTACACAGAGTCGGTTACAATGGTAGGAGATCTTGAACATCCGCACGCCTAGCTTGCCTTCCACGCCAAGGAAAGATCCTTCCGGACACAGGACGAAGTCTTCAATCTTGTATCTTCATAGTCCTGGAGTCCGGCTGAAGGTATAGTCCGGCTATCCGAGCACCCCCTAATCCAGGACTCCCTCAGGGCCCATGAGGGTGGAGGGCGTGCCCCCCTACCTTATGGACTCCTCTTTTCTTTCTTGACGTGGGGTCCAAGTCTCCTGGATCATAATCTTCCTAAAAATCACGTTCCCGAAGGTTTCATTCTGTTAGGACTCCGTTTGATATTCCTTTTCTCCGAAACTCTGAAATAGGCAAAAAACAGCAATTCTGGGCTGGGCTTCCGATTAATAGGTTAGTCCCAAAATAATATAAAAGTGGATAATAAACCCCAATATTGTCCGAACCAGTAGATAATATAGCATGGAGCAATCAAAAATTATAGATAAGTTGGAGACGTATCAGGCATCCCCAAGGTTAACTCCAGCTCGTCCTCGAGTAGGTAAATGATAAAAAAGATAATTTTTGATGCGGAGTGCTACTTGGCATAATTTCCATGTAATTCTTCTTAATTGTGGTATGAATATTCAGATCCGAAATATTCAAGACAAAAGTTTAATATTGACATAAAAATAATAATACTTCAAGCATACTAACAAAGCAATTATGTCTTCTGAAAATAACATGGCCAAAGAAAGTTATCCCTACAAAATTATATAGTCTGGCTATGCTCCATCTTCACCACACAAAGTATTTAAATCATGCACAAACCTGATGACAAGCCAAGCAATTGTTTCATACTTTTGACATTCTCAAACTTTTTCAATCTTCACGCAATACATGAGCGTGAGCCATGGATATAGCACTAGATGTGGAATAGAATGGTGGTTGTGGAGAAGACAAAAAGGGGAAGATAGTCTCACATCAACTAGGCGTATCAACGGGCTATGGAGATGCCCATCAATAGATATCAATGTGAGTGAGTAGGGATTGCCATGCAACGGATGCACTAGAGCTATAAGCATATGAAAGCTCAACAAAAGAAACTAAGGGGGTGTGCATCCAACTCGCTTGCTCACGAAGACCTAGGGCATTTTGAGGAAGCCCATCATTGGAATATACAAGCCAAGTTCTATAATGAAAAATTCCCACTAGTATATGAAAGTGACAAAATGAGAGACTCTCTATCATGAAGATCATGGTGCTATTTTGATGCACAAGTGTGGTAAATGGATAGTAACATTGTCCCTCTCTCTTTTTCTCTCATTTTTTATTTGGGCCTTTTCTTTTTTTTATGGCCTCTTTTTTTTTCGTCCGTAGTCTCATCCCGACTTGTGGGGGAATCATAGTCTCCATCATCCTTTTCCTCACTTGGGACAATGCTCTAATAATGATGATCATCACACTTTTATTTTCTTACAACTCAATAATACAACTCGATACTTAGAACAAAATATGACTCTATATGAATGCCTCCGGCGGTATACCGGGATATGCAATGAATCAAGAGTGACATGTACGAAAGAATTATGAATGGTGGCTTTGCCACAAATACGATGTCAACTACATGATCATGCTAAGCAATATGACAATGATGGAGCGTGTCATAATAAACGGAACGGTGGAAAGTGGCATGGCAATATATCTGGGAATGGCTATGGAAATGCCATGATAGGTAGGTATGGTGGATGTTTTGAGGAAGGTATATGGTGGGTGTATGATACCGGCGAAAAGTGTGCGGTATTAGAGAGGCTAGCAATGGTGGAAGGAAGAAAGTGTGTATAATCCATGGACTCAACATTAGTCATAAAGAACTCATATACTTATTGCAAAAATCTACAAGTTATCAAAGCAAAGTATTACGCGCATGCTCCTAGGGGGATAGATTGGTAGGAAAAGACCATCGCTCGTCCCCGACCGCCACACATAAGGAAGACTATCAATAAATAAATCATGCTCCGACTTCATCACATAACGGTTCACCATACATGAATGCTACGGGAATCACAAACTTTAACACAAGTATTTCTCAAATTCACAACTACTCAACTAGCATGACTCTAATGTCACCATCTTCATATCTAAAAACAATTATCATGCATCAAACTTCTCATAGTATTCAACACACTCATAAGAAAGTTTTACAAATCTTGAATACCAAGCACATTAGGATTGTTTGAGCAAATTACCATGCTATTTAAGACTCTCAAAATAATCTAAGTGAAGTATGAGAGATCAATAGTTTCTATAAAACGAATCCACCACCGTGCTCCAAAAGATATAAGTGAAGCACATAGAGTATTCTAACAAATTCCAAATCATGTATGGCTCTCTCAAAAGGTGTGTACAGAAAATATGATTGTGGTAAACTAAAAAGAAAAGACTCAAATCATACAAGAAGCTCCAAGCAAAACACATATCATGTGGTGGATAAAAATATAGCTCCAAGTAAAGTTACCGATGGAAGTAGACGAAAGAGGGGATGCCTTCCGGGGCATCCCCGAGCTTTGGCTTTTTGGTGTCCTTATATTATCTTGGGGGTGCCATGGGCATCCCCGAGCTTAGGCTCTTGCCACTCCTTGTTCCATAATCCATCAAAATCTTTCACCCAAAACTTGAAAACTTCATAACACAAAACTCAACAGAAATCTCGTGAGCTCCGTTAGCGAAAGAAAACAAAAGACCACTTCAAGGTACTGTAATGAACTCATTCTTTATTTATATTGGTGTTAAACCTACTGTATTCCAGCTTCTCTATGGTTTTTAAACTATTTTACTAGCCATAGATTCATCAAAATAAGCAAACAACACACGAAAAACAGAATCTGTCAATAACAGAACAGTCTGTAGTAATCTGTAACTAACGCAAACTTCTGGAACTCCAAAACATCAGCCAAAATCGGACCACCTAGGCAATTTGTTTGCTTATCAGAAGCAATTGGAATCACTATTTTATCAAGTTCTGGTGATTTTTAACAATTGTTTTCGTGAACAGAATGTTTCTGGAAATTACAGCAAGATCAAATAACTATCATCCAAGAAGATCCTATAGGTTTAACTTGGCACAAACACTAATTAAAACATAAAAACACATCTAACCAGAGGCTATATGAAAGATTTATTCCTGAACAGAAGCAAAAGCAAAAAAACTAAAAATAAAATTGGGTTGCCTCCCAACAAGCGTTATCGTTTAACGCCCCTATCTAGGCTTAAAAGCAAGGATAGATCTAGGTATCGCCATCTTTGGTAGGAAATTCTTCAATGAGACATCTATCATCTTTAGGAATTTCTCTCTTTTTAGTAATTATAAAACTTTTAGGCACAAGATCGAAAAATTCATTCGTAGCAAATGGTTCCTTAATGATGGCAAAAAGATTTGGATGAATACTTATAGATTTGAGATCCACAGTTTCATTATTAGAGGATTCACCCTTATTTTTAGGAACATACATAAGCTTAGCAATTTTAGTAGGAGGACTTGGAGTATTCTTTACGGAAGAAAAAGCGGTTCCCAAGTTGGTAATGATAACCTCAAGTTTATCGATTCTAGTGGAATCTTGATTTATTCTCTCATTAACTATGGGTTCCTTCTCCTTAATATTTTTCAAAGTTACTCCTACCTTAGATCCATATTGGGTAATTTGGTTGTGGAATTTTTAATCCAGATTTTCAATTAACTCAATGTTAGCAACTTTATTTTCAATAATTTCAAGTCTTTGCATTACATGCTCCAAAGTTAACACAGTTCCATTAACCAAAAGAGGTGGTGAGCCAAATAAATCTATCAAAGCATTATAAGAATCAAAAGTATGGCTACCCAAGAAATTCCCTCTGGTAGTGGTATCAAGGATATATCTATACCAAGGATTAGCACCTACATAAAAATTGCGGAGAAGAACGGATGTAGATTGCTTCCTGGTAGATCTATTTTGAGCATTGCAAATTCTATACCAAGCATCTTTTAGATTTTCTCCCTCCCTTTGCTTAAAATTTAGAACTTCATTCTCGGGAGACAACAGAGAAGATATAAGACTAGCCATGACGACAGGGCAATCAAACAAAAAGAAGCGAACGGAGAAGAGAGGGCGAATAAAACGACAAGGGTGAAGTAGGGAGAGGAAAACTAGAGGCAAATGGCAAATAATGTAATGCGGGAGATAAGGGATTTGTAATGGGTACTTGGTATGTTGACTTTTGCGTAGACTCCCAGGCAACGGCGCCAGAAATTCTTCTTGCTACCTCTTGAGCACTGCGTTAGATTTCCTTGAAGAGGAAAGGATGATGTAGCACAGTAGCGTAAGTATTTCCCTCAGTTTTTGAGAACCAAGGTATCAATCTAGGAGGAGGCTACGCGCGAGTCCCTCGTACCTGCACAAAGCAAATAACTCTTAACAACCAACGCGATAAGGGGTTATCAATCCCTTCACGGCACTTACGAGAGTGAGATCTGATAGATATGATAGGATAATATTTTTGGTATTTTTGTGATAAAGATGCAAAAGCAAAGATAATAAAAAAGTGTTGGAAGATTAATATGATGAAGATAGACCCGAGGGCCATAGGTTTCACCAGTGGCTTCTCTCAAGAGCATAAGTATTTTACGGTGGGTGAACTAATTACTGTTGAGCAATTGACAGAATTGAGCATAGTTATGAGTATATCTAGGTACGATCATGTATATAGGCATCACGTCCGAGACAAGTAGACCGACTCCTGCCTGCATCTACTACTATATATTACTCCACTCATCGACCGCTATCCAGCATGCATCTAGAGTATTAAGTTCAAGAAAACAGAGTAACGCCTTAAGCAAGATGACATGATGTAGAGGGATAAATTCATGCAATATGATAAAAACCCCATCTTGTTATCCTCGATGGCAACAATACAATACGTGCCTTGCTGCCCCTACTGTCACTGGGAAAGGACACCGCAAGATTGAACCCAAAGCTAAGCACTTCTCCCATTGCCAGGAAGATCAATCTAGTAGGCCAAACCAAACTGATAATTCGAAGAGACTTGCAAAGATAACCAATCATACATAAAAGAATTCAGAGAAGATTCAAATATTGTTCATAGATAATCTTGATAAAAAACCCATAATTCATCGGTCTCAACAAACACACCGCAAAAAGAAGATTACATCGAATAGATCTCCACGAGAGGGGGGGAGAACATTGTATTGAGATCCAAAAAGAGAGAAGAAGCCATCTAGCTACTAACTATGGACCCGAAGGTCTGAGGTAAACTACTCACACTTCATTGAAGAGGCTATGGTGTTGATGTAGAAGCCCTCCATGATGGATGCCCCCTCCGGCGGAGCTCCGGAACAGACCCGAAGATGGGATCTCGTGGGTACAGAAGGTTGCGGTGCTGGAATTAGGTTTTTGGCTCCGTATCTGATCGTTTAGGGGTACGTAGGTATATACAGGAGGAAGGAGTACGTCGGTGGAGCAACATGGGGCGCACGAGGGTGGAGGGCACGCCCTGTGGGGGTGGGCGCGCCCCCTACCTCGTGGCCTCCTCTTTTCTTTCTTGACGTGGGGTCCAAATCTCTTGGATCATAATCTTCCTAAAAATCACGTTCCCGAAGGTTTCATTCTGTTTGGACCCCATTTGATATTTCTTTTCTGCGAAACTCTGAAATAGGCAAAAAACAACAATTCTGGGCTGGGCCTCCGGTTAATAGGTTAGTCTCAAAAATAATATAAAAGTGGATAATAAAGCCCAATATTGTCCAAAACAGTAGATAATATAGCATGGAGCAATGAAAAATTATAGATATGTTGGAGACGTATGAGGACGGCCCAAGGGGGGAGTCCTACTCCATTAGGAGTAGGTTTACCCCCTTCCCTTGTTGGAGTAGGAGAAGAAGGAAGAGGGAGAGAGAGGGAAGGAAACGGGGGGCACCCAATTCGGATTGGCCTTGGGGGGGGCCTCCACCTGGCAGCCTCCTCCTCTCTCCCATTAGGGACCAATAAGGCCGATTGACTCCCCGGGGGGTTCCGGTAACCCCACGGTATACTGTTAAATGCCCGAACTCATCCGAAACCCTTCCGGTGTCCAAACATAGCCTTCCAATATATCAATCTTTATTTCTCGACCATTTCGAGACTCTTCATCATCTCCGTGATCACATCAGGGACTCCGAACTACCTTCGGTGCATCAAAACACATAAACTCATAATACCAATCATCATCGAACGTTAAGCGTGCGGACCCTACGGGTTCGAGAACTATGTAGACATGACCGAGACTCACTTCCGGTCAATAACCAATAGCGGAACCTGGATGCTCATATTGGTTTCTACATATTCTACGAAGATCTTTATGGGTTAAACCACATAACAACATACGTTGTTCCCTTTGTCATCGGTATACTTGCCCGAGATTCGATCATAAGTATCTCAATACATAGTTCAATCTCGTTACTGGCAAGTCTCTTTACTCGTTTCGTAATGCATCATCCCATAACTAACTCAATAGTCACATTGCTTGCAAGGCTTATAGTGATGTGCATTACCGAGAGGGCCCAGAGATACCTCTCCGACAATTGAAGTGACAAATCCTAATCTCGATCTACGCTAACTCAACAAACACCATCGGAGACACCTGTAGAGCATCTTTATAATCACCCAGTTACGTTATGACGTTTGATAGCACACTAAGTGTTCCTACAGTGTTCGGGAGTTGCATCATCTCATAGTAATAGGAACATGTATAAGTTATGAAGAAAGCATTAGCAATAAACTAAACGATCATAGTGCTAAGTGCTACCTCTTGAGCTTGCGTTGGTTTCCCCCAAAGACGAGAGGATGATGCAGCAGAGGAGCGTAAGTATTTCCCTCACTTTTTGAGAACCAAGGTATCAATCCAGTAGGAGGCCACGCTCAAGTCCCTCGTACCTGCACAAAATGATAGCTACTCGCAACCAACGCAATTAGGGGTTGTCAATTCCCTCACGGTCACTTACGAGAGTGAGATCTGATAGAGATAATATTTTTGGTATTTTTGGTATAAAGATGCAAAGTGAAAAGTAAAAGGCAAAGTAAAAACAAAGCAAAGTTAAAGTGATGGAGATTGATATGATGAGAATAGACCCGGGGGCCATAGGTTTCACTAGTGGCTTCTCTCAAGAGCATAAGTATTCTACGGTGGGTGAACAAATTACTGTTGAGCAATTGACAGAATTGAGCATAGTTATGAGAATATCTAGGCATGATCATGTATATAGGCATCAAGTCCGTGACAAGTAGATCGAAACGATTCTGCATCTACTACTATTACTCCACTCATCGACCGCTATCCAGCATGCATCTAGAGTATTAATTTAAAACCAGAGTAACGCTTTAGGCAAGATGGCATGATGTAGAGAGATAAATTCATGCAATATGAAATTAACCCCATCTTGTTATCCTCGATGGCAACGATACAATACGTGCCTTGCTGCCCCTTCTGTCACCGGGAAAGGACACCGCAAGATCAAACCCAAAGCTAAGCACTTCTCCCATGGCAAGAACTACCAATCTAATTGGCCAAACGAAACGGATAATTCGAAGAGACTTGCAAAGATAACCAATCATACATAAAAGAATTCAGAGAAGATTCAAATATTATTCATAGATAGACTTGATCATAAACCCACAATTCATCGGTCTCAACAAACACACCGCAAAAAGAAGAAGATTACATCAAATAGATCTCCACAAGAGAGGGGGAGAACATTGTATTGAGATCCAAAAAGAGAGAAGAAGCCATCTAGGTAATAACTATGGACCCGAAGGTCTGAGGTAAACTACTCACACATCATCGGAGAGGCTATGATGATGTAGAAGCCCTCGGTGATGATGGCCCTCTCCGGCGGAGCTCTAGAACAGGCCCCAAGATGGGATCTCGTGGATACAGAAAGTTGCAGCGGTGGAATTAGGTTTTTGGCTCATGTTCTGATCGTTTGGGGGTACGTGGGTATATATAGGAGGAAGAAGTACGTCGGTGGAGCTTCGGTGGGCCCACGAGGGTGGGGGGCACGCCTGGGGGTGTAGGGCGCGCCCCCCTACCTCGTGCCCTCCTTGGAGCTTCCTTGGCGTAGGGTCCAAGTCTCGTGGATCTTATTCGAGAAGAAAATCACGTTCCAGAAAGGATTTTTCTGTTTGGACTCCATTTGATATTCTGTTTCTTCGAAACACTAAAATAGGCAAAAAACAGCAATTCTGGGCTGGCCCTCTGGTTAATAGGTTAGTCCCAAAAATAATATAAAAGTGGAAAATAAAGCCCAATATAGTCCAAAACAGTAGATAATATAGCATGGAGCAATCAAAAATTATAAATACGTTGGAGACGTATCAGGCATCCCCAAGCTTAATTCTTGCTCGTCCTCGAGTAGGTAAATGATAAAAAGAGAATTTTCAATGCAAAATTTCTTAATTGTGGTATGAATATTCAGATTAGGAAGATTCAAGACAAAAGTTCATATTAACATAAAGAATACTAACACTTCAAGCAAAACAACAAAGCAATTATGTTTTCTCAAAGTAACATGGCCAAAGAAAGTTCATCCCTACAAAATCATATAGTTTAGTCATGATCCATTTTCGTCACACAAGAATGCTCTCATCATGCACAGCCCCGATGACAAGCCAAGCAATTTTTTCATTCCTTAATAATTTCAAACTCATAAACTTGCACGCAATACATGAGCGTGAGCCATGGATATAGCACTATGGGTGGAATAGAATATAATGATGGGGGTTATGTGGAGAAGACAAAAAAGGAGAAAGTCTCACATCAACGAGGCTAATCAATGGGCTAGGGAGATGCCCATCGATTTATGTTAATGCAAGGAGTAGGGATTGCCATGCAATGGATGCACTAGAGCTATAAATGTATGAAAGCTCAACAAAAGAAACTAAGTGGGTGTGCATCCAACTTTCTCGCTCACAAAGACCTAGGGCACTTGAGGAGGCCCATTGTTGGAATATACAAGCCAAGTTCTATAATGAAAAATTCCCACTAGTATATGAAAGTGATAACTCAAGAAACTCTCTATATGAAGAACATGGTGCTACTTTGAAGCACAATATATGAGACTCGCTATATCATGGTGCTACTTTGAAGCACAAGTGTGGAAAAAAGGATAGTAGCATTGCCCCTTTTTATTTATTTTCTCTTTTTTGGGCCTTCTTTTTTTTCTTTGGCCTTTCTCTTTTTTTTGGGACAATGCTCTATTGAATTATGATCATCACACTTCTATTTATTTACAACTCAATGATTACAACTCGATACTAGAACAAATTATGACTCTATATGAATGCCTCTGGCGGTGTATCGGGATATGCAATGAATCAAGAGTGACAAGTATGAAAGAATTATGAACGTGGCTTTGCCACAAATACTATGTCAACTACATGATCATGCTAAGCAATATGACAATGATGAATGTGTCATGATAAACTGGATGGTGGAAAGTTGCATGGCAATATATCTCGGAATGACTATGGAAATGCCATAATAGGTAGGTATGGTGGCTGTTTTGAGGAAGATATAAGGAGGTTTATGTGTGAAAGTGCGGATCATATCACGGGGTTTGGATGCACCAGCGAAGTTTGCACCAACTCTCAATGTGATAAAGGGCAATGCACGGTACCGAAGAGGTTAGGAATGATTGAAGGGTGAGAGTGCGTATAATCCATGGACTCAAGATTAGTCATAAAGAACTCATATACTTATTGCAAAAATCTACAAGCCATCAAAAACCAAAGTATTACGCGCATGCTCCTAGGGGGATAGATTGGTAGGAGAAGACCATCGCTCGTCCCCGACCGCCACTCATAAGGAGGACAATCAAATAACACCTCATGTTTCAAATTTGTTGCATAATGTTAACCATACGTGCATGCTATGGGACTTGCAAAATTTAACTCAAGCACTTCTCAAATTCACAATTACTCTACTAGCATGACTTTGATATTACTACCTCCATATCTCAAAACAATTATCAATCATCCAACTTTTCTTAGTATTCAACACACTCAAACGAAAGTTTCACAAATCTTGAATACCAAGCAAGTTATTATTAAGCAAATTACCATGCTATTGCGAATCTCAAAATAATTTAAGTGAAGCATGAGAGATCAATAGATTATTTAAAACAAACCACCACCGTGCTCTAAAATATCTAAGTGAAGCACATAGAGCAAAATTACAATGCTCAAAAGATATAAGTGAAGCACATAGAGCAAAACTACATAGCTCAAAAGATATAAGTGAAGCACATAGAGTATTCTATCAAATTTTAATTGAAGTATGACTCTCTCAAAAGGTTTGTACAGCAAGGATGATTGTGGAACACCAGCAAACAAAGACACAAATAATACAAGACGCTCCAAGCAAAACCCATATCATGTTGGTGAATAAAAATATAGCTCCAAGTAAATTACCGATGGAAGTGGACGAAAGACGGGATGCCTTCCGGGGCATCCCCAAGCTTTGACTTCTTGGTGTCCTTGGATTATATTGGGGGTGCCATGGGCATACCCAAGCTTAGGATCTTTCCACTCCTTGTTCCATAATCCATCAAAAGAATTCACCTAAAACTTGAAAACTTCACAACACAAAACTCAATAGAAATCTCGTGAGCTCCGTTAGAGAAAGAAAACATAAAACCACTTCAAAGTACTGTAATGAACTCATTCTTTATTTATATTGGTGTTAAACCTACTGCATTCCAACTTATCTATGGATTATAAACTATTTTACTAACCATAGATTCATCAAAATAAGCAAACAACACACGAAAAACAGAATCTGTCAAAAACAGAACAGCCTGTAGTAATCTGTAACTAACGCAAACTTCTGGAACTCCAAAAAATCTACCAAAATTAGACGGCCTAGAAAATTCGTTTGTTGGTCCGAAGCAATTGGAATCAATATTATCACGTTCTGATGATTTTTAATAATTCGGGCACTGAACGCAAAGTTTCTAGAAATTACAGCAAGATCAAATAACTATCATCCAAGAAGATCTAATAGGTCTAGCTTGGCACAAACACTAATTAAAACACAAAAGCACATCCAAACAGAAGGTAGATGGGTTATTTATTCCCTAACAGAAGAAAAAACAAAAAACTAAAAATAAAATTGGGTTGCCTCCCAACAAGCGCTATCGTTTAACGCCCCTAGCTAGGCACAAAAGCGGGAATAGATCTAGTTATTGCCATCTTTGGTAGGCAATCCATAAGTGGATCTCATGATGGTTTCATATGGCAATTTTATTTTCTTTCTTGTAAAGTGTTGCATGCCATTTTTAATGGAAATTTGAATGTAATATTCCCTTCCTTCATATCAATAATCGCACCAACCGTTCTAAGGAAAGGTCTACCAAGAATAATAGGGCAAGAAGGATTGTAATCTATATCAAGAACAATGAAATCTACGGGCACATAATTACTATTTGCAACAATAAGAACATCATTAATCCTTCCCATAGGTTTCTTAATAGTAGAATCCGCAAGATGCAAGTTTAAAGAGCAATTATCAAGATCGCGGAAATCTAGCAAATCACACAAATTTTTGGGGATAGTGGACACACTAGCACCCAAATCACACAAAGCATAAAACTCATGATCTTTAATTTTAATTTTAATAGTTGGTTCCCACTCATCATAGAGTTTTCTAGGGATAGAAACTTTCAACTCAAGTTTTTCTTCATAAGATTGCATCAAGGCATCAACGATATGTTCGGTGAAGGCTTTCTTTTGACTATAAGCATGCGGAGAATTTAGCACGGATTGCAACAAGGAAATACAATCAATCAAATAGAAACTTTCATAATTAAATTCCTTCAAATCCAATATAGTGGGTTTAGCAACATCTAAATTTTTATTTCTTTCAATCCCACTTTCATCAATTTCATCATAAAGATCTAAATACTCCGAATTTTTGGAGCGCCTTCTAGGTAAAGGAAGATCATATTCAGTTTCATCAAGATTCATATTGCAAAACAAAGATTTGATAGGGGACACATCAATAACTTTTAGATCTTCATCTTGATTTTCATAGGAATTGGAAGACCACGCTTTAATAAAGGCATCTTTGGAAGCACGCATCCTAGCGGTTCTTTCCTTGCACTCATCAATGGAAATTCTCATAGCTTTGAGAGACTCATTGATATCATGCTTAGGAGGAATAGATCTAAGCTTTAAAGAATCAACCTCAAGAGAAATTCTATCAACGTTCCTAGCCAAATCATCAATTTTCAGCAATTTTTCTTCAAGCAAAGCATTAAATTTCTTTTGTGAATTCATAAATCCTTTAACACTATTCTCAAATTCAGAGGGCATCTTAATATAATTTCCGTAAGAGTTATTGTAGGAATTTCCATAATTATTAAAAGGATTACAAGGATATGGCCTAGGATTAAAATTCCCTCTATAAGCGTTGTTACCAAAATTATTCCTACCAACAAAATTCACATCCATAGATTCATTATTATTCTCAATGAAAGTAGACAAAGGCATATCATTAGGATCAGAAGAAACACTCTTAGTAACAAATAATTTCATAAGGTCATCCATCTTTCCACTCAAAACATTGATTTCTTCCATTGAGAATAATTAACCATAATATTATCTAGGAGTTTAGTAGCATCTCCTAAAGTGATTTCCATAAAAGTGCCTCCCGCGGCCAAATCTAAAAGATTTCTAGAAGCAAAACTAAATCCGGCATAAAAATTTTGTATAATCATCCAAAAATTTCAACCATGAGTAGGGAAATTACATATCATTAATTTCATTCTCTCCCAAGCTTGTGCAACTTGTTCGTGATCATGTTGCTTAAAATTCATAATATCATTTCTAAGAGAGATGATCTTAGCGGGAGGAAAATACTTAGAGATAAAAGCATCTTTGCACTTGTTACAAGAATCAATACTATTTTCAGGCAAAGACGAAAACCAAGTTTTAGCACGATCTCTAAGCGAAAAAGGAAATAGCTTCAATTTAATGACATCATTATCGACATCTTTTTTCGTTTGCATATCACATAAATCAACGAAGCTATTCACATGAGTAGTGGCATCTACACTAGGAAGGTCGGTGAATTGATCTTTCATAACAAGATTCAACAAGGCAGTATTGATTTCACAAGATTCAGTATTGGCAAGAGGAGCAATCGGAGTGCTAAGGAAATCATTATTGTTGGTATTGGTGAAGTCACACAATTTGGTAGTATCTTGAGCCATCGCGAAAAATAAGCAATCCAACACGTGAGCAAACAAAAGGCAAGCCAGAAAAAGGCAAACGGAGAAGGAGAAGGGGAAGGAGAAGGAGAAAGAGAGGGTGAATAAAACGGCAAGGGTGAAGTGGGGGAGAGGAAAACGAGACGCAAATGGCAACTAATGTAATGCGAGAGATAGGGATTGTGATGGGTACTTGGTATGTTGACTTTTTGCATAGACTCCCCGACAACGGCGCCAGAAATTCTTCTTGCTACCTCTTGAGCTAGCGTTGGTTTTCCCCGAAGAGGAGAGGATGATGCAGCAGAGTAGCGTAAGTATTTCCCTCAGTTTTTGAGAACCAAGTAGCAATCCAGTAGGAGGCCACGCTCAAGTCCCTCGTACCTGCACAAAACGATAGCTACACGCAACCAACGCGATTAGGGGTTGTCAATCCCTGCACGTTCACTTACGAGAGTGAGATCTGGTAGAGATAATATTTTTGGTATTTTTGGTATAAAGATGCAAAGTGAAAAGTAAAAGGCAACGTAAAAACAAAGCAAAATTAAAGTGATGGAGATTGATATGATGAGAATAGACCCGGGGCCATAGGTTTCACTAGTGGCTTCTCTCAAGAGTATAAGTATTCTACGATGGGTGAACAAATTACTGTTGAGCAATTGACAGAATTGAGCATAGTTATGAGAATATCTAGGCATGATCATGTATATAGGCATCACGTCCGTGACAAGTAGATCGAAACGATTCTACATCTACTACTATTACTCCACTCATCGACCGCTATCCAGCATGCATCTAGAGTATTAAGTTAAAAACAGAGTAATGATTTAGGCAAGACGACATGATGTAGAGAGATAAATTCATGCAATATGAAATAAATCCCATCTTGTTATCCTCGATGGCAACGATACAATACGTGCCTTGCTGCCCCTTCTGTCACTGGGAAAGGACACTGCAAGATCGAACCCAAAGCTAAGCACTTCTCCCATGGCAATAACTACCAATCTAGTTGGCCAAACCAAACGGATAATTCGAAGAGACTTGCAAAGATAACCAATCATACATAAAAGAATTCAGAGAAGATTCAAATATTATTCATAGATAGACTTGATCATAAACCCACAATTCATCGGTCTCAACAAGCACACCGCAAAAAGAAGAAGATTACATCAAATAGATCTCCACAAGAGAGGGGGAGAACATTGTATTGAGATCCAAAAAGAGAGAAGAAGCACTCTAGCTAATAACTATGGACCCGAAGGTCTGAGGTAAACTACTCACACTTCATCGGAGAGGCTATGATGATGTAGAAGCCCTCCGTGATGACGGCCCTCTCCGGCGGAGCTCCAGAACAGGCCCCAAGATGGGATCTCGCGGATACAGAAAGTTGCGGCGTTGGAATTAGGTTTTTGGATCCTGTTCTGATCGTATGGGGGTACGTGGGTATATATAGGAGGAAGAAGTACGTCGGTGGAGCTTCGCTGGGCCCATGAGGGTGGGGGCGCGCCTGGGGGTGTAGGGCGCGCCCCCTACCTCGTGCCCTCCTCAGAGCTTCCTTGGCGTAGGGTCCAAGTCTCCTGGATCTTATTCGGTAAGAAAATCACGTTCCAGAAAGGATTCTTCTCTTTGGATTCCGTTTGATATTCCGTTTCTTCAGAACACTGAAATAGGCAAAAAACAACAATTCTGGGCTGGCCCTCTGGTTAATAGGTTAGTCCAAAAAATATATAAAAGTGGAAAATAAAGCCCAATATAGTCCAAAACAATAGATAATATAGCATGGAGCAATCAAAAATTATAGATACGTTGGAGACGTATCACTAAGCTAACAGATGGATCAAGTCAATCACATCATTCTCTAATGATGTGATCCCGTTCATCAAATGACAACTCTTGTCTATGGCTAGGAAACTTAACCATCTTTGATTAACGAGCTAGTCAAGTAGAGGCATACTAGTGACAGTCTGTTTGTCTATGTATTCACACATGTACTAAGTTTCTAGTTAATACAATTCTAGCATGAATAATACACATCTATCATGATATAAGGAAATATAAATAACAAATTTATTATTGCCTCTAAGGCATATTTCCTTCACTCTCCCACTTGCACTAGAGTCAATAATCTCGATTACATTGTAATGATTCTAACACCCATGGAGTCTTGGTGTTGATCATGTTTTGCTCGTGAGAGAGGCTTAGTCAACGGGTCTGCAACATTCAGATATGTATGTATCTTGCAAATCTCTATGTCTCCCTCCTTGACTTGGTCGCGGATGGAATTGAAGCGTCTCTTGATGTGCTTGGTTCTCTTGTGAATTCTGGATTTCTTTGCCAAGGCAATTGCACTAGTATTGTCACAAAAGATTTTCATTGGAGCCGATGCACTAGGTATGACACCTAGATCAGATATGAGCTCCTTCATCCAGACTCCTTCATTTGCTACTACCAAAACAGCTATGTACTCCGCGTCACACATAGATCCCGCCACGACGCTCTGCTTGGAACTGCACCAACTGACAGTTCCACCATTCAATAAAAATATATATCCGGTTTGTGACTTAGAGTCTTCCGGATCAGTATCAAAGCTTGCATCAACGTAACCGTTTACGACGAGCTCTTTGTCACCTCCATAAACGAGAAACATATCCTAAGTCCTTCTCAGGTATTTCAGGATGTTCTTGACCGCCGTCCAGTGAGCCACTCCTGGATTACTTTTGTACCTCCCTGCTAAACTAATAGCAAGGCACACATCTGGGCTGGTACACATCATTGCATACATGATAGAACCTATGGCTGCAGCATAGGGAATGACATTCATTTTTTCTCTATCTTCTAAAGTGGTCGGGCATTGAGTCTGACTCAACTTCACACCTTGTAACAAAGGCAAGAACCCTTTCTTTTCTTGATCCATTTTTAACTTCTCAAAACTTTATCAAGGTATGTTGCTTTGTGAAAGTCCAATTAAGCATCTTGATCTATCTCTATAGATCTTGATGCCAAATATATAAGCAGCTTCACTGAGGTCTTTCATTGAAAATTTCTTATTCAAGTATCCTTTTATGTTATTCAGAACTTCAGTGTCATTTCCGATTAACAATATGTCATCCAGATATAATATCATAAATGCTACACAGCTCCCACTCACTTTCTTATAAATACAGGCTTCTCCAAAAGTATGTATAAAACCATATGCTTTGATCACACTATCAAAGCATATATTCCAACTCCTAGAGGCTTGCACCAGTTCATAAATGAATCGCTGGAGCCTGCACACCTTGTTAGCACCTTTTGGATCGACAAAACCTTCTAGTTGCATCATATACAACTCTTCTTTAAGATATCCATTCACTAGTAGAAAAACCCCCATTCGTCTCGGTTGGTAAGGGCCTTTTGTCCCGGTTTTTCAACCGGGACTAAAGGGTCATTACTAATGCCCTAGCCCTTTAGTCCCGGTTCTTACACGAACCGGGACAGATGGGCCTCCATGTGACCGATGCGCCGAGCCCAGGCAGGAGGGCCTTTGGTCCTGGTTGGTGGCACCAACCGGGACCAATAGGCATCCATGCGTCAGCATTTCAGGTGCTAGGTTTTTTTTGAAAGGGTGTGGGTTGGGGGTTAATTTAGGTGTTTCATATATTGTATTAGCTAGCTAATTAATAGAGATAAGTGTCCTCTCTTATGTCCCGTGCTTGGTCGACGCTACGTACTATACATAGAGAGGCCCTCGACACGCTAGCTAGTAAGAAAATGAAGGAAAGCATTAAGTACAGAAGTTTGTCATGCATACTGAGAGAAGTGATTGACCTGTCCTTCTCCGAGAGATTGGTCGAACAAAAAGTTTTCGTATTATCTATCCGACGCTACTGGCTACATACATATACAATATGTAAGATCTCTTACAATCCCCTAGCATTTGAAATCAACTTCCACATGGTATTCTCCAGCTTTATTGATGACGTGGTCAAGAAAGAATCCCGCCAATTCCTCTTGAATTGCTTTAATGCGATCTTGTGGTAGGATTTCATTCTACATCTGCCACGTCTAATTTGAAGAAGGGGGTTAAAACATATATATGAATGAAACTCAACAGAAATGATGGTTTAATAAAATGAAATTGTGAATATTATTGCTTACGCATTTCATATTGTCTTTTAGAGTAGCCCCACTTATTTTTCAGAGTAGCGTTGTAGATGAATTCGCACACGTAGTATCCACAGTAATCATTCCCTTGGTCCTGCCACAAGCACTTTATGAGAAATAGAGGTCAATCAAACTGATAATGAAGCATTACAAATGGCACAGATGAAAGTATAGCTATAGAATCAACGGGTGATGCACGCAACTAGCTACCTAGTAGTACTTACTTTTGGGTATCTATATTGCAGCTCCTTCGGCAGTCCCAGAGCTTCTGCGGTGAACTGTTTCCAAACCCTGCAAGAAAAAGAAAATAGTTATTACTTGAGATATCAGGAAATGAACAAAAAGTTGCCGATATGGTGCGATAATGATCGATTGAACTTACTTGTTGAGCATTTTAGTCATGTCCGCATAGGTTTCGGGATCTTTTCGTCTCAAGTCTAAGCGGTTACTAGTCCCCGCTCAAGCTTAAACTCCAGGAGAATATAGTGGAAGCTGCGCACACATGCATAACTCATCAATTACATTACTATAACCTCGCTCGAGTAATAAGGGAAACCGAATATGCACATGACAGTAACACTCACTTGAAGTTGTAAGGAAAGAGTATTAAATCTTTGTTTTGATTTATTAACAATTATTTGAGCAAGTTGGCCTCGGCCTCTTCGGCATCCTTTGTAACCTGAAATTCGTCTATGAGATTTGTGTTAATGAACCCAATTTCATACATTTCTGCTTTTCTACACTCGGCGATCTTCAATCTGCATAATATAGTGATGATAATTATAAATACATGCCATGAAAGAGCTGAGCTATATATAGAGACTTAATGACAGAAGTACTACTTACAGACAGTAGCAAGTGACCGTTAATTTATCGACGGCCTTTTGATTGAAGAAATGGAAGAACTCCTCAAATGGAACATGCAACAGATCAGTTCCAACGAGGTCGTGCTCTTCTTTAATTCTCAGATACAAAGTATTCGTGCCCCCAGACTCTCTACAGGTTTTCATGTACCAATTAGGGGATCTTCGAATCATCATTGTTAGAGATTTTTCATCTTTGATGAGAAGCTTCCCGTACTCGTATCTGTGTTCCACCACATACAAGAAATCATAATGTACATCGTCGGGTAGGTAATCTCCAAGATTGCTATAACCGGGAACCATCCCCGGAGCATTAGCGACGATGTCGCTAGACACATTGAGCGGGGGGCACGATTGGTTCACTTGTTCGTCGAGCTGGGCAATTTTTTTCCCAGCTGCTCGTTCTTTTAACCTTTTATCACTGACAGTACTCCCCGACTGCTCCGCTTCTTGATAAGCCTTTTCAGTAATGCGCTCATAGTTGGTTTTCAGCGGAGACTTTGGTGGTTTCCTCAGGGCATCGATAGTGCGCTTTCCTTTCACCGCATCTACCTTCTCCTTCGGAGGTGGATGTCTCTTTGCTTTCAACCCTTCAAAGAAGTCCTTCACTTCGGTCCGCACGATCTTCTTGTTTTCTTCCACGGTCATCTCGTACGGTAACTTCTCTAGAGGCTTGAGAGGTGGACCATATCTATATTGCCTCCCGCCTCTGGCTCTACTGCTAGACGCCAGAGCAGACGGAGCGGCTGCGGCTGTCTTCTTTCATGCTTTCTTACAAGGCGGAGGAGAAGGACTACGACGCGCCGGAGCAGCAGGGGCGGCGGGGGGTCTCTTCCACCCTTGCTGGCGATGCGGAGAAGGAGGAGGCTGGTGGCTACTCGGGCGCGCCGGCGCAAGCGGAGAAGGAGGCGGAGTGCTGCCACACGCCGGAGAAGGAGGCCAAGTGCCCTGATCGTCACTCGCCGGAGGAGGAGGCGGTGGAGGAGGCGGAGTGCCCACACTCGACGGAGGAGGAGGAGGAGGCGGAGGCATCCAGTTAGGAAGGTTGATGAGCTCCTTCCGCCATAGGCATGGAGTCTTCAGAGCCTAGTCTCCCCTTCACCGGTAGGGTGGTCAAGCTGGAGGTCCTCAAATCCCTCAGTTATTTCATCCACCGTCACCCTAGCATATCCTTCTGGAATCGAACGACGGTGAAAAGTTGCACCGGATTCAGGAGGTCGAACAGAGCCGACAGCCGCCTTGACTTTGAAGTTCTGCCATTGCGTCATAAGGTGGCAATGTTGAGACTCCGTGATAGCATCCACGGGGTAGCTGGCAGGAGCCGTCAAGACATGCTCCGACTGAAGCAGCTCGGTGGAAGCCACGTTGCTTCTCCGTTGAGATGGCGGGGTAGCTTCAGGGGAAGCTTCGGCAGGTCGTTTGCTGTGATTTGCTTCTCATTCCTCTATCGCTTGTACCCCTGCATGCAGCGCCTGCAGTTGAGTCTGCTGCACTTTTTTCCTCCTCTCCTGGCATTTGTAACCGTCTGCGTCCGGAAAACCAGCCTTCCACGGAACGGAGCCTGGCATGCCTCGTGTCCGTCCAGGGTGCTCAGGATTCCCGAGGGCCATTGTGAGCTCGTCGTTCTATCTGTCTGGAACGAACATCCCTTGCTGCGCTGCATCGATATAGTGCTGAAGCCTCTTGACTGGTATTTTCATTTGCTCGTCCGTCCAAAGGCACTTCCCTGATACAGGGTCCAAGATTCCGCCAGCCCCAAGAACCAAGTACGACAATGGTCTGGCCAGTTCATTGTCTCTAGTTCGCTCCCTTTATCAAGCAGATCATTCTTAGCCTTGGCCCACTTAGGCCGGGCTTTGAGGTAGCCACCTGACCCCGTGCGATGGTGAAGCTTCTTCTTCGCAACATTTTGTTTGTTTGTCGCCGACATCTTCTTACTCTTTTCCGATGTCTTGTGGGCCACAAATGCGGGCCAGTGATCTCTGATCTTCTCATATTTGCCGATGAATTCTGGTGTCTCTTCTTTGTCGACAAACCTTTTCAGCTCATTCTTCCACCTTCTGAATAGGTCTGCCATCTTCTTAAGAGCAAAAGACTTGATTAATTGCTCTTTAACTGGCTTCTCCGGATCCTCCTCTGGGGGTAGGGTGAAATTTGACTTCAGGTCAGTCCAAAGATCATCTTTCTGCATATCATTGACATAAGACACCTCAGGGTCTTCGTTCTTAGGCTTATACCATTGGTTGATGCTGATCGGGATCTTGTCCCTAACAAGAACCCCGCACTGAGCAGCAAATGCATCTTTTGTCCGGATGGGTTCAATCGGTTGGCCGTCGTGCGTGATTATTGTGATCTCAAACCTTTCATCTGAGCGCAATTTTTTCTTCGGGCCTCGTCTCTTTACCGAAGTTGTGCTCGATCTGAAGGGCTAGAAAAATGAAGAAAGACGAGAGTTAATTAATATGTGTACATACCAAAACAATGAATGCACCAATTAGCTAGTCAGCACAGGCTCAACTAATATATATACCTGGCCGGACTCGGTTCGGTCACCGGAGCCGTCATCACGGTCTCCTTCTTGCACCAGCATTGGGTCATCGGAGCCATCCTCACGGTCTCCTTCTTGCACCGGCATTGGGTCAAAGGAGCCATCATAATTATAGCCTGCTTCTTCACCCTGTCCTTCCAAACCATCGGTGTCATTGAGAAACGAGAAGACGGCATCACTTCCTTGTGCGATTATGTCCCCCAACACCGCTTCTGTTGCTTCGTCTCGGGGGGTGTCCATAGTTTCTACAAATATTTACAACATGGCAATTATCATTCAAGCATGACAGATGGATATATTAGTGGCAAACGTAGAACTAGCTAGTTAATCACAGTAAGGAATCATATTAATTAGTGGCCTCGACGCTGCTTCTCTAGGGTTTGGGTGGGCCTCGACAACGCTTCAAGGGTTTGGGGTGGCCTCGAGAGAGTTTGTCGGGTAGGGGCGCGGCGGGAGGTGGTAGGAGACCGACATCTTTTTTTCTAGGGTTTGGGTGTCCTCGAGAGTTTTGGTCGAGCGAGAGGGTCGGGGGGTGATCCCGCGGTATAAGTTATCCCAGTCGAGAGGGGGTATATATATCGACCGCCCCTCATGTCGAAGTTATCCGGGAGGGGGTAATATCGACAACGACGACATACACGGGAAAATAATGTTATCGGGGAGGGGGTATATCGACCCCCCCCTCCACGTGTCGAAGTTATCGGGGAGGGGGTTATATCGACAACGACGACATACGTACATGGGAAAATAATATTATTGGGGAGGGGGTTATATCGACCCCCCCTCGTGTTGAAGTTATCGGGAGGAGTATATCGACGACGACAGACCCGATAATTAAAACATAAGAAAACGAAGAAGAAATAAAAAGAGGAGAAGAATAAAGGAATAGAGGAGAAGATCGAAGAAAACAAAAAGAAGAAAAAAAAAGAGGAGAAGAAGAAAGGAATAGAGGAGAAGAAGAAAAAAATAGAGTATTTTCTATTTTTTCTTCTTCTCCTCTATTCCTTTCTTCTTCTCCTCTTCTTTTTCTTGCTCTCCTATTCTTCTCCTCTTCCTTTTCTTCCTCTCCTCTTCTTCTCCTCTTCCTTTTCTTCCTCTCCTCTTCTTCTCCTTTTTCCAATTATTATTTTCCTTTTTCCTCTCCTTCTTTTTCTTCTTCTTCCTTCTTCCTAGCCAGATATATAAAACTTCTCTAAAAATGTAACTTTTGCATATATAAAACTTCTAAATATATAAAACTTTTCTATTTTTTCTTCTTCTTCCTTCTTCCTTCTCTTCCTTCTTCCTAAATATATAAATCTAACTTTTGCATATATGAACATATATACACAAAGAACATACAAACATATACACATTTTTATAAAAAGCAAAATACAAATCATCATATATATGAACAAAAAAATGTGAAAACAAGGCGTATATCATATATACACAATACATATTCTCACATATATACATATATATATATATATAATATGAAAAAAAACAAGCATATAATATATGGAAAAAAACAAGGACATGGGAGGGGCACCGGCCGGACCAAGGTGAGGAGGGACAGGGGCGCGAGTTTGGCGGCGAGGATGGCGACGGGGCAGGGGGCGCGCCCTCAGGGCAGGGGCGACGGCCGGCGAGGAAGGGGGCGGGTGTCGGTGTACTAAAGTAGGGGTATCTTAGTACCCCGAACTTGTGCACGGGCAGTCGTAGCACTCCGCGGCAAGGCCTGCCAGGCGATCGCCAAGACCCTCAATGGTCCCCTCTTGGGCTATTCAAGAACAAAGTATTTGAGCCAAGGCCCCCGCAAGAGGAGCTTGCCGGCAAGGCCACCCGAAGAGAGCGAGGCCCTGGCAAGAGGAGTTTGCCGGGACTGCCGCTCGAAGCACAAGACCCCGGCAAGAGGAGCTTGCCGGGAAGGCCATCCACGGCACGACAAGGACCCTGCCACGGCGCGCCCCGCGCCCTGGCAAGGCCCGGTGAGCAACAAGCTCCCGGGCGCGACAAGACATCCACCGCGGCAAGGCGCTTGCCGCGGCAAGGCGCTTGCCGCGGCAAGTTACCACCCCGTGCCTGCGCTTCAGCTCACCCACCAACGTGTCGCTCTGGGGGGCATCCCAGGCGCACGTGGCGGGAGGCTGAGCAGCGAGGGGCATGCGGTGGCGAAGCGAAGCTGACAGAGTAGCCATCGTGGCAAACGGTGGCGCTCCTGACGGTCCACTCCCCTGCTCCGTCTGGGCGACGCAGACGGGCATTTAATGCCCTTGTCCCCCGCCGTCAGAGTAAGGTATGATAGCACTGTACAGCCACTGTGCAGGCAGTTGTACCCACTACAGCATTCTACCATTTTTGCCCTCACCTACGCTACCACCTGTGGGTAACCCCTTGAGCATATAAAAGGAGGCCCCATGCGCACGTAGAGGGGGAAGGAGACCGATCTTCACGCTCGACCTCGCCGGCGGCCCGCGTGTACTGTAGCACCACGCGCTCCCGAGCAAGAACACAATACAATCCACCAAGCAGCAGTAGGGTTTTACGCATCCTTGCGGCCCGAAGCTGGGTAAAATCCCCCTGTGTGCTCCGCCTCGATATGCTCTTTGTGCAACCTCCGCCCCCCCCCCCCCCCCCCCCCGCCGAACCAGTAAGGGGCTCGGTCCCCATAGGTGTTCGAGGAAGCCGATTCCCCCCGACATCTTTGGCGCGCCAGGTAGGGGGCGTCGAAGTTGTGCGAACCTGATCCGGCGTCTGCACCAGCTAGATCTCCTTCATCCTCAGCGACATGCCACCAAAGAAGAAAGCTCCGGAGGTGGCCGGTCCGTCCGCGTCGAACCCGCCGCCCTTGGAGCAAACGGGTGGCGGGGACGGCACCGGCGGCGGAACGGGCGTCGTCGAGACAGCTCACGGCGCCACGGCATCCGAACATGCACCGCGCCCCTCTCAGGAAGCACGGGACCAGCAGCGTCTTGGCGCCCACGCTACCATACGCTCGCTGGACCCAAATCGAGCCGGCGGATCCCAGGGCGCTCAAGGCCAGTACTCGCACCAACGCGCTGGCGCGAGCGTGGCGCGGCTGCCTGGCCCGGGTGTTGCTCCTTCTAACGTAGTTAGAAGTTCGAGCACATCCCGCTCCACGCGCCGTTCGCCGCCGCTGCCCGCCACTCCAGCAGAAGCTCTGGCGCGAGCCCAACTGCTCCTAGACTACCCTCCAACGGCGGACAAGCTCGACGGCTGGAGGGCCACAATACAGAGCCTCATCGGTTTCGCTAACGGCGACACCCCGCGGCAGCACAGTGCGTCGCAGCCGCGGCGGGACGGCCAGGCGAGGACCAATGGCGCCAGGACTGGCGGGCGTGCGACCACCGTCCACTCCCCGCCCCGGAGGCCAAGATCGCTGACTCGCCGGAATCACCACGACAACGACTCCACCGCGTCGTCAAATCCGCAAACTCGTCGCGATCAACGCCAAGTTCTCCACGAGCGAGAGCAAGAGGACGCTCGTACTCGCATCGAGCGTCGGAGAGAAGCGCGGCGTCAATCAGACCACCGCGCTGGGCCCTCTGTCGATATGCATGCACCAGGGGAACCAGGCGACCTGCCGTACGCGATGGGCTGCCCTGCGTTCACCCGTGAGCTGCGGCAAGTCCAGTGGCCCAGCACAAAGAATTTCAAGCCAGACGTGCCAGAGTAGTACGACGGCAAGTCGCATCCGTCGGAGTTCCTCAGCATCTACGCCATTGCGGTGCAGGCTGTTGGGGGGCGAGACGACAAGATCCTTGCCAACTACTTCCCGCTGGTGCTCAAGTCCAACGTCAGATCCTGGCTCATGCACTTGCCGGACAACTCCATAACCTCCTGGACAGACTTGTGCCATCAGTTTGTTGGCGCCTTCATGGGCGGCCACAAACCCCATGGCCAAGCGAGCGACCTTCACCTGCTCGTCCAGAAGGAGGGAGAACCTCTGCTGAAGTTCATCCAGAGATTCAGCTGTGTACACTACAACATCCCAGACGTCCACCCCGCCGCGGTCATCAGCGCGTTCCATCAGAACGTGCATAACCGCAGGATGCGGGGGGAGATGGCGATGTGCAAGATCAAGGACGTCAGCGAGCTATACGCCCTGGCCGACAAGTGTGCCCGTGCTGAGGAAGGGAGGAAACTCCCCGGAGAGAGCGCTGGAGCGGGAGGATCTGACAATGAGGATACCGCCCCGGCGAAGAAGGGCCGGCGGCGGAGCAACAGGAAGAAGAAGAGCCAAGAGGTACTGGTTGTTGAGCAGTCCGGCGATGAAGGCGCCGCCAAGAAGGCCCAGGCTGGCAGCTCTGGCAAGGAGATTGCCGGATGCGTCCACTGCCAGGCCGTGGCAGCCGCCGGCAAACGGGACGACACCAGCAAACAGTACTGCAAGATCCACCGCAACAAGGGCCATGACCTCCAAAGCTGCAAGCAGGTCGAGCGGCTCGTCGAGCTGTAAAGGGCCGAGTACGAGCGGCGCGACAAGGAGAGAGCCCGAGGAGGTGGCGGAGGATCAGGCATGAAGCGCCCCGGCCAGGGAGGACGCCGCGACAAGGACAAGCAGCGGCAAGCGGAGCGACCTCCCCGCGGCTGCGACAAAGACGAAGACGACGACGAAGACGAAGACATGGATGACGTCGAGACCAGTGAGCAGGAGTTTCAGAAAGCCACAGAGGTCTTGTGCATAGACGGCGGCGCCACCCTGCATACTTCCCACCACCAGCTCAAGGAGTGGGCGCGGGAAGTCAATGCGGCGGAGCCACCCGTCGAGTCGCGCAAGCCTCTGAAATGGTCCAGCACGCCCATCATCTTTGATATTGAGGACCACCCTGATCGCACTATTGCGATCGGGTGCTTGCCGATGTTGGTTTCGCCAACAATCCGCAACCTCAAGGTCACCAAGATGCTGGTTGACGGCGGGGCCGGCTTGAACCTGATCTCCTCCGCTGTGCTCCGAAAACTCCAAGTCCCCGACAGCGAGCTCGAAGAAACCGGCACGTTCCAAGGAATCAACCCGGGAAGGAGCAAACCGAAGGGGAAGATAACGTTGCCAGTAACATTTGGCAGTGAGCTGAACTTCAGGACTGAGAGGATCACCTTTGACGTCGCCGATTTTCCATTGCCATACAATGGAATTCTCGGCCGTCCAGCGCTCGCCAAGTTCATGGCGGCCTCTCACTACGCCTACAGCATGCTCAAGATGCCAGGCCCGATAAGCGTCATCTCTGTCCTCGGCGACAAGAAGGATGCCCTTATCTATGCCGACAAGATCTACCGGGAAGCAGCAGCCGCAGCGGATCACAAGCCGCTTGCCGCTAAAGCTCCCGGAGGAAAGAAGAGGACCAAGCCCGGCAAGTGCTCTGGCGCCCACTCCGGCAAGCGCACCTCTCCGGAGTGCTGCGCTACCGTCGAGGACGCGCCATCGAGCTCCACCAGCAAGAGTAAGAAGACGATGGCGGCTCCGCCAACGACCAAGAAGGTGCCCGCCAAGGAGGACGACACTGGTGGTACCTTCACCATCAGTGCCACGCTCGACCCCAAATAGGAAAGCGCTCTTGTTACTTTCCTGCGGGCGAATGTCGATGTGTTTGCCTGGCAGCCATCTGACATCCCCGGCGTTCCTAGGAAAGTGATTGAGCACCACCTCGCCGTCTGTCCTCACGCGCGGCCCGTCAAGCAGAGAGTCAGGAAGCAAGTAGTGGAGCGCCAAGAGTTCATCGCAGAAGAGATCAAGAAGTTGGAAGCGGCAGGCCTCGTCAGAGGTGTGCTCCATCCGACGGGGTTGGCCAATCCTGTTCTCGTGCGCAAAGCAAATGGGAAATGGAGGCTTTGCATCGACTTCACTGATGTTAACAAAGCTTGTGCCAAAGATCCCTTTCCCTTGCCGCGCATTGACCAGATTGTTGACTCCACGGCCGGATGTGACCTGCTTTCATTTCTTGACGCCTACTCTGGATATCATCAGATCTTCATGGCTGAAGAAGATGAAGAGAAGACCGCGTTCATCACTCCATGTGGCACGTACTGTTTTGTACGGATGCCTTTCGGACTGAAGAACGCCGGTTCGACATTTGCAAGGGTTGTCCACACCGCTTTTGAGCCACAAATCCACAGGAATGTGGAGGCCTACATGGATGATATAGTGGTCAAGAGCAGAGACAGGGCAACCCTGATTCAAGACTTAGAAGAGACCTTTGCGAATCTGCGCAGGATCAGCCTCAAGCTCAACCCCGAGAAGTGCGTGTTCGGAGTTCCTTACGGCAAGCTTCTCGGGTTCTTCGTGTCTCAGCGAGGGATAGAAGCCAAGCCAGACAAGATCAAGGCCATCGAGCAGATTGAGTCACCAACCCGTGTCAAGGACGTGCGAAGGCTTGCCGGCTGCGTCGCGGCTCTCAGCAGGTTTATCTCTAGGTCTGCAGAGCGCGCCCTGCCATTTTTCAAAATTTTGAAAAAGGCGGGTCCAGTAAAATGGACTCCGGAAGCGGAGGCTGCGCTGCAGGACCTGAAGAAATACCTGTCCTCCGCTCCGATACTTGTCGCGCCTAAACCACAAGAGAAGCTGCTGCTGTACCTAGCTGCAACTAATCAAGTGGTTAGTGCTGCGTTAGTAGCGGAGAGGGAGGCCGATGATGAGCCAGCGACCGCGGCAAGCACGTCCAGCGACAAGCAGGGGGCTTCCCCGACAAGCTCTGGCCCCGACAAGGATGAATCTGCGCAGGAGCAAGTGGAGGTGCGGAAGCAGAAAATGGTGCAGCGCCCAGTGTACTTTGTCAGCTCCCTCTTGGAGGGGGCCTGGTCAAGGTACTCTGGTGTGCAGAAATTGCTTTTCGGCCTCCTCGTGGCCTCGAGAAAGCTGCGCCATTACTTCCAAGCACACGAGATTACGGTTGTCACCCGCTTTCCGCTGAAGAGGATACTGCAAAATCCAGAAGAAACAGGCAGGATTGTCGAGTGGGCACTAGAACTGTCGAGCTCCGGTCTCCAGTTCGAGAGCACCTTGACTATCCAAAGCAGAGCTTTGGCGGAGTTCATAGCGGAGTGGACACCAACACCGGACGAAGATATCCCAGAGACGAGCATCCCCGCCAAAGAAGTAGGCAAAGAGTGGCTGATGTACTTTTATGGTGCCTTCTCGCTGCAAGGCGCCGGCGCCGGCGCGTTACTTGTCGCGCCCACCGGAGAGCACCTCAAGTACGTAGTCCAGATGCACTTCCCCAAGGAACAAGCAACCAACAATACTGTAGAGTATGAAGGTTTGCTTGCCGGTCTCAGGATCGCGGCAGAACTTGGGATCAAGAAGCTCATTGTCAGGGGTGACTCATAGCTCGTCGTCCGCCAAGTGAACAAGGATTACCAGAGTCCGTTGATGGAAGCGTACGTTCATGAAGTGAGGAAGCTGGAAGAGCACTTTGACGGCCTGCAGATGGAACACATTCCAAGAGCTGAGAATGACATCGCTGACGGCCTGTCAAAGTGCGCAGCATTTAAGTTACCTATGGAACCAGGGACCTTTGTGCTCAAGCTGACTCAGCCATCCGTAACGCCATCAACCAGACAGAGCAAGAAGAGGAAGTTGGTCTCCAGCGACTATCTTCCGGCAGAGCTCCCCGGAGCCGCCGCCAAGAAGGTCCCCAGGATCGACGCCAAGAGCGTTGAGGAACCGTCTGCTCCGGAAAACCCTAGGGTTTACTCCGTAGAAGCAGGCACTCCCGACAAGCTTTGTTCCGGCAAGCTTGCCGGGGAACGTCAAGCTCCGGCCGAGCCCCAGATCCTCGCCGTAGAAGCAGACGTTCCCGCAGTGGCAGAAGTGCCTTCAGTCCTTGTTGTCGAGCCGCAGGCTCCAGCATGGGCGCAGCAGACTGTCCATTTCCTCCAGTACGGAGAACTTCCCAAAGAACAAGAAGAAGCGGAAAGAGTAGCCCGGCGCTCGAGTATGTACCAGTTCGTCGACAACACACTATACAGAAGAGGGCGCAACGGTGTGAAATTGAAGTGTATTCCCCGGGAAGACGGACAGCAGCTGTTGGCAGAGATACATGGAGGAATATGTGGTCACCACATTGGCCCAAGAGCACTTGCCGGCAAAGCATTCCGGCAAGGCTTCTTCTGGCCGACAGCCCTCCAGGATGCGACTGCACAAGTAACCAAGTGTGAAGCGTGCCAGTTCCATTCCAAGCAGATACACCAGCCAGCTCAAGCTCTCCAGACGATCCCTTTATCCTGGCCATTTTCGGTCTGGGGGCTCGATATCCTCGGCCACTTCCCCCGAGCTGTCGGGGGCTTTGAGTACTTGTACGTCGCAATCGACAAGTTCACAAAGTGGCCGGAAGTGGAACCAGTGAGGAAGGTGACAGCACAGTCAGCCATCAAGTTCTTCAGGTCGATTGTCTGCCGCTTCGGGATCCCCAACAGGATCATCACCGATAACGGTACGCAATTCACGAGCCGCGCCTTCATGCAATACGTCCAAGATCTCGGCGCCAAGGTCTGCTTCGCTTCTGTTGCTCATCCCAGGAGCAACGGTCAAGCTGAAAGGGCCAACGCCGAAGTATTGCGCGGGCTCAAGACCAGAACTTTCGACAGGCTGCACAAGTGCGGAAGAAACTGGATCGAGGAGCTGCCGGTGACTCTTTGGTCGATCAGAACGACGCCAAATCGAGCCACTGGCCTGACACCATTCGCTCTAGTCTATGGAGCAGAAGCAGTTACCCCCACGGAACTCGTATACGGGTCACCTCGAGTGCTCCCTTATGATGAGCTTGAGCAAGAGCCGCTGCGTGAAGATGACGCGCTGCTCCTTGAGGAAGATCGTCTTCAGGCTGCTGTGCGAGCCTCTCGCTACCAGCAAGCTTTGCGCCACTATCATAGCCGCAAAGTTAAAGCCAGAAGCTTCGAGGAAGGCGACCTTGTTCTTCAGCGCGCCCCGTCCGCCAAGAATCATAACAAGTTGACGCCGAAGTGGGAAGGCCCTTACCGGGTGAGATGAGTCACGAGGCCCGGCGCTGTCCGCCTCGAGACCGAAGATGGCACTCCGGTGAGCAACTCCTGGAATATTGGGCATCTTCGTAAGTTTTACCCGTAAGGCGCGGTTGTCGGGGCCCTCCCGGCAACCAACCTTTTGTACAAGTCTTGCCGCAGTTGCATGTAATCCTTTGTACAAAGCCAGGCGCACACCCTGAGCAGCAGAAATGAAGCGCTGGCGCCCTAAGTTTTAGCATGCATGCTGAGTCGAGTCTCGTCCTTGGTTAGGGTTGATAGTGCCCAACAGCTGCTAACCCCTAGCTTAGAGGTCGAGTCTGCGTCCTTTTTCCTGTTCTTTCGTTTCCTTTGGTTCGCAGGGTTTTGCATATCCTGGCCAGACCGTTTAAGGACGAAGAAAAGAAGAAGGGCGGGTCAGCATCTAGTCCCCGGCAAGCCAGTATTACCGGGGGCTGCAAGTACAAAGATTCGCCCGCGGCAAGCCAAGGTCCCGGGGGCTGCAATCCCAGATAAGTTTTTTGCATCCCTTGTCATGCATTCTCTTATGAACTGTGGAATACGAAAACCTTGTTCCCTCCTAAAAGCTATCGTGCTCCCTTAACGACAGGCCCCAGAGCGCGTTCCTGGTGTCCGTTTTGGTAGTAGTCGCGGCGGCAAAGGGGCGGAACGAGGGGCCCGAACCCGCCTCATCCCTTCCTCCGCCAAAGGCGTGAGAGAGGTCGAGTGGCGCGGGAAGACGGCAGGGCCTGTTGCCGGGTAAAGAAGTGTCTATTTTAACGATATAAAGGACTCTTTCCTTGGCGTGGGTTTTACCCACGGGACAAATGGCCCGGCAAACATCCCCTTTTCATTAAAAACATTCCGCTCAGGTATGGTTCAGAGAGAATGAAAAACATGAAAAGATGGGATTACAAGCTTTCCCGTAATCCCTTTCTTGTCTCTCTCCTCAGGAGGTAGAGCAAGGAGGCGAAAAGGGCAAAAGGGGCGCCTAGGCGAGCTATGGGCGGCAGAAGACACCAACAGAACACCCGAAGGGCCGTCCAGGGGCTCCGGAAGCTGGATGGTGACGGCGGCGCCGTAAGTGGAGCTCGAAGATGAGGCAGCGGGACGTCAACACGCTGTCGAGGGCACCTGGCCCTCGTACTCCGAGTTGACGGCCTTGCCGCCTGCCCTCTTCCTCTTCCGCAGCCTCGCCACTCCAGCTGCCCAAGAAGACGACCCCGGGGAGTTCAAGGAGCCGGCGACACGGATGATGGGGTCGCCGGTGCCGCGCTGGGCCGCGACCGGCGCCTAGTCGGACCCGTCATCCCGACGACCGCCACCCTCGTCGTCGCTGTCGCTCCCCTCCTCGTCACTCTCGCTCGAGGAGGAGCTTTCGCTATCGGAGGAGCTATCCACGCAGCACCTGGCCCGGGTCCCGAAGTCCCCGAAGGCCTTGACGGAGAGGAGATCGCCCTCCATCAACTTAAAATAGAGGGTGAACCCCTCCGTCAAGGTGTGGATACGGGCGAATGTCTTCCACCCTCGGCTAAGATACACCACGCCGGGGGCTGGGAACTCGACGTGGACCCGCATGCCGCTGATCCCGCAGCCCTTCATGCGCAACCTTAGCGTCTCGGGTTGCTCCATCTCCATTACGCTCGCGAAAGGAGCCGGAGGGCGGAGGCGGCGACGAGGCGCCCGGCGCAGCCTGACGACGAACTCGCAAGGATCGTCCCCGAGGTGGACCGCCGTGGGAAGAAGGGCCGCTGGCGGAGGCGAGGCCGGCGCGTCGCCCCGCCCGCCTCTTCCCTGAGCGCCGTGGCCTCGTCCACGCCCTCGACCACGACCTCGCCCCCTCCCCCTTCCCCTTACGGCTGGCTCCGCCACCGCGGGTGCAAGGGGAGGAGGGGCGCGCTGCCTGGTGGCAACCCTCGCCGCCACCGATGAAGGACCCGGATTCCCTTTCTCCATGGCGAATGGAGAGAGGGGGTCAGAAGATGAAGAGGAGAAGAGATGGAGGAGTGTGGGTTCCCGTCGCCCCCTCTTGCTCTTTATAAAGGAGCAGAGTGGGGGCTCGACCGCCCCGCTCAGCCAATCAAGACGCAGGAAGGCCAGGCGACTCGGGCCGACCTGCTGCCCCGACCCGCGACGGCCCGGTCACCTGCCTCCACCGTCCGCAACCCCGGGTGCATGGAAGCCGCGTAGCTGACGCGCAGGACCGAGGCGACGGATGAGGCGACCTGTCCCCACCCCGTGATCATGGGGAACGGGCGCCTCGGAAACCGTGCCTCGGCCCCATCCAGCGAGGGAGCCACGCCTCCACACCTTCCTCTACTTATGAAGATGGCACGAACCGTCCCTATTTATTGCGACGTGACGCATGCCTGCAGGGTTCGGCCCCGCGCACGCCACCCACGTCACGCACGCCTCTCCCCCACGATGCCGCATTCGACGCGTGCCGTTCGGGGAGGACGTGGTGGGCGCAGAAAAAGATGTACCGTGACCCAGGCCGCGCGTGCCCGTCCACTGTTTTGGGCCTGGCCCAACAGCGCTCGGCACCGTGTATGGCCCAGGCCCGGGGGCTCCTGTCGGTGTACTAAAGTAGGAGTACCTTAGTACCTCGAACTTGTGCACGGGCAGTCGTAGCACCCCGCGGCAAGGCCTGCCAGGCGATCGCCAAGACCCTCAATGGTCCCCTCTTGGGCCATTCAAGAACAAAGTATTTGAGCCAGGGCCCCGGCAAGAGGAGCTTGCCGGGAAGGCCACCCGAAGAGAGCGAGGCCCTGGCAAGAGGATTTTGCCGGGACTGTCGCTCGAAGCACAAGACCCCAACAAGAGGAGCTTGCCGGGAAGGCCATCCACGGCACGACAAGGACCCTGCCACGGCGCGCCCTGCGCCCCGGCAAGGCCCGGTGAGCAACAAGCTCCCGGGCGCGACAAGACATCCACCGCGAAAAGGCGCTTGCCACGGCAAGTTACCACGTCGTGCCTGCGCTCCAGCTCACCCACCAACGTGTCGCTCTAGGGGGCATCCCAGGCTCACGTGGCGGGAGGCTGAGCAGCGATGGGCATGCTGTGGCGAAGCGAAGCTGACAGAGTAGCCATCGTGGCAAATGGTGGCGCTCCTGACGGTCTACTCCCCTGCTCCGTCTGGGCGACGCGGACGGGCATTTAATGCCCTTGTCCCCCACCGTCAGGGTTAGGTATGATAGCACTGTACAGCCACTGTGCAGGCAGCTGTACCCACTACAGCATTCTACCATTTTTGCCCTCACCTACGCTGCCACCTGTGGGTAACCCCTTGAGCATATAAAAGGAGGCCCCATGCGCACGTAGAGGGGGAAGGAGACCGATCTTCACGCTCAACCTCGCCGGCGGCCCGCGTGTACTGTAGCACCGCGCGCTCCCGAGCAAGAACACAATACAATCCACCAAGCAGCAGTAGGGTTTTACGCATCCTTGCGGCCCGAAGCTGGGTAAAATCCCCCTGTGTGCTCCGCCTCGATCTGCTCTTTGTGCAACCTCCCCCCCCCCCCCCGCCGAAACAGTAAGGGGCTCGGTCCCCATAGGTGTTCGAGGAAGCCGATTCCCCCCGACAGCGGGCCGGGGCGACGCGCGTCGGGGCAGGGCGGCGAGCGGAGACGGCGTCGGGCGAGGGCACGGGCAACGGCGTCGGGGTAGGGCTCGATGGCGACGGCGTTGGGGCAGGGCTCGGCGGTGACGGCGACGAGGAGCAGCGTGGGGCGTCGGAGCGAAGAACAAGTGAACTTTGGAGAAACTGCTAAGTGTTTGCTTATATAGAAAAGGCTTTGGTCTAGGTTCGTGGCACCAACCGGGACCAATGCCACCCTTTAGTCCTAGTTGGTGCCACCAACCGGGACCAAAGGCCTCTTTTCAGCAGCCCAAAGGGCGGGAAGCGGCGGCCTTTGGTCCCGGTTGGTGGCACCAACCGGGACTAAAGGGTGGCATTGGTCCCGGTTGGTACCACGAACCGGTACCAATGCACCCCTTTAGTCCCGGTTGGTGGCACCAATCGGGACCAAAGGCCTTGTGCTGCCTCACGTCAAAAGTTTAGTACCACCTCACTAGCTGAGAGAGCTCGAGAGTGGTTTATAAGCGCTGCTGCGCCCACCCTCTCGAGCTCCTCTCAATTGTAGGATTTCGGGCCTAACCATACGTTGTGTGCCTGTGGGCCTACTGGGCCTCCTGCGGGCCTGAATCCTGGCCCATGGTATGGTTTCTAGTCGTATTCAAGCCATGGGGGCCCAGTAGGTGGCACTTTTTTGTTTTTTGTTTTCTTTGTTTCTTTATTTATTTTATTTTGTTTCTACTTACAACAAAATACTTATTGTTGCTATTTTTATTTATTTTATTAAAGTTTATTTTTAATTATTTTTCTTTTAGGTCACAAAAATTATAAATTTTCTGTTAGTGCCATTAGTTTTCAAATTTGAATAGTTAAAATTATTGTGTTTAAAATTCAAAGGTTTTTTTCCAGTTTTTTTTGTTTTTTGCATTATTTATTTTCTTTTGTTTTTTGCTTTAATTTTTAATTCTTTTTGCTTTTAGGTCAGCAAAAATATAAACTTTCTGTTAGTGCCATTAGAAAAATTATAAACGGGGACTAATGGTCATGGGCCAGGGGCGAGGCGCATTGGTCCCGGTTCGTGCGTGGAACCGGGACCAAAAGGTCCAGATGAACCGGGACCAATGGCCCACGTGGCTGCCCTCTTGAGTGTTCTTGGTGAGAACATAGTTGACAAGGAGCGAACCGAGATTAATGGTATTACGAGGGCCGAACCATAAGACATTACAGCATTTCAAATGAACTCTGAAAAAGTTGAAAGTTGGCATGGTATCATAATTTCACCCATATAGCATGTGCATGTACAAAACGGACAATGGTATCATACTCGTCTGTTACAAAGTTGGCATGGTATCATCATAATAGTTGCGGGAGAAAGTCTTCACTTTTTCTTCGCTTGTGTCATTTGCTTATTGCGCCGTAACCATGGATAATCTTCATCGTTTATCAGGATGCTTGGGTCGGCCTTGACTTTGAAGGGAGGAATTTCATGAAACTTTTCATAATCTTCAGACATGTCTGTCTTGCCCTCCACTCCCACGATGTCCCTTTTTCCTGAAAGAACTATTTGGCGCTTTGGCTCATCGTATGATGTATTCGCTTCCTTATCTTTTCTTTTTCTCGGTCTGGTGGACATGTCCTTCACATAGATAACATGTGCCACATCATTGGCTAGGATGAACGGTTCGTTAGTGTACCCAAGATTTTTCAGATCCACTGTTGTCATTCTACACTATGGGTCTACCTGTACCCCGCCTCCTCACAGATTGACCCATTTGCATTTAAACAAAGGGACCTTAAAATCATGTCCGTAGTCAAGTTCCCATATGTCCACTATGTAACCATAATATGTGTCCTTTCCCATCTCGGTTGCTGCATCAAAGCGGACACCGCTGTTTTGGTTGGTGCTCTTTTGATCTTGGTCAATCATGTAAAATGTATTCCCATTTATCTCGTATCCTTTGTAAATCAATACAGTCAAAGATGGTCCCCTGGACAACAGGTACAACTCATCACAAATAGTGTTGTCACCTCTGATGACGTGTTTCCAACCAACTGCTGAAAGTCTTGATGTGTTCACATGTAATCCAGTCCTCGCACTGCTCCGGGTGTTTGGAGCGCAGACTGTTCTTGTGTTCATCGACATACGGGGTCACCAAGGTAGAGTTCTGTAGAACTGTGTAGTGTGCTTGAGACCAAGAATGCCCGTCCCTGCATATTATTAAGTCTGCTCCTAGCGTGCCTTTTCCAGTCAGTCTCCCCTCATACCGCGATTTAGGGAGACCTATCTTCTTAAGGCCAGGAATGAAGTCAACACAAAACCCAATGACATCCTCTGTTTGATGGCCCATGGAGATGCTTCCTTCTGGCCTAGCGCGGTTACGGACATATTTCTTTAGGACTCCCATGAACCTCTCGAAGGGCAACATATTGTGTAGAAATACGGGCCCCAGAATGACAATCTCGTCGACTAGATGAACTAGGACGTGCGTCATGATATTGAAGAAGGATGGTGGGAACACCAGCTCGAAACTAACAAGACATTGCGCCACATCACTCCTTAGCCTTGGTATGATTTCTGGATCGATCACCTTCTGAGATATTGCATTGTGGAATGCACATAGCTTCACAATGGCTAATCGGACGTTTTCCGGTAGAAGCCCCCTCAATGCAACCGGAAGTAGTTGCGTCATATTCACGTGGCAGTCATGAGACTTTAGGTTCTGGAACTTTTTCTCTGGAATATTTATTATTCCCTTTATATTCGACGAGAAGCCAGTTGATACGTCTCCAATGTATATATAATTTTTGATTGCTCCATGCTATATTATCTACTGTTTTGGACTATATTGGGCTTTATTTCCCACTTTTATATTATTTTTGGGACTAACCTATTAACCGGAGGCCCAGCCCAGAATTGCTGATTTTTGCCTATTTCAGTATTTCGGAGAAACATAATATCAAACGGAGTCCAAACGGAAAAAAATCTTCGGGAATGTGATTCTCTCACTGATCGTGATCCAGAGGACTTGGACCCTACGCCAAGGCATCGAAGAGGCGGTCATGAGGGTGGGGGCGCCTCCCCTAGGGCGCGCCCCCCTGCCTTGTGGGCCCCTCGAAGCTCCACTGATGTACTCCTTCCTCCTATATATACCCACGTACCCCCAAACGATCAGAACAGGAGCCAAAAACCTAATTCCACCGCCGCAACCTTCTGTACCCACGAGATCCCCTCTTGGGGCCTGTTCTGGAGCTCCGCCGGAGAGGGCCATTATCACGGAGGGCTTCTACATCACCATAGCCTCTCCGATGAAGTGTGAGTAGTTTATCTCAGACCTTTGGGTCCATAGTTAGTAGCTAGATGGCTTCTTCTCTCTTTTTGGATCTCAATACAAAGTTCTCCCCCTCTCTTGTGGAGATCTATTTGATGTAATCTTCTTTTTGCGGTGTGTTTGTTGAGACTGATGAATTGTGGGTTTATGATCAAGTCTATCTTTGAATAATATTTGAATCTTCTCAAAATTCTTTTATGTATGATTGGTTATCTTTGCAAGTCTCTTCGAATTATCAGTTTGGTTTGGCCTACTAGATTGGTTCTTCTTGCCATGGGAGAAGTGCTTAGCTTTGGGTTCGATCTTGTGGTATCCATTCCCAGTGACAGAAGGGGCAGCAAGGCACATATTGCATCGTTGCCATCGAGGATAACAAGATGGGGTTTATTTCATATTGCATGAATTTCTCTCTCTACATCATGTCATCTTGCTTAAAGTGTTACTCTGTTTCTAACTTAATACTCTAGATGCGTCCTGGATAGGGATCGATGAGGGGAGTAATAGTAGTAGATGCAGAAACGTTTCGGTCTACTTGTCATGGGCGTGATGCCTATATACATGATCATACCCTAGATATTCTCATAAGTATGCTCAATTTTGTCAATTTCTCAACAGTAATTTGTTCACCCATCGTAGAATACTTATGCTCTTGAGAGAAGTCACTAGTGAAACCTATGGCCCCCGGGTCTATTCTCATCATATCAATCTCCATCACTTTAATCTTGCTTTGCTTTTTTACTTTTCACTTTGCATCTTTATACCAAAACTACCAAAAATATTATCTCTATCAGATCTCACTCTCGTAAGTGACTATGAAGGGATTGACAACCCTAATCGCGTTGGTTGCGAGTAGCTATCGTTTTGTGCAGGTACGAGGGACTTGAGCGTGGCCTCCTACTGGATTGATACCTTGGTTCTCAAAAATTGAGGGAAATACTTACGCTACTCTGCTGCATCATCCTCTCCTCTTTGGGGAAAACCAACCCAAGCTCAAGAGGTAGCAAGAAGAATTTCTGGCGCCGTTGCCGGGGAGTCTACGCAAAAAGTCAACATACCATGTACCCATCACAATCCCTATCTCTCGCAATACATTAGTTGCCATTTGCCTCTCGTTTTCCTCTCCCCCACTTCACCCTTGCCGTTTTATTCGCCCTCTCTTTCCCAATCTCCTTCTCCTCCTCTCTTTTCGTTTGTCTTTTCCTCGCTTGCCTTTTGTTTGCTCGTGTGTTGGATTACTTGTTTGTCGCGATGGCTCAAGATACTACCAAATTGTGTGACTACACCAATACCAATAATAATGATTTCCTTAGCACTCCGATTGCTCCTCTTGCCAATACTGAATCTTGTGAAATCAATACTGCTTTGTTGAATCTTGTTATGAAAGATCAATTCGCCGACCTTCCTAGTGAAGATGCCACTACTCATCTTAATAGCTTCGTTGATTTATGTGATATGCAAAAGAAAAAAGATGTCGATAATGATGTCGTTAAATTGAAGCTATTTCCTTTTTCACTTAGCTAAAGCTTGGTTTTCTTCTTTGCCTAAAAATAGTATTGATTCTTGGAACAAGTGCAAAGATGCTTTTACCTCTAAGTATTTTCCTCCCGTTAAGATTATCACTCTTAGAAACGATATTATGATTTTTAAGCAACTTGATCATGAACATGTTGCACAAGCTTGGGAGAGAATGAAATTAATGCTACGTAATTGTCCTACACATGGTTTGAACTTATGGATGATTATACAAAAAAATTATGCCAGATTGAATTTTGCTTCTAGAAATCTTTTAGATTCGGCCGCGGGAGGCACTTTTATGGAAATCACTTTAGGAGATGCTACTAAACTCCTAGATAATATTATGGTTAATTATTCTCAATGGCACACTGAAAGATCTACTAATAAAAAAGTGCATGCGATAGAAGAAATCAATGTTTTGAGTGGAAAGATGGATGAACTTATGAAATTATTTGGTACTAAAAGTGTTTCTTCCGATCCTAATGATATGCCTTTGTCTACTTTGATTGAGAATAATAATGAATCTATGGATGTGAATTTTGTTGGTAGGAATAATTTTGGCAACAACGCGTATAGAGGGAATTTTAATCCTAGGCCTTATCCTAGTAATCCTTCTAATAATTATGGAAATTCCCACAACAACTATTATGGAAATTTTAATAAGATGCCCTCTGAATTTGAGAATAGTGTCAAAGAGTTTATGAATTCACAAAAGAATTTTAATGATTTGCTTGAAGAGAAATTGCTTAAAGTTGATGATTTGGCTAGGAACGTTGATAGAATTTCTCTTGAGGTTGATTCTTTAAAGCTTAGATCTATTCCTCCTAAGCATGATATCAATGAGTCTCTCAAAGCCATGAGAATTTCCATTGATGAGTGCTACGAAAGTTGCCTTTATTAAAGCGTGTTCTTCCAACTCCTATGAAAATCAAGATGAAGATCTAAAAGTTATTGATGTGTCCCCTATCAAATCTTTTTTTTGCAATATGAATCTTGATGAAACTGAATATGATCTTCCTTTACCTAGAAGGTGTTCTAAAAATTTGGAGTATTTAGACCTTTATGATGAAATTAATGAAAGTGGGATTGAAAGAAATAAAACCCTAGATGTTGCTAAACCCACTATATTGGATTTCAAGGAATTTAATTATGAGAGTTGCTCTCTAATTGATTGTATTTCCTTGTTGCAATCTGTGCTAAATTCTCCTCATGCTTATAGTCAAAAGAAAGCCTTTATCGAACACATTGTTGATGCCTTGATGCAATCCTATGAAGAAAAACTTGAGTTGGAAGTTTCCATCCCTAGAAAACTCTGTGATGAGTGGGAAACAAGTATTAAAATTAAAATTTAAGATCATGAGTTTTATGCTTTGTGTGATTTGAGTGCTAGTGTCTCCACTATCCCCCAAACCTTGTGTGATTTGCTAGATTTCCATGATTTTGATGATTGCTCTATAAATTTGCATCTTGCGGATTCCACTATAAAAAACCTATGGGTAGAATTAATGAAGTTCTTATTATTGCAAATAGGAATTATGTGCCCGTAGATTTTATCGTTCTTGATATAGATTGCAATCCTTCTTGCCCTATTATTCTTGGTAGACCTTTACTTAGAACGGTTGGCGCGATTATTGATATGAAGGAAGGGAATTTTAGATTTCAATTTCCATTAAAAAAGGGCATGGAACACTTTACTAGAAAGAAAATAAGATTGCCATATGAAACTATCATGAGAGCTACCTATGGATTGCCTACCAAAGATGGCAATACCTAAATCTATCCTCGCTTTTATGCCTAGGTAGGGGCGTTAAACGATATCGCTTGTTGGGAGGCAACCCAATTTTATTTTGAGTTTATTTGTTTTTTCTTCTGTTAGTGAATAAATAAACCATCCACCTTCTTTTTAGATGTGGTTTTGTGTTTTAATTAGTGTTTGTGCCAAGCTAGACCTATTGGATCTTCTTATATAATAGTTATTTGATCTTGCTATAATTTCCAGAAACTTTGCGCTTAGTGCCCGAATTATTAAAAATCACCAGAACGTGATAAAATTATGATTCCAGTTGATTCTGATCAATAAAAAAATTGTCTAGGTCGTATAATTTTGGTAGATTTTGTGAAGTTCCAGAAGTTTGCGTTAGTTGCAGATTACTACAGACTGTTCTGTTTTTAACAGATTCTGTTTTTTTGCGTGTTGTTTGCTTATTTTGATGAATCTATGGCTAGTATTGGAGGGTATGATCCATAGAGAACTTGGAATACAGTAGGTTTAACACCAATATAAATAAATAATGAGTTCATTACAGTACCTTGAAGTGGTTTTATGTTTTCTTTCTCTAACGGAGCTCACGAGATTTCTATTGAGTTTTGTGTTGTGAAGTTTTCAAGTTTTGGGTGAAATCTTTTGATGGATTATGGAACAAGGAGAGGCAAGAGCCTAAGATTGGGGATGCCCATGGCACCCCCAATATAATCCAAGGACACCAAAAATTCAAAGCTTGGGGATGCCCCGGAAGGCATCCCCTGCTTCGTCTACTTCCATCGGTATTTTACTTGGAGCTATATTTTTATTCACCAACATGATATGTGTTTTGCTTGGAGCATCTTGTATTATTTGCGTCTTTGTTTGTTAGTGTGCCACAATCATCCTTGCTGTACACACCTTTGAGAGAGCCATCTATGAATTAAAATTTGTTAGAATACTCTTTGTGCTTCACTTATATCTTTTGATCTAACCAGTTTTGCTCTATGTGCTTCACTTATATATTTTGAGCGTGATAATTTTGCTCTATGTGCTTCACTTAAATTTTTTAGAGCAGGTGGTGGACTTGTCTTAAAGAAACTATTTATCTCTCATGCTTCACTTAGATCATTTTGAGAGTCTTAATTGCATGGTAAATTGCTTAATATTAATATGCTTGGTATTCATGATTTGTGAAATTTTCTTTTGAGTGCGTTGAATACTATGAAAAGATTGAAGCATGATAATTGTTTCGAGATATGGAGGTGATAATATTAGAGTCATGCTAGTGGAAGTAATTGTGAATTTAAATAATACTTGCGTTGAAGTTTGCGATTCCCGTAGCATGCACGTATGGTGAACTGTTATGTAACGAAGTAGGAGCATGATGTGTTTATTGATTGTCCTCCTTATGAGTGGCAGTAGGGGACGGGCGATGGTATTTTCCTACCAATCTATCCCCCTAGGAGCATGTGTGTAATACTTTGCTTTGATAAACTTCTAGATTTTTGCAATAAGTATATGAGTTCTTTATGACTAATGTTGAGTCCATGGATTATACGCACTTTTTCCCATCCTTCCACCTTTGCTAGCCTGTCTAATACCGCGCACTTTTCGCCAGTATCATACACCCACCATATATCTTCCTCAAAATAGCCACCATACCTACCTATCATGGCATTTCCATAGCCATTCCGAGATATATTGCCATGCAACTTTTTCCACCGTTCCGTTTATTATGACACACTCCATCATTGTCATATTGCTAGCATGATCATGTAGTTGACATCGTATTTGTGGCAAAGCCACCATTCATAATTCTTTCATACATGTCACTCTTGATTCATTGCATATCCCGGTACCCCGCCGGAGGCATTCATATAGATTCATATTTTGTTCTAAGTATCGAGTTGTAATTGTTGAGTTGTAAGAAAAATAAAAGTGCGATGAGCTTCATTTTTAGAGCATTGTCCCAAGTGAGGAATAAAAAAAAGAAAGGCCATAAAAAAATAGAAGGCCCAAAAAAATGAGAGAAAAAGAGAGAAGGGACAATGCTACTATCCTTTTACCACACTTGTGCTTCAAAATAGCACCAAGATCTTCATGATAGAGAGTCTCCTATGTTGTCACTTTCATATACTAGTGGGAATTTTTCATTATAGAACTTGGCTTGTATATTCCAATGATGGACTTCCTCAAATTGCCCTAGGTATTCGTGAGCAAGCGAGTTGGATGCACACCCACTTAGTTTCTTTTGTTGAGATTTCATATACTTATAGCTCTAGTGCATCCGTTGCATGGAAATCCCTACTCACTCACATTGATATCTATTAATGGGCGTCTCCATAGCCCGTTGATACGCCTAGTTGATGTGAGACTATCTTCCCCTCTTTTTTGTCTTCTCCACAACCACCGTTCTGTTCCACATATAGTGCTATATCCATGGCTCACGCTCATGTATTGCGTGAAGGTTGAAAAAGTTTTGAAAATGTCAAAGTATGAAACAATTGCTTGGCTTGTGAACGGGGTTGTGCTTGATTTAAATACTTTGTGTGGTGAAGATGGAGCATAGCTAGACTATATGAATTTGTAGGGATAACTTTCTTTGGCCATGTTTTTTTGAGAAGACATAATTGCTTTGTTAGTATGCTTGAAGTATTATTTTTTTATGTCAATATGAACTTTTGTCTTGAATCTTTCGAATCTGAATATTCATGCCACAATTAAGAAGTTTTACATTGAAATTATGCCAAGTAGCACTCCGCATCAAAAATTCTCTTTTTATCATTTACCTACTCGAGGACGAGCAGGAATTAAGCTTGGGGATGCCTGATACGTCTCCAACGTATCTATAATTTTTTATTGCTCCATGCTATATTATCTACTGTTTTGGACTATATTGGGCTTTATTTTCCACTTTTATATTATTTTTGGGACTAACCTATTAATCGGAGGCCCAGCCCAGATTTGTTGTTTTTTGCCTATTTTAGTATTTCGGAGAAACAAAATATCAAACGGAGTCCAAACGGAATAAAATCTTCGGGAACGTGATTCTCTCACCGAACGTGATCCAGAGGACTTGGACCCTACGCCAAGCCATCGAAGAGGCGGTCACGAGGGTGGGGGGCACCCCCCCTTAGGGCGCGCCCCCTGCCTCGTGGGCCCCTCGGAGCTCCACCGACGTACTCCTTCCTCCTATATATACCCACGTACCCCCAAACGATCAGAACAGGAGACAAAAACCTAATTCCACTGCCGCAACCTTCTGTATCCACGAGATCCCATCTTGGGGCCTGTTCCGGAGCTCCGCCGGAGAGGGACGTCATCACGGAGGGCTTCTACATCATCATAGCCTCTCCGATGAAGTGTGAGTAGTTTATCTCAGACCTTTGGGTCCATAGTTAGTAGCTAGATGGCTTCTTCCCTCTTTTTGGATCTCAATACAAAGTTCTCCCCCTCTCTTGTGGAGATCTATTTGATGTAATCTTCTTTTTGCGGTGTGTTTGTTGAGACCGATGAATTGTGGGTTTATGATCAAGTCTATCTTTGAATAATATTTGAATCTTCTCTAAATTCTTTTATGTATGATTGGTTATCTTTGCAAGTCTCTTCGAATTATTAGTTTGGTTTGGCCTACTAGATTGGTTCTTCTTGCCATGGGAGAAGTGCTTAGCTTTGGGTTCGATCTTGCGGTGTCCTTTCCCAGTGACAGAAGGGGCAGCAAGGCACGTATTGCATCGTTGCCATCGAGGATAACAAGATGGGGTTTATTTCATATTGCATGATTTTATCTCTCTACATCATGTCATCTTGCTTAAATCGTTACTCTGTTTCTAACTTAATACTCTAGATGGATGCTGGATAGCGGTCGATGAGTGCAGTAATTGTAGTAGATGCAAAATCGTTACGGTCTACTTGTCACGGACGTGATGCCTATATACATGATCATACCCTAGATATTCTCATAACTATGCTCAATTCTGTCAATTTCTCAATAGTAATTTGTTCACCCACCGTAGAATACTTATGCTCTTGAGAGAAGCCACTAGTGAAACCTATGGCCCCCGGGTCTATTCTCATCATATCAATATCCATCACTTTAATCTTTCTTTGCTTTTTTACTTTGCTTTTTACTTTTCACTTTGCATCTCTATACCAAAAATACCAAAAACATTATCTATTAGTTCTCACTCTCGTAAGTGACCGTGAAGGGATTGACAACCCCTAATCATGTTGGTTGCGAGTTGTTATCGATTTGTGCAGGTACGAGGGACTTGAGCGTGGCCTCCTACTGGATTGATACCTTGGTTCTCAAAAACTGAGGGAAATACTTACGCTACTCTGCTGCATCATCCTCTCCTATTCGGGGAAAACCAACGCAAGCTCAAGAGGTAGCACCAGTCGGTACCTTCATATTGAGCAGGCATTCAAATAAGATTTCTTTCTCTTCTTTCGTAAGAGCGTAGCTGGCAGGACCTTCATACTGCTTCGTAGGTGATGTCTACTTCAAAACCTTCTTCTTGTAGACGTTGTTGGGCTTGCAAGTGCACAGGTTTGTAGGACAGTAGCAAATTTCCCTCAAGTGGATGACCTAAGGTTTATCAATCCGTGGGAGGCGTAGGATAAAGATGGTCTCTCTCAAGCAACCCTGCAACCAAATAACAAAGAGTCTCTTGTGTCCCCAACACACCCAATACAATGGTAAATTTTATAGGTGCACTAGTTCGGCGAAGAGATGGTGATACAAGTGCAATATGGGTGGCAGATATAGGTTTTTGTAAACTGAAAATATAAAAACAGCAAGATAGCAAGTGGTAAAAGTGAGCGTAAACGATAGGAAACAAGGCCTAGGGTTCATACTTTCACTAGTGCAAGTCCTCTCAACAATAATATCATAGTTGGATCATATAACTATCCCTCAACATGCAACAAAGAGTCACTCCAAAGTCACTAATAGCGGAGAACAAACGAAGAGGTTATGGTAGGGTACGAAACCACCTCAAAGTTATTCTTTCCAATCAATCCATTGGGCTATTCCTATAAGTGTCACAAACAGCCCTAGAGTTCGTACTATAATAACACCTTAAGATACAAATCAACCAAAACCCTAATGTCACCTAGATACTCCAATGTCACCTCAAGTATCCGTGGGTATGATTATACGATATGCATCACACAATCTCAATTCATCTACTCAAACCAACACATAGAACCTCAAAGAGTGCCCAAAGTTTCTACCGGAGAGTCACGACGAAAACTTGTGCCAACCCCTATGCATAGGTTCATGGGCGGAACCCGCAAGTTGGTCACCAAAACATACATCAAGTGGCACGTGATATCCCATTGTCACCACAAATACGCACGGCAAGACATACGTCAAGTGTTCTCAAATCTTTAAAGACTCAATCCGATAAAATAACTTCAAAGGGGAAACTCAATCCATTACAAGAGAGAAGAGGGGGATAAGAAACATAAGATCCAACTATAATAGCAAAGCTCGCGATACATCAAGATCGTGCCAAATCAAGAACATGATAGAGACAGATCAAACACATAGCTACTGGTACATACCCTCAGCCCCGAGGGTGAACTACTCCCTCCTCGTCATGGAGAGTGCCAGGATGATGAAGATGGCCACCGCTGAGGGATCCCCCCTCCGGCAGGGTGCCAGAACAGGGTCCCGATTAGGTTTTTGGTGGCTACAGAGGCTTGCGGCGGCGGAACTCCCGATCTAATCTCTGTTCTGGAAGTTTTACGATACGTAGGTATATATGGGTGCAGGAGGTACGTCGGTGGAGCTGCGGGGGCCCCATGAGGCAGGGGGGGCGCGCCCCCCACCCTCATGGCCAGCTCCTGTATCTTTTGACGTAGAGTCCAAGTCTATCTGGTGGCTTTCCTTCCAAAAATAACTTCTCCAGTTAATTTCGTTCCGTTTCGACTCCGTCTGATATTCCTTTTCTTCGAAACACTGAAATAGGCATAAAACAACAAATCTAGGTTGGGCCTCCGGTTAATAGGTTAGTCCCAAAAATAATATAAAAGTGGATAATAAAGCCCAATATTGCCTAAAACAGTATATAATATAGCATGGAGCAATAAAAAATTATAGATACGTTGGAGACGTATCAAGCATCCCCAAGCTTAATTCCTGAAAGTGCGTTATATCGACTAGAGGGGGGTGAATAGGCGATTTTTATGAAATTCTTCACTGAGGAATTTGCTCGTGAGGAAATTCCTTAGCGAAGAAATACTAACAGCGGAATAAGTACTCAGAAGTAAAGATAACAGATTACATGCATGGTCATCATGATGAAATGAAGACAAACACAGAGTACAGAAAGCGTAGGCACAGGATAACTCTAGATGAAGACAAACAGACTGAAGAAATTGAACTGAGGAATTTGTGAAAGTCTTCAGTCAAATTCTTCAAACACAGATATGAACAAACAGACAACACAGTAATGAGGAAATGAAGGTGTTGAGGAAATGAAACCAGTAAGCTTGGTGAAGACAATGATTTGGTAGACCAGTTCCAACTGCTGTCTCAGTTGTACGTCTGGTTGGAGCGGCTGAGTATTTAAACTCGAGGACACACAGTCCCGGACACCCAGTCCTGAGCACGCAGCTCGGGACACCAAGTCCTCACCGTATTCTCCTTGAACTAAGGACACACAGTCCTCGTCCAATCACTCATGGTAAGTCTTCAGGTTACTTCCAAACCTTCACATACTTGGTCACTCGGCAATCCACAATTCCTCTTGGATGCTCTAGACCTTGACGCCTAACCGTCTGGAAGAAGCACAGTCTTCAAAGGTAACAAGGGTCGGATCCACGCAGGATCAATCTCTTCAGTGATGCTCAATCACTTTGGGTTTGTAGGTGTTTTGGGTTTGGGTTTGGATTTTCCTCACTTGATGATTTTCGCTCAAAGTCCTCGGAGGATGGGTTGCTCTCAAATGACAAGTGTCAAGTTCTCTCGGAGCAGCCAACCAGCTAGTGGTTGAAGGGGGCGGCTATTTATAGCCTAGGGAGCAGCCCGACATGATAAGACATAAATGCCCTTCAATGATATGACCGTTAGGTGGACAAGATATTTTAGGACAGCTGGCGCGTGGCACAGCAACGGTCGGAAATTTGGAGTACAAATTCCTCAGGGCTATCATGTTCCTCACTATGTAGGCAATTCGCACTGGCAAATTCCTAACTCCTCAGTCACAGCAAAGTCCTCAGTGACCAGAAGAACTGCGTCTCTGTCACTGAAGAAATTGACTGAACTGTATGACATTTCCAATGGCTTCACTCGAAGGGATTGGTAGGTGTAGGATTTGAGTTGAGCATCACATGGAAATTTTCTCCTTAGTATTTCCTCGACCCCCTTTAACAGTACGGTGTTTCCTATGACTCAAGAAAGAGAAAAAATGAAACTACGAAAACAAAAGTCTTCACGTTTCACGTTCCTCGAACGAATACCAAGTCTTCAAGGTCACACCAATTTCTTCACTTTCAAAGTCTTCAGAAAGTCTTCACTTGAAGAACTTCATTTTTAGGGGTCGACTTTTCCTGTAAATATCAAACTCCTCATAGACTTATAGACCTGTGTACACTCATAAACGCATTAGATGCTTAACCTATAAGTCTTCAATACACCAAAATCACTAAGGGGCACTAGATGCACTTACAATCTCCCCCTTTTTGGTGATTGATGACAACATAGGTTAAGTTTTCAACGGGGAAAAATATATGAAGTGTAGAAACTGATATTGAGGAATTTGATTGCAAGATATAGAAGAACTCCCCCTGAAGTTGTGCATAGTGAGGAATTTGCTTTTGAGGCAATGCACACTTGAAGAGTTAAATCATGGAGATCTCCCCCTATATCTTGTAATTCATACACGCATTTTATATATGATATGAAGAATTTGAAATGCATGATGAAATATGGTGCCTGATGCAATTCAGCATGCGTGCGATAACATTAATGAGGAATAAGCATGCAGAATAGCGCATCAAAAGTATCAGAGCTCAAGCATGTATCGAAGTATCAGAGCATAGAGTGACAAAAGTATCAGAGCACCGAGCACCATAGGGTTTAAGATTACAAGTCGATCCAATAAAAGTTTCAAAAGAACGAGAGTTGTAACTTAAAAAATATGCCCTTATTATAGACCCGCTTGAAGACTAACTCAGATTTCTCCCCCTTTGTCATCAAATGACCAAAAGTATCGAAACTGAGGACTAACGCCCCTGAAGATATTCAAGTTGATGGAGGAGCGCCAGTGTTGTTGTTGGGGTCGGTTGCTGAAGTTGGGCCCGCAGTGTCGTCCAAGTCTTCATTTTCATCAGTGTCGCGCGATGAAGAATATGAACTGGCCACCAGAGAAGGAACCTTGACCTTCTTGAATTTCTTCGGCGGAGGTGCCGACCAGGCAAATTCTTCTTTGAGGCCCATGTTCTCCAAATCTGCAGCACTATATACTTGAGACAGAACAGCCCAGGTGCGGTTGAAGGTTTCATGAAGGTAGTAATGGTTTTTCTTCACTGCATTATATGTGGCAGTCATGTTGTGAAGAATTGAACCAAACTGACGCTTGACCCATTTGTGATTGCGATCAACCTTTTGATGAAGACTGAGGAGTAACTCACGATCAGTCATCATCCTGGGTGCTGTGGCTTGAGGATTTGTCTTGGCAGTATTAGCAGCAGAGTCATGTGTGGCAGAGTCATCATTGGTGGAATAAGAAGTAGCCTTGCGAAATTGACCATCCAATGGACGAATGCCTTCATCTATCACAGCAGTGGCCTTGCCCTTTTCATTAGCTGAGGAAAATGTCCTTTTGAGGACTTCAATAGGAGGCAAGTAGCTGCAGTGGTTGAGAGTTTCAGCCTTGTAGTTGAGTGAAGACCTTGTCCTGATGAATCTCATAATCCAAGGTGCATAAGGCTTCAGCTCAAATGGTGACATAGCAATGTTGGCCAGAGTCCTCATGAAGAAATCATGGAAGTTTATGGGAACGCCATGTATGATATTGAAAAGCATATTCTTCATGATGCCAACAATTTCTTCATCGAAAGAATCGTGTCCTTTGATGGGACTGATTGTCTTCGTCAGAATGCGATAGACAGTCCTAGGCACATACATCAATTCCTTGACGAGGAATTTGGTACGAGGTGATTGCCCTGGCTGCTTCATGAGCACTTGCATATAGTGGTTTGACAGTTCAAGTTCATCATACACGCAACGCGCATCTTCAGTGGGTGGACTAAGAGAAAGGCAGCGAAGCAATTCAGTTGTTGGGGCCTTGTAATGTGTATTTTCAGTCATCCAGTCCAGAACCCATGAATTGACATTTTCAGAGTTGTGATGTGCAGTGTAGCATAGAACTGAAGAATAAGTTCTTCATTCCAATCGCATATATCTGTGCAGAAGTTGAGTAGCCCAGCGTCGTGAAGAACACTAAGGACTGGCGTAAAGCACGGCATTGATTCCATATCCACGTGAGGAATATGTGCATGGTCGAAGACTTTGTCTTTGTTGTAAAGCACTGAGGAATAGAAGTTTGCTTGGCTGGCAGTCCAGAAACGCCTCTTCCTTACGCGAGCAGAGTCATAAGGATTGTATTCAGTGAAGAATACGTGCTCGCCATAGAAGTCTTCAGCCTTGAATTTCTATTTGCGTGAGAATGGATCCTTTGGCCTTGGCAGAGGAGTGTCAGTGAGTTGCATCACGACCTCAGGAATCACAAGCTCAGGTTCTTCAGGCTGAGAAATTTCAGGATTTTCCTCAGGTGCAGTCACCTTGTCTGTTTCAGCAGCAGTTTCTTCAGCACAAGTGGCTCGGAATTTCTTCATTCACAGAAGCAGTGGGATGAGTTGCATCAGAGCCCAATTTTGCGGTTGGTGAAGGAGAGTGAGGAATTTGCTGCAGGGGAGTGAAGAGTGGGGAATTGGGATGCTGACTTTCCCAGAAGTCGTCATTCATTACTGGAGTTGTGCTTCCAATATCCACATCTTCATCATCAATTTCTTCAACACCAGCCTCTTCAGCATCAAACTGAGGCATTGGTGATGAGACTATTGGGGTTGAAGGGATTGTATCCACTTCAATTTCTTCATCAATCTGCTCTGAGGAAGCAGCAGACTGAGTTTCTTCATCTGATCCACTTGGGATCTCATAATCTTCACCAAAAGGAGCAAGGTCCTTTGATGGCATGGAGGAGATAGGAACAACATCAATTGGATTGGCAAATGAGCTGGCCATGTGCTTCATCTTCTTTGGGACTGAAGATTCTGAAGCACTTGATGCTTTCCTTTTCTTCACTGCAGCTCGCTCTGCAGCCTTGGTTTTCTTCGCATCTAAAGCAGAGGGAAGAATTGGAGTTGGAGTTGGTGCAGGTGGAGCTGAGGAATCTGGTTAATTTTCTTCAGGCACAACTGATGCAGTTGCCCTGGTCTCTTCATTTCTTCAGGCGCACCACTAGTGGATGCCCTGGCAATTTCATCAACGGCTGGAGCAGAGTCATCAGCCTTGGAACTAGCATTTTCTTCAGCAGCCTGAACTTCATCAGCGGTGCTGGCATGTTCTTCAGTTTGCTGAACAGATGCTTCAGCTTGAGGAATTTGTTGCTTTGAGGCAGTACCCTTGGTGAAGGTATCAGTCAGCCTCACAAATCTGACCTTGGCTCCTTGCCAATCAGCATAGTACGAGTCAAAGTTGTCGCTGAGGGCTTTGATCTCAGCCTGCATCTTGACAAGTTCCTCAGGCTTCATTTTGAGAACATTTTTCTTCAGCAGCTTCTCTTTGCGGTACTGGGATTTCTTGATCTCTCTGCCCCTATCATATTTCCACTTCTCCTCTTGGATGAAGTGAGTTAGCATGTGACTTTGGCCAGGTGTCAGCTTGAAATCAGGCATAGGAGTGTTGGTATACTTGTGCCATAGATCAATATAGTCTAGGATCGCCTTTGGATCCAAAAGCAGGGGCACAGGTGTGCCTTTGGCTTTAGCAGCCCTTTCTTGGCGGTCTCTGATGATTTCGGCGAGTTCTTCTTCATCAGCTTCATCATCATCAGATGGCATACTGAAGACCACTTGCTTCTTTGGACTTGGGCGAGTGCCGCGTCCAGCGGTAGCCTTTTTCTTCAATAACGAGGGTCCAGCTGAGGATTTTGGTGCAGCTGAGGAACTAGCTGAGACACCAGAGGCAATAGAGATGCCAGTTGTCCTTTGGCATGAGGCCAGATGCACAGGAGCTGAGGACTTTGTGGGAGCAGGAGCAGCAGAAGGAATTTGCTTTGAAGATTTTGAAGATTCTGGCCGTGAGGGCGCAGCTGAGGAACTTGGCCGTGAGGGCATTGAAGGTGAAGCACTTGGCTTACGAGCAGGCTTCTTCATCATTGACTTCCTCGGCTTGGCAGAAACCTCAGTGGCAGCAGCAGCAGCAGATTCTTCATTGAATTTCCTTACTGCTTCTTTTGCTTGCTTTTGTAGTTTACGCTGGCGCTTGGCCCATTATTGAGGAAATTCCTCACCTCTTCTGATGCTAGAGGGATCAGCCACTTGGCCACGTGCCAATGGAGGGCGTTGACTTAGGAGTAACATATCTGTACTCCCTCCATTCTCTTGCCCATCTCCTTTCAATCCTCTGTATGCGCACCTTGCGCTGATTTCTATCTTCTTCAGTAGGTGTGCAGTACCCAGCATAAATGTCCTCAGGGATTTCAAATGCAGTCATGACCTCTGGTCTCTTTCCTCCTTTTTGCGGCCTTTTACCTTCAGCCATTTTCTTCAAATGAGGAATTTGAACAATGGAATTCTCTGAAGAAGCATGCAACTTTTCTTCGAGGAACGCTGCAAATGAGTTAAGTTGATGAGAACCTAAGGATTCAGCAGCGGACATGTGTACCTGTGAACAGAGTATAGTTGCGAGGAATTTGAAGAGGTCATATGCATTCTCAGAGGGTTTTTCATAAAGAACAAGTTTTGAGGAATTTGACCAGATTCGTCTTGAGGAATTTCACTAAGCTCCATGTATATCTTAGGTTCCAGAGTTGTATAGATTGAGAATCCACAGAATTGAGGAATCTTGAAGAAATTTAGACTTAGGGAAATGAATCAAGAACAGAGAATAAGTGAGGTGTTTTGTGTGTGAGGATTTGAAGAATAAAAACACCTTTGAATATTTTGTAGAAAAACTTCAAATCAAAGAGGGCAGTAAAAATAGCTTTTAATTAACCTGAATGAAGAACACGGCGAACTGTGAGTTGGAACAGAGAAGTTCGTCAATGCAGATCTTCCACGCCCTAACTTGGCGGAGGAAGACGTCTACGGCGGCGGCGGAGGTGAAGATTTCCGCTGTCGACGCGAGTACGTCGGCGATGAGGTCGAGGCAGTGAAGCTTTTCCTCACCGACGACGATGGAGTAGCAACGGCGCTAGGGTTTGGAGAGCTCGAGCGAGGTAAAGGAAGTGAGGATGGCAACGGAGGGGTATTTATAGCCGCAGTAAAAACTGCTCGTCCGAAGATCTAGGACTAACATGCCCCTGGCCGTTCTCCTTCACTTGACATGTGTCACCCACGTACCGTGTAGTGGAGATCGTGTAAGATCGTGGGTGAGTAAAATAATCCATCGTGGGAAGTGGAACGGATTGCGCGGCAAAACCGAAGGTTTGGATAAGATTAGTTTTAACGTTCCGTTCGCAATTTCTTCAGCTGACAGGGACACAGTGAAGAATTTGAACGAGTTTCAAATAGAACGCACATGAAGAACTTGTGAATAGAATGGATTGAGTATAGCATAGAGGGGAAGGGTCCGATCACATTCACTTAGCAGAAAAAAAATTCCAACTTGAAGAAATAGCTATAAGTGAATGCTGTAGAGGACATAAACTCATATATATATATATATATATATATATATATATATATATATATATATATATATATATATATATATATATATATATATATATATATATATATATATATATATATATATATATATATAGCAAATGAAGAAAAACGACGGCACAAGTGAAGACTTTGTAAAGTTTGAAGAATTTGAAAAACTGAAGAATTTCAAAAGTTGAGGCAAACTCAAATCGAAGATTTTCAACTTTTGTGGTGGCGTGACCCACCGTGTAAGAATGATGATTTCAGACACCGCGTACAATTGTCGTAGGGTTCTGAGGATCAAATTCTTCATTAATTTCTTCACACTTAGAGTGTTATTCTTCATTAATTGAAGAAAAACGTTTCTTCATGTGTTGCACATCTAAGTCATCAATTATGCATAAGTGTTAGGATGAGTACATTTTCAAAGTACATTCGAAGATTCTAAGTTATTTAGCTCACACCGCAACTTGCTAAATCTCTTCTCATCCAAGGGCTTAGTGAAGATATCGGCTAGCTGTTCTTCAGTCTTCACATGCTCAATAGAAATGTCGCCCTTCAACACATGATCACGAAGAAAATGATGACGAATCTGAATGTGCTTTGTCTTCGAGTGTTGAACTGGGTTTTGAGCAATCTTGATGGCACTCTCATTGTCACAGAGGAGAGGCACATTCTTCACGTTGACTCCATAGTCCTTGAGTGTTTGCTTCATCCATAGTAGTTGAGCACAGCAAGAACCAGCAGCAATGTACTCAGCTTCAGCAGTAGACAGTGATACGCAGTTCTGTTTCTTCGAGGACCAACAGACCAAGGATCGTCCGAGGAAATGACAAGTACCAGATGTTGACTTGCGATCCACACGGTCACCAGCATAGTCAGAATCAGAATATCCAATGAGGTCAAAGTCTGAGCCCTTGGGGTACCATAATCCTAGTGTTGGTGTGTGAGCTAGATATCGAAGAATATGCTTCACAGCCATATGGTGTGATTCCTTCGGTGCAGCTTGAAATCGTGCACACATGCAAACACTAAGCATTATATCTGGCCTAGATGCACATAAGTACAATAAAGAGCCAATCATGGAGCGGTATACCTTGTGATCGAAGTCAGTACCATTTTCATATGTGCATAGATGACCATTTGTGGGCATAGGAATTTTGAGACCTTTGCAATCTTGCATGCCGAATTTCTTCAGGACATCCTTGAGGTATTTCTCCTGAGATATGAATATCCCATTGTGCTGTTGACAAATTTGTAGACCTAAGAAGAATTTCAATTCTCCCATCATAGACATTTGATATTCTTCACTCATCATATAGGCAAATTCATCACTATAACGTTGGTCAGTACAGCCAAAGATGATATCATCAACATATATTTGGCACACAAACAGTTCACCATCATATGATTTAGTAAAAAGAGTGGGATCGAGTGAACCGGGTGTGAAGCCTTTCTTCATGAAGAATTCCTTCAATGTGTCATACCACGCCCGTGGGGCCTGCTTGAGGCCATAGAGGGCCTTGTTAAGTCTGAAGACTTTGTCAGGATGTTTTGGATCTTCAAAACCTGGTGGTTGAGCAACATATACTTCTTCCTCAATCTTACCATTGAGGAATGCACTTTTCACATCCATTTGGTATAAGATGATATCATGATGGTTAGCATAAGCAAGTAATATGCGAATAGCTTCAAGTCTAGCAACAGGTGCAAAAGTTTCATCGAAATCAATTCCTTCAACCTGTGTGTAGCCTTGAGATACTAGTCGTGCCTTATTCCTCACCACAACACCATTTTCATCTTGCTTGTTGCGGTAGATCCACTTTGTACCAATGATGTTATGCTTGCGAGGATCGGGACGATTGACCAGTTCCCATACGTTGTTGAGCTTGAACTGATGTAATTCTTCTTGCATGGCCTTAATCCACTCAAGCTCCAGAAATGCTTCATCTACCTTAGTGGGCTCTGTGATAGAGACAAAAGCAAAGTGCCCATAAAAGTTAGATAGATGTGAAACTTTTGAGCGTGTGAGAGGACCTGGTGCTCTAATGTCATCGATGACCTTCTCCATTTGCACTTCTTTTGCAATGCGAGGGTGAGTTGGTTGCCGTTGAGGAATTTGATCAGCATTTTCTTCAGCATCAATTTCCTCAGCATTTTCTTCAGGTGTATCAGTTCGACGTTCTTCATGTTCTGGAATGAATTCTTCAGCAGATTCTTCAGTAGGAATGATATCTTCAGTAGCCTTGTGCTTGATCGATTCCTCAGGTGCTGGTTCATCTAACACAGAAGGTAGGTGCTCTCTTTGCGAGCCATTAGTTTCATCGAACCGCACATCTACAGTTTCAACAATCTTGTGAAGAACATTGTTGAAGACTCTGTAGGTGTGCAAGTCCTTTCCGTAACCAAGCATGAAACCTTCATGTGCTTTCGGTGCAAATTTAGAGTTGTGATGAGGATCTCTAATCCAGCATTTAGCACCGAAGACATTGAAATAACTCACATTGGGTTTCTTGTCAGTGAGGAGTTCATAGGCAGTCTTCTTGAAGAATTTGTGAAGATACACTCTGTTGATGATATGGCACGCAGTATCAATTGCATCAACCCAGAAACGACGAGGGGTTTTGTACTCATCGAGCATAGTGCGAGCCATCTCAGCAAGAGTCCTGTTCTTGTGCTCCACGACGCCATTCTGTTGAGGAGTATAAGGAGCAGATAATTCATGAGTAATACCAAGTTCGTCAAGATAGTCATCGAGACCTGAATTCTTGAACTCAGTGCCATTGTCACTTCTGATGTGCTTGATCTTCACACCAAAGTTAGTTGAAGCCCTCGAGGAAAATCGTTTGAAGACTTCCTGCACTTTAGTTTTGTAAGAGACAAGGTGCACCCATGTGTAACGAGAGTAATCATCAACAATAACAAAACCATATTGAGATGCTTCATTAGAGACAGAGGAATAATGGTTAGGACCGAAGAGATCCATGTGAAGCAATTCAAATGGACGAGTAGTGGTCACGATAGTCTTTGCTGGATGCTTGGCCTTGGTCATCTTTCCAGCTTCACAGGCACCGCATAAGTGATCCTTGAGGAATTTGACATTCTCAATGCCAATGACATGCTTCTTCTTCGCAAGCGTGTGCAGATTCCTCATGCCTGCATGACCAAGTCGTCGATGCCATAGCCATCCTTCTGAAGTGTTTGCAAGTAGGCACACGGCAGGTTGTGAATCTGCAGAGAAATCAACAATATACAAGTCTCCTCTCCTAAAGCCTTCGAAGACTTTGGATTTGTCAGATTCCATAATCACAACACAACGATACTTGCCGAAGACAACAACCATATCTAGATCACAAAGCATTGAGACAGACATAAGATTGTATCCTAAGGACTCAACAAGCATGACTTTGTCCATGTGTCGATCCTTTGTGATAGCAACCTTACCTAGACCCAATACCTGACTTTTGCTTTTATCAGCGAAGATGATATGCTTCATGTGTGATGCTGATAAGGGAGCATCCATCAACAGATTCTTGTCACCGGTCATGTGATTTGTACATCCACTATCAAGTACCCATTCAGTGGCTTTGGGTTGATCATCCTGCAGATGAATTAGTGCAACTTACGAACCTCATATACTTCAGTAGTGAAGAATATGATATCACAATTAACAGATCAATTTCATCAAGCAGTAGAACCGATAAAACAGAGGGAGGACGTGTGAAATGAAAGTTCATTTCATCATGGTTAGCCTGCGTCCTTTCAGGCATTTTTGTCACGTCCCCAGCAAATTCTTCAGACGTTACAGCACGTCTGGAGACCTGACCCTGCAGAAGAGATTAGTTCTTTTTCTTCACCACCCACATCTGAAGGGGTGGCAAAGAGTTCATCACTCTGGGAGCTCCATATGAGAATGGTGGCAAAGCAGCCAAACCATTTCGTTTCACATAAGAGGGGTTAGGATAAGCATATGAATAAGCAGAGAAATTCTTCGAGGACTTATGTACATAATAATTTGAAGAATAATGCTCATATTCATATCCCTTGGCTCTTTCCTGCGAAACAGAGTTGTTAGCACGATGATGTTCATATGAGGACTTTGATCCATGTGAGGAATTTGATCCTCTTGAGGAATTTGGTCTGTATGAGGACTTGGATCCATATGAAGAATTTGGTCCATATGAAGGATTAGATCTGGGGTTCCTTTTCTTCACAGGTGGTGTCATGAGGACATTCACCTGAAGACTTTCAAGGCAGCTCTTGGGAACCCAGATTTTCTTCATAGGGGAACTGTTCCTGCAGTTAGTGCCAACATATCTAGCAAATACTTCACCATTCTGATTTTTGAACAGTTTATAGTTGGAGTTAAATGACTCATCAGAAGAATGAGAAGATTCACATGTATAGCCAGATAAATCAGATGGATCAACTGGAGGTCCCTTTGCAGCAACCCATGAGGTTTTGGGGTACTGCTCAGGCTTCCAATAAGTACCATCCGCATTGAGTTTCCTCTCAAAAGCAATACCCTCTTTCCTAGGGTTCCTGTTGAGGATCTGCTTTTTAAGCACATCACAAAGAGCCTGATGCCCTTTGAGGCTTTTGTACATGCCTGTCATGTACAATTCCTTCAGCCCTGCATCGTCAGTGATACTAGCAATGTCCTCAGATGAGGAATTAGTGATAGTAGAGACAGGTGAAGAATTTGTAACATTTGAAGCATTTGAACATTCAGGTGAAGAATTAGCAGATTCTCGTTCAATGCATTTTAAACATGGAGGAATAAATTCTTCCTGAGCAGCGCTGATTTGGTGAGCAAGTAATGAATCGCGCTCCTTCTGAAGATCCTCATAACTCACTCTTAGCTTCTCAAGATCTTGCTTCTTTTGAAGATATTCATAAGAAAGCTTCTCATGATCAGATAAGAGAGTGTTATGATGATTTTGAAGGTTGTCAAGCTTAGTCTGAAGTCTCTGAAGATTTTCAGTCAAGGCCTTAGTGCGATCCATTTCTTCACCCAACATATCATCACTTCTGTCTAGCATGTTTTGAACCTTTTCAAAAGCCTTGTGTTGTTGCACATCAATCTTAGCAAGTTTAGAGTAGCTAGGCTTAAGATTTTCATCAGATTCATCATCACTAGATTCAGAGGAGGCGTATTTGAGTACCTTGGCACCCTTTGCCATGAAGCAATAGGTGGGAGCGTAGTCATCACTGCCTTCGTCAGCCTTGTTGGTGAGATCACTTTCTTCAGCGTTGAAGATGGATTTGCTGATGAATGCAGTAGCGAGGGCTAGGCTCGCCACACCAGACTCAGAGTCTTCAGATTGTTCCTCTTCCTCATTTTCTTCAGATTCAGCCTCAGAGACCATTTCCTTGCCAATGAATGCCCGAGCCTTCTTGGAGCTGCTCTTCTTGTGAGACGAAGACTTCGAGGATTTTGATGATGAAGATTTTGAGGATTTCTTCTTTTTCTTCGCATCATCAGAACTGTAATCCTTGTATTTATTCTTCTTTGATTCCTTTTCCCACTGAGGACAATCTTGAATGTAATGTCCTGGTTTCTTGCACTTGTGACAAAGCCTCTTCTTATAGTCACTGGTTGAGGAATCGTTGCTCCTTGAGGATTTTCCAAAACGACCACGTCTTGAGAACTTCTGGAATTTCTTCACAAGCAGTGCCAGATCATGACTTAGTTCTTCAGGAACACCAAGGCTGCTATCAGAGTCTTCATCTTCGGACTCAGATACTACCTTGGCCTTCAGTGCACGTGATCTGCCATAGCTCGAACCGTAGAGATCTCTCTTCTCAGCAAGCTGGAACTCATGAGTGTTTAGCCTCTCAAGGATATCAGCGGGGTCAAGTGACTTGTAATCAGCACGCTCTTGAATCATCAGTGCCAGAGTGTCAAATGAGGAATCAAGCGATCTCAGCAATTTCTTTACCACCTCATGGTCGGTGATGTCAGTGGCACCAAGTGCTTGAAGCTCATTTGATATGTCAGTGAGGCGATCGAAGGTTTGCTGAACATTTTCATTGTCGAGTCTTTTGAAGCGGTTGAAGAGATTGCGAAGAACATCAACTCGAGAATCACGCTGAGTTGAAACTCCTTCATTGACTTTGGACAGCCTATCCCAGATAAGCTTAGCAGTTTCCAAAGCACTCACTCTACCATACTGTCCTTTGCTCAGATGACCACATATGATATTCTTCGCTTGGGAATCAAGTTGCTTGAATCTCTTCACATCGGTAGCGTTCAGTGAGGGTGAGACGGAGGGAACACCATTTTCCACAACATACCAGAGATCGTTATCAATTGCCTCAAGATGCATGCGCATCTTGTTCTTCTAGTAGGGGTAGTCCATCCCATCAAAGGCAGGACACCCAGCAGAGACCTTGATCATACCTGCGGTCGACATAACTAAAACTCCAGGCGGTTAAACCAAAATCACATAGAACAAGGGAGTACCTTGCTCTGATACCAATTGAAAGTGCGTTATATCGACTAGAAGGGGGTGAATAGGCGTTTTTTATGAAATTCTTCACTGAGGAATTTGCTCGTGAGGAAATTCCTTAGCGAAGAAATACTAACAGCGGAATAAGTACTCAGAAGTAAAGATAACAGATTACATGCATGGTCATCATGATGAAATGAAGACAAACACAGAGTACAGAAAGCGTAGGCACAGGATAACTCTAGATGAAGACAAACAGACTGAAGAAATTGAACTGAGGAATTTGTGAAAGTCTTCAGTCAAATTCTTCAAACACAGATATGAACAAACAAACAACACAGTAATGAGGAAATGAAGGTGTTGAGGAAATGAAACCAGTAAGCTTGGTGAAGACAATGATAAGGTAGACCAGTTCGAACTGCTGTCTCAGTTGTACGTCTGGTTGGAGCGGCTGAGTATTTAAACTCGAGGACACACAGTCCCGGACACCCAGTCCTGAGCACGCAGCTCAGGACACCAAGTCCTCATCGTATTCTCCTTGAACTAAGGAAACACAGTCCTCGTCCAATCACTCGTGGTAAGTCTTCAGGTGACTTCCAAACCTTCACAGACTTGGTCACTCGGCAATCCACAATTCCTCTTGGATGCTCTAGACCTTGACGCCTAACCGTCTGGAAGAAGCACAGTCTTCAAAGGTAACAAGCATCGGATCCACGCAAGATCAATCTCTTCAGTGATGCTCAATCACTTTGGGTTTGTAGGTGTTTTGGGTTTGGGTTTGGATTTTGCTCACTTGATGATTTTCGCTCAAAGTCCTCGGAGGATGGGTTGCTCTCAAATGACAAGTGTCAAGTTCTCTCGGAGCAGCCAACCAGCTAGTGGTTGAAGGGGGCGGCTATTTATAGCCTAGGGAGCAGCCCGACATGATAAGACATAAATGCCCTTCAATGATATGACCGTTAGGTGGACAAGATATTTTAGGACAGCTGGCGCGTGGCACAGCAACGGTCGGAAATTTGGAGTACAAATTCCTCAGGGCTATCATGTTCCTCACTGTGTAGGCAATTCGCACTGGCGAATTCCTAACTCCTCAGTCAGAGCAAAGTCCTTAGTGACCAGAAGAACTGTGTCTCTGTCACTGAAGAAATTGACTGAACTGTATGAGATTTCCAATGGCTTCACTCGAAGGGATTGGTAGGTGTAGGATTTGAGTTGAGCATCACATGGAAATTTCCTCCTTAGTATTTCCTCGACCCCCTTTAACAGTACGGTGTTTCCTATGACTCAAGAAAGAGAAAAAATGAAACTACGAAAAGAAAAGTCTTCACACTTCACGTTCCTCGAACGAATACCAAGTCTTCAAGGTCACACCAATTTCTTCACTTTCAAAGTCTTCAGAATATCAAAGTCTTCACTTGAAGAACTTAATTTTTAGGGGTCGACTTTTCCTGTAAATATCAAACTCCTCATAGACTTATAGACCTGTGTACACTCATAAACGCAATAGATGCTTAACCTATAAGTCTTCAATACACCAAAATCACTAAGGGGCACTAGATGCACTTACAATTCCTTCTCGTCCTCGAGTAGGTAAATGATAAAAAAGATATTTTTTGATGTGGAATGCTAGTTGGCATAATTTCAATGTAATTCTTCTTGCTTGTGATATGAATATTCAGATCCGAAAGATTCAAGACAAAAGTTCATATTGACATACTAACTAAGCAATTATGTCATCTCAAAATAGCATGGCCAAAGAAAGTTCATCCCTACAAAATCATATAGTTTAGTCATGCTCCATCTTCGTCACACAAGAATGCTCTCATCATGCACAACCCCGATGACAAGCCACGCAATTGTTTCATACTTTAATAATCTCAAACTTATAAACCTTCACACAATACATGAGAGCGAGCCATGGACATAGCACTATGGGTGGAATAGAATATGATGATGGGGGTTATGTGGAGAAGACAAAAAGGAGAAAGTCTCACATCAACGAGGCTAATCAATGGGCTATGGAGCTGCCCATCGATTGATGTTAATGCAAGGAGTAGGGATTGCCATGCAACGGATGCACTAGAGCTATAAATATATGAAAGCTCAAAAAAAGAAACTAAGTGGGTGTGCATCCAACTTGCTTGATCACGAAGACCTAGGGCACTTGAGGAGGCCCATTGTTGGAATATACAAGCCAAGTTCTATAATGAAAAATTCCCACTATCATATGAAACTGATAACTCAAGAGACTCTCTATATGAAGAACATCGTGCTACTTTGAAGCACAAGTGTGGAAAAAAGGATAGTAGAATTGCCCCTTTTTATTTTTATTTTTTGGGCCTTCTTTTTTTTCTTTGGCCTTTCTCTTTTTTTGGGACAATGCTCTATTGCATGATGATCATCACACTTCTATTTATTTACAACTCAATGATTACAACTCGATACTAGAACAAAGTAAGACTCTATATGAATGCCTCCGGCGGTGTACCGAGATATGCAATGAATCAAGAGTGACATGTATGAAAGAGTTATGAATGGTGGCTTTGCCAAGAATACTATGTCAACTACATGATCATTCTAAGCAATATGACAATGATGAATGTGTCATGAAGAACGGTATGGTGGAATGTTGCATGGCAATATATCTCGGAATGGCTATGGAAATGCCATAATAGGTAGGTATGGTGGCTGTTTTGAGGAAGATATAAGGAGGTTTATGTGTGAAAGAGCGTATCATATCACGTGGTTTGGATGCACCGGCGAAGTTTGCACCAACTCTCAATGTGAGAAAGGGCAATGCACGGTACCGAAGAGGCTAGCAATGATGGAAGGGTGAGAGTGCGTATAATCCATGGACTCAACATTAGTCATAAAGAACTCATATACTTATTGCAAAAATCTACAAGCCATCAAAAACCAAAGTACTACGCGCATGCTCCTAGGGGGATAGATTGGTAGGAAAAGATCATCGCTCGTCCCATACCGCCACACATAAGGAGGACAATCAAATAACACCTCATGTTTCAAATTTGTTACATAACGTTTACCATACGTGCATGCTACGGGACTTGAAAACTTCAACACAAGCATTTCTCAAATTCACAACTACTCAACTAGCACAACTTTGATATTACTACCTCCATATGTCAAAACAATCATACATTATCAAACTTCTCTTAGTATTCAACACACTCATAAGAATTCTTACAAATCTTTTATGCTTAGCATATTAGGATTTTAAGCAAATTACCATGCTATTTAAGACTCTCAATAAAATATAAGTGAAGCACGAGAGTTCATCTATTCCTTCAAAATAAAACTACCACTATGCTCTAAAAGATATAAGTGAAGCACTAGAGCAAACAACAAACTACTCCGAAAGATATAAGTGAAGATCAATGAGTTGTTGTATAATTATGCAACTATATGAAGACTCTACCATTCAATAATTTCAGATCTTGATATTTTATTCAAACAGCAAGAAAATCTAAACAAAATAAAATGACGCTCCAAGCAAAACACATATCATGTGGCGAATAAAAATATAGCTCCAAGTAAAGTTACCGATGAACGAAGACGAAGGAGGGGATGCCTTCCAGGGCATCCCCAAGCTTAGACGCTTGGTTATCCTTGAATATTACCTTGGGTGCCTTGGGAATCCCCAAGCTTAGGCTCTTGCCACTCCTTATTCCGTAGTCCATCGAATCTTTACCCAAAACTTGAAAACTTCACAACACAAAACTTAACAGAAAACTCGTGAGCTCCGTTAGCGAAACAAAACAAAACACCACTTCAAGGTACTGTAATGAACTAATTATTTATTTATATTGGTGTTAAACCTACTGTATTCCAACTTCTCTATGGTTTATAAACTATTTTACTAGCCATAGAGTCATCAAAATAAGCAAACAACACACGAAAAACAGAATCTGTCAAAAACAGAGCAGTATGTAGTAATCTGTAACTAACGCAAACTTCTGGAACTCCAAAAATTCTAAAATAAACTGGTGGACCTGAGGAATTTGTCTAGTAATCATCTGTAAAAAGAATCAACTAAATATCACTCTCAAGTAAATAGTTCTAGCTAATCTCGTGAGCGCTAAAGTTTCTGTTTTTTACAACATGATCATAAAGACTTCACCCAAGTCCTCCCAAAGGTTCTACTTGGCACAAACACTAATTAAAACATAAAAACACATCTTAACAAAAGCTATATGGATTATTTATTCCTAAAAAGAACCAAAAAGGCAAGGAACTAAAATAAAATTGGGTTGCCTCCCAACAAGCGCTATTGTTTAACGCCCCTTGCTAGGCATGATGATTTCAATGATGCTCGCATAAAAGATAGGAATTGAAACATAAAGAGAGCATCATGAAGAATATGACTAGAACATTTAAGTCTAACCCACTTCCTATGCATAGGGATTTTGTGAGCAAACAATTTATGGGAACAATAATCAACTTGCATAGGAAGGTATAACAAGCATAACTTTAAAACTTTAAGCAAATAGAGAGGAAACTTGATATTATTGCGATTCCTACAAGCATATATTCCTCCCTCATAATAATTTTCAGTAGCATCATGAATGAATTCAACAATATAACTAGCACCTAAAGCATTCTTTTCATGATCTACAAGCATGGAAATTTTACTACTCTCCACGTAAGCAAAATTATTCTCATGAATAATAGTGGGAGCAAACTCAACAAAATAACTATCATGTGATTGAAAATTAAGATCAAGATGACAAGTTTCATGGTTATCATTATTCTTTAAAGCATACGTGTCATCACAATAATCATCATAGATAGGAGGCATGCTTTCATCATAGTAAATTTGCTCATCAAAGCTTGGGGGACAAAAAATATCATCTTCATCAAACATAGCTTCCCCAAGCTTGTGGCTTTGCATATCATTAGCTTCATGGATATTCAAGGAATTCATACTAACAACATTGCAATCATGCTCATCATTCAAAGATTTAGTGCCAAACTATTTAATGCACTCTTCTTCTAACACTTTGGCACAATTTTCTTTTCCATCATACTCATGAAAGATATTAAAAAGGTGAAGCATATGAGACAAACTCAATTCCATTTTTTGGTAGTTTTCTTTTATAGACTAACTAGTGCTAAAACAAGAAACAAAAAGATTCGATTGCAAGATCTAAAGATATACCTTCACTTACCTAGCCTCCCTGGCAACGGCGCCAGAAAAGAGCTTGATGTCTACTACACAACCTTCTTCTTGTAGACATTGTTGGGCCTGCAAGTGCACAGGTTTGTAGGACAGTATCAAATTTCCGTCAAGTGGATGACCTAAGGTTTATCAATCCGTGGGAGGCATAGGATGAAGATAGTCTCTCTCAAGCAACCCTGCAACCAAATAACAAAGAGTCTCTTGTGTCCCCAACACACCCAATACAATGGTAAATTGTATAGGTGCACTAGTTCGGCGAAGAGATGGTGATACAAGTGAAATATGGGTGGCAGATATAGGTTTTTGTAAACTGAAAATATAAAAACAGCAAGGTAGCAAGTGGTAAAAGTGAGTGTGAACGGTATTGCAAGGATAGGAAACAAGGCCTAGGGTTCAAACTTTCACTAGTGCAAGTCCTCTCAACAATAATAACATAGTTGGATCATATAACTATCCCTCAACATGCAACAAAGAGTCATTCCAAAGTCACTAATAGCGGAGAACAATCGAAGACATTATGGTAGGGTACGAAACCCCCTCAAAGTTACTCTTTCCAATCAATCCATTGGGCTATTCCTATAAGTGTCACAAACAGCCCTAGAGTTCGTACTAGAATGACACCTTAAGATACAAATCAACCAAAACCCTAATGTCACCTAGATACTCCAATGTCACCTCAAGTATCCGTGGGTATGATTATACGATATGCATCACACAATCTCAATCCATACATCAAGTGGCACGTGATATCCCATTGTCACCACATATACGCACGGCAAGACATACATCAAGTGTTCTCAAATCTTTAAAGACTCAATCTGATAAAATAACTTCAAAGGGGAAAATCAATCCATTACAAGAGAGAAGAGGGGGAGAAGAAACATAAGATCCAACTATAATAGCAAAGCTCGCGATACATCAAGATCGTGCCAAATCAAGAACACGAGAGAGAGAGATCAAACACATAGCTACTGGTACATACCCTCAGCCCCGAGGGTGAACTGCTCCCTCCTCGTCATGAGAGCGCCAGGATGATGAAGATGGCCACCGCTGAGGGATCCCCCCTCCGGCAGGGTGCCGAAACAGGGTCCCGATTAGGTTTTTGGTGGCTACATAGGCTTGCGGCGGTGGAACTCCCGATCTAATCTCTGTTCTGGAAGTTTTACGATACGTAGGTATATATGGGTGCAGGAGGTACGTCGGTGGAGCTGCGGGGGCCCCACGAGGCAGGGGGCGCGCTCTAGGGGGTTGGCGCGCCCCCCACCCTCGTGGCCAGCTCCCGTATCTTCTGACGTAGAGTCCAAGTCTATGTGGTGGCTTTCCTTGCAAAAATAACTTCTCCAGTTGATTTCGTTCCGTTTCGACTCCGTCTGATATTCATTTTCTTCGAAACACTGAAATAGGCATAAAACAGCAAATCTGGGCTGGGCCTCTGGTTAATAGGTTAGTCCCAAAAATAATATAAAAGTGCATAATAAAGCCCAATATTGCCTAAAACAGTATATAATATAGCATGGAGCAATCAAAAATTATAGATACGTTGGAGACGTATCAGGAGGCATGCCTTCTTTTTCGTGCAAACGTTGTAGGTCCTCCCGTGCCTCAGGTGTATCTTTTGTCTTCCCATACACGCCCAAGAATCCTAGCAGGTTCATGCAAAGGTTCTTCGTCGCGTGCATCACGTCGATTGAAGGGCGGACCTCTAGGTCTTTCCAGTAGGGTAGCTCCCAAAATATAGATTTCTTCTTCCACGTGGGTGTGTGTCCCTCAGCGTCATTCGGAACAGCTAGTCCGCCGGGACCCTTTCCAAAGATTACGTGTAAATCATTGACCATAGCAAGTACGTGATGACCGGTATGCATGGCGGGCTTCTTCCGGTGATCTGCCTCACCTTTGAAATGCTTTCCTTTCTTTCGACATTGATGGTTGGTCAGAAGAAATCGACGATGGCGCAGGTACACATTCTTCCTGCATTTCTCCAGGTATATACTTTCAGTTTCATCTAAACAGTGCGTGCATGCGTGGTATCCCTTGTTTGTCTGTCCTGAAAGGTTACTGAGAGCGGGCCAATCGTTGATGGTTACAAACAGCAACGCGCGCAGGTTAAATTCCTCCTGTTTGTGCTCATCCCATGTACATACACTGATTCCATTCCACAGCTATAAAAGTTCTTCAACTAATGGCCTTAGGTACACATCAATGTCGTTGTCGGGTTGCTTAGGGCCTTGGATGAGAACTGGCATCATAATGAACTTCCACTTCATGCACATCCAAGGAGGAAGGTTATACATACATAGAGTCACGGGCCAGGTGCTATGATTGCTGCTCTGCTCCCCGAAAGGATTAATGCCACCCGTGCTTAAACCAAACCATACGTTACTTGGGTCACCTGCAAACTCATCCCAGTACTTTCTCTCGATTTTTCTCCACTGCGACCCGTCAGCGGGTGCTCTCAACTTCCCGTCTTTCTTACGGTCCTCACTGTGCCATCGCATCAACTTGGCATGCTCTTCGTTTCTGAATAGACGTTTCAATTGTGGTATTATAGGAGCGTACCACATCACCTTCGCAGGAACCCTCTTCCTGGGGGGCTCGCCGTCAACATCACCAGGGTCATCTCGTCTGATCTTATACCGCAATGCACGCCATAACGGGCATGCGTCCAGATCCTTGTACGCACCACGGTAGAGGATGCAGTCATTAGGGCATGCATGTATCTTCTGCACCTCCAACCCTAGAGGGCATACGACCTTCTTTGCTGCATATGTACTGTCGGGCAAGTCGTTATCCTTTGGAAGCTTCTTCTTCAATATTTTCAGTAGCTTCTCAAATCCTTTATCAGGCACAACATTCTCCACCTTCCACTGCAGCAATTCTAGTACGGTACCGAGCTTTGTGTTGCCATCTTCGCAATTGGGGTACAACCCTTTTTTGTGATCCTCTAACATGCGATCGAACTTCAGCTTCTCCTTTTGACTTTCGCATTGTGTCCTTGCATCGACAATGACCCGGCGGAGATCATCATCATCAGACACATCGTCTGGTTCATCTTGATCTTCAGCAGCTTCCCCCGTTGCAGCATCACCGTATTCAGGGGGCACATCGTCGTCTGGTTCCTCTTGATTGTCAGCAGCTTCCCCCGTTGCAGCATCACCGTATTCGGGGGGCACATAGTTGTCATCGTCCTCTTCTTCTTCGTCGTCTTACATCATAACCCCTATTTCTCCGTGCCTCGTCCAAACATTATAGTGTGGCATGAAACCTTTGTAAAGCAGGTGGGTGTGAAGCATTTTCCTGTCAGAGTAAGACTTTGTATTCCCACATTTAGGGCATGGACAACACATAAAACCATTCTGCTTGTTTGCCTCAGCCACTTCGAGAAAATCATGCACGCCCTTAATGTACTCGGAGGTGTGTCTCTCACCGTACATCCATTGTCGGTTCATCTGCGTGCATTATATATAATTAAGTGTGTCAAAAACCATTACAGAACATCATGAATAGAAAATTAAGTGACCAAATTAATAGAAGTTCATCATCGCATTAAAACCAAAGTACATACATAGTTCTCATCTAACAACATATAGCTCTCCAGAGCATATAATTAATTAAACCATACATTAAAACTATGTAAAACATTTCAATGCGAAAACAAATGCGATCATAATCGCAACCAAGGTAACAATTGATCCAACGACATAATGATACCAAGCCTCGGTATGAATGGCATATTTTCTAATCTTTCTAATCTTCAAGCGCATTGCAACCATCTTGATCTTGTGATCATCAACGACATCCGCAACACGCAACTCCAATATCATATTCTCCTCCTCAAATTTTTTTATTTTTTCCTTCAAGAAATTGTTTTCTTCTTCAACTAAATTTAACCTCGCGATAATAGGGTCGGTTGAATTTCCGGTTCACATACCTCCTAGATAAATAAAATCTATGTCACGTTGGTCGGCATAATTTTCATAAACAATAAATGAACCAATAGTTATAAAGATAATATATACCACATCTGAATCATCGATAGGACGAGGGTCGACGGGGGCGGATACCAAAACCATCACACTATATAATAACAAGCAATAAAATAGTAAGAAAATTAGACAAGTATCTATCTAAAGTAAAAAAAATCTTCCAAAAAGACGATAAGAACAAGAGGCTCACTACGGTGGTGCCGGTGACGAGATCGGCGTGGGCGATCAACGGCGGTGAAGACGGGAATGGGACGTGACTGGCCGCTAAACCTAGACAAATCTCGAGGAAAATGGAGCTTTGAGGTCGAGCTTCGAGAGGAGAAAGCTTAACTAGTGTGGCTCGGGAATTTCATCGAACACCTCATGTGCATAGGAGGTGAGCTAGAGCACCACAAAGCCCTCCCCTCGCCGGCCAGAGAAAAACAGAGCACTGGAGTGCTTTGCTCGCGGGCGAGGAGTATATATAGGCACCTCATTGGTCCCGGTTTGTGGCATGAACCGGGACTAAAGGGCAGCCATTGGTCCCGGTTCAAGCCACCAAACGGGACCAATGGTGGTGGGTCAGGACCTAGGCCCATTGGTCCCGGTTCGTCCCACCAACCAGGACCAAAAGGTCCAGACGAACCAGGACCAATGGCCCACGTGGCCCGGCCGGCCCCCTGGGCTCACGAACCGGGTCCAATGCTCCCATGGGTCCTGGTTCTAGACTGAACCGGGACTAATGGGCTGACCCGGCCTGAACCTTAAGCATCGCTATGGATAAGAAGCTCTCATCGTAGTCAACTCCTTGAACTTGTCAAAAACCTTTCGCAACAAGTCGAGCTTTGTAGACAGTAATATTGCCGTCAACGTTAGTCTTCTTCTTGAAGATCCATTATATATTCTCTATGGCTTGCCGATCATCGGGCAAGTCAACCAAAGTCCACACTTTGTTCTCATACATGGGTCCCATCTCAGATTTCATGGCTTCAAGCCAGTTTGCGGAATCTGGGCTCATCATTGCTCCCTCATAGTTCGTAGGTTCGTCATGGTCAAGTAACATGACCTCCAGAACAGGATTACCATACCACTCTGGTGCGGATCTTAGTCTAGTTCACCTACGAGGTTCGGTAGTAACTTGATCAGAAGTTTCATGATCATCATCATTAACTTCCTCACTTACTAGTGTAGGAATCACTGGAACTGGTTTCTGTGATGAACTACTTTCCATTAAGGGAGCGGGTACAGTTACCTCATCAAGTTCTACTTTCCTCCCACTCACTTCTTTCGAGTGAAACTTCTTCGCTAGAAAGGATCCATTCTTAACGAATATCATGCCTTCGGATTTGTGGTAGAAGGTGTACCCAACAGTCTCCTTTGGGTATCCTATGAAGACACGTTTCTCTTATTTGGGTTTGAGCTTATCAGGTTGAAGCTTTTTCACATAAGCATCGCAGCCCCAAACTTTAAGAAACGTCAACATGGGTTTCTTGCCAAACCACAGTTCATATGGTGTCGTCTCAACGGATTTAGATGGTGCCCTATTTAACGTGAATGCAGCCGTCTCAAAAGCATAACCCCAAAACAAAAGCGGTAAATCAGTAAGAGACATCATAGATTGCATCATATCTAATAAAGTACGATTACGACTTTCGGACACACCATTACGCTGTGGTGTTCCGGGTGGCGTGAGTTGTGAAACTATTCCGCATTGTTTCAAATGAAGACCAAACTCGTAACTCAAATATTCTCCTCCATGTTCAGATTGTAGAAACTTTATTTTCTTGTTACGATGATTTTCCACTTCACTCTGAAATTCTTTGAACTTTTCAAATGTTTTAGACTTATATTTCATCAAATAGATATACCCATATCTGCTCAAATCATCTGTGAAGGTCAGAAAATAACGATACCTGCCGCAAGCAGTAACACTCATCGGACCGCATACATCAGTATGTATTATTTCCAACAAGTCTGTTGCTCGCTCCATTGTTCTGGAGAACGGAGTCTTAGTCATCTTGCCCATGAAGCATGGTTCGCAAGCATCAAGTGATTCATAATCAAGTGATTCCAAAATTCCATCAGAATGGAGTTTCTTCATGTGCTTTACACCAATATGGCCGAAACGGCAGTGCCACAAATAAGTTGCACAATCATTATTAAACTTGTATCTTTTGGCTTTAATACTGTGAATATGTGTATCACTACTATCGAGATTTAGTAAAAATAGAACACTCATCAAGGGTGCATGACTATAAAAGATATTACTCATATAAATAGAGCAACCATTATTCTTTTATTTAAATGAATAACCGTCTCGCATGAAAAAAGATTCAGATATAATGTTCATGCTTAACGCTGGCACCAAATAACAATTATTCAGGTCTAAAACTAATCCCATAGGTAGATGTAGAGGTAGCGTGCGGACGGCGATCACATCGACTTTGGAACCATTTCCCATGTGCATCGTCATCTAGTCCTTAGCCAGTCTTGGCTTAATCCGTAGCCCCTGTTTCGAGTTGCAAATATTAGCAACAGAGCCAGTATCAAATACCCATGCGCTACTGCGAGCATTAGTAAGGTACACATCAATAACATGTATATCAAATATACCTTTCACTTTGCCATCCTTCTTCGCCACCAAATACTTGGGGCAGTTCCGCTTCCAGTGACGAGTCCCTTTGCAGTAGAAGCACTCAGTCTCAGGCTTAGGTCCAGACTTGGGCTTCTTCACTTGAGCAGCAACTTGCTTGCCGTTCTTCTTGAAGTTCCCCTTCTTCCTTTTACCTTTTTTCTTGAAACTGGTGGTCTTGTTGACCATCCACACTTGATGCTCCTTCTTGATTTCTACCTCCATGATACGTCTCCAACGTATTTGTAATTTATGAAGTACTCATGCAATTATATTATCCATCTTGGATGTTTTATGGGCTTCACTATGCACTTTTATATTACTTTTGTGACTAACCTATTGACCCAGAGCCCAGTGTCAGTTCCTGTTTTTTCCCTTGTTTCAGTGTTTCGAAGAAAAGGAATATCAAACGGAGTCGAAACGGAATGAAACCTTCTGGAGAAGTTATTTTTGGAAAGAAAGCAACCCGGGGGACTTGGAGTCCATGTCAAGAAAGCAACAAGGGAGGCACGAGGCAGGGGGGCGCGCCCACCCCCTGGGCGCACCCTCCACCCTCGTGGGCCCCTCGTGGCTCCCCTGACGTACTTCTTTCACCTATATATTCCCATATACCCTAAAACGATCGGGGAACAGAATACATCGGGAGTTCCACCGCCGCAAGCATCTGTAGCCACCAAAAACCAATCGGGACCCTGTTTCGGCATCCTACCGGAGGGGGGAACCCTTACCGGTGGCCATCTTCATCATCCCGACGCTCTCCATGACGAGGAGGGAGTAGTTCACCCTCCGGACTGAGGGTATGTACCAGTAGCTATGTGTTTGATATTTCTCTCTCTCGTGTTCTTGAGGTGATATGATCTTGATGTATCGCGAGCTTTGCTATTATAGTTGGATCTTATGCTGCTTCTCCCCCTCTACTCTCTTGTAATGGATTGAGTTTCCCCTTTTGAGTTATCTTATCAGATTGAGTCTTTAATGATTTGAGAACACTTGATGTATGTCTTGCGTGGGATAACCGTGGTGACAATGAGTTATTCTATTGATTCACTTGATGTATGTTTTGGTGATCAACTTGCGGGTTCCGCCCATGAACCTATGCATAGGGGTTGGCACATGTTTTCGTCTTGATTCTTCGGTAGAAACTTTGGGGCACTCTTTGAAGTTCTATGTGTTGGTTGAATAGATGAATCTGAGATTGTGTGATGCATATCGTATAATCATACCCACGGATACTTGAGGTGACATTGTAGTATCTAGGTGACATTAGGGTTTTGGTTGATATGTGTCTTAATGTGTTATTTTACTACGAACTCTAGGGCTGTTTGTGCCTCTTATAGGAATAGCCCAATGGATTGATCGGAAAGAATAACTTTGAGGTGGTTATGTACCCTACCATAATTTCTTCGTTTGTTCTCTGCTATTAGCGACTTTGGAGTGACTCTTTGTTGCATTTTAAGGGATAGTTATATGATCCAATTATGTTATTATTGTTGAGAGAACTTGCACTAGTGAAATTATGAACCTTAGGCCTTGTTTCCTAGCATCGCAATACCGTTTACGCTCACTTTTATCATTAGTTACCTTGCTGTTTTTATATTTTCAGATTACAAAAACCTATATCTACCATCCATATTGCACTTGTATCACCATATCTTCGCCAAACTAGTGCAACTATACAATTTACCATTGCATTGGGTGTGTTGGGGACACAAGAGGCTCTTTGTTATTTGGTTGCAGGGTTGTTTGAGAGAGACCATCTTCATCCTACGCCTCCCACGGATTGATAAACCTTAGGTCATCCACTTGAGGGAAATTTTCTACTGTCCTACAAACCTCTGCACTTGGAGGCCCAATAACTTCTACAAGAAGAAGGTTGTGTAGTAGACATCAAGCTCTTTTCTGGTGCCGTTGCTGGGGAGGCTAGGTAAGCGGCACTCACACCCCGTCAACTAAGCTCTTTTCTGACGCCGTTGCCGGGAGGTGAGTGTTTGAAGGTATATCTTTAGATCTTGCAACCGAATCTTTTTGTTTCTTGTTTTATCACTAGTTTAGTCTATAAAAGAAAACTACAAAAAATGGAATTGAGTTTACCTCATACGCTTCATCTTTTTATTATCTTTCATGAGTATGATGGGAAGGAATATTGTGCCAAAGTGTTAGAAGAAGAATGCATTAAAATGTTTGGCACTAAATCTTTGAATGATGAGCATGATTGCAATGTTGTTAGTATGAACTCCTTGAATATCCATAGTACTAATGATGATTGCTCTAGTTATGATGAAAATGTCTCCTATAAACATGTCAATTTTTGTGGAGTGCATTGGGTTTGCAAGTACACACCAAATAGGGAAGATAGATATTGCAAGAGGCATAAGCATTTAGAAACTAAATTGTTGCAATAAAGGCTAGATGCTTGTGCTGAAAATTTAAATTTTCTTGGCCATACTTGTGAACTTTGCAATGAACGTGGTCATTTAACTATCCAATGCAACAAAATTCATGACCTAATCGTTTCCAAAAATTGTGATTATTTGATTTCCCTTGCACATTATAATGAACTTAGTTTGCTTATGGGTTACGAAGAAATGAAACGTATAACTAACTATCTTCCAGTGTTTGCCCGTTATAAACTTCTTGATTTTGATCTAGAAGAAATTTATATGTATTGTGCGGTGAATTGCATTGAAAATCCTTATATTTCCAATTACATAAAGAAAAGAAAATAAATAGAGGATGAAGAGAATACTAACGAAAGGGAAGAGACTTCCCAATATTCTCCTATTATTTCTTATGATGAATCAGGTAACGAGGAGGAGCCTTCTATTCAACCAATCTCATTAATAAGGAGATCCAAAAGAGGATTGAAACCACACATTATGTGGTGAAGAAGAACAAAAGAAAAAGGAGGAGAGGTAAAAAGATATCTCTCCCAAATAATGTTGCTCCTATTATTTTTATGCCTCATGAAAATGAACCAAAAATAATTGTGGAAGATGATGCACTTGATGATAATCTTGTTATGCCTATTGCTTGTTGTGATGATTATGATTGGGAATATAATGATACTTCTTATGATCTTGAAAATCTTTTTGGCACTTGCTTCGAAGAATATGATAATTGCTATACTATTGGTGCTATCCATACTATTAATGATGAGAGTGATTATGCTTATGATATGAAAAAGCCCAAGCTTGGGGAAGCTATGTTTGATGAGGATGACATATTTGAGAATATATTTGCTGAAATTAATGTTTTTCCCAAGCTTGGGGATGCTATGTTTAATAATGATGATATTTTTAGCCTCCCGAGTTTTGGTACGCAAAGTTGTTATGATGATAGCATGCCTTCTACCTATGATGATTATATTGATGGAAGTGGGTTTGGAAGAGTGTCAACTTTAGGAAGTAATGGATCCCACTATTTTGGAGGATGTTGAATCTTATAATATTTATGAAAGTGGATTTGGAGAGGTCATGACTTTATTTAGTGATGAGTCCACTATCTTGGAAGAGGTTTCAATCGATTATGATGAGAACAAAGTTGCTACTTATGATGATTATTGTGATAAAACTTATGCTATAAAAAGTAGTGATGATTATATTTAGAAAACTTGTCATGATTGTGATTACCATTTTTCTTAACATTACTCTTTTAATGTGGAAGTAATTTATAGTATTAAAGTCTCTTATGATACTCCCACTATTCCGAATGAGAAGAATTTTGCTTATGTGGAGAGTAGTAAAATTTCTATGCAAGTAGATCATGAAAAGAAGGCTTTAGGTGCTGGTTATATTGTTGAATTCATTCATGATGCTACTGAAAATTATTATGAGGGAGGAATACATGTTTGTAGGAATTGCAATAATATCAAGTTTCCTCTATATGTGCTTAAAGTTTTGAAGTTATGCTTGTTCTGCCTCCCTATGCTAGTTGATTATTGTTCCCATAAGTTGTTTGCTCACAAAATCCCTATGCATAGGAAGTGGGTTAGACTTAAATATGCTAGTCATATTTTTCATGATGCTCTTTTTATGTTTCAATTCTTATCTTTTATGTGAGCATCATTGAAATCATCATGCCTAGCTAGGGGCATTAAACATTAGCGCTTGTTGGGAGGCAACCCAATTTTATTTTAGTTTATTGCTTTTTGTTCCTGTTTAGGAATAAATAATCCATCTAGATTCTGTTTAGATGTAGTTTTTTGTTTTAATTAGTGTTGGTGCCAAGTAGAACCTTTGGGAAGACTTGGGTGAAGTCTTTATGATCATGCTGTAAAAAACAGAAACTTTAGCATTCACGAGATTAGCTAAAACTTTTTACTGGAGAGTTCTATTTAGTTGATTCTTTTTGCATATGATTACTAGACAAATTCCTCAGGTCCACCAATTTATTTTAGAATTTTTGGAGTTCCATAAGTTTGTGTTTGATATAGATTACTACAGACTGTTCTGTTTTTGACAGATTCTGTTTTTCGCGTGTTGCTTGCTTATTTTGATGAATATATGGATACTAAAATAGTTTATAAACCATAAAGAAGTTGGAATACATTAGGTTTAACACCAACATAAATAAATAATGAGTTAAATACAGTACCTTGAAGTGGTGTTTTGTTTTCTTTTGCTAACGGAGCTCGCGAGTTTTCTGTTAAGTTTTGTGTTGTGAAGTTTTCAGGTTTTGGGTAAAGATTCGATGGACTACGGAATAAGGAGTGGAAAGAGCATAAGCTTGGGGATGCCCAAGGCACCCCAAGGTAATATTCAAGGACAACCAAGAGCCTAAGCTTGGGGATTCCCCGGATGGCATCCCCTCTTTCGTCTTAGTTCATCGGTAACTTTACTTGGAGCTATATTTTTATTCACCACATGATATGTGTTTTGCTTGGAGCGTCATTTTATTTTCTATAGCTTTGCTTTCTGTTTGAATAAAATACCAAGATCTGAAATTATTAAATGAGAGTTAGTCTTCACTTAGCTACATAATTATTTAACTACTCATTGATCTTCACTTATCTCTTTTTGGAGTAGTTTATCATTTACTCGTGTGCTTCACTTATATCCTATGAGTAAATGGTTGAATGATTTGAATGTCATAAATATGAAATTATATATGTTTCATTTGCTTATCCCATGGGGAGTAATGACTTCACATATAATAAGTAGAGGTGGTAAATTTTTTGAAGGTTAGCAAACATTGTATTGGTCACTTGAACAATTCATGAAAGAATATTGAAGGAAGAGAGATTTCACATATAAATATACTATCTTGGACATCTTCTATGATTGTGATCCCCATTAATTATTTTCAAACCTGAGCAAATTAGTTGAAGTTGGACAAGGAAGACAACATAATGAGTTATGCTTGGGTATATTTGTATAGAAGTTATATTGTTTTGGATCCTCTAACATGTGGTGCTTGCTATTTAGATTCCTTTTCTAGCCAAAATATCTGTACTAAGCGGGAATACTGCTTGTGCATCTAATTCCTTGAACCAAGTTTCTTCCATGAGTGTCCACCATATCTACCTATATGCGGTATTTACCTGCCGTTCCAAGTATATTTGCATGTGCCAAACTCTAAACCTTCAAATAATAATCTGTTTTGTATGCCTGAATCGCTCATGTAGCGACTAGGGGCTAGCAGTATCTTCCATGCTAGGTGGGTTATTCTCACGATGAGTGGACTCCGCTCATCATTCATGAGAAAATGGCTGGTAACTAGGATGCCCAGTCCCATGATCAAAAGATGGAAATCAAATCAAAAATAATTGCAAACAAAACTCCCCCAGGTTTGATGTTAGTTGGAGGCACCCGTTGTTTTGGGCAAGCCATGGATTGATGATTGTTGCTGGAGGGGGAGTACAAATCTTTACCTTTCTATTTGGGAACCGCCTATAATGTATGTAGTATGGAAGATATTGGGAACTCTTGGTCGTTATGTTGACAATGAAAGCATACCTGAGGGAGTACTAGATTAGGGGGTGTCCAGATGGCCGGACTATACCTTCAGCCGAACTCCTGGACTATGAAGATACAAGATTGAAGACTTCGTCCCGTGTCCGGAAGGGACTTTCCTTGGCGTGGAAGGCAAGCTTTGCAATGCGGATATTTAGATCTCCTACCATTGTAACCGACTTTGTGTAACCCTAACCCTCTCCGGTGTCTATATAAACAGGAGGGCTTTAGTCCGTAGGACAACATACAACAATCATACCATATGCTAGCTTCTAGGTTTTAGCCTCCTTGATCTCGTGGTAGATCTACTCTTGTACTACCCATATCATCAATATTAATCAAGAAGGACGTAGGGTTTTACCTCCATCAAGAGGGCCCGAACCTGGGTAAAACTTTGTGTCACCATCCGCCTAGACGCACAGTTCGGGACCCCCTACCCGAGATCCGCCGGTTTTGACACCGACGCTGGTGGTTTCATTGAGAGTTCCTCTTTGTCGTCGCTTTTAGGCCTGATGGCTCCTCCGATCATCAATAATGATGCGGTCCAGGGTGAGACTTTTCTCCCCGGACAGATCTTCGTCTTCGACGGCTTCGCACTGCGGGCCAATTCGCTTGGCCATCTGGAGCAGATCGAAAGCTACGCCCCTGGCCATCAGGTCAGATTTGGAAGTTTAAACTACATGGCTGACATCCGTGGGGACTTGATCTTCGACGGATTCGAGCCACAGCCGAGTGCGCCGCACTATCGCGGTGGGCATTATCTAGCTCTGCCGCCGAACAGTGCCCTGGAGGCCGCGCACACATCGGTTCCGACCCTAGATTCGGAACCAACTGCGTCGATCAAGGACGGATGGTTGGACGCCGCCTTGGGGGATGCGATCCCAACGGCGATCGATCCAAACACCAGCCCCGCACTCCGCAAGGCCCGTGACTCCGCGGGGCCGGACTCGTCTCCGGACTCCAAGCCCCCCGCGCCCCTGCCGATCGAATCCGATTGGGCACCGATCATGGAGTTTACCACCGTGGACATCTTTCAGCACTCGCCCTTTGGCGATATTCTGAAATCATTAAAGTCTCTCTCTTCATCAGGAGAGCCCTGGCCGAATTGCGGTCAGCAAGTTTGGGATACGGACGATGAAGAAACTCAAAGCCCACCCACCACCCACTTTGTAGCCACTGTCGATGATTTAACCGACATGCTCGACTTTGACTCCGAAGACATCGACGGTACGGACGCCGATGTAGGAGATGACTAAGAACCAGCACCTATAGGGCACTGGAACGCCACCTCGTCGTATGACATATACATGGTGGATACCCCAAAAGAAGGAGATGGTGATGGAACAACGGGGGATGACCCCTCCAAGAAACAGCCTAAGCGCCGGAGTCAGCGGCGCCACTCTAAATCCCGCCAAAGCAAAAACGGTGATTCCGGCACAGGAGATAATAATACTCCGGAAAGCGCCGAAGAACACCCCCTCCAGCAAGATTCAGCGCAGGAGGATGGAGAAGCCAGCCCTCACGAGAGAGCGGCAGATAGAGAGGTCGAGGATGATAATTATATGCCTCCCTCCGAAGACGAGGCAAGCCTCGACGATGACGAATTCGTCGTGCCAGAGGATCCTGTCGAACAAGAGCGTTTCAAACGCAGGCTTATGGCCACGGCAAGCAGCCTCAAGAAAAAACAGCAACAACTTAGAGCTGATCAAGATTTGCTAGCCGACAGATGGACTGAAGTCCTTGCGGCCGAAGAGTATGAACTCGAACGCCCCTCCAAGAGCTACCCAAAGCGCAGGCTGCTACCCCGATTAGAGGAGGAAGCACCTAAACCTACATCACCAGCGCATGACATGGCCGATCGGCCACCTCGTGGCCGCGACAGAGAGGCCTCTCGGCCCTCCACTCAAGCCGCACCCCGGCACCGTGCAAAACATTTTAAGGCACGGGAAAATGCGCCAGACCTGCGAGATATATTGGAGGACAAGGCAAAGCAAACAAGATCGATCTACGGATCGCGCGGACGCCCCACGGCACGTGACGGTGATCGTCACTCCGGATATAATAAATCCGGCCGGGCCGGAAACAATAGACAAAGCTCATTTGAGCTGCGTCGTGATATAGCCCAATACAGATGTGCCGCACACCCCCTATGCTTCAGAGATGAAGTAATGGATCATCAAATCCCTGAGGGTTTCAAACCCGTGAACATCGAATCATACGATGGCACAACAGCTCCCGCGGTATGGATCGAGGATTATCTCCTTCATATCCACATGGCCCGCGGCGACGATCTACATGCCATTAAATACCTCCCACTCAAACTCAAGGGACCAGCTCGGCATTGGCTTAACAGCTTGCCGGCAGAATCTATCGGGTGTTGGGACGAGCTGTAAGCCGCATTCCTCGACAATTTCCAGGGCACCTATGTGCGACCACCAGACGCCGATGACCTAAGCCACATAATTCAGTAGCCAGAGGAATCGGCCAGACAATTCTGGACACGGTTCCTAACAAAGAAAAACCAAATAGTCGACTTTCCGGACGCTGAGGCCCTAGCAGCCTTCAAGCATAATATCTGCGACGAGTGGCTTGCCCAGCACCTTGGACAGGAAAAGCCAAAATCCATGGCAGTACTCACGATGCTCATGACCCGCTTTTGCGCGGGAGAAGATAGCTGGCTAGCTCGTAGCAATAACTTGACCAAGAGCCTTGGTAATTCGGACACCAAGGACAACAGTGGCAGGTCGCGTCGGAACAAGCAAAAACGCCGCGTTAACAGCGACAGCAACGAGGATACGGCAGTCAATGCCGGATTCAGAGGCTATAAATCCGGTCAGCGGAAAAAGCCATTCAAAAGAAATACTCAGGGCCCGTCCAGTTTGGACCGAATACTCGATCGCTTGTGCCAAATACATGGCACCCCCGAAAGGCCAGCCAATCACACCAACAGAGATTGTTGGGTGTTTAAGCAGGCAGGCAAGCTGAATGACGAAAATAGAGGCAAGGGGCCGCGTAGCGATGATGAGGAAGAGCCCCTGCCGCCGAACAACAGTGGACAAAAGGGTTTTCCCCCACAAGTGCGGACGGTGAACATGATATACGCAACCCACATCCCCAAGAGGGAGCGGAAGCATGCGTTAAGGGACGTATATGCGATGGAGCCAGTCGCCCCAAAGTTCAACCCATGGTCTTCCTGCCCGATCACCTTCGATCGAAGGGACCACCCCACTAGCACCCGTCATGGCGGATTCGCCGCATTGGTTCTAGACCCAATTATTGACGGATTTCATCTCACAAGAGTCCTTATGGACGGCGGCAGCAGCCTGAACCTGCTTTACCAGGATACAATGCGGAAAATGGGCATAGATCCATCAAGGATTAAGCCCACCAAAATGACCTTTAAAGGCGCCATACCAGGTGTAGAGGTCAACTGTACAAGCTCAGTTACAGTTGAAGTGGTCTTCGGATCTCCGTACAATTTTCGAAGCGAGGAGTTAATCTTCGACATAGTCCCGTTCCTCAGTGGCTATCACGCACTGCTCGGGCGAACCGCATTCGCAAAGTTCAGTGCGGTGCCGCACTACGCATACCTTAAGCTCAAGATGCCAGGCCCTCGAGGAGTAATCACGGTCAATGGAAACACCGAACGCTCCATCCAAATGGAGGAACACACAGCGGCCCTCGTAGTGGAAGTACAAAGCAGCCTCTCAAGGCAGCTCTCCAGTCCGGCCGTTAAACGTCCGGACATCGTCAAGCGCGCCCGGAGTAACCTACAACAAGACCACCTGGCACGTTCCGAGCAGGCATAGCAACGCGGCCCCAACCACAGCCCTCGCGAACTAGCGAAACCAGTGCCTCGCGTACATAACTATGCTCTCGAAATACCATGGGCACAGCAGGAGGGGCACCATCACGGCACGCCCGAAATACGGCTTAAACCGCACCAGGGGTTGCCGATTTCTTTATTTTTTCTTACTTTCAGGACTCCATACTTTGGAAGACCTGTTCGGCAATCCAACTGCCGCTCAAACGATGCAAGAACCAGGGAAGAAGAAAAGCTATGCCGCATTATATAACTCCGAGGTGGTCTCTATCACGAGCAGTATACCTGTTTTGCATACTATTTCGCAGCCTGCCCCTGGAAAGGACATGTTAAATAGTCCCACTTTTGCTTATCGCACTATTTGTATCATTCTGCTTTGATCGCAGCCTTTTTATAAACAATGCATAGCTTTTTGTCTACTTTCGCATTACTATTTTTTACAAATATATGTTCATTAACGACATGTTGCACCCGTACACTTTGGTACGCTCAATACGCCAGGGGCTTCAGTACCCCCCTTATATGGTGTGAGAAGTCCGAACACTTTAACAAGTGCGGCACCCCGAACTTATAGCATTATATGCATCGGCTCCGAATCATGTCTTGGGTCAATAGTTGGGTTTGCCCGGCTCCTATGTTTTGGTGCCTTACGTTCCATTGTATCGGCTAAGGTAGCACTAGGAGAACTACTGCGATTGTGCCCCAGTTGAGCTGGGCGGAGCACCTCAGTAGAGAAAGCTAAAACTGACTGTCATGATGAAGCGAGAGACTGGTCGCTGTTCGAGAGGTTTTTCGAGTCCCTAAAGACTTATGCCGCTTAGAGCGAGGAGTCGGCTTTGTCCGGCCAAAGGCGTGGATAGCGCCCCGAACTCGGTCTTCCGAACACTAGGGGCTTCGCCGAAATTTAAAATTATAGAATTCTATGGCTAAGTGAGAGTGTTCAAGCACTATAGTCCGATTGCCTTGTTCGTTGTGCTGAGCGCCTCCCTCGAAGGACCCATACATGGGAAAAAGAGCGCTCAGGTTTCTCCCGAACACCCCAGCACTAGTGGCATGGGGGCAGAAGCCGACGACTCGCCATCTCCCAAATTTGATAAACGGCCGCACAGAAGGTAATATTTTAAATTCAAAACGCATTGCTTAAGCGCACATGAACAAGGTTTCAGCGCATAGGATAACACGAGCGAGTTTACTCCAAAATTACATCCATGGAACATTCATCCGCCACAAGGCGAGCACCCTTCAGAACATCCTTATAATAGTTCTCGGGTTTGCGATGCTCCTTCCCCGGCGGTGGCCCGTCCTTCACAAGCTTCTCACCATCCAGCTTGCCCCAGTGCACCTTAGGACGGGCAAGGGCCCTACGGGCACCTTCAATGCAAACGGAGCGCTTGATGACCTCGAGCCTTGGACAGGCCTCCACCAGCCGCCGCACCAGCCCGAAGTAGCTCCTAGGCAGAGCCTCTCCAGGCCATAGCCGAACTATGAGGCCCTTCATGGCTTGTTCGGCCGCCTTGTGGAGCTCGACCAGCTGCTTCAGCTGGTCGCTCAGGGGCACTGGGTGTCCGGCCTCAGCATACTGAGACCAGAGCACCTTCTCCGTCGAGCTGCCCTCCGTGGCTCGGTAGAATGCGGCGGCATCGGATACGCTACGGAGAAGATCTGCAAATGCTCTTGGAGGGCTCCGGATTCGGGTAAGTAACAGGAAGCTCACTTTTACATGTTTGCTCTGCATAAAGAATGCCTTACCGGCCGCTATGTTTTTCACCGCATCCAACTCTTGGAGGGCCTTCTGGGATTTAGCCTTGGCAAACTTGGCATTTTCAATAGCTGCCGCGAGCTCGGACGCTCGTGTCTTTGAGTCAAGCTCCAAACTCTCATGTTTTTCCATGAGAGCCTGGAGCTCTTGCCGCACCTCGCCAACCTGGGCTTCATACCTCTCCCGCTCGGAGCGCTCCGTGGCCGCTCTCTTATCGGCGTCGGCCAACGCTTGCTTGAGGGTCGCCACCTCAGTTGTGGCCCCAACATGTTAATCCTGTCATATTTTTGCAATTGCACTTTTAAATTTTCTTTTTTGTCTATAAGGTATTTCTTACCTTCTTTCTCCTCGAGCTGCCGTTTGGCAAGGCCGAGCTCTTGCTCGGTCCGCTTGAGGCCCTGCTTCAGTGTGCCCACCTCCGCAGTCATTGCGGCGGTCGCCAGCAGCGAAGCCTGCATACGCATATTGACTCTTTTTCCGTTAGACTCCTGTGAATTTTATTAGATCCTCTATTCGGCTTTTCTTTCCGAACGCCAAACAGAGCATCAGGGGCTACTGTCCATGCGGTTATATTTTTATATATCATGCACTTACCTCGAAGCCTGTTAGAAGGCTGGCACAAGCTTCAGTCAGTCCGCTCTTGGCGGACTGAACCTTCTGGATCACCGCACTCATAATAGTGCGGTGCTCCTCGTCGATGGAGGCGCCATTAAGCACCTCCAGCAGATTGTCCGGCGCCTCCGGTTGGACGGGGGCCGCCGGCTCAGTAGGCTTGCTCCTCTTGGAAGGAGTTTGCCTACCACGGTCCAGAACCGTTGACGATTTCGGCGCGGTGTCCGGCTCAAAGCCGGACTTGGAACCCTGGGGGGTTGTATACCCTTTACTCCTGGAGTCCGGGAGGTCGCCTTGTGGCGCCTCCAGAACCACTTCCTCCTGGCTTGGAGACTGTTGGGATGCCACCTCGGCATCACCTGTAGGGCGGGGGGAGGTAGCGGGCGGAAGTGAATTCACGTCCGATGAATCCAGGGAGCCGCTCGACGAATCATCGAGCCCGGCCTTGGGCGGACTGCGTAATCATATTCGCCATAAGGAAAGGCTGTGCAAATAAAGGAATGCCATAAATTACTCGGGTGCCCGGATGCTTACGATTCCGCCGGACGCTTGGCCCTGCGCGGCCACTCCTCTTCGTCGTCGTCGGCATCGGCGGGGTAGTCCGGAGGAAGGGTTTTCCCCTTCTTGGACCCTTTGGCTTCCCCGGTCGGGGCGGCCTTCCTTTTCCTTCCTCCCCCCGCTGGAGAGGGAGAGGTTTCTTCTTCCTCATCCTCGTTTTCATGGGAGGAGCGCGTCTCGGATTCGTTGGATGAAGAATCCGACACCTCCTAGCGCCGGGAACTCTTTCGAGTCCCTGTGGCCCTCTTCTTGGCCTTGTTCTCCGGCACCACATAAGGTGCCGGAGCCAGCAGCTTCGCTAAGCGAGCATCGGCTGGGTCTTCGGGCAAAGGAGACGGACAGTTGATCTGTCCGGACTTCGCCAGCCAATCCTGTCAAAGGAAAGGGAGTTTAGATCCCGCATAGAGTCAAACTATGGAAAACCAACATCATGTAAAAGGTAAAAATAGCTTACCGCACTAGCGGGAAGCTGCGTGCTGAATCCGCGGTCCTCGGAAGCGGATGCGGGAGCCTCGGCGACTTTGAATAGCACCTTCCAGGCGTCCTCGTATGTTGTGCCGAAGAGCCTGCTCAGGGTTGGGTGCTGCGCCGGGTTGAACTCCCACAAATTGAAGCCCCGTTGCTGACACGGGAGGACCCGGCGGACGAGCATAACCTGGACTATGTTGACGAGCTTGAGCTGCTTGTTCACCAAGGTTTGGATGCATTTTTGCAGTCCGGTTACCTCTCCTTTATTGCCCCATGACTGGCCCGTCTCTTTCCAAGACGTGAGCCGCGTAGGGGGTCCGGACCGGAACTCAGGGGCTGCGACCCATTTGGGATCGCGCGGCTCGGTGATGTAAAACCACCCCGTTTGCCACCCCTTCAGGGTCTCCACAAAGGAGCCCTCGAGCCGTAGGACGTTGGCTATCTTGCCTGCCATGGCGCCTCCGCACTCCGCCTGGTTGCCGTGCACCACCTTGGGCTTGACGTTGAAAGTCTTGAGCCATAGGCCGAAATGGGGGTGGACGCAGAGGAAAGCCTCACACACGACGATAAACGCCGAGATGTTGAGGACGAAGTTCGGGGCTAGATCGTGGAAATCTAGGCCATAGTAGAACATGAGCCCCCAGATGAACGGGTGGAGAGGAAAGCCCAGTCCGTGGAGGAAATGGGGAAGGAATACTACCCTCTCATGGGGCCTTGGGGTGGGGAGGAGCTGCCTCTCTTCGGGAAGCCGGTGCGCGATGTCGTTAGACAAATATCCGGCTTTCCTCAGTTTTTTGACGTGTCCCTCCGTAACGGAGGATACCATCCACTTGCCTCCCGCTCCGGACATGGCTGGAGAAGGTTGAGGTGGGAAGTGCGGGCTTGGGCGCTGGAGCTCGAGTGCGCGGAAGATGGATAGGCAAAGGAGGAAGAAGGCATAGGTAAAAAGGTGGATCCTTATCCCCTTATATGGGTGGATGCGGCTAAGCGTCCCCACCAGCCTGGTAAAACTCGCTTATCTCCCAAGCGCCGTGATAAATGGCGCGGTTGGGTTACCCATGTCCGTATTGATGAGAATCCCGTAAATAAGGGGACACGATCTCTGCTTTGACAAGACGTGCCAAGGAAACCGCCTCGCGAAATGCGTTGAGGTGGGAGAGTAAAAACGATTCGAATAAAGACTTGGCCATGGTGTGATGTCACGCTACGGAATACGTCAGCAGATTAGATTTGTGTAAATATTATTCTCTCTATGGCAATATGTAGAAACTTATTTTGTAGGGTCGGACACTTTCTTTTGTGTTCAAAATCTTCTATGAAGTACTTGTAGGAGGAACCCGCCTTGCAATGCCGAAGACAATCTGCGCGCCGGACTCGTCGTCATTGAAGCCTGGTTCAGGGGCTACTGAGGGAGTCCTGGATTAGAGGGTGTCCGGATGGCCGGACTATACCTTCAGCCGGACTCCTGGACTATGAAGATACAAGATTGAAGACTTCGTCCAGTGTCAGGAAGGGACTTTCCTTGGTGTGGAAGGCAAGCTTGGCGATGCGGATATTTAGATCTCCTACCATTGTAACCGACTTTGTGTAACCCTAACCCTCTCCGGTGTCTATATAAACCGGAGGGCTTTAGTCCGTAGGACAACATACAACAATCATACCATAGGCTAGCTTCTAGGGTTTAGCCTCCTTGATCTCGTGGTAGATCTACTCTTGTACTACCATATCATCAATATTAATCAAGCAGGACGTAGGGTTTTACCTCCATCAAGAGAGCCCGAACCTGGGTAAAACTTCGTGTCCCTTGTCTCCTTTTACCATCCGCCTAGATGCACGGAACCGTTGACGATTCCGGCGCGGTGTCCGGCTCAAAGACGGACTTGGAGCCCTGGGGGTTGTATTCCCTTTACTCCTGGAGTCCGGGAGGTCGCCTTGTGGCGCCTCCAGAACCACTTCCTCCTGGCTTGGAGCCTGTTGGGATGCCACCTCGGCATCACCTGTAGGGCGGGGGGAGGTAGCGGGCGGAAGTGAATTCACGTCCGATGAATCCAGGGAGCCGCTCGACGACTCATCGAGCCCGGCCTTGGGCGGACTGCATAATCATATTCGTCATAAGGAAAGGCTGTGCAAATAAAAGAATGCTATAAATTACTCGGGTGCCCGGATGCTTACGATTCCGCCGGACACTTGGCCCTGCGCGGCCACTCCTCTTCGTCATCGTCGGCGTCGGCGGGGTAGTCCGGAGGAAGGGTTTTCCCTTTCTTGGACCCTTCGGCCTCCCCGGTCGGGGCGACCTTCCTTTTCCTTCCTCCCCCCGCCAGAGGGGGAGAGGTTTCTTCTTCCTCATCCTCGTTTTCACGGGAGGAGCGCGTCTCGGATTCGTTGGATGAAGAATCTGACACCTCCTGATGCCGGGAACTCTTTTGAGTCCCTATGGCCCTCTTCTTGGCCTTCTTCAACGGCACCACATAAGGTGCCGGAGCCAGCAGCTTCGCTAAGCGAGCATCGGCTGGGTCTTCGGGCAAAGGAGCCGGACAGTCGATCTGTCCGGACTTCGCCAGCCAATCCTGTCAAAGGAAAGGGAGTTTAGATCCCGCATAGAGTCAAACTATGGAAAACCAACATCATGTAAAAGGTAAAAATAGCTTACCGCACTAGCGGGAAGCTGCGTGCTGAATCCGCGGTCCTCGGAAGCGGATGCGGGAGCATCGGCGCCTTTGAATAGCACCTTCCAGGCGTCTTCGTACGTTGTGCCGAAGAGCCTGCTCAGGGTTGGGTGCTGCGTCGGGTCGAACTCCCACAAATTGAAGCCCCGTTGCTGACACGGGAGGATCCGGCGGACGAGCATAACCTGGACTACGTTGACGAGCTTGAGCTGCTTGTTCACCAAGATTTGGATGCATTTTTTGCAGTCCCGTTACCTCTCCTTTATTGCCCCATGACAGGCCTGTCTCTTTCCAAGATGTGAGCCGCGTAGGAGGTCCGAACCGGAAATCGGGGGCTGCGACCCATTTGGGATCGCGCGGCTCGGTGATGTAAAACCACCCCGATTGCCACCCCTTCAGGGTCTCCACAAAGGAGCCCTCGAGCCATTGGACGTTCGCTATCTTGCCTGCCATGGCACCTCCGCACTCCGCCTGGTTGCCGCGCACCACCTTGGGCTTGACGTTGAAAGTCTTGAGCCATAGGCCGAAATGAAGGCAGACGCAGAGGAAAGCCTCACACACGACGATAAACACCGAGATGTTGAGGACGAAGTTCGGCGCTAGATCGTGGAAATCTAGGCCATAGTAGAACATGAGCCCGCGGAAGAACGGGTGGAGAGGAAAATCCAGTCCGCGAAGGACATGGGGAAGGAATACTACCCTCTCATGGGGCCTTGGGGTGGGGAGGAGCTGCCGCTCTTCGGGAAGCCGGTGCGCGATGTCGTTAGACAAGTATCCGGCTTTCCTTAGTTTTTTGAAGTGTCCCTCCGTAACGGAGGAGACCATCCACTTGACTCCCGCTCCGGACATGGCTGGAGAAGGTTGAGGTGAGAAGTGCGGGCTTGGGCGCTGGAGCTCGAGTGCGCGGAAGATGGATAGGCAAAGGAGGAAGAAGGCGTAGGTAAAAAGGTGGATCCTTATCCCCTTATATGGGTGAATGCGGCTAAGCGTCCCCACCAGCCTGGTAAAACTCGCTTATCTCCCAAGCGCCTTGATAAATGGCGCGATTGGGTTACCCACGTCCGTATTGCTGAGAATCCCGTAAATAAGGGGACACGATCTCTGCTTTGACAAGACGTGCCAAGGAAACCGCCTCGTGAAATGCGCTGAGGTGGGAGAGTAAAAACGATTTGAATAAAGACTTGGCCGTGGTGTGATGTCACTCTACGGAATACGTCAGCAGATTAGATTTGTGTAAATATTATTCTCTCTATGGCAATATGTGGAAACTTATTTTGCAGGGTCGTACACTGTCTTTTGTTTTCAAAATCTTCTATGAAGTACTTGGAGGAGGAACCCGCCTTGCAATGCCGAAGACAATCTGCATGCCGGACTCGTCATTATTGAAGCCTGGTTCAGGGGCTACTGAGGGAGTCCTGGATTAGGGGTGTCCGGATGGCCGGACTATACCTTCAGCCGGACTCCTGGACTATGAAGATACAAGATTGAAGACTTCGTCCAGTGTCCGGATGGGACTTTCCTTGGCGTGGAAGGCAAGCTTGGCGATGCTAATATTTAGATCTCCTACCATTGTAACCGACTTTGTGTAACCCTAACCCTCTCCGGTGTCTATATAAACCGGAGGGCTTTAGTCCGTAGGACAACATACAACAATCATACCATAGGCTAGCTTCTAGGGTTTAGCCTCCTTGATCTCGTGGTAGATCTACTCTTGTACTACCCATATCATCAATATTAATCAAGCAGGACATAGGGTTTTACCTCCATCAAGAGGGCCCGAACCTGGGTAACTTCGTGTCCCTTGTCTCCTGTTACCATCCGCCTAGACGCACAGTTCGGGACCCCCTACTCGAGATCCGCCGGTTTTGACACCGACAATACCTCTCAAAATTAGTTTCATCTCTGTTTTAGCTTCGAGCTCTGGCACCTCTGTAAATCCCTGCTTTCCTCTGCGAAGGGCCTATCTTTTACTTTTAAGCAAGAGTCAGTAGTTTTCCTTCTCAATCCAACCTACTCTTTAGTTGGCAAGCATCATGTGATGGAAAGATCTAAGCATATATGGCCATTCAAATATATTTGATCATGAATTATTATTGTTGACATTACCCTTGAGGTAAAAGGTTGGGAGGCGAAACATTAAGCCCCTATCTTTCTCTGTGTTCGATGAAAACTATTTGTTCTAAAAATATGCTTTGAGTGGTAGCAATCATGGAAGACTAAATGATAGTTGAGTATGAGGAGTTTGCTAAATCAAAGCTCTGACATAGAATCTTCCTGAAAATAAGATGAATTGTAATTGTTTGATGACTAAAAACACTGTTTGTTAGTTTTCAAGAAAGTTTGTGATCTATACTTTAACATGTGAATAGCTTGTTACTTGATCATGCAAAGTTCTTTCAGTTGATCTACTGTTATGACATATAATGATGCTACGAAAGGTGATTGAAATATCATTGATCAAACTTATGCACCTGCTAGCATTCACACATCATAAATTATTTCTTTTATCATTTACCTACTCGAGGACGAGCAGGAATTAAGCTTGGGGATGCTGATACGTCTCCAACATATCTATAATTTATGAAGTATTCATGCTATTATATTATACATCTTAGATTTTTTATGGGCTTTACTATGCACTTTTATATTACTTTTGGCACTAACCTATTGACCTAGAGCCTAGTGCCAGTTCCTATTTTTTCCCTTGTTTCAGTGTTTCGAAGAAAAGGAATATCAAACGGAGTCGAAACGGAATGAAACCTTCTGGAGAAGTTATTTTTGGAAAGAAAGCAACCCGGGGGACTTGGAGTCCACGTCAAGAAAGCAACGAGGGAGGCACCAGGCAGGGGCGCGCCCACCCCCCCTAGGCGCGCCCTCCACCCTCGTGGGCCCCTCGTGGCTCCCCTGACGTACTTCTTTCACCTATATATTCCCATATACCCTAAAACGATCGGGGAACAGAATAGATCGGGAGTTCCGCCGCCGCAAGCCACTATAGCCACCAAAAACCAATCGGGACCCTATTCCGGCATCCTGCCGGAGGGGGGAACCCTTACCGGTGGCCATCTTCATCATCCCAGCGCTCTCCATGACGAGGAGGGAGTAGTTTACCCTCGGGGCTGAGGGTATGTACCAGTAGCTATGTGTTTGATCTCTCTCTCTCTCTCTCGTGTTCTTGAGGTGATACGATCTTGATGTATTGCGAGCTTTGCTATTATAGTTGGATCTTATGTTGCTTCTCCCCCTCTACTCTCTTGTAATGGATTGAGTTTCCCCTTTTGAGTTATCTTATCGGATTGAGTCTTTCATGATTTGAGAACACTTGATGTATGTCTTGCGTGGGATAACCTTGGTGACAATGGGTTATTCTATTGATTCACTTGATGTATGTTTTGGTGATCAACTTGCGGGTTCTGTCCATGAACCAATGTATAGGGGTTGGCACACATTTTCGTCTTGATTCTCTGGTAGAAACTTTGGGGCACTCTTTGAGGTTCTATGTGTTGGTTGAATAGATGAATCTTTGATTGTGTGATGCATATCTTAAATCATACCCACGGATACTTGAGGTGACATTGGAGTATCTATGTGACATTAGGGTTTTGGTTGATATGTGTCTTAAGGTGTTATTTTACTACTAACTCTGGGGTTGTTTGTGACACTTATAGGAATAGCCCAATGGATTGATCGAAAAGAAATAACTTTGAGGTGGTTTCGTACCCTACCATAATCTCTTCGTTTGTTCTCCGCTATTAGTGACTTTGGAGTGACTCTTTTTTGCATGTTGAGGGATAGTTATATGATCCAATTATGTTATCATTGTTGAGAGAAATTGCACTAGGGAAAGTATGAACCTTAGGCCTTGTTTCCTAGCATTGCAATACTGTTTACGCTCACTTTTATCATTAGTTACCTTGCTGTTTTTATATTTTCATATTACAAAAACCTATATCTACCATCCATATTGCACTTGTATCACCATCTCTTCGCCGAACTAGTGCACCTATACAATTTACCATTGTATTGGGTGTGTTGGGGACACAAGAGACTCTATGTTATTTGGTTGCAGGGTTGTTTGAGAGAGACCATCTTCAACCTACGCCTCCCACGGATTGATAAACCTTAGGTCATCCACTTGAGGGAAATTTGCTACGGTCCTACAAACCTCTGCACTTGGAGGCCCGACAACATCTACAAGAAGAAGGTTGTGTAGTAGACATCACTCCGTAGCCTTTAGCATCGCGAAGAGCTCGAGAATTGTCTTATCCATCCCTTGCATATTATAGTGCATCACGAAGCTTTTGTAGCTTGGTGGCAGTGATTGGAGAACTCTGTCAATGACACTGTCAACTAGAAGATTAACTCCCAGCTGAGTCAAGTGATTATGGCACCCAGACATTCTGAGTATATGCTCACTGACAGAACTATTCTCCTCCAATTTGCAGCTATAGAACTTATTGGAGACTTCATATCTCTCAATCCGGGCATTTGCTTGAAATATTAACTTGAACTCCTGGAACATCTCATATGCTCCATGACGTTCAAAACATCGTTGAAGTCCCGGTTCTAAGCCGTAAAGCATGGCACAATGAACTATCGAGTAGTCATCAGCTTTGCTCTGCCAGGTGTTCACAACATCTGGCGTTGCTCCTGCAGCGGGTTTGGCACCCAGCGGTGCTTCCAGACGTAATTCTTCTGTGCAGCAATGAGGATAATCATCAAGTTACGGACCCAGTCCGTGTAGCTACCATCATCTTTCAACTTAGCTTTCTCTAGGAACGCATTAAAATTCAACGGAAAAACATCACGGGCCATTTATCTACAACAACATAGACATGCAAAATATTATCAGGTACTAAGTTCATGATAAATTAAAGTTCAATCAATCATATTACTTAGAACTCCCACTTAGATAGACATCCCTCTAATCATCTAAGTGATCATGTGATCCATATCAACTAAACCTTGTCCGATCATCACGTGAGATGGAGTAGTTTTCAATGGTGAACATCACTATGTTGATCATATCTACTATATGATTCATGCTCGACCTTTCGGTCTCAGTGTTCCGAGGCCATATCTGCATATGCTAGGCTCGTCAAGTTTAACCCGAGTATTCTGTGTGTGCAAAACTGGCTTGCACCCGTTATATGTGAACGTAGAGCTTATCACACCGATCATCACGTGGTGTCTCAGCACGACGAACTGTAGCAATGGTGCATACTCAGGGAGAACACTTATACCTTGAAATTTTTTAGTGAGAGATCATCTTATAATGCTACCGTCGTACTAAGCAAAATAATATGCATAAAGGATAAACAGCGCATGCAATCAATATAAGTGATATGATATGGCCATCATCATCTTGTGCCTTTGATCTCCATCTCCAAAGCACCGTCATGATCACCATCATCACCGGCTTGACACCTTGATCTCCATCGAAACATCGTTGTCGTCTCGCCAACTATTGCTTCTACGAATATCGCTACCGCTTAGTGATAAAGAAAAGCAATTACATCGCGATTGCATTTCATACAATAAAGCGACAACCATATGGCTCCTGCTAGTTGCCGTTAACTATGTTACAAAACATGATCATATCATACAACAATTTATATAATCACGTCTTGACCATATCACATCACAACATGCCCTGCAAAAACAAGTTAGACGTCCTCTAATTTGTTGTTGCAAGTTTTACATGCCTGCTACGGGCTTAGCAAGAACCGTTCTTACCTACGCATCAAAACCATAACGATTTTTCGTCAAGTTTGTTGTTTTAACCTTCAACAAGGACCGGGCGTAGTCACACCTGATTCAACTAAAGTTGGAGGAACAAACACCCACTAGCCACCTGTGTGTGAAGCACGTCGGTAGAACTAGTCTCGCATAAGTGTACACGTAATGTCGGTCTGAGCCACTTCATCCAACAATACCGCCGAATCAAAGTATGACATGCTGGTAAGCAGTATGACTATTATCGCTGACAACTCTTTGTGTTCTACTCGTGCATATAACATCTACGCATAGACCTGGCTCGGATGCCACTGTTGGGTAACGCAGTATTTCAAAAAATTTACCTACGCACACGCAAGATCCATCTAGGTGATCCATAGCAACGAGCGGGGAGAGTGTGTCAACTTACCCTCGTAGACCGAAAGCGGAAGCGTTTAGTAACGCGGTTGATGTAGTCGACCGTCTTCACGATCCAACCGATCCAAGTACCGAACGCACAACACCTCAGCGATCTGCACACGTTCAGCTCGGTGACGACCCTCGTACTCTTGATCTAGCTGAGGCCGAGGGAGAGTTCCCTCAGCACGACGGCGTGGTGACGGTGTTGATGAAGTTATCGACGCAGGGCTTCGCCTAAGCACTACAACGATATGACCGAGGTGGAAATCTGTGGAGGGAGGCACCGCACACGGCTAAGACAACTGTCAACTTGTGTGTCTATGGGGTGGCCCCCTCCCCCGTATATTAAGGAGTGGAGGAGGGCAGGGCCGTCCCCCATAGGGCGCGCCCAAGGGGGGAGTCCTACTCCCAGTAGCAGTCGGTCCCCCCCCCCCTTCCCTTGTTGGAGTAGGAGAAGAAGGAAGAGGGAGAGAGGGGGAAGGAAAGGGGGGCCCACCCAATTCGGATTGGGCTTGGGGGGGCGCCCTCCACCTGGCCGCCTCCTCCTCTCTCCCACTAAGGCCCAATAAGACCCATTGACTCCCCGGGGGGTCCAGTAACCCGGTACTCAGGTAAATGCCCGAACTCATGTGGAACACTTCTGGTGTCCAAACATAGCCTTCCAATATATCAATCTTTATGTCTCAATCATTTCGAGACTCCTCTTCATGTCCGTGATCAAATCCAGGACTCCAAACTACCTTTGTTACATCAAAACACATAAACTCATAATACCGATCGTCATCGAACGTGAAGCGTGCGGACCCTACGGGTTCGAGAACTATGTAGACATGACGAGACTCACTTTCGGTCAATAACCAATAGCGGAACCTGGATGCTCATATTGGTTCCTACATATTCTACGAAGATCTTTATCGTTCAAACTGCATAACAACATACGTTGTTCCCTTTGTCATCGGTATGTTACTTGCCCGAGATTCGATCGTCGGTATCTCAATACCTAGTTCAATATCATTACCGGCAAGTATCTTTACTCGGTCTGTAATGCATCATCCCATAAATAACTCATTAGTCACATTGCTTGCAAGGCTTATAGTGATGTGCATTACCGAGAGGGCCCAGAGATACCTCTCCGACAATCGGAGTGACCAATCCTAATCTCGATTTATGCCAAATCAACAAACACCATCGGAGACACATGTAGAGCATCTTTATAATCACCCAGTTACATTGTGATGTTTGATATCACACTAAGTGTTCCTCCAGTATTCGGGAGTTGCATAATCTCATACTCATAGGAACATGTATAAGTTATGAAGAAAGCATTAGCAATAAACTAAATGATCATAGTGCTAAGCTAATGGATGGGTCAAGTCAATCATATCATTCTATAATGATGTGATCCCGTTCATCAAATGACAACTATTGTCTATGGCTAGGAAACTTAACCATCTTTGATTAACGAGCTAGTCAAGTAGAGGCATACTAGTGACACTCTGTTTGTCTATGTATTCACACACGTATTAAGTTTTCGGTTAATACAATTCTAGCATGAATAATAAAAATTTATCATGATATAAGGAAATATAAATAACAACTTTATTATTGCCTCTAGGGCATATTTCCTTTAGAAACAACTAGAGATATTCTTGCTTGCAATGATAGAGATGATCTAGAGAAATTATTACACAAGTATAAAGAAAAATCTCTGAATGCTAGAATGAAATGCGATCCTAAGTTTGCTACTTCACCTATCTTTATTGATGATAAGGATTATGAATTCTCTGTCGACCCGGAGTTAATTATTTTCGTTGAATCTGATCCTTTCCATGGTTATGAAACTGAAACTGTTGTGGCACATCTTACTAAGTTGAATGATATAGCCACCCTTTTGACTCATGATCAGAAGACTCGCTATTACTTTATTCTCAAATTATTTCCTTTCTCATTGAAGGGTGATGCTCAAGCTTGGTACAATACTCTTGCTCTTGGTTGTGTGCGTAGTCCCCAGGATATGATTTACTTCTTCCCTGAAAAATATTTTCCTGCTCATAAGAAACAAGTTGCCTTACAGGAAATATTTAACTTTGTGCGAACTAAAGAAGAGAGTGTCCCACAATCTTGGGGGAGGCTTTGCCAGTTACTTAATGCTTTGCCTGATCATCCTCTTAAGAAAAATGAAATACTTGATATCTTCTATAATGGACTAACCAATGCTTCTAGGGACTTCGAAGATAGTTGTGCTGGTTGTGTTTTCAGGGAACGAACTGTTGGACAAGCTAAAGAATTATTGAATAATATATTGAAAAATTATGATGATTGGACTATTCCTGAACCACCGCCTAAACCCACTCCAAAGAAGAGGGGTATATTATATCTCAGTCCTGAAGATATGCAAGAGGGAAAGAAATCTATGAAGGAAAAAGGTATTAAAGTTGAGGATGTTAAAAATTTACCTTCTATTGAAGAAATACATGGGCTTAATAAAGATGATGAAGAATTTGAGCGCTTTGCTGAAATGCTCAGGCCAGTCTTTTTGCGTACTCGCTTGACTGATATCTTGAAAATGTCTCCTTATGCAAAGTACATGAAAGATATCATCACTAATAAGAGAAAAATACCGGAAGCTGAAATCTCCACTATGCTTGCTAATTGTACTTTCAAAGATGGAGTACCTTAAAAACTTGGAGATTCGGGAATACCAACTATACCTTGCTCTATTAAAAAGAATTATGTCAAAATTACTTTGTGTGATTTAGGAGCTAGTGTTAGTGTTATCCCTTTCTCTTTATATAAAAGACATGACTTGAATAAACTCACACCTACTGAAATATCTTTGCAAAATGGCTGATAAATAAACTGGCATACCTATCGGTATTTGTGAGGATGTGCCCGTTGTTGTTACCAATGTTACTATTTTGATTGACTTTATTATACTTGAGATGCCCGAGGACAACAACATGTCGATTATCCTTGGTAGACCCTTCTTAAATACTGTAGGGGCTGTTATTGATTGCAATAAAAGCAAGGTCACTTTTCATATCAATGGTAATGAGCATACTGTGCACTTTCCGAAGAAACAATTCCAAGTGAATGGTATTAATGTTATTGAAAAATCTCCGACAATCACTATTGGAAGTTTTCAAATACCTCTACCTACTGTCAAAAAGAAATATGAAATACTTATTATTGGTGAAATGCATGTCCACATTGAGGTAACTTAGTGATTTACGAAAGTTCTTCGGTTTCATGCTAATCGAAAGTGGTTGTTAATAAGACCTGATCAACCTTATTAATGGATCATTTTTGAGCGGTATGAAGTTGATGAATTTAATAAGCACTACCTTCTCTCCCTATTTTTTGTTTTCTATTTTTATTAGTTAAATAAAATAAAAGGACGAGACATGTTTTGTCTGTTTTCTGAATTTCCCGTGCAATAAAAAAATGACCCAAAAATAAAAGTTCTCAGAATGCCCTGAAAATTTTATATGTTTTTTTTCTGAATATTTAAGAATTTTTTGTGCAAATAATACCAGAGGGAGGTGCACCAGGTGGGTTGTCGTCCACACGTGGGTCGCCTCACTTATCTCTTTAGCCCACATCACCACTCACCTCCAGAAATAAATCCCCATTGCTCTCTCTCTCCCGTGTTCTTGAGCTCAAACCCGTGGATTTCGATCTCTTTGCTCGAAGCTCCGTTTCCGAAACTGTTTCCGGGGATTGTTGCTGGGTATGTGACTCCACCATTTGTCCAATTAGTTTATGTTTTTGTGGTGTATATTTTGAATAATTAGATACTCTTGGTGCTGCTGTAGATGTGCTTGCATGTTGAATTCTTAGCGTTCTAAGTAGTTTGAATGCTTGTTATGGCCTCTATGTGTCCCTATGAGTAGTTGCTATCAATCTTATAAAGTTTTGTTGACAAATTTTTGTCATCCCAAAATTTTTATTTTCAAAAAATTATATGCGGACATGATGAACCTATTTGGAAGGAGTTCTTCAAGGAGACGATCCTCGGGGCCATCTTCTAATGATAGTTCCGCTCGCCGGTCCTATGTTGAACTGAGTGAAAGTTCCACGCGAGATGCAGCCACCAAAACATGCTTATGACCTTGCGATGAATATATGGTGCATGTGGGCATTAAGGAGGAATTTGAGCAATATGTTCACAATGTCGGGCTCGGTCCCTACCTTTCAGATAAGTGTGAACAACACCAACTACTCACTGAATCATTTTTCAAAGGATTTAAATACTTTCTACGTGAGTCTAGGGTGTCTTTTATACTTTATGATGAACCATTTACTATCCCAGAATTTTGCTTACCGTTGCAAACTTCCATTTTGGGGTTCGCTTGATGAGTCATCAAAGGCTGAGTTTGAGTCTTTCTTGACTAGCCTTTGTTACGGTGAAGGTAGGGGAGTGAGACAAGGAAGAATAAAGAGCATTCACTTTTCCGCAATTCAGTACCTTGAATTATTTAATGAGAAATGTATAGTAGGCAAGCAAAACTGTAGCATACTTTGTGCGCCAGACTTGAGCCTCATTCACGCCGCTCTTACTGGTGATAGGAATTATAACCTTGGAGCAATTGTTGCACGTAGACTTCAGCATAACGCTAACATTGGCTGGTTCTATGATGGAATTTATGCCACACGTCTAGCACGAGGACTGGGTGTTTCACCTTTGCCCTTTGATCCTATCCTACCCACTCGATATATAGATTACTACTAGGCTATTTTTTTTAGAGTAGTGAGGATGAACTTGATCTTGCCAGGGTGGGTGATGTTTCCTGGTGAATCTTTTGCCAGATCCCTGGTAATTTCCCTGTCTTGGAGCTGATGATAGCCGTCTATAGAGGATGAAGAGAAGAGGCCACTGGGGATTGTTCTTGATCCTCCAGATATGTAGTTACGGTAGTGTTTTGGTGTCGATCTGAGAGACTGCACAGGGCGGAGAGTTTACTTGCGTCGGAGTTAAGCAGTAGAAGGGAAAGGGTGGTGGTGCGGACGGCGTGGGGAGTGGTGGTATGATTCGGCATGGGGTTGGGGCGCGTGGGGTTTTTTGTTGGGCCACGATCTGCTGTCTGGATCTCGTGTGTGGTACCGCGCTCGGCCTCTCGCGCCGGAGCACGCTCGGCCTCGCTGGCAGATTCGTTCAGTAGATTTCCGATCTGCACATAGTTGCCAAATATCGCTATCCAAAAAAGAAAAGAAAAAAAGCCCGGGGTATTCCTCCTTTTCGAAAAAAAAAAGAGAGTAAGCACGAAATATACGTGGAATTGAGGAAATCCACCTACCGACGAGCCACAGCAAACGCGGATTCAATCGGATCCCACACAACTGCCAGCTGCCCGGGCCCGTCGAGCTGGAGAAGGTCTCAACGAGCGCCGTGTACATTTAGAGGGGATGCGATCGGCTGCAACTAGGCCCAAGGGGGCGAAACACGAGAGAAATCGATTTGGGGCGATCCGCGATCGTCACGCGTGGCGACTGGCGAGTGAGCGGTACTGACGCTGACTCCCCACCCACCGGCCGTGAGAGCGAGCCATGCATTGCGTGCACTCGCATTGCCAGCGAACTTGTCCCTACGTTAGGTGCCGTGCACCCACGTCTCCTTCCCTATCACAACACATGCGTTCTCCTCATCTTCTATGCCATGGGCCACGGGTTCGCTGGATGCACGTTATGAGCTACCTCATCTACCTCTTCTCCCATCTCACCTGCCCACCATTTCCTCTCTGAGCCGCGCTTACGCTCACTCTTCACTCCATTGGAGGACCTCCACTCAACCAATCAAGCAGGAAACCCAGACAGCCATCCCCGATCGACAAACGACCATGGCCGCCGCCAATGCCCTCACCGGCGCTTCGGTGTCCCGCGGCGGCGGTGCGAGCATGAGTGGCTCTGTGACGGCCGTGTGCCCGCGCTCCGTGGTGGCAGCGGCACCAACGTCGAGGACGTTGTCCTTGCGGCCCATGCGGTGCGGCGTCGTTGGGACAGCGGCCCCCATTGTGGCTACGGCAGAGGGTGACGACGGGAGGCGGTTCGGGCAGCTGGCTGTGCCCCAGGGGCTGGTGGATGAGCTGGTGGAGGAGGCGCTCGTCTGGTGCTCGCAGCACGGCCTCGTCGTCGGCGACAAGAACCACCCGGTGACGTGACCTTACCTTGCTAGCACATTTCCTACTCTACGTTGGAGTTTATCCGTTTGTTTCTTTTTGTGCGCAAAACGAGCAACCACTAAAATTCTGCACATTTGTCTTTGGAGAAACCATTTATTCGTTTGAATAACCGTTTACTATGGAACAGTTCGGTACTACAGTACAATACACCATCTGTCACATAGTATAAAATGTTATTACAACCAGGAGTAGACATGAATGCAAATTTTGAACTATAAGGTACCCTTCGCCCAGGTGGGAATTAGGTGCACTCGGGTGTAAGTGCACCCGATATGAAAAAATAATTTATACTCCCTCCGTCCGGAAATACTTGTTATTAAAATGAATAAAAGAGGATGTATCTAGATGTATTTTAATTCTATATACACCCCTTTTTGTCCATTTTGATGACAAGTTTTTTCGGACGGAGGGAGTAGTAACTAAAAGAAGACCAAAAAATTCTGAAAATTTCTTGAAACATACATGAGCAAACGTTCTACCCATTTAGAAAGTTTCACGGCGGAATACCTTCCAGCATATTGTGGGCGACGGAATAATCAAGTCACTGTTCATTAGGTTTGCACTAGGAAACCTTTTTTCTGGCCTGAGGTAAATGAAAGATTATTCCCGTGCTAAACTTTTTATACCAATACAAAGGAAGGTCAATTATGTTTCAAAAATAGTTTCAGGATTTTTTTAGTTCTTCTATAATTAATAAATTATTTTTTCCTTAACAGGTGCACCAGCACCCAAGTGCATCAGCGTATTATTCCCCTTTGCCCCTCCTTACTTCAAAAAAATGAAATAATGTTTTAGAAGTGTTGTAAATTGTGAAGCTTCAGTTTATTTAGTTGAACTAAGCAAGGTTGGAGGGCACCCTAAAGCTTCCAGATTTCCATGCATATGCACAGAAGTTTACAATCTGTTGAATAGATGGGCTTCGCCTTTTTCTTGACAAACTAGGCAGACAACCCTCTGGGAAGGTAGTAGAGAATAAGAGATTCAGCTTCTGATTATAACTCTGGCGAGCTAAAACTATGGCATACAAATGATGTCTTCTTTTCCCCAAACATAAGGTAAACAAATTACTGAACACATTACCATAGTTCAATTAAAGATTGTTTTTACCACCACAGTAATGTAAAGAACACAATATAGGATTTCATCCTCCTAGTCATCCAACCACTGATTTCGCTCTCGGTGACCTGCATGAAAACAATTTGTCCAGTGTCGAGGACCCAACATGGTATGATGCGTTGGCCGCTGGATGGATTGTACGTCTGCGTCACTTTTAGATAGACGGTTGCTCCACACATATCCTGGGGCATAAAAAAAGGCGCACGAGGTACATGAGGGGGGCTCGTGTCATAGTCACAGCTTTGCCAACTTGTTAGTTTGTGTGACAGCGAAGTAGCGACAATGACCGGCTAGTGACAGGGCCAGAGCAGCAGAGCAGGAAAGGGAAACCTGTCGATGCCATTGTGTGATTAATATAAAAAATGCCACAATTAAAAATAGGAAAATTTCTCAATCACATTACTTCAGAGAAGCATGTGGGTGATAGGTTGACGGAGACAAGTTTTTAGATAGGCGACGGATTGTAGATGATTTGTTCCGGAATAGAGTGTAAAATGTGTATGCCATGCATGCAGGACCGTCCCATGGCCATGGGGGCACACGCAGAACCGCGTACATTTGGAGGGGATATATATGTAAAACTATTGGTTAGCTCCTCAAGGCGATCATAATCGCGCCAGCTACATTTTGTTCTCAAAATTCAGTAAGCATATGATCACTTTGAAGCGCTGTGTGCTGCCACCTTCAATTAGTTATAGAGGTAGTATCTATTAGAGGTGAAGAAGCGAACCAATACATTCACCGTGAAGCCCCATATACAGTATTGGGGGAAAAAAATCAAACGAGGACGTTAGCCTCCAGCCCTCCAACATCCTGCACTACACACTACTCTCGCAAAGGCCAGCCTTCTAACTCTCATATCGTCACGGGTGTTGAAAATAGGCTGTAACGGAACTGTGATCATTCATGAAAATCATAGCATTCCAGTCCTTCCAAATGCGCGGAGCACACTCCTTCTTGTCAGGCTGTCAGCCTCCGTGATCATTGCCCTGTTCGCTACCATCAAGCCTTGAGAGTAACCGGGTTAGTGGTCGATGTACGTTGGCGTAATAATCTGAAATTCAGACAAGGCCGCCATCAATCGCCAGGCCCGCCTGGTGAAGCTGCACCACAACAACTGTAGGCAAGGAGACACGCATTTGTTTGGATCCACAATATATCACACACTTGACGGTCACTGAGATGGCATATGAGGTCGGGGTAAGCACCTATTCCACCGCCGAAGGAGCACATACCCACGGAATCGAGCGGACCCACATGCTTATCAGCAAGTCACCTCATTTGGAAGGGATGATGTGGACTGAATCGGTGTGTGGCAATCCGCGTGGGACATTGTCAACTGTCATCACGCGTGGCAAATGAGCACTGAAGTTGACTCCCTGCTTGTCCCTACGTTACGTGCACCCACGTCTCGTTTCTATCAGAACACATGCCTTCCATATATACCTCATATATTTGCCCCTTCTCTTCTCCCATCTCATCTGCCCATACTTTCTTCTATATATGACCTGCTTCCGCTCGCTCCTCACTCCAGTGGAAGTGTGGAACCCCACCAATCAAGCAAGAAACCCCGACGTCCACCGGCGATCGACCATGGCGGCCGCCAACGCATTTACCAGCGCTTCCATGTCCTGCGCTCCGAGCCTGAGCGGCTCTGTCAATGTGATCGCCGTGTGCCCACGCTCCGTGGCTGCCGCGAGGACGTTGTCTTCGTCGTGCTTGCGTCCTGCACGGTGCACCGCCGTCGGGACAGCAGCGCCCGTGGCGGCTACGGCGGAGGGTGACGAGAGGCGGTTCGAGCAGCTGGCGGTGCCGCCGGAGCTGGTGGATGAGCTCGTGGAGGAGGCGCTCGTCTGGTGCTCGCAGCATGGCCTCGTCGTCGGCGACAAGAACCACCCGGTGACGTGACCTTACCTTGCTCATTTCCTTCGTTGGAGTTTGCCCGTTGCTACGAGTGCAGAGCACAAGCTGCACAGTTTGCCTGTTGCTGTTTGTGGAAGCATACAATAATTGTGAAACGGCAATCATTTTGTTTTGCATTTTGGACCGGCTGGCTTAGTTTTGATCACTGAAAAAAATAGCACAATATAGCATGTTAAGAATTCGCTAAATATATCGATGTACAATGTCTCGCTAATAGCACACTATAGCGCGATATAGCATGCTGAGTCACTAATAGCATATTTTGATGCGGCGCTATTTTGCTACAGCACGCTATTTTTTTTGTTTTGATAGAAGCTGGAGAAACCATTTATGCGTTTCATAGAAATTTGGGATAATAAAAAAATTGAAGCAGAGGCATGATATTTGCCTCGTTCATTAAATAAGTAGTTTAGAGGTGAAGTATGAAATAATTAAGTAGTAAGAGCATCTACAGCCAGACTCCTCAAATTGACCGATCGGGTGCGGGGACAATTGACCGGATAGGAGGGAGAAGAAAAAGTAGCAAAAAATTGACTCAACCGGACCCCTCATATCATTCCTATACGCCCGGGCTGTCCGCGAACCCTCATATCCGTCTCAAATATGGGGAGGATATGAGGGCTTGCGGACACGCCCGGGCGCGCCTGGTCTGTCCGCCATGTAGGATGCGTCCCCACCCCGGACCACGTTTTCTTTTTCTTTATTTATTTTTTTCTTTTTCTCTTTTCATCTCCACCAATCACATGCAACTGACCTGACACATGAGAAAGAAAATGAGGAGTGTGGCTGCAAGGACGGAAAAATAAGGGCTCAAAACGGACACGCCCGTTAACTGATCGGGCGCGTCCACGGGCTTTTGAGGGGCTGAATTAAAGATACGTGGCTGAAGATGCTCTAACGCTCTTATATTTCTTTACAGTAGAGTATGATCTGTTGCATGGATGGGCTTCTTCCTTTTTTCTTTAAGAAACTAGGCTGACACACCTCTGGGGAGAAAGTGGAGAACATCTACTGATTCTCCCTGCGAAAAAGTATGAAAGAGAACTAGAGATTCAGGTTCTAATTAACTCCGACAAGCTGATATTATGTCACGAGAACAATACTTTTTCCAAACATAAGGTAAAGAAATTGTTTTTAGACCCGGGCGAAAACAACTTGCCCAATATAGGAATATTGCCGTCCGTGTCAATTTTTTAGATAGACGAACTCTGGTCCGTATATGTATCTTAGGCAAAAGAGGAACGGACGGCCTCTAAAAACATCAATCACACTAAAATGTGTACTGTATTAAAAAAAAGGCGCACGAGGTGCACGAGCAGCACCAACTTGTTGGCCGTAATAACTAACAGCGACATAACGACGGTGACTGCTGGTGACAGCAACAAAAGAGGAATATTTGGCCCTGCATTTTGGGACTAAACTAATGCCACACACTAAAAATAGGCAAAGAGAGGATTGATTTATGTGCGTCCTCAATCATCCTTTACTACTGTAGAAGCATATGGGTGATAGAGAGTAGATGTAGGGACCATTTCTCGTTCGGCCATGCAAATTGTCAATTCACCTTAATGAACTGGCCTAGCTAGTGTTGTTCATCTTTGGATGTAAAAAAATGCTCTAGAAATGAGTGTAAAATGGATATGCCATGGACTGTTTCATGGGGGTTTGGCTTCGTTTTACCACAACAGATCAATCATTATAGCTTTGCCAAATGCCTCGGTGTCCCTTAGGCTAGTCATAGTAGGAGTAACTTAGGTAGTAACATAGAGCACTTCAAATTTTTTTTACTTATGTGACGTGTAGTTAATGAGTAGAGAGGTGTTTAGAGTAACATAATATGTTACTATAACATAGCGCTTCCCGAGAAAGGACGAGCCTACAAACTAATAAATAGAGACATCCATGACACTGCTATTATGTTACTTTGTACTATGAAGACAGTAACTTAGACTAATGTCATATGCATGACACTAGTATAAGTTACTCTTGAAGGAGGAGCCCCGGAGGTGGCATTAGTTATAGTGTTAGCTAGCTTTTTTCCGTTCAAATACCTCAGGATTCCTGTGGCGTTCAGGAAAGCTCTCGAGTTTGGCGCTCCAGCCCTTGGTCGATGGGATTGCGAATCGCCTCCCAACTTTGAGGGCATTTATGATGGCAAATGTAGGACATCTCACGTTTGTTAAGTGCCACCATCCATGTGCACCAGTCGATGGTCCTAGGCATGAATAAGAAGACCCGGAAGCGTATTAACAAAATGGTATCAGGGTGCACCAAGAAGCAATAGGCTGTCGTTGGGGCCTTGACCGACCTTCGTTCAATCTCAGACACTAGAGGGTCCTTGCCTTGGCCTTATGGCAATACTTTCAGGTATGGAGGATGGTATGCAGTGTGCGTCTTACCATCGAACTAGACGTCCTTATTCGGTGTTGGACTGCTAAGAGCTGTTACGACGCTCTCTTTCATGGGGAAGTGGATTTTTCCTAACCAGTTACCCGCACAACATGTATCCTGGCCCTCCATCTAGGGTCATGTCCAATCAACCTGCCCCACCACGTTGTCAGCTATGCAGTGTACTCCCTCGCCATATTCACATGCATGTTGTGGCTCTTTAAACAAAATAACGGAATAACCAAATATGTCACCATTACTTTTAAATAAATTACGCAAATTTAAATTTGTTTATGTGTTTGAGTTTCTCATAGTCAGCTCTACAAAACAAGTCTAACATCAATATATTTCAAATTAAATTGCAAGCCCAAGATAAAATTAAATTGTGTGTGGCTCAAAAAAGTCCCATAAACATTTCATCAAAGTTCGGCCAAGCTGTAGATAAGGTTCTTTGTTTCCAGGTACATTTTCTAGCAAAGTTCTTTCATATTTCTAACAAAGTGCAGACCCACTATTTAGAAAGTTCTTCAGCCTTGATTCTGTTTATTTGGCACTTTAGAATAAAAATGAAAAGTTCTTCACTGTTTAAAGCAAAAGTTTTTTTTAAAGTGTTTCAAATGTATCCAAGACTGTACTTGTTTTAAAGGGCTTGGCGTCACGAGTTCAAATATGTAAAAAGTTTCAAAAATGACTTTTTGGTTCTAAAGATATGTACAATCTAAATTGTCAAAAGAAAATGAAAACCATGGGAGTTAGAGGAGAGAGGGAAGCTAATGTAGGCCATGCATGTGTGAGTACTTGCGCAGGAAGAGAAGAGAGAGAGTATCCGCGCACATGCAAGGGCGTGCATCCACATGGACCAGCAACGGCAGTGATTCATGTTGTGCACCTAACTGGTTAGGATTCGCCATATTTGCTTTCATGGAGCGTCCGGTTTGAGCTCATGGAAAGCTCAACTAGAAGACTTGGGTTCTCTCTTAGGTCAAGTTCTTCATGTGTGGCAGGTTTACCAAGATGGTTGTTGGACCGTCGAGCAATTGGCACGCCGTTGGTCTCCAGTATGCACCTAGGTGCATACTCTACAATCATTCGAAGGAGATAATGGATCATCTCATCGGATGCTCATTTTCACGGACTATGTAGCACAAGGTGCTCCCATGGATCCGTCCGATGGTACCCCCTCCCCAGCGCTACGGAGAACGGTTTCGTGAACTGGGAGCAACAAAGTTATTATTTTGTCCCCACCTCAGTCCGGAAAGGCATATCCTCGATCAGAATGCTATTGGCTTAGTGCATCCGAAAGCATCGGAACATGCTCATCTTCGACATTGCTCAACCCAGCTTAGCTCGCCTACTTGGCACATTTAAGACCGAAATCAGGAAATAGGTAGCGGCAGTGTTGCTTCCGGTGATGGCTGTGTGACTGTGTCTACCAATTAGAGGAATCTTGTCATACTCTTTGGGTGTTTCTCTTTTTAGAGTTTTACAAACTCATATTTCTATCAATGCACCGAGACGCAAAGTTTTTGCATTTTCTTAAACAAAACATTTTGACTTAATTTTTCATGGGTGCATGTAGAGATCAGGAAAAGCGCCTGGTGTTGGTCTACTCCATGCCCCATTTGCTCTCTTGCCAATGTCGTTTCCGAAGGTTTACTGGGAGCAGGCACTCGAGCTAGCTCCACTTTTCAATGACCTCGTTCATCGTGTCAGCCTGGATGGGGACTTCTTGCAGCAGACTTTGGCAAGGTTATTTTCTCATGGAACTGAACATCAAGAGAGTGTAGTTATTGGACTCAAATAATTTTGTGAAATTCAATGTTCCTCTTCCAGGACAAAAGAAGTGGATCCATTCACTAGGAGGCTTCTAGATATTCACTCAAAGATGATGGAACTAAACAAGAAAGAGGTAAGTGTGCAGCTAATTTAAGGTTCGTTTAAACCAGTACAATATACTTTCTTGATTTCACTTTACTTCACATATATGCTTTATTTGGAGTCAATTTTTTTGAAGTTTGACCAAGTTTTATAGTAAAAAATATCAAAATTTACAAATACTGAATCACATATCATTAGATCCATCATGAAATATATAATTATATAATAATTTTGGGTATTGTAGATGTTAATGTTTTTAACATAAATTTGGTCAAATTTTTAAAAAATCAACTTAAGAAAAAAGTAATATGCAAAGTAAATTGGAATGAATGGGGAAACCCATCCACGATGATACCCTTGGCTTAACTCAAGTAATGAGGTGAGTTTGGATACATCTTTCAGGACATTCAACTGGGTCTGACCAGGTCGGACTACATGATAGATGGGGCAACTGACAAGCTTCTTCAAGTAGAGCTCAACACGATCTCTACATCCTCCAATGGTCTCGCTTGCGGCGTATCTGAGCTTCACAGGTCTGAAGATCATACAATAGTTTAACTAGTGTCTCTGCACAATTCTCACAGACGTTGCACAACTATATTTGAGTGCTTCTGCTGAATGATTTGATGACAAGAACGATCTGAATGCAACGCGCAGAAATCTGATCAGACACCATCAGAGGGAGCTTGGTTTGGACCCAACCAGTGTTGTTGGAAACACTGCGATAGCCCAGCACGCTGAAGCATTAGCCACTGCATGGGCCGAGTACAACAACCAAAGGTTAGGTGTTTAATTTGATGCAGACATGTACCTTCTTAAGACTTTTGTTCTAACTAACGAAAAGCTTTCCTTGTTTAGCGCGGTAGTGCTGGTGGTTGTTCAAGCAGAAGAAAGGTACATGTATGACCAGTATTGGATCACGGTCGCGCTGAGAGAAATATATCCTCCGGTCTATGCTAATGCCATGTTGTAGCTTGATACTAGCTAGATGCTGCCAATACAAAATGCAGAGGAATCTCATTCAATTTCAAAATGTGTCTTAGCATGCAACTATTGAAAGAATGTAATTTTTTTTCTTCCTTAACTTCTGTTTTTACGTATGGGGTGACGACTATTCGCAAGACAATGGCAGAAATAGAAGCGGAGGGGGATCTTCGTCCTGATGGGACACTCGTGATGTAAGGTTCCTCTCTACAAGAATGTTACTTGCAATGTCGTCATGCGTGATTTGAGGAACTTTGAATTTTTGTTTGTTTTGTCATTCAGAAATGGACGCCCAGTTGCAATAGTTTACTTCAGGGCAGGGTACTCACCGGCTGATTACCCATCAGAAGCCGTATGTATTCCTTTTACTATGACTAAATTTGATATACTTCTGTTAATCTTTAGATGTGTTGAATGATTCCTTCTTTTGATGGGATATAAATATTGAAAATAGATGTGCAACCACAAAGATGGAACTTAAGCATTGATTTTTTTTTCTAGTACTCTCTCCGTCCCAAAATAAGTGATGTTATTTTAGTACAACTTTGTACTAAACCAACGACACTTACTTTGGGACGAGGGGAGTACTATTTACCGTAGTTCAATAGAACAACTGAAGTAGCTGCTATTCACACAACTGCCACATTTTTCTAAAGGAATGGAGAGCAAGACTCTTGATCGAGCGTTCTTCTGCTATTAAGTGCCCGTCAATAGCACACCATCTTGTCGGTACAAAGAAGATTCAACAAGAACTGGCGAAGGAAAATGTGCTTGAAAGGTAATCCCATTTCATTATTATTGCATACTGATACATGACTCTCTAAAACTTTATGGTAAACCTCATAGTAAAACAGTAACTATGGATCAGGTTTACTGTAATAATAAATATATTGTGAAATGTAATAATATGACGAAAAAAATACTAAATGTAGTTATATGATTTGTTTGTAAACAGTTTCCACAGAATTAAGTCCGTTCATAGCCAAACTTTGGAAGTTCAGATAATTTGACTACTTAAATAATTAGAAGTCAAGTAAAAAAGAGCATAAAACAAAAATATCTAATGATACTCACTATTTATGTTTATCAATGGCTCCTTCTGCACACGATTGCTATTCTGACCCTGCATTACGTACCAGGTTTCTTGACAACCAATCCGACATAGAAAATGTACGAAAATGCTTCGCAGGATTGTGGAGTTTGGAGAATGACATTATAGTAAATTCTGCTATTGAATCGCCGGAATTGTTTGTTCTCAAACCACAGAGGGAGGGTGGAGGTATTACCTCAATCTCACCACGCAGCCAAAATGTTGGACACTATTGACCGATGAGTAACCCTGATATTCCGTTCAGGGAACAACATTTACGGGGATAATCTACGTGAAACATTGATTCGCCTTCGGAAGGATGGAAGCAATGAAACTGCAGCATACATCTTAATGCAAAGGATATTCCCACCAGCATCTCCTAGCTATCTTGTCCGCGAGGGAACTTTTGTTAGGGATAATGTGGTTTCTGAGTTTGGAATATTTGGAGCCTACCTTAGGTAATACATTATCAGCTATTGTAATATTTGACATATATTTAACACTTGCTAAAATTGTTTATTTCATGGATACAGGAACAAAGACAAGGTCATTATAAATGATCAGTGCGGTTATTTGTTGAGGACCAAAGCAGCTTCACTAAATGAAGGTGGGGTGGTTGCTGGATATGCGTTTTTGAATAGCATATTTCTGACATGACAAGGTAAATAAATTCCATACTTCTGTTCATTTATCATATATGAAAACATGTCGAATATAGGTAGTTTGAACAAGTCAAGAGGAATTTAGAAAAGGTAGAGCCTACCCATTTATTGGTTCCACATCTGTAAGCTCCAGAATAAGAAGTGGGATGGTATAGAGGACATGTTTAAGAAAATATCCCAGTCAATTTTGACAGCAAAAGGATGTCAATGTTCATGTTGTCATTCTCCAAGGTACCTAAGGAAAGGTCACAAAGCACTAGAATATTACAAAACCAGATTCTTCTGTTAATCTGACAATCATAAGCTAGCGCAAATAACAGATAACTATTTAAACACTACTTTCCGACCTAAAGACAAGGGTAGTCTCGGGGTGGAGGTTTTGAAGATAAAAATGAATAAATGTTGCTCAACAAATGTTTTTACAAACTGTTAAATAATGGGTATGGGCATATATATAGTAAGAGTTGTTGCGAATTAAATAAGTAATTCCAAAACATTGTTACAAGTGATAGTGAAACCTACAAATTCTCTATTCTGGAAAGGTCTCGTGCGAGTCAAAGTGGAATTCTTTCAAAGGGTTCCTTCCAAGTTGGTAATGGTAAGTTGGTAACAATGATGGTTTGGCAAGAATGGCTCAGAGATACGCCTCTTAGCATATGTACACTGATTTGACAAATGACAATATTTTATTAGGAAATTTTTTATCTAGAAGGTAAAAGTCCCCCTTAAGATCAAGATTTTGGATTGGTATATATTTGTACAAGCATGTTGGCTAAGGATAACTTAGCAAAATATAATTGGAATTGTAGTAAAAAGTGATGTTCTCATGATGAGATTGAAACAATCGAGCACTTCTTCCTATTGTGCCCATTCACGCGCTTGTTATGGTAGAGGGTCCATGTCCTGTTTAATATTCCACTGCCTACTAGTATCTCTAATATGTTCGGAAATTAGTCGTGTGGGGTGGATGAGAAACTTAAGGCTCAAATCCAGGTGAGAATATTAGCCTTATGTTTAACAATGACAAATTTTCCATTTTTTGCAGGTTATCCATAAAGCTACGCACCGAATCTGTATGTAGTCCTTACATCAGCATGTGGAAGCTCGGGGCTTCTAGACTTTGTATACAAGCATTTGGAGATGACCGTACATGCTTTATTCAACAAGTTTATAAGGTAGCATAGAAATAGGTTTAGTAATGCATGAGTGTCTTATGTACAAATGTATTGTCTGTGGTTGTGTCCTTTTTATCTATTTATGTAATGTCCTGAAAATTGTATAATAAATGGCTGTGTGCATCAATCGATGCAGATGCTGGGTGTAATACACCTCCTTTTCTAAAAGTAACCGAAAAGGCTAATAATCGGGCATAATCTTTAGGAGGGGGAAATATTGACATGTATGGACCAAGTGGTAAGTGAACAGCTATTCTTTGGATATTGGGAAGGTGATGTGAGGGCAACACCACATTTGTTTGTCTCTCTCTACTTTTATTCATCTAGGTTGATGTTATGTCCGTAGTCAAGTTTCCATATGTCCACTATGTAACCATAATATGTGTCATTTCCCCTCTTGGTTGCTGCATCAAAGCGGACACCGCTATTTTGGTTGGTGCTCTTTTGATCTTGGGCGATCGTGCAAAATGTATTTCCATTTATCTCGTACCCTTTGTAAGTCAATACAGTCGAAGATGGTCCCCTGGCCAACAAGTACAACTCATCAGAAACAGTGTTGTCACCCCTGAGATGTGTTTGCATCCAAATGCCGAAAGTCCTGATGTGTTCACATGCAATCTTGTCATCACACTGTTTCGGGTGTTTGGAGCGCATAATGTTCTTGTGTTCATCGACATACGCGGTCACCAAGGTAGAGTTCTGTGGAACTGTGTAGTGTGCTTGAGACCAAGAATGCCCGTCCCTACATATTATTAAGTCCCCTCCTAGCGTGCCGTTCTTGTGTTCATCGACATACGCGGTCACCAAGGTAGAGTTCTGTAGAACTGTGTAGTGTGCTTGAGACCAAGAATGCCCGTCCCTATATATTATTAAGTCCCCTCCTAGCGTGCCTTTTCCAGTCAGTCTCCCCTCATACCGTGATTGAGGGAGACCAATCTTTTATTAAGGTCAAGAATGAAGTCAACACAAAACCCAATGACATCCTCTGTTTGCTGGCCCATGGAGATGCTTCCTTCTGGCCTAGCGCGCTTACGGACATATTTCTTTAGGACTCCCATGAACCTCTCAAAGGGGAACATATTGTGTAGAAATACAGGGCCCAGAACGACAATCTTGTCGACTAGATGAACTAGGACGTGCATCATGATATTGAAGAAGGATGGTGGGAACACCAGCTCGAAACTGACAAGACATTGCGCCACATCAGTCGTTAACCTTGGTAAGATTTCTGGATCAATCACCTTCTGAGAGATTGCATTAAGGAATGCACATAGCTTCACAATGGCTAATCGAACGTTTTCGGATAGAAGCCCCCTCGACGCTTCTAGGGTTTGGGGTGGCCTCGGCAACGCTTCTAGGGTTTGGGCCGGCCGCCTCTCTCATGAATGTTCGACGTCCGGACCGAGAAGGGATTTAACAAAATGGTGCCATTCTGGATGTGCAGAAAATGGTCCCTATTTTTCCTGATCTCATCTACCCTTCTATATGTCACGTTGTCTAGTGTCAAAGGATTCAAGAAAATCATGGATTCATCATTAGCCGGAAGTAACAGGCACATGATGGTATGAAGCTCTCCAAAGTTATTTTGGAACGGAGTCCTGATAGGATAAATCGCTTTTTGGTACGAAGTTCATCAATAGCATTTCGAATATCGCTATTTGGAAGGCTTTTGCTGAACTTCGTACCAAAAAGTGAATTATCCTACCAGGACTCCTTTCCAAAATAACTTTGGAGAGCTTCATACCATCATGAACCTGTTACTCTCAGCTAATTATGAAACCATGGATTTCTTCAATACTTTGACACAAGAGAACGTGCACATATAGAAGCGTAGATGAGATCAGGAAAAAAATACGGATCAACTTAATTATGCACATCCATAATGGGAGCATTCTTGATAAATGTCTTATAAACTCGAGAGAGTTTGTAGGGTAGGGGCGGGAGTGGGTAGGAGATCGACAATGTTTTTTTCCTAGGGTTTTGGTGTCCTCGAGAGTTGTTTGAGCGAGAGGGCGTTGATCGACGCCCCCCCTCTCGACCCCTCGGAGATCCTCGACCCTCAACCCTCGAACCCTCAACGACACTCTACCCTCGACGACCCTCCACCATCTACCCTAGTTCCCGACCCTCGACCGCTCGGTGATCCTCGACACCCTCGTTCCCGACAAAAAATAAGAAGATGAAAAAGAAGAAGAAAAAAGAGGAGATGAAGAAGGAATAGAGGAGAAGAAGAAAAAAATAGAAGAATGGAAAAAAGAGGAGAAGAAGAAGGAATAGAGGAGAAGAATAAAAAATAGAATAACATGTCCGACGGCGGAAGTTCCTCTTTTTTTCTCATTCTATTTTTTCTTCCTCTCCGACGTGCCCCCTCATGTCAAAGTGCTAGGAGTTTTCTATGAACCAAAAAAATGCCTAATGACATGTTCGACGATCGGACTGCCTCTCCCATGAATGTCCGACGCCCGCGCCTCTCTCATGAACAAAAAAATATATGAATAAAACAAACATCATATTCTATGAACAAAAGAATAATATTCCATCCACATCCATGCATACATCATATATATGATCATCTATGAACAAAAAAACATCATATTCTATTAAAAAATCATCATATATATGAACAAAAACAATTATGAAAACAAGCATATATATATATGAACAAAAGATAAGCATATATATATATATGTGTGTGTGTGTGTGTGTGTGTGTGTGTGTGTGTGTGTGTGTGTGTGTGTGAAAAAACAGGGAAACGGGAGAGGGAGGAGAGGACGGGGGGGGGGGGGGGCGTCGGCCAGACCAAGGTGAGGAGGGGCGGGGGCGAGGGGTCGGCGACGACGTTGACGGGGCAGGGGCGCACGCTCGGGGTAGGGGGTGACGGCGACGACGGGGCAGGGCACGGGGTCGGCGGAGAGGACGGCAACAGCGACCACGGCAACAAAGGGGGCGGGGCAGGGCGACGGCGACGACGGGGGCGGGCCGGGGCAGGGTGATACGTCTCCGTCGTATCTATAATTTTTTATTGTTCCATGCCAATATTATACAACTTTCATATACTTTTGGCAACTTTTTATACTATTCTTTGGGGCTAACATATTGATCCACACTACTAGGAAAAGGTCTGCTAGTGGCGCACCTGTTTTTCCTACTAATGGCGCACTACAGGTGCGCCACTAGCATCACGCCATTAGTATTTTTACTAAAGTATCTGGTATATTAATGGTGCATCACATAGAAGTGCGTCATTAGTAACAATTTTTAAAAAAATCAGATTTTTTTTTCAATTTTTTTTCGTTTTTTCTTGATCTCGGGTAACTATGGCTTAATCTCAAGTCAAATCGCACTCTATGGTCAAACTTCCTGGAAGGTCACCCATCCTCACACTACTCCAATCCGAGCTCGCTTAACTTCGCAGTTCTATCCAACCGCAGCACCAGCTCACTTCACAGGAACTTGTTGATATATCTATCATATCAATCCTATTAAACCTTGTTGATGTCTAGGACTTTGTTCATGTTCATGAGTATGATGAAATTTTAAAAAAATATTTCAAACTTCCCTGTCATATTACGTATCATATTTTGAAAAAAAATCCAATTTTTTTAAACCAATTTTTTTTCTGTTACTAGTGGCGCACCTAGCAAATGGTGCGCCACTAGCAAGTTTGAATTTTTTTTTCATTTTCCCCCTCTAGATCTTAAAAGCCTCGTATCTTTCGTTCTGTTAGGTTTTTGGGGATTTTGAAGATGTCGAATGGGGTTCCCCCGGTTCAATTCGGATGTAACTTTTCGAGTAGATGATTTTTCATATATAAAACTTTTTAATCCGAGTTCGTATGCACCATTTTACTAAATTCCAGAGAGATTTTACTAAATTCCAGACAGATTTTGCAATTAAAGTCAAAATTCATATTTGTAAATTTTCCCAACAATTAGACCACATATCACATGGGAAACTTATTTTTTTTTTGACATTTCCATCATTTTCTTTTATTTATTTTTAAACTGAAAAGGCGGTTCGGGGGGGTTGCATTTAGCACCAGGGTTACTAATGGCGCACCACACATCAGGTGCGCCATTAGTAACCCTGGTGCTAAATATATTACTAATGGCGCACCTGGTGTGTGGTGCGCCGTTAGTAGTTTTGAAAAAAAAATAACAAAATTGTTAGTAATGGCGCACCTGTGGACAGTGCGCCATTACTAGTTAAAACTAGTAATGACGCACTGTCCACAGGTGCGCCATTACTAACAAATTTTTCTTTTCAAAAATACTAATGGCGCATGGTGGGTGTGGTGTGCCATTACAATGTCAACTAGTAATGGCGCACTATCCAATGGTGCGCCATTATTAACATTTTTTTCTTTTTTTTTCAAAACTACTAATGGCGCATCACACACCAGGTGCGCCATTAGTAATATAACCTGTATTTGGTGCGCCACTGCTATATAGCAGTGGCGCACCACATACACGGTGCGCCATTAATGTCCATATCATCTATAGCCCTTTTCCTAGTAGTGCCAGTGCCCAGTGCCAGTTCCTGTTTGTTGCATGTTTTATGTTTCGCAGAAACCCCATATCAAACGGATTCCAAACGGGATAAAAACGGACGGAGAATATTTTTGGAATATTTGGAGAATATGGGAAGAAGAATCAACGCGAGAAGGTGCCCGAGGTGGCCACGAGGCAGGGGGCGCGCCTGCCCCCCTGGGCGCACCCCTGACCCTCGTGGGTCGCCCATAAGGCGGTTGCTGCTCTTCTTCGGCTGCATGAAAGCTAATTTTCGGGAAAAAAATCTTGGCGAAGGTTTCAATCCAACCGGAGTTATGGATCTCCGGATATATAAGAAACGGCGAAAGGGCAGAATACGAGAACGCGGAAACAGAGAGAGACAGAGAGACAGATCATGGACCAGAGGGGAAACCCTTCTCCCATCTAGGGAGAAGGTCAAGGGAGAAGAAGAAGGAGGGGGCTCTCTCCCCCTCGCTTCTGGTGGCGCCGGAATGCCACCAGGGGCCATCATCATCACCGCGATCTTCACCAACACCTACGCCATCTTCACCAACATCTCCATCACCGTCCCCCCTCTATCTATAGCGGTCCACTCTCCCGCAACCCGTTGTACCCTCTACTTGAACATGATGCTTTATGCTTCATATTATTATCCAATGATGTGTTGCCATCCTATGATGTCTGAGTAGATTTTCGTTTTCCTATCTATGGTTGATGAATTGCTATGATTGATTTAATTTGCTTGTGGTTATGTGGTTGTCCTCTGGTGCCCATCATATGAGCGCGCGCGTGGATCACACCATAGGGTTAGTTGTATGTTGATAGGACTATGTATTGGAGGGCAAGAGTGACAGAAGCTTCTACCTAGCATAGAAATTGATACATACGGGATTGAAGGGGAACCAATATATCTTAATGCTATGGTTGGGTTTTACCTTAATGAACGTTAGTAGTTGCGGATGCTTGCTAATAGTTCCAATCATAAGTGCATAGAATTTCAAGTCAGGGATGACATGCTAGCAGTGGCCTCTCCCACATAAAACTTGCTATCGGTATAGTAAACTAGTCAATTGCTTAGGGACAATTTCGCAACTCCTACCACCACTTTTCCACACTCACTATATTTTCTTTATTGTGTTTTTATCTAAACAGCCCCTACTTTTTTATTTACGATCTCTTTATATTCTTGCAAACCTATCCAAAAACACCTACCAAGTAATTCTAGTTTCATACTTGTTTCCGGTAAAGCGAACGTCAAGTATGCGTAGAGTTGTATCGGTGGTTGATAGAACTTGAGGGAATATTTGTTCTAGCTTTAGCTCCTCGTTGGGTTCGACACCCTTACTTATCGAAAGAGGCTACAATTTATCCCCTATACTTGTGGGTTATCAAGACCTTTTCCTGGCACCGTTGCCAGGGAGTCATAGCGTGGGGTGAATATTCTCATGTGTGCTTGTTTGCTTTATCACTAAGTAATTTTTATTTGCTGTTCTTAGTTGTTTTCTATCTTTAGTTATGGGTAGGAAACACAAAATACCAAAAAAAATTAGTTGTACCTTCTAAACCAATCGTTGAAGAACCACTCAAAATCTATCACACTCCTGAAGCTTATTACTTGGATTATCTTCGATCCCTATGTGCTCATGTTGAAACCCCAACTAGCTTAGTTGAGGGCAGATCTTTAGATGAGCATGCTTGTTATGTGCGGCACCGCATATCTGAAAAAGGGAAACGTTTACTGGATCAAATTCATCGTTTGCAGTGCTATGCTTGGAATTTATGCGAAATATATGATATTACTTGTTGTTCTAAAAACCCTAAGAAACACCTTCCCTACCAATGTGAGTTTAATGATAATGGAATCGTATCTTTGTATGCTAAGGGTGTTTATAATTACTATGATGTTCAACAAATTTAAGAATTTATTGCTTTTAAGGGTGCTTATGAAATTGCTTCTTTGATTGAAAAGTATGATTCTACTCTTTACAAGTCTGAAAATTTTGCCATACTTGAAAATTGTTATGATAATTATGCTTGTAATGCCTATAGTAAACCATATATTGAGGACTCCTCCGATGTCGAAGAAGAGACTAATATTTTGCAGGAGTCTATGGAAGAAGAAATTGATGAAACTGTGAGCTCATTGGATGAAAAAGATGATGAGGAGAGCGAAGAACAAAAGGAGGAAGAGAGGATTAGCTACTCGTGTCCACCTTCTAATGAGAGTAACTCTTCAACTCATACATTGTTTAATTTCCCTTCGTGCTTACCGAAGGATGATTTCTATGATGATTGTTATGATCCCGTTGATTCTCTTGAAATGTCCCTTTTTGATGATGCTTGCTATGCTTGTGGCCAACATGCCAATATGAATTATGCTTATGGAGATGAACTTGCTATAGTTCCTTATGTTAAACATGAAATTGTTGTTATTGCACCCATGCATGATAGTCCTATTATCTTTTTGAATTCTCCCGATTATACTATATCAGAGAAGTTTGCCCTTATTAAGGATTATATTGATGGTTGCCTTTTACCGTTGCACATGATGATTTTGATAGATATAATATGCATGTTCTTGCTGATCCTACTTGCAATTATTATGAGAGAGGAACTATATCTCCACCTCTCTATGTTTCCAACATGACTAAATTGCAAGAAATTGTTTATACTATGCATTGGCCGTTACTATGTGTGCATGAATTGTTCTTTTATGACATGCTGATGCATAGGAAGAGAGTTAGACTTCGTCATTGCTTGATATATGTTGCTTTGTGCTCACTACTAAATGCCATATCATTGCTAATTAAAATTGGCTTTGATATACCTTGGGATCCGGGTGGATTCACTACTTGACCACTATATGCCTAGCTTAATGGCTTTAAAGAAAGCAGTGCCAGGGAGACAACCCGGAAGTTTTAGAGAGTCATTTATTTCTGTTGATTGCTTTCATATAGTTTAGAAACAAAAAAATAAAGAGGGGAACCCAAAACTTTTTCAAAAAGGAAAGTGAAAGTGAGAGAGACAAGCATTGTTGAAGTGGGGGAGCTCCTTGAACTTTGTTCATGCTCATGGGAACTTTGTGAATCTTGATTACAGAAACTTTTCAATAAAAATAATTATCCCCTTGTACCATTCCATTGTATTATAAAAATAATGTGCCAAGGTTTGCCTTTAGGATATTCACAATGCTTGTTGGTTTGTACGGTGCAGGACAGAAACTTTGGCTGTAGTGCGAGATTTTTAGTTTTTTACTGGAACATCAAACGGTTCTGATTCTTTTTGCACTGTCTTTATATACAAATTGTTTAGTTTTCCTAATTTTGGAAGAATTTTGCAAGTACCATAAGTATGGTGAATGTTCAGATTATTACATACTGTTCTGTTTTAGACAGATTCTGTTTTTGATGCATAGTTTGCTTGTTTTGATGAAACTATCAATTTCTTTGAGTGGATTAAGCCATGGAAAAGTTGTATTACAGAAGCTATAATGAAAAAACAAAATATGAATTGGTTTGTAACAGTACTTAGAGTAGTGATTTGCTTTATTATACTAACGGATCTTACCGAGTTTTCTGTTGATGTTTTGTGTGGATGAAGTGTTCGATGATCGAGAAGGTCTCGATGTGAGAAGAAGGAAGAGAGGCAAGAGCTCAAGCTTGGGGATGCCCGAGGCACCCTAAGTAAACATTCAAGGATACTCAAGCGTCTAAGCTTGGGGATGCCCCGGAAGGCATCCCCTCTTTCTTCAACAAATACCGGTATGTTTTCTGATTCGTTTCGTTCATGCGATATGTGCAAATCTTGGAGCATCTTTTGCATTTAGTTTTATTTTTTATTTTATGCACCATGCTAGTATCATGTAGTACTTGGTTGATTTATAGAATGCTCATTGCACTTCACTTATATCTTTTGAGTATGGCTTTATAGAATGCTTCATGTGCTTCACTTACATCATTTGAAGTTTTTTTTGACTATTTACTGTAGAGCAACAACCCAACAGCCCTTTTTATTCCAGAATTTTTTGCCCAGGCCTGTTTAAATCCGCTCCCACCGGGAGTCGAACCCAGGACCTGGGGTGCTACTAAGGTCGCTGCAACCATTAGGCTACAGGCCCGTTCGCACATCATTTGAAGTTTGGATTGCTTGTTTCTCTTCACATAGATAACCACCATTTGTAGAATGCTCTTTTGCTTCACTTATATTTGTTAGAGTGTGGGCATATTTTTCGTAGAAAGAATTAAACTCTCTTGCTTCACTTATATCTATTTAGAGAGATGACAGGAACTGGTCATTCACATAGTTAGTCATAAAATCCTACATAAAACTTGTAGATCACTGAATATGATATGTTTGATTCCGTGCAATAGTTTTGCGATATAAAGATGGTGATATTAGAGTCCTGCTAGTGGTTAGTTGTGGATTAGTAGAAATACTTGTGTTGCGGTTTGTGATTCCCGTAGCATGCATGTATGGTGAACCGTTATGTAACAAAGTCGGAGCATGAGGTATTTATTGATTGTCTTCCTTATGAGTGGCGTCGGGGACGAGCGATGGTCTTTTCCTACCAATCTATCTCCCTAGGGGCATGCGTAGTAGTACTTTGCTTCGAGGGCTAATAAACTTTTGCAATAAGTATATGAGTTCTTTATGACTAATGTGAGTCCATGGATTATACGCTCTCTCACCCTTCCATCATTGCTAGCCTCTTTGTTACCGTGCATTGCCCTTTCTCACCTCGAGAGTTGATGCAAACTTCGCCGGTACATCCAAACCCCGTGATACGATATGCTCTATCACACATAAACCTCATTCTATCTTCCTCAAAATAGCCACCATACCTACCTATCATGGAATTTCCATAGCCATTCCGAGATATACTGCCATGCAACTTCCATCATCATCATATAGATGACTTGAGCATTCATTGTCATATTGCTTTGCATGATCGTAAGATAGCTAGCATCATGTTTTCATGGCTTGTCCGTTTTTTTGATGTCATTGTTACGCTAGATCACTACACATCCCGGTACACCGCCGGAGGCATTCATATAGAATCATATCTTTGTTCTAGTATTGAGTTGTAAGTAAATAAAAGTGTGATGATTATCATTGTTAGAGCATTGCCCCAAAAAAAGAGAGGCCAAAGAAGCCTAAATAAAAAAGGGACCAAAGAAGCCCGCAAAAAAAGAGAAAAAAGGGGCAATGTTACTATCCTTTTACCACACTTGTGCTTCAAAGTAGCACCATGTTCTTCATATAGAGAGTCTCTTGAGTTATCACTTTCATATACTAGTGGGAATTTTCATTATAGAACTTGGATTGTATATTCCGATGATGGGCTTCCTCAAATGCCTGAGGTCTTCATGAGCAAGCAAGTTGGATGCACACCCACTTAGTTTTTAGTTTGAGCTTTCATACAATAATAGCTCTAGTGCATCCGTTGCATGGCAATCCCTACTCCTCACATTGACATCAATTGATGGGCATCTCCATAGCCCGTTGATTAGCTGCGCGATGTGCGACTTTCTCCTTTTTTGTCTTCTCCACATAACCTCCATCATATTATTCTATTCCACCTATAGTGCTATGTCCATGGCTTGCGCTCATGTCTTGCGTGAGGGTTGAAAAGGTTGAAGTGTGTTAAAAAGTATGAACCAATTGCTCGGCTTGTCATCGGCGTTGTGCATGATTTGAATGCTTTGTGTGGTGAAGATGGAGCTAGCCAGACTATATGATTTTGTAGGGATAACTTTCTTTGGCCATGTTATTTTGAAAAGACATGATTGCTTTATTAGTAAGCTTGAAGTATTATTATTTTTAATGTCAAATAATAGACTATTGCTTTGAATCACTCGTGTCTTAATATTCATCCCATGATTAGAGTACATGATCAAGATTATGCTAGGTAGCATTCCACATCAAAAATTATCTTTTTTATCATTTACCTACTCGAGGACGAGCAGGAATTAAGCTTCGGGATGCTGATACATCTCCGTCGTATCTATAATTTTTTATTGTTCCATGCCAATATTATACAACTTTCATATACTTTTGGCAACTTTTTATACTATTTTCTGGGACTAACATATTGATCTAGTGCCTAGTGACAGTTCCTGTTTGTTGCATGTTTTATGTTTAGCAGAAACCCCATATCAAACGGAATCCAGAGGGGATAAAAATGGACAGAGAATATTTTTGGAATATTTGGAGAATATGCGAAGAAGAATCAACGCGAGACGGTGCCCGAGGTGGCCACGAGGCAGCGGGCGCTCCTGCCCCGCTGGGCGCGCCCCTGACCCTCGTGGGCCACCCATAAGGCGGTTGGTGCTTTTCTTCGGCCGCAAGAAAGCTAATTTTCGGAGAAAAAAAAATTGGCGAAGGTTTCAATCCAATCGGAGTTACGGATCTTCGGATATATAAGAAACGACGAAAGGGCAGAATACGAGAACGCAGAAACAGAGAGAGACAGAGAGACAAATCCAATCTCGGAGGGGCTCTCGCCCCTCCCCCGCCATGGAGACCATGGACCAGAGGGGAAACCCTTATCCCATCTAGGGAGAAGGTCAAGGAAGAAGAAGGAGGGGGGCTCTCTCCCCCTCGCTTCCGGTGGTGCCGGAGTGCCACCGGGGGACATCATCATCACCGCGATTTTCACCAACACCTACGCCATCTTCACCAACATCTCCATCACCTTCCCCCCTCTATCTACAGCGGTCAACTCTCCCGCAACCCGCTATACCCTCTACTTGAACATGGTGCTTTATGCTTCATATTATTATCCAATGATGTGTTGCCATCCTATGATGCCTGAGTAGATTTTCGTTGTCCTATTGGTGGTTGATGAATTGCTATGATTGATTTAATTTGCTTGTGGTTATGTTGCTGTCCTTTGGTGCCCATCATATGAGCGCGCGCGTGGATCACACCATAGGGTTAGTTGTATGTTGACAGGACTACGTATTGGAGGGCAAGAGTGACAGAAGCTTCTACCTAGCATAGAAATTGATACATACGGGATTAAAGGGGGACCAATATATCTTAATGCTATGGTTGGGATTTACCTTAATGAACGTTAGTAGTTGCGGATGCTTGCTAATATTTCCAATCATAAGTGCATAGAATTCCAAGTCAGGGATGACATGTTAGCAGTGGCCTCTCCCACATAAAACTTGCCATCGGTCTAGTAAACTAGTCAATTGCTTAGGAACAATTTCGCAACTCCTACCACCACTTTTCCACAATCGCTATATTTACTTTATTGTGGTTCTATCTAAACAGCCCCTACTTTTTATTTACGCTCTCTTTATATTCTTGCAAACCTATCCAAAAACACCTACAAAGTAATTCTAGTTTCATACTTGTTTCCGGTAAAGCGAACGTCAAGTGTGCGTAGAGTTGTATCGGTGGTCGATAGAACTTGTGGGAATATTTGTTCTACCTTTAGCTCCTCGTTGGGTTCAACACTCTTACTTATTGAAAGAGGCTACAATTGATCCCCTATACTTGTGGGTTATCACAGGGCGCGGGGTCAGCGGCGAGGACGGCAACAACGACGATGTCGACGGGGCAGGGGCGTGCGCTCGGGACAGCGGCGACGGCGGCGACAGGGCGGGGCAGGGCGACGGAGACGACGGGGGTGGGCCGGGGCAGGGGCGCGAGCAACGGCATTGGCTGCACGCGATGGGGTCGACGACGACGGCAGCGACGGTGACGACGACGTCGGGGCAGGGGCGCGGCGTCGAGGAGCAGAGCAGCAGCCTGGCGACGTTCGAGAGAAGAATGGCGGGTGGGGGCGCAATTCCTAAGGGTTGTGTTATATAGGAAATCCTTTGGTCCCTGTTCGTGGCATCAACCGGGACCAATGCCCCCCTTTAGTCCCGGTTGGTGCCACCAACTGGGACCAAAGTTCAGTTTTCTGCAGCCCAAAGGGCGGGAAACAGAGCCCTTTAGTCCCGGTTGGTGGCATGAACCAGGACCAAAGGGTGGCATTGGTCCCGGTTGGTACCATGAACCGGGACGAAAGGGTGGCATTGGTCCCGGTTCTTGCCACCAATTGGGACCAATGGGGTTGCGCAGCGGCGTGGTGGTGGGAGTTTAGTCCCACCTCACTAGTTAAGAGCGCCCCACACCGGTTTAGAAGCTCAACTGCCTCATCTCTCTTGAACTCCTCTGAACTGCAGGCTTACGGGCCTAATATAACACTGCTATGCCTGTGGGCCTATTGGCCCGCTGCGGGCCTGCATCCTGGCCCAACATACTAGTTGGGTTTCTAGTCGTATGAAGGCCATGGTGGCCCTGTAGGCGGCATTTTAAAAAATCTATACTTTTTTTTGTTTTATGCTTTACTTAGTTTTAAGAGTTTTTCAGGGATTCATTTTGCTTTAGGTAATTTTTAGCTTATTTTAAATGTCTGTTTTAATCGAAAACAGATTTTGTTATTTTAGTCTGCTATTAAAGTTTCCAACAAAAAAATTATTTATGAAATTTTTTTTTGCTATTAATGTTTTGAACAAAAAATACTTTGATAATTTAATTTGCACAAATTTTCTTAAAAATTAGTTTCAAAAATACTGGAGTTTTATAAAATCTTTTTAGTTGGTTCCTTTTCCTATTAGAGTTTTGTAAAAGCTTTTTAGTTGATTCTTTTTGCTATTGAAGAGTATTATAGTTTTGTTTTAGTTGATCATAACAGGATATTTTAATTAATTAATTTTAGTTCATTTTTTCTATTAGATTTTCATAAAAGTTTTCTAGGTCCTTCTTTTTTCTATTAGTTCATTCTTTTTGCTATTAGTTCATTCTTTGAGCTAAATGACTCTGAAATTGAAAAGCACTTCAAATGAACTATGAAAAGGTTGAAAGTTGGCATGGTATCATCATTTCACCCACATAGCATGTGCTAAAAAGCTGAGAGGGTTACGGCAAAAGCTGGATGCACTTGTGTACAAAACGGACAATCTCTTTCGAAGTATCAGGGTTTCGGAGGAATACTCATCTGTTACAAAGGGATTTCATTTTTTTCAACTTATTTGAACTACAGATTTTTTGTGTGTTCAAACTACACTATTCAAAGCCACATCGTCAATTTTCAACCCTTTCTGACTTCATCTGGTATTTTTCATGCATTTACTGATTTTTTTAAGCTAAATGATCCTGAAATTGAAAAGCACTACAAATGAACTCTGAAAAGATTGAAAGTTGACATGGTATCATCATTTCACCCACATAGCATGTGCTAAAAAGTTAAGAGGGTTACCGCAAAAGCTGGATGCACTTCATGTACAAAACGGGCAATCTCTTTCGAAGTATCAAGGTTTCAGACGAAAACTCATCTATTATAAAGGGATTTCATTTTTTTGAGCATATTTGAACTCCAGGCTTTTTGTGTGTTCAAAATGCACCATTCAAAGCCACATTATCAATTTTCAACCCTTTCTGACTTCATCTGGTATTTTTCATGCATTTACTAAGTTTTTTAAGCTAAATGACCCTGAAATTGAAAAGCACTACAAATAAACTCTGAAAAGGTTGAAAGTTGGCATGGTATCATCATTTCACCCACATAGCATGTGCTAAAAAGTTGAGAGGATTACGACAAAACTAGACGCACTTCGTGTACAAAATAGACAATCTCTTTCGAAGTATCAGGGTTTTGGACGAAAACTCATTTGTTACAAAGAGATTTCACTTTTTAACTTATTTGAACTCCAGACTTTTTGTGTGTTCAAAATGAACCATTCATAGCCATATCATCAATTTTCAACCCTTTCTAACTTCATCTGGTATTTTCATGCATTTACTGATTTTTAAAGCTAAATGACCCTGAAATTGAAAAGCACTACAAATGAACTCTGAAAAGGTTGAAAGTTGGCATGGTATCATCATTTAACCCACAGAGCATGTGCTAAAAAGTTGAGAGGGTTACGGCAAAAAATGGATGCACTTCGTGTACAAAACGGACAATCTCTTTCGAAGTACCAGGGTTTCGTACAGAAACTCATCTGTTACAAAAGGCATTTCATTTCTTCACATGTATCTGCAGTGATATTCTAGATCAAAGGCATCATCACAATAGTTGTGGAGAGAAAGTCTTCACTTTTTCTTCACTTGTGTCATTTGCTTATTGTGCCGTAACCATGGATAATCTTCATCGTTTAACAGGGTGCTTGGGTCAGCCTTGACTTTGAAGGGTGGAATTTCATGAAACTTTTCATAATCTTCAGACATGTTTGTCTTGCCCTCCAATCCCATGATGTCTCTTTTTCCTGAAAGAACTATGTCGCGCTTTGGCTCATCATATGATGTATTTGCTTCCTTATCTTTTCTTTTACTTGGTTTGGGAGACATGTCCTTCACATAGAAAACATGTGCCACATAATTGGCTAGGACGAATGGTTCGTCTGTGTACCCAAGATTTCTCAGATCCACTGTTGTCATTCCATACTGTGGGTCTACCTGTACCCCGCCTCCTGATAGATTGACCCATTTGCACTGAAACAAAGGGACCTTAAAATCATGTCCATAGTTAAGTTTCTATATGTCCACTATGTAACCATAATATGTGTCCTTTCCCCTCTTGGTTGCTGCATCAAAGCGGACACCACTGTTTTGGTTGGTGCCCTTTTGATCTTGAGCGATCGTGTAAAATGTATTCCCATTTATCTCGTACACTTTGTAAGTCAATACAGTCGAAGATGGTCCCCTGGCCAACGAGTACAGCTCATCAGAAACAGTGTTGTCACCCCTGAGACGTGTTTGCAACCAACTACCGAAAGTCCTGATGTGTTCACATGTAATCCAGTCGTCACACTGCTCCGGGTGTTTGGAGCGCAGAATGTTCTTGTGTTCATCGACATACGTGGTCACCAAGGTAGAGTTCTGTAGAACTGTTTAGTGTGCTTGAGACCAAGAATGCCCGTCCCTACATATTATTGAGTCCCCTCCTAGCTTGCCTTTTCCAGTCAGTCTCCCCTCATACCGCGATTGAGGGAGACCAATCTTCTTAAGGTCAGGAATGAAGTCAACACAAAACCCAGTGACATTCTCTGTTTGATGGCCCATGGAGATGCTTCCTTCTGGCCTAGTGCGGTTATGGACATATTTCTTTAGGACTCCCATGATCCTCTCAAAGGGGAACATATTGTGTAGAAATACAGGGCCCAGAACGACAATCTTGTCGACTAGATGAACTAGGACCCACGTCATGATATTGAAGAAGGATGGTGGGAACACTAGCTCGAAACTGACAAGACATTGTGCCACATCAGTCCTTAACCTTGGTAGGATTTATGGATCGATCACCTTCTGAGAGATTGCATTGAGGAATACACATAGCTTCACAATGGCTAATCGAATGTTTTCCAGTAGAAGCCCCCTCAATTCATCTAGGGAGTGTGGATGGGCATGACTAAGGATGTGGGGTAGCTGTGAGTGTCGCCAACGAAGACGTTGTGGAAGCTTGACCTTCCTCGTTAGCTGCCATCTCTGGCATTTTAGTAGTAATACTAGGTGGATTCATCAAGCAGTCAGAGGTGTCGAGTGGTTGCTTTATGACTGAACATAGCAAGGTCTTCATGCCAGGATGGGGTCCCAGTTCTTCTCCCCTGACACCGACGAGATAGCTTGATGGTCAATCTCCCAGTGAGGTGGGGTCTCAGGGGTCTATTCTCTTCTCTCCCACACAAAAGTTTGCTCTTGGGCAACAGAGTTGCAGGCTAAGCTGGGAGGATACTAACCCAGTGACCTTACCTCGATATACGATAGTGGCAAAACCGACATACTTGTGTTTTAACATAGGGTTTCCACTGCTCCGGGGCAGCCAAGCCACTTGTTGATTGGGCAACTAGGCCTCAACGAGCCCTGAAACATAACTATTTAATTGATTGACCGGTCATAAAATGTGCATCACCCATCACGTCCCCAGAATTTGACGCCCCATTCGTCGACAGTGTAATGACAAAAATCTCATGGAAAACTGGATCACCACACTTGCTGAATCAAATTTCATATATCATCTTAAATTCCAAATCAAGCATATCCCTGCGCATTAGAAGAGGATGAACCCATCGCCCCCTACCCCGCCCTTTGATATCAAACACCTCCCCCCCCCCCCCCGTCGCCCCCGCTCCCTGCCAAATAGGGGAGCCTTATCTTTCAGTGGTTGGATCTGATAGAGCACTAACGCAACCTTGTAGTGAAAGGATATGACAACCATTCACCTGTTCACAATATATATATATATATCCATATGTGCCATCATTGTCCTCGTAGGTATCAGGTCTCCTAACCTTCAAGTGGACCCAACCCCCCCCCCTGAGTCAAACCGCTACCAACATTGAGCTACGTGCATCGATGCACTTAACTCACGAGTCAAAGAGGGCGGGTCTGGCTATGGATACAGAACAATAGATCTCACAAGTCAAAGAAGGCGGGTCAGACTTTCTTCTATTTCGAGCACGCGGCAATGGAAGGGAGAGAGAGAGAGAGCGTCGTCCGCCACCTCGGCGACGGTGGCCACAACTGGAGTGCCAGCCGGCCACCGCTAAGACTCGCCGCACACCGCTCCGGTGGTGGCTCCCACCACCGACTGCCGCTGATCACCCCCGAGAGGACACCGGCCACCTCCCACCACTACGAAGGCCGCACTCCACAAGACCAGCTAGCGCCTGTTGACCTGCTCTTTCCCCTCAACTAGCCTCCTTGCATGTATGATCAAAGCCGCATGACGCAGCCAGGTTTGCTCTTTGCACCATCCCGCTATGTTGGTTTTCCTCTCTAGCCTCCTTCCCCCAGCGTACGGTCCGCCCTCCCTACATGTGTTTTAGGTTGTAGCCTCGTGTTCTTCCCCCTGTTTGGCCTTCCTCCCTAGCTTCGCCTGTTTTCGTGATCGTTGCATTTGTTCGCGTACGGATAAACCCTAGGGCTTTGACGGCCGCGGCCACTCGCCATGAGGCCTCCCGACGATGAGTGCACCCGGTTCGAGAACCGCATGCTCCAGTCCTATGGCTGCGGCACAGTTTCGGCAATCGCCGGCGCTCGATGTGTCGTCCCCCTTCGCGCCCCTGTCCTTACCGAAGGCGTCTTCTGCTCACCGGAGTTCTTTGCGCGCCTGCTCCGGCACTGGTTCGGCAGCGACCCAGCTGGTTTCCATGTTCGACCGTTGTCTGTTGGTAAGTTTGAACTGGAGGTTGCGCACGCAGGTGTTACATGGGAAATCGTGCGGTGAGCGGCCTGGGTTTGGGCGCCCTGGTCGTATCCTTTTCCATGTCCACCAATGCACCAAAGTCTGCATGTCCCCACCCCTGGCCACGCAGGCGTCTCATGAAGTCATAGCTTCCTTCTTTTCTTGGCCCTCACCCTGACAAGTGATACGTCTGCAACGTATCTATAATTTTTCATTGCTCCATGCTACTTTATCTACTGTTTTGGACTATATTGGGCTTTATTTTCCAATTTTATATTTTTTTGGGACTAACCTATTAACCGGAGGCCCAGCCCAAATTGATGTTTTTTTGCCTATTTCAGTATTTCTAGGAAACAGAATATCAAACGGAGTCCAAACGGAATGAAACCTTCGAGAACGTGATCTTCTCACCGAACATGATCCAGGAGACTTGGACCCTACTCCAAGAAGTTTCCGGGGAGGTCACGAGGGTGGAGGGCGCCCCCCCTGGGCGCGCCCCCTGCCTCGTGGGCCCCTCGGAGCTCCACCGACGTGCTCCTTCCTCCTATATATACCTACGTACCCCCATTAGACCAGAGACGGAGCCAAAAACCTAATTCCACCGCCGCAACTTCCTGTATCCACGAGATCCCATCTTGGGGCTTGTTCTGGAGCTCCGCCGGAGAGGGCATCCATCACGGAGGGCTTCTACATCAACACCATAGCCCTTCCGATGAAGTGTGAGTAGTTTACTTCAGACCTTCGGGTCCATAGCTAGTAGCTAGATGGCTTCTTCTCTCTTTTTGGATCTCAATACAATGTTCTCCCCCTCTCTCGTGGAGATCTATTCGATGTAATCTTCTTTTTGCGGTGTGTTTGTTGAGACCGATGAATTGTGGGTTTATGATCCAACTTATCTATGAATAATATTTGAATCTTCTCTGAATTCTTTTATGTATGATTGAGTTATCTTTCAAGTCTCTTTGAATTATCTGTTTGGTTTGGCCAACTAGATTGGTAGTTCTTGCAATGGGAGAAGTGCTTAGCTTTGGGTTCAATCTTGCGGTGTCCTTACTCAGTGACAGAAAGAGTTGCAAGGCACGTATTGTATTGTTGCCATCAAGGATAACAAGATAAGGTATTTATCATATTGCATGAATTTATTCCTCTACATCATGTCATCTTGCTTAAGGCGTTACTCTACTTTTAACTTAATACTCTAGATGCATGATGGATAGCGGTCGATGAGTGGAGTCGGTCTACTTGTTTCGGACGTGATGCCTATATACATGATCATACCTAGATAACCTCATAACTATGCTAAATTCTATCAATTGCTCAACAGTAATTTGTTCACCCACCGTAGAATATCTATGCTCTTGAGAGAAGCCACTAGTGAAACCTATGGCCCCCGGGTCTATTCTCATCATATCAATCTCCATTACTTTATTTTACTTGTTTTGCTTTTACTTTTCACTTTGCATCTTTATACCAAAAATATTATCTCTATCAGATCTCACTCTCGTAAGTGACCGTGAAGGGATTGACAACCCCTAAGTGTTGGTTGCGAGTTGCTACCGTTTTGTGCAGGTACGAGGGACTTGCGCGTGACCTCCTACTAGATTGATACCTTGGTTCTCAAAAACTAAGGGAAATACTTACGCTACTGTGCTGCATCACCCCTCCTCTTCGGGGAAAACCGACGCTAGCTCGAGACGTAGCAAGAAGGATTTCTGGCGCCGTTGCCGGGGAGGCCTATGCAAAAGTCAACATACCAAGTACCCATCACAGTCTCTATCTCTCGCATTAAATTATTTGCCATTTGCCTCTCGTTTTCCTCTCCTCCACTTCACCCTTGCCATTTTATTCGCCCTCTCTTTCCCAATCTCCTCCTCTTTTTCCCTTTGCCTTTTGTTTGCTCGTGTGTTAGTTTGCTTGCTTGTCGTGATGGCCCAAGATGCTACCAAATTGTGTGACTTCACCAATACCAATAACAATGATTTCCTTAGCACTCCGATTGCTCCTCTTGCCAATACTGAATCTTGTGAAATCAATACTGCTTTGTTGAATCTTGTTATGAAAGATCAATTCGCCGGCCTTCCTAGTGAAGATGCTGCTACTCATCTAAATGGCTTTGTTGATTTATGTGATATGCAAAAGAAAAAGGATGTCGATAATGATGTCGTTAAATTGAAGCTATTTCCTTTTTCGCTTAGAGATCGTGCTAAAGCGTGGTTTTCATCTTTGCCTAAAAATAGTATTGATTCTTGGAACAAGTGCAAAGATGCTTTTATCTCTAAGTATTTTCCTCCCGCTAAGATTATCTCTCTTAGGAACGATATTATGAATTTTAAGCAACTTGATCATGAACATGTTGCACAAGCTTGGGAGAGAATGAAATTAATGCTACGTAATTGTCCTACTCATGGTTTGAACTTATGGATGATTATACAAAAAATTTATGCTGGATTGAATTTTGCTTCTAGAAATCTTTTAGATTCGGCCGCGGGAGGCACTTTTCTGGAAATCACTTTAGGATATGCTACTAAACTCCTAGATAATATTATGGTCAATTATTCTCAATGGCATACTAAAAGATCTACTAATAAAAAAGTGCATGCTATTGAAGAAATCAATGTTTTGAGTGAAAAGATGGATGAACTTAGGAATTTATTTGTTAAGAGTGTTTCTTCTGATCCCAATAATATGCCTTTATCTACTTTTCTTGAGAATAATAATGAATCTATGGATGTGAATTTTGTTGGTACGAATAGTTTTGGTAACAACGCGTATAGAGGGAATTTTAATTCTAGGCCTTATCCTAGTAATCCTTCTAATAATTATGGAAATTCCTACAACAATTCTTATGGAAATTTTAATAAGATGCCCTCTGAATTTGAGAGTAGTGTTAAAGAGTTCATGAATTCGCAAAAGAATTTCAATGCTTTGCTTGAAGAGAAATTGCTTAAAGTTGATGATTTGGCTAGGAATTTCTCTTGAGGTTGATTCTTTAAAGCTTAGATCTATTCCTCCTAAGCATGATATCAATGATTCTCTCAAATCCATGAGAATTTCCATTGATGAGTGCAAAGAAAGAACCGCTAGGATGCGTGCTTACAAAGATGCCTTTATTAAAGCGTGTTCTTCTAATTCCTATGAAAATCAAGATGAAGATCTAAAAGTTATTGATATGTCCCCTATTAAATCTTTGTTTTGCAATATGAATCTTGATGAATCTGATTATGATCTTCCCTTACCTAGAGGGCGTTCTAAGAATTCTGAGTTTTTAGATCCTGATGATGAAATTGATAAAAAAGGGATTGAAAGAAATAAAAATCTAGATATTGCTAAACACACTATTTTGGATCTCAAGGAATTTAACTATGAAAATTGCTCTTTAATTGATTGTATTTCCTTGTTGCAATCCGTGTTAAATTCTCCTCATGCTTATAGTCGAAATAAGGCCTTTACCGAACACATTGTTGACGCCTTAATGCAATCTTATGAAGAAAAGCTTGAGTTGAAAGTTTCTATCCCTAGAAAACTCCATGATGAGTGGGAACCTACGATTAACATTAAAATTAAAAATTATGAGTTTCATGCTTTGTGTGATTTGGGTGCTAGTGTCTCTACTATCCCCAAAGCTTTGTGTGATTTGCTAGATTTCCGTGACTTTAATGATTGCTCTCTAAACTTGCATCTTGCGGATTCCACTATTAAAAAGCCTATGGGAAGAATTAATGATGTTCTTATTGTTGCAAATAGGAATTATGTGCCCGTAGATTTTATCGTTCTTGATATAGATTGCAATCCTTCATGTCCTATTATTCTTGGTAGACCTTTCCTTAGAATGATTGGTGCAATTATTGATATGAAGGAAGGGAATATTAAATTCCAATTTCCCTTAAAGAAGGGCATGGAACACTTTCCTAGAAAGAAAATAAAATTACCATATGAATCTATCATGAGAGCCACTTATGGATTGCCTACCAAAGATGGCAATACCTAGATCTATCCTTGCTTTTATGCCTAGCTAGGGGCGTTAAACGATAGCGCTTGTTGGGAGGCAACCCAATTTTATTTTGTGTTTTTTGTTTTTGGTTATGTTTAGGAGTAAATAATCCATATATATTCTGTTTAGATGTGGTTTTATCTTTTAATTAGTGTTTGTGCCAAGTTAAACCTATTAGATCTTCTTGGAAGATAGTTATTTGATCTTGCTGTAATTTCCAGAATCTTTGCGCTCAGTGACCGAATTGTTAAAAATCACCAGAACATGATAAAATAGTTATTCCAATTGCTGCTGATCAATAAACAAATTTCCCAGGTTGTCTAATTTTGGTAGAATTTTTTGGGTTCTAGAAGTTTGCGTTAGTAACAGATTACTACAGACTGTTCTGTTTTTGACAGATTCTGTTTTGCGTGTGTTGTTTGCTTATTTTGATGAATCTATGGCTAGTAAAATAGTTTATCAACCATAGAGAAGTTGGAATACGGTAGGTTTAACACCAATACAAATAAAGAACAAGTTCACTACAGTACCTTAAAGTAGTCTTTTGTTTTCTTTCTCTAACGGAGCTCACGAGATTTCTATTGAGTTTTGTGTTGTGAAGTTTTCAAGTTTTCGGTGAATTCTTTTGATGGATTATGGAACAAGGAGTGGCAAGAGCCTAAGCTTGTGGATGCCCATGGCACCCCCAAGATAATCCAAGGACACCAAAAAGTCAAAGCTTGGGGATGCCCCGGAAGGCATCCCCTCTTTCGTCCACTTCCATCGGTAATTTACTTGGAGCGATATTTTTATTCACCACATGATATGTGTTTTGCTTGGAGCGTCTTGTATTATTTGTGTCTTTGCTTGTTAGTCTACCACAATCATCCTTGCTGTACACACCTTTTGAGAGAGCCATGCATGAATTGAAATTTGTTAGAATACTCTATGTGCTTCACTTATATCTTTTGAGCTTGATAGTTTACTCTATGTGCTTCATTTATATCTTTTTTTGAGGGTGATAATTTTTGGTCTAGTGCTTCACTTAGATCTTTTAGAGCAAGGTGGTGGATTGTTTTAAAGAAACTTGATATCTCATGCTTCACTTAGATTATTTTGAGAGTCGTTAATAGCATGGTAATTTTCTTAATGTTAATATACTTGGTATTCAAGATATGTGAAACTTTCTTTTTAGTGGGTTGAATACTAAGATAAGTTTGATGCTCGATAATTGTTTTGAGATATGGAGGTGATAATATCATAGTCGTGCTAGTTGAGTAGTTGTGAATTTGAGAAATACTTGTGTTGAAGTTAGCAAGTCCCGTAGCATGCACGTATGGTTAAAGTTGTGTAACAAATTTGAAGCATGAAGTGTACCTGGCTTGTGCATCCTTATGAGTGGTGATCGGGGACGAGCGATGGTCTTTTCCTACCAATCTATCCCCCTAGGAGCATGCGCGTAGTACTTGATTTTTGATGACTTCTAAATTTTTGCAATAAGTATATGAGTTCTTTTGACTAATGTTGAGTCCATGGATTATACGCACTTTTACCTTTCCGCCATTTGCTAGCCTCTTCGGTACCGTGCATTGTCCTTTCTCACATTGAGAGTTGGTGAAAACTTCGCCGGTGCATCCAAACCCAGTGATATGATACGCTCTTTCACACATAAACCTCCCTATATCTTCCTCAAAACAGCCACCTTACCTACCTATCATGGCATTTCCATAGCCATTCCGAGATATATTGCCATGCAACTTCCACCATCATCATCATCATCATCACATGCTTTACTTTTGTCATATTGCCATTGCATGATCTTGTAGTTGACATCGTGTTTGTGGCAAAGCCACCATGCATTATTTTTCATACATGTCACTCTTGATTCATTGCACCATCCCAGTACACCGCCGAAGGCATTCATATAGAGTCATATCTTGTTCTAGTATCGAGTTGTAATCATTATGTTGTAATCAATAGAAGTGTGATGATCATCATTATTAGAGCATTGCCCAATCAAAAAAAAGAGAAAGGCCAAAAAGAAAAAAAAAGAAAGGCCCAAAAAAAGAGAAAATAAAAAGGGCAATGCTACTATCTCTTTTTCCACACTTGTGCTTCAAAGTAGCACCTTGTTCTTCATGTAGTGAGCCTCATATATTGTGCTTAAAAGTAGCACCATGATTTTCATATAGTGAGTCTCATAAGTTGTCTTGTTCATACTAGTGGGAATTTTTCATTATAGAACTTGTCTTGTATATTCCAACGATGGGCTTCCTCAAAATGCCCTAGGTCTTCATGAGCAAGAAAGTTGGATGCACACCCACTAGTTTTCTTTTGTTGAGCATTTTTAGCTCTAGTGCATCCGTTGCATGGCAATCCCTACTCCTTGCATTAACATCAATCGATGGGCATCTCAATAGCTCATTGATTAGCCTCGTTGATGAGAGACTTTCTCCTTTTTTGTCTTCTCCACACAATCCCCATCATCATATTCTATACCACCAATAGTGCTATTTCCATGGCTCGCGCTCATGTATTGCGTGAAGGTTGAAAAGTTTGAGATTATTTGAGTATGAAACAATTGCTTGGCTTGTCATCGGGGGTATAGAAGTTGGGAACATCTTTGTGTGACAAAAATGAAGCATAGCCTAACTATATGATTTTGTAGGGATGAACTTCCTTTGGCCATGTTATTTTGAGATGACATAATTGTTTGATTAGTATGCTTGAAGTATTATCATTTTTATGTCAATATGAACTTTTGTCTTGAACCTTTCGGATCTGAATATTCATACCATGATTAAGAAGATTTACATTGAAATTATGCCAAAGTATCACTCCGCATCAAAAATTCTCTTTTTATCATTTACCTACTCGAGGACGAGCAGGAATTAAGCTTGGGGATGCCTGATACGTCTCCAAAGTATCTATAATTTTTTATTGCTCCATGCTACTTTATCTACTGTTTTGGACTATATTGGGCTTTATTTTCCACTTTTATATTATTTTTGGGACTAACCTATTAACCGGAGGCCCAGCCCAGAATTATTGTTTTTTGCCTATTTCAGTATTTCGAGGAAACAGAATATCAAACGAAATCCAAACGGAATGAAACCTTCGGGAACGTGATCTTCTCACCGAACGTGATCCAGGAGACTTGGACCCTACTCCAAGAAGTTTCCGGGGAGGTCACGAGGGTGGAGGGTGCCCCCCGGGCGTGCCCCCTGCCTCGTGGGCCCCTCGGAGCTCCACCGACGTGCTCCTTCCTCCTATATATACCTACGTACCCCCATTAGACCAGAGACGGAGCCAAAAACCTAATTCCACCGCCGCAACTTCCTGTATCCACGAGATCCCATCTTGGGGCCTGTTTTGGAGCTCCGCCGGAGAGGGCATCCATCACGGAGGGCTTCTACATCAACAACATAGCCCTTCCGATGAAGTGTGAGTAGTTTACTTCAGACCTTCGGGTCCATAGCTAGTAGCTAGATGGCTTCTTCTCTCTTTTTGGATCTCAATACAATGTTCTCCCCCTCTCTCGTGGAGATCTATTCGATGTAATCTTCTTTTTGCGGTGTGTTTGTTGAGACCGATGAATTTTGGGTTTATGATCCAACTTATCTATGAATAATATTTGAATCTTCTCTGAATTCTTTTATGTATGATTGAGTTATCTTTGCAAGTCTCTTTGAATTATCCGTTTGGTTTGGCCAACTAGATTGGTAGTTCTTGCAATGGGAGAAGTGCTTAGCTTTGGGTTGAATCTTGCGGTGTCCTTACTCAGTGACAGAAAGAGTTGCAAGGCACATATTGTATTGTTGCCATCGAGGATAACAAGATGGGGTATTTATCATATTGCATGAATTTATTCCTCTACATCATGTCATCTTGCTTAAGGCGTTACTCTATTTTTAACTTAATACTCTAGATGCATGCTGGATAGCGGTCGATGAGTGGAGTAATAGTAGTAGATGCAGGCAGGAGTCGGTCTACTTGTCACGGACGTGATGCCTATATACATGATCATACCTAGATAACCTCATAACTATGCTAAATTCTATCAATTGCTCAACAATAATTTGTTCACCCACCGTAGAATATCTATGCTCTTGAGAGAAGCCACTAGTGAAACCTATGGCCCCCGGGTCTATTCTCATCAAATCAATCTCCATTACTTTATTTTACTTGTTTTGCTTTTACTTTTCACTTTGCATCTTTATACCAAAAACACCAAAAATATTATCTCTATCAGATCTCACTCTCGTAAGTGACCGTGAAGGGATTGACAACCCCTAAGCGTTAGTTGCGAGTTGCTACCGTTTTGTGCAGGTACGAGGGACTTGCGCGTGACCTCCTACTGGATTGATACCTTGGTTCTCAAAAACTGAGGGAAATACTTACGCTGCTGTGCTGCATCACCCCCTCCTCCTCGGGGAAAACCAACGCTAGCTCGAGACGTAGCAACACGCTCCAACGTTCCTCCACTGCATCGTGCGAGGATGATACGTCTCCAACGTATCTATAATTTATGAAGTATTCATGCTATTATATTATCCTTCTAGGATGTTTTATATGCTATTTTATATGATTTTTGGGACTAACCTATTAACCTAGAGCCCAGTGCCAGTTTTTGTTTTTTCCTTGTTTTTGAGTTTTACACAAAAGGAATACCAAATGGAGTCCAATTGATGTGCCCATTTTTTATGATTTTTTCTGGACCAAAAGAAGCCCCGGAGTAAAAGAGTTGGGCCAGGAGAGTCCCGGGCTGCCCACGAGGGTGGGGGGGCACCCACCCCCTGCGCGTGGGCCCCTGCCTCGTGGACAAACCGGAGACCCCCCTAACGTGAGACCTACGCCAAAAAATCCTATAAATACTGGAACCTCCAGAAAATAGAATAGTTCGAAAGTTCCGCCGCCGCAAGCCTGTGTAGCCACCAAAAACCAATCGGGACCCTGTTCTGGCACCCTGCCGGAGGGGGGAACCCTCACCGGTGGCCATCTTCATCATCCCGGCGCTCTCCATGACGAGGAGGGAGTAGTTCACCCTCGGGGCTGAGGGTATGTACCAGTAGCTATGTGTTTTATCAATCTCTCTCTCTCTCTCATGTTCTTGAGGTGATACGATCTTGATGTATCACGAGCTTTGCTATTTTAGTTGGATCTTATGATGTTTCTCCCCCTCTACTCTCTTGTAATGGATTGAGTTTTCCCTTTGAAGTTATGTTATCGGTTGAGTCTTTAGGGATTTGAGAACACTTGATGTATGTCTTGCATGTGGTTATCTGTGGTGACAATGGGATATTCACGTGATCTACTTGATGTATGTTTTGGTGATCAACTTGCGGGTTCAGTGACCTTGTGAACTTATGCATAGGGGTTGGCACATGTTTTTGTCTTGACTCTCCTGTAGAAATTTTGGGGCACTCTTTGAAGTTTTTGGTGTTGGTTGAATAGATGAATCTGAGATTGTGTGATGCATATCGTATAATCATACCCACGGATACTTGAGGTGACATTGGAGTATCTAGGTGACATTAGGGTTTTGGTTGATTTGTGTATTAAGGTGTTATTCTAGTACGAACTCTAGGATATATCGAAGTGAAAGAATAGCTTCGTGTTATTTTACTACGGACTCTTGAATAGATTGATCGGAAAGGATAACTTTGAGGTGGTTTCATACCCTACAATAATCTCTTCGTTTGTTCTCCGCTATTAGTGACTTTGGAGTGACTCTTTTTTGCATGTTGAGGGATAGTTATATGATCCAATTATGTTATTATTGTTGAGAGAACTTGCACTAGTGAAAGTATGAACTCTATGCCTTGTTTCTTAGCATTGCAATACTGTTTACGCTCACTTTTATCGCTTGCTACCTTGCTGTTTTTATATTTTCAGATTACAAAAACCTATATCTACCATCCATATTGCACTTGTATCACCATCTCTTCGCCGAACTAGTGCAACTATACAATTTACCATTGTATTGGGTGTGTTGGGGACACAAGAGACTCTTTGTTATTTGGTTGCAGGGTTGTTTGAGAGAGACCATCTTCATCCTACGCCTCCCACGGATTGATAAACCTTAGGTTATCCACCTGAGGGAAATTTGCTACTGTCCTACAAACCTCTGCACTTGGAGGCCCAACAACGTCTACAAGGAGAAGGTTGCGTAGTAGACATCAAGCTCTTTTCTGGCGCCGTTGCCGGGGAGGTGAGTGCTTGAAGGTATATCTTTAGATCTTGCAATCGAATCTTTTAGTTTCTTGTTTTAGCACTAGTTTAGTCTATAAAATAAAACTACAAAAAAATGGAATTGAGTTTGCCTCATACGCTTCATCTTTTTAATATCTTTCGCGAGAATGATGGAAAGGAAAATTGTGCTCAAGTGCTAGAAGAAGAAGTCTATAAAATGTTTGGCACTAAATCTTTGAATGATGAGCATGATTGAAATGTTGTTAGTATGAATTCCATGAATACCCATGATGCTAATGATATGCAAAGCCACAAGCTTGGGGATGCTATGTGTGATGACGATGATATGTTTAGTCCCCCAAGTTTTGATGAGCAAATTTATTATGATGAAAGCATGCCTCCTATTTATGATGATTATTGTGATGACACGTATGCTATAAAGAATAAAGATAACCATGAAACTTGCCATCATTATTATAATTTTCAATTGGATGATGCTTCACATGATAGTTACTTTGTTGAGTTTGCTCCCACTACTATGGATGAGAATAAATTTGCTTATGTGGAGAGTAGTAAAATTTATATGCAAGTAGATCATGAAAAGAATGCTTCAGGTGCTGGTTATATTGTTGAATTCATTCATGATGCTACTGAAAATTATTATGAGGGGGGAATATATGCTTGTAGGAATTGCAATAATATCAAGTTTCCTCTCTATGTGCTTAAAGTTTTGATGTTATGCTTGTTTTGCCTTCCTATGCTAGTTGATTATTGTTCCCATGAGTTGTTTGCTCATAAAATCCCTATGCATAGAATTGGTTTAGACTTAAATGTGCTAGTCATATTCTTCCTGATGCTCTCTTTATGTTTCAATTCCTATATTTTATGTGAGCATCATTGAAATCATCATGCCTAGCTAGGGGCGTTAAACATTAGCGCTTGTTGGGAGGCAACCCAATTTTATTTTTGTTCCTTGCTTTTTGCTCCTGTTTAGCAATAAATAATCTATCTAGACTCTTTTTAGATGTGGTTTTATGTCTAATTAGTGTTTGTGCCAAGTAGAACCTTTGGAAAGACTTGGGTGAAGTCTTTATGATCATGCTGTAAAAAACAGGAACTTTAGCGATCACGAGATTAGCTGCCATTTTTTACTGGAGAGGGATTTTAGGTTGATTATTTTTGTAGATGATTAATAGAAAAATTCCTCAGGTCCACCAATTTATTTCAGAATTTTTGGAGTTCCAGAAGTATAGGTTAGATACAGATTACTACAGACTGTTCTGTTTTTTTGATAGATTCTGTTTTCTATGTGTTGTTTGCTTATTTTGATGAATCTATTAGTAGTATAGGAGGGTATGAACCATAGAGAAGTTGGAATACATTAGATATTACACCAATATGAATTTATAATGAGTTCACGACAGTACCTAAGTGGTGGTTTTATTTTCTTATACTAACGGAGCTTACGAGTTTTCTGTTAAGTTTTCTGTTGTGAAGTTTTCAAGTTTCGGGTAAAGATTCGATGGACTATGGAATAAGGAGTGGAAATAGCCTAATCTTGGGGATTCCCAAGGCACCCCAAGGCAATATTCAAGGACAACCAAGAGCCTAAGCTTGGGTATGCCCCGGATGGCATCCCCTCTTTCGTCTTCGTTCATCGGTAACTTTACTTGGAGCTATATTTTCATTCACCACATGATATGTGTTTTGCTTGGAGCGTTATTTTCTTTCATTAGGATTTGCTTGCTGTTATTTAGAACAATGTTTTGCATCTTTGATTTCAATAAAAGTGGCATTGATAGCCTTTACTATGCCTATTTTACAAGTCTACATGTTGTTGTTTCAAAACAGAAAGTTTACCACTGTTGCAAAAATTCCCTAGAAAAGTCAGAATGTGATAAAATGTTGAAACCTTTTTAATAATAATCTCTGATAAATTTAGTACAGTAGAAATTTTCTTTCATAATTTTTGGAGCTAGGGAAGTATGGATCTTGCTGCATTCTTCACAGATTGTCCTGTTTAGGCAGATTGCTGTTATGTTTGCATTGTTTGCATATGTTTACTTGTTTAATGATTCTATTTGAGGATGGTACTATTAAATATGCGGAGGCATTTAGTATGCAATATTGATTAATAATTTTAGTGATTTGCTACAGAAGACTATGATAAGGTTTTTGCATTGGTTTATACTAACTTATCTCACGAGTCCTTGTTGAGTTTTGTGTGGATGAAGCTTTTGAGATTTAGGGAGACCGTGATATGAGAGGAATTAAGGAGACACAAAAGCTCAAGCTTGGGGATGCCCAAGGCATTCCAAGATAATATTTCAAGAAGTCTCAAGAGTCTAAGCTTGGGGATGCCCTGGTTGGCATCCCACCTTTCTTCTTCGACAACTATCGGTTAGTATCGGTTGATCCTAAGTTTTTGCTTCTTCACATGATGTTTTCTATTCTTAGATGTCATTTTATTTTGTTTTGCTTTCTGTTTTAATAAAGTATCAAGAGCTGAAATTATTAAATGAGAGAGAGTCTTCACATAGCTACATAATTATTTAACTACTCATTGATCTTCACTTATATCTTTTTGGAGTAGTTTGTCATTTACTCGTGTGCTTCACTTGTATCCTATGAGTAAATGGTTGAATGAATTGAATATAATAAATATGAAATTATATATGTTTCATATGCTTATCCCATGAGGAGTAATGACTTTACATATAAGAAGTAGAGGTGGTAAATTTATTGAAGGTTAGCAAACATTGTATTGGTCACTTGAACAATTCATGAAAGAATATTGAAGGAAGAGATATTTCACATATAAATATACTATCTTGGACATATTTTGTAATTGTGAGCACTCATTAAAATATGACATGCTAAAAGGTTGATGTTGGACAAGGAAGACAACGTAATGGGTTATGTTCTCTTATATCCGAAATAAAGTATATTGTCATGGATCGCCCAACACGTAGCTTGCCTTTCCCCCTCATGCTAGCGAAATTCTTTGCACCAAGTAGAGATACTACTTGTGCTTCCAAACATCCCTTAAACCAGTATTGCCATGATAGTCCACCATACCTACCTATGGATTGAGTAAGATCCTTCAAGTAAGTTGTCATCGGTGCATGCAATAAAAATTGCTCTCTAAATATGTATGAACTTTTAGTATGGAGAAAATAAGCTTTATACGATCTTGTGATATGGAAGCAATAAAAGCGATGAACTGCATAATAAAGGTCCCTATCACAAGTGGCAATATAAAGTGACATTCCCTCGCATTAAGATTTTGTGCATCCAACTATAAAAGCGCATGGCAAACTCTGCTTCCCTCTGCGAAGGGCCTACCTTTTATTCTTGTCTTTTACCTTATGCAAGATTCATGGTAATCTTCACCTTTCCTTTTTACATTTTATCCTTTGGCAAGCACATTGTGTTGGATAGATTCTGATATATATATATCCAACTGGAAGTAAGGCATCTTGAACTATTATTGTTGACATTACCCTTGAGGTAAAAGGTTGGGAGGCGAATCTATAAGCCCCTATCTTTCTCTGTGTCTGATTAAAACTTTGAACCCATAAATATCGCTTGAGTGTTAGAAATTGTGAAAGACTAAATGATAGTTGAGTATGTGGAGTTTGCTAAATCAAAGCTATGACATAGACTCTTCCTGAAAATAAGATGAATTGTAATTGTTTGATGACTGATAACACAGTTTGTTAGTTTTCAAGAAAGTTTATGATCTATACTTTAACATGTGAATAGTTTGTTACTTGATCATGAGAAGCTTTATGAGATGAGCTACTTTATGATATATAATGATGCTAGAAAAGGTGACTGAAATTATCATTGATCAAACTTGTGCACCAGCTAGCATTCACACTTCATAAATTATTTCTTTTATCATTTACCTACTCGGGGACGAGCAGGAATTAAGCTTGGGGATGCAGATACGTCTCCAACGTATCTATAATTCATGAAGTATTCATGCTATTATATTATCCTTTTAGGATGTTTTATATGCATTTATATGCTATTTTATATGATTTTTGGGACTAACCTATTAACCTAGAGCCCAGTGCCAGTTTCTGTTTTTTCCTTATTTTTGAGTTTTACAGAAAAGGAATACCAAACGCAGTCCAATTGACGTGACAATTTTTGATGATTTTTTCTGGACCAAAAGAAGCCCCCTGAGTAAAAGAGTTGCGCCAGGAGAGTCCCTGGGCATGGGCCCCTGCCTCGTGGACAACCCGGAGACCCCCCTGACGTGAGACCTACGCCAAAAAATCCTATAAATACTGAAACCTACAGAAAATAGAATAGATCGGGAGTTCCGCCGCCGCAAGCCTTTGTAGCCACCAAAAACCAATCGGGACCCTGTTCTGGCACCCTACCGGAGGAGGGAACCCTCACCGGTGGCCATCTTCATCATCCCGGCGCTCTCCATGACGAGGAGGTAGTAGTTCACCCTCGGGGCTGAGGGTATGTACAAGTAGCTATGTGTTTGATCTCTCCCTCTCTCTCTCTCTCTCGTGTTCTTGAGGAGATACGATCTTGATGTATCGCGAGCTTTGCTATTTTAGTTGGATCTTATGATGTTTCTCGCCCTCTACTCTCTTGTAATGGATTGAGATTTCCCTTTGAAGTTATCTTATCGGATTGAGTCTTTAAGGATTTGAAAACACTTGATGTATGTCTTGCATGTGCTTATCTGTGGTGACAATGGGATATTCACGTGATCTACTTGATGTATGTTTTGGTGATCAACTTGCGGGTTCACTGACCTTGTGAACTTATGCATAGGGGTTGGCACACGTTTTCGTCTTGACTCTCCAGTAGAAACTTTGGGGCACTCTTTGAAGTTCTTTGTGTTGGTTGAATAGATGAATCTGAGATTGTGTGATGCATATCGTATAATCATACCCACGGATACTTGACGTGACATTGGAGTATCTAGGTGACATTAGGGTTTTGGTTGATTTGTTTCTTAAGGTGTTATTCTAGTACGAACTCTAGGATAGATTGAACGGAAAGAATAGCTTCGTGTTATTTTACTACGGACTCTTGAATAGATTGATCGGAAAGGATAACTTTGAGGTGGTTTCGTACCCTACAATAATCTCTTCGTTTGTTCTCCCCTATTAGTGACTTTGGAGTGACTCTTTGTTGCATGTTGAGGGATAGTTATATGATCTAATTATGTTATTATTTTTTAGAGAACTTGCAATAGTGAAAGTATGAACTCTATGCCTTGTTTCTTAGCATTGCAATACTGTTTACGCTCACTTTTATCGCTTGCTACCTTGCTGTTTTTATATTTTCATATTACAAAAACCTATATCTACCATCCATAGTGCACTTGTATCACCATCTCTTCGTCGAACTAGTGCACCTATACAATTTGCCATTGTATTGGGTGTATTGGGGACACAAGAGACTCTTTGTTATTTGGTTGCAGGGTTGTTTGAGAGAGACCATCTTCATCCTACGCCTCACACGGATTGATAAACCTTAGGTCATCCACTTGAGGGAAATTTGCTACTGTCCTACAAACCTCTGCACTTGGAGGCCCAACAACGTCTACAAGGAGAAGGTTGCGTAGTGGACATCAGGGGAGCGCAATCTCCAGGAGCCGGATTTCCAGCGACCTGCCCTCCGTGCACCTGCTCAGCGCGCACCTGCGAGGCCGCATGCCCCATGCAGCATTTATGATGCCATTACATTAAATCCTATACTCCCGCTACTGACTGCGCATTCTGGCCAATCCAGCCACTCCCCCTGCCAGCGCGCTAATGACGCCCCCCTCTTAGCCAAGTATCCCCTGCCAGGAATCACGAATACCAACCTAATGGTACTCCTGTGCTTCGCCATCATTCCTACTTGCATGCCCTCCTGTCCTCTATGGTGCCTAGGAATCACGCGCATGCTGAGCCACGCGATGCACCCAATGCAATAAAGCAGCTTTCAAAGCCCAAAGATTTGCATCGTAGGTGCTTTAGGTGCCTATCCTACAGCCATCGCTGTAAGGATTGTTGTGACTCAGTGGTCTATTGGTCTTGCCGACGTGTGGGCCGCGTCCATTCCCAGTGTCACCTTCGCTGCGACCCCTCACATACCCGCTCCCGGCCTGTGCCTTCTTATAGGACTACGGCAGCAGCCCCAGCCCCCATCAACTCTCCTTCAATCAGCCCCCAGTCCTCTACCTTCCTGTGAGCCCTCTCTCCATCCTTGGCACTAATCCTTCACCTCCACACCCATGGAGCCGGTGGTCCGCGGCCGCCCCACATCTCTCGACGTGCACTACCCCCTCCTCGCTGACCAGAACGCCCCAGTCTGCCTCGTCAACATTAGCCCACCCATGCCGGCTTTTCTCCCCTGGCTCAAGAAGCTCTTTAGAGAGCAGCTAGGCATCACGACCGTCCGGTACGTCGGATGAGCCTCAGGTACTGTCTACGTTAGCTCCCTTATAGAGAAAGAGCAGGCGGCCGCCATGAGGGCAAGCCCCATTGAAACCGCCTCCCGCCGCGTCGATATTCTCCCGCACAATGCCAGCGACAATGCTTTCACCTTCTCCTTCCGCCACATTGTTAGTCTCTCCCTAGAGAAAATGCCCTGGAGCTCTGGGATCGCAGGGGGTGTCCCAGAGCGTTGCTGGTTTTGCCAGCCTGTTCGGCCTTAGCCACGCTTGCCTTCATGGCAACGACTTCTCTTGCATCATCGTCCTTGTGAAGGTCGAGGCTCTGCAGCACATCCCTCACCACCTAGCCTTCCACCGCATCGATGGTGCCGACATTTATGCTGACATCATCATCAATGAGGTCTGGGACATGGCACGCACGCTGGGCTCACCCTCCTCCCCCCAAACCCGCACGACAACCATGCACCGGGGAATGGCGGCCCTGGCCAATCCCGCGGGATCAGCCGCGGCCACGGCAACCCCCGTGCCTCTCGTGCCATCAACGAGACCATGGCTGACCGCGCTTTTCGCGCCTTCCAGTATCCGCATTGTGCCACCTTCGTGGATGCCATTGCCATGATCAAGTTAGCCGCCAAACCTAGGCTTCGCAAGTATGATACCTTTGCCATCCCCTGCATCCAAGATCTTGCGCCCTAGGATGAGGATCGCATCTACCTCAAACCTATCCTCATAGCTACATAAGTGCGGCGGCCGCACGCCATCGTTGCTTTTGATGCTGACACTCTAAGCTTCACGTTCTCGGTTCAGATGAGTAACAGGCGATCAGCCTCCGGCGTGGTGGTGCTTGGGACAGCCAGCAAGGACCACAGCCACTTCCTCTGCTTCGATCTGACTGTAGGTAAGATTGAGCACCACACGTGTCGATCCATTCTCTTCAAGCTCTGGCCAAAAACCCTAACCGGTGGCGAATTCTGCTCCCGCACACTACCCCTTCTGCCCTCCATCGAATGCAAACACCCGCCAAAAGCTTTTGTCCCCAGCTCCATGATCCCGGATGTCGAGCCTCTCCTTTCCCTTACTAGAGAGCCACCCTACCCGACACTGGAGCGATCGTTGGCCCAAATCAGGATTCTGGCCCACCAGGTGCTGACGGCACGCGGTATCTACACTAGGCCCATCCGCTCGGTCACAGACCCATTTGTTGGGCTTCTGCCACCGGGCTTCCTCTCCCCAATAGCCAACACTGATATGCAGCATGGTGCCTGCGCTATCCTGCCTGCTGGGATAGCTGCCAGGTTTTGTGACTGCCGCCATGAAGGAAATATGCCCTAGATGCAATAATAAAGTTATTACTTATTTCCTTATATCATTATAAATGTTTATTATTCATGCTAGAATTGTATTAACCGGAAACATAATACTTGTGTGAATACATAGACAAACAGAGCGTCACTAGTATGCCTCTACTTGACTAGCTCGTTGATCAAAGATGGTTATGTTTCCTAGCCATTGAAATGAGTTGTCATTTGATTAACGGGATCACATAATTAGGAGAATGATGTGATTGACTTGACCCATTCCGTTAGCTTAGAACTCGATCGTTTAGTATGTTGCTATTGCTTTCTTCATGACGTATACATGTTCCTATGACTATGAGATTATGCAACTCCCGTTTACCGGAGGAACACTTTGTGTGCTACCAAACGTCACAACGTAACTAGGTGATTATAAAGGTGCTCTACAGGTATCTCTGAAGGTACTTGTTGGGTTGGCACATTTCGAGATTAGGATTTATCACTCCGATAGTCGAAGAGGTATCTCTAGGCCCTCTCGATAATGCACATCACTATAAGCCTTGCAAGCACTGTGACTAATGAGTTAGTTACAAGATGATGTAGTACGGAACGAGTAAAGAGACTTGTCGGTAACGAGATTGAACTAGGTATTGAGATACTGACGATCGAATCTCGGGCAAGTAACATATCGATGACAAAGGGAACAACGTGTGTTGTTATGTGGTCTGACCGATAAAGATCTTTGTAGAATATGTGGGAGCCAATATGAGCATCCAGGTTACGCTATTGGTTATTGACCGAAGATGTGTCTCGGTCATGTCTACATAGTTCTCGAACCCGTAGGGTCCGCACGCTTAAAGTTTTGATGACGGTTATATTATGAGTTTATGAGTTTTGATGTACCGAAGATTGTTCGGAGTCCCGGATGTGATCACGGACATGACGAGGAGTCTCGAAATGATCGAGACATGAAGATTGATATATTGGAAGCCTATATTTGGATATCGGAAGTGTTCCGGGTGAAATCGGGATTTTACCGGAGTACCGAGGGGTTAACGGAACCCCCTCGGGGCTTAATGGGCCATAGTGGGCCTTAGTGGACAAGAGGAGAGGCGGCTAGGGCAGGGTCGTGCGCCCCTCCCCCTCTAGTCCGAATAGGATAAGGAGAGGAGGGCGGCGCCCCCACTTTCCTTCCTCTCTCCCTCCTCTTTCCCCCCTTCTCCTAATCCAACAAGGAAGGGAGGGAGTCCTACTCCCGGTGGGAGTAGGACTACTCCTGGCGCGCCTCCTCCTGGCCGGCCGCACCTCCCCCCCCCCCCCCTCTTTGCTCCTTTATATACGGGGGCAGGGGGCACCCCAAAGACACAACAATTGATTTGATCTTTTAGCCGTGTGTGGTGCCCCCCCCCCACCATAGTCCACCTCAATAATACTGTAGCGGTGCTTAGGCAAAGCCCTGTGTCGGTACTACATCATCGTCACCATGCCGTCGTGCTGACGAAACTCTCCCTCAACACTCGAATGGATCGGAGTTCGAGGGACGTCATCGGGCTGAACGTGTGCTGAACTCGGAGGTGTCGTGCGTTCGGTACTTGATCAGTCGGATTGTGAAGACGTACGACTACATCAACCGCGTTGTGCTAACGCTTCCGCTTTCGGTCTACGAGGGTACATGGACAACACTCTCCCCTCTCGTTGCTATGCATCACCATGATCTTGCGTGTGCGTAGGTAATTTTTTAAATTACTACGTTCCCCAACAGTGGCATCCGAACCTGGTTTTATGCGTAGATGTCATATGCACGAGTAGAACACAAGTGAGTTGTGGGCGATATAAGTCGTACTACTTACCAGCATGTCATACTTTGGTTCGGCGGCATTGTTGGATGAAGCGGCCCGGACCGACATTACGCGTACGCTTACGCGAGACTGGTTCAACCGACGTGCTTTGCACACAGGTGGCTGGCGGGTGTTAGTTTCTCCAACTTTAGTTGAACCGAGTGTGTCTACGCCCGGTCCTTGCGAAGGTTAAAACAACACCAACTTGACAAACTATCGTTGTGGTTTTGATGCGTAGGTAAGAACGGTACTTGCTAAGCCCATAGAAGCCACGTAAAACTTGCAACAACAAAGTAGAGGACGTCTAACTTGTTTTTGCAGGGCATGTTGTGATGTGATATAGTCAAAGCATGATGCTAAATTTTATTGTATGAGATGATCATGTTTTGTAACCAAGTTATCGGCAACTGGCAGGAGCCATATGGTTGTCGCTTTATTGTATGCAATGCAATCGCCCTGTAATGCTTTACTTTATCACTAAGCGGTAGCGATAGTCGTAGAATCATAAGATTGGCGAGACGACAACGATGCTACGATGGAGATCAAGGTGTCGCGCCGGTGACGATGGTGATCATGACGGTGCTTCGGAGATGGAGATCACAAGCACAAGATGATGATGGCCATATCATATCACTTATATTGATTGCATGTGACGTTTATCTTTCATGCATCTTATCTTGCTTTGATTGACGGTAGTATTGTAAGATGATCTCTCACTAAATTTCAAGATAAATGTGTTCTCCCTGAGTATGCACCGTTGTCAAAATTCGTCGTGCCCAAACACGATGTGATGATCGGGTGTGATAGGCTCTACGTCCATCTACAACGGGTGCAAGCCAGTTTCGCACACGCAGAATACTCAGGTTAAACTTGACGAGCCTAGCATATGCAGATATGGCCTCGGAACACTGAGACCGAAAGGTCTAGCGGGAATCATATAGTAGATATGATCAACATAGTGATGCTCACCATTGAAAGCTACTCCATTTCACGTGATGATCGGTTATGGTTTAGTTGATATGGATCACGTGATCACTTAGAGGATTACAGGGATGTCTATCTAAGTGGGAGTTCTTAAGTAATATGATTAACTAAACTTAAATTTATCATTAACTTAGTACCTGATAGTATCTTGTTTGTCTATGTTGATTGTAGATAGATGGCCCGTGCTGTTGTTTCGTTGAATTTTAATGCGTTCCTTGAGAAAGCAAAGTTGAAAGAAGATGGTAGCAATTACACGGACTGGGTCCGTAACTTGAGGATTATCCTCATTGCTGCACAGAAGAATTACGTCCTGGAAGCACCGCTGGGTGCCAGGCCTGCTACAGATGCAACTGACGATGTTAAGAACGTCTGGCAGAGCAATGCTGATGACTACTCAATAGTTCAATGTGCCATGCTTTACGGCTTAGAACCGGGACTTCAACGATGTTTTGAACGTCATGGAGCATATGAGATGTTCCAGGAGTTGAAGTTAATATTTCAAGCAAATGCCCGGATTGAGAGATATGAAGTCTCTAATAAGTTCTACAGCTGTAAGATGGAGGAGAATAGTTTTGTCAGTGAACATATACTCAAAATGTCTGGGTATAACAATCACTTGATTCAACTGGGAGTTAATCTTCTGGATGATAGTGTCATTGACAGAATTCTTCAATCACTGCCACCAAGCTACAAGAGCTTCGTGATGAACTATAATATGCAAGGGATGGATAAGACTATTCCCGAGCTCTTCGCAATGCTAAAGGCTGCGGAGGTAGAAATCAAGAAGGAGCATCAAGTGTTGATGGTCAATAAGACCACCAGTTTCAAGAAAAAGGGCAAAGGGAAGAAGAAGGGGAACTTCAAGAAGAACAGCAAGCAAGTTGATGCTCAAGAGAAGAAACCCAATTCTGGACCTAAGCCTTAGACTGAGTGCTTCTACTGCAAGCAGACTGGTCACTAGAAGCGGAACTTCCCCAAGTATTTGGCGGATAAGAAGGATGGCGAGGTGAACAAAGGTATATGTGATATACATGTTATTGATGTGTACCACCTCTACATATACCTTCGGGATTAGTATTAGACCTAAATAATTGTTATTTGGTGCCAGCGTTGAGCATGAACATTATATCTGGATCTTGTTTGATGCGAGACGGTTATTCATTTAAATCAGAGAATAATGGTTGTTCTATTTATATGAGTAATATCTTTTATGGTCATGCACCCTTGAAGAGTGGTCTATTTTTTATGAATCTCGATAGTAGTGATACACATATTCATAATGTTGAAGCAGGATGCAGAGTTGATAATGATAGTGCAACTTATTTGTGGCACTGCCGTTTAGGTCAAATTGATGTAAAGCGCATGAAGAAACTCCATTCTGATGGACTTTTGGAACCACTTGATTATGAATCACTTGGTACTTGCGAAGCGTGCCTCATGGGCAAGATGACTAAAATGTCGTTCGCTAGAACTATGGAGCGAGCAACTGATTTATTGGAGATCATACATACAGATGTATGTGGACCAATGAATATTAAGGCTCGCGGCGGGTATCATTATTTTCTCACCTTCACAGATGATTTAAGCAGATATGGGTATATCTACTTAATGAAACATAAGTCTGAAACATTTGAAAAGTTCAAAAAAATTCAGAGTGAAGTTGAAAATCATCGTAACAAGAAAATAAAGTTTCTACGATCTGATCGTGGAGGAGAATATTTGAGTTACGAGTTTGGTCTACATTTGAAACAATGCGAAATAGTTTCGCAACTCACGCCACCCGGAACACCACAGCATAATGGTGTGTCCGAACGTCGTAATCGTACTTTACTAGATATGGTGCGATCTACGATGTCTCTTACTGATTTACCGCTATCGTTTTGGGGTTATGCTTTAGAGACGGCTGCATTCACGTTAAATAGGGCACCATCAAAATCCATTGAGATGACGCCTTATGAACTGTGGTTTGGCAAAAAACCAAAGTTGTCGTTTCTTAAAGTTTAGGGCTGCGATGCTTATGTGAAAAAGCTTCAACCTGATAAGCTCGAACCCAAATCAGAGAAATGTGTCTTCATAGGATACCCAAAGGAGACTGTTGGGTACACCTTCTATCACAGATCTGAAGGCAAGACATTTATTGCTAAGAATGGATTCTTTCTAGAGAAGGAGTTTCTCTCGAAAGAAGTGAGTGGTAGGAAAGTAGAACTTGATGAGGTAACCGTACCTGCTCCCTTATTGGAAAGTAGTTCATCACAGAAACCGGTTCATGTGACGTCTATACCAATTAGTGAGGAAGTTAATGATGATGATCATGGAACTTCAGATCAAGTTATTACTGAACCTCGTAGGTCAACGAGAGTAAGATCCGCACCAGAGTGGTACGGAAATCCTGTTCTGCAGGTTATGTTACTAGACCATGACGAACCTACGAACTATGAAGAAGCGATGGTGCGCCCAGATTCCACAAAATGGCTTGAGGCCACGAAATCTGAGATCGGATCCATGTATGAGAACAAAGTGTGGACTTTGGTTGACTTGCCCGTTGATCGGCAAGCCATTGAGAATAAATGGATCTTCAAGAAGAAGACTGACGCTGACGGTAATGTTACTGTCTATAAAGCTCGACTTGTTGCGAAAGGTTTTCGATAAGTTCAAGGGATTGACTATGATGAGACCTTCTCACCCGTAGCGATGCTTAAGTTTGTCTGAATCATGTTAGCAATTGCCGCATTTTATGATTATGAAATTTGGCAAATGGATGTCAAGACTGCATTCCTGAATGGATTTCTGGAAGAAGAGTTGTATATGATGCAATCAGAAGGTTTTGTCGATCCAAGAGGAGCTAACAAAGTGTGGAAGCTCAAGCGATCCATTTATGGACTGGTGCAAGCCTCTCGGAGTTGGAATAAACGCTTTGATAGTGTGATCAAAGCATTTGGTTTTATACAGACTTTTGGAGAAGCCTGCATTTACAAGAAAGTGAGTGGGAGCTTTGTAGCATTTCTGATATTATATGTGGATGACTTATTGTTGATTGGAAATGATATAGAATTTCTGGATAGCATAAAGGGATACTTGAATAAGAGTTTTTCAATGAAAGACCTCGGTGAAGCTGCTTACATATTGGGCATCAAGATCTATAGAGATAGATCAAGACGCTTAATTGGACTTTCACAAAGCACATACCTTGACAAAGTTTTGAAGAAGTTCAAAATGGATCAAGCAAAGAAAGGGTTCTTGCCTGTGTTACAAGGTGTGAAGTTGAGTAAGACTCAATGCCTGACCACTGCATAAGATAGAGAGAAGATGAAAGATGTTCCCTATGCTTCAGCCATAGGCTCTATCATGTATGCAATGTTGTGTACCAAACCTGATGTGTGCCTTGCTATAAGTCTAGTAGGGAGGTACCAAAGTAATCCAGGAGTGGATCACTGGACAGCGGTCAAGAACATCCTGAAATACCTAAAAAGGACCAAGGATATGTTTCTCGTTTATGGAGGTGGCAAAGAGCTCATTGTAAATGGTTACGTTGATGCAAGTTTTGACACTGATCCGGACGATTCTAAATCGCAAATCAGATACGTATTTACATTGAACGGTGGAGCTGTCAGTTCGTGCAATTCTAAACAAAGCGTCGTGGCGGGATCTACGTGTGAAGCGGAGTACATAGCTGCTTCAGAAGTAGCGAATGAAGGAGTCTGGATGAAGGAGTTCATATCCGATCTAGGTGTCATACCTAGTGCATCGGGTCCAATGAAAATCTTTTGTGGCAATACTGGTGCAATTGCCTTGGTGAAGGAATCCAGATTTCACAAGAGAACCAAGCACAGCAAGAGATGCTTCAATTCCATCCGGGATTTAGTCCAGGTGGGAGACATAGAAATTTGCAAGATACATACGGATATGAATGTTGCAGACCCGTTGACTAAGCCTCTTCCACGAGCAAAACATGATCAGCACCAAGACTCCATGGGTGTTAGAATCATTACTGTGTAATCTAGATTATTGACTCTAGTGCAAGTGGTAGACTGAAGGAAATATGCCCTAGAAGCAATAATAAAGTTATTATTTATTTCCTTATATCATGATAAATTTTTATTATTCATGCTAGAATTGTATTAACCGGAAACATAATACTTGTGTGAATACATAGACAAACAGAGCATCACTAGTATGCCTCTACTTGACTAGCTCGTTGATCAAAGATGGTTATTGTCGGTGTACTAAAGTAGGGGTACCTTAGCACCCCGAACTTGTGCACGGGCAGTCGCAGCGCCCCGCGACAAGGTTTCCCAAAGCCAAGGAGACAAGGCCCCGACAAGAGGAGCTTGCCGGGAAGGCCACCCAGAGCACGAGACCCCGGCAAGGGGAACTTGCCGGGAAGGCCAGCAAGAGCCCCGGCAAGAGGTGCTTGCCGGGGAGGCTAGCCAAGACCCCGACAAGAGGAGCTTGCCGGGAAGAACAAGCAAGGCCCAGAGAGCGGCAAGCTGCTGGGCGCGACAAGATAGCCACCGTGCCAAGGCACTTGCCGCGGCAAGCAACCACCCAGCACCTGCGCTCCAGCTCATCCACCAACGTGTCGCCTTGAGGCCTTTCCAGGAGTACGTGGTGGGAGGCTGTGCAGCTAGTGGTATGCGGTGGCAAGCGACGCTGACAAGATAGCCATCGTGGCAAACGATGGCGCCCCTGACGGCCCCCTTTTTACACTGTTTGGGCGACACAGATGGGAATTTAATGCCCTTGTCCCCTGCCGTTAGGGTTAGGTATGATACACTGTACATCCACTGTACAAGTAGCTGTACCAACCACAATACATTCCCAACTTTGCCCTTGCCTACGTTGCCAACTGTGGTGATCCCCTTGAGCATATAAAAGGAGGCCCATGCGCAACGTAGAGGGGGTTCGCAACCTTTCCGAGCTCGGTCTCGTTAGCTGCTGGAGAGTACTGTAGCTCCCGGCGCTCCCGAGCAAGAAGCCAATAGAATCCGCAAAGCAGTAGTAGGGTTTTACGCATCCGTGCGGCCCGAAGCTGGGTAAAAATCTCCCGTGTCCCTTGCTCCAATCTGCTCTTCGTGCGTCCTCCGCCCCCCGCCGAACCACAGGAAGGGGCCTCTGGTCCCATAGGTGTTCGAGGAGCCAGCGTCCCCCGACATCTTTGGCGCGCCAGGTAGGGGGCGTCGAGGGAGTGTGAACCTGATTTGGCGAGGACACGGTCTAGATCTTCATCACCTTCATCGACATGTCGCCGAAGAAGAAGGCTGCGGAGGCAGCCGCTCCGTCCGCGTCGAACATGCCACCCCCGGAGTAAACGGGTGGCGGGATAGACGCCGGCGGAAAAACGGGCGTCGACGAGGGAACTCAAGGCGCCGCCAAGTCCAACGACAAGGCCGCGCAGACCTCGGCGTCTGCACATGCACCGCATCCATCTCTGGAGGCACGAGGCCAGCAGCATCGTGGTACTCAAGGTACCATACGCTCGCTGGATCCGGACCGGGCTGGTGGCTCTCGGGACGTCCAAGGCCAGCATACACATCAGCATGCCGGCACGAGCGTCGTGCGGTCACCAGGACGGGGTGCTGCTCCTTCTAACACAGTTAGAAGTCCGAGCGTATCCCGCTCCTCACTCCGTTCGCCGCCACCACCCACCACTCCAGCAGAAGCTCTGGCGAGAGCTCAATTGCTCCTAGATTACCCTCCAGCAGCCGACAAGCTCGACGACTGGAGGGCCACTATTCAGAGTCTCGTCAGCTTTGCCAACGGCGACAGACCGCACCAGGAGGGTGCATCGCAGCTGCGGCAAGGCCGCCAGGCACGAGCTGATGGCGACAAGACCGGCGGGGGTGCAACCACCGTGCACTCTCAGCCCCGAAGGCCAAAATCGCCGACTCGTCGGGTCCACCGCGACGATGACTCCACTGTGTCATCAGATCCACGAGCTCGCCGCGATCAGCGCCATGTTCTTGACGAACGACAGCAGGAAGACGCTCGTACCCGCATCGAGCGCCGAAGAGAAGCGCGGCGTCAATCAGACCAGCGCGCTGGGCCCACTGTCGATATGCATGCGCCAGGGGAACCAGGCGACTTGCCATACGCGGTAGGTTGCCCTGCATTCACTCGTGAGCTGCGGCAAGTCCAGTGGCCCAGTACAAAAAATTTCAAGCCAAATATACCGGAGAAATACGATGGCAAGTCGCATCCGTCGGAGTTCCTCAGCATCTACACCATCGCGGTGCAAGCTGCCGGGGGGCGGGACGATAAGATCCTTGCCAACTACTTCCCGCTGGTGCTCAAGCCCAATGTCAGGTCCTGGCTCAAGCACTTGCCAGACGGCTCCATATCCTCCTGGGCAGACTTGTGTCATTAGTTTGTCGGCGCCTTCACAGGCGGCCACAAACCTCATGGCCAAGCGAGCGACCTCCATCTGCTCGTCCAGAAGGAAGGGGAGCCCCTGCGCAAGTTCATCCAACGATTCAGCCGCGTGCACTACAACATCCCAGATGTCCACCCTGCTGCGGTCATCAGCGCGTTCCATCAGAACGTGCGCAACCGCAGGATGCAGGAGGAGATGGCGATGAGCAAGATCAAAGACGTCAGCGAGCTGTATGCCCTGGCCGACAAGTGTGCACGCGCTGAGGAAGGGAGGAAGTTCCCCGGAGAGAGCATAGGAGCAGGAGGATCTGACAGTGAAGATGTTGTCCCGGCAAAGAAGAACCGGCGGCGGAACAGTAGGAAAGGGAAAGGCAATGATGTGCTTGTTGTAGAGCAGTCCGGCAACAGAGGTGGCGCCAAGACAGCCAAAGATGGCAGCTCCGGCAAGGAGGTTGCCGCATGCGCCAACTGCCAGGCTGTAGCGGTCGCCGACAAGCAGGACGGCACCAACAACCAGTACTGCAAGATCCACCGCACCAAAGGTCATGATCTCCAGAACTGCAAGAAGGTCGAGAAGCTTGTCGAGCAGCAGAAGGTTGAGTACGAGCGGCGCGACAAGGAGAAGGCCCAAGGAGGAGACGGAGGATCCGGCAAGAAGCGTCCCGGCCGGGGAGGATGCCGCGGCAAGACCAAGCAGCGGCAAGGAGACAGACCCTCCCGCGGCCGCGACGATGATGAAGATGACGACGACGACGAGGATATGGATGATGCAGAGACCAGCGAGCAGGAGTTCCAGAAAGCCACAGAGGTCCTGTGCGTTGACGGCGGTGCTTCTCTGCAAACTTCCGACCGCCAACTCAAGCAGTGGGTGCGAGAAGTCAATGCAGCAGAACCTCCCATCAAGTCACGCAAGCTTCTGAAGTGGTCCAGCACGCCTATCATCTTTGATATTGAGGACCACCCTGACCGCACGACTGCTGTCGGGTGCTTGCCGATGTTGGTTTCACAAACAATCCGCAACCTCAAGGTCACGAAGATGCTAGTTGACGGCGGGGCCGGCTTGAACTTGATCTCCTCTGCAGTACTCCAGAAGCTCCAGATCCCTGACAGCGAGCTCGAAGAGACCGGCACATTCCAAGGAATCAACCCGGGAAAGAGCAAGCCAAAGGGAAAAGTCACGTTGCCAGTAACATTTGGCAGCGAACTGAACTTTAGGACTGAGAGGGTCACCTTCGACGTTGTTGATTTCCCGTTGCCTTACAATGGGATCCTCGGCCGTCCAGCACTCGCCAAGTTCATGGCGGCCTCTCACTACGCCTACAACATGCTCAAGATACCAGGCCCAATAAGTGTCATTTCTGTCCATGGCGACAAGAAGGATGCTCTTATCTGTGCCGACAAGATCTACCGGGAAGCAGCAGCAGCCGCAGATCGTGAGTCACTTGCCGCTGAAGCTCCCGGGAAGAAGAAGAAGGCCAAGTCCGGCAAGAGCTCTGGTGCCCACTCCGGCAAGCGCACCTCTCCGGAGTGCTGTGCTACCGTCGAGGACGCGCCATCGAGCTCCATCGGCAAGTCTAAGAAGACGATGGCAGCTCCGCCAGAGACAAAGAAGGTGTCCGCCAAGGAGGACGGCACTGGTGGTACCTTCACCATCAGTGCCACTTTAGACCCTAAATAGGAAAGCGCGCTCGTTGCTTTCCTGCGGGCGAATGTCGACGTATTTGCGTGGCAACCGTCTGACATCCCCGGTGTTCCCAGGGAAGTAATTGATCACCACCTAGCTGTCTGTCCTCATGCGTGGCCCGTCAAGCAGAAAGTCAGGAAGAAAGCAGTGGAGCGCCAAGAGTTCATTGCCGAAGAGATCAGGAAGTTGGAAGCAGCAGGCCTCGTCAGAGGAGTGCTCCATCCGACGTGGCTGGCCAATCCCGTGGTCGTGCGCAAGGCAAACGGGAAATGGAGGCTTTGTATTAACATCACCGATGTCAATAAAGCTTGTCCCAAAGACCCATTTCCCTTGCTGCGCATTGACCAGATTGTTGACTCCACGGCCGGATGTGATTTGCTTTCATTTCTTGATGCATACTCAGGGTACCATCAGATCTTCATGGCAGAAGAGGATGAAGGAAAGACCGCATTCATCACCCTGTGTGGCACCTACTGCTTCGTACGGATGCCCTTTGGTCTGAAGAATGCTGGTTCAACATTTGCAAGGGTAGTCCATACCGCTTTTGAGCCACAGCTACACAGAAATGTGGAGGCCTACATGGATGACATAGTGGTCAAGAGCAAAGACAAGGCAACCCTGATCCAAGACCTAGACGAAACTTTCGCAAATCTGCGCAAGATCAACCTCAAGCTAAACCCCGAGAAGTGTGTGTTTGGAGTCCCCTCCGGCAAGCTTCTCGGGTTCTTTGTGTCTCAGAGGGGAATTGAAGCCAATCCCGACAAGATCAAAGCCATTGAACAGATTGAAGCACCCAAGCGCGTCAAGGACGTACGAAAACTTGCCGGTTGTGTGGCTGCTCTCAGCAGGTTTATCTCGAGGTCTGCTGAGCGCGCCCTGCCGTTTTTCAAAATTTTGAAGAAGGCAGGTCCAATGAAATGGACTCCGGAAGCAGAGGCAGCGCTGCAGGACTTGAAAAAATACCTGTCCTCCACTCCAGTACTTGTCGCGCCTAAACCACAAGAGAAGTTGTTGCTATATCTGGCGGCAACCAATCAAGTGGTTAGTGTTGCGTTAGTAGCGGAAATGGAGGCGGATGATGAGCCAGCAACCCCGGCAAGCACACCCGGCGACAAGCAGGGGGCTTCGCCGACAAGCTCTGGTCCCGACAAGGACGGATCTGCACAGGCGAATGAGGAGATACAAAAGAAGATGGTGCAGCGCCCAGTCTACTTTGTCAGTTCCCTCCTGCAGGGGGCTAGGTCAAGGTATTCTGGTGTGCAAAAATTGCTTTTTGGCCTTCTCATGGCCTCGAGAAAGCTGCGCCATTACTTCCAAGCACATGAGATCACAGTGGTCACTCGCTTTCCGTTGAAGAGGATACTACAGAATCCAGAAGCAACAGGAAGGATTGTCGAGTGGGCACTGGAACTGTCAAGCTTTGGCCTCAAGTTTGAAAGCACTTCAACTATCCAGAGCAGGGCATTGGCAGAGTTCATAGCAGAATGGACGCCGACACCAGATGAAGAGATTCCAGAGACAAGCATCCCCATCAAGGAGGCAAACAAAGAGTGGCTGATGTACTTTGATGGTGCCTTCTCACTGCAAGGTGCCGTGCTGGCGTGCTGCTGATCGCACCCACCGGAGAGCACCTCAAGTACGTGGTCCAGATGCACTTTCCAAGGGAGCAAGCAACAAACAATACTGCAGAGTATGAAGGATTGCTTGCCGGTCTCCGGATCGCAGCAGACCTTGGGATCAAGAAGCTCATTGTCAGGGGTGACTCACAGCTTGTCGTCCATCAAGTGAACAAGAACTACCAGAGTCCGTTGATGGCGGCATACGTTGATGAAGTGAGAAAGCTAGAAGAGCGTTTTGACGGCCTGCAGATGGAACATGTTCCAAGAGATCAGAACGACATTGCCGATGGCCTGTCAAAATGCGCTGCACTAAAGTTACCTGTGGAACCAGGGAGCCTTGTGCTCAGACTGACTCAACCATCTGTCACACCATCAACTGGACAGAGCAAGAAGAGAAAGTTGGTTTCTAGTGACTATCTTCTGGCAGAGCTCCCCGAAGCCGACGCCAAGAAAGTCCCCAAGACCGACGCCAACAATGCTGAGGAGCAGTCTGCTCCGGCGAGCCCCACGGCTTGTTCCGTTGAAGCAAACGCTCCCGACAAGTTTTGCTCCGGCAAGCTTGCCGGGGAACATCAAGCTCCGGCAGAGCCGCAGGTTCTTGCCATGGAAGCGAGTGTTCCCGCAGCAGCAGATGTGCCTTTAGTCCTTGTTGTCGAGCCCTAGGCTCCAGCATGAGCACAGCAGATTGTCCTCTTCCTCCAGACAGGAGAACTTCCCGAAGAGCAGGAAGAAGCGGAAAGAGTAGCCCGGCAGTCAAGTATGTACCAGTTTGTCGACAACGAACTGTACAGAAGGAGACTCAATGGAGTGAAATTGAAGTGTATTCCCCGGGAAGGTGGACAAAAGCTGTTGGCGGAGATACATGGAGGTATATGTGGACACCACATTGGCGCAAGAGCACTTGCCGGCAAAGCTTTCCGGCAAGGTTTCTTCTGGCCAACAGCCCTCCAGGATGCAACTGCACAAGTAACCAAGTGTGAAGCGTGCCAGTTCCATTCCAAACAGATACACCAACCAGCTCAAGCTCTCCAGACGATCCCTTTATCCTGGCCATTTGCGGTCTGGGGGCTCGACATCCTCGGCCCTTTCCCCCGAGCTGTCGGGGGCTTTGAGTACTTGTACGTCGCAATCGACAAGTTCACAAAGTGGCCGGACGTGGAACCAGTGAGGAAGGTGACCGCACAGTCAGCAGTCAAGTTCTTCAGGTCGATTGTTTGCCGTTTCGGGATCCCTAACAGGATCATCACCGACAACGGTACGCAATTTACGAGCCGCACCTTCATGCAGTACGCCCAAGATCTTGGCACCAAGGTCTGCTTCGCTTCTGTTGCTCACCCGAGAAGCAACGGTCAAGCAGAAAGGGTAAATGCTGAAGTGATGTGAGGACTCAAGACCAGGACTTTCGACAGGCTGCACAAGTGCGGGAGAAACTGGATCGAGGAGCTGCCGGTGGTTCTTTGGTCGATCAGAACGACGCCAAATCGAGCCACTGGCCAGATACCCTTTGCCCTAGTCTATGGGGCAGAGGCAGTTATCCCCACGGAACTCGTATACGGGTCACCTCGAGTACTCGCTTATGATGAGCTTGAGCAAGAGCAGCTGCGTGAAGATGACGCGCTGCTCCTTGAGGAGGACCGTCTTCAGGCTGCTGTGCGAGCTGCTCGTTACTAGCAAGCCTTGCGCCGCTACCATAGCCGCAAGGTTAAAGCCAGAAGTTTCGAGGAAGGCGACCTTGTTCTTCGGCGCGTTCAATCCGCCAAGAATACCAACAAGTTGATGCCGAAGTGGGAAGGCCCTTACAGGGTAAAACGAGTCACTAGGCCCAGCGCTGTCCGCCTGGAGACCGAAGATGGCATTCCGGTGAGCAACTCCTGGAATATTGAGCTTCTTCGTAAGTTTTACCCGTAAGGCACGGTTGTCGGACCCATTCCGTCAACCACCTTTTGTACAAGTCTTGCCGCCGTTGCATGTAATCCTTGGTGCAAAGCCGGGCGCAGACCCGTGCATAAATAAAACTCATGTGCTTCGCACAACCTGTCAACTTCATGCTTTATATTATTTTGCATGTATTATCTGACACTTTGTGCAGCACCCATCCCCGGTAAGCCATAACGAGCCGTAAGGCTCCATACCTTTATTTTCTCTTCTTTCTTTTCCAAGCAAAGGAAGGTCCCCTCGCCCACAAGTTTGCCGGGGGGAGGAAGGAGAAGATAATGATGTGGACCGGACATCGTTCAAGAAAGTTCTGCCTTGCCGGGAAGCAGAGGACAGAAAAGCTAAGTTGCCAGAGTCTGAGCACTTAGATTTTAAAATTTTAAGTTATTTTCCTCGAACGACCGTGCTTTGTATGGAAAACCTGTGCGAGGAGGAACCAAATCGTAGCTGGTTGCGCCCTTACTTTGTTTCGAGTCCGCTCAACAGCTTAAGTGAGCTGCAACTGGTTGCGACAAGATTTCTTGTCGGCTGCGGCACCGCCAGCAGGCTGCTGAAGTTCCGCACTCAGCGCTCGTGGCTCGGGTGCCTGCGCCGGCAAGTTTCCTAGAAGCACAGGGCGAAGACATGCAAAGCAAGGAATTAAGTAGAGGAAATAACATAGCAATTACCACCTAAGGTAGAGTTATATTACAGATAAACTTGTCACAGCTCTAACTGACTGTTCTCGTAAAGTGAGCAGCGGCGACAAGGAAAGAAACAAGCGAGCGGCCTAATCTACACGGTCGCCCTGGACTCTCTTGATCTCGCTCACCCTCTTCACAATGGGTGCGACGAGGGCATTGATCCTCTCAAGATCGGCATCCGGCGGCAAGTGCCGGAGGACGTTGGTGAGGTTGATGTTGGGGTTGCGGAAGACTATCTTCACTAGCACCTTCTGAAGGGCCCCCACGCAGATGTCGCGCGACTCGTCGGCCAACTGCCTCGGGATATCATCCCGGAGCCGCTGGAGCGCCATCGCCACGCCCTTGAAGAACAGAGTGAGCTTGGCGTTGGGGGGAGTTTCTCGTCGGAGGAAAACCCAAAGCCCTCCATTCCCAGCTCCGCCAGCTCCTTGTCGATGGCCCCGGCGACATCTACAAGACCCTCTGTCCAGCGCTCCACGTTCTCCTTGAAGGTGCTCTGGGCGGCAACGGCGCTCTCCAACAGCGCTTCGTTGGCCTTGATCTCCTTCTTCAGGTCCGCCTCCTGCTTCTTGGCGCCGTCCAGCGTCTTGACCAAAGCGCTCAGCTTCAGCTCAAGATCGGCGTTGGAGTCCTTGACCACACCGAGCTCCTTGACCTTCTCCGCGAGGTTGCCCTGCAACTCACCAAAGGTGTAGGCGTCCTTCTCGCGCTCGTGCTTGAGCGCGGCAAGCTCCTCACCTCTCGCCTTGAGGTCGGCCTCCAGCTGCGTCACCTTCATCTCTAGTTCCTTCTTGGCGGTCTCGGCAGCTGCGGCAGCATCATTGGCTTCCTGGAGAGCCCCGCCGAGCTTGCCCTCGTGCACGGCGAGCTCCTCCTCGTGGCTGTCGAGGCTGGCCTTCCACTGCATCAGCTCGCCTTCCCGCGCAGACAGCATTTCGCCAGTGAGCCGCTGCTGCTCCTCGGCTTTCGCCTTCTCAAGAAGGAAAGCCTTCTGCGCCTCGGCAAGCTGCTCCCGCTCCTCCGCCAACGCCCGGAGAGCTTCATGATTTTGGCTCCGAAGCTCCTCCGCGCGTTTCTCCATGTCCGCTCCCGCCTTCGCGACAAGCGCTTCCCTGGATTCCACCTTGGCTTGTCGGGCGCGGTAGAGCGACACCAGCTTACGGAGCAGCTGCTCCTCCTCAGTCTCGCCGCTGCTGCCGCCTGGCGCGTTGACGAGCGTCAGCCCAGCGGAGGCGAGCACCTCCCCATCAAAGGTCTCGCCCTCGACCGGCGCCCTGGAGCCTGACTCCCAGGGAAGTTTGATGAAGATGCCTTCACCAGCCTTCAGATAGGCGTCGGGCTGGGGCTCCTCGGAGCCTGGCGTCATGGCAGAGGCGGAGGGATCAGCGGTCGGTGTAGCGCCCGGCGCTCCTGCGGCCTCAGGGTCGTCAGTGCGATCGCCAGATCCCTCGCCGGCCTTGTCAGCGGCGGCCTTGGCGGCTTCCTCGCCGGCGAGATCTTCGGCACTGGTCGCTTCTTCGGTGGTGGCGACATCCTCAGTGTTGCCACGCGCGTCCTCCTCACCGTGCGCGTCCCCCTCACCAGTGGCCTCGGTCTCCATCTGCTCCGTAGCGGACGGATCTGACAGCCAGAGGAGGAAGAGAAAGTCAAGCCAATGCACAAGAAGGAGATCAAAAGAAGAAAAACCCAAGGGAAGTTTTCGGGCAAGTGGATTACCTGCGCCAAGATCTGCAGTCGTGTTCTCCACCTCCAGAGGGATGTTGGTGCTATCCCTTGCCGGGGAGCTGTCCCTTGCCGGAGAGTTGTCCCTTGCCGGAGAGACCTCCCTTGTCGGAGACTTCTCCCTTGCCGGAGACTGCTCCCTCGCCGGAGAATTCTCCCTTGGCGGCGTAGTTGAAGCAGTTAGTACGTCTGGGTTGGCCTCCATGCGCTCCTGGTGAAGCTGCTCTGCTCCTACACAAACCAGCAAGCCAGACATCAGCAAAGAAGAAGCGCCCATGTGCACCGAACAGCGTTAAGTAAATTTTATACTTACGCTGGGGGCTGCGCTGGGGGCTGCTTTGGGAAGGATTGGCCGGGTCCGGCAAGGTCGTCTAGGGCGCCCCTCCTGACGGCGAGACGGGATCGTCCTCGATGTCGATCACCGGCACCTTGGCCCTCTTTGCCGCTCTCTGAGCCAAAGTCCTGAAAGGGCACCAGCTCAGAGGGAAGCAAGTCAAGTACAAGACACAACAACAAGAATTGAAGGATCACAAGTGCAGCGCGGGACTTACTCATCTTCTTCCTCCTCATCGGAGCTGAACGCGGAGAAGTCAAAGCCCACCTCACCTCCAGTACGGCGAGGCGGGGGAGTGGGTTCCCTTGGCCGCTTGGCAGAGACGGTGGCGGCGGGCTGAGACGACCCCGCCCCAGTTGCCGCAGTGGTGCGAGACGCTCCCGCGGCACCAGTGTCCGCCGCGGTGGAGCGTGTCGTGCGGCGCGACGGTTGCCGACTCGTCTGCCGCTCTGCCACCTCCCCGATCTTGCGGAGGCGCTTCTTTTGTGGGGCTGGCCTCCCCGTCTGCGACGAGCCGACGGGAGGCGCGTAGGAAGAAGGGTTGGCCTCCGGTGAGCCGCCCGCGTCCTCGACAGGCTCATTTGAATCGGCCTCGGGGTCGGCAGTCTCTTCCTCGTCGGCAGATTCTTCCTCGACGGTGGGATCCCCTCGCCCGGCAAGGCTTGCCGCATCCGCCACCCTTGCCGCATCTGCCTCGACCGCGGCGGCGGCTGCCGCCGCCTCCTCCAGCCTGGTGAAGATGTGTTGCGCCTCCTCCTCAGTGGTGTCACGGGTGAGGCCCCTTTGCTCGTCGGCGTGGACAGGCACCTCCACCAAGTTGTCGAAGAACGCCTGCACGACCTCATCTTCAGGCTCTTGCCAAGTGGGGACAATCCCGTGCGAGTCACACAACGGCATCATCGCACAGATGCGGTCGCGCGAAGAGTTGTTGCACGGCGGGACGATGCCCTGCGGCAACCTGAACCACTCGGGGTGCTCGGAGTCGTGCTTGAACAACTCCTTGAGCGTCCCGTCAAGCTCCAAGACCGTGAAATTGAAGTTGAGGCCCGGGCGCAACCTCATGATGTCCGCCGCGTTCCTAAACTCCCAGGCAGGTCTTCTCCTCTCCTGCAGGGGAGTGATGCGGCGGCGAAGGAAATCTACGCCGACAGCCCCCACGGTGAGCCCGGCAAGTCTGAGGCGTTGGATCCAGGTGACGGCGATCTTCAGCCTAGCATCTTCCGGGGCCACGTTGCTCCAGTCGTTGCGGCGCACCACTGGGACTCGGCGTAGAGCAGTGAAGGGCTGCGGGTTCTCCTCGACAATCCAACACCAGTCCGCTCTCCACTCCTCCCATTTGCTGCGGAACTCTCCCTCTAGATAAGCCTCTTTCTTGCCGGGCCTCGAGATCCAGGCAACTCCGCCGGATAGAGATTCTCCTTTCTCAGCTCGAGGCATAAAGAAATGGTGGAAGAGGGCAACGTTTGGGTGGACTCCGACAAAGTTTTCGCAGAGATGTGCGAAAACTGCCATTGTCAGGACAGCATTGGGGGTGAAGTCAAGGAGGTAGAACCCGTAGGTGTTCATAATATCACAGAAGAATTCAGAAAAGGGCGGGCAGAGCCCGCAGTAGAAGAACAGTGCGAAGAAGGGGTACCAAGTTGGAGCCAGCTGCCGGGCGGCGGCCGGGAGTACCCTCGTGCGCGGATGTGCGCGCGTCTCCGTCGACCAGAAGAGGTAGTAGAACTCCTTCAGATCCTCCGCGTCGAGCTGCGGAGGGAAGAGCGCCCGCTCCTTCCGCAGCGCCGTGAGCCGCTGCGCTTCGGCCGACTTCGCGGCCTTCCCGATCTTCGGAGCCATGGCAAAAAGTGGCGGAAGGGCTCGGCGGCGTCGGTGGTGCTGGCAGCGGCGAGGGGCGGAGCACTGCTTTCTTTCGACTCGGAGGAGAAGGGGAGCGGCGGAAGTTTTTTGGTTGTAGTAGCAACTGGCAAGGTGGACGAACTGCCCCTGCTTCCTCTGCTTATAAAGGGGGAAGTGGGCGGACATTCCGCATTTCCTATTAAAGAACCCTCCCACGATCTCCCCCACGATGCCGCGCTTAACGCGTGGAGTTCGGGGAGAGCGCGGTGGGCACGAAGTAGGGTACCGCATGACCCAGGCCGCGCGCGTGCCCGCACACTGTTTTGGGCCTGGCCCAACAGCGCTCGGCACGGTGTGTGGCCCAGGCCCGGGGGCTCCTGTCGGTGTACTAAAGTAGGGGTACCTTAGCACCCCGAACTTGTGCACGGGCAGTCGCAGCGCCCCGCGGCAAGGTTTGCCAAAGCCAACGAGACAAGGCCCCGACAAGAGGAGCTTGCCGGGAAGGCCACCCAAAGCACGAGACCCCGGCAAGGGGAACTTGCCGGGAAGACCAGCAAGAGCCCCGGCAAGAGGAGCTTGCCGGGGAGGCTAGCCAAGACCCCGACAAGAGGAGCTTGCCGGGAAGAACAAGCAAGGCCCAGAGAGCGGCAAGCTGCTGGGCGCGACAAGATAGCCACCGCGGCAAGGCACTTGCCGCGGCAAGCAACCACCCAGCACCTGCGCTCCAGCTCATCCACCAACGTGTCGCCTTGAGGCCTTTCCAGGTGTACGTGGCGGGAGGCTGTGCAGCTAGAGGTATGCGGTGGCAAGCGACGCTGACAAGATAGCCATCATGGAAAACGATGGCGCCCCTGACGGCCCCCTTTTTACACTGTTTGGGCGAGACAGACGGGCATTTAATGCCCTTGTCCCCTGCCGTCAGGGTTAGGTATGATACACTGTACATCCACTGTACAAGTAGCTGTACCAACCACAATACATTCCCAACTTTGCCCTTGCCTACGTTGCCAACTGTGGTGATCCCCTTGAGCATATAAAAGGAGGCCCATGCGCAACGTCGAAGGGGTTCGCAACCTTTCCGAGCTCGGTCTCGTTAGCTGCTGGAGAGTACTGTAGCTCCCGGCGCTCCCGAGCAAGAAGCCAATACAATCCACAAAGCAGCAGTAGGGTTTTACGCATCCGTGCGGTCCAAAGCTGGGTAAAAATCTCCCGTGTCCCTCTCTCCAATTTGCTCTTCGTGCGTCCTCCGCCCCCCGCCGAACCACACGAAGGGGCCTCCGGTCCCATAGGTGTTCGAGGAGCCAGCGTCCCCCGACAGTTATGTTTCCTAGCCATTGACATGAGTTGTCATTTGATTAACGGGATCACATCATTAGGAGAATGATGTGATTGACTTGACCCATTCCGTTAGCTTAGCACTCGATCGTTTAGTATGTTGCTATTGCTTTCTTCCTGACTTATACGTGTTCCTATGACTATGAGATTATGCAACTCCCGTTTACCGGAGGAACACTTGTGTGCTACCAAACGTCACAACATAACTGGGTGATTATAAAGGTGCTCTACAGGTGTCTCCGAAGGTACTTGTTGGGTTGGCATATTTCGAGATTAGGATTTGTCACTCCGATAGTCGAAGAGGTATCTCTGGGCCCTCTCGCTAATGCACATCACTATAAGCCTTGCAAGCATTGTGACTAAGGAGTTAGTTACGAGATGATGTATTACGGAACGAGTAAAGAGACTTGCCGGTAACGAGATTGAACTAGGTATTGAGATACCGACGATCGAATCTCGGGCAAGTAACATACCGATGACAAAGGGAACAACGTATGTTGTTATGCGGTCTGATCGATAAAGATCTTCGTAGAATATGTGGGAGCCAATATGAGCATCCAGGTTCCGCTATTGGTTATTGACCAGAGACGTGTCTCGGTCATTTCTACATAGTTCTCGAACCCGTAGGGTCCGCACGCTTAAAGTTTCGATGACGGTTATATTATGAGTTTATGAGTTTTGATGTACCGAAGATTGTTCGGAGTCCCGGATGTGATCACGGACATGACAAGGAGTCTCAAAATGATCGATACATGAAGATTGATATATTGGAAGCCTATATTTGGATATCGGAAGTGTTTCGGGTGAAATCGGGATTTTACCGGAGTACCGAGGGGGTACCGGAACCCCCCGGGGGCTTAATGGGCCATAGTGGGCCTTAGTGGAGAAGAGGAGAGGCGGCTAGGGCAGGGCCGCGCGCCCCTCCCCCTCTAGTCCTAATAGGACAAGGAGAGGGGGGCGTCGCCCCCCCCCCCCCTTTCCTTCCTCTCTCCCTCCTCTTTCCCCCCTTCTCCTAATCCAACAAGGAAGGGAGGGAGTCCTACTCCCGGTGGGAGTAGGACTCCTCCTGGCGCGCCTCCTCCTGGCCGTCCGCACCTCCCCCTTGCTCCATTATATACGGGGGCAGGGGGCACCCCAAAGACACAAAAATTGATTTGATCTTTTAGCCATGTGCGGTGCCCCCCTCCACCATAGTCCACCTCGATAATACTGTAGCGGTGCTTAGGCGAAGCCCTGCGTCGGTAGAACATCATCATCGTCACCACGCCGTCATGCCGACTAAACTCTCCCTCAACACTCGGCTGGATTGGAGTTCGAGGGACGTCATCGGGCTGAACGTATGCTGAACTCAGAGGTGTCGTGCGTTCGGTACTTGACCAATCGGATCGTGAAGACGTACGACTACATCAACCGCGTTGTGCTAACGCTTCCGCTTTCGGTCTACGAGGGTACGTGGACAACACTCTCCCCTCTCGTTGCTATGCATCACCATGATCTTGCGTGTGCATAGGATTTTTTTTTCGAAATTACTACATTCCCCAACACGCTAACCACCGCCTGAACCCACTGCTGGGATCTCAAGTCCTCCCCACCCACACTCCAACTCCTCGGCGCTCCATCTATCACCACCTCCGACGACCAGCCGGCGCCGCCGGCACGTGGGCCCGTGCCTCCTCAGCCGACTCACTCCCCTGCTCTAGAGGGGGAGGAACGGGCAGACAGCGCTGCGGATTTGGCCCCACGCGCCTCCGCCGCATCCCCTCGCCGCAGCCCGCGGATTCAGCAGTTGTATGATGGGGCGCGTGTGCATCCCGTGGAGCGCGCGTCCAGGCGCAAGGCCGCGGTAAACCCCTTGGCTAGCGCGTCAAGCCGGTGCAATAGAGCGAGCAGAAAGTGAAGCAAGATCGTTTAGGCGGCCAACATTGTTGGCCTCCCTCTGCAGGACACGCCCAGGTCTCTCACTAGGGGCATGGCCAAGCAGCTAGCACGCTGCTGCGACCTGAACTTCGACGTGGTCGTCGCGGATGCTGGCCCGTCTGTTGTTTCCCTCTCCGACGCCACTTCGGGTGACACTTCGTCCTCCTCTGCGTGCGCCAGGTCTGCCCATGGTTAGGGTCCACCGTCTACGCCAATGCAAGGATCCTGGCCTCTCCGCGGCCAGTCGAACCCTCAATCTTTCTATGCCGCTCGCCCTGTTTTCTTTTGCTCATGTAGTTCGCCTCGGGCATTGGCCAGATTGGGCCGTGTATCTGCGTCATAGAGCATGTTTCCTTTCATTTGTTTTCTATACCAGCCATCGTGTAAGCCTCAAGGCGCACCACCATGCTAGAACATGTTGCACGGCACAATATGTAAGCTCCAAGGAGCATTCATCTATGCAAGATCCAGTTGTTTCCTACTTTTCTGGCACCCAAGCCTCTTCTTCTTTGCTACAATTTTGTTGTCATGAGGATTGTTAGTTGGAACGTTAGGGGGCTAGGGGATACTGACAAATGCTCTTTGTTCAAGGATGCTCTCCTGTCCTGCCGATCGAGCATCATCTGCCTGCAGGAAACTAAGTTGCAGGTGATGGACAGGAGGAAGGCGGCCACATTCCTACCCGCAAACCACACCTCCTTCTTCCACATGCCGGCTCGTGGCTCATCTAGTGGCCTGCTTATCGCCTGGGACAACCAGGTAGTGAGTGTGTGTAGAGATCGCAAGGCACAGATACAGCATCACAACTCGCTTTCAGTCAACAAGTTGCAACGACAGTTTTGCTCTCTCTGGGGTCTATGCGCCATGTGAAGATGAGGAGCGGCCTGAATTCTTTATGGTTATAGAGCAAGTAGCGCAACAAGTCTCTGGACCCTGGATCATCCTGGGGGACTTTAACATGTATCGCTATGCACATGAAAAATCGAACGGGAGGAACAATCGGGAAGTTATGGACAGGTTCAACTCGTGGATAAGAGATGCTGCACTCAATGACATCCATATCGACAACCGACAGTACACCTGGTCGAACAAGAGGGCACGGCCGACCCTGATCAAGCTTGACAAAGTTCTGGTGAATGCTGAGTGGAACCTGGCCTTCCTCGACTCTACAGCATCAGCCGTCACAACCACAACGTCCGACCACATGCCAGTTATTGTGAAGTTCTCCCAGGACAAGCCAAAATGCTCTCTGTTCGGGTTTGAGAACCACTGGCTCCAGATCCAAGCAGTTAAGGACCTGATCATGTCCAGTTGGAATAAGAACGTCAGAAACTTTGCTGCTGCTTCAACCCTAGTTAACTTCAAGCTCAGGCGTGCGAGGGCTGCTATCAGAAAATGGAATCGTACTCGGGCACCAATGAAGATTCTACTTGACAACTGCAAGCATACTATCCAATATATTAATGCAGTTGAGGAAAGAAGACGCCTAACAGGTTTAGAGCTCGCCATGAGGAAGCACACCACCATGAAAGCGCAGCAGCTGATCCTATGGTAGACGAGTTTCCGGAGAAGGAGGGCAAAAGTCAGAGGCTGCACTCTGGGTGACGAGAACACTAGATTCTTCCACGCGACAGCGAACTACCACCACAGGAGCAACAACATAAGAATGCTCACTGAGAATGGCATTGAATACTTTTGCGACCAGGACAAGTTGGTGATAGCAACGGCCTACTTCAACAATATTTTTGGCACGCACTCCCCCTCGCTACCAACGCTGGAACCATCACAACTATATGATCAAACAGACCTCACTGCATTGGATAAGCCCTTCTCATGGAGTGAAATTCTATCGGTAATAAGGAAGAGCCCTAACAACAAAATCCCGGGACCCGACGGGTACACTAGTGAGTTCTTCAAAAGCTTCCAGGGTCTGTTAAAGGATGATCTTATGCAGTGCTTCCAACAGTTCTTTGAGCATAGAGCCTCACTGCAGGGTGTCACCATAGCAAACATTGTGCTCGTGCAAAAGAAGGAGCTGCCAATAGACGTTAAGGATTTCAGACCGATCTCCGTGGTGCACAGTCTACCTAAAATGTCCTCTCAAGTCCTTGCGATTAGGCTACAGAAGCAAATACCAAAGCTCATCCACCCTCTTCAGTCCGGCTTTCTACCTAGACGTTGCATCACAGAGAACTTCGTGATGGCGGCTGAACTGGTCCAACACGCCCACAAACGGAAAATACCGATGTTTGTGCTCAAACTGGACTTCCAAAAGGCGTTTGATAACGTGAGTTGGGATGCCCTCCGGAAGGTTATGGTTGCTAGAGGATTTGGGCCCAGATGGATAACATGCATCAATGACATGCTTACTTCCAGCTCCTCCCGCATTCTCATCAACGACAGGCGAAGATCACCTCCAAGAGTGGCTTGAGGCAAGGAGATGCCCTCTCCCCCTACCTTTTCCTCCTGGTAGCTGACGTTCTACAACAGTTGTGCAACCTAGAGTTCAGAATGGGGAATCTATGCCACCCCCTTGGGGCTAATGAGCACCCCCCCCCCCCCCCTATCCTACAATACGCCGATGACACCCTGCTCCTTGTACAAGGAAGTCTACAACAAGCACCGATTGTCAAAAAGATTCTTGATGATTTCTCCGGCTTCAGCGGGCTCAAAATCAAATACCACAAAAGTACGTTCGTCCCCATTTGCCTTCACCAGGAGACCAGCCAAGCCATCGCTGCCCTACTGCAATGCAAGACTGAATCCTTCCCCTACACATACTTGGGCCTCCCGCTCTCACTACACAAAATAACTCATGGCTCCCTACTTCCTGTCATCAGTAAGGTCGACAAGAGACTGTCCGGTTGGCTCGCCACCTTATTGTCATGGGGTGGGTGAGTAACTTTGATTAACTCCGTCTTAGCAGCAATACCGAACTATCACATGGGGTGCTTTCTATGGCCGGAGGAGTCGCTAAAGAGGCTGGAAAGGATTCTTAGAGGTTTCCTCTGGCAAGGAAAGAACAAAGCTAATGGCGGGCACTGCCTGGTGTCCTAGGACACGGTCACTTTGTCACATAATGTTGGGGGACTGGGAATAAGAGACTTGAGGGCACACAATAAGGCTATGGTGAGAAAACTTATGGCTAAAATACTACAACACCTGGAGATCCCATGCTACAGATGGTTTGCCACAAGCTACTGTCAGAGAACTATCTCTTGGGCAGTCCACGGTGGGGACACGGCTACTTGGCGCTGCTTCAAATCAGGATTAAAACTAGTTCTGGATGCAACCAAATGTGCTACGGGAGATGGAAGTAGCACCTCTTTTTGGTATGACTTGTGGTTGGACTGTGGCCGGCTATACCTGGTATATCTCACCCTCTTCTCCTTCTCTAGTTGCAAGTTCTGCACTGTCGCATCACAACATAGCAACGGCACTTGGAACATCCAGCTCCACCCCAATCTATCCCTCGCTGCAACACGAGAGCTTGATGCCCTAACCAACAGCCTCCACAACATAATTCTCGAAGAGGGCAAATCGGATGCGAGAGTTCCAATCACAGCTGAAACCAAGCTTTTTCTACCGCATTTTTTTACAAGCTTCTCACTTTTCGGGGTAAGGACTGCCCACTTGCCCCGTACGTCTGGGAAAGGATTATCCCACACAAACATCGTATCTTCCTATGGTTTGCTCTCAGGGACAGACAACACCAGAAGAAACATGATTGCCAAGCACTGGGATAAAATAGCTCCCCATAACGGATGTTGTCGGTGTCAAAACCGGCGGATCTCGGGTAGGGGGTCCCGAACTGTGCGTCAAGGTCGGATGGTAACAGGAGACAAGGGACACTTTATTTTACCAAGGTTCGGGCCTTCTCGATGGAGGTAAAACCCTACTCCTGCTAGATTAATATTGATGATACGGGTAGTACAAGAGTAGATCTACCACGAGATCAAGGAGGCTAAACCCTAGAAGCTAGCCTATGGTTTGATTGTGTATGACGATAGTTGTCCTACAGACTACAACCCTCCGGTTTATATAGGCATCGGATAGGGTTAGGGTTACACAGAGTCGGTTTACAATGGTAGGAGATCTTGAATATCCGCACACCTAGCTTGCCTTCCACGCCAAGGAAAGATCATTCCGGACACGGGACGAAGTTTTCAATCTTGTATCTTCATGGTCCTGGAGTCCGGCGAAGGTATAGTTCGGCTATCCAAACACCCCCTAATCCAGGACTCGCTCAGTAGCCCCTGAACCAGGCTTCAATGACGACGAGTCCGGCGCGCAGATTGTCTTCGGCATTGCAAGGCGGGTTCCTCCTCCAAGTCCTTCATAGAAGATTATAAACACCAAGAATAGTGTCCGGCTCTGCAAAACAAGTTTTCACATATTGCCATAGAGAGAATAATATTAACACAAATCAAATCTGCTGACGTATTCCGCAATGCGTCATAACACTGCGGCCAAGCTCTTTATATAAATTGTTTTCTGTTCCACCTCAGCATGTATAGCGAGGCGGTTTCCTTGGCACGTCTTGTCAAAGCAGAGATTGTGTGCCCCCTTTTAACAGGATTCTCATCAATACGGACGTGGGTAACCCGATCGTGCCCGTTGGCACGTTTTCCTTAATTAAAGGCTAGTCCCAGACGATTACGGGGAGGGATCTTGGTATTCGACCTCCTATAAAGAGACCAAGGCCCCGCCCCTTTCTTTTACCCTCAAAACAAGTTCGCCCGTCGCCTCGAGTTCCAACACCCTAGGCTCCAGATTCCAGGCGCATCGGACCTTCGATAATGTCCGGTTTCGACCTTCAAGGCCGATGGATGCCTTCCTCCGTCACGGAGGAGGACGTACTAAGGTTGAGGGAGGCAAAGTTCCTGACCAGCGAGATTTCGCACAGATTGCCTGCTCAGGGACAGGTTATTCCTAGTCCCCAGCCCGGTGAGAGCATGGTGTTCGTATCCCACTTCCTTCGGGGCTTAGGCTTCCCAATGGATCCCTTCGTGAGGGGGATGCTATTTTATTATGGAGTGGAATTCCATGACTTAGCTCCGGAGTCCATCCTCCATATCTCCTCATTCATTGTCGTGTGTGAAGCGTTCCTCCGTATTACCCCTCACTTCGGGTTATGGCTCAAGACTTTCAATGTGGAGCCGAAGATGATCGAGGGACGGCACGCAGAGTGCGGAGGCGCTGTTATAAGCAAGAATGCCGACGCTCCATGGCCCGAAGGCACTTTTCAAGAGGAGTCCGGCTTGTGGAAACAAGAGTGGTTCTATGTAACCGCTCCGAGGGGCACCAAATGGGTGGCGCCTCCTGCCTTTCGCTCGGGTCCCCCACCACGGCTAGCGTCGTGGGTCAACAAAGGGTTAGATTGGGGATTACCCAAGGACGTGCCTCTGTTGCAAGGCTGCATTAGGGATTTCTTAGAAGGAGATCTCCACCTGGTCAAAGTGACACAAGTCATGCTGATTCGCCAGATATTACCTGGCAAACGTCGCTCCCTTCGCCTGTGGGAGTTCAATCCGGACCACGGGCTCTCCAGTATTTCATGGGCGCAACGCCCGCAGAGATGTATAAAATGTTCTTCGGGCCACAAGTAAAGTGTCCGGACTTGACCGAGGATGCAGGCCTAAACTGCAATCGCCCGGACTCCCAAGTAAGTAACCCTGTACCCGGACTTGCTATTCGCATAATTATCATAAATCTGCCCCTAAAGAGTTATCCTTTTAAACAGGAGTGGATAGCGACAGCGAAGCTGATCAGGTGCCCGGCTCCTCTTCCCGAATCCAGGCCGGATCCCGTACTTGTCAGGATGCTGATGATAATGCCTTTGGAGGGAAATAAAGGAGAGGACAAGGAGACTGTGGTTTCCTCGAAGGAGGCCACTCCAAAGGGAGGAATCGACAATTCCTCCTCTAAGGGAAAGAAAAGGGACGCCTCTGACGATCCGGAGGCCATAGCCTCGAAGCGGGGGAAGAAATCTTTGTCAGAGGGTCCGACACCCGGGAGCCCCTCGGCCGAACTACACCCCCAAAGGGACCAGCTCTCAAGCGAGCCGTAAGTAGGAAAAGAGTTTTTCCTTTTAAGAGAAATCTTTGATTTATATCTGAGACGTTTTTAACCGAAACCTTACCTTGTAGTTCGGACCTCAGCCCTTCTCAGCAGAGCATCCTCAGGGGATCTTCTTTCGGAGATGATGGAGAGCGGAACGCCTCCTCCTTTCGTACCGCCTAGCGAGGAGGGCGACGCTGAGGTGTCGTCGCGAAGGGCTTCTCCGAGTCCGGCAGGGGCAGAAAGTAGCCATGGGGCCCCCCGAGGTTCTCCGCGTCCGGCCTTTAAGAGAGGCCATGGGCCAAATCTGGCACCATCTGTTGTTCAGCCGGAGGAGCTAAGGATTCTGCTGGGGCGAGCCTCTGTCTCAGAGGAACATCGTGCATTGATGAGCACGGTGATTGAAATGATTTCGTCCGCAGAAAGCGGTTTGCACGAGGCCGTCAAAAGTTTGCTGACGGGTTTTGAGGTACGTTAAATAATGTACACTTGTGTTAGTTGCGCACAAGTAAAATGCGCCCTGTGTAGATAGTAGCCCCTGAGACTCTGTGCGTCGTCGAAATCGACGGCGCGCAGAGGGTCTTAATCCCAGGTCCTTCAAATGGCACTCTTATATGTGTAGGTGGCTAATGGTCCGGAGTCAAGCCGGATCAGTGATTTTGCCGAACTGAAGCGGCAACTTGATGTGGCAGATGCCGATATCGTGCTTGTCAACAAGCGGCTTGATGATGCTCAAGGTATGTAATTCCACAGGCGGCGGATAGTAAGAGAAGCTTTATGTCAATATCTTACCGTGTGTGTGCTTAACGCAGATGGTGCGGCTGCCGTGGAGGGTCTGAGGGTCGAACTGGCCCGAGCAAAGGAACAAGCCAGAAGAAGCGATGCAGCCGCCAAGACAGCCCAGGAGGAGCTGAAAGCCGAACAGGCTGCCCACTGCTGAAGCAGGGAGGAGATGGCCAGTATGGCCGTAAAGTTGGAGAGTGCTACTGATCGTTGCAAGCTTCTTGAAGAAGAGGGCCGGGCGAAGCAAACGAGTTTAGAGAAAGCTGTTGCTGACGCCAAGGATGCCCGCTCTATGGTGAGAGCGGCAAAGGAAGAACTGCGTCAAGCCGGACAAATTGCGGATGGAAAGCCCTTAACGCTGCGGAGGAAATTTTGTGATCCCAAGTTTGCTCCTTTGGACCGGATGTGGAGTGTGGAGGACACCTATCTGGATTTGGCAGCTAGTGTGGCTGATGCGACCGAACACTTTCGAGATAAAAAGGATCACGAAGTGGAGAAGCTCTTCTGGTCGCAATTTCTCAATCCAAAGCGTCCACTTGCAGTGGACGATCGCCTGGCTCAATGGGCCGAGCTGAATAGGTTGTCCGGACTTGCCATGAAATACGTCATGGGTCATCTATGGCCGAGGAGGCCGGAGCCGAAGAGTTATTTCAGCTTGGTGCAGCAATTTCTTGACGTTGTGCCCCGTGTTGATGCAATGAAGAGGTCAGCGTGCATAGAGGGTGCACGGATGGCTCTTGCCCGTGTCAAGACATACTGGGCAGATATGGAGGCCACCGCGGTTGCGTCCCAGGATTCGGACAAAAGCCAAGTGCCCTCCGAGCACTATTTTCAGGAAGTCCTTGAGGGCGCCCGCGTAATAGAGACGCAGTGTTCGAAGGATGCCATGTTATGATAGCATATGTAATCAAAAAGTAGTATTTTTGTAAATTGTAGTGGCATTTTTAGACTTGTGCCTTCAAGTATTAAAAACACCTCCTGTGCGGCCGTTTTGATATATATAGATATAAATTCTGAAAGATTGCAGTCGTTGGCTTCAGCCCCCACGCACATAGTGCGGGGGTGCGCGCAGAAGACGCATTTTCACTCTTAACCCAACGTCTTGGTCCTACAAAGGAGGTGATAGCGCAGCGGGCTAGGCAACCGGACTATAATGCTTTAACACTTTCACTTAGCCATAGGAGCTTGACAGTGGGACTCTTTAGGTAGCCCCTTAGTGGCGAATGCGCTCGTCCGAATTCGGGGCGCGTACGTGCCTGGCCGGAAAAGGGCCCTTCGTCAAAGCGGGGGAATCCGACAGATTACGATAAGTCATCGAGTGGCGACCAGTCTCGCGCTATATCATGACAGTCAGTTTTCGGCTTTCTCTACTGAGGTGCTCGCCCGGCCGAACTGGGGCACAATCGCTCTCCTGGTGCTACCTTAGCCGACAGAACGGAACGTAAGGTAGCTGAACTCAGGAGCCGGGCAACCCAACATTTGACCAAAGACATGATTCGGAGCTGATGCATATAATGCCAAAACTCACGACGCCGAACACTCCCTAAGGTGTTCGGTCTTTATGAGAGCGGGCAAAACGATGCCCTTTATTATTAAAAAGCCCCTGGTGTCCCGGTACGAGCAAGAATTCTGACGTGTCCATATGCCAAGACGCCAGCCTCCTCCTTGGTTATAACAGAAAAAACCAGGGGTGTATAGCAGCAAGAGACAGTAAAAAAGGTTTACGCAGGGTCTTAATCTAAAGAGAATCCTTAAGACGGGTCCCTACTGCACGTCTGCACCTGTGTCTCCGTTGTGCCGTGTCCTGGACGGGCGCCGCACGACGTTCATATGTAAAAGAGAAGAACAGAATTTGAAAAAATGGGTCGTGCGGAACAACAAAGTTGATAACAAACAAAGTATAAAGTAAAATATATAAAATGGAGCTTTATTATCTCTGTGTACAGCCCCTAGTACGGGGGTACATGGCCTCTAATCCTCCGTTGATGATGGACTTGTGCCGAACTCGTTTACTCCGGGTTCGTGGCCTTTAATGGCCAATGCTGAAAGGTCCTTTGGCTGGTGAGGCCATTTTGTTGTGCGGCTGTTTAGAGCGGCCGCACCGTCCTCCGTTAGGGGAGGCATACTTCTAGTGCTTCCCTTTCAAGGATATGATGCCTCGTGGACCGGGCATCTTGAGCGTGAGGGATGCATAATGCGGAATTGCGTTAAAGCGGGCGAAAGCTCCGCGTCCCAATAGTGCTTGATAGCGACTTGAAAATGGGACGACATGAAAGGTCAGCTTTTCGCGACGAAAGTTGTCGGCAGAGCCGAATATAACTTCAAGCCGGATAAAACCCATGTAGTGGGTGTCCGGGCCGGGTGCTACCCCTTGAAATGAGGTTGTGCTGCGGCGGATTCTTGCTGGGTTTAACCCCATGCGATGGATTGTATCCTGATATATCAGGTTTAGTCCACTGCCGCCGTCCATGAGGACATTTGTAAACTAGAATCCGCCAATAATTGGGTCAAGTATCAGGGCAGTCCAGCCTACATTTTTGATATTTCTAGAATAGTCTAGTTTATCGAAAATGATTGGTTTTGACAACCAGTGGCGGGACCCCTGGGGGATAAGTCGTATTGTGCGTACCTTTATGGGTGCCACACGTTTTGTTACTTGAAGTGAGTTCACTGTTTTAACTTCTTGTGGGAAGTTCTTTTGTTTCCTGGTGCTCTGCTTCTGGGGTCCGTACTCATCTTCGCTTGGTGTGTCGAGCCCCTTGTGTTCGGCCTTCCGGATTGTTTAAAAACCCAGCTGTCTCTGTGGGTATGGTTAGCAGGTGAGGGAGTCCTGGATTAGGGGGTGTTCGGATAGCCGGACTACATCTCCCGCCGGATTCCAGGACTATGAAGATACAAGATTGAAGACTCCGTCCCGTGTCCGGAAGGTTCTTTCCTTGGTGTAGAAGGCAAGCTAGGCGTGCGGATATTCAAGATCTCCTACCAATGTAACCGACTCTGTGTAACCCTAACCCTATCCGGTGTCTATATAAACCGGAGGGTTTTAGTCCGTAGGACAGAATCATCTTCATACACAATCAAACCATAGGCTAGCTTCTAGGGTTTAGCCTCCTTGATCTCGTGGTAGATCTACTCTTGTACTACCCATATCATCAATATTAATCTAGCAGGAGTAGGGTTTTACCTCCACCAAGAGGGCCCGAACCTGGGTAAAACAAAGTGTCCCCTGTCTCCTGTTACCATCCGACCTTGACGCACAGTTCGGGACCCCCTACCCGAGATCCGCCGGTTTTGACACCGACACTGGTGCTTTCATTGAGAGTTCCTCTGTGTCGTCACCTTTAGGTTCGATGGCTCCTTTGATCATCAATGGCGAGGAGGTCCAGGGTGAGACTTTTCTCCCCGGACAGATCTTCGTCTTCGGCGGCTTCGCTCTGCGAGCCAACTCGCTTGGCCATCTAGAGCAGATCGAAAGCTACGCCCCTGGCCATCAAGTCAGGTTTGGAAGCTTAAACTACACGGAGGATATCCGCGGAGACTTGATCTTCGACGGATTTGAGCCACAGCCAAGCGTGCCGCACAGCCGAGAAGGGCATGATATAGCTCTGCTCCCGAACAGTGTCCTGGAGGCCGCATACACTCCGGCCCCGATCCTTGATTCGGAGCCCGCTGCGCTCGTCGAGGAAGAACGGTTGGACGTCACCTCAGGGGCTGCGACGTTAAAAGCGATCGAGCCGAACGCCAGTCCCGCACTCCGCGTTGCCCATGACTCCAAGGAGCCGGATTATTCTCCGAACTCCGGGCTTCCCAAGCCCCCGCCGATCGAATCTGATTGGGCGCCTATAATGGAGTTCACCGCCGCGGACATCTTTCAGTGCTCACCTTTTGGTGACATCCTGAATTCTCTCAAGTCTCTCTCTTTATCTGGAGAGCCCAGACCGGATTATGGTCTGCGAGGTTGGGATTCGGACGATGAAGAAATTCAAAACCCACCCACCACCCACTTGATAGCCACTGTCGAAGATCTGAAGGACATGCTTGACTTCGGCCCCGAAGACCTCGACGGTATGGACGACGAATACGGAGACGAACCGGAACCAGCACCCACAGGGCACTGGCTATCCACCATGCACAACGACGCACTCATGGTGGATACACCGGAAAATATTGACAATAAGGAAAAAGGGGGCAAAAAGAAGGGTGAACCCTCTGGGAAGCACCCAAAGCGGCGACGTAAACGCCGAGCTAAACCCCGCCTCGATCAAGACCCCGCCATAGAGCAGGACGAATCGGCAGATGACGAACATGCCTCAGAACAGCCGTGTGAACATCGCAGCACGGGTAAAGAAGACGAACAGTCTTCCCCGTGTCATAACCAAACTCCAGACGATATCACGCCGGATAAAACCATGGAGCAGAAGAATCTCCAAAAAAGACTAGCTGCCACAATACGCAGCCTAAAAAAGCAGAAGCAAAAGCTAAGGACGGCGGAAAATGCACTCAAGACAAGATGGAGCAAAGTAATCAAGACCGCAGACAAATACAGCGGCAGCCGCCGCACCAAAAGCTATCCGAAGAGAAAGCTACTGCCCGAATTCGATCAGGAGGCCCTAGAGCCCCCAAACTTGGAAAATAACAAGGCTGCGCGGTCGGATAGACGACCTACCGGCCACCACAAAATGGCAAACGGTGCCGCACACAATGCGGCATGCGACCCAATTAAAGATTCGCATCATGCCCCAACCAGATCCATTTATGGACAAAGGAAGCACGCTCCCATGAGCAATGTAGAAAATACACCATCAGAATCTGGCGCAACCAAATACAGGGGTGCCGCACACCCCCTATGCTTCACCGATGAGGTTCTGGAATATGAATTTCCAGAGGGGTTTAAACCCGTTAACATAGAGTCATACGATGGAACAACAGACCCCGGAGTCTGGATCGAGGATTATATCCTCCACATACATATGGCTAGAGGAGACGATCTCCACGCCATAAAATATTTACCTCTTAAGCTCAAAGGGCCAGCTCGGCACTGGCTTAAAAGCCTTCCTGAAAATACAATCGGAAGTTGGAAGGAGCTCGAGGACGCTTTCCGAGCAAATTTTCAAGGGACCTATGTCCGTCCCCCGAATGCAGACGACCTCAGTCACATAACTCAGCAGTCCGGAGAATCAGCTCGGCAGTTCTGGAACAGATTCCTCACTAAAAAGAATCAAATAGTGGATTGTCCGGACGCCGAAGCCCTAGCGGCTTTCAGACATAATGTCCGAGACGAATGGCTAGCCAGACACCTCGGCCAGGAAAAGCCAAGAACAATGGCCGCACTCACAAGCCTCATGACCCGCTTTTGCGCAGGAGAGGACAGCTGGTTGGCACGATGCAGCCCCAGCGACCCAAGTACATCAGAAATTAGAGATGGAAATGAGAAGCCGCGACGACATAAGGATCATCGCCGAATCAAAAAGAAAAGTCTGAAGAGCACGGCAGTCAACGCCGGATTCAAAAACTCAAAGCACAATCAGACAAAGCCAACCCCTCAGGATAACAGGGAAGACCCGTCCAGCCTAAAAAGAATCATGGACAAGACATGCCAGATACACAGCACTCCGGGGAAACCTGCTAATCATACCCACTGAGACTGTTGGGTTTTCAAACAGTCCGGAAGGCTCAACGCCGAACACAAGGGGCTCGACACACCTAGCGAGGAAGAAGACGAACCCCAAAAGCAGCACACAAGGAAGCAAAAGAACTTCCCACAAGAAGTCAAAATAGTGAACTCACTTCACATAACATGGCATGAGGCACCCGTAAAGGTCTGCATATTCAAGCCTAAATCTCAGGCGTCTCGCCACTGGTCATTAAAGCCAATAACTTTCAATCAGCTAGATTATTCTCGAAATGTCAAGCATGCGGGCCGGACCACCTTGGTACTCAAACCAATAATAGACGGATTCCAGTTTACCAATGTCCTTATGGACGGGGGCAGTGGACTAAACTTGATATATCAAGATACAATTCGCAGCATGGGCATAAACCCAACAAGAATCCGTCACAGTAAAACCTCCTTTCAAGGGGTAGCACCCGGCCCGGACACCCATTGCATGGGTTTTATTCGGCTGGCAGTCATATTTGGCTCCGCCAATAACTTTCGTCGCGAGAAGCTGATCTTCCACATAGTCCCGTTTTCAAGCCGCTATCAAGCACTACTGGGACGAGGAGCCTTCGCGCGCTTTAACGCAATACCGCATTACGCATCCCTCACGCTAAAGATGCCCGGTCCTCGAGGCATCATCTCTTTAAAGGGAATGCACTAAAATACGTCTCCATCAACACGGCTGCCTAACAGCCGCACAATAAAATGGCCTCGCCGTCCAACAGACCTTTTCGATATAAGTCACAGAAGGCCATGGCCCCGGACTCCATGAGTTCGGCAAGAGCCTCCCATCATTGTCGGCTCACTACGCCATACAAGGGGCTGCACATAGAGACAATAAAGCTCGACTTCATTCATTTTTATTTTTTATTATTATTCTTTTTGTCCCGCACGACCCATTTTAAATTTAAATTCCTCTCTTTCATAGATGAATGTTGTACGGCGCCCGTCCAGGACACGGCACAGCGGAGACACAGGCGCAGACGTGCAGTAGGGACCCGCCCAAAGGATTCTTTTTTTAGATTAAGGCCCTGCGTAAACCTTTTTTACTGTCTCTTGCTGTTATACATCCCCTGGTTCATTTTACCATAACCAAGGAGGAGACTGGCGTCTTGGCATGTGGCCACGCCAGAATTATTGCTCGTACCTGGACACGAAGGGCTTTTTTCTTTCTTTTTATATAAAAGGGGGAGGGTGTTGTTCCGCACACACCCACAAAGACCGAACACCTTAGGGAGTGTTCGGCGTCGCGAGTTTTGGCACTATATGCATCAGCTCCGAGTCATGATTTTGGTCACATGTTGGGTTGCCCGGCTCCTGTGTTCGGCCACCTTACGTTTCGTTCTGTCGGCTAAGGTAGCTCTAGGAGAACTACTGCGATTGCGCCCCGGTTCGATCGGGCGAGCGCCTCAGTAGAGAAAGCCGAAAACTGACTGTCATGATGTAGCGAGAGACTGGTCGCCACTCGATGACTCATAGGGGTTTATCGAACTCCTCCGTTTTGACGAAGGGCCGCTTCCCGGTCAGGCTAGCATGCGTCCCGAATTCGGATGAGCGCAGTCGCCATTCCTGGGCTACCTAAAGAGTCCCATTGTCAAGCTCCTATGGCTAAGTGAAAGTGTTAAAGCATTATAGTCCGGATTGCCTAGCCCGCTGCGCTATCACCTCCTTTGTAGGACCAAGACGTTGGGTTAAGTGTGATATTGCGTTTTCAGCGCGCACCCCCGCACTATGTGCGTGGGGGCTGAAGCCAACGACTGCAATCTTTCAGAAATTATATATATTGAAACAGCCGCACAGGAGAGGTTTTATTACTTGAAGGCACAAGTCTAAAATACGCCATCTATAAAAATACTGATCTATCATTACATATGTTGTCACAACGCAGCATCTTTCGAACACTGCGTCTCAATTATACGAGCGCCCGCGAGGACCTCCTCAAAATAGTGTTCGGCAGGATTTCGGCCTTCAGCCGAATCACGAGACGCAACAGCGGTAGGATCCATATCTGCCCAATATGTCTTAACTCGGGCAAGAGCTAGCCGAGCACCCTCTGTGCACGCTGACCTCTTCAAAGCTTCTACTCGAGGCACCACGTGAAGAAATTGCTGCACCAAGCTAAAATAGCTTGTCGGTTTCGATCCGCCTGGGCATAAGCGATCCATGGCATACGTCATGGCGAGTCTAGACAATCTATTCAGCTCGGCCCATTGGGCCAGGCGATCGTCCACCGCAAGTGGACGCCTTGGATTGGTGAACTGCGACCAGAAGAGTTTTTCCACTTCATGATTCTCCTTATCCTGAAAGTGTCTGGTCGCATCGGCAGCACTAGCCGCCAAGTCCAGGTAGATGTCCTTCACACTCCACGCTCGGTCCAACAGGGCAAACCTCGAATCACAAAATTGTCTACGCAGCAAGAAGGGCTTTCCATCCGCAATCAGTCCGGCTTGACGTAGCTCTTCCTTTGTCGCTCTCACCACAGAGCGGGCGTCCTTGAGGTCAGCAACGGCTTTCTCCAAATCCGTCTGCCTGGCTCGGCCTTCCTCCTCAAGATATCTGCAACGGTCAGTAACACTTTTCAACTCTATAACAATATTGGCCATCTCCTCCCTGCTTCGGCAATGGGCAGTCTGTTCGGCCCGCAGCTCTTCACGGGCTCTCAAGGCAGCTGCATCGCTTCTTCTGGCTTGGCTCTTCGCTTTGGCGAGTTCGGCCCTAAGTCCTTCCACGGCTGCCGCACCATCTGCATCAAGTACACACACGGTAAGATTTTGACCTAGATCTCCTCTTACTAACAATCGCCATGAAAAAACAATACCTTGAGCATCATCAAGCCGCTGGTTAACCAGCGCGATGTCGGCCTCTGCCTCGTCAAGTTGCCGTGTCATTTCGGCAAAATCTTGAGCCCGGCTCGACCCCGGACAATTAGCCGCCTACATATACAGACGCCATGTTAAGGACCTGGGATTAAGATCCTCTGCGTGCCGCACATCTTTGCGCCACACAGAGTCTCAGGGGCTACTATCTACACAGGCCGCATGTTATTATGCGTAATTAACACTAATGTCCGTTATTTAAAACGTACCTCAAAACCCGCCAATAAACTCTTGACGGCCTCGTTCAGTCCGCCTCCCGCGGCTGCAATTTTTTCAACCACCGTGTGCATCAACACACGATGCTCCTCTGAAATAGAAGCTCGGCCCACCAGAACCTTTAGCTCCCCCGGCCGAACACCAGTCGGCGCCGGACTCGTCCCACGGCCCTCTTCGGAGGCCGGGCACGGAGAGCCTTGTGGGGTCATGTGATCGTCTTCTGCCTCTGGCAGATTCGGAGAGATCCTCTGTGATGACACTTCGACGTCGTCCGCCTTGTTAGGCGATGCAGAAAGAGGAGGCGTTCCGCTCTTCATCATCTCCGGAAGGAGATCCCCCGACGATGAGTTCTGCTGTGAGGGGTCGAGGTCCAAACTACAAGGCAAAGTTTCGGTCAAACACTTTTCAGATATAAAGCAAGGATTTCTCTTAAGAACAATTCCTTTTCTACTTACGGCTCGTTGGAGAGCCGCTCCCCTTGCGGACTCAATTCGGCCGAGGGGCTCCTCGGCGACGGGTCCTCTGACATGGATTCTTTCCCCCGTTTTGAAGCTTGGACTTCCGGGTCGTCAGTGGTGGTCCTCTTCTTTCCCCTAGGAGGGGAACTTTCAATTCCCCCCTTCGGAGTAGCCTCTCTCGAAGAGGCCATGGTTTCCTTGTCGGTCCCCTTATCTCCCTCCAAAGGCACTACCTCTAGCATCCTGACTAGCACGGGATCCAGCCTGGTTCCGGGAAGGGGAGCCGGACACCGGATCAGCTTCGCCTTTGCTATCCACTCCTGCTTAAAGGAAGAAATGCTGTTAAAAAGCAAGTAAAACTATGCGGATAGAAGGTCCGAACACAAGGTCACCCACCTGAGTATCCGGGCGATTGCGGCTTAGGCCAGCATCCTCGGTCAGGTCCGGACTCGCTTCTTGCGATCCGAAGAACAGTTTATGCATCTCCTTAGGCATTACGCCCATAAAATTTCGGAGAACTCGCGGTCCCTCTGGGTTGAACTCCCATAAGCGAAGGGGGCGACGTTGGCCGGGCATTGTCCGGCGAATCAGCATGACTTGTGTCACCTTGACCAGGTTGAGGCCTCCTTCCAGGAGATCCTTAATGCGACCCTGTAGCAGAGGAACGTCTTTGGGCAAACCCCGATCTAATTCCGTATTGATCCACGATGCTAACCGTGGTGGGGGACCCGAGCGAAAGGCCTGAGGCGCCACCCACGTGGTGCCCCGAGGAGCGGTAATGTAGAACCACTCCCGTTGCCATAAGCCGAGCTCTTCTTGAAGAGCGCCTTCGGGCCAAGGAGTATCGGCTTTTCTTTTTATAGTGGCACCTCCGCACTCTGCGTGGCGCCCCTCGATTATCTTAGGTTCTACTTTGAAGGTCTTGAGCCATAGCCCGAAGTGAGGGGTAACATGGAGGAATGCTTCACACATAACTATGAAAGAGGAGATGTGGAGGATGGACTCCGGAGCTAGGTCATGGAATTCCAGCCCATAATAGAACATCAGCCCCCTTACAAAGGGATCCGTTGGGAAGCCTAATCCACGGAGGAAGTGGGAGATGAATACTACGCTCTCGCCTGGCTGAGGGCTAGGGATCGCTTGTCCTTGAACAGGCAGCCTGTGCGGAATCTCGCTGGTCAGAAATCTAGCTTCCCTCAACTTTGATACATCCTCCTCCATGACAGAGGAGGGCATCCATCGACCCTGAAGAACAGAGCCGGACATTGTTGAAGGTTCGGCGCGCCTGAAATCTGGGAGCCTAGGGTGTTGGAACTCGAGGCGACAGGCGAGCTCGTTTTGGCAATAGAAGAGGGGACGGAGCCTTGGTCTCTTTATAAGAGGCGGAATACCAAGAGCCCTCCCTGTAACCGTCTTGGACTAGCCTTGAGTTAGACAGGACGTGCTAACAGGCACGTTTGGGTTACCCACGTCCGTATTAATGAGAATCCCATTGAAGGGGGCGCACGATCTCTGCTTCGATAAGATGTGCCAAGGAAACCGCCTCGTTAAACGTGTAGCGGTGGAACAGTAAAGATATTCCGTACAGAAGGCTTGGCCGCAGTGTTATGATGCACCGCGGGATACGTCAGCAGATTTGATTTGTGTTAATATTATTCTCTATATGGCAATATGTGGAAACTTGTTTTGCAGAGTCGGACACTTTTTTGGTGTTATTCATCTTTTTGAAGAACTTGGAGGAGGAACCCGCCTTGCAATGCCGAAGACAATTTGCACGCCGTACTCATCGTCATTGAAGCCAGGTTCAGGGGCTACTGAGGGAGTCCTGGATTAGGGGGTGTTCGGATAGCCGGACTACATCTCCCGCCGGATTCCAGGACTATGAAGATACAAGATTGAAGACTCCGTCTCGTGTCTGGAAGGTTCTTTCCTTGGCGTAGAAGGTAAGCTAGGCATGCGGATATTCAAGATCTCCTACCAATGTAACCGACTCTGTGTAACCCTAACCCTATCCGGTGTCTATATAAACCGGAGGGTTTTAGTCCGTAGGACAAAATCATCTTCATACACAATCAAACCATAGGCTAGCTTCTAGGGTTTAGCCTCCTTGATCTCGTGGTAGATCTACTCTTGTACTACCCATATCATCAATATTAATCTAGCAGGAGTAGGGTTTTACCTCCACCGAGAGAGCCCGAACCTGGGTAAAACAAAGTGTCCCCTGTCTCCTGTTACCATCCGACCTTGACGCACAGTTTGGGACCCCCTACCCGAGATCCGCCGGTTTTGACACCGACAGCAGGCTTCCCAGGAGTACTATGTATCTGACATATTCTGTCCAGGATTCTGTTTAAGCTGGACGGATCATCCCTATTGTCCTGGAGGGATGGTTTTGTCTGATTTTGCCGTGAGCCTTTGAATCCGGCATTGACTGCCGTGCTCTTCGGACTTTTTTCCTTGGTTCAGCGACAATCCTTATTGCGTCGCGGTTTTCCATTTCCATCCCTGATTTCGGATGTACTTGGGTCGCTGGGACTGCATCTTGCCAACCAGCTGTCCTCTCCTGTGCAAAAGCGGGTCATGAGGCTTGTGAGTGCGGCCATTGTTCTTGGCTTTTCCTGGCCGAGGTGTCTGGCGAGCCATTCGTCTCGGACATTATGCCTGAAAGCTGCTAAGGCTTCGGCGTCCGGACAATCCACTATCTGATTCTTTTTAGTAAGGAATCTATTCCAGAACTGCCGAGCTGATTCTCCGGGCTGTTGAGTTATGTGACTGAGATCATCTGCGTCCGGGGGACGGATGTAGGTCCCTTGGAAATTTGCTCGGAAAGCGTCCTCAAGCTCTTCCCAACTCCCAATTGTGTTTTCGGGAAGGCTTTTAAGCCAGTGCCGGGCTGGCCCTTTGAGCTTGAGGGGTAAATATTTAATGGCGTGGAGATCGTCTCCTCTAGCCATATGTATGTGGAGGATATAGTCCTCGATCCAGACTCCGGGGTCTGTTGTTCCATCGTACGCCTCTATGTTGACGGGTTTGAATCCCTCTGGAAACTCGTAGTCCAGAACCTCATCGGTGAAACATAGGGGGTGTGCGGCGCCCCTGTACTTGGGTGTGCCGGATTCTGATGATGGCTTTTTTGCATTGCTTGTGAGAGCTTGCTTTCTTCGTCCATAAATGGACCTGGCTGGGCCATGATGCGAGTCCTTAACTGGGTCGCATGCCGCTTTGAATGCGGCGTCGTTTGCCTTTTTATGCTGGCCATGGGGTCGTCTATCCGACCGTATGGCTTTCTTATTTTTTGAATGCGAGGGCTCTAGGGCCTCTTCGTCGAATTCGGGCAGTAGTTTTCTCTTCGGATAGCTTTTGGTGCGGCGACTGCCGCCGTATTTATCTGCGGTCTTGATTACCTTGCTCCATCTGGTTCTGAGTGCATCTTCCGCCGTCTTTACCTTCTGTTTTTGCTTCTTCAGGCTGCGTGCTGTCGCAACAAGCCTTTCATGGAGATTCTTCTGCTCCATGGGTTTATCCGGCGTAAGGTCGTCCGGAGTTCCGTTATGGCCGGGGGAGGGCTGTCCGGCTTCTCTATCCGCGTTGCCCTATTCGGACGGGTGCTCTGAGGCATTCTCGTCGTCTACCGGCTCATCCTGCTCTATGGCTGGGTCTTTATTGAGGCGGGGCTTGGGTCGGCGCTTTCGCCGCCGCTTTGATTGCTTTTCGGGGGATTTATCCCCTTTTCTATCCCCTTTTTCCTCGTTGTCGTTTCCTTTAGCAGTGTCCACCATGTACACATCATGAGATGGGGTGGCAGTCCAATGCCCTATAGGTGTTGGGTTCTGTTCGTCTCCTTCTTCATCGTCCATACCGTCGAAGTCTTCAGATCCGAAGTCAAGCATGTCGGTTAGATCGTTGACAGTGGCTATCAAGTGGGTGGTGGGAGGGCTTTGAATTTCTTCATCGTCCGTATCCCATCCTTGCAGACCGTAATCCGGCCTGGGCTCTCCTGACAAAGATAGAAACTTAAGAGAATTCAGGATATCGCCAAAAGGTGAGTGCTGAAAGATGTCCGCGGCGGTGAACTCCATTACAGGCGCCCAATCGGATTCGATCGGCAGGGGCGCGGGAGGATCGGAATTCGGAGAAGAATCCGGCTCCTCGGAGTCATGGGCCGTGCGGAGTGCGGGGCTAGCGCTCGGCTCGATCGCCTTTGAGATCGCAGCCCCCGAGGTGACGTCCAACCGTTCATCCTTGATTGGTGCAGCGGGCTCCGAGTTAAAGGTCGGAACCGGTGCATGTGCAGCCTCCAGGACACTGTTCGGAGGTAGAGCTAGATCATGCCCCTCGAGATAGTGCGGCACGCTTGGCTGTGGCTCGAACCCGTCGAAGATCGAGTCTCCGCGGGCGTTGGCCGTGTAGCTTAAGCTTCCGACCCTGACCTGATGGCCAGGGGCGTAGCTTTCGATATGCTCCGGATGACCAAGCGAATTGGCCCGCGGAACGAAGCCGCAGGAGACGAGGATCTGTCCGGGGAGAAAAGACACACCCTGGACCTCATCGTTGTTGATGATCAAAGGAGCCATCGGGCCTAAAGGCGACGACACAGAGGAACTCTCAATGAAAGGACCAATGTCGGTGTCAAAACCGACGGATCTCGGGTAGGGGGTCCCGAACTGTGCGTCAAGGTCGGATGGTAACAGGAGACAAGGGACACTTTATTTTACCCAGGTTCGGGCCCTCTCGATGGAGGTAAAACCCTACTCCTGCTAGATTAATATTGATGATACGGGTAGTACAAGAGTAGATCTACCACGAGATCAAGGAGGCTAAACCCTAGAAGCTAGCCTATGGTTTGATTGTGTATGACGATAGTTGTCCTACGGACTACAACCCTCCGGTTTATATAGGCACCGGATAGGGTTAGGGTTACACAGAGTCGGTTTACAATGGTAGGGGATCTTGAATATCCGCACACCTAGCTTGCCTTCCACGCCAAGGAAAGATCCTTTCGGACACGAGACGAAGTCTTCAATCTTGTATCTTCATGGTCCTGGAGTCCGGCGAAGGTATAGTTCGGCTATCCGAACACCCCCTAATCCAGGACTCCCTCAGATGTGATGTATGCCCAGTTGTGGAAACCATGCATCACATTCTTCTGCGATGTCGGTTAGCTGAGGCAGTTTGGGCAAGGCTAGGACTTAAATAGACAATGATATCATTGGTCGCAGCTCAGGACCTGCTTTGCTCTGAATAAGCAAGAAGCATGCATGGATGCCTATGGCACATACTTTTTGCTGCCTGCTATGTAATCTTGTGGACTGCCAGAAATGCACGGGTTTTTGAAAAGAGCTCCTGGGGTATTGGTCGTGCCTTCAAGGAGATTGCTGATCTTCTCAACCTATGGAGCATGCGGGCTCGTGTTGAGACAGATAGAGAGCTAGTAGTGCACTGGGCTAGTCTGTTCCTCGTTGTTTAGGCTGTACCCCCCCCCCCCATGCCTTCTGATTTCTGCTTTCTGATGGTCTGGTGATGGCCGGCTGCACATGTTGTGCAGCGCTTCACATCACCTTCATGTAAATGACTTCGGTCATCCGGGCGTTTTTCCCTGTTTTGAATGCATAAGGTAGATAATGATCTACCTTTTTATTCAAAAAAGAAGAAGGCGGGTCTGGCTATGGAGACATAACAATAGATCCCCCATATACAGGTTCTTTCTCAACAGCAACTTGACTGACAATGTCTACCTCCACTCACCATGCCCCAAACAAATGTGATGAAGAAACTAACATAGTCACCGCGACTATTTCTCTTGCAAAACCACCTCAATGCACTCACTGGAGCATGTGACACCAGATGCTATGATGCTCACACACGCTCTCTCCTGAAGATGCGCCAGCTCGATGAGATCGTGTATGCCACATACGACTAGCTGCATTAAGCCGCCGACAGATGACCAATTTGGGTGGGTGTGCCTAGATTTACGTGCAAGGCCACATGTGATGCATCGGTCCCGTGTGGTGACTCCTCCTCCCCTACTAGATGATACGTCTCCAACGTATCTATAATTTATGAAGTATTCATGCTATTATATTATCTGTTTTGGATGTTTATGGGCTTTATTAAACACTTTTATATTATTTTTGGGAGTGCCAGTTTCTGTTTTTTCCCTTGTTTCAGTGTTTCGTAGAAAAGGAGTATCAAACGGAGTCCAAACGGAATGAAACCTTCGGGGGCGTGATTTTTGGAACGAACGTGATCCACGAGGCTTGGAGTAGAAGTCAAGGAAGCTTCGAGGTGGCCACGAGGCAGGGAGGCGCGCCTGCCCCCCTGGGCGTGCCCCCCACCCTCGTGGTCCCCTCGTGGCTCCCCTGGCCGACTTCTTTCGCCTAGATATATCCATATACCCTAAAAACAACGGGGAACACAATAGATCGGGAGTTCCACCGCCGCAAGCCTCTGTAGCCACCAAAAACCAATCAGGACCCTGTTCCGGCACCCTGCTGGAGGGGGGATCCCTCGCCGGTGGCCATCTTCATCATCTCGGTGCTCTCCATGACAAGGAGGGAGTAGTTCACCCTTGGGGATGAGGGTATGTACAAGTAGCTATGTGTTTGATCTCTCTCTCTCTCTCTCGTGTTTTTGAGGTGATACGATCTTGATGTATCGCGAGCTTTGCTACTATAGTTGGATCTTATGATGTTTCTCCCCCTCTACTCTCTTGTAATGGATTCAGTTTTCCCTTTGAAGTTATCTTATCGGATTGAGTCGTTAAGGATTTGAGAACACTTGATGTATGTCTTGCATGTGCTTATCTGTGGTGACAATGGGATATCACATGATTCACTTGATGTATGTTTTGATGATCACCTTGCGGGTTCGGTGACCTTGTGAACTTATGCATAGGGGTTGGCACACGTTTTCGTCTTGACTCTCAAGTAGAAACTTTGGGGCACTCTTTGAAGTACTTTGTGTTGGTTTGAATAGATGAATCTGAGATTGTGTGATGCATATCGTATAATCATAACCAAGGATAGTTGAGGTGACATTGGAGTATCTAGGTGACATTAGGGTTTTGGTTCATTTGTGTCTTAAGGTGTTATTCTAGTATGAACTCTATGATAGATCGAACGGAAAGAATAGCTTCGTGTTATTCTACTACGGACTCTTGAATAGATCGATCAGAAAGGATAACTTTGAGGTGGTTTCGTACCCTACCATAATCTCTTCATCTGTTCTCCGCTATTAGTGACTTTGGAGTGACTCTTTTTTGCATGTTGAGGGATAGTTATATGATCCAATTATGTTATTATTGTTGAGAGAACTTGCACTAGTGAAAGTATGAACCCTAGGCCTTGTTTCCTAGCATTGCGATACCGTTTTTTCTCACTTTTATCATTAGTTACCTTGCTGTTTTTATATTTTCAGATTACAAAAACCTATATCTACCATCCATATTGCACTTGTATCACCATCTCTTCGCCGAACTAGTTGTAGGGGAACGTAGTAATTTCAAAAAAAATCCTACGCACACGCAAGATCATGGTGATGCATAGCAACGAGAGGGGAGAGTGTTGTCTACGTACCCTCGTAGACCAAAGCGGAAGCGTTGACGCAACGTAGAGGAAGTAGTCGTACGTCTTCCTGGTCCAACCGATCCAAGCACCGTTACTCCGGCACCTCCGAGTTCTTGACACACGTACAGCTCGATGACGCTCCCCGGTCTCCGATCCAGCAAAGCTTCGGGGAGGAGTTCCGTCAGCACAACGGCGTGGTGACGATCATGATGTTCTACCGTCGCAGGGCTTCGCCTAAGCACCGCTACAATATGACCGAGGTGGAATATGGTGGAGGGGGCACCGCACACGGCTAAGGAACGATCACGAAGATCAACTTGTGTGTTCTAGGGTGCCCCCCTGCCCCCGTATATAAAGGAGGGAGGGGGAGGTGCGGCCGGCCCCCTTGGGGTGCGCCTGGAGGAGTCCTACTCCCATCGGGAGTAGGACTCCCCCCCTCTTACCTTGTTGGAGAAGGAAAGGGAGAACGGAAAGAGGAAAGGGGGGCGCCGCCCCCCCCCCCCCCCTTCCTTGTCCTATTCGGACTAGGGGGAGGGGCGCGCGGCCTGCCCTGGCCGGCCCTCCTTTTCTCCCTTATGGCCCATCAAGGCCCAATAACTCCCCGGGGGGTTCCGGTAACCCCCCGGTACTTCGGTAAAATGCCGATTTCACCCGGAACAATTCCGATGTCCAAATATAGGCTTCCAATATATTGATATTTATGTCTCGACCATTTCGAGACTCCTCGTCATGTCCGTGATCACATCCGGAACTCCGAACAACCTTTGGTACATCAAAATACATATACTCATAAAGAAACTGTCATCGTAACTTTAAGCGTGCGGACCCTACGGTTTGAGAACAATGTAGACATAATCGAGACACGTCTACGGTCAATAACCAATAGCGGGACCTGGATGCCCATATTGGTTCCTACATATTCTACGAAGATCTTTATCGGTCAGACCGCATAACAACATACGTTGTTCCCTTTGTCATCGGTATGTTACTTGCCCGAGATTCGATCGTCGGTATCCAATTCCTAGTTCAATCTCGTTACCGGCAAGTCTCTTTACTCGTTCCGTAATACATCATCCCGCAACTATCTCATTAGTTGCAATGCTTGCAAGGTTTAAGTGATGTGCATTACCGAGAGGGCCCAGAGATACCTCTCCGACATTCGGAGTGACAAATCCTAATCTCGAAATACGCCAACCCAACAAGTACCTTCGGAGACACCTGTAGAGCACCTTTATAATCACCCAGTTACGTTGTGACGTTTGGTAGCACACAAAGTGTTCCTCCGGTAAACGGGAGTTGCATAATCTCATAGTCATAGGAACATGTATAAGTCATGAAGAAAGCAATAGCAACATACTAAACGATCGGGTGCTAAGCTAATGGAATGGGTCATGTCAATCACATCATTCTCCTAATGATGTGATCCCTTTAATCAAATGACAACTCATGTCTATGGCTAGGAAACTTAAGCATCTTTGATCAATGAGCTAGTCAAGTAGAGGCATACTAGTGACACTCTGTTTGTCTATGTATTCACACATGTATTATGTTTCCGGTTAATACAATTCTAGCATGAATAATAAACATTTATCATGATACAAGGAAATAAATAATAACTTTATTACTGCCTCTAGGCCATATTTCCTTCAGTCTCCCACTTGCACTAGAGTCAGTAATCTAGTTCACATCGCCATGTGATTTAACATCAATGGTTCACATCACCATGTTTATTAACACCCATAGTTCACATCGTCATGTGACCAACACCCAAAGGGTTTACTAGAGTCAATAATCTAGTTCACATCGCTATGTGATTAACACCCAAAGAGTACTAAGGTGTGATCATGTTTTGCTTGTGAGAGAAGTTTAGTCAACGGGTCTGCCACATTCAGATCCGTATGTATTTTGCAAATTTCTATGTCAACAATGCTCTGCACGGAGCTACTCTAGCTAATTGCTCCCACTTTCAATATGTATCCAGATTGAGACTTAGAGTCATCTAGATCAGTGTCAAAACTTGCATCGACGTAACCCTTTACGACGAACCTTTTGTCACCTCCATCATCGAGAAACATATCCTTATTCCACTAAGGATAATTTTAACCGTTGTCCAGTGATCTACTCCTAGATCACTATTGTACTCCCTTGTCAAACTCAGTGTAGGGTATACAATAGATCTGGTACACAGCATGGCATACTTTATAGAACCTATGGCTGAGGCATAGGGAATGACTTCCATTCTCTTTCTATCTTCTGCCGTGGTCGGGCTTTGAGTCTTACTCAATTTCACACCTTGTAACACAGGCAAGAACTCTTTCTTTGACTGTTCCATTTTGAACTTACTTCAAAATCTTGACAAGGTATGTACTCATTGAAAAAACTTATCAAGCGTCTTGATCTGTCTCTATAGATCTTGATGCTCAATATGTAAGCAGCTTCATCGAGGTCTTTCTTTGAAAAACTCCTTTCAAACACTCCTTTATGCTTTGCAGAATAATTCTACGTTATTTCTGATCAATAATATGTCATTCACATATACTTATCAGAAATGTTGTAGTGCTCCCACTCACTTTCTTGTAAATACAGGCTTCACCGCAAGTCTATATAAAAATATATGCCTTGATCAACTTATCAAAGCGTATATTCCAATTCCGAGATGCTTGCACTAGTCCATAGATGGATCGCTGGAGCTTGCACATTTTGTTAGCACATTTAGGATTGACAAAACCTTCTGGTTGCATCATATACAACTCTTCTTTAAGAAATCCATTAAGGATTGCAGTTTTGTTATCCATTTGCCAGATTTCATAAAATGCGGCAATTGCTAACATGATTCGGACATATTTAAGCATAGATACGAGTGAGAAACTCTCATCGTAGTCAACACCTTGAATTTTGTCAAAGACCTTTTTCGACAAGTCTAGCTTTGTAGATAGTAACACTACTATCAGCGGCCGTCTTCCTCTTGAAGATCCATTTATTTTTTATGGCTTGCCGATCATCGGGCAATTCAACCAAAGTCCATACTTTGTTCTCATACATGGATCCCATCTCAGATTTCATGGCCTCAAGCCATTTTGCGGAATCTGGGCTCATCATCGCTTCCTCATAGTTCGTAGGTTCGTCATGGTCAAGTAGCATGACCTCCAGAACATGATTACCGTACCACTCTGGTGCGGATCTCACTCTGGTTTACCTACGAGATTCGGTAGTAACTTGATCTGAAGTTTCATGATCATCATCATTAGCTTCCTCACTAATTGGTGTAGTAGTCACAGGAACAGATTTCTGTGATGAACTACTTTTCAATAAGGGAGAAGGTACAATTACCTCATCAAGTTCTACTTTCCTCCCACTCACTTCTTTCGAGAGAAACTTCTTCTCTAGAAAGTATCCATCTCAGCAACGAATGTCTTGCCTTTTGGATCTGTGATAGAAGGTGTACCCAACTGTCTCCTTCGGGTATCCTATGAAGACACATTTCTCCAATTTGGGTTTGAGCTTATCATGATGAAACTTTTTCTTATAAGCATCGCAACCCCAAACTTTAAGAAACGACAACTTTGGTTTCTTGCCAAACCACAGTTCATAAGGTGTCGTCTCAACGGACTTTAGATGGTGCCCCTTTTTAACGTGAATGCAGCTGTCTCCAATGCATGATCTCAAAATGATATTGGTAAATCGGTAAGAAACATCATAGATTTGTACTATATCAAATAAAGTACGGTTATGACGTTCGGACACACCATTATGCTGTGGTGTTCTAGGTGGCATGAGTTTGTGAAACTATTCCACATTGTTTTAATTGAAGACCAAACTCGTAATTCAAATATTTGTCTCCGTGATCAGATCGTAGAAACTTTATTTTCTTGTCACGATGATTTTCCACTTCACTCTGAAATTCTTTGAAATTTTCAAATGTTTCAGACTTATGTTTCATCAAGTAGATATACCCATATCTGCTCAAATCATCTGTGAAGGTCAGAAAATAATGATACCTGCTGCAAGCCTTAATATTCATTGGACCACATACATCAGTATGTATGATTTCCAACAAATCTGTTGCTTGCTTCATTGTTCCGGAGAACGGCGTTTTAGTCATCTTGCCCATAAGGCATGGTTCGCAAGCATCAAGTGATTCATAATCAAGTGATTCCAAAAACCCATCAGCATGGAGTTTCTTCATGCTCTTTACACCAATATGACCTAAACGGCAGTGCCACAAATAAGTTGCATTATCATTATTAACTTTGCATCTTTTGGTTTCAATATTATGAATACTAGATGATTCCCCCGCGCGTTGCAGCGGGAATTAGTAGCTCAAAGTTTCTTGAAATACGATTAAGAACATATGGGACAATTAACCAAATGAATCATTGCTATGAATAATAATGACTCACTGTTTTTATTTCATAGAAAGGAAAAGGCATATTGATGTGAAAGTGAGCACGTGGTTTTATAACAGAATCCTCACCATAAAAACGATTAAAACTATTGGTGGTATATATTTTGTCAGATTGTTTTGAGAATAACACTTCTAGAATAACTTGTAGCATAGAACTTGTGGAACATTAACCAAAATAATCATCAGGAAGAAAATAGTGTTGGGCAGATAATCGCTATCATTCCCTTGCAGACACCTTCATTCAATCTACAATGTTATAGTAGGCTAGAAGCCTAGAACCAATCTTCAATGGTGTGTGTTGTTCAGAAAGGAAGCTAGCCTGGTATTTCAGAAAGCAGCATGCCATAGAGCAATTAAAATATCGTAATCACACATTCACACTACAGAGTTAGAACTTGCAGAACATTAACCAAAAGAACCATCAGCAAGTAAAGAGTATTGGGCAGATAATCAAAGCTATCGATTCCCTTACAGACACCTTTGTTTAGTCTATAATTTTAAAACAAACTACACCCGGCATTCCTAGAGAAAGAATTACAATCTTCAGCGGTGTGATATATATGAGCCATTCTTGGGAAGAGAAGCTAGCCTGCCATTAAGGAAAGCAGTATGTTCAACACTTAAACCATCATGGGATGAAGCAAGGTATTATGAGGCAAAATATAGTAGCTTTTTTTTCAATTGAATTGCAATTTATTCAGTTATGGAATAGAAAAATACAAATAATCAGAACCCTACATAGTACATACCTCCCAGGCAGCAATAATCAGTGTGGAACAGTGTAACGGCCAGCGATGGTTAACTGAAGGTAGCATACCTTCAGATAACAGACCCATCCAAACGACCACTCAAGGTAACAAACCCTCGAACACCCTGTTGTTATGTTCTTTCTGAATGAAGCATAAGACCAAGATAACAGCGATGATTAACTTCTCTTGTCTGAATCTCATAATAAAAGCATTTTGAATTTTTGATCAATCGATGTCCTCGCCACTCACATGTGTATTCTCTTATCTCTGGTTCACATAATTGACAATCTGATCCATGCCTCACCCCAAATATTTGTATATCATCCTACTAATTGAATCTCTACACATAAACAAACACACATTCACGCACTGAAAAAAGAGAGAGTCAAATAAAGAAGGTGAGGAAGAGCCTGGACTGAAGGTGTCCCTCCTGATCCCCAACAGTGCGCCTCCTAAGTCGTGGTGAATGGAGGCGGACAGCGCCCTTCCCCCATGGCGTTCCCGAGCGGCGAACGACATCTGGCATGGGTGGAGACCCCTTCCTCTTCGCCCAAGGGCTGCAGTTCGGTAACCGGTGGTGCCGGCCTGTCCTGTCAAGAAGCCACACTGCGTTTAAGAAAGGAAGAGTACATCGGCAAAGATATCAGTCCGCTGGGCACTGATTCCCCCCGATGGAGGCGTGTGTTCGTGGCGACGACCGATTTGGCATGGGCTGGAGAGCGCGGGGCGGCGTCTCACATTGGTGGCAGATTTGGATTTTTAAAGAAGTGAAAGTGAAAGAGGAACATGCTATCCATGCATACCGGGCGGCATGGGCGTAGACGTCGTGGAGGAAGGGGTCGGTGTAGTTGACGCGCCGTTGGACGGAGATACAGTGGCCACGACCATCGAGCTCCCGTCGACGGCATCAACGGGATCTCCTCTGCCATGGGTCCCATCGTAGTACCTTCAAGCGAGCATGACGACCGATCAACTATTCCTATCTCAGGTGGTCTGTATGCATGCGGCGAATAGATGTAGATGATGCAGGTGTTGGCATGGTGGTGAAAGGTTTGAAGTAGATCGAAGAAGCCGCCGCGCCGTAGCAGAAATCCTGGATCGGTACATCGAGGCGGGGATGTGAAGGGAAACTGTTAGTTTTGATGATGTGAAGGCAAGTTCAGCGGAGATGAAGTGAAGCATCCGGGCAACCGATCCACTATATGTTCAATCGTAGAATAAGATGAAGGGACAGGACGGAACAAAACTATCAATGGCTATTGATTTGTTGTATCTGAGTGGAATTGGAGGAGACGAAGAGAAGGGGAATAGTGTGGAGACGACGACGCTTCGGGGAAAAAGATACAACACTGACTATTCAATATCCTTCCATGGGCTGCCAACGTCTTACAGCCCATTAGAACTTCCTTGAGAAGTGGCTTCGTACAGCCCAGCCAGAAGAAATCAGTCGATAGCAAGACTAAAGCGCCGGACGTGGCTGGAATTGATGACGTGGCTGACTGCTGAGGTGTAGTGAGGTAGATGGCTGCATGTTGATTAGTGATGTGGATAGGCTGCATGTCAAGAGAAATAGGTTAGTGGGGATGAATTATTTATGTATTATAGATGTGTATCACTAGGATCGAGATCCAACGAACCATTTTCATTGGGTGTGTAACCATATAAAGTTTTATTCATGTAAACAGAACAACAATTTATTCTCTTACTTAAATGAATAACTGTATTGCAATAAACATGATAAAATCATATTTATGCTCAACGCAAACACCAAATAACACTTATTTAGGTTCAACACTAATCCCGAAAGTATAGGGAGTGTGCGATGATGATCATATAAATCTTGGAACCACTCCCAACACACATCGTCACCCGTAACTAGTCTGTTCATTCTGCAATTCCCGTTTCAAGTTACTACTCTTAGCAACTGAACCAGTATCAAATACCGAGGGGTTGCTATAAACACTAGTAAAGTACACATCAATAACATGTAGATCAAATATACCTTTGTTAACTTTGTCATCCTTCTTATCCGCCAAATACTTGGGGTGGTTCCGCTTCTAGTGACCAGTCCCTTTGCAGTATAAGCACTTAGTCTCAGGCTTAGGTCCAGACTTGGGTTTCTTCACTTGAGCAGCAATTTGCTTGCCGTTCTTCTTGAAGTTCCCTTCTATCCCTTTCCCCTTTTCTTGAAACTAGTGGTCTTGTTAACCATCAACACTTGATGTTTTTCTTGATTTCTACCTTCGTCGATTTCAGCATCACGAAGAGCTTGGGAATTACTTTCGTCATCCCTTGCATATTATAGTTCATCACAAAGTTCTACTAACTTGGTGATGGTGACTAGAGAATTCTGTCAATCACTATTTTATCTGGAAGATTAACTCCCACTTGATTCAAGCGATTGTAGTACCTAGACTATCTGAGCACATGCTCACTAGTTGAGCGATTCTCCTCCATCTTTTAGCTATAGAACTTGTTGGAGACTTCATATCTCTCAACTCGGGTATTTGCTTGAAATATTAATTTCAACTCCTGGAACATCTTATATGGTCCATGACGTTCAAAACGTCTTTGAAGTCCCGATTCTAAGCCGTTAAGCATGGTGCACTAAAATATCAAGTAGTCATCATATTGAGCTAGCCAAATGTTCATAACGTCTGCATCTGCTCCTGCAATAGGTCCGTCACCTAGCGGTGCATCAAGGACATAATTCTTCTGTGCAGCAATGAGGATAAACCTCATATCACGGATCCAATCCGCATCATTGCTACTAACATCTTTCAACACAATTTTCTCTAGGAACATATCAAAATAAACACAGGGAACAACATGGCGAGCTATTGATCTATAACATCGATATGCTAATACTACCAGGACTAAGTTCATGATAAATTAAAGTTCAATTAATCATATTACTTAAGAACTCCCACTTAGATAGACATCCCTCTAATCCTCTGAGTGATCACGTGATCCAAATTAACTAAACCATAACCGATCGGCACGTGAAATGGAGTAGTTTTCAATGGTGAACATCACTATGTTGATCATATCTACTATATGATTCACGGTCGACCTTTCGGTCTTAGTGTTCCGAGGCCATATCTGCATATGCTAGGCTCGTCAAGTTTAACCTGAGTATTCCGCGTGTGCAAAACTGTCTTGCACCCGTTGTAGATGGACGTAGAGCTTATCACACCCGATCATCACGTGGTGTCTGGGCACGACGAACTTTGGCAACGGTGCATACTCAGGGAGAACACTTCTTGATAATTAGTGAGAGATCATCTTAAAATGCTACTGTCAATCAAAGCAAGATAAGATGCATAAAAGATAAACATCACATGCAATCAATATAAGTGATATGATATGGCCATCATCATCTTGTGCTTGTGATCTCCATCTCCGAAGCACCGTCATGATCACCATCGTCACCGGCGCGACACCTTGATCTCCATCGTAGCATCGTTGTCGTTTCGCCAATCTTATGCTTCTACGACTATCGCTACTGCTTAGTGATAAAGTAAAGCATTACAGGGCGATTGCATTGCATACAATAAAGCGACAACCATATGGCTCCTGCCAGTTGCCGATAACTCGGTTACAAAACATGATCATCTCATACAATAAAATTTAGCATCATGTCTTGACCATATCACATCACAACATGCCCTGCAAAAACAAGTTAGACGTCCTCTACTTTGTTGTTGCAAGTTTTACGTGGCTGCTATGGGCTTTAAGCAAGAACCAATCTCACCTACGCATCAAAACCACAACGATAGTTTGTCAAGTTGATGCCGTTTTAACCTTCGCAAGGACCGGGCGTAGCCACACTCGGTTCAACTAAAGTTGGAGAAACTGACACCCGCCAGCCACCTGTGTGCAAAGCACGGCGGTAGAACCAGTCTCGCGTAAGCGTACGCGTAATGTCGGTCCGGGCCGCTTCATCCAATAATACCGCCGAACCAAAGTATGACATGCTGGTAGGCAGTATGACTTATATCGCCCACAACTCACTTGTGTTCTACTCATGCATATAACATCAAACCATAAAACCTAGGCTCGGATGCCACTGTAGGGGAACGTAGTAATTTCAAAAAAAATCCTACGCACACACAAGATCATGGTGATGCATAGCAACGAGAGGGGAGAGTGTTGTCTACGTACCCTCGTAGACCGAAGCGGAAGCGTTGACGCAACGTAGAGGAAGTAGTCGTACGTCTTCCCGGTCCAACCGATCCAAGCACCGTTACTCCGGCACCTCCGAGTTCTTGACACACGTACAGCTCGATGACGCTCCCCGGGCTCCGATCCAGCAAAGCTTCGGGGAGGAGTTCCGTCAGCACGACGGCGTGGTGACGATCTTGATGTTCTACCGTCGCAGGGCTTCGCCTAGGCACCGCTACAATATGATCGAGGTGGAATATGGTGGAGGGGGGCACCGCACACGGCTAAGGAACGATCACGAAGATCAACTTGTGTGTTCTAGGGTGCCCCCTGCCCCCGTATATAAAGGAGGGAGGGGGAGGTGCGGCCGGCCCCCTTGGGGTGCGCCTGGAGGAGTCCTACTCCCACCGGGAGTAGGACTCCCCCCTCTTGCCTTGTTGGAGAAGGAAAGGGAGAAGGGAAAGAGGAAAGGGGGGCGCCCCCCCCCCCTTCCTTGTCCTATTCGGACTAGGGGGAGGGGGCGCGCGGCCTGCCCTGGCCGGCCCTCCTCTTCTCCCTTATGGCCAATCAAGGCCCAATAACTCCCCGGGGGGTTCCGGTAACCCCCCCCCCCTCGGTACTCCGGTAAAATGTCGATTTCACCCGGAACAATTCCGATGTCCAAATATAGGCTTCAAATATATCGATCTTTATGTCTCGACCATTTCGAGACTCCTCGTCATGTCCGTGATCACATCCGGAACTCCGAACAACCTTTGGTACATCAAAATACATATACTCATAAAGAAACTGTCATCGTAACTTTAAGCGTGCGGACCCTACGGTTCGAGAACAATGTAGACATGATCGAGACACGTCTCCGGTCAATAACCAATAGCGGGACCTGGATGCCCATATTGGTTCCTACATATTCTACGAAGATCTTTATCGGTCAGACCGCATAACAACATACGTTGTTCCCTTTGTCATCGGTATGTTACTTGCCCGAGATTCGATCGTCGGTATCCAATACCTAGTTCAATCTCGTTACCGGCAAGTCTCTTTACTCGTTTCGTAATACATCATCCCGCAACTATCTCATTAGTTGCAATGCTTGCAAGGCTTAAGTGATGTGCATTACCGAGATGGCCCAGAGATACCTCTCCGACATTCGGAGTGACAAATCCTAATCTCGAAATACGCCAACCCAACAAGTACCTTCGGAGACACCTGTAGAGCACCTTTATAATCACCCAGTTACGTTGTGACGTTTGGTAGCACACAAAGTGTTCCTCCGGTAAACGGGAGTTGCATAATCTCATAGTCATAGGAACATGTATAAGTCATGAAGAAAGCAACAGCAACATACTAAACGATCGGGTGCTAAGCTAATGGAATGGGTCATGTCAATCACATCATTCTCCTAATGATGTGATCCCTTTAATCAAATGACAACTCATGTCTATGGCTAGGAAACTTAACCATCTTTGATCAACGAGCTAGTCAAGTAGAGGCATACTAGTGACACTCTGTTTGTCTATGTATTCACACATTATTATGTTTCCGGTTAATACAATTCTAGCATGAATAATAAACATTTATCATGATACAAGGAAATAAATAATAACTTTATTATTGCCTCTAGGACATATTTCCTTCACTAGTGCACCTATACAATTTACCATTGTATTGGGTGTGTTGGGAACATAAGAGACTGTTTGTTATTTGGTTGCAGGGTTGCTTGAGAGAGACCATCTTCATCCTACGCCTCCCACGGATTGATAAACCTTATATCATCCACTTGAGGGAAATTTGCTACTGTCCTACAGACCTCTGCACTTGGAGGCCCAACAACGTCTACAAGAAGAAGGTTGTGTAGTAGACATCACTAGAGCAGCGACGAGGTGGAGCTGGCATTTTGGCTTGCTGACCTTACTCTAAGATGTGATGTAGTGGCTTGGTCGTTGTGTGCCGTGCGGCTCACACTTTATTGCTGCAAGCGTGGTCCTTTGGCTTCATCTCAAGTGGCTTTTTTTTGTCAAGATGATTATAGCTCATTCCCGGTGAGAGCCAAGGTGTTTTGCCCTTTTGGCAGACCAATCACGATGGTTGTGGTGCTTTGACTGAAACATGACTGACCTTCTTCAAGGCGTCACTATGAAGCTCAATACTTCCCATATCTCGCGGTCATTTATCTCAAAGTGAAAGCCTAGATCTTGCTTTGCCATGTTAGACAACACTGCCCAAGAGGCAAGGGTGGAGCCATGCCGGTAGCAAGCCATGGGCCACCTTCAAGCATTGTAGCACTATACCTACTGTAATCGTTACAGTCACCAAAGGATTTGGGCTCATGCCTCGGGCCCTCCATCACTATACTTTTTGAGTTGCGGCCCCTTGGATGGTGTGCGTGTGCGCGCACGCGTGTATACCTGCCACGATGTTTATAGCTCATTTCCGGTGGGAGCCTTTGCAAAGAAGTGATGTCGTTTGCTTCCTACTTAGGTTTGCACAGGTATTGACCCACCTCCCTTCAGTTTATTGCTTCTCTCTCTGGCAACAATGAGTTGTTGGTTGTTGCGTTTCAATGGTTGTCTACGATAAAGGGTTTTCCCCCGCCTTAGATTATAAAGCAACCATCCGATACAACGAGCTTGCTGGGGCCGCAGCACAAACAAGCCCAAAAGAAAAAGAGAGAGAAAGAAAGAGAAATAAATGCCAACAATGGCAGATTGACGAAACAAAGATAGCTGGCAATCGCTGCACCCTCTGGAGAAGTACCACCGCGCTTCTAGCACTCCGAGGCGTCGCGTACCAGGCAGCACCTTCAAGAAGGAATGTGACGACGACGCCACTGCTGCCCGGACAAGTCCAAGGGTTTCCCCGGGTACGCAGAGGGCAGTGGGGAAGAGGTATATCCGACGCCCTTCAGGAAGGAATGGCGGCGCCTGCAGGCGTCATCGCGTCGATGACGGACGCGCTACCAGGGATTTCTCCCACCCAAATGACGACCACCACCCTGGTCGATTTGAAGTGCACCACCAGAACTGCCGCCCACCAACATGTGCCACCACGGTCACCGAACCATCAACGCAGTCTCTCTGAGCCACCGACACGAGACCTGGGGGAGGGGCGAAGAGCCAACGGGCTCGGGGGCATCCGCCACTCAGCCGACGGGAGGGGACTACCACCACCGCTGCCGCGGAGCCGACCGAACGGGACGACAGGAGCTTACCAGGCCCACATAGGCCCGGCCGGACCTCGAAGGATCCGGATAACCCCTGCCGCCACACTGTAGCACATCGGCCGACGAGGCCACCACCGCCCGCAACCCCAGACGCCACGCCGCCGCGCGCCGGAGCGCTGGCCCGCCCCAACCCAGATCTGGGCGGAGCAGAAGCCGGCGGCCAACCGCACCACCACGCGCCCCGCGGCCAACGGCCGTGCCGCCGCATCAGGAATGCCCGCGACCCACGGGAACGCCGCCAAGTCGCACCATCGGAAGCTGAGGAGCACCGCCGCCGGTCACCGATGCCCGAGCAGGGATGGCCGCACACGGGGACAGGCAGGCCCGACGGCGCACGCTGGCGGTGGCGGGAGGAGGGAGGAGTGACGTGGGAGCGCTGGGAGGAACCGGGAAGGGGCCCCCGGTCGCCTCGCTCGGGGAGGTGACGCGGGGGTACGGGGGAGGGGGAGGGGAGGGGCTGGGGGCGAGAGGGCGTGCTAGCGGCGGCGGGCGGCGGCCGCGCGCGGCAGCGGCTACCGGCGGCGGTGCGGGCGGAACCCTAGGGAGGGGAGCTCTCGTCCTCCAAGTTCCCTTCAATGGTTGTCTCGCTTGTCTACCGTCATCCCAAACCTAGTATAGCTAGGTAGTGTGGCCGCGTGTGAGGTTTTCCGTGGCTTTTTCGTAGTTAACCAACAATGTATGGTTTTCCGATCCAAAGTCCCTTGCTAATTCGATTGGCTCTCGTAATGCAATGCAACTGTGGTAGTTCCCCTCGAGGTTTCGTTCTTTTTTTACTCCGTAACTGTAGAATGATAACGCTCACACGTGTGGCACGAAGCAATTTCGTCCACACGTTTTTTTAGAGAAGAAACCGCACGTCAAAAAAAGAAAATAGGGGGAATGGAGAAGGCCTATTGGCCCATGGGCCAAGGATTAGTTGGACACAAAGAGGGCAGACTCTGGACTCGCGGAGTCCGCACCGAAACAGGCGAGCGCCTTTATATACAAAATCGACACGACGTAGCAATCCCTCCAGATCCCGGTTCCGCCTTCACCTAAACGACCCACGTATCCCTAGCCACCGAACCGACATCGAAACCGCTCGAGGCGGCGGGCAGAGCTATGGCCAGAAACGAGGAGTCTTCCTCGCTGAAGCGGTGCAGCACCAAAAGTACGGCGGCAGCGCAGGCTGTCAGCGGCGATGAGTGTGCGCTGAAGATCGGCTCCACCAAAAGGAAGGTGCCGGCTGACGAGCACTACGAGGAAGATATTGTTCTTGCCGAGTCAACCATTGATGAGACCAAAGAGCAGGCCACCAAAGCAGCAGTAGCAGACTCTGATGACGGTTCTAGTGATGATGATGAACCAGTCTCAGATGCTGAGTATAAAGCCTTACTTGACGAGTTGGATGAGAAGCACAGGAAGTTCTGGCACGAAGAGTTTTTGCCTCTGAATCCACTTTTGAAGGATTACTAGGTTGTCGGGGAGAAGAGGTCTGCAACCACGACAGTGCCAAGGTTAGGCTGCTACAATCCTACTGATATATGATGGCTAGGTTCACCAATGCTGTGCCGTGCATCAATTTAATTTTTTGAAATTTTGTGCCGTGTATCATTTGGTATGATGAAATCTGAGCTGTGCTTATGTGCAACGCTGTCGCCGTACATTGTTGTTATCTGCACTTTGCTAAAAAAGAAGTTGATTTGCGCCGAGGAGGAAAAATTGTTGTTATCTATGGCGAATTCGGAGCCACCTGCTCACAAAGAAGTGATGGCGAGGGTACCTGCTTGGGGAGAAGTGATGGTGATAACGCCTATGCGCTATCTCGGCGAGGCTCTGTTTGGAGAGGTGTGTGTAGGTATCATGTGTGTGCCGCTCTCCCATCAAATTTGAAGTGATGACAATGATACTTATTTCCGCGCGGCAGTTAAAGCAATTCTCTTCTACATAATTAGTGGATGGCGCAAGAAAAAGAAAGTTCCGATGCTAGCTACTTGTGTCAGGGAAAGTGCTTGGAGCTCGGTCTCCATGGAGCCCAATTTTTTAAAAGTTATAAGATAATAATTTGAATTTTCCAAATATTTACGGTATCTCCAAAACCGCCAATATTCACATACACTAACAATGCATAAAAAGGAACAAGTATCAATATTTTTTCCGAAAAGGGGAGTACCTCGGCCTCTGCAACACAAGATGCACACAACCATGACAAGTATTAATATGTACAGTTCAAATGATAATTAAGATGCTCCATATAATAACTAATCAAAACCGTAACGTCTAAAATACTTACCATATGTCAGCGCTCAAAGAAACTGGAACATAATCAACCTTGATCATTGGGTAAGATACTTATGAAAGAAAACAACTGGAACATAAGGTATTTAACTATCTGAGATGGCCCAAGAAAACAACCACACATGTACTGAGATGGCCCAAGAAAACAACCACACATGTACTGATATCATTAAGAGCTTAGCCCGTGAGTTGCAAATCAGATACAACAACAAAAGGAGCAACCACATGACAAATTCCGACTGACGACGATGGTTGTGGTGCTTCGGCGGTAAGCCCTAGTCATCTTCTTGAAGGCGTCACTGTGAAGCTCCGTACTTCACATCTGTTGTGGTCTTTTATCTCAAGGTGAAAGCCTAGATCTGGCTTGCCATGGTAGACAACACCTCCCAGGAGGCAGGACAGAGCCAGGCCGGTAGCACTATACCTATAGAAATAATTACAGTCACCAAAGAATTTTGGCCTCAAGCCTCGGGCCCTCCATCCCTTGTAAGGGCATGTACAGTGAAGGCAGCATCTAGTGGTGGTCTCAAGTGCCACATGAGCTTAGGCTATAGCACACCCAATTTTCATCCAACACAGGTGATGTCATGTGGTAGCTAGATGAGGTAAAGAACGCTCCAAACATCAGTACATAAAAGTAAACTGGACACATGCACTCTCCTTCTCTCTCTTCAATTCTCTACAGGGACCACTCCTTTTCTGTAAAGCGGACGGTTCCTCTGCAGGAAGCACCTTGCTTCTGCAAGCTCCTGTCTTTATAGTCAGACTTGTCCACGATGGCTGATTTCTGACGTGGAGCCTGTGAAGCATCTGTCCAGGGTGGCGCATTGGCCATGCCCTAAGAGGTGTTACTTTTTGAGTTGTGCCCCCTTGGATGGTGTGTGTGCGTGTGCGCGCGTGCGACGACATCGTTGCCAGAAATAAGCCAATGACTTTTGGGTGTGATCGACATACTAGTGGCCTTTGCAGGAGTTGTCGTGGACTCGTGGTTTGTGTCCTCCTTATGTTCTCTCTCTCTCTCTCTCTCAACGATGAGGTGTCGGTTGTTGGGTGTTTTGATGGATGTGTCACTTGTCTACCAGCGTCCCAAATCTAGTATAGTTAGGTATAGTGCAGCCGTGTTGTGGGGTTTTGCTTGGCTTTCTCGTAATTAACCAACAATATATGGTTTTCCGGTCCAATTTTCCTCGTTAATAAGATCAAGTTTCGTAATGAGCTCCCCTCCAGATTCCGTTCTTTTTTTTTACCCCGCAAGCCCAAATGCTATTTGGCACCTTAAGCACCAAATGCAGGCAAAACGGTATAGGGCGCACCCTCCCTGTTTACTAGATTTCGGTGAGGTTTGGCCCATTACCTCTCGTCCCTCGGCTTTTGGGCTGGGTTTTCTATTTCCTTCAGCCGGTTTTCTGTTTTCTTTTCTTTTTTGTTTCTGTTTGTCTTTCTGTCTGTTTTTCCTTTTCATTGTTTTTTGAAAACGTCCAAACAATTTCCGAATTCATGATCTTTTTTAAAATAGTGAATAATTTTTGAGTTCATGATTTTTCTTTTCCAAATTTCGTGAACATTTAAAAATACATAATTACTAAAATTAACAAACATTTTTCAAAGCCATGAATATTTTTAAAATCCATGAACATTTTTAAATCCCTATTTCAAATTCATGAATATTTTTCATGCCCGTGAATATTTTTAGAATGCACAAAATCTGTGATTTTTTTAAATCTATGAACCTGATCCAAATTCGTTAACTTTTTTGCAATACATGATTTTTTATTGAATCCATGAAATCTGCATACTTTTCCATATCTGTGAAATATTTTTTCAAATCTATGAAATTTTTAAAAACAACTGACCGTCTTTCAATTGGACGAACTTATTTTCCAAATCCATGAACATTTTTTCAAATGCGCAAACTTCTTTCAAATCACACTTTTCTTCAAATCTACAAACTTCTTTAAGAAAATTCAGGGATCAATTGGTCAATTGAACAGGAGCACTCTCCCACCGCTGTGACTATATCTCACTTATAGCGAGGTGGTAGGATCTCTCGCTTTAGCGTCTAAAGTAATCAGGTCAGCCAATTTGAAGAAATAAAGATTGAAAAGGAGAGGACTCAAGGAGCGATCCCTGGTCTCCTGGGAGTCGGCCATCGCTGATAACCACTATATCTCTCTTTAGTGTTGTTTTTTTTCTATTTTTTCACAGGTTTTATTCGGTTTTCACTGGTTTTTTCTTTTCTTTCTTTGTCGTTTTTTTTCTTCATTTTTCTTTATTTTTTTCTCAGTTTCAATTGTTTTTTTTTCTTTTTAGTTTTTACTGGATATAGAAAAAAAATTAGGCATACTGGATATAGAAGTGAAATCGGGGAAATGGAGAAGGCCTGTTAGCCCATGGGCCATGACGATGGGAAAGATTGTTGGACACGAAGACGGTGGACTGTCTTCTCAAGAAAAAAAACGAAGACGGTGGACTGGACTCCGTGCGGAGCGGAGTCCGCACCGAAGCACGCCAGCGCCTTTCGGTAATTCCACGAGATCCCAATTCTGCCTTCACCTAAACGACCCACGAACCCTAGCCACCAGCCCGGCGTCGAAGTCGCTCGTGGCGGCGGGTCAGAGAACGGGGCGATGGCCGGAAAGGAGCAGTCTTTCTCGCTGAAGCCGTGCAGCACCAAAAGTACGGCGGCAGCGGAGGCTGTCATCGGCGAGGAGTGCTCGCTGAAGCTCTGCCCCGCCAAAAGGAAGGCGCCGGCAGCCGGGCACGACTGTTCCGAGGACTGCGAGGAGGTGGACAAGTGTGCTGATGCGACTGTCCTGCCCGACGTAACCATGGATGAGACCAAAGAGCAGGCCATCAAAGTAGCAAGCAGACTCTGATGACGGTTCCAGCGATGATGAGCCACTCTCAGAAGCTGAGAGTAAAGCCTTTAAGGGGTTGAGGGAGCAACACAGGAAGTTCTGGCGCGAAGAGTTTTTGCCTCACAATCCACTTCTGAAGCATTACACTCTTAACGATGACAAAGAGCTATGCAACGATGAAGCATTACACTCTTAACGATGACAAAGAGCTCTGCAACGACGACAATGCCAAGGTTTGAGGCTGCTCCGGAATCCAACTGATATCACGGTTGGTTCACCAATGCTGTGCCGTGCATCATCTTTCTTTTGTTTTTTTGAATTTATGTGCCGTGTATCACTGGGCATGATGAAATCTGATTTTTGGTTATGTGCAATGTTGTCCCAAACATTTGTTGTTATCTGCATTTTGCTAAAAAAATGTTGATTTGCTAGCGATAAGGATTACATGAACAAAATTATTAATTGTACAAATGATGAGCTAGCACATAAAAAATCTACAATGATTTCGTCATGAACAAAGAAAACATTTTGCAGAACCTTCCCGGTTCATAAAAGCTCTTGCAAAAAACCTTACCCAATAGTAATGCAGAAGGGAAACAAGCACCTTGTTTTCTCGAATAAAACTCATATTTGCAGCGGGACAAATATTTGCCAAGTGATTTGCATATGGAAACTAATAATAGTGCAAATATTTGCCAACATCGTGCAGTCTTGCATGATCGTTTCCACACGATGCCTCAAGCGCGTGACATCGGCCGCTAAGTTGTCATTGCACAGTCTCGCCTGACCCAACGACGGCGAGCCACACCTAGGTTGCTTCACCAATGCTATGCTGCCCTGTGATATCTTCGGTCTATTTATCTATTTTATATACGTCCTGAAGTACATGACTGACATAGGTTGAGTTTGACTTGGAGCATGCACCATTAATTTTGAGCGATACCTCGGGTACTCTAGCAAGCAAAATATTGAACCCAGACAGGACATAGCCACCATGTAAAGAAGAGGATGATCTTGTCGATTTAGCGGTTTTGCACCACAGATCCACAAGACCCAACATGCCCATCTCGAACAATTTTGGCCACTCTTCTTCATCAACCTTGTGTCCTGCAATATGACAAACATGTTTCAAACTTCCAACCAGCATCTCATCAAAATTCTCGGACCCGAGAGGGTTTCCTGCCTTGCGATCCTAGTATTTCTTTTGTGGCACTGCACGAGCTAGTGATGTTCACCTTCTGGCCTAGAAGTTTCACTGTCACTATTGCAGCTAGTGATGTTCACCTTCTGGCCTAGAAGTTTCACTGTCACTATTGCTGCTTTTTGGGCAACAAAAGGTGCGGCGCTAGATTTGCACTGACAAACCACATGAAGATCTTAAATTAACTGCCATCGCCCAGATTTGCACGACAGCTGCACAAAACTGCCCTCTGCTTCCTCGATACACATCCTTAAAAAGAGAGAACATCCGGAAATTTCCGAAATCACCAATATCCACATATAACGCATAAAAAGGAACAAGTATTAATATGTGAAGTTCAAACGATAATTAAGATGCTCCAGATAAGTACTCCAGAACGCAGCATGTAAAATACTTTACCATGTGTCAGCGCTCAAAGAAAATGGAACACAATCAACCTTGATCACTGGTACGATATTTTTAAAGGGAAAACAACAAGAACAAAAGATATTTAACTATCTGAGATGGCCCAAGAAAACAACCACACATGTACTGATATATATCATTTAGAGCACAGACTATGAGTTGCAAAAATGAGATACAACAACAGAAGGAGCAACCTCATGATAAATGAAACTACTGTGCGAAACTGTAAGCAACATCATATCAGAGCACAGAATGTCGTATTATTTTCCCTCAAAGGAAATGACACATGATTTAACAAACAGAATCGACAACAACACAGTTCACAAGCACACCAATAGAGTAGTGAAGTAGCACCCCAAGTAAAGCATCATGGAACTACCACCCATACTGCACTGGAGGAGTCTTTTAACGACAGGGGTGGACCCCAGTAAAAACACAAGAAACCTGACGAGCCACCAGTTGTACCATGCATGGATACGTCTCCCTCATCTTGCAGTCTAAAGCATTTTCCTTCTGGAGACCTAGCCAAGACATGAGCATGTTCAAGTTACACGAGGAAATAATATTGAAATTCCAATCAGCAGTTGAGTGTTTTACATACCTATGCATGTCCAGACCAGTAGCGGTCAATGGCGTAGAGAATGCTGCCATCGCACCCTGCCAATTCTAGAACATTGGCGCAGTAACATCAGGAAGTCGGGGGTGATTCCGGCAAAGCTTAGCTTTTTAAGGTGCCCAAGGAACTCAATGCCAGGCGGGACCTCCGTCATGCTATTTAGGTTGATCAGTATCAATCTTTCCAGGCTCGCCATGGCATCTTTTTTAAACTCTAGCAGCTTCAGATTAGGAAGGTCTCTTAGAAAGAGGGTCTTCAGATTAGGAAACCAGCCAGTGAGAAATATCAGCTCCTCTCCAGTATATGCACTTGTCAAATCTAGGTCTGTCATATTTGACATCTGAGAAAGTGATGGCAGGGGGTTTTCTTTCAACTCGGACCAATATAGATGCAACGAATACAAGTTCTGACCCACGGCTTGGAAGAGAGACTCGCACAATGTCCCTTCCGCTAATCTTCCAGTCAGACGTAGCTTCTTCAGATTTGGTGGGAGAGCATTCAACTGGAGAACCTCATTCTTATCACTTGCATTCACACTTAGCACAGATAAAAATTGCATCTGAACAAGGGATTCACACAGGCGTCCACAGTAGATTCCCTTCACATTCCATATCCTGAAGCTTCTTAGTTGCCTAAGCTCCCCCAAACAACCTGGAGACTCATCCTGTGCATCTAACGCATTCAATGTCTGTAGATTTGTCAGGTTCCCAAGATTTCTGGGGATACGTACACCACTAGCAGACCTAAATTCTGCCCAAGTTGCATCATACACTCTCTCAGCAAGCAAATGTCTAAGATTCTTCAGTTTGACAATCCCTCTAGGAAGCTCTTGTATATCAGATCCAAAAAGGTCCAGTGTCAATAAATTTGTAAGTTTCTCAACAGACTTAGGGAGGACCTTCACCTTTGAACCACGCAGACCTAAATGGCGGAGATTGAAAAGATCTCCAATAGCATCTGGAACATTCTCAATGGGTAGGCCACTTAGCTCCAGTACCGACATATATCTTGACATCCCCACTATTAGAGGCAGTAGACTGGATGATGGAGTACCAATGTCCAAAGCAATGAGAGATCGAAGGCGGTGTAAGTTTGAGGGTGATTGGTATATTCCCTTCTTCAGTTTGTGTATTACCAGTCGACGTCCATCCTTCTCCTCAATATATTCTGTATGCTTATCCTCCTCGTATACAACACCAAAGGACTCTTTCTGACATAAATCTACTGCCAACTCGCGCATGATATCATGGATCCGGAATGATTTCATCCTACCAAATGAGTTCTTTTGAACAAGTTGTAGCATATTTCTGTGAACCAACTCCTTTAGATAACCTTCTGCCACTTCCTCCATTGTGCTTTCACCCCTTCTCTCGATGAACCCCTCTGCTACCCACAACCTTATAAGTTTTTTTCTTCTCATGAGATAGTCCTCCGGAAACAAGCTGCAGTATAGGAAACAATTTTTCAAGTGTGTCGGAAGGTAAATGTAGCTCAAATAAAGGATATTCCTGACATGTTCCAAGCTTGGATTATTAAATAGCTCCCAGTTGAGCTGGTCGTGTATTCGCTTCAATTCCTCTTTGGTCTTGTCACGCCTGAAGAGGTGCCTACCAATAGAGACAATGGCAAGAGGTATGCCTTTACACTTGCTTGCTACTTGATGTGCTAACTTTGTCATTTCTTTCGGGCATTTATGATTTGTATCTCCTGGGAATGCTGTATTACAAAAGAGCTCCCATGCTTTATCTTTTGGTAAAGCTTCCAGCGATAGGACATGTCCTGCAGAGGCAAGTGCAGCAACGTGGCCTTCCCGTGTTGTGATTATGATTCTACTGCCCTTGTCATTACAAATAAGTGCCCCAGAAAAATCATTGAATGATTCGAGAGTCCATATATCATCCAATATGATAAAATACTTCTTTTGTTCCAGAAAATTCCTCAGTGTCTCTTCGAGCTCTGTTATGTCCATGTTGGTTATGTTGGATAGAACACTGGCTTTACCTTTGAATAGTTGCTTGATTAAATTCCTCAAAATATCTTCTCTAGAATAGGTTTGAGAGATGGAGATCCAGGCATGGCAGTCAAACTTTTCTCTGTCCTTCCGGTACACATTTGCAGCCAAAGCTGTTTTACCAAGCCCTCCCATCCCGTGCAGTACTATCACAGAGCTTTCCAAATCATCACTTTCCAACTAGTTCTCAAGTGCTTTTTTATTTTCATTTTTTTGAACGGTCACCGGGGGGGAGAGCTTCCCCACCTGAATATATTACCACTCAAAAGAGATGTCGAGAATTACAACAGCAGTTTGGTTATCTTCTTCACCAAGGGAACGTGAAATGCTTGCCAGATGTTGAGACCTCTCAACAATGTAACTTGAGTCATTGCTATTCTCATCACCTACTACCGGAACCCACCGATCCTTGGCCTGGAACAGGTGCACAAGATTGATCTCTGCTTCCTTAACCAATGAAGCTATCCTATTTAAAGAAAGCAAGACATTTGGATGCTTGAATCCTTTTTTCAGATAGATTCTCCATCCACCATGATGTTTCTGACCGACAATATGCAAATACTCATCCGCAATATCCTCAATCCCATATGCAAGCATTCTCACCTCCTCCACCCAGATTTCATATGTTGGATTCTTGCGATTCCTCACATCCATTCGGCAAAGAAATTCATGTATTAGCCTGAGTTCTCTTCTTATGCGACCCATGCTGCCTTGAAGCTCTGTTAGCTGCGTAATGAACTTTTTGATTTGTGAACTAGCCTGGTTGATTGCTTCATTCCACAGAGCAGCACCAATCTTTGCCACAGCTAAAAGAATCACTGATTCAGCCATTTCCTACAAGTTTGAGACAGCTAGGTTGAACATCAGGGCACCCTTGATATCTCTCTCAAGATCTTCAAAAGCATGAACTGGAAAAAAGCATTATGATAAATACCACAGTCATTGACTAAATAATCATATAGATGAACATTACAAGAAAACAAAAAAAAAGGAGGATAACCATAATGGCATTAGCGAATGTTCATGTTAGGAGAAAATCAAAATTTTATCGTATATAATGTAACTAAAACAATGTTATGGGACATGCCAGTCACTTTTTAAAGGCTGCAAATTCCACCAACTGGGAGCTGAGAACATCGGATGTTCTACACTTTATATCAAAATAAAGTTATTATCGACAATCAATCTAGTGACAGATACCATTTTGCTTTGTTTTGTTAATGTAAGAAAAACTACGAGGGACATCTAAAATCGGCTGCAGCTGTGCATGAGTAGATTGGACTTGTAGAAGTTTGCAGCTTTAATCTAGGTTTTTGTGCACTCCGCTCTTGCAAGGACTTTACGTTGCACCTCACAGTTACACTTGGCTACGCTCCATCTCTTCTTAGTACACAACATACACTTTTTCCTGCATATTTGAAAGAAAGAAAATTGCAACTAAAAGTCTAAAAGAATACAGGCAGAACAAAAACATGCCTATAACCAAGAGGAGATGCATGCAAACCGAGCAGACTGATAAACGTAGATTAACTTGGGAAAAGGAGTGAAGCAGCTTTTGTATTTTTCTGAAATGGTTGATCTTACTGTTTCATTAGCAGAGGCAATAAATGGTACTCTTGGAAGTATTGACTGTCAATCGCATAGTTCTGTACGAAGTGTTATCGAGTTCAGATATGTTGAGCATGAAATTTCACTAAACGATGTAGAAGTTCAAGGAAGTATTGTACAAAAGCTATATTCATGTGTACCTGTTATTGACGCGGCAATCAGATCCTGAAGTTCTTGCAGTCCCCATAACCTTTGGACTTGCACAGATGGTAGTCTAGCCATATGGCTCTGTTGTTTTCTTCAACTTCACATTGCTCATCCATCTCTTATGAGCCCAATGATTGTTCTTTTAAAAAATTGGGAGTTGTTGGTTTGGAATTTCATTTCAAGAACATGGTGTAGCTACCGGCAAGTTGATGTCACAAAAGAGAAGACCTGGAAATGTTTTAGTCAAGTACATCAATCAGGTAGCATTTTTAGTACAAATAATTGCCGTCGTAACTACTACATAAGTACTCCCTCCGTCCCAAAATATAACAACGTTTTTGATACTATGCTAGTGTAAAAAACGTTCTTATATTTTGGGACAGAGGGACTACATATTCCATATGAGTTGACGCGTCCAATTATTGATAGTGACATATTTTGTTTTATTATTAGTCGCGACTGGCCAACTAAACAATTGCTTGTAATTAATCTGAGAGCTGGTGCTGGCAGCCATGTGAAGGCATATAAGCAAATGGTGGACGGCGACAACCAGATTGAGACCTGTTAACAGCTACGAGATGCTAAAGGAGCAACTTATATTGCATATGAGTTCACGCCTCCAATTATTGATAGTGACATATTTTGTTTAATTAGATGCAACTGGCCAAGTAAACAATTACTTGTAACTAATCTGAGAGCTGGTGCTGGCAGCCATGTGAAGGCATATAAGCAAATGGTGGACGGCCACAACCTGATTGAGACCTGTTAACAGCTTACCAGATGCTAAAGAGTAAAGAAGCAACTTATGATGCCTAATTTGTTCAGAATTCAGGCCCATCAACCACGGCTGGAGATCCCATCAGAAAAGAAATAAGTAAAGTTTAAATAGCTGAGAGCCTGAGAGCAAGTTTATTTCTGTTATACTTACTCAAAGAAAATACTGCAGTATTTTTTTTTCTTGGAAATGCAGAAACCCTTCTCAAGGGGCTCGAAGCCAACAAATATATAGCTCGACTGCTCAAGACGTAAATGGCTTGAGGACGAATTGAATGCTCAATTTGGTCTTAATCCTGTGTTAATATCAGTTCAAATACTTGACATCCTAACGAGAAAAACAAGCGAAAGGTCACAAATATGAGGAATGGCGACTCCTAAAGCAGGGGATGTCGGGGTGCTTCCCTCGTACCTCGCCGCTGCCGCCAATGTGCCCTACTCGCCGGTGCAGCGATCTTGCTGCACGCCGGCCACACCGGCCAAGGGAAGAGAGGTTGGGCCGCCGCCCAACCTAACCGCCGGCAGGATCTGCGGGACGCCATAGCCGCGACCACGGCGCCGTTGACTATCCAGTAGTAGGGCGCGGGGGGCGTGGTTGGGCTGCTAGAGTAGGTGCAGGAGCCCATAGCCCGCCCGTCAGCCAATTTCGTATGTAGGAAACGGCGAACACTTATCTTCCCAGGTCACGAGCGCGTCACTTGCCGCAACCTAAAAGATTTCTCTTTTTTCGTAGCTTTTATTCAAAACATTTTATTTCTTAAACCGTGCGTCCAAATCTTAAATCATTTTCATCATTAGATTCCTCGCATCAAGATCTTCAAAACTAGATCTCATGTTGATAGGCTCTGACGAACTTTTTTTCATGAAAAAAATCGAACGAAAAAACTAAACGGGGAGTATGGTTTTTTCCCTTTCCGAAAGAGGCACGCCCGTGCCTCTCGCAGAAGCAAAACCGTGACTCTTGTGAAAGGAAAAAAACAGAAAACGCGTTTTTTCCCTTTTCAAAAGAGGCACGCCCGTGACTCTCGCGAAAGCACAACCGTGCCTCTAGTAAAATCAAAACCGTAACTCTCGTGAAAGAAAAAAAACGCGTATTTTTTTCCCTTTCCGAGAGGCACGGCCGTGACTCTCACGAAAGCACAACCGTGCCTCTCGCGGAAGCAAAACCGTGACTCTCGTGAAAGAAAAAAAAACAGAAAACGCGTTTTGTTTTTTCTTTTCCGAGAGGCACGGCCGTGACTCTCGCGAAAGCACAACTGTGCCTCTCGCGGAAGTTAAACCGTGACTCTCGCAAAAGCACAACCGTGCCTCTCGCGGAAGTAAAACCGTGACTCTCGCGAAAGCACAACCATGCCTCTCGCGGAAGTAAAACCGTGACTCTCGCGAAAGGAAAAAAAAAACAGAAAACGTGTTTTTTTTCATTTCCGAAAGGCACGGCCGTGACTCTCGCTAAAGCACAACCGTGCCTCTCGCGGAAGAAAACGGTGACTTTTCGCAAAAGAAAAAAAACGTGTTTTTTCACGTAAAAATTTTTTCCAAAATTTTTTTGGTCGAAAAGCTAAGGAAGACCGGGGGAAAACCAAAACGTCGAAAAAACCCGGAAAAACCCGTTTAAAAAGCCGAAAACGCGTGCGGAAAAATAAAAAAAATAAAATCTGGAGGGAGCGTCTAGAGCGCGACACGTGGCGAATGGCTGAGAGCGCGCCAAGTGGCGCTGATCGTTGCGAGGCTTCCAAGGAGCGCTCATTAACTAGTTGCTCCCAGGAAACGGCTCCAACAGTTCCGTTTGGTACCCTTCGGGCCCGAGGAAATATCATGGGCTCCCAGCCTCGGGGTGCTCCCCTGCTCCAATTTCAAAATATCAATTTTAAATATTTCAAAAATTCATAAAACAATTGTAGGTGTTCCCAAGAAATTTGATTACAACCTTTAAAAATTTCAGGTCCAAACTCTAAATGCACATTGAGAAACAAAAATGTGAAATCTAGCATGAATAGTGTCAAAAAAACAATAGCAACATTGACACTATTCACATTTGAATTTGTCTTTTTTTCATTCTAAATGTGCATTTGGAGTTTCGAACCTGAATTTTTTATGGGTTGTAGTCACATTCTTTATGAACACATGCAATTCTTTCCAGAATTTTTGAAACATTTAAAATTGATTTTTTAAAAATTGAAGCATGGAGAGCACCCCAAGGCTGGGAGCACCTGATATTTCCCCCTTTCGGGCCATTGGAAACAAAAAATGAAGATTACTTTCGGAAAATTTTGCTACGACACACTGAACTACTAACCCTGAAGTATTTTCTTGAATAACCACCCTAAAGTAAATTCTATTCTTTTGTACCATTACAATAACACTTTTCTTTGTCAAAACACATCGTGTGTGTAAGGTGTTGGGGAACGTAGTAATTTTAAAATTTTCCTACGCACACGCAAGATCATGGTGATGCATAGCAACGAGAGGGGAGAGTGTTGTCTACGTACCCTCGTAGACCGAAGCGGAAGCGTTGACGCAATGTAGAGGAAGTAGTCGTACGTCTTCCCGATCCGACCGATCCAAACACCGTGACTCCGGCACCTCCGAGTTCTTGGCACACGTTCAGCTCGATGACGCACCCCTAGCTCCGATCTAGCAAAGCTTCGGGGAGGAGTTCCGTCAGCACGACGGCGTGGTGACAATCTTGATGTTCTACCGGCGCAGGGCTTCGCCTAAGCACTGCAACGATATATTCGAGGTGGAATATGGTGGAGGGGGCACCGCACACGGCTAAGGAACGATCACGAAGATCAACTTGTGTGTCCATGGGGTGCCCCCTGCCCCCGTATATAAAGGAGCAAGGAAGGGAGGAGGCCGGCCCTAGGTTTGGGTGCGCCAGGGGAGTCCTACTCCCACCGGGAGTAGGATTCCACCTTTCCTAGTCCAACTAGGTCAAGGGGGGAAAGAGGGGAAGAGGGGAAGGAAGGGAGAGAGGGGCCGCGCCCCAAACCCCTTGTCCAATTCGGACTGGCCTTGGGAGGGGCGCGCGCCACCTCCTGGTCCTTCCCACTAAGGCCCATTGCTTCTTCCTCGTATTCCCGTAACTCCCCGGTACCTCCGAAAATACCCGAACCACTCAGAACCCTTCCGATGTCCGAATATAGTCGTCCAATATATCGATCTTTACGTCTCGACCATTTCGAGACTCCTCGTCATGTCCCCGATCTCATTCGGGACTCCGAACTACTTCGGTACATCAAAACTCATAAACTCATTATATAACTGTCATCGAAACCTTAAGCGTGTGGACCCTACGGTTCGAGAACAATGTAGACATGACCGAGACACGTCTCCGGTCAATAACCAATAGCAGGACCTGGATGCCCATATTGGCTCCTACATATTCTACGAAGATCTTTATCGGTCAGACCGCATAACAACATACGTTGTTCCCTTTGTCCATCGGTATGTTACTTGCCCGAGATTCGATCGTCGGTATCCAATAGTTCAATCTCGTTACCGGCAAGTCTCTTTACTCGTTCTGTAATACATCATCCCGCAACTAACTCATTAGTTGCAATGCTTGCAAGGCTTAAGTGATGTGCATTACCGAGAGGGCCCAGAGATACCTCTCCCACAATTGGAGTGACAAATCCTAATCTCGAAATACGTCAACCCAACATCTACCTTTGGAGACACCTGTAGTACTCCTTTATAATCACCCAGTTACGTTGTGACGTTTGGTAGCACCCAAAGTGTTCCTCCGGCAAACGGGAGTTGCATAATCTCATAGTCAAAGGAACATGTATAAGTCATGGATAAAAGCAACAGCAACATACTAAACGATCGGGTGCTATGCTAATGGAATGGGTCATGTCAATCAGATCATTCAACTAATGATGTGACCTTGTTAATCAAATGACAACTCCTTTGTCCATGGTTAGGAAACTTAACCATCTTTGATTAACAAGCTAGTCAAGTAGAGGCATACTAGTGACACTCTGTTTGTCTATGTATCCACACATGTATTATGTTTCCAGTTAATACAATTCTAGCATGAATAATAAACATTTATCATGATATGTAAGGAAATAAATAATAACTTTATTATTGCCTCTAGGGCATATTTCCTTCATAAGGTACGTCTCCGGTCTCCGCTGATGCAAAATTGCAACTACTGGTCTCAGGAAAATATTTGGTCAAGTCTCTACACAACAATGCAATCTCTTGGGACCTAGAGAAAGCTGGACATTTTTTTTTTGATCAGGTCTCTAGACAACAAGTTATCTGAGGTTCGTAAATTGCTCACTCCAAGCTCCTTTCGAGAGCCGTCATGCCACTGAAAATTCAGATGTTCCCTTGGCAAGCCTTTGCAACCGGACTCTCCACAAGGGTGAACCATAAACATCCACAAACGACAGGACCTGAGTGATGGTGATTGTGTGCTTTGCCTTGTGCTTGAGGACGTTAACCACATATTCTTCTCTTGCTCTTGGGCGCGTTTGCTACCGAGTTGACTTGGCGAAGGTTTAGGTTGCACCGAGGACCCAAGATCCTTTAGCTGCGTCCTCCGGTTGATTAATCCACTTTGGGGCGCTCAAAGTAGGGTCCGTTGGAGTCTTATTACTGCTTTTCGTGGATGTTATGATTATCTCCCAACAAACTTACCACCCAACATGTTATCTCTCGCCAACCTGTTGACTATATATACAGATCCAGTGTTGCGGCTCCCGCCAACAAAGTAGAAGACAGGACGCTGGCGGCAACTGCGTAAGGGAAACTTGGAGAGATCCAAGTCATCAACAGAAGAACTCTTTTTTTTTTTTTGAGATCAGAGTAGTACAGACTACTCAGAAGGAGCACTTAATTCGGCCAACATCAGGGATCGAAGACTCTGCGGAACATCTGCAATCACCAGCTGGTCACCTGTACTCCTGGTTAGAGCCGCCAAACCATGCGCCAACTCATTACACTTTCTCTTCACATACTGGGTTCTGCAAGCGGCAAATCTCTTCATCACATCTTTTATGTCCATGATGAGTCCATAGCGGTCCGAGCGGGGCGGAAGCTTTGAGTTTAATTCAGTAATGACGCTTTGATTGTCCATCTCGAGCACCACCTCCCCATTATAATATTTGCTCATTGTCATGAGCCCGACCAGGGCAGCTCTAGCTTCTGCCTCTTCTACACTGCTACAGACCGGCAGCTTTTTGCAGATTGAAAGATATACCAGACCTCTGTGGTCCCTGGCAATCACGCCGGCTGCGCACTCCCCAGTTACAGCTTTGAAAGCGGCATCACAGTTGATTTTGGCCGTTCCCCGGTTCGGCGCAGACCACTTGTCACCTTGGAGTGTTGGTCCCTCAAGGCGGGCACCTCCATCCACTCCCGCCTTCTTGGAAACGCCATGACTGTCATTGGTCCCAGCAGCTGACCTCAGGTCCTCCTCGTACTTCTGAAGAAACAGCACAGACCCCCTGATAGATTCTTTTCCATCATGGCGCATGCAGTCTTCCCTATGGTGCCAGCAGCGCCATAGGAGTAACAGTAAGTTGGCGCGCACCTCTTCGTTTTCCGCATCGAGGGCCATTTGTAGCCAGTCTGTTCCTGTATTTCTTAGCTTCTGCTCAGCCGGTAACACCCAGATCTTCCTCATTTCTGCTCTCAAGGCCCGACTTTTGGTGCAAGTTATGACTGCATGGTGTTCATCCTCCTCACCGTTTCCACAAATGCTGCATGTGGAATCCACTTCCAAGGTTCTCTTCCATTTATTTTTCTTGGTAGCCAGAGTATTTGTCGCAATCCTCCATGCAAAGATACGGACCTTACCTGGTACCTTTGCCTTCCAAATAAGGTCCCAAATGCTTCTATCATACGGTTCCTTGGTAGAACTCGAGGGATTCTGAGCCGACTGATCCTGTATGGCCGCGGCCAGCTTGTAAGCGCTTTTGACCGAGAAAACACCGCTTTTCTCATAATGCCAGGCAATACAGTCGCCTACCTCCGAGGTTGGAATGCTAAGTTTGCATATCTCATCAGCATCGAAGGGGTGGAAAATTTGTCTGATGAGCGTTTCATTCCATGCTTTCCTATCTGGTACCATGAGTTGGTTAACCCATCTGATCCTGGAGCGTCTCACAAACGCGGCTGTCATGAGGCCCTCCTTTCTCGGGATCCATTGATCCCTTTGGATCTGTATACTCTTTCCATCTCCCACCCTCCATATAAGCCCCTTCTTCAATAGTTCCAAGCCGAATTCAATAGCTCGCCACACCGGTGAGGCATCCTGTGCAAACACCGTATCCAACAGATTTCCATTTGGGTAGTATTTAGATTTTAGCACTCTCGCACACAGACTATCTGGCTTTTGCAGGAGCCTCCAACCTTGCTTGGCCAGCAGTGCTTTGTTAAACAAATGCATGTCTCTAAAGCCAATGCCCCCGGCTCTTTTTGGTTTTGTCATACGATCCCAAGACATCCAATGTACCTTTCTCTGTCCCTTCGCGTCCCCCCACCAGAAGTCCCTAATCATTTTCTCGTATTTGTCACAAAAACCTTTGGAGAGCAAGAATACACTCATGGTGAAAGTTTGGAGAGCCTGCACAACTGATTTCACATGAACTTCTTTTGCAGCAAAGGACATAAACTTCTCAGACCAATCGCTGCATCTCTTACCGAATCTATCCAATATAGGCTGGAACTGATCCTCCTTCATCCTCCCCTCGGGCGTAGGTAAGCCTAGGTATTTACTTTCGAAAGAGACCGAAACCACACCCAGGATGTTCTTAATTGCCTCTCTTCTGTCCGGTGGACATATTTCGCTGAACAGTAGGGAGCACTTGTTAGAGCTGAGAAGCTGCCCGGTGCACCTTTGAAAAGTATCCAACACTTTCTTGATCGTTGCGGCTTGTTCTGGTACCGCTTTAAATTGTATCATACTTGCTACTCATTTCAATCTATATTACTTATTGCTCAAACGGATGTATTTAGAACTGAAATACGTCTAGATTTACATGTTTCATCAACAAAATAATATGAATCAAACGGAGTACTTCATTTGGGAGGTTGCATACTCGTTTTTTAGAGAAAAGGCGCCGGCCGAGTCTGAGAAGAGCTCGAACCTAGCCTGACTTCAAATTAACAAAGTCATCAACCGGCCAGGATTACAAAGGCACCATGATACAGATGAAATGCAAAGCAAAGCGGAATGAAAGATACAAGGCACTAGGTAGAACATCACAATGGCAACAGTAGAAATACTGATGCCGACGACCAGTACACGCCTACACCAACTAGCCAACTAAGAGCACGGAAGGAGGGCCACACCAAGCAAGTATCGAGCGCCGCATGCATCCACAGGCCAAACATGGGCAACACTTGAGCTGTCTCCACCGTCGCAAAGGGCCACTACCCTGTCACCCAGGCTCCATGAGTGTCGCACCGACGAACAGCAGAATGCCTACCGCAAAGCCCAACTCAAGGTGTCCAGCTGCCATAGGAGAAGCAGACCAAGTTGACCAGCAGACCACAGAGGACCAACCAGACGAGCACCAAGCTGGCGGTGGCAGCAAGGAGCCATGGACGCGAGCTGTCAAACGAAGGCGCACACCAATGGAGAAGACCGAAGAAGGCATCACTATGCACCGGGCGAAGCCGAGCAAGAAGTAGCAGGAAGACTAGGCCGTCATGCTTCGGAGCCAAGCCACCAGCCACTCCATCCCCAAGAGCAAATCTCGGTCGCCGCCTTCAAGAAGGAGCACACCACCGAGGTGCCATCGACGCCCAAATCAGGGGAGTGCCAATTTTCGCCGGAGCTCAAGGGGGAGGCGAAAGGGAGAGGAACCACCCCAAAGCCTCCAATAAGGGGATCGGCGCCAAGACATCGACTTTGGGGGGCCACCGCGCCGGCCAGGGGTTTCCCCCGGATCCTCGCCCAAACGCCAGATCTGGCCAGCAATCACCAAGATATGATGACCGCAGCCGTCGGGGACCGGCGCTGGCACGAAACAGAGCAGATCGGGCAGCACCGAAGCTTCTCCAAGGTGGACGGCAGCCAGCGAGGCGCCACCGCATCACCGACGTCTGTGACCACTACGCTGCCCGCGCAGCCGTGAGGGCCGCCCACCAGCACCAGGCCATGCCATGCGCCACCAGCCGAGGCCGCCGCCCCGGGAGCCGCAACCCTCCACCCAGGGAGGAGGCGCCAGATCCCCGCCGGCACCTTCATCGGGGCCGCACGCGAGCGCCGGGAGCCCCTTTGGCAGCGGCGGAGGGGAGGAAGCGCGGCGGCGGCGCTAGGGTTGCTCCCGAGTCGCCTCAGAGGAGACGGCGGGGGGTGGGGGATACTCCATGGTTTATTCATGTAAGTTGGCAACCCCCAACCTTTTGCTTTATATCGTTTCAGATCCTTGCTTTAACTGCCTTGGCCCCGTTAGGGCATGGCTAATGGTCCACCCTCAGCAGCTGCCTCACGAGTTCCACGTCAGATGCAAGCATATGTGGACAAGTCTGGGCAAACATGCAACAGCTTGCGGAGGCAAGGTGCATCTTGCAGAGGAATCGACCACTCCATGGAAAAAAGAGTGATCCTCATAGAAAAAGAACGAGAGAGAAAGAGAGTGGCCCAAATTTCTTAAATGTACTTCCATTTGAAGAGATGTGGCTCCATCGAGGCTGCCACATGACATCACCTACATTGGATGAAAATTTTCTATGTCATAGCCTGAGTTGACGTGGCACATGAGGGCATATACAATGGTGGCATATGGATACATATGCCCCATAACAAAAAGTAATTTGAAGCACCTATATTAATTTTTTCTCTCCAATGCAATCTATCACTAGTGGGTCTCACTAAAAAGTAAAAAATAAAGACTCTAGTATACATGCATCTCTACTTTTTACTCCAATCTTTTCAGCTTTTGTCACCGGATCATATTTTTTCTTTTCAAGCACCCGCCTCCTATAGAGGATCCCGCTTCCCTATCCGAACCTATTTTACGTCATATCCGATCCTACATGGCATGCGAAGCATCACCTTGAGGCTATGCATTATACATGCCCTGAGACCACTACTAGGTGATGCCTCCATGGTACATCATGCCCTTATGGTATTTGTAATTTAAAGTTGACCTTTGCTTGTGTGCCCGCTCTAAATAAAAGGTTACCGGTCTCCTCACAAACAAAAGGGCTTCCCTGGCACTCGTTGAGTTTTTTTAATCCCAACTACATGAACCATGTTGGTTAGAACCCAGATAGTATAGGACTTGTGACCACATAAAGAGGATGATCTTGTCGATTAGCAGTTTAGCAAATACTCTCTTTGTTCGCAATTATAAAATGTTCTAACTTTCTTTGAATCCAATGTATCTAGGCGTGTTTCAATGTATTTGTTCACTCATTTAGGAGAAAGGCATTTTGGAGGCCGAGCTCTATGGAGGCCTTTATTTTTAAAAATTTCAAATTCAAACTTTTATAGTTCAAAAAGTTCTAAAAAAATATGCATGTATGTAAGGATGTAACTCACATGTGTGTAAAAATTAATGATGAAACACCTTGAGTTGCGACCTGTAAAAAAAGACAAATTCATGTCTTGGGAGGATGAATAGTATAATGTGTTAAACAGTCCCAGATTTGTCTTTTTTGCACAACGCTCATTTTAATGTATTTTGAACTGAAAATTTACATACATGTGTGTTATGCCTTCATGTACATCTGTATTTTGCAGAATTTTTTGAAATGTAAAATATAAATTTCGATGAAATTTCAAATTTAAATTTGAAGGCCTCACTGGAGGCCGAGCTCGAAAAGGGATTTTCGCTCATTTAGTCGTTATGTAGTCAATACTGATTGAAAATATCTTACAATTATAAGCGGAGGGATAGTAGCAATCAGCACCACAGATCACAATACGTCCATGTGTTGGACAATTTTGGCTACTCTTCATCGACCCTACGTACGTCGTGAAGTACGAGTAACATATTTCATCGGTATCACGCGATGTACATATAACTATGGCTTTTTAATTGTATAAAAGTGTTATATGTATAAAGGCTGTCGTGAATAAAAATAGATACTAATACACAATGCTAGAAAGAAATAAAACAAATGTCAGTCTAAGGCCATCGACAATTATAACGGAGAAGCTCCTTCGCACGCGAGCGTTGGAACGAGCAATTTGCTTCCACTCTTTGTTGGTAGTCAAGTAAGGAAGGGTACACCCACGACTGCTTTTCCGGTCTAGGTCGTAGCGTATATTACTACCCACTGGGACTTCTCCCTCCTCCAGTGTCGCTCCCGCGAGTGACCAGGAGAGGGAACCCTAGCCGCCGGCCCCAGCTCGCCCCCTTCCTTCACCCTCGCCGTCGCCGGCCCTCGCTGACGAGTGAAGCCCGGTCGGCCTTGGCGGCGACGGGGCATCTCTTCCCCCCACGAGGACAGCCGACGCGGACGGTGGTGTTGGGCGGCGGCGCTGCGTTGGCGAGGGGTGCATCGGCTCGGTGGCGGGCAATGCTGGCAGAGCCGACGTCGGGTGCTGTGGTGAAGGGTCTTGTGAGGGTGGATCCCGTGCGTTGCGCCTAGAGATGTGGCGGCGGCCACATGCGTGTGGCACTCCTATTGCCTTGCGACGGGTGGCAGGGGTGGATGCGGAAGGGCGCCACCCTGGTCGCGGGGGTGGCGGACGCAGGGCTTGCTCCCAGGACTCTCGACCGGTCCTCGGAGCGGATCTAGAAGCTGGTGATCCCCCCCTCGCGCCCCTTCTTTCCTCGCAAGCCCATGTTACCAGCATCCTTCGGCACGTCGGATCTGGTGGCTGGATGAGGGTGGTGGTTGGTGGCTCTGGATTGGGGAAAACCCTTGGCTGGCTGTTGTGGCCATGATGCCGGTGGCGCTCTAGGCGTCGCTCTCCTTCCCGAAGGCGGCATCGAGATCCTCCACTGCCCTCTTCCTCCATGGTCCGGGTGAAAACCCCAAAACCACAATTGGGTGGCGACGGCGCTCTGGTGTAGTTGGACTTCTTAAAGGCGCCACCTTTGGACTGTGGCGTGGTGGTCGGGGTTGCGGCGAGGTGGGTGGACTACCGGATTTCTACAGTGGGGGCTCTCGCTTGGCTGCTTGCAGTTGATGTGACCCTTGCCGCCGGCCGTGACGAAGTATGGAGCATCGCTACGCACAGTGCGAGGTAGATGTCCTCTCATTCTCTCCGCGGCAACCTATTGGTCATGTTCCTTTCACTTGAAGGTGAGTGTTTTTGCTTGCCGACGACGTGGCGTCCTCCGATCCAGGACGAGAAGGCAAGGGTGCCTTCTTTGGGGGCAGAGACGGATGCGGGCCAACTATGGTTGGACTAATGGAGTTGATGGAGCACGGTCCTCCAACAGAGGTTGCTCCCTAGTCCTTGTCGTGTCGTCTGCAGTATCTTGTTCGTCGAGAGCCTCGATGCTAAAGCCTCGCTTGGGCATTCAAACTTTGTTGGTGGATCTTTCGGTATTTCGTACCTTTGTTGTTTTTTTATGTCTCTTTGTTTGTTTGTTTTCCTTTTGAACTTGGATCTGTCTGATCGATGTTGTGGTGGTTGCTTTATAATATAAAATCGAGGGAAATTTTTTTTTGTCATTATTACTACCTCTATGAAGGTAGTAACATAGAGTAGTAACATATGCATGTTACTAGTCTAAGGTTCTTCCCACTATGACTAGCCTAAAGCACTGACCAATAACGCTATAGAAAACTAAATTCACCAAATTGTATATACATGTCATTTAGCACAACATTGCTCATACCACTATAACCAACACTGATATAGCCTACTATTTGAAACTTTGATTTTGGGTGTTGCTTACTCATCAAAAAGTACGAGCCACAAGGAGAACATGATGAAAGTTCACATGGTCACATCCCTTAGCCATACAACAATAGCGAACAACAAATTTTGAGATAGAACCTGAGCTTTCCCAAGAATGCACCTCCAAACAAGTTTTTTTCAGACCTGATATTACATAAGTAACAGTATTCAACAGGACAAACCATACTTCTATGTCTATATCTATATCTATACCTACTAATAAATCAAGGTGCGTTTCTTCGATTTTTTTCATCCGTTCACCATCGAAAAGATTTTTCCCTATTCGAGGTGGTACTAATTTTTGTCCATTTGTCTATTAGAAAAGTAAAAAAAACGCAGAATTTCATACATGGGCCGCCTGCAATGTGGCCCAGCAAAGCCAGGCTAGTTATTTTCGTCCCCACGCAGGTGTGAAAACCCTATTTATCACGAAAAGCATCAAATAGTCACAAATTCTCACAGGGCGACCAAGCTGGGTTGAACAGTTTTTTTTATTTTGTGTTATGTTTCTATTTTTCTTTTTTCTGTTTCTTTCTCTTTGTCTTTCCTGTTTTTTTTTCTTTTTTCCTTCAAGTTTATTTTTCTTTCTTCCTTTTTTTAAATTCAAAAAAGTTCATAATATCATAAAAATTTGTTTTTTTAATTTTCGGAATTTTAAAATATATTCCGTTTCGAAAAATGTTCACAATATTAAATCTTTGTTCTCATTCCAAAGTAGTCACAAATTCGAACAGGGCTCCCAACCTGGGCTGAACCATTTTCTTTTTTGTTGTTCTGTGTTATGTTTTTATTTTTATTTTTCCATTTCTTTCCTGTTTATTTTGTCTTTTTTTCCTTTGAAGTTTATTGTTATTTGTCCATTTTTTTATAATATTAGAGAAATAAGATTTTCTTAAAAAATTTCATAATATTAGAGAAATAAGATTTTCTTAAAAAATCTTTGGAAATTTAAAATATATTTCATTTTGAAAAATGTTCAGAACATTAAATCTTTGTTCTCATTCCAAAACTGGTTCAGATTTTAAAAAAAGTTTCATTTTTTCTTTGTTTTTTGCGAAAAAAAATTAGATTCACCAAAAAGAATTGCATTTCAAAATGTTCCAAATACAAAATATTTTTATTTTAGTGAAACACATTTTAAAAAATTGTTCTGAATGTTCAAAATATGTTTCCTTTTAAAAAATAAAAAAATTAAAAATGTTCATGTTATTATAAAAGGTTCATTTTTTCAAATAAAATTATGAATTTCGAACATTTCAAATTTTGTTGTGTATTTCTGAAAATGTAGAAAATTTTAAAAAATCTTTGGGATTTTCAAACTTATTCATGTTTTGAAGAATATTGAGCAATTTATATTTTCTTTAAGTTCAAAAAAACAAAAATTGTTTCTAATATGACGTTGGAGTATGATCTTAAAGGTTTGAGCGGGCCATTGGTTGGTATGACTCGTTTCTTCGAGTGGCTAGCAACACGTAGTTGGGTCTTTGAGGGCATGATTTCGATCCTTCAACTCATCATTTTTTAGATTTTTTTCGCGCCTTACAAACACATGTCATGTTGGAGCCTACGAGTGTGCTGGTCAATACATGAACTGATGTGCATCCCACACGCTATTTTACACAACTAGCGTCATATAGTAGCCCCACGCAGTTGGCCCAAGAAAAAAATTGCTCCCTCGGACGGCTCAAATCATACATCATACATTCTTAAGAAGTTGATTCCCACTACTAGCAATTCTTTCAACATGCACACCGTCCACATCAGCATAATGCCACGTCAGCATTCCATTTGCAAACACCAAATCACCAACCAATCGGCTGATTCAATTTCCTACACGTTGGACGTACACCGCCACGTCTTGATTTGGTGCACTGGGATGCCGAGCGGCCGAGCCAGACATGGGTTGTATAGCTTCCTTTTTTTTGCGAAATGTATAGCTTCCTTCTTCACACGTTAATTAATTATAGCCAATGTCTGCCGTCCCGAGAGGCCAGCCGTCGTGCTGTTGTTCATCTTCTTTCTAGCATCAGTTCCTTCGTCTCCTTAATTAATTATCCTCCTTGCTCTTCGTGACCTTGATTAATTATCCTCCCGCGCAGCGCCTGGTATTTCAGCACTCATCCTCTCCGATTAGTTTCCTTGTGCTTCACCTCCCTCCACGCTTTTATCAAGACGACGATCTTCTCCCTTCGAGTTCTGTCATAACAAGGTTGATCCCATCTTCCGGAAGTAGATTTTTAGATCAATCCATCCATCTACTCTTTCTTGATTTCTCCTGATTAATGATTATAACGTTTCTTGATTATATTTTGCCACACTGCGGCAACTTGCACCTAATTTGCCATCGCTCCTACAGAGCCCGCGGGGTCGACAGCGTGGAGTGCATCCACTCGGACTACGGCCACAGCCGTTCCGTCGTCAAGATGCTCTGGTCCGTCCAGTCCATGTGTCACTACACATAGTACCGTCTGCACGGTGTTCCTGCATGATACGGCATGGAGGACCATTTGCTCCCCTTGCTGGTAGGTTGGTACAAGGCCCACTTCTGCCACGGGCCGCTACTGCGGCAACATCTTCTTCCCCAGCGTCGGCAACTCAAACATCACCAAACAGGGCGTCATGGGTGGCATCTCCATCCCCTCCGCTACGGCAAGGATATGGCCGAGGATGTTGACGAGCAGGCGTTCCTCGGGGCCAACAATGGTGAGCTGTTCCATCTCTGCTGCGCGGGGATAGAGCTCGCTGTGATGACATCCGGCTGGTACGTGGTAGAGGCCGAGGCGGAGGCAAAGACGACCTCATCATTGTTGCCAATAAGGCCATGGTACCTGCTCCAACTTTCTCCTACTTACCATCGTGAGGTCACTAAGCAATTAGTAATAGGAAAAGCTCTCTTCAGAACCACATGGCGCACTGTGATTTTTCAAAGTTATCCCATGGAGGCCTATGTATGCACTGACCAAGTTAAGGTGTTCATATTGTTTTAATCTCCCAAAGCATTGTTGGAGTTGTGTCGAATATTGTGTACAAGGTAGGTTACAGTTGGACTTGTGGTTGTATTGTGTTTACATAGTATATGTAGTCGTGTCCTAATAGGACACTCGTATCCTAGGCCTCTCATATATAGTGGGGGTAGACACACGATGTAACCTATGCCAACATAATAGCGCAGGCGCGCAAGGGAGAGCCGGCGGCGTGTGCTGGCGCCCGGGTGGCCGGTGTGCGGTATTGTGACGGTGTCACGGGGAGGAGCGCCCGTAGTCAGGCCCCGAGGATGTAGCCATATCGGTGAACCTCGTTAAGAAATCTCGGTGTCGTGCTCGTGTGATTGCTTGGCCCTCGGATGATCGACGGTATGCCTCGAATTTATTCTAACAAGTGGTATCAGAGCAAGATTCGATTTGAGGCTGCGGTTGTTGATCTAGAGGTAGTGCCGAATTCGTCAAGATGGATCGTCATCGGTGCATGCTTGGCGAGAAAGTTCTACACGTGGTTCGGCTGGATTGGATAGCCATGTCCTAGAAGCAATCGATGAAAGGGTTTGGAAATCGGCGAGTTGGCGCAAGCGTCGGCGGCGGAACGTGCAGAAGCCTGGAGAAGATCGAGCGCTCGATCCGGTCGAGCGAGGCGGCTGCCGTACAGGCGGATGCGCATTGCGTGGACAAGGCTGGAGGAAATATGCCCTAGAGGCAATAATAAAGTTATTATTTATTTCCTTATATATCATTGATAAATGTTTATTATTCATGCTAGAATTATATTAGCCGGAAACATAATACATGTGTGGATATATAAACAAACAGAGTGTCACTAGTATGCCTTTACTTGACTAGCTCGTTAAGCAAAGATGGTTAAGTTTCCTAACCATGAACAAGGAGTTGTTATTTGATTAACGAGGTCACATCATTAGTTGAATGATCTGATTGACATGACCCATTCCATTAGCTTAGCACCCGATTGTTTAGTATGTTGCTATTGCTTTCTTCATGACTTATACATGTTCCTATGACTATGAGATTATGCAATTCCCGTTTACCGTAGGAACACTTTGTGTGCCACCAAACGTCACAACGTAACTGGGTGATTATAAAGGTGCTCTACAGGTGTCTCCAAAAGTATTTGTTGGGTTGGCGTATTTCAAGATTAGGATTTGTCACTCCGAATGTCGGAGAGGTATCTCTGGGCCCTCTCGGTAATGCACGTCACATAAGCCTTGCAAGCATTACAACTAATAGGTTAGTTGTGAGATGATATATTACAGAACGAGTAAAGAGACTTGCCGGTAACGAGATTGAACTAGGTATTGGATATCGACGATCGAATCTCGGGCAAGTAACATACCGATGACAAAGGGAACAACGTATGTTGTTATGCGGTCTGACCGATAAAGATCTTCGTAGAATATGTAGGAGCCAATATGGGCATCCAGGTCCCGCTATTGGTTATTGACGTGAGACGTGTCTCAGTCATGTCTACATTGTTCTCGAACCGTAGGGTCCGCACGCTTAACGTTACGATGACAGTTATTATGAGTTTGTGCATTTTGATGTACCGAAGTTAGTTCGGAGTCCCGGATGTGATCACGGACATGACGAGGAGTCTCGAAATGTTCGAGACATAAAGATTGATATATTGGAAGCCTATATTTGGACATCGGAATCGTTCCGGGTGAAATCGGCATTTTACCGGAGTACCGCGGGGTTACCGGAACCCCCCCGGGGGTTATTGGGCCTTAATGGGCTTTAGTGGAGAAGAGAGACGGCTGCCAGGAGGTGGCGCGCGGCCACCCTTGCCCTAGTCCGAATTGGACAAGGGAAGGGGGCGCGGCCCCCCTCTCCTTCCTTCTCTCTTCCTCCTCCTCCCCCTCTTGTCCTAGTTGGAATAGGAAAGGGAGGGGCAAACCTACTTGGAGTAGGTTTACCCCTCCTTGGGCGCGCCTCCCTCTAGGCCGGCCCTCTCCTCCTCCCCTCCTTTATATACGGGGGCAGGGGGGCACCCTAGGAGACACAAGTTGATCTTCGTGATCGTTCCTCAGCCGTGTGCGGTGCCCCCCTCCATCATATTCCACCTCGGTCATATCGTTGCAGTGTTTAGGCGAAGCCCTGCGTCGGTAGAACATCATCATCATCATCACGCCGTCGTGTTGACGAAACTCATCCCCGAAGCTTTGCTGGATCGGAGCCCGGGGAACGTCATCGAGCTGTACGTATGCCAAGAACTCGGAGGTGCCGGAGTAACGGCGCTTGGATCGGTCGGATCGGAAAGATGTACGACTACTTCCTCTACGTTGCGTCAACGCTTCCGCTTCGGTCTACGAGGGTACGTAGACAACACTCTCCCCTCTCGTTGCTATGCATCACCATGATCTTGCGTGTGCGTAGGAATTTTTTTGAAATTACTACGTTCCCCAACAAAGGCGAGGCCCAAGCTAGCAAGGCCGGCGAGTGGGCTGGGCTAGCGGAGCTGTAGCTGGGCTGCGGTGGAAGGCTGGACGGCCAGACCTAGGTGATGGGTGACTTTTGTTCACGTGTACGTGTGCGTAGCTGAGTTGCGTTGTGGAGCCGAAGGAATAAGCCATTGTGGAGATTTGTTTGAAATAAAAATACGGCACAAAGGCTTAGTCAAATCGTGATGCTTTCATGGAAAAAGTAAAGAAAAAGAAAGCCCAACTACAGACATATGATGAATCAGGAGTTGATATGATTTGGTATGTTCGCACGGGAAGGCTATGGGGACTTTGCTTTGGTTTCTTTGTTGGTACACATTTGTGCACGGATGATGGTGGTCACGGTGATGGCTTGAGGAGTCTGGAATGTGTCTGCAGTCGGGGAAGTTTGGCTGGGTCAGACTGACATTGATGGATCGACGCGAGTCGGTTGGTACAGAAGACAGTGCTGGAATCGGCGACGACTACATAGGTGCGTGATGCTGATGGTGACCGACTTCTGTGGCATGAAAACACATGGCGCAGGTCCGAGGGCTTGTGTGACTTCGACAAGACTATGGCGCAGGATTGATTCAAGGTGGTGTATACACGGAGCTTGAAGTCGATGAGGCGCAGGGGTGGACTGATCATCTACCATGGAGTCATGTTGAAGGTGGAGCTGGATTGAGGGGCCATGGTGTAAGGATCCAGAGAATCGAAGCCTATTCAGCGGATGTGAAAAGCGAGTGACATGCAGTTCGGACTGGAGCCCAGTGGTTTGATGGAAGCGTGAAACTCGTCATCGGTCGGTGATGATCGGTGGTACTCTGCAGTGGGGGTTGAGTGGTGTGGGTTCGCGACCCTTGAGACTCGACCGGGACAACAGAAGCTCGACGTAGTAATAGCGGCGAGGCGTGCTGTATGCACGGGACATGGAGACGGACCAGGGCTCTGGTGGTCATACATGTGGTAAGACAAGTGCGAATTTGACTCGGGATGACAACAAGCAATGGTGAAATTCTTTCAAGTTTCAGACAGGCGGTCAAGGAAGAGCGGTGATGTTGAGTTTAGGTAACTCTTATGTATGACACCCAATATGTGAGTTGTTCATTTTCACGCAGGTCAGTGATCATTGTGTGATGGCGTTGGACTGATACTCTGGAAGTTGGAAGCACAAAATAGAGTAACAAGGAACTTAATTTTTCTCGAGTGTTGACTGTGGTCAAGAAAAGAAGGGACTATAAGTTGCAGGTGGAGTCATATGGAGTCTTTGAAGTAGCAGCGGTTCTCATGGGATATGCTCAAATCCAATGTACATGGAAGTTTGACGCATGAACAAATTCAAGGTGGTGGAGAATATTCGCCAAGGTGAAGTTTGTTGGAGTTGTGTCGAATATTGTGTATAAGGTAGGTTACAGTTGGATTTGTAGTTGTATTTTGTTTACATAGGATATGTAGTCGTGTCCTAATAGGGCACTTGTATCCTATGCCTCTCATATATAGTGGGGGTAGACACACGATGTAACCTATGCCAACATAACAGCACAGGCGCGCAAGGGAGAGCCGGCGGCGTGTGCCGGCGCCCGGGTGACCGGTGTGCGGTATTGTGACCACTACTAGAAAAAGGGCTAAAGATGAAATTAACACTAATGGCGCACTGTACATGTGGTGCGCCATTACTAAATATTAATGGCGCACCATGTGTTGGTGCGCCATTAGTGTGCAAATACTAATGGCGCATCACATCCACGGTGCGCCATTAGTAAATTTGTTTTTTCAAAACTACTAATGGCGCACTGTGGGAGTGGTGCGCCATTACTAGTTGTGCGCCATTAGTAATTATGTTTCAAAAAAATTCAATTTTTTTTATTTTTATTTTTTAAACTACTAATGGCGCATTGTGGGAGTGGTGCGCCATTACTAGTTGAACTAGTAATGGCGCACCATCCCACGATGCGCCATTAGTAATTTGGCCCAAACATTCCCCCGAATGCACCCCCTGGACCGCCTTTTCAGTTTCAGAAAAAGTAAAAAAAATGATAGAAATGTCAAAAAAAAAATGAGAATAAGATTCCCATGTGATATGTGGTCTAGTTGTTAGCAAAATTTACAAACATGAATTTTCGACTTTTTGCATAATCTCTCGAGAATTTGTAAAATTGGGCATAACTTTTGCATACGAACTCGGATGAAAAAGTTTTTTATATGAAAAATCATCTACTCAAAAAGTTACATCCGAATTTAGTCGGGGAACCCCGTTAAACATTTTCAAAATCCTTAAAAACCTAATAGAAAAAAAGATAAGGATATTTTAAGATCTGGAGAGACAAAAAAATTCAAACTTACTAATGGCGCACCTGCCCATGGTGCGCCATTACTATCTTCCCGCCTTCCAAATTCAAAATAAGTCAAAAGAATAAAAAAAGAGTTACTAATGGCGCACCTGCCCATGGTACGCCATTAATATCTTCCCGCCTTCGAAATTCAAAATAAATCAAAAAAATAAAAAAAAAGTTAGTAATGGCGCACCTGCCCACGGTGCGCCATTACTATGCCGTATATATGGCTGGGCGTGGTCCTCTCCTCCGTACCTCTTCATTCTTCTCCTCCACTCCACCTCTCCTTCACTCCATCTCCTCCTCTCCTCCACTCTATCTTCCCTTCTCTCCTCCACCATACTACCCCACTCCTCTCCGGCGACCTCCTCCTCCCTCCTTTCCTCCCCTCCCCTCCTCTCACGGTTTCTCCTCCCTCCTCTCCGGTGAGCTCCTCCTCCCTCCTCTCCGGTGAGCTCCTCCTTCCTCCTCTCCGGTGAGCTCCTCCTCCCTCCTCTCCTCCCATCCCCTCATGGTTTCTCCTTCCTCCTCTCCGATGCTCCGGTGAACTCCTCACCGGCGACCTCCTCCTCCTCTCCGGCTCTCCGGCGATGTAGGTGAGCGCCTCTCCGGTGACCTCCTCCTCCTCCTCTCCGGCAAAAGAACATGGCAAAAGAACGTACAAGATCCAAAAACAGGAACAAACTTTGAAATAATATCGTGCCAAAAAAGGAGCAAAAAAACGAGCAAAAAATGGGCAAAAAAAATCACGATCCAGATCCAAATTCAAAATTCAAAAATAGCAATGGCGCACGGTGGGGGTTAGACGGTGCGCCACTACTATTTTTCCGCCTTCAAAATTCAAAAATACTAATGGCGCACCAGTGGCCTATACTAATGGCGCACCAGTGGCCTATACTAATGGCGCACCGTGGCCTATACTAATGACGCACCAGTGGTGCGCCATTAGTAAAAAATACTAGTGGCGTGATACTAATGGCGCACCAGTGATGCGCCATTAGTAGGCAAAACTGGTGCGCCATTAGTAGCCCTTTTCCTAGTAGTGGACGGTGTCACGGGGAGGAGCGCCCGTAGTCAGGCCCCGGAGATGTAGCCATATCGGTGAACCTCGTTAACAAATCTCGGTGTCGTCCTCGTGTGATTGCTTGGTCCTCAGATGATCGACGGTATGCCTCGAATTTATTCTAACAAGCACTGCAATCGAAATTGAATTGATCATAGTAGAAGATTATTTGGTGCAGATTTTCAACTATTGTTGCAGCTCAATTGTCATAAACAATTTTCTATATGGTCTCGCTAGAAATCCAATAAGAAAATCATGCTCTTCCACTTTTCATAGAATCTACACATATGGATTGAATTGATTCCTTTTTTGGCATGTCTCGGCTTAATTGTCATTGCAACGGAGTATATCATTTTTGGCAGATCTCAGTTCAAATCCAATGTGCCGACTAAACCATTGGTGAAATAATTAAATCTTCTCCATGTATCTATGATTTTTTAGGACATAATATAATAGACTGAGCATTTAGTTTACATGTACTCAAATTCCCTTTAGTTTATTTGTATAGGTGATGAGCTTCTTATTTTATCACTACCTTCCTCTGATTTTCTCTCTGTATATCATCGTGTAAAATATTTCTATTTATGTCAGACTTTCAAACTATTATATTTTCTGTTATCCCTATTGTTTTATTATTTGTCTGCATATTTTTCTTTCCAATTTGCATTTTTGGTGATAATCTATATCTCTTATATAATGTGATGAATGATATATATTATTAATCCAAATATTGATGTTTATACAACCAAATCTCATTGAAATATATTGCAACAGGTTCCGCCGCAACGCGCGGGGCATCATCTAGTAAAAAAAATTATGGGCACATGAGTGCTAACACAATCAAAGAGAATAAACCATAATAAAAAAGGGACATATGTCTGGTTATTCGCTAAATATGCTAATGAAACGGGATTTATGCGCTACAATTAGTAATCCATCCGGCTACGTCGTGATAAGAGAGAGTGGTCAAAGCAACTGTGCCTCGAAGGTAACCACATAGCTACCAAATGAGGAGGCAACCACAACCCTGAGATAGAGGCGGACCAGGAGGATAAAAAGGCACGCGTGGATTGTTGCCGCCACACCGATTAACCCCACCACTATCAAGATCTGGCGGGACAAACATGACCCACGAGAAGACCACAACTCCTTTCTCTCTATCGTACTGCTGTGGGGATTGTTTTTGGTGGACACATCAATTATCTCCCCCATTGTTTCTCGCAAAGAAATATCTCTTCCGTTGCAATGCACGGGCACATGTGCTAGTTTCTCCTAAACAAAATAAACAACATTACACCGACCACAAGACTGTCACAAGCGATAGAGACCCAATACCTTAAACAGAATCACATAGGCTACAACCAAAAAACAAAGTCGTCAACACATACGTATCACGTTACTGCTCACGGTTCTCAATCTAGCTTGATCATCTTAGGCTTCTGCTGCCACCATCCCCTTTGCACCTCCACACAGCATGAAACAATGCCCACTGTGAATTGCTCCTTGGTGGTGTCGACCTGGTCTGTAAATGCATCGACCACCTTGCGCCAGAGGCGACGAATTTTATCCCAAACCTATTCGTGCAGCAGTACTAAATAGTCAGTCCTGTCAACAAAAACCTCTACACTAATTGTACTATGATCAAGTTTTCAATGCATCTTGTTTCTTAATTGTGCCAGTGCATTCAATGTTTGAAAAAAAATAGAATTAATTCAACCTCCAGATGTTTTAAAAAATAGATCCTTAGCTACACTTAAACATGAAATCATCGGCGGAACACAAAAACATCGCTCTTGTCTCTAGGTTTGGGGCATGGTTCCACTTAAAATTCAGAATTTTCTGTTACCAAAAGTACAAAATAGCTAACATACTGATAAGTCAACATCCCAGAATGGAACACAAGCATAACGGACAACCGAGTTCTTTGATTAGAAATCTCTTACCAATTTGGCCGCATAAGCCAAGTGCTCAAACGTCCGGACATGCAAAGGTTTCAAGACCTCATGCTTAGCTTCAGGATTTGTTATCTTCAAATACCGCTTACTGTTACTTTTTCCTTCTTTCACTTCTGGGTCTTCCTACAACGAGGACGAATCATGCGAATGGAAGAACTTACATTTCATTTCAAAAATAAGAAGGAAATCGTTATAAACAGACTGCCATAATGCAAGTGTGCATTTCCTCTAAAAGTCATAACAGAGTCTACTGATGATCAGCACCCTTTTCTTTCACTTTTGAGTCTTCCTACAATGAGGACGAACCATGCAAATGGAAGAATTTATATTTCATTTAGAAAAAAGAGAAGTAAAAAGTTATAAACAGACTACCTTAATGACAGGGTACATTTGCTCTGAAAATGGATGTCCCTGATGATCAGTCATAACAACAGAGTCCACCTTATGACCAGCTCCCTCTTCTATTTCTTCTGGGTCTACCTACAACGACGACGAACCATGAAAATTAAAGAACTTATATTTCATTTCAAAAGTAAGAAAGAAAAAGGTTATGAACAGAATACCTTAATGACAGGCTGAATTTGCTCTGAAAGTGGATGTTCCTGATGATCAGTCATAATAGAGTCCACCTTATCAAGCAATACCTTGCGTTGTTCTGCTTGAATCCATGAATGATTGGTCCTATTGTCAAAGAGGACCACCCTATCTTCGCACAACCTCATCATCTCCTATGAAGATTAAATGGCTCACAACGTTTCATTTTGAGTCAATAAAATCGACCCTTTGTCTGAACTTTTTTTTTTTTGACAAAGAGTGCACTAAATGCGTTTTGATGCGAAGAATCGTGCAAATACGAGACGGTATTGTTGGAAAACATGTAATCCTGTCACGTAGGTTTTTGCTTTCTGCAAATAAACCTGACCATGTAGCGTGAGCGTGTTCACGTCCTGGTCGGAGTAGTAGCTAGGTAGGCTTGCACGTTGCTACATCTAGCTCGTGGGATGGCACGAGCAACGGCTGTAACGGCGGAGCCTTGTGCGTGGTCAAGGGACGTGGGATGGCACGTCCGCATAGCTTGGTCATGGCGCAAGATTAGGATCAATCTGGTAGTCAGTTTTGAGCTGTTAAATAAACGGAGAAACAGAAAAGCTGCAGTAAGTTGCACGCAACGCAAAACCCGCCTCTCTCGTGTGTGTGTGTGTGAGTTCTTCCCGGTTTAGCTACAACAAGTGGCATCAGAGCCTCCGATCAAGGGCCATGGCCGGCGGACGAGGTGCGCAGGCGCCGGCAGGGACGCCGGTGGATCAGCGCGCTCGCACGCAGAGCCGCGGGCGGAGCCCTGTGCGGCATGGTGGGCGCGCTGTGGTCGTCCGAGAGAGCACCAGGGAGGTCGGCGGCGGCGACATCGTCTGGCCCATGCTGACGCGGACCAACTATGCCCAGTGGTCCGTGGTCATGATGGTGAACCTGCAGGCGAAGATGCTCTGGGACGCGGTCGAGACGGGGGATGCCCCGGTCCGTGAGGATCGCAGTGCGCTGGCGGCGATATTGCGCTCCACGCCGGAGGAGATGCACGCGTTGCTTGCCACCAAGGAGACGGCGAAGATGGCGTGGGACACCATCAAGATTCAGCGCGTCGGCGTTGAGCGCGTCCGAGAGGCGAACGCGCAGAAGCTCCGCAAGGAGTTCGAGGCCATCTCGTTCCGGGATGGCGAGACGGTGGATGAGTTCTCCATGCGCATCTCAGGGCTCGCCGGCTCTCTCCGCTCCCTCGAGGACACACTTGAAGAGGTAAAAATTGTTCGCAAGTTCCTGCGTGTAGTTCCTGCCAAGTATTCTCAGGTGGCCATCGCCATCGAGACCATGCTCGACGTCACGACCATGTCGGTGGATGAGCTCACCGGCCGGCTGCGCGTCGTCGAGGATCGCCTGGAGGAGGACAACAACGACGGCGGCTCGGGTGGCCGCCTACTCCTCACTGAGGAGGAGAGGTACGCCCGCCTGAAGGACAAGGAGCTGGGCGGCAGCTCCTCCGGTGGGAACGGCGGACGTGGCCGTGGCCGTGGCGGCGGACGTAACGGCGGCGGGCGTGACAAGGCGCCGAAACGGAACGACAAGTGCCACAACTGCGGCATTTGGGGGCACTTCGCCCGCGAGTGCTACAGGCCGCGCCAGGAGCGGCGTGAAGGCGGCGAGGAGGCCCACCTCGCCCAAGGAGAAGATGACCAGCCAGCAATCTTGCTGGCTCAGGTGTGCGACGAAGTCGTGCACGACGCGACGCCGGAGGTTAAGAGCGGGCGCGATGCCGCCCCAACAAGCGCGGCGCTGGCGCTGAGCGGCAGCCGCGGAGACAGTCCGGGCGCGACTGAGGTGGTGAACCTCAACGAGGAGCGCGTCGTACCGGTGGACGCGGGCGCCGGGGTGTGGTACTTCGACACCGGCGCGAGCAACCACATGACCGGCGACAAGGACCTGTTCGCCACGCTCGACGAGTCGGTCAAGGGCACGGTGAAGTTCAGCGATGGATCGCTCGTCAGCATCTGCGGGCGCGGCACGATCGTCTTCGAGTGCAGACAGAAGGGCCACCGTGCGCTTACGGATGTGTACCTGATCCCGAGGCTGCGCAGCAACATTGTGAGCATCGGCCAGCTGGACGAGCTCGGGTGCAAGACGGTGGTCGAAGACGGCGTGCTGGATCTGTTCGACCGCGACCGCGTGCTGCTCGCGCGGGTGACGCGCTCCAAAAACAGGTTGTACACCATAAGGATGAAGATGGCGGCGCCCGTGTGCCTCCTGTCCGTCATGCAGGACGAGACCTGGTTGTGGCATGGACGCTACGGCCACCTAAACTTCCGCTCTCTCCGCGCTCTCGCTGAGAAGGGCATGGCGGAGGGCGTGCCGTCGATCGAGCGCGTCGAAGAATTCTGCGACGGGTGCGCTCTTGGGAAGAAGCACAGTGTCCCCTTCCCGCAGGCGTCCAAGTATCGCGCTGAGCGTGGGCTCGAACTGGTCCATAGCGACCTGTGCGGGCCGATCAAGCCAGCCACGGCTGGCGGCAACAGGTACTTCTTGTTAATGGTCGATGATCACAGCCGTTTCATGTGGATTGAGGTGATCAAGTCCAAGGATGAGGCGTTCAAGCGCTTCAAGCGGGTCAAGGCGCTCGCGGAGGCGACGCCGGGCAGGAAGCTCCTGGCGTTTCGCTCCGATCGCGGTGGGGAGTTCAACTCCGCCGCGTTCCGGGAGTACTGCGACGAGCACGGCATCAAGCACTGCACCACCGCCCCGTACACACCACAGCAAAACGGCGTCGTCGAGCGCCGCAACCAGACGGTGGTGGAGATGGCACGCTGGTTGTTGAAGAGCATGGGCGTGCCGGCGATCTTCTGGGGCGAGGCCATGCGCACCGCGGTCTACCTGCTGAACCGCGCTCCCACACGCAGCCTGGATAGGCGAACTCCATGCGAGGCATGGCACAACCGGAAGCCCAAGGTGCATCATCTTCGTGTGTTCGGATGCGTAGCTCATGTGAAGCGCCTCGGCCCCGGCATCGACAAGTTGGCTGATCGCTCGACGCCCATGGTCTTCGTCGGCTACGAGGACGGCGCCAAGGCCTACCGGGTGTATGACCCGGCGACGAAGCAGCTGCGCGTCACGCGCGACGTGGTGTTCGAGGAGCACCGGAGATGGGACTGGAGCGGCGGCGATGACGCGATGCCTACGCCGTGCGCCACATTTGAGGTGGTGTACCGTGACCTGCCAACCGGCGGGCACCACGATCTGGGCGCAACACCACAGCCCGGCACGACAGAAAGGCCGGGCCTGGACAGCTCATCGCAGGCAACGCCGGACACGCCAGCCCCGTGCAACCACAACTGGGCGACGCCACCGTCGCATGACACAGGACGGCATGACGCGGCGACCGGCGCTGCGCTGCGGTACAGGCGCATGGCCAGTATCGAGCAAGAGCTCGATGACACCTAGGAGGAGGAGCAGGTGGAGGTGAACCACCTCTGCTTGCTAGCCGCGGAGGAACCAGGCGGCGTTGAGGAGGCAAGAGGGGATCCCAGCTGGAGGCGCGCGATGGAGGATGAACTTGACGCGATCAGGAGCAATGGCACCTGGGAGCTCGCCGCGCTCCCGCCTGGTCACGTCGCCTTTGGCCTCAAGTGGGTGTTTAAGGTAAAGGAGGATCCAGCTGGCAACATAGTGAAGCATAAGGCAAGGCTTGTCGCGAAAGGATACGTGCAGCGGCACGGGCTGGACTTCGACGAGGTCTTCGCTCCAGTGGCGCGCATGGAGACCGTGCACGTCCTGCTCGCGCTCGCCGCGCACTCCGGGTGGCAAGTCCACCACATGGACGTCAAGTCAGCGTTCCTCAATGGCGAGCTGGTCGAAGAAGTGTACATGCACCAGCCCCCCGGCTTCATCGACTCCGACAACGAGAACAAGGTGCTCAGGCTGCGCAAGGCGCTCTACGGGCTGCGCCAGGCCCCGCGCGCCTGGAACGCCAAGCTCGACGGCGAGCTCACCAACCTGGGTTTCGAACGGAGCCCCTTGGAGCACGCCGTGTATCGAAGGGCAACTGAAGCGGGCGTCTTGCTGGTCGGCGTGTACGTTGATGATCTGGTGATCACCGGCACTGACGTGAAGGAAATTAAGAGCTTCAAGGAGCAGATGCATCATCTGTTCGACATGAGTGACCTTGGCCTCCTGAGTTATTACTTGGGGATCGAGGTTGAGCAGCGTGAGGGCGTAATCACACTGTGTCAAAGCACCTATGCAGAAAAGGTGCTGGAGCAGGCAGGGATGAAGGACTGCAACTCGAGTCACACACCCATGGAGCACCGGCTGCAGCTGCTCAAGGGCGACACCGGCGGCGGCATCGACGTCACTAAGTACCGGAGTATTGTTGGGAGCCTACGCTACCTCTACAACACTAGGCCGGACATCACACACGCCGTCGGCATCGTCAACCGGCACATGGAGGCGCCGGGCGCGCCGCACTGGGCGGCGGTGAAGCAGATCCTCCGCTATGTCCGAGGGACCTCTGGCTATGGATGCAGCTACAGAATGACCATGGAAGAAGCCGAGCTGGTGGGGTACAGCGACAGTGACCTCGCCGGCGACATCAATGATCGCAAGAGTACAATTGGGGTGGTGTTCTTCCTCAACGGCAGCCCGATCACTTGGACGTCGCAGAAGCAGAAAGTTGTCGCGCTCTCCTCCTGTGAAGCAGAGTACATGGCGGCGGCGACAGCGGCGTGCCAGGGCATCTGGCTGAGCCGTCTCTACAGCGAGCTGGCCGGGAGCGACCCCATGACGGTGAAGCTGTTCATTGACAACAAGTCAGCGATTGCGCTGAGCAAGAACCCGGTGCATCACGATCGGAGTAAGCATATTGACATACGCTTCCATTTCATTCGTGAATGCATCGAGAATGGAAAGGTGCAGGTTGATCATGTTGGAACTGAAAGACAACTCACTGATCTCCTTACCAAAGCACTAGGGCGCGTCAGGTTCAGCTTGCTAAGGGAGTGCCTTGGTGTTATCAAAGTGAAGGGATCTTAGGCAACAGGATTAGGTGGTGATTTGTTGGAAAACATGTAATCCTGTCGCACCTCTTGTTACGTAGGTTTTTGCTTTCTGCAAATAAACCTGACCATGTAGCGTGAGCGTGTTCACGTCCTGGTCGGAGTAGTAGCTAGGTAGGCTTGCACGTTGCTACATCTAGCTCGTGGGATGGCACGAGCAACGGCTGTAACGGCGGAGCCTTGTGCGTGGTCAAGGGACGTGGGATGGCACGTCCGCATAGCTTGGTCATGGCGCAAGATTAGGATCAATCTGGTAGTCAGTTTTGAGCTGTTAAATAACGGTTTTGCTAAAACTCATTCGAATGAGAAATAGATTGGTCTCATTCACTTTTTCAACCGTCGGATCCAGCTGCGCCGCGATTCGTGTTTGTCAACGTGGAGAGCTTCGTAGCGACGTGTGCGCGCCCATCTGTTGTTCGGCTCGCGACCCGGCCCCTTTTTTTTTGTCTTTGCAGTCCGGCCCGGACTGTTTTTGACGCAAAAGCCCAGGCCTGCCTAGAATAGGATCTGCTAGTTTTTTATGAGCAAATCTGTTGCTGACGGAGTGGCTTCAATTTTTTCTTTTTTTGGGCAAGCAAGAGAATCCTGGCTGCTGCACATTGCTCCAATATTTATATCAGCGGCCTCCAGTACTGTAGTGTCATGCCCTTTCTTTGTTTTTTTTGTTATAGGAATGCAGACCTTAAATTTTTTATTGATTTTTTTGTTTTCTTCTACAGCACATTTTTGTGTAATACCTTTTCCTTGTTCTAATTCATCCCAAGGTCATGTTTTTGTGTTTTCCCCGTATATGTAGGATGGTGTGCCCAATCTGCCATTCGCATTGTGGGAGCGATAACGAGCAGAGTTTTCACATTGTTATCCGTGATGACTCTGAAGCTTCAGCGGTAACCTTTTTTCTTCTTTTATTAATTGTTTCTTTCTTGCCGTCATTTTATTAACATGAAAGCATTTTTTTTCTTTTTTTGATATGTTTCATGTTTTTCCTTTTTTCTTTTTTTTGTTTTGTCAACAGAACATTCCATGCACTGCAAGGAATAAGTTTAAGCAGGTGTTTGGGTTGAACTTTAAGGTGGCCGGCGACGGCATTTTTTTTCTTAGTTTTTTGTTAGTACAACCCTCCCCCTGAACGTAAGTGCAACTTAGCACACCCAAGCGTAACCGGGCATCGGGGGGAGGGTTTGTCGGCGTCGATGAAAATTGTTTTCCATTTTTTGTTACGGTTTTTTGTTGTAGTCTCAACCGCCCCAACCCAAGCGCAATCGCAACTCAGCACACCCAAGCCCAAATGGGTGGAGGGTTGTCGGCGTCGATGAAATCGGTTTCCATTTCTTTTTGTTAGGGGTTTTCTGTTGTTGTAGTTGCAACCGCCCCAACCCGAGCGCAATCACAACTCAGCACACCCAAGCACAACCGAGGGTCGGGGCGGAGGGCTGTCGGCGTCGATGAAATCGGTTCCATTTTTTTGTACTTGCAACCGCCCCAACCCGAGCGCAATCGCAACTCGGCACACCCAAGCGCAATTGCAAGACATATAACATGATCGCAACGGGGTCGGGCGGAGGGTTGTCGGCATCGATGAAATCGGTTTGCATTTTCTGTTTGTTAGGTTTTTTGTTGTTGTAATTGCAGCCGCCCAAACCCTAGCGCAATCGCAACTCAGCACACCCAAGCACAACCGGGGGTCTGGGTTGGAAGGAAAGTTGTCAGGGCCAGTTGCATGTGCTGGGAAACGTTGCATGGAAAACAAAAAAAAATCTACGCACATGTAAGAACTATCAAGGAGATGCATAGCAACGAGGGGTTTATGTGTTCTGTCATTTTGTCTTTATTGCAAATATGTTTTGCTTTTTTCCTCTTATTTCCTAACACAATTTTCACCCTTTTTTCCTTTTTGTTTGTATTTGTTGATATCACATAGAAAACCCGGAAGAAATTTGTTCAACCATTGGACTTGGCTCCAGAAGGGGTTGTTGATATCACATATGTTTTGTTTTGCTTTCTGTTTTTGTTTTGTAGTTTTGTAATTTCCCTAGTTGCAAGTCCACCATCGACTCGCAACTGTGGTGCCCGCATGCCACTTGCAGGTAGAACATCGACTAACAACTAGGGTTGTTTACTCGATGCCACTTGCAACTTGGCCTTTTGTTGTTCTTTTGCAATTGCCCTGTTGCAAGTCAACCATGGACTCGCAACTGTGGGGGCCCGCATACCACTTGCAAATTGATCCACGACTCGCAATTGGTCTATTTTTTGTATGTAGTTTTTGTAATTTCCCTAGTTCCAAGTCAACCATCTACTCACAACTATAGGGGGCCTGCATCCCACCTGTAAATAGACCCTTGACTCGCAACTGGTCTATTATTTTTGGTAGTTTTGTAATTGCCCTAGTTGCAAGTCCACCATCGACTCACAACTGATCTGATTTTTTCTAGTGTTGTAATTGCCCTAGTTGCAAAGTCCAACATCGACTCGAAACTGTGGGTGCCCGCATGCCACTTGCAAGTAGACCAGCGACCCGCAACTAGGGTTGTTTCCTCGATGCCACTTGCTACTCTACCAACAACTTGCAACTCGTTTTTTTTGTTGTTGTTTGCAATTGCCCTAGTTGCAAGTCAACCATCGACTCGCAACTATGGGGGCCCGCATGCCACTTGCAAATAGACCCTCGACTCGCAACTGGTCTTATTTTTTACTTTTCTAATTGCCCTATTTGCAAGTCCACAATCGAGTCACAATTTTGTGGGTGCCCCGCATGCCACTTGCATGTAGACCATCAACTCGCAACTAGTCTATTTTTTTCTTGTTGTTAGGTCTTTTTGTTGTAGTTGCGACTGATCCAACTGCAACTATGGAACATATAATTTGACTGCAACTAGAGGTCGGGGGATAGTTGTCGGCACCGATGAAATCGGTTCCAATTTTTTTTTGTTAGGTCTTCTTGTTGTAGTTGCAACCGCTCCAACCCGGAGCAATTTGCAACTCAGCACACCCTAGTGCAACTGCAGGACATATGATGCAACCGCAACTAGGGGTTGGGGGAAGGGTTGTCAACATCGATGGAGTACAAGCAACTGTGGGGCCCGCATGTCACTTGCAAGGGGATCATCGACTTGCAACTTTGGGTGGTTACTCGATGTTAGTTGCAACTCAACCCTAGACTTGGAACTAGCCAATTTTTGTGTGCTGCTTCGTAATTGCCCCAGTAGCATGTCCACAATCGTCTCGCAACTGCGAGGGCCCGCATGCCACTTGCAAGTAGACCATCGACTCGCAACTGCTCTTTTGTGTTGTTGTATGTTGTTGTTTTTGTTCTTGTTCTTGCTTGTTGTTGTTATTGTTGTTGTGTTGGTTGTTGGGGGTGTTTACTCGATGCCACTTGCAGCTTGACCGTCTACTAGCAAATGGTCTACTTGCAAATAAACCAACGACTCGAAACTGGTCTGTTTTCTTTTTTACTTTTTTAATTGTCCTCCTTGTAAGTCCACCATCGAACCGCAACTGTGGGTGCCCGCATGCCAATTGCAAGTAGACCATCGACTCGCAACTAGGGTCGTTTTACTCGATGCCAGTTGCAACTAGACCATGGACTTGCAACTGGTTTGTTTTCTATATGTAGTTTTTGCAATTGCCCTAACTGCAAGTCCATCATTGACTCGCAACTATGGAGGGCCCGCATGCCAATTACAAATAGACCCTTGACTCGCAACTGGTATGTTGTTTTTTGTAGTTTTGTAATTGCCCTAGTTGCAAGTCCACCATCGACTCGCAACTGTGGATGCCCGCATGCCACTTGCAAGTAGACCATCGAATCACAACTAGGGTTGTTTACTCGATGCCACTTGCAACTCGACCATCAACTTGCAACTCGGATTTTTTGTTGTTGTTTGCAATTGCCCTAGTTGCAAGTCCACCATCGACTCGCAACTGTGGGGGCCCGCATGCCACTTGTAAATGGACCCTCCACTCGCAACTGGTCTGTTTTTGTTTTGTAGTTTTTTAATTGCCCTAGTTGCAAGTCCACCATTGACTCGCAACTTTGGGTGCCCGCATGCCACTTGCAAGTAGAACATTGACTCGCAAGTAGGGTTATTTACTCGATGCCACTTGCAACTCGACCATCAGCATGCAACTCAGCTTTTTGTATGTAGTTTTTGCAATTGCCCTAGTTGCAAGTCAACCATCAACTCGCAACTGTGGGGGCCCGCATGCCACTTGCAAGTAGAACATCGACTCGCAACTAGGGTTATTTACTCGATGCCACTTGCAACTCGACCATCAACTTGCAACTCAGCTTTTTGTATGTAGTTTTTGCAATTGCCCTAGTTGCAAGTCAACCGTCGACTCGCAACTGTGGGGGCCCGCATGCCACTTGCAAATAGACCCTTGACTCGCAACTGGTCTATTTTTTGTATGTACTTTTTGCAATTTCCCTAGTTGCAAGTCCACCGTCGACTCACAATTGGGGGGGGGGGGGTCTGTATCCCACTTGCAAATAAACACTCGACTCACAACTGGTCTATTTTGTTTTGTAGTTTTATAATTGCCCTAGTTGCAAGTCCAACATCGACTCGCAACTGTGGGTGTCTGCATGCCACTTGCAAGTAGACCATCGGCTCGCAACTAGGGTTGTTTACTCGATGCCTCTTGCAACTTGCAACTCGGCTTATTTTGTAGTTTGTCTTTGCCCTAGTTGCAAGTCCACCATCGACTCATAGATGTGGGTGTCCGCATGCCACTTGCAACTCTACCATCGGCTTGCAAACTCATTTTTTTGTACTTTGTAATTGCCCTAGTTGCAAGTCCACCATCGACTAACAACTTGTTCATTTTTTGTCTGTACTTTTGTAATTGCCCTAATTGCAAGTCCACCATTGACTCGTAACTAGTCTGTTTTGTGTCCGTACTTTTGTAATTGCCCTAGTTGCAAGTCCACCATTGACTCGCTACTGCGGGGGCCCGCATACCACTTCTAAATATACCATCGACTTGCAACTAGGTCTTTTCTGGTTTGATGCCACTTGAAAGTCGACATTCCCCCTGCAATTGGTTCATTTGTTATTTCATGCCACTTGCAAGTGGACACTCGACTTGCAACTGGTTTTTTTATTTTGATGCCCACTTGCATGTGGACATTCGGCTTGCAACATTTTTTTGTTGATTCCAGTTCAAGTCAATGGTCAATTTGCAACAGGGTTTTCTTGTTTCATGCCACTTGCCTGTCGAGGGTCGATTAGAAATTGTGGGATCATAATTTGTTTGTTTGTTGCCACTTGCAAGTAAAGTGTCATTATTTGCGATTTTTGTGTTTTGTAATCTTATGGAGTCCACCATTTTTCTTTTTGACTTGCAACTATGATTCTTTGTGTTCATGCCTCTTTTTTTTGCAAATTCAACCTTTTTTTATTCGATAGTTTATATTTCACAAACACTTTTTTCCGTACCTTTTTGAAGCTAAAATTTTGCAACCAAGCGCCAACTAACTTGAGAGCCCCTAGTTGTTACTCCTTAGTGAACACACAACTATATTTTTTTCCTTTTTTCGTCTCCTTTTTTGTTGATTTTTTGTAGGCGCACTAGTGTTTTTTAGTGACCCTTTTTTAATCTCAATTATTTTACAGGACAGACCCCCAAAATGCTTTCTCTATGCGTTTTTAGACTAAACACAGTGTTCTGTAGTCAACTGCCATTTTTTAACTTGTTTAGGGGGGTTTTCTCCAAGATCTCCACAGCAACAATGGTTCTCCGATGTATATCCACACAGACACATTTATGTTTGCATTTATTTTGTCTCCCATTTGCACTGTTTGAATCGATGGCGCATAGGAGGGGGAGAAGACGGGGACGACAAGCTCGAAGCCTTTGGCGAACGAGATGGCCGTGGACGAGCCTCCCGCTCCACACCTCTGCTCAACGCACGAGGCATCCGATTTGGAGACGGCGAGGCAAATACATTTTAAAACATTTTTAATACATAATGAATGTTGTTTAATGATATTATACATTTTCAAATGCATCTTTATATTTTTAGTACATGATAGGTTTTTTTATATGTGAGAACACTTTTTGTGAAATATCATAACAAATGTAAAATATATATATATATTTCATTTTTTTCTACAAGGAGCATGAAAAATAGAAAAACTTAAAAAGGAAAAATAAAAATAACTTCAACATTTTCTATAAGAAGCATAAAAACTAAAGAGAAAACCGGTAGAGAACTGCACATTAGAAAAATTATACAAAGGACAAACTTAGGCCGGACGTTGCTTGTGGCAACGCTGCTGCTGGCAAAAAAAGACAATCCCAGCCAAGCACAAATCGTACTAACAGAGAAAGAAAACCAAGGTAGAAGCAACTGGATCGTGCGATGCAATTTGTTTGGGCTTCTCTGCGCGTGCGTGTACAAAAGACATCCAAAACTGGTAAGTAACAACCAAAAACTGACGGGCCAAACCGGAAAACAACAACTAAAACCAGCCCAAACTAAAAACTGGCCCAATGGACGAAACAAGTCAAAGCGGGGACTCAACCGGGCTGCAACAACAGGGGATGACGTCATGTGAATGAGACCATACTTATGTCTCAGCTAGATGAGTTCTAGGCGCTCCCGTTAAATAAACCGAGAAACAGAAAAGCTGCAGTAAGTTGCACGCAGCGCAAAACCCGCCTCTCTTGTGTGTGTGTGTGTGTGTGAGTTCTTCCCGGTTTAGCTACAACAGGTATATATGAAGCTGAAACAGACCTTCATGTATTCCGGAGCATCACTCATCATCTCCTTGAATTCATTCTGCCCTACCTCGTCCCCGTGAGTGAAAACCAAGACCATGCGCTCACCAAACATCCTCTTTATGGACTCAACCGCCGTCGCATCTTCTTCAGAGAAGCGAGACGTGGCCGAGAAGACAACGAGGGCTGCTTGTATCCCGTCTTTTGCCATGCTCATGCACTCCATGGCCACTTTCCCGACATCAACCGTGACGCTGGCGGTGTTGAGAAGCCCTAATAATTAACCAATACAAAAAAAATGTACATTAATTTCTCCCAGGAGAGACAGAATATTGATCAGAAATCAGATCAGTAGCTAGTAGGAGTAGATTGTAAAGATCATCTCTGATTCTCTGCACATGTCACGAGATTAACATCGAGCATGCTTGGTCGATTACCTGGTGTGTCTATTACTTTGACGATGCGCCCATCGTCGAGCGTGGTGCTTGCCATTTTGCAAGAGAGTGTGACGCTTCCGAAGGAGCGCTTGGAAGCGAACGCCTCCTGCCCGAGGATGCTGTTCCCGGTGGCGCTCTTGCCGTTGCCGATCTTTCCGACGAGGAGGAGCGTGACGCCGGCGGGACGAAGGGGCACACCGGCGTTGTCCTCGCCTCCATCCCCAGCCATCACGGAGGAACTCCTTTCCGCTGGGAAACTGCGTGATTACTTAGTGAGTGATCAAAGCAGGACGTAAGAGACGGATCAAGAAAGGAAAGATCTCGTCGTTTTACCAGCACATGGTGGCACAAGCAAGAGTTGTGAAGCTGAGCGGCCGGCTGAGAGTGAATCCTAGGAGCCAAGCAGCAGTAGTGTCGCCCAGTACTTATCGTTCAGATTTAATTCTCCTGTTTTTTAATGAAGAAGAAGAAGAAAAAAAGAGGAGGTGAACGGGGCGTGCCTCGATCGCGTTCCCGATGAGTTCGTAATAACTCCCTAGACGGCCGCTTCGTATCCCCGCTCTGCACGGCGTGAATGACGAGAAGACAAAATTACCCACACAGAAAATTGATCCTCTGTTATTTGAATGATTTTGGGAAAATGAATCAGTGATATGGGAATAATTAGTGAAAGTATACCAAACTAGAGTTGTGTTTGCAAATTTTCTTATGCTGGTCATCGCCACCTTTTTCTAGCCATAGTAGGTTTTTTTTACTACGCAATGAGTTTTGGATGGATTTACTTCGCATATCCGGAAACTAAGGCCTCATTCAGTTTGGACGATTTTCATAGGAAAAACGTAGGAACAAGGATTCCAGAGGAAATTTTTTTATATATGCATTCGGTTAAACGCGTACAGGAATTTCGTAGGACTACTACTATTTTCTTGTGTTTTTGGAGGAAACTACGCATCCACTCAAAGCTCATTTTATGCGCAGGAACGAGGCAAGTCAATTCCTTAGAATGGCAAGTGTCATCCTATCAAATTCCTATACTACTCCTAATTCTACGTTTTGATTTCCTCCAAACCGAATGGGCCCTAAATGGGATGGGAAAGAGCACGACAAAACCCATGCCCCGGATGCCCCTATAACTTCGTTAGAGTCACAAGCAACTGACACCATGGTATATAAACCCATACCACACGACATGACGGCTTCCATTACGTTGGAATTTAAGTACTCCCAGTTTCTTCATGGACAAAGTTACTCGCATAAATGTGTGTGGCAGTATCTTTTAGTGGTATGTTATACTCCATTCAGAATTTTTATGTGCGGAGTACTTCTTTTTGCGAGAAAAATGGTCTATTTTACTTTGTTATTAAACTTTTATAAAGTGAGGTTACATACATTTAGAATCCACTCAGAATTTTTTCTTATTATGTCTTAATTTTATTTAAAAAATATAAGTAAACGCTAGATGATGCCCTACATGTTGCTGAGGGAGCTGTATTAATTAACACAAATGCATAAATAGGTGCTTAAAATAACTAAAATTAATAAAAACAAATGTAAGCGTGTATTTGCAATACATTTAAAAACAATAAAATCTATGAATTATGTGACAAAATGATGTACAAAAAGAGAAAATAATAATTGAACTTAACACAACGTCATCTTTTAACAAAAATATACCATGAAGTACATTTTTTTGGTCCAAGCTTCCAACACATATAGTGTCCATGACCGCACCAAAACTAACGGAAAAATAACAATTTGTGACTGACATGCATAACTTTTTATTCCTCTCCAGAAAAAAGAAATGCATGACTTGTTGTTGTGGCTTGGTTTGTATCGATAAATTAATGCAAAAAGTAACTCACGAGTACATGCATGATCTGTTGAAGTCACAAAATTTTGATCGGACGGTTATAAATAATTAAGGCGACATGAAAGCACACATGTGAAGATAATTTTATAGTGAGGCCTAGATATTTAGATATAGATGATCAATATGATCCCAAAGAAATGAATATTAATGTAAATTTTATTATTTAAAGCCCAAAACTAACAGTATTTACTTTACTTTCTAAAATTATATTGGATCCTTTAATTTCATAAAAGACATTTAGTAGTATAAATCTAGAAATTTCTCTAGAGCTTAAATATCTGTCAAACTGCTACTTTATAAAATCTTGAAATTTGACGGATATTAATTGTATTTTTTCCTAAATTTATTATATATTTTTATAATTATAACTATAATTATGTTCTTATTGTACAAAAGAACTATTGCACAGAAAACGACTTCTTTATGCTTTTTAATAATTAATAAATATAATGTTTTATGTAAAATAAATCACCTATGCTTGTAATTGTTTGGGATTTTAAAACCATGATATATTTATAATTATTTTATATTCCATAGAAATTAGAGTCTTAGATTACTAATTAAATAAATGTATCGTACATGCATACCATAATATGTTGACCATCATCGCATCTCAAACATCCCATTGAGTCAACCGTCCCTTTGTTTGATTTTTTATATCGGCACAAAAGTGAAATCTAAATCATGAGCCAGCCTCATGGGTGGATGATATTAGTTCGATATGCAGATTGTGTATGTGATATTGACATGCTTCAAAGTGATGCATTTGGGCATGGGGAGAGAAGATCAAGTACATGTATATATTCCACTACGTCATCATCTTCATCGATCTCTACCCCCTCTTTGTCATCTCGATCTCCAGCATTATCACCATCATCAGGATGCAGAGATATGCTTGGACTTCTATAATTGGTTCTTTTATGTAAAAGAGTATTCTTGTGATCTTAATCCTGGACTTTATATTATGAATCTTTCCCCTAAGATGGCCAAAGGAATTTTCAAAACGATTAGACTAATCAATAACTCCTTGATGGACCTCCATTGTAATTTCCTCTTACTTTATCACCTTTGTTGAGTGTGGAATTTTGGCTCCCAGCATGGAACCTGAAATTTAAAAAACTTGAAAAATCACATTCTGAAGTTCAAAAAAATCTGAAAAAAATACACACTTGCTTAGATATGTATACAAAATGTGTGTCAGATTTCCATGATGAAATATGTTCTAATGTGTGCCACACAAGAAAAGATTTATGTACTTTTTTAGTGAAATAATACATATGCTAGGAATACATGTTTTTTTTGTCTATAGCTCGCACAAAAATGCATTTCATCATGAAAATATACAAGCAAATTGTTCAAAAAAAAAGAAAATATACAAGCAAGTGGTGCACAACCATATGTATGTGTGTATTTATTTTCATAATTTTTTAATTTAGATTTTTATTCCTTTTCAAAATCTGGACTCCATCGAGCCCAGGAGCCAAAAGCAATCGCCTGCCTTTGTTGCGTTTTGAAGTTGTAGAGACAACTGGAGGGGCCTGAAACAAGAGAAAATGTGTTACCAAACAGTAAAGCACCATCATACAACTTGAATCCATTCCACAAGTCCTAGATCAATGAGATATTCAAAAGGTGGGTGAACTTAGTAGCTTGTGTATATAGAATCATTAAAAGCAGTTACAATGTAAATATAAGTATGATGGCATGGAAGCAAATGCATAAAACACAGAAGTACTAGTGTTATGGTCGATACTATGTGAAGTAGTACTAGTGTAAAACACACAAGACTAGAGGTATTGTGTTAATTCAGGAGGTGCTTAAGATACATTGTATTGGAAGTGCCTTGACAGGGCACTCTCTCTTTTAGGATGGAGGTACGAGGATATATTGCCATATGTCGTGGCGAGAATATATAGCTATGGTTTTTTTATCATTAATGATCTCCACTGGTACGTAGAATGTGTATTTGGGTAGCACGTTGTTTGTTGAAAGAGAATCGAATTCAATGTCATTCTCTAATATAGTGGTCAACAGAATGTGTAAGTGAGTAGGGACTATGAATTCGCAAGGGCATGAAAAATCTCAGAATAATTAAAAAGATTTTAAACGCAAAACGGTTACAAACTCGACGCCAACTCACCGAGAATGAGGTGAGCTGCATTAAAAATGTTTGTTTTCCATTTATATGTTTTTTGAGAACTTTCCATGTATATCTCGGCAAGTACAAAAGAGAACATTCCATTTATCTAGGTAAATATTTAAAAGTTGACATCAGTTTTTTGACTTTTGCCTGCAAACGTCAAAATTTGTCATGCGGAAATAGATAAATTTGCCATGATCAATGTTGTGTAAGATTTGCCATGTTTTTGAAGTGAAAAATTTCCAGGTAGTGTAAGAAATGCTCATAAAAATTGCCATACTGCAATGAGTAATTGTCATGCATTTGGGATCCGAAGTAGCTGAGGTTGCCAAATTTATGACGCTAAAAGATCCGACGTCAGATGTATATTGGGGTTCTCATAGAAAAAGATGTGTATTGGGTTTCTCTATCTTCTTTTAAGAATTGGGGTTCTTTATCTAGTACTTTGTTCAAAAAAAGCAACCATCAAAAGGAGTTTTTTTTCAGTTTTGCTAAAGCACATCTAGATGTGTCATAAGTATTGCGCATCTAGATTCGTACGGGTATTTCTTTTGGCAAAAGCTAAATTCCTGCCAACTGTCCGTTTACAACAGATCCGCACGATTCAAACGCCGTTAGATTTGGATCAAACGGATAATCTGCATGCTTCGATTTTTAACCTAATCCCGGTCGTCCCGTGATTCCTGCTCCCGCGCTTCGCAAGTCCCGTGATTCCTGCTCCCGCTCCCGTTCGGGACTTGTTTTTTCCTCTTCCCCTTTTCCTTTCTGAATGCAGCAAAAATTTGGGAGAAAATGGTATCGAACACAGTACCTTATTGGTATCTCGCAGTGCCCCTAACCACCAGGACTAAATTGAGGTTGTGACTACATTCAGATTAGGTAATTTGTGTACCTTTAAAAAACGTGGCGCGAATAATAAAGTGTCCTTTTCTTCTTTCCTTTTTCACACCAAATTGTCCTTTTTTTCCTACTATTTTTTTCTTCATTTTAGTAGCCAAATGGCTCGGCTGCTCTGTTTGTATTTTTAAGTTGATGCCTTTTTAACCCCAAATTTTGTTGCGTTTAGTATGAAGAACGCTTACAAGCAAACAAATGCATAATATTGGGTATAAAAGCTATTAGTTCATCATGATTTTTTGCTACATTTCTCCATTATATCATTCGCATGGTACATACACTTTATTGTACCCCTTTGAACACTACAATGATAAGAAGGACAATTTCTCGATGAGCCAATGAGGCGTACGAACACCATGATAAATTTTGACCCGGGAAAAAAAATGTTGAAGTATACCATCGTAATTTCGATGGAAGCAACATTATAATATAGGAACCGCGGACCTGATAACTTACGTACAAATACCGCGGTAACTTTGGCCGCGGGGAAAAGTTGGTTGAAACCTACCCCTGATGGGGGGGGTTGAAAACATATTTCTGATAACTTCTGTATGAAGAGCATGATAATTTACGCATCACACATCTGATAACTTATGTACTAACACTATGATAACTTTGGCGGGGGTGGGGGTTGTTGTAATTCATCCCTGATAACTTCTGTGTGAATAGCATGGTAATTATGCACCGTAGACCTGATAACTTTTGTGCAACATGTTTGATAACTTTTGACCTGTGAAACCAAAGTTGAAGAAACATGTCCTCGATAAATTTTTTGTGAATAACATGGTAATTTACGCACCGCAGACCTGATAACTTGTGTACAACCACGGTGATAACTTTGACCCAATAACTCATGATTAAATAACATTATAATATATGCACAACTGACGTGATAACTTACTTAGTCTAGGTGTGATAACTTTTAACCGGGGGGGGGGGGGCTTCTTGAAAAACACCCTTCGGCAACTCGTGTGTGAATAGCATGGGAATACACACACAACAGAGCTGATGACTTAGTTAACCCAGGCTTGATAACTTTTTGACCGAAAAAAGTTATCGAAACATACCAACATGAGATCTAGTTTAAAGGGCTCGTTGCAACAAATTTTTATGTGAAAATATTTTTTGGACCAGAGAGACTATTTGAGTTACAAAACATTTTTTTCTTTTTGAGTTCTGGTGGGATCCTCCATGACATTAGCATTTTTCGTTCCCTGGGGCACATGAATGTGCTTTTGTGGAGAATGTTGAAGAAATCATTTTTTATTCCCGGGTAATTTATGTGTAAACAACACGATTACTTACGCTCAACTAGCATGATAACTTGTGTTGCACATGCGTGGTAATTTTTTATTTGGAAAAAGTCGTTGGAACATACCGACGTGGGATCTAGTTTCAAAGTTCTCGTTGCGACGAATATTTTATGTGAAAACAATTTTTTGATCAAAGCGACGGTTTGAGCTATAGAACATTTCGAAATTTCGAAATAAGGAGAATCTAGAATGGCATCATAGTTTCGTCATCTAGTGCATATATGCATGTGCACATGGAAAGAAAATCTGGAAGACCATCTCTTCGTACCCGGTAATTACTATGAAAACAGCTTGGTAACTTATATGTCGCAGTCATGATAACTTACATAGTACATGTCTGGTAACTTTTTACCCAAAAAAGTCATCGAAACATACCAATATAGGATCTAGTTTCGAAGGTCTCATCGCGACGAATCTTTTATGTGAAAATAGTTTATTGATCGGAGCGACGGTTTGCGCTAGAAAACATTTTGAATTTTGAAATTTGATGGAATCTTTATTGATGTCAGCAATTCTGTCCTACATGCATGCATGCATTTTTTTGAGGCATATGCATGCAGCATGCGCTTATATTTTCATCCAAGTCAGCCACATTTAAGAAAAGAAAGGAGCTCTTCTTAGCGAGGAAGATCGATGAAATATTGAAATCGTGCGGATCTGTTACTAACGACCGCATGGTAGGACATTAGTCGCGTCCATTTCTTTTTGCATTTTTTCCTTTCCATACTTTTTTTGAGGGAAATTTTTCTTTTCATACTTGATTGTGTCACTTAAATGTGCAATAAGTATGTCACATCTAGATGTCACCTAGAAAAAAAAATTGATTGCCACCGCAAGGAGGCTTTTTTTAGGGATGCCACCAGAAGGAGTTGAAAACGGAGAGGTTGCTGTTGAGAACCGACATCAACGAACCGGCTTTAGCGAATCGTCGTTAGGAAACGTAGTTAGCGGTTATTAGTGTCCAAGCGTCGTACGGACGCATCTGTCCGTACAGGCGCCTCTTTGTATAGACGCCTTCACAATGCGTCCCAAATCTTGTATAAATATGTGATTCTCAATCAATGAAAGCATCAGATCATTCGTACAATCACTTTTACCTTTTACACGTTATCAGCACTGCTCTGCCGAAAGTAAGATAGAGCCATCACCGGGAAGGACAAGATCGCTCTCGCTCGCTTTATCCAAAGAGAGAGCTGTCGCCTTTCCCGCACTCCTCGCCACCGTGCCGCACGTCGCCATCATGGCCTTGGTGTAAGGAGCGGTCCACGTCGCCGCTTCTTCGCCGGGAACCACCGCCAGAACCGCCGCCGTGGATATGCACGCCATGGAAACCACCCTGTGCACCAGGCTGGGCCTTCCGCCACGGCCACTGCTGCAAATGGAGAGATACCTGCAATGCGCCAGGCCGGGCTTTCGGCTCCGGCAGTCGCCAACGAGTACGTCGGACACGCGACTACACCAACTGTCTTCTCCATCCCTCCGATGGAGTGGTTGCTTGCAGGGCCATCGGCGCCGTTTCTCGGAGAAGAGGAGATGTTCCCTTGTGAACTCGCGCCGCCACCACTGCCCCCGTACTGCCTGCAGCACGAGTTTGGACCGTGCCCAGCGCGTACGGGTGCACAACCGCGGCTGCCGTCACCGACGCCGTCGGATGAACTGCTGGAGCACTTCTTCCCTCCTGGATACGGTCCTGTCCCGGATCTCCCGTCTCCGACGCCGGCAGCAGTGGAAGTCCACGCCTACTCCACCGTCCCCGATCTGAACATGGCCATCAAGGAAGAAGAAGAGGAGATGGAAGGACAGGGCTCGTCGTCGACGCCGCCGTCGCCTCCTTCATCACCGGCGACACCACCCCTCCCTCCCACGCCCCCACCGGAGGCGCGTCGGATACTGCGGCAGTTCGCCGCGGCCATGGCGCAAAACCGCGCAGCCGTCCGGGGCGCGTGGTCGCCGGCGGCCCTCGGCCTCACCGGCGCCCCCGGGGCGTGCAGCAGCGGCGGGGGCCGTGCGGAGATGCGGGGCACACCCCGCCTCCCTTGAAGACGTCGCCATGAGCAGGGAAGAGACGATGTGGTGAGGAGATGTGCCAGATCGAGCAGAGAAGTGGGGAACGGGAGAAGCGGCGCTGTGTGGGAAACCCTCGTGCGTGCTATCCTTATCCTTCTCTCTGTCGGTGCATGGGCCAGCCCAAGTCACGTACGTTCTCACCAAACAGGCCTACAGGCCAAGAAATCCAATAAATGGCTGCTGGCGCTGTGTCGTTTCCAACAGGAAATAGCCATAGTGTATATATTGTACAGCAGCTTGTTCTTTCTATTTGAGAGTAGTATTTTATTGTATTAAGAACCTCTGCTTATCATATTCAGTACTGTATTATAAGTGTGAATATTTAGACTATGTATCGTCTAACATAAAGTCTCAGACTATGTGTACATATTCCATATGATTGCTTCAGCATTTTATTTTAGAATATGTAGTTCTTAAGTACAACAAATTTTATTTACAATTCATATTTCGGGATCACAAGGTAGATGAGGCATCTACTGCACTTTGCAGATTATGCTCGTTACTGAAAGATCTACATTTTGCCTATTTTGTTCTGGCAAAATGACTATCTTCGAGTGCTCTCCCAAATATGTGAATTGATGTGATTACCTCGACTATTATACAAGCAAAGCACAAGGTAACTGTGTGATCTACTGCATCAAATTGCAGACTATCCACTCTTACTGTGAGGTCTACATCTAGTTATTTGACAGATGACTACCTTCAAAGTGTTTTTGAAAAATGTTGTATGGCACAAGGTAATGGATATATGAACATCTACTGGTTAAAACCAGATTATGTTCTCCATTGCTGCGAGATCTACACCACAACGGTGACTATCTTCAAAGTGCCATATACATAAAATGAGGTCTACACATATAAGTATAAAGCATCAGCTATACTTGAAAATTTTGCATCTTTGAAGCATTTGTTGTACTTATATTTTACTCTCATAGTAAAACTAAAATTATGCATGATAATACCATGCAGGAAATGGCTGGCGTCATGAACAGAGAATTTCATGAACTTGAACTAGATGGTAGTAACTATTTACCATGGGCTATGGATGCAAAGATAGCCCTTGAAAGTCGTAAACTCGGTTCCACCATCATCACACCCATTGAAGGCGCCGGAGAAATCCCCACGGCAGCCAAATATACCGCTTTAAGTTTCTTAAGGCACCATCTCCATCCGGACTTAAAGTCGGAATATTTGATGGAAGAAGATCCACTAGTTTTGTGGAACTCTCTCAAGGAGAGATATGACCAACAAAGAGCAGTTATGCTGCCAGAAGCACAAAGAGAATGGTCCCTCATAAGGTTCCAAGATTTCAAATCTGTGGCAGCATATAACTCTGCAGTTCACAAGGTTAACTCAAAACTAAGGTTTTGCAATCAAGCAATTTCCGAACAAGACCTTATTGAGAAGACCTTGTGCACTTTCCACCCCTCAATGAGAGTACTACAACAGCAGTACCGTCAACAAAAATACAAAAAGTATTCTGAGCTCATATACACTTTACTTCAGGCTGAGAAACATGATGAACTTCTCATGAAGAATCATCAGACACGCCCAACGGGCTCCATGCCACTCCCAGAAGCACATGCTAACACTCAGTCTACTAAAAAGTATGGGGGAAATAAAAAGAATTTCAAGAAATTCAATGGAAAGTGGAAAAGGAACAACAAGCAGAAAACATTTGGTCAATCTAAAGGTAAAGGTCATTTCAAGAAAGATGACCGAAACACCAAATCCGAGATTTGTCAAAGGTGTGGATGTACTAACCATCGTACTAGCAAATGCCGAACTCCCAAGCATCTAGCGGATTTATATCTCAAATCCACCGGGAAAGGCAAACAAGTTCATGGAAAAGCAGAAGCTCACTTCAACGCTTTACAACAAGAAGAGAACCTTGAAGCTAGCACTTCTCAAAGCGCTCCTCATGAAACAAGGAAGAAGGATGAAGATCTTCTTGATGTCGACAACATGATGGTGGAATACACCCAAGACGCATACGGAGATCTCATATAATCTCCACATCACTCATTTGATGTTATCAGCTATTTTATTGTAATAATGGAAGTTATAATTTGTATATCTCTAGGTAAAATAAAGTCCTACGGACGAATCATATTATGTAATTCAGACATAATGTCATATTTATATTTATAATTGTAATATGAATACTTTGTATGTATTTATATGTGAGTAATGAATAAAATTTCATCCTAAATATTCTCTCACTCTATATAGATTTTACGGGAAGATAATCCAATGGAAGAAGAACTATGTTTGGTGGATAGTTGTACCACTAACACAATATTAAGGGAAATAAAATATTTCCAAAATCTAACTAAGAGAAAAGGGAATATTATGACCATCGCCGGTCGCGATGCCTCGATTATTGGTTCAGGACGAGCCACACTCGTTCTACCTATGGGTACTACAATTGTAATTGAGGATGCACTCTTGTATCCTGAATCTACACGCACCCTTCTAAGTTTCAAAGACCTCAGATCAAATAATTTCCATCTGGAAACAATTTCTGAAAATAATTCTGAATATTTACTTTTAACAAAGAGTACTGGGTCTGAGAAACAAATTCTTGAGAAATTCCCCTCGCTTTCATCTGGATTATATTACAGTTATACAAAACCCGTTCCACATGTTGCGTACAAAATAATTTTTCAAGACCTTGATAAATTCAAGACTTGGCATGATCGCCTAGGTCATCCTGGCATAGGGATGATGAGAAAAATTATTGACAATTCTATTGGTCACAGGCTTCCAACTAAAAACTTCCCTAAATCATCAGATTTTGTGTGCACTGCATGTGCAACTGGGAAATTAATTATAAGACCATCTTATCTTAAAGTAAAAAATGAGTCACTTAATTTTCTTGAACGCATTCAAGGAGATATATGTGGTCCAATTCAACCACTATCGGGACCTTTTAGATATTTCATGGTACTCATAGATGCATCTACTAGATGGTCACATGTGTGTCTATTGTCCACACGAAATCATGCTTTTGCCAAGATAATTGCTCAAATTATCAAATTAAGAGCAAATCATCCTGAAAATAGGATAAAAACAATTCGAATGGATAATGCCGCTGAATTTTCTTCACGTGCATTCAATGACTATTGCATGGCTATGGGCATTCATTTAGAACATTCTGTGCCATATGTTCATACTCAAAATGGTTTGGCTGAATCTCTCATCAAAAGAGTAAAATTAGTTGCTCGACCACTATTACAGAATTGTAATTTACCAGCATCTTGTTGGGCACATGCGGTATTACACGCCGCCGACCTGATACAAATCAGACCAACTGCATATCATACAACCTCCCCGATACAGATAGTACGTGGCACTCAGCCAAGTATTTCCCATCTGCGAAAATTCGGTTGCGCAGTATACGTACCGATATCACCACCGCAGCGTACAACCATGGGCGCCCACAGAAAACTAGGGATCTATGTGGGTTATAATTCTCCGTCAATTATAAAATATCTTGAACCTCTTACAGGGGACCTGTTTACTGCCCGCTACGCTGATTCTATTTTTGTTGAGGACCATTTCCCGGTATTAGGGGGAGAATCAAACCACAAAGAATGCCAGGAAATCGATTGGAATGTAACAGGCATCCAGTCCTTAGATCCACGTACTAAAGAATCTGAAACTGAAGTTCAGAGGATTATAAATTTGCAACACATTGCAAATAACCTGCCAGATGCATTTACTGATCATAAAGGTGTCACTAAATCACACATTCCCGCTGTTAATGCACCAGAACGAGTGGAGGTACCAAGTAAAACCACTCAAACCCCAAATGAGAGTAAGAGGGGGAGAAATCTGGTTAGCCGGGATATAGCTTCTCAAAAGCCTCCGCGGAAACAGAGGAAATCAAATCCTCTACCAGTAAATGCAATTCAACCTCAAGTTGAAGGACACCAATCAGATGCTCAACATCTAGAACCCAGCATAAATGCGCATACAAATATAATAGCTGGGACATCGGAACACCATGACTCTATTGTTGTGGAAAATCACATAGAGTCTGAAGGTATAAAAGAAATTTCCATAAACTATATAGAATCAGGAGAATCATACAACAGAGAGACTACAATTGTCGACATATATTTTGCCTCCGAAATTGCCGAAACCCTTCAACTGGATCCAGAACCAAAGACCGTCAGGGAGTGCCTCAAGCGTCCTGATTGGCCTAAATGGAAGGAAGCAATTGAGGCAGAACTGCGCTCGCTCAATAAAAGAGAGGTATTTTCCTCAGTAATACCTACTCCTCATAATGTCTTCCCTGTGGGAGCGAAATGGGTTTTTGTTCGGAAAATGAATGAAAACAATGAGGTGGTGAGATACAAAGCGAGGCTTGTAGCACAAGGGTTCACGCAGAGACCCGGCATCAATTACGATGATACATACTCTCCTGTTATGAGTGGAATAACGTTTCGATACTTAATATCTATGGCAGTACAAATGAGTTTATCTATGCAGTTGATGGATGTAGTGACAGCATACTTATATGGGTCACTCAAATCGGACATATATATGAAAGTCCCTGAAGGACTTAAAATGCCGAATCCAAAAGCAAATCGCAACGCATATTGTGTAAAATTACAAAAGTCACTCTATGGCTTAAAACAGTCGGGTAGAATGTGGTATAACCGACTGAGTGAGTTTCTTATTCAGAAAGGATACTCAAATAATGATGATTGCCCTTGTGTATTTATAAAGAAATCCTCAAATGGATTTTGCATCATCTCAGTGTACGTTGATGATCTCAATATCATTGGGAGTACACATGATATAGAAGAAGCACGCAATCATTTAATGACGGAATTTGAGATGAAAGATTTGGGAAAGACCGAATTTTGCTTAGGCATACAGCTTGAGCATCTTTCCTCAGGAATTTTAGTATACCAACCTGCTTATATTCAAAAGGTTTTGGAGAAATTTAATATGGATAAATCATATCCAACCAAAACACCCATGGTTGTCAGATCCCTTGATATGAATAAAGATCCTTTTAGACCTCGGGATGATGACGAAGAGATATTAGGACCTGAGTTCCCGTATCTCAGTGCTATTGGTGCGCTAATGTACCTTGCAAATTGCACCAGGCCTGATATTGCATTTGCGGTAAATTTACTAGCTAGACATAGCGCTGCTCCAACAAAACGTCATTGGACAGGAGTAAAGAATATCTTTAGATATTTACATGGCACAAAAGATCTTGGCTTATTCTATCAGAGAAACCAAGATATGACTATGGTAGGATATACTGACGCTGGCTATCTATCTGATCCTCACAATGCTAGGTCACAGACAGGTTTCGTATTCTTATATGGTGGAACTGCTTTTTCATGGAAGTCACAAAAACAGACTCTCGTAGCAACTTCCACTAATCATTCTGAAATAATTGCATTATTTGAAGCATCAAAGGAATGTGTATGGCTTCGCAGGATGATTAACCACATTCAAACTTCGTGTGGTGTTGGTTCATTAGGATCACCAACTATTATCTATGAAGATAATGCAGCTTGCATTGCTCAAATGAAAATGGGTTATATAAAAAGTAATATCACAAAACATATTTCTCCTAAATTATTCTTTCCTCATTCATTACAGAAAGATGGAGAAATTGATATTTTGCAAACCAAATCATGTGATAATCTAGCAGATTTATTCACAAAGTCTTTACCAAATTCAACATTCCAGAAATGCATTCATGGAATTGGTATGAGACGACTTCAAGTTTTGCAAAGTTCAGGGGGAGAAATCTCCTGAAAATATAATCCTTTTAGTTATCAGCAGATAATGAATATTGTACTCTTTTCCTTTATGAGTTTTTCCAATAGGTTTCTCATAAGAGGTTTTTAACGAGACAATTAAATACAAGAGTTAATGTATGCCATATCATATTTCTCCTTATATTTTTCCTACTAGGTTTTAAAGGAGTTTTTCATGGCACATCTGATTGCACTCTTTTCATTATGAGTTTCTTTGAAAATTTTCTCATGATGTTTTAATGAGGCAAATATCTTCATAAAGATCATATGCTATACTTTCTATTTTTCCTATGAAGGTTTTTAAAGGAAAGTATCTAAAGCATGTTTATTGTTTTCTAACTCACTAATAATTTTCTCCTTCTTTAAAGGTTTTTCTCATATGAGTTATCGAGAGACAATAATCTCTATATGTTGCATTATTTTCTCCTTATTATTTTTCCCACTGGGTTTAAAGGAGTTTTAGCAACATATCTATACCATTCTCCTCATATTTTTTCCCACAGGGTTTTTGGAGGAGACTCTCAAGAGATGAATGATAAATATACAAGAAGCTTTCAAAGATGAATCAAAAGAAGAGACGTTGTACAAGGGGGAGTGTTGAGAACCGACATCAACGAACCAGCTTTAGCGAATCGTCGTTAGGAAACGTAGTTAGCGGTTATTAGTGTCCAAGCGTCGTACGGACGCATCTGTCCGTACAGGCGCCTCTTTGTATAGACGCCTTCACAATGCGTCCCAAATCTTGTATAAATATGTGATTCTCAATCAATGAAAGCATCAGATCATTCGTACAATCACTTTTACCTTTTACAGTTGCTATCAAAATCAAACAAAACCGAGCGCGTGGGAGTGGTAGCAGCAGTCGGACCATATTCTCTCCTTGTTGGAACAGAAACCAGGAAAGTGAAAGAGGCCTGTTGGCCCATCACGGACCGAGTCGGCAACGGAGCCCACGAACCGCGCTAGGGCTGCCCTCCGCCCCACCTTTATATAGGACGAGACGACACCGCCGTCTCCACCAGATCCCCAATTCCGCTTCCACGCAACCCCAGACCCACAAATCCCTAGCGAGTCCGCCCAACCCGACGCCCGAATCCCTCGTCGCGGCCGCTCCAGAGATCGCCGATGGCCGGAAAGAAGGAGTCTTTCTCGCTGAAGCCGTGCGGCGGCGCCAGGCGTGTCGCGGAGGAGAAGGAGGAGGATGCCCTGGTGTGCAACGCCGGTAGCGGCGCGTCTGCCCTGAAGCCATGCAGCCACGGAGGCGGCAGCAAGACCAAGAACATGGGGGCTTATCGCTGAAGCCGTGCACCACCACAAGCACGGCGGCGGCGGCGCCGGTGGCTTTCGCCGGCAAGGAGTTTCAGTTCAAGCAGTGCACCAACCAGAGCATGAAGGACGCCACAGGGGAGAATGAGTGTTCGCTGAAGATCTGCTCCACAATAAGGAAGGTGCCGACTGACGGGCACGGCGAGGAAGATATTGCCCTTGCCGTCCCAGCGACTACAGTGCAGGCTATCGAAGTTGCAGGGGCAGACTCCGAGGTGGACAGTTCCGATGATGATGATGAACCGGTCTCGGAAGCCGAGTTTGCAGCCTTTTATGAGGAGGAGAAGGCAAAGCACGAGAAGTTCGTGGTCGAAAGGGTTTTGCCTAGGCTCGAGAATGCCAAGGCTATCCAGAGGCTTCTGCAAGAGCAATTTGAATCTGTTCTCAAATCCAAATGATATCATCGAGGATTTACTAGGGCTGCCAGATTTTGAACTCCGAAGTCAATATAATTTGCAAGACAAAAAAAAAAAAAGCTGCCCATAGTGCATAAAATCACTTTGGAACCCGGTGCATTGGAGCTCTATTTTTTGAACTATGCCAAATACTATTTTGAAGTTTTAAAAAATTCTGAAAACAAATCAACATGTTTATATGAATATATATTACACGTGTAAATTTTGATGCTGAAATAAGTAACCATGTGAGTTGCACAAAAATAACAATCGTGAATTTGGAAAGATGAACAGTGCATGCATTAATCACTATTTGGAATATCTGCTCCGCCAAAAGGAAGGTGCCGGCTGACGGGCACGGCGAGGAAGATATTGTTCTTGCCGACTCAACCATTGATGAGACCAAAGAGCAGGCTATCAAAGCAGCATGATGAGCCACTCTCAGAAGCTGAGTAATCCAGACCTTATCTATATTATGGATTCGCCAGTATATGAATGTATCTAGACACGTTGTAATTTGGGATGAAGGTAATATGTTTAAAGTCGGTTCTCCATTAGTCTTATTTTGTATCATTGCACAGCGGCACAAGAGTGGCGCCTTTTTTAGCTGATTCTAGTGTTGAGTGCAATATGTGATGCCTTTTTTAGCTGATTATAGTGTTGAGTGCAATATGTGATGCCTTTTGGCAACGGCCGTGCAGCAGTAACTTGCCGTCAGACTTAAGTGTGGTTGCTGATATCTTATTAACTAGCCCTGTTTATGTGATGCCAATTTGATTCCTGACATTGGCTTCTAGTGAGGATGGATTGGTATTCGACTATCACCTTAACGGCATAGCCAGTGTCATTTTTGCTGGTGTAAGATCCAAACTGACCTGTATATTTTTTGATGGATTTCCATAGCTATGCCATGTCTTGTGATATATGTTGTTTTTCTCTCAATCAGGAGACGTATGGTGTATGTTGAAAGGGGTTCAGAATTCTTCAGTTATGCTTGTTCTTGTGATGGTTTCTTGTATGTTGTGCACGCTTTGGTCATGAGTGTGACTTGAATAAGGAAAAATGCAACAATGCTGGTTCCTTTGCCCTTGCTTCGAATTACCAGATATTCCTCGGCCATTGCTTCAAGTTAACACATGGTCGATTGGTGTTACTCTGTATTGTATGATTATTACTGGGTGCTAACCAATTTTTCTTTTTTGAAACAAGGCAAAAGATTTGCCATTTCCATTAATTAAGAAGAGGGTTTTGATACACACATGCCGCCAAGCGGCAAACACTAGACGTATTATTCTCGCGGCATTACATTAGACAAGTGCTTGGCACCCACAATGGCCCAAAGCGACATTTTCTCTTTGATGTTTCGCAAGACGACCTCCACCGGTGCCGCCTTGTTTCTGAAAACGCGCACATTTCTTTCCTTCCAGATTTCCCATCCCACAAGAAGTGATGCATAAGACAAGGCTTTAACTGGATGAGCATTGGAAGTGAGGAGCTCATCCCACCAAGCTTTCACCGTGCCAAACCGGTGCCAGAGAGCCATGGGGATATGCATACCGAGCCAGGCGAATACCTCATTCCAAATACGGATAGAGAACCTGCATCGGAAAAGGAGGTGAGCCGCCGATTCTTGTACTTGCTTGCACAGAGGGCAACGGTCGCAGTTTGGCCATCCTCTGCGTTGAAGCCTGTCCGCGGTCCAAATCCTGTTTTGATTGACAAGCCAGGCGAAGAATTTGCATTTGGGAGGGGCCCAAGCCTTCCAAACCGAAACATGCAAGCTTGAACGAGATAGTCCAGAGAACTGCGCCATATAGGCGGTCTTAGTAGAGTAGATTTCATCGTTGGCAAGCTTCCACATAATGGTATCCTTGACGCCCGGCTGGATGACAACACTTGCAAGCTTCTCTCATAGGGCCGTGAATTGCTGGAGGTGCACAAGCGCGAGGCCACTTTGGGTGTCAATTTGAGTTATCCAGCTCCCATCCCTTAAGGCCGTAGCAACAGTGCAACCTTTTTTGCGTGATATCTCAAAAATCTTTGGGGCAATATCTTTTGGTCTGAGCCCCTCCAGCCAAGAAGAGGCCCAAAATTTTGCTTTATTTCCATCACCAACCGTCACCTTGGTCGCAGCCGCGAAGAGATCATGATCCTGTTTCATGCAAGGCGTGCCCAGCCCGCACCACGCCCTTGGCGGGTCGTCCAAGTCTAGCCACAACCACCTCAGCCGGAGAGCAGTTGCGAACTTTCCAAGGTGCAAAATGCCAAGACCTCCATACTCTTTCGGTTTGCACACCAACTCCGAGTTGACTTTGCATTTTTCACCTGTCACTTTGTCCGTTCCAGCCCAAAGATAGGGCTGCCTCAGTTTGTCAATTGTCTTGAGAACCTCCACCGGAAGGTCCGGTGGTGTGATATGATAGATGGCCACTGCAGTAAGGACCGCCTTGACCAAAGTCATGCGACCCGAGATAGCCACATGCTTGCCTTTCCAAGGCACCAATTTGCCGGCTGCCTTGTCTTCCAAGAGTTGGAGATGAATCCTCTTCAGCCTTTTAATTGCGAGAGGGAGACCGAGGTAACGAATAGGGAAGTTGGAGCGACCTGCCGGGAAGGAATGAAGAATAACGTCGAGGTCCACACTACCGCATCTGATGGGGGCAACAATACTCTTTGCGCAGTTAGTGGATAGACCGGTGGATTCACCGAAGGAAGCAAGCATGGTGGCCAGGAATTGGACATCCTCCTTAACAGGGGCACAAAAAACAGCAGCATCGTCGGCATAACACTACTAGGGAAAAGCCTATACATAGAATCTTACCAGCAGCGCGCTTTAAAATCAGGCGCTGCTGCTAAGTAGCAGTAGCGCGGGTTTTTAACCCTCGCTACTACTAAGTTGATAGCAGTAGCGCTGGTTTTTAACCCTCGCTACTACTAAGCGGTCAGTGCCCCCCGGGACATGCCATAGTAGTAGCGCGGGTTTTTAACCCTCGCTACTACTAAGTTGATAGCAGTAGCGCTGGTTTTTACCCCTCGCTACTACTAAGCGGTCTCTACCGTGCCCCTGGGCCATGCCATAGTAGTAGCGAGGGTTATAAACCCGCGCTACTACTAAGTTTTTACCCCTCGCTACTACTAAGAGGTCTCAACCGTGCCCCTCCGGAACATGCCATAGTAGTAGCGAGGGGTAAAATCCCTCGCTACTACTAAAGGTCCCATTTTGAAACTCTACCCCCCCCCCCCCCCCCGCCCATGGATCGCCTTTTCGGTTTTGTAAAAAGCAAAAGAAAATGATAAAAACTTCAAAAATTAAAATCCTTCAAGATGTAGTTATGTTACTACATCTACTAGTTAGGAAAATTTAAAAACTTAAATTTGGACATGTTTTGCAAAAAGTGCAGGGAAAATGTAAAACGGCTATAACTTTTGCATACGATGTTAGAAAAAAACGTATAATACATCAAAATGTTTCAAAAATTAAAATCCTTCGAGATGTAGTTATGTTACTACATCTACTAGTTAGGAAAATTTAAAAACTTAAATTTGGACATGTTTTGCAAAAAGTGTAGGGAAAATGTAAAACGGTTATAACTTTTGCATACGATGTCAGAAAAAAACGTATAATATATCAAAATGTTCAGCACGAAAATCCGCATCCTACGGCCTGTTTGCAAATTTTTAGAATCCTCAAATTCTAAAAGGAAAAAAGTTATGCTCAAATTTCAGTTTTTTTTAATTTTGGTCAAATCTGGTCAAACTACTTATTCAAGAAGTATTAGTGTTACTAAATAATTATTCAAGAATATTAGTGTTACTAAATAATTATTTCAGTTTTTTGGATGTTTGGTCAAATCTGGTCAAACTGTGGTCAAACTTTGGTCAAACTACTTATTCAAGAAATATTAGTGTTACTAAATAATTATTGTTTTTAGAACAATAGTTTTAAACTCAAACAGTGAAATGTGTGACTTCATGCTCAAGCTAAACTCCCGAGGGTTAATAGGATTGACATCTTATTATTGTCAGGAAAACAACAAGTGCAGACTTGGAATCGAGGGAGAATAGAACCCGGAAGTTAAGCGTGCTCAGGCTGGAGTAGTGAGAGGATGGGTGACCGTCCAGGAAGTTAGATGATTTGGAATGATGATCAGGCTGGAGTAGTGAGAGGATGGGTGACCGTCTGGAAAGTTAGATGATTTGGAATGATGAGGGGTGATTAGAGATTAAATTGAGCAGTGATGAGGGGTGATTGGAGATTAGAGGTTAAAATAATTCGGAAATTTGAAAATTCAGGCAAAAAAATTGAAAAAAATAATTCAATTTTCCAGATTTCAAAGCACGGGTTAGTAGCGCGGGTTTTTACCCACGCTACTACTAACGGACGTAGTAGTAGTGCGGGTTGCACCCGCGCTACTGCTATACGTTAGCTGTAGCGCCGGCCCCCGCGCTACTAATAGGCCGGCGCTACTAATAGGCCCAAAATCCGCGCTGCTGCTAGGCTTTTCCCTAGTAGTGTAAAGAGAGGCACGAATCTCTGTGTGCCTCCCAGGAAGGGGTTGTAGCATCCCCTGAGCCGTGGCCTTATTGAGGATATGGTGCAGCGGGTCGATGGCAAGCACGAAGAGTAAAGGGGATAAAGGGTCACCCTGTCTGAGGCCCTGACCATGCTTGATAGGATCTCTAGCAATACCATTGAGCAAGACTCGCGATGACGCCGAAGAAAGAAGCGCCGAGACCCAGTCGCGGAAACGTGCAGGGAAGCCATGATGACTCAGCATCTCCAAAAGGTAATCCCATCTCACCGAGTCAAAAGCCTTATTGATGTCAAGCTTGAAGAGAAGCATGGGCTTTTTTGTGCGGTAAAATTTTCTGGCCAAATTCCGCACGTATAAGAAATTGTCGTGTATGCGTCTTCTCTTGATGAACGCACTCTGTGCAATGGATACGATGTCATTCATGTGGGGAGCCAGCCTGGAAGCAAGGATCTTGGCAATGAGCTTTGCCACAGCATGGATCAGGCTAATTGGTCTAAAGTCCGAGATCTCTTCCGCACCATCCTTCTTAGGAACGAGGGCAATATTCGCAGAGTTGAGCCAGTGCAAGTTTCGGGCCTGGAGGGTGGAGAAGTTATTGATCACAAGCATGATGTCTTCCTTGATAATGTCCCAGCGGGTCTTGAAGAATTTTCCGGTGAATCCATCCGGCCCCGGGGCTTTGTCACTAGGAAGGGCGAAGACCGCAGCCTTGACTTCATCCTCTGTAATAGCATCACCAAGCGCTGTGAGGTCATGGTCAGCATGGGGGATGGCAGCCCAATTGATGGTCTTTGTACGCGGGGTACCCCTTTTCATAAGCTCAATGAAATGAGAGTGGACGATACATTTTTTATCATGATCCGTCACCCAGCCATTGCCTTGCTTGAGGCGGTGTATAAGATTTTTCCTCCGCCGACCATTTACCCTAAGGTGAAAAAATTTTGTATTCACATCTCCCTCTTTGATGTTAGTGATTCTGGAGCTTTGTCTCTTTCTGGCTCTTTCCATGACCGCAAGGCCCACCACTCTTTTGTTTAGCCTTTTCCGGATATCCGCTTCTTTAGGGCTAAGCATCCGCACGTCCTGTGCCTCATCGAGGCGAAGGATGATCTCCAAGGCCATATGTTGCTGAATCTTGGCATTGGAGAAGAGGGTTTTACTCCAAGAACGAAGCTTTTGACTAGTCAGTTTCAGTTTCTGGAACAACCTTCGGTAAGGATCATGGTGTGGAGAGGGCTCATTCCAAGCATCATGGACAACCTGGGAAAAGCCCGGCATATTGTTCCAAAAGTTCTCGAAGCGGAAAGTTCGAGGTCGCCGAGGCCCGTCATCATTTGCCAGGAGAAGGGGGCAATGGTCGGAGAGAGAAGAGGATAAGGCATGGAGGATGTGCTTATCAAAAGTGATATCCCAATCCTCATTGCAAAAGAAACCATCAAGCTTGGACATGGTCGGGTTGTTTTGTTCGTTGCTCCAAGTAAACCTTCTGTTTTGCAGGTGGATTTCTTTAAGCTCGTAGAAATTGAGAGCATTCCGGAAACGGGTGATGCGGCTACGGTTAGCATTGGAGCGGTTCTTGTCTCTAGCCCGATAAATCTGATTGAAGTCACCTGCACGAGCCACCTTTCCCCCAAGAGTGGATTTGCATCCTTCATCTCTTGAAAAAAAAACATCTTTGAGATTGTCTCTAGTTAGACCATAGACAGTGGTTAGCTTGAAGGAAGTATCAGTGGCAATAATTGTGATCCTAGCCGAGAGGGTGTAGTCGCCGTAGTGCACATTTTCGACGCGGACATGCTCATCATCCCACAGCATCAGAATCCCTCCGCGCGTGCCCAAAGCAGGGCGCTGGGCAAAGCCCTTCAATCTGTAACCACCAAGGAAAGCAGCAGTGGAAGCATCGACAGTTTCGAGCTTAGATTCTTGCAAACATGCGAGTGTTGACACGTAGAAGCAGCAATAGTGGTGTTGACAACAACTCTTCTATTGGGACAGTTCAGCCCACGTACATTCCAGTTAAGAACACTGAGATTGAGACTAGACATTAGGGAAACTAATTAACTTCACGTAGCTAGAGCAGCTCCAGCCAAAGTTCACCAAGCATTGCCAAGGCACATCAGGGCAGCAGCTAACAACAGCAGCTACAGACAGGCAACCTAGTACATGTTGGAAATTGACTGACATTGGAAACTAGCAACTTCAGTAGCAGATAGGCCTAGTCAGGTCAGGCAGAGACGGCATCGCTTGCTGCAGCTGTCATCTCGGCGCCTCCCTCTCCGCCATGCTGAAGCAGAGCTTCCTCCACCGCCGTTGCGAGATCACAGTCCAGCCTGAAGAGAGCACGCAACCCAGCGATGGCCAAGTCTGGGAGCTGCCCATTGAACATGGCCATGAAACGACCGATAGCTTCCTGTGTGACCTCCTCACCTTCACCTACGACGCCCATCCTCTGGCAAAGTAATCTCTCCGCAAGCTGGGCAATGGGCATTGCCCTGTTCTTGGCGCGAAGACGCAGGCTCCGGCGGCTCAGGTCGAAGCCAGTCACCCCTGCCAGCGTCTTCCTCCTCTTGGCGGGCATCCTGGGTGGAGTGGGCTCTGGAGCCTACAGGATTGGTGGCACCACCGGCACAAACAGAGGTGAGCCAGAGGGAGTACCGGTCCATCTCAGTTGTAGGGGTCACCTCCTCCATTGCAGCAGCAGGCTGGCTGCAATCCAGCAGCTGCTGACGCGGAGCGAACACCAGCGAACGTGGCTCATCAGGCGTGCTTGGGGTAGCTGCCGGGCTGGGCACACGGGCAGAGGTCGCGTCTCCCTCAAGTGTTGAAGATGGCTGCACCAGCGTCCCCGAGCAGGCCACCGCCCGACGTAGCCAGGTCGAGAAGGAAGAGGTGGCTTGGATCTTGATGATGTCCGTGGACGTGGTGCGCAGAGTCGGGGGAGGCGAATGCCCACGGTCACTAGAGTGTCGATCCTTCATGCTGATGTCCGCGTCGTCCCTTGCCGCAAGCTCAGCCGAGCAGTGGCGGGGGCGCCTACCAGAGGTCGGAATGACCGAGTCATCCGGTAGGCGCTGCATCCATGCCTCGTCAATGTGGCGGGCATCAGGCACGTCCACCTCTATCCCACGCCTCCTCCCGCCGGCGCGGTCATCACGGCGGTGGTCTCGGCGTTCGTCGCGCCTCGAATCCCGGCGATCATCCTCGCGGCGCCTCTCCGGAGCCCTGGAGCGGCTACGGAAGATGTGGTCGCGCCAAGAGGACCTTCTGCAGTCATGGCCATCAGGGCGGCTACGACGCTCGCCGTCGTCGTAGTCATCATGGCGACGCCCGCGGCGACCATCTTTGTCGTCGTTGTCGTTGTCGCGCCTGTCTCGGTCTTCATGGCAGCGGCCAATCATCCTTGCATCTGGATTGACAGGATCCACACCGCGACGACGATCAATATGGCCACCACGTCTGCATCTGCCGTCTGCCGCAGGTGGAGCATCAGGTTTGGGAGGAGGTGCAGACATGCGCTGGACGGCGGCTGCACGCGAGGAGGTGCAATTCCGGGCGCGGTGGCCAATCTGTCGGCATCTGAGGCAGGTGAACGGATTTCGGCAATCCACTTTGCAGTGTCCTTTAAGGAGACAGCGATGACAGGTTCTGTTTCTGAACTTGACGAAATTCCTCTGCCCAGGCGAGGAAAAAGGAGACACGGCTCGGCGGCTTGAACGCTGGTGTCTGGGGCGCTGCTTTCGCCACTAATAAGCTGGCCGAACGAGGTGCCATTCCTCAGTAGTGGAGCTCCGCTTTGAATCCGTGGCGGGAGGTGCAGGGGTCGAGGAAGAGTTCCGCCTAGGAACCGCAGCAGCAGGAGACGCATACCCCGAGGCAGCGTCCCGCGCCGCACGCTGACCCGCCGGCATGGAGGCCGCAGGCGCCGACTTGTGACATGGCCGGAGGGCGCCCTGAACACGGAGCGGAGGGGCGGCATCCAGCAGGGCAGCAACACCAGCGAAGCGCACCTTGCGGGGACGGCCCAACACATCGGAGGCGGCCGTGCGGCTCACTGGCAGGGGAGCACCGTCCCGGGAACGCGGATCTGAGGGGACCCCCTCCAGCTGCGGGAAGAGGGCCGCAACCAGATCAGCCCGCGAGAACCGCGGCGTAGGGAACCCTGGAGGAAACCGCCGCGAGGTCGAGGACGAGCCTCGCGGGGAAGGAGGGGGCTGGTCGGCGGAAATGGTGGCTGCGGGATCCGGATCGGACGCCGGCGAAGTCAAGCTGAGGACGAGCCTCTGCCCCGCAGAGAGGAACCAAGGGGAGTTGGGGGCCAGCCGCACAGGCCGGAAGGGCGGTGGGGGTAGCACACTCGGTGGGGGCGGAAGGAACAGCGGCGGCGGCGGCGACGGCGAGGTCGCGGGGGTCGCGGGCGCAGTCGCCTTACCTGGGCGCGGGCGCAACATCTCCTCTTGGGTGAGATAAGGTGCATACATATATTCCTTCATTTTCCTTTTGATTTACATGTTTCACTAAAGTCACCAAAGTCACTGTTGTCGAATATATTGCGAGTGATCCAGTGGAAATACCTTGTGACATGAACCCCCAACTTGCTGATTTGCTGGAGAGGCTTCTCTGCAAAGATTTGTTCCATAAACGTGTTTTTTTAATCATCCCACATGTTTTTTATGAACTGTAGTAGAATAGAATTAATATGGATTTCGAGCTCCCACCACACACTAAGGCAAGGTCGACTGCGTAGAAATTTGGAAGAGTTGCCACTGTTGGTGTATGAAGAGCATGAAAGCATTTACTTCCATTATGAAACAGTTGATATTATTCTATCATACTTCTGGTGCGGTCATACTCGTTGACCAGTGGGGTAAGCTGATAGTTTCAAGAACCACTTTTCTTGGAAACAACTCATTACTATTTGTTTCTGGATTATTTGTTCAGAAAGAGCAACAACTTGTGTATCTGATTACTGATCGGTCATATATTCATATTGAAGTTGATACTTTATTTTGGACCTTACACGTCAATGCTTATACACACTCCTAATGAGGCTGGGAGGTGCCTCAAATTTCTATAGGCTTTCTTGTACTGCACCCTCCTGCTCTAGGACTGCAAAACACATCATTCTAGTCCAGGAAGGTGTGGTACAGCAACATCAATCTGCATGCTTAGCTATTATTGGTCCATTATGGTAGTTTCACTTGCCACTCTGCAATGGCTTGTCTGTGTAAAATATGGTTGAAGCGTATGCTTTCGTAGGGACGCGTTACGTGTTATTTATAGATCATAGGTACAAGGGCGGTAGTTCAGGTTGTTATGAGATTGATCCTCAAGCTAAGATCTATACAAGATAGAGATCAATCTCAACTAACCTAAACTACCTAGAGTACAACGCACACAACCCATTCTATACGTGTACGTGGTTTATACTGCACCACCACGTACACATTTACATTGTCTAACACTCCCCCTCAATCATAACTTACCAAGTTGAGACTGCTCTTGAAATCTTCCAATTTACGCCATGATAGGGCTTTGGTAAAGCCATCTGCAACTTGATCATTGGTGGGAATGAAAGAATGTCCAGCAGCTTCTTAGCTACTCTTTCTCTCACAAAGTGATAGTCAACTTCGATATGTTTTGTTCTTGCATGGAACACTGGATTTGCTGAAAGGTAAGTTGCACCAATATTATCAAACCAAAGACATGCAACTGGTGAGTGTATCACACCTAGCTCTTTCAACAGAGTTTGAACCCATATAATTTCAGCCGTGGCATTTGCTAAAGCCTTGTATTCTGCCTCAGTACTGGACCTTGACACTGTTGCTTGTTTACGTGCACTTCAAGATATCAAGTTGGGTCCAAAGAAAACAACAAAGCCACATGTGGACCTTCTGTCATCTGGACATCCTGCCCAATCTGCATCTGAAAAGGCACTTACCAGTGTAGAACTTGACTTGGAAAACTTAAGTCCAGTGCTCATGGTTCCTCTGAGATATCTGGGAATTCTTTTTGCTGCAGTCCAATGTTCAAGTGTAGGAGAGTGCAAGAATTGACATACTTTATGACAGAGAAGGATATATCAGGCCTTGTTAAAGTCAAGTACTGTAATGCTCCTACCACACTTCTATAATTTGTAGAATCATGAGCTCCCAAGAATTCACCTTTTTCTTTAGAGAGCTTTTCAGATGTGGACAGGGGCATATTTGACACTTTGCAATTCATCATACCAGCACGTTTTAATACATCTGATACATATTTTTCTTGAGTTAGAAGTATACCATCCTTGACCTTCTTCACCTATATTCCCAAGAAATAATGCAAGTCACCAAGATCTTTCAAAGCAAAATCCCTTCTGAGATCTTCCAACAATACTGTAGTTCCCTCCTGTGAAGAGCTGGCTACAATAATGTCATCAACATACACAAGCATAAAGATGGTGATCTTGCCTTTGCTATAAAAGAATAATGAAGTGTCAGCTTTTGATGGTTTGAAGCCAAGCCTTTGAAGTTTTTCACTTAACCTAGAATACCACGCTCTAGGTGCTTGCTTCAACCCATACAAGGACTTATCAAGCTTACATACATAATGTTGCTTGTTTTTCACTTCATACCCAGGAGGTTGTCTCATATACACTTCTTCCTCTAGAACGCCATGAAGGAACGCATTTTGCACATCCAATTGACGAAGACTCCAACCTTTTGATACTGCAATAGATAGAACAAGTATGACAGTAGCTGCCTTAACAACCGGACTGAAGGTGTCCTCATAGTCAATGCCATATCTTTGTTTAAAACCTTTTGCAACTAGCCTGACTTTGTATCTATCTATTTCTCCTGTAGCTTTTCTTTTAATTCTATAGACCCATTTGCAATCAATAATATTTCTGCCCTTGGCCGGAGGAACTAAATGCCAAGTTTTGTTTTTGATTAATGCACCATATTCCTCGTCCATTGCATTTTTCCATTTTTTACTTTCAAAAGCTTCATGTAGATTGTTTGGTTCTTCTATAGTAGCAAGACCAGCAAACTTGGTTTTACCATACCCGACCGTACCATCTGTACGTACTTTGGGTTTTGCAATACCGTGCTGAGACCGTGTATGTCGAGTTTGTTCAGGTGCAACCGATGTTGAGGAAGGCACAGAAGATCCCACGGCTGGCACAGAAGATCCTGTAGGATCTGCAGCAGACGGGCCAGGCACGCCCGATCCGAGGTGGATCTCGACAGGATCAACAGCAGACCCAGAGATGCTGTCGGGGCCCCGCCGTTCTCCCGCGTCGATGCGCGGTGCAGAGGCCGCCACCTGGCGGCTCGGAGGGGCCGCCGTACCGCCCCTAGACCCGCCTGATCCGGAGTGCGCTATGGGGCTGCTCCCACCGGGCCCACGGTCAGCGTCAGCGCGCGGGGGCGAGCGCGTGGACGGATCGCTGTCGCGCGTGGACGGGTCACTGTCGCGCGTGGGCGGGTCGCTGTCCCCACCTGCGGACGCGGCGTGTGAGAGATTTCCCTCGGGATCACCGCCTGCAGAACTGTCGCCGCCAGACGCGCCAGCACCTGGATCCTCCTCGTGTTCTGCGTTGGTCTGGTGCTACATAAAATCATGGCGCACAACAGGATTTCCTCCAAAATTGATAGCAGGATTTGCATGAAAATTAACCGATGGATTAGCACTAATTTCATCTCCATGATGAAGACACTTGGTGGTGGTGGAATTTTCAGAGAGAAGAAGAACTTCTGACCTAAGAAGAGCACCGGAATTGGGGTTTAGTGAGGCAAATGGAAACACGGTTTCATCAAACACGACGTCACGAGATATGTAAACTCGGCCAGCGGCTACATCCAAACACTTGAACCCTTTATGAAGATTGCTATAACCAAGAAAAACACAACGTTTGGAGCAGAATTCAAGCTTCTTAGAGTTGAATGGGCGGAGATTAGGCCAACATGCAGACCCAAAGGTGAGGAGAGCATGATAATTTAGTTTTTCTTGGAACAATCGTTCAAGAGGAGTTTCAAGATTTATCACCTGACTAGGAGTTCTATTGATAAGATACGTGGCAGCTATGAAGGCCTCATCCCAAAATTTTAAGGGCATGGAGGCATGGGCTAAGAGTGAGAGTCCAACTTCCACAAGATGCCGGTGTTTCCTCTCGGCCGACCCTTTTTTGCTGGTGTGCATGAGGGCAGGAGACGTGGTGAGTGATGCCAATTTGCCGAAAAAAGAAGTTTAAGAGCTCGTACTCACCACCCTAATCTGTCGGCATGGTGATGATTTTACGATTAAAGCGTCTTTCAACAAGAGCTTGGAATTCATGAAATATTTTGAACACTTCAGACTTATGTTTAAGAATGTAAATCCAAGTGAACTTGCTGAAGTCGTCAATAAAACTCACATAATAATTCTTTCTATTGATAGAATCACGGGCATGCCCCCATACATCAGAAAAAATTAGCTCCAAAGGAGCATTGGAAACACTAATGGAATTCGGATAGGGGAGTTGGTGACTTTTGCCCTTTTGGCAAGCATCACATACACTCTCTTTATTCAACTCACTATTTGAAAAGGAAATCTTATTCTTCCTAAGAACATGCTGAACGATTGTTGACGAAGGGTTACCTAATCGGCTGTGCCACCTCGATGGAGAGACCTTGGTGGCACCAAACGCCTGCCTGCCCGAGCTCAAAGGTGCAGATGAGAGGGGATAGAGGCCACCCCTACATCTGCCTTGGAGGAGGGTTTTCTTCATTGCCTTGATCTTGACAAAGAAATAGTGTGGATGAGTTTCAAGAAAGGCATGATTATCATGTGATAAGCGATGAGCACAGATCAAGTTTTTGGTTGCCTTAGGAACATGCAATATATGTTTAAGATGGAGATTGCGGGTAGGGGTATGAATATAGGCTTGACCAACATGGCTAATTTTCATACCTACGCCGTTAGGCATGTTCACTTGATCCTAGCCAGAGTACTTCTCCCCCATGGTGAGCTTGTCAAGCTCACTGGTGATGTGATCTATCGCCCCTGTGTCGACGTACCAGTTGGTGTCGACCCCGTAGGAGTTGGTGTTGGTGTTGACAGCCACTGCGCTCTTCTCCTTGGTGAACGCGATGTCGAAGCGACGGTAGCACTCCATAGCAACATGATTTGGCTTGGAGTAGATCTGATAGACGACCTCAGGGAGATCGTTGCGGCCTCCTCCTTGGCCGCGACCTCCACGGCCTTGTCCGCGGCTGCCGCCTCCTCTGCGGCCGCCACCACGTCCACCCCCTCGTCCACCACGACCACCGCCACGAGAGACATCATTGGCAGAGGAGTGAGAGGATTGATGCCCGCCGTCGAACATGGCGAGCCTGTTCTCGAAGCCGACGAGGAGGGAGTAGAGTTTGTTCACCTTGATCGGCTCAGCCCTGGCACACAGGGAGGAGACGAAGCCCATGTAGTCGAAGTCGAGGCCGGCGAGGATGTATGATACCATGTCATCGTCGGTGAGGGGCTTCCCAACAGAATCCAGCTCGTCTCCGAGCGCCTTCATTCGACCGATGTACTCGGCAACAGTCGAGGTGCCCTTCTTGGTGTTTGACAAGGCGATCCTCGTGTTCACCACGTGCGCCTGTGTTTGATGGCAGTCCATGATGCCGAGGCCATGGTGCAGTGGGCAATCTGGATCATCACAGGAGGTGAGACTGAATTGAACAGAGAACTCAGAACCTGGGAATCCTGCGCCTTGGCGACCTCATATGCCGGATTGGGCACATCTGTTGGCTTGCCATCCTTGTCCGTGAGCTTGGGTGCCGGTTCTTCTCTGTCTGGGTTGATGTAGGAGACGAGCTGGGCGCCGCGGATGGCAGCAACCGCTTGGGCACGCCACACCAGGAAGTTGGAGCGATGGAGGCGATCGGCGATGGGAATGAGGGCTGGTGCGGTGGCGGCGGTGGAGCTTGAGGCCATGGCTAGGATTTTTGGATGTGCTAGAGGTTAGGTTCTGAATACCATGTAAAATATGGTTGAAGCGTATGCTTTCGCAGGGACGCATCGCGTGTTATTTATAGATCATAGGTACAAGGGCGGTAGTTCAGGTTGTTATGAGATTGATCCTCAAGCTAAGATCTATACAAGATAGAGATCAATCTCAACTAACCTAAATTACCTAGAGTACAACGCACACAACCCATTCTATACATGTACGTGGTTTATACTGCACCACCACGTACACATTTACATTGTCTAACAGTCTGTACTGTCTTGTTTTCTAATGCCATAATGGTATGGCTCTGGTTGCTGAGAAGACTGAACGAGTGGAAATAAGGCAAGAATGTTAGGATTTTGTGGAATAACCTAATCCCTGACATTTCTTTTTCTGAGTGGTTGACATTGTTGGTCTTGATATCTTACAATGCATGTTATATTTTGCTGTAGGCAGCAACAAAAATTCTAGCTGGTCAATTAGTCAGGCTTGGACAACAAATCGTCAATTTACAAGGTACATGGACAGACAGAGATATGTGTAGTGGGTACTCACACAGATGTATGTCTTGCTTTCAATTTGATTTATGCAACTGCATGTTCCAATCATGGACAAAATACCCTTCCTTTTTTTTAAGGAAAGATAAAATACACTTATGTTTTTGTCAAGGCAATATATGCTGGAACTTAGTATCTGATAGAATGAAAGGGACAAGGAAAGCGATGGCAGCAACGAATAAGGTATGATGAAAGGAAGCCTTGTTGGTTGGCTGCTCTTAAACTATGAACATCCAATTTCCGATCAGTTCTGCAAACTGTATTCTGAGATGGTTTCTGTAACCTACTGTATTGTTTTTGTTTCAACACATGTAACCAACAAAGCAGATGAAGGTCATCAGAGAACACAAGAAGCAATTAACTCAATTAGACATGACGGTAATAATACTTTGGACGCACTTTATTTGTTTACTGGTAGGTGGAGAGGCTTCGTTATATCACATCGTATAGATATGGTTATGCATTGGGCATAATAATACGTAATAAAATTACGGGCATACCTTATTTATTTACATGTAATGTTAAGTGGAGATCGTTAGATGGATCATATTATATAGATGTGTTTGTTGGTTACTTATTGATTGCTTAACACATTATGTAAGCAACCTACAATGATGTAATCATTATTTTGTGGGGATGATTCATATATAAATTGTTACTGTTTTCAACCGATATTCATGTGTCCTGAGAGTTCCTTTTGTAATATTGTACCCTCATTGGCAATGTTTCCCTCCATTGTGCTGTTCCGCATATGATTATGAAGTATGAATCAGTGTCAATAAAGCATCTTAGTCATCAGACCAAGGTCTTGCAATATTTCCATCTCTGGAATGTGGTGCGTGATGTCAGGCCCGTACATCCACAGGTGCAAGTGGAGCCGCTGCACAGGGCCTCCAAAAATCTGGGGCCCCCAATTTTTGTGCAAGTACTATATATATTACTAAATCCTGAGATTAATAAAGAGGAAAGACTGGATCATTAAACTGCCAAAAAATAAAGTGCAGCCCCAGCCCAACGCACGTCAATTAATCCACCAAGCCTCTACGGAACAACAGGCCCATAGCCCAACTCATCTCTCTCACGGAGAATTCCAGAACACTGAAGACGGATCGAATTCCCCTGTTCTTTTCTCTCTCTCTACAACTCTATTCCTCGAGACCAGGACGCCGGCGGCTGGCGAATTAACTCGCAGACTCCTCATCTCCTTTCTTGGATGGCTTCCCAATTATTATCCAAGAAGAGAGCCGTTGATGGCAAATGCACAATGAACTGCAGGTTCGTTTCCGCATCAATCTATAAATTAGGGCGTTTTCTACTGCTTCTTCCACTGATCCATCAATTCATCCATCGTCCTCTTAGAAAATCAAGATGTTGGAACAGGCCTGGGTTGGAATCTCGCAGCTTCGTGGCCGCAGTCCCTGGAGGTGAGCAATCAGAGCACCAAGCGCCCCCGCCTGATGATCTGCATCCGTGAACAGTCAGCAACCAAAGGTTGTTTCGCCCCCTTTTCACCCCTTTTTTAGTCGATCCGTTGTTCTTTCTTGCATTTGTGTATCCTTGGTGTTTCTTAATTCTCTAAGATGTCTTCTAGTTCTAAACGCCCTGGTAGGAAGTATGAATCTGGGTATGAAAAACGTACAAAGAAGAAAAAAAAGCTGAAAATCTTATTCATTCTCTGAAGGGGTCTATTGATAAATTTGTTGTCAAAGAACCACAAGTAAAAGATGGACTTGTAGCTCAAAATTCTAAGACTTTTCTCTTGTATTATGTAGTTCCTTGAGAAATCTATACTGCCGTAGTGACTAATAAAAATAATGTTTAAATTGCCTACTTGACTTTCTGATACATGGGGCCTAAATTATGATTTCGCTCCGGGGCCTCAATTTCCGGGGTACGGCCCTGCGTGATGTTCATAGGCATTATGACGGGCAGGATGAATTTAAATGAGGATGGGGCTCATCAAGGAAACACACATGGGTTTCGACATACAATGTATTATTATGCCGAGGATCTATTCGCTTCCCTGCAGGTAGCAGCTTTTCAAGAAGTCGGGAACCACTAAACTGTGAAAGTTTTTTTGATTCGGACATTTGGACCTCTGTTAGACAGGTACAACATGGGATTCAAGCTTAGATGGTGCCATTCTACATCTACCTGCAGGATGGAAGTAACATGGACTACATTTAGAGCATCTACAAAAGACGCCCAACACGCTAAAAGACAGTATACAGCGCCGGAAAGCACAACTTTTGTGCGCCGCGGTGCGCTGGCTTTAGCGGCCGTGCTAAAATATAGCGTGCCCAAGCCGCTCCAACAGACGCGCTAAACTGCAGCGCGCGCGAGCAGCCGACGCTTGCCATATGTTGCAATTTGGAGACAATATGGTGATATTTCAAACATCAAAACAAGACATAGCATAGTTGAAATCACCCAAACAAGTTCATGACCACATCATCATCCAACCAAGTTCATGACATAAAAATTTGCACAAACGAATGGCACATCAAGAATCATGCCGCATACTCGTCTTCGCCCTCCACTTCCTCCGATTCATCATCCTCATCCGAAGACGTTTCTTCCTCCTCCTCTTCATTGTCGCACGCCGCATCATCATGTGGAGCTCGGAAGGTGTTGGCAAGATCTTCAATGGCATCATGCGCAAGTGTGTGATGAGGCACACCAGAAGACATTCCACCCATGCCGCCCGCCGGCGCTACGGTCGTCCCACGCCCTGCAAGCTTCTTCGGCCGCCTAGAGGAGTCATCCGCTGCCTTGTTCTTCTTCGCGGGCACCTTGCCCTTCTTTGCCCGCGCCGGACTTGGGAACTTCGAGAGGGGGGCACGTGGCTTCATGGCGGGCGCTGGCACGACGCCACCCGCCGCCGAGGTCGTCCCTGGCGGCATGAAAAGGCCGCGCGCGGTGCCGGTGCTTGGAGGAGCACCGGCGGAGGCGAAGCCAAAGCTCCCCGCGCTAGGGTTTGCGGGGGCGGAGGGGTTGCGGGTGTAGGAATTAGGGGTGATGGGGATGTCGGCGCGTCCGTCCATCGGGCGAAATCGCCGGCGGCGGCACGAGCGGGGCGAAAGCGGTGCGGCGAAGAGGGTGCGGCGCAGGCGCTCGAGTGTGCAGCGTGCGGGAGCGGGCGCAGCAAATAAATGGCGCATGATGGCGTTTTGGACCACGCGCTGAACTCTTTATGCCGCGCGCGCGGTTATTGCGCCTCCGCTGGAGCTCCCGGAGCGGTTGCGCGCGTGCTAAAAACCCAAAATTTCTAGCGCGGCGCTTATATAGCGCGGCTGTTGGAAATGCTCTTAGCGGGTATGTGTGTTTTTCCTGGGGAATTTGGTTCAGATGCTTATCTAGTTTGCAATTCGCAGTGGTAATTCCTTCCCCGCGGGATGAAACTGCAACGCTGGTGGCTATCCGCTTGGCTACCCAATGAACCCTCAAGCAATCTCAACAGAAATTTGATTCCACTGTCATGCTCGTTTGCTGGAGCCTTGTTATGTTGGTGTCACCTTAAGTGATGTTAGGAATTACTCCCTAATTGATTAGAACACATTGTTTCACTTGTAGTTCATCATCATCAAAAGATTATGGTTCATTCACTCTTATTACTTTCCATTCTGAACATCTTATGGTGTTGGTAGTCAGTTGTCTGTGTTTTGTAGCCGAGTTTTACTCTTATCGCACGTGATCAGAGCAAACATCTTGCAAGCACAGTTTTACTCTTGCAATATTTTATGATCTACGAATCTGAAGCCAAAGACTAACGTTCTAGGGGCATAGAATTTGCATAAAAGGATGCTAAATGGTGACAATGCACAGCAAACGGCAGCATGAAACAAAACCGTTAAAAACACTGATCTTCAGAGCTGTAAAACTAAATCCAACATCCAGTGCAAAAAATTCAACCTCAGAATTGTGAACCAATGAGTGCAAAACTTTCGACCTCAGATTTGTGAACCAACATTCGGCATACTGACATTAGTAGGAGTGCACAAAGTTCAACCTCGGATTTGTGAACCAGCATACGACATTACAAGTCATGAGAACAAGTTTTCAGAGCAAAAAATGCAGGGGCCAAAGTAACTTCAGACGAGACAAACGTCGTGAACCAACATTCAACGTACGGCATTATGAGTAATCGGTAACCCAGACTTCTACAAACTGCATAATGACAATAGGTTTAAAACCATTTCCTTTGCACAACTGTGATGATTCGGAGCACGACCAAGAGCTGAGGCCAGGCGCACGAGCTGCAAAACAATAGCACAGAATAAATGTTATGCATACCAAAAATTATAACAGCATTGCAGAAAATGCAAACATATAGCACAGTGAGTAATTAAAATCACCCTTGACTCTCTAGCAGTTACGTACCCCTGCCAGCACAGTTTAACAATTTCGCCGCAACCCTAGAACAAGCTACTAAGAAACAACACGCCAGCCTCGCTAATTTACTGACTCGCATTTTTCTGCAAAACTGAGGGTTGAAACACTCCTCCCTTGTTTACACTAACAGTTTGGTAGTGAACCCTTCTGACCGCACTATCATCAGCCATGATTTCTCCAGAATCAATAGGCAGGAGAAATGCAAGAAATGCAAGCATTGTAGCATCAACATCACTCCAGGAGTGTCCAAGCAAACATAGTACTTAGAACATGTGAGATCTAATCATGATAATTTGAAATAACTAAGAAAATTGACAACCCCGCTTCAAGCATGAAAATAATCATAAGTTTCTAACAAAGTATAATTCTGAGAAAATAAATTCGCCCAGGCAAAATCTGTGACAATACTAACCAGAAAGGTGTTTTGAGAAAATATGTACTCGCAAACAAAGTATGTGACAAAGTATGGGTTCACTTGCAACACAAAAACTAAAATAGTAGGCATTTTGAGATGATGGCTACTGTTTTACCTTACACTACTAGGGAAAAGCCTAGCAGTAGCGTGGGTCTAAGGGCTATTAGTGGCGTGGCGCACCGCGCTACTGATACGGCACTACAGATAACGTTTATCAGTAGCGCGTTTTGACATGCGCTACTGCTATACCTACTTAGCAGTAGCGCTTTTCATACTAGCGCTACTGCTAAGTGCTTTAGCAGTAGCGTTTTCCTGTCCAGCGCTAAAGAGCGCAACTACTATATTTTCTCATATCTTTTTTTGCTACATATTTGCGATGTTTTTGTATAGGTTTTATACAGTATTCTAATCATATCATAAACATGCAATATGTTCATCATATCATACACATAATAGTCTCATCATATCATCCAACACAAATCATGTCGTCACATCATAATCATGATATAGCTATACAAGTTACATGACATGTCTCATCATACATAATGTAGTACTTCTTGAGGCGTCGGTTCGTATCCCTCTTTCGGACTAGCGTGAACCTAAACTAACTATTGGTTGTCGCTCGGAAACCGGTACACCCGGGCCTGACACTATGGCCACTCGTCGTATACTCTTGGCGTAGCACTTCTTCGCCATCGATAATCTATGCACCTGCATCGTCACATGAGTCGATGATATGCAACATATATAGTTGAGCAATAGAAAGAGACAGACTTGGCAAAAAATAGAAGCAACATATCATAAGCATAAATAACAAAGTTCATCATACCCAAAATGCCCTAACTAGAGTGATCTTCGCTAGTTGAGGAGGACGGTTTAATTACATCACAAATAAAGTTTCACCGTGCATAACTCAAAGTTTCGTCATAGAGAAAGTATGGACTAAACGGACACTTTGTCATATATCGTCAATCACTCCAACATGTCATACCATCCATCCAAGTTAGGGCGATAGTCCCCAAGCGCAGTGAAAGGCTTAAGGTCGAGACGCTGAGCCGATACGCGTGTTCGAATGTCTTCCCGCGATATTTGCCCTTATTCATAGAACATCCCTATTTTTTCGACGACCTCCTTCATGATGATTTGGGCAAGTTCACGCTGGATGTGATAGGAGCTCGAAGTCGATGATCCGGGATATCTCCTAGGTTCTTTGCCCATTGAAGAATATGGGCATCGCAGATCTAGGTGACATGCGAAGGTTCTGCTGAACCCGTGAGTACTCCAGCATGTGGTCGAGGACATAGAATCCATCACTAAGAGTACCACTCAGTTGCTGGATGTAGCAGAAGTCGGTCTTATGGTCGAAGGCGGGCGCGCGGTTCCTTGTCTTCCTGGTCGTGATCTCTCCACCCCGTAGGCCGTAGCTAAAGATAGCACTGTCGAGAACAGACTTGATGTGGGTGCAATCCTTTTTCTTCATGTTCTTCGATGAGTCCAAGTAAAGAGCGTGAGAGAATCGGGGGTAAAGGATGATGAGGACGGCGCGCCCATCGCTGCGCAAAATAAGTACACCTCAAATTAGCCTAAGTGCGTGCAAATGAATGATTAAAATTGAAGGAAAGATATTTGTGGATGACTTACATGGGATGATAAGGCACGAAATCGTCTCCTTGTCCTTATTGGCGACCATGAAATCGGCGATGTAGTTACTCGTGTATTCATGGTGCTTTGGTTAGACTGCCAAGAAGCCCTCGTGCATGAAGTACGGGTTAGCGACACAGATATAAGGTATCTGCTCAATCCTGATGATGTGGTTCATGTGCAAGGCAAAAAGGCAGACAAACGTAAAATCCAGCTTTTTCAAGTGAATCATGTCGAAGATGTAATCGAATCGAAGGAAGAACTTTTCTACGGGGAATGTGTCGACATACAACCTTTGCTGCGGCACGTTAACCACGTAGAGCGGGTATCCTGGATTTTTTGAAGCGATCAGGCTTTTCTCTCTCCGCAGCACATCGTCATGAAGTCTCCTTAGATCGCCGTATATGGCCTCTACCGCTGCCTTAGGTAGGATCGGATCGCCGGGGATATGCCATTTTTCCGCACTAGGGATAGGTATACGGTCTTGAACCCGAGGCTGCTGAGGCGGCTGGATCATAGAAGCAGCTTTGTTGCCTTTCCTCGGTCTCTTCGTATGCTTCTTTGCTACTGGAAGTGAGCCTATAATACGTTCATCCTCCGGCAATTCAGGCACCAACTCATCACGCTCAAACCCTGAGTACTCATTCTACTGATCCATCAATTCTCTGTCGTTAGAGGCGCCGGTATTGAGATACTGTAGAGGGTCATCGTCATCCTCGTCGATGGCATCATTCATTGCTTCTTCGACGGCGGCGATGTCATCAGCCACTAATGGAGCCTCTTCCTCACCCGGCACGATAGGCGGCGCTAATTGGGTAGGTGGGGTGTTGGTGTTCATACCTTGTTGAGGCTGCTTGGTCGTGGGTGTGCTCCCGGACGCCTCTAGAAGAAGTAGACTCTTCGGCCACAACAGGACCCAATGCTTGCAATCACCAAGCCGCCGCGAGGTCTCGTTGTCATCTCCCCCTAGTGCTACCGGAGGAGCCAAATTCTCGTGGCCCGTTTCGACACTGGCCATGGAAACCTTGAAGACTCAGGGGGGATCGGCTGGCTGTGCAACAATTGTTCCTTCGGCTTCACTATCGTTGGCTTCCCCACGTCCACCTTCTGGCCACTGATGGTGTACAGTATGGTGCACAGGGTTACGTTGGCCTGCAAAGACATGTCTGCGATGTGAGACATCCGAAAGGCAATGGAAACGGGAGATTACACATATATTGAAGAGGGCCGGTGTGACAGGTACCGTGAGGGCGTCGAGCTCAGCCAAAGACGAAGCACTGCCGAGCACGTCCGAGACAGAGGACGGGATGCTATGAGCAGGTGCGGGAGCCGATGCAGGAGCAGGTGTTGGTGCAACGCTAGTCGAGCTGCTCCCCAAGAAGTTGGAAAGGGGAAAGTCCGCTGCATCCTTATTTGGATTTTGCTTGGTCCAATTGACGATAGACGGAACCAAGACATTATGCGAAGCTGCAATCTCCTCTTTTGCGGCAGCTACAGCTGCTTTGACTGCCTCAGCTGATTTCTTATCAACCACAATCTCAACCTTCTTGTCGATGTTTTCTTCATTTAACCTCCGTCTTTCATTTCTCTCCTCTGTGGTCTCACGGTAGTACTTCCACGTGGCATCATCTCCGACGCCATGCACGCGTCCATACGACGACCGAATGTCCACCGGGAGTCCTTTCAATATGCTCAAGGCCCGATTGAATGGGGTATCCTACTTGGGCCTCGCCAACGCCTCAGACAGCGAGTCACTTTCGGCTGCAATCCTGTGCTGCTCTGTCTGCAAAAGCAACATGGACCGTTTACAAATGTGACTAAAAGTGCAGTCGAATTGATTAGAAGCTAGAATTATGGGGTAAATTAATAATTACCAGCAGTCTCATTAAATCCTTTGTGACCGCGTCTGTATTGAAAACCTTGTTGACTCGGTCCCAACTGTTGGGGAACGTAGTAATTTCAAAAAAATTCCTACACACACGCAAGATCATGGTGATGCATAGCAACGAGAGGGGAGAGTGTGTCCACGTACCCTCGAAGACCGGAAGTGGAAGCGTTAGCACAACACGGTTGATGTAGTCGTACGTCTTCATGATCCGACCGATCAAGTACCGAACGCATGGCACCTCCGAGTTCAGCACACGTTCAACTCGATGATGTCCCTCGAACTCCGACCAGCCGAGCTTTGAGGGAGAGTTCCGTCAGCACGACGACATGGTGACGATGATCATGTTCTACCGACGCAGGGCTTCGCCTAAGCACCGCTATGATATGACCGAGGTGGATTATGATGGGGGGGGGGGCACCGCACACGACTAAGAGATCCAATGGATCAATTATTGTGTCTCTAGGGGGTGCCACCCTCCCCGTATATAAAGGGGTTGAGGAGGGGGAGGGGGCCGGCCAGACTATGCGCGCCCCATGAGAAGTCCTACTCCCGGTGCATGACTCCCCCCTTCCATGTTGGAGTAGGAGAGGAGAGGGAAGGAGAGAGAGGGGGAAAGGAAAGGGGGGCGCCGCCTCCCCTCCTTGTCCAATTCGGACTGGGGGGGGAGGGGCGCGCGGCTGCCCCTTGGCCGCCTCTCCTCTTCCACCACTTGGGCCCATGAGGCCCAATAACCTCCGGGGGGTCCCGGTAACCCCCCGGTACTTCGGTATATATCCGATAACCCCCGGAACCATTCCGGTGTCCGAATATAGTCGTCCAATATATCAATCTTCATGTCTCGACAATTTCGAGACTCCTCGTCATGTCCGTGATCAAATCCGGGACTCCGAACTACCTTCGATACATCAAAACACATAAACTCATAATATAACCGTCATCGAACTTTAAGCGTGCGGACCCTACGGGTTCGAGAACTATGTAGACATGACCGAGACACGTCTCCGGTCAATAACCAATAGCGGAACCTGGATGCTCATATTGGCTCCCACATATTATACAAAGATCTTTATCGGTCAAACCGCATAACAACATACGTTGTTCCCTTTGTCATCGGTATGCTACTTGCCCGAGATTTGATCGTTGGTATCTCAATACCTAGTTCAATCTCATTACCGGCAAGTCTCTTTACTCGTTCCGTAATACATCATCCCGCAACTAACGTATTATTTGCAATGCTTGCAAGGCTTATATTGATGTGCATTACCGAGTGGGCCCAGAGATACCTCTCCGACAATCGGAGTGACAAATCCTAATCTCGAAATACGCCAACCCAACAAGTACCTTCGGAGACACCTGTAGAGCACCTTTATAATCACCCAGTTACGTTGTGACGTTTGGTAGCACACAAAGTGTTCCTTCGGTAAACGGGAGTTGCATAATCTCATAGTCATAGGAACATGTATAAGTCATGAAGAAAGCAATAGCAACATACTAAACGATCTGGTGCTAAGCTAACGGAATGGGTCAAGTCAATCACATCATTCTCCTAATGATGTGATCCCGTTAATCAAATGACAACTCATGACTATGGTTAGGAAACATAACCATCTTTGATTAACGAGCTAGTCAAGTAGAGGCATACTAGTGACACTCTGTTTGTCTATGTATTCACACATGTATTATGTTTCCGGTTAATACAATTCTAGCATGAATAATAAACATTTATCGTGATATAAGGAAACAAATAATAAGTTTATTATTGCCTCTAGGGCATATTTCCTTCACCAACGGTACCGGGCCCTGATGACATCACGCTCCTGCGAGACGGTGAACTCCGCCAAGGGGTCTGGGATGCCGAGACTTTCGAGTTCCGCGTCCTCCTTGGCCCATATGGACCTCTTCCCCACGTAACCACGGCTTCGAAGGTGGTGGCACCCCATGTTCCTCTCTTGAAGCCCCTTCATGTACTCCGACTTTTCTTTGGCAGCTTCGGCAATGCAAGCCGCCTTGAATGTTTCAAACTGCTCTTCCGTAATTGTCGGATTATCCTTTACAATCTCGGAGTAGGGTTCCTTTTTGTCGACGATCCTTGCTTTCACCCTTACTTTCCAGGCGGACAATGCGCCGCTAAACTTGCCCATGGTGTGTCTATTTATCTTCATTTTTGGGTCTTTATCTGGATCGGTATATTTGATTTCATCCCGGTCCGGGAACAATAATACCTGGTGCAGCTTCCTTAGGAGGGAGTGCTCCATATCTGGTATCTTCTTTAGTTACTCATCGTTGATGGTGGCGGTTGTCCGTAGGTAGGACGTAGCCTATTTGATTGCCATAGCACGTGCATGCTTCCGCAGGCAATTTTGGCTCAAAATTGCGGGAGTCCACCTCCGTGACCACCAGTCTAGTAGTGATGAGCTGGTTTGGGCGTCGTGTCCTCTTCAGTTTCGGTTCTATACCGGCTTCGCTAGTCTTGGTGTCGGTCTGGGTCTCAGCGCCAGTCTCGGCGCCGGTGTTGATGTCGGTCTCAGTCCCGGATGTGAAAGGTGGGCCCTACAACAACCGTTACTCGTCGAGAAGGTTCAAATAAGCGCATGCCACCTCATAGACGTTGCAATCACCAGAACCCTGTCCTTCATCGTTGCAAGCCATGTTTCCAACCATTAAATCTAGTCAATTAATTCTAGACCTAATAAGATGAATAGTGACATTAAAAAGGCCTATGTTTTGCAGAAACATTGATTCATTCCGGTGCGGCAAATCTCGGGCACTCGATATGTCCTAGTTTGTAGCACAAGTCATGCCAAAATTCACAGAAAATTGTGGCACGACCTTTGCTAAAAAGTGGACAAATCGAGCACCTGAAATTTGTCGGAACGGAAATGAATCAACATTCTGGCAAAACATAGGCCACTCGGCTTCATTCCCTGAAAACAACAAAAGGCCACTTGGGCACAACAGTAGATAAACACGAGCAAACACTATTGAGGAATTTGCATATAACATGACCACTTCAAATTTGCATCTCCTAGTGTTTGACGCTTCAAGAAAATCTACACAAATATCATGCTCTCTCAAACTCAATTCAAAAACCAAATATAGAAGGATGAACCCTAGAAACCTAGAACCCTTACATATTGTTGTCCTAATATAAATTATTAAGCTTAGAACTCAATTTCTGTCCTAAATTTCAAATTATGAACCCTAGAACTCAATTCAAATTATGTCCTAAATTTCTGTCATAATAAAAAATCAGTAAAAATTTAAAACCTAGTAGACTTGCAGTACATTCTAGAATTTTATATTTTTATACTGAATTTTTTCTCTAAACTAGACCCTACTGCCCTAATTGACATCTAGTTAAACCCTACTACCTTAACCCTACTGCTCTAACCCTACTGCCCTAGTACTTAAGCATCTACAAGTACTAACTAATTAGATGAACCCTAGCTAGCTACTTAAGCATCCACAACTAATTAAGCACCCATTGATGAACCCTAGAAAGAACTGGATCACGGAACTCTCAGCCCTTCGCCCCAAGGCTACGAAACGTTTCTACTCCCTTTCCCTTCCCAACGCCATATCCCTACTTAAGCATACATTGGGTGTAGAACAACTATACAAGTACTTAAGCAACTATATATACAACCCTATAATATATTTAGCTAACTATTTAAGCATATACAAGTTTGTCCTAAAAATAATATTTAGTTAAGTACTTAAGCTTATACAAATTTGTCTTAAAAATTCAGTTAACTACTAATTTCATGCATTTAGGTCATTCATTTAACTTCACCTAATTAACCTAATAAAACCCTACTTCCCTAACTAAAAACATCTAATTAACATCTACTAGTACCACTACTGCCCTAACGTAATTAACATCTACTAGTACCACTATATATACTACTAGTAGCACTGCTGCAATATTTTCTTCATTTTGTTCTTCTAAAAAAATAACTAAACTTTTGCTCCAAACCCTACTGCCCTAGTTAAACCCTACCGCCCTAACTACATATTTGCTCTAAACTAAAAAAAAAATTCTCTAACCTAGCCAACCTAGCTTACCTAGCAAGTTAACCTAATTAACCTATCTAGTTAACCTAGTTAGTTAACCTAGCTAGTTAACCTAGTTAGTTAACCAAATTAACCTAGCTAGTTCACTTAGTTACCTAACCTAGTTAGTTAACCAAATTAACCTAGCTAGTTCACTTAGTTAACCTAATGAACTAAATTCACCTAAGTTAATTAACCTAGAGAGGAGGGGTGGGGCTTACAGAGAGCAAGGACGACGAGAGAGCAGGGGTGGCCAGGAGCGGACGAGGGTGGCAGGGGCGACGAGGCAGCAGGGGCGGCGGGGGAGCAGGGGCTCCGGTGATGGCGACGGAGGCACGGTGACGAGAGAGCAGGGGTGATGACCCACAAGTATAGGGGATCTATCATAGTCCTTTTGATAAGTAAGAGTGTCGAACCCAACAAGGAGCAGAAGGAAATGATAAGCGGTTTTCAGCAAGGTATTCTCTGCAAGCACTGAAATTATAGGTAGCAGATAGTTTTGTGATAAGATAATTTGTAACGAGCAACAAGTAACAAAAGTAAATAAAGTGCAACAAGATGGCCCAATCCTTTTTGTAGCAAAGGACAAGCCTGAACAAACTCTTATATGAAGGAAAACGCTCCCGAGGACACATGGGAATTATCGTCAAGCTAGTTTTCATCACGTTCATATGATTCGCGTTCGGTACTTTGATAATTTGATATGTGTGTGGACCGGTGCTTGGGTGTTGTCCTTACTTGGACAAGCATCCCACTTATGATTAACTCCTATTGCAAGCATCCGCAACTACAAAAGAAGTATTAAGGTAAACCTAACCATAGCATGAAACATTTGGATCCGAATCAGCCCCTTACGAAGCAACGGATAAACTAGGGTTTAAGCTTCTATAAATCTAGCAACCCATCATCTACTTATTACTTCCCAATGCCTTCCTCTAGGCCCAAACGACGGTGAAGTGTCATGTTGTCGACGTTCACATAACACCACTAGAGGTGAGACAACGTACATCTCATCAAAATATTGAACGAATACCAAATTCACATGACTACTAATAGCAAGACTTCTCCCATGTCCTCAGGAACAAACGTAACTACTCACAAAGCATATTCATGTTCATGATCAGAGGAGTATTAATATGCATATAGGATCTGAACATATGATCTTCCACCAAATAAACCAACTAGCACCAACTACAAGGAGTAATCAACACTACTAGCAACCTACAAGTACCAATCCCGGACTTAGAGGCAAGAATTGGATACAAGAGATTCTAGGGTTTGAGAGGAGATGGTGCTGGTGAAGATGTTGATGGAGATTGGCCCCCCTCCTGATGAGAGGAGCGTTGGTGATGATGATGGCGATGATTTCCCCCTCCCGGAGGGAAGTGTCCCCGGCAGAACAGCTCTGCCAGAGCCCTAGATTGGTTCCGCCAAGGTTCCGCCTCGTGGCGGCGGAGTCTCGTCCCGAAAGCTTGATTATGATTTTTTTTGGACGAAAGACTTCATATAGCAGAAGATGGGCACTAGAGGGCCACCAGGGGGCCCACGAGGCAGGGGGGCGCGCCCAGGGGGGTAGGGCGCGCCCCCACCCTTGTGGCCAGGGTGTGGACCCCCTCTGGTATTTTCTTCGCTCAATATTTTTATTATTATTTCCAAAAACAAGTTCTGTGGAGTTTCAGGACTTTTGGAGTTGTGCAGAATAGGTCTCTAATATTTGCTCCTTTTTCAGCCCAGAATTCCAGCTGCCGGCATTCTCCCTCCTTATGTAAACCTTATAAAATAAGAGAGAATAGGCATAAGTATTGTGACATAATGTGTAATAACAGCCCATAATGCAATAAATATCGATATAAAAGCATGATGCAAAATGGACGTATCAAATCCCCCAAGCTTAGACCTCGCTTGTCCTCAAGCGGAAGCCGATAACAATAAATATGTCCACATGTTTAGAGGTAGAGGCGTCGATAAAATAAAATACGGACATGAGGGCATCATGATCATTCTTATAACAGCAATATATATGGATATTGTCATATGATTTCTTATGCTCAAGTAATAATCTATTCACAATGTCAAGTATGAATTAGGAACTTAATTTAGAACCAACAAACTATAATCTCAGTCATTGAAGCAATTGCAATTTATCATAACATCAGAAAGAGTCTATGTCAGAGCTTTTCAGCAAGCCCATATACTCAACTATCATTTAGTCTTTCACAATTGCTAACACTCATGCAATACTTGTGGTTATGGAGTTTTAATCGGACACAGAGAAAGATAGGGGCTTATAGTTTCGCCTCCCAACCTTTTACCTCAAGGGTAATGTCAACAATAATAGTTCATGCTAACTTACATCCAATTGGTGAAAGATAAAAACTGTGCATGCCAAAGGATAAAATGTAAAAAGGAAAGGTGAAGATCACCATGACTCTTGCATAAGGTAGAAGATAAAAGTAAAAGATAGGCCCTTCGCAGAGGGAAGCAGAGGTTGCCATGCGTTTTCAGGGTTGGATGCACAAAATCTTAATGTGAAAGAACGTCACTTTATATTGCCACTTGTGATATGGACCTTTATTATGCAGTCCGTCGCTTTTATTTCTTCCACATCACAAGATCGTATAAAGCTTATTTCATCCACACTAATCAATCATACAAATTTAGAGAGCAATTTTTATTGCTTGCACCGATGACAACTTACTTGAAGGATCTTACTCAATCCATAGGTAGATATGGTGGACTCTCATGGAAAAACTGGGTTTAAGGGTATTTGGAAGCACAAGTAGTATCTCTACTTGGTGCAAAGAATTTGGCTAGCATGAGGGAGAAAGGCAAGCTCAACATGTTGGATGATCCATGACAATATACTTTATTTCAGATATAAGAAAACATAACCCATTACGTTGTCTTCCTTGTCCAACATCAACTTTTAGCATGTCATATTTTAATGAGTGCTCACAATCATAAAAGATGTCCAAGATAGTATATTTATATGTGAAACCTCTCTTTCTTTATTACTTCCTATTAATTGCAACGATGACCAAAACCATGTTTGTCAACTCTCAACAACTTTTAATCATCATACTCTTTCTATGTGAAGTCATTACTCTCCATAAGATCAATATGATCTCTTTTTATTTCTTTTTATTCTTTATTTTTTCTTTTATTCCCTCAATACCATAGCAAGATAATCAATCCCTTGACTCAACACTAATCTTTATAATATAGCTCATGGACTCAATTACATAGAGGGATCATAAAGCAAAACTCAAAACTAGATCATACCAAAAACTTTATTCTACTAGATCAAGACATTACTAAACGGATCGAACTAAGAAAAAGGTAAATATAGAGATGTGATGGTGATATGATACCGGGGCACCTCCCCCAAGCTTGGAAGTTGCCAAGGGGAGTGCCCATACCCATGTGATTATGTCTCCTTCTTCGGAGGTGGTGGTGTGATATTCTTGGAGATGATACTCCTCAGGATAAGATTCTCCTCCTCGAGCTTATTGAGTTGCTACTTGAGACCCATTATCTCCTTATGGAGCTTACCCGTGAAGGTTAAAGCTCCTTGTACCCATGGATGTTGCATAGCTACAGGGGAACAATCAACACTCTTTTTCATATTCTCGTAAGAAAGAAATCTAACATTGGAAGGGATAACCGAGTTTGGAATAGCCGAGCTTTGTAGTTCCCCCATCGTGAATCCAGCTCGGAAGCGAGAAGTGACTTCTTGATCCTCCTCCATGGTGTCTATCCTTTTCAAATTAGCCTCCATCTCTTCCTCCGTTGTTGGCCCAAAGTGGTCAGCATCGCTGTTTGTCCTTGATCTCGATGCCGGATGAGATACCCGGCTCTCCCCGACTGACTCTGGAGACGACATCTTGCTCAAATCTGCAGCAGCAACAACTCAAAACACAAACAGAGGATATTTGCATGATACATGAGTCAAAACCTTCGGGGGAATATATAATGAATTTTTACCGACCAAAATATGTATCGTGCAATAAAACGGAGTCTGGAGAGCGCACGAGGTGCCCACGAAGCAGGGGGCGCGCCCTCCACCCTCGTGGAGCCCTCGTGTCCTTCCCGGACTGCTTCTTATTTTTCTATTTTTCCAAATATTCCAAAATGGAGAAAAACTGTCATTAGAACTGTTTTGGAGTTGGTTTACTTACCGTACCACATACCTATTCCTTTTCAGAGTCTGAAACATTCTGGAAAGTGTCCCTTATGTATTCCTCCGGTGTTACGGTTTCAATAACATTAGTTTCAACATTTATAGGATTACCTGAGATATAGTGTTTGATTCTTTGACCGTTCACCACCTTTGGATTTCTGCCTTCGAAGTTGTTGATTTTTATGGCACCGGAACGATAGACCTCCTCGGTAACGTAAGGACCTTCCCATTTAGAGAGAGGTTTTCCTGCAAAAAATCCTAAACGAGAGTTGTATAGCAATACATAATCACCTACATTAAACTCACGCTTTTGTATCCTCTTTTCATGCCATCTTTTAACTTTTTCTTTAAACAACTTGGCATTCTCATAGGCTTGGGTTCTCCATTCATCAAGTGAGCTAATGTCAAATAGCCTCTTCTCACCGGCAAGTTTGAAATCATAATTGAGCTCTTTAATAGCCCAATATGCCTTATGTTCTAGTTCGAGAGGTAAGTGACATGCTTTTCCATAAACCATTTTATACGGAGACATTCCCATAGGCCCATAATGCATCATCAAGTTTCTTGGACCAATTCTTTCTAGATTTATTAACAGTCTTTTGCAAAATTAATTTGAGTTCTCTATTACTCAATTCTACTTGAGCACTAGACTGTGGGTGATATGGGGATGCAATTCTATGATTAACGTCATATTTACCAAGCATTTTACGGAAAGCACCAAGAATAAAATGTGAACCACCATCAGTCATTAAATATCTGGGGACTCCAAACCTCGGAAAAATAACTTCTTTAAGCATCTTAATAGAAGTGTTATGATCAGCACTACTAGTTGGAATAGCTTCTACCCACTTAGTAACATAATCAACAACAACTAAAATATGTGTACGTCCATTAGAGGCAGGAAACGGTCCCATATAATCAAAGCCCCAAACATCAAATGGTTCAATAACAAATGAATAATCCATAGGAATTTCCTGACGTCTACTAATATTACCTATTCTTTGACATTCATCACAAGATAAGACAAACTTACGGGCATCCTTGAAGAGAGTAGGCCAATAAAAAACGGATTGCAATACCTTATGTGCAGTTCTATCTCCAGCGTGGTGTCCTCCATAAGCCTCGGAGTGACACTTGCATAGGATCTGCTCCTGTTCATGCTCAGGTACACAACGTCTAATGACACCATCTACTCCTTCTTTATAAAGATGTGGGTCATCCCAGAAGTAATGTCTCAAATCATAGAAAAACTTTTTCTTTTGCTGGTATGTGAAACTAGGTGGTATAAATTTAGCAACAATACAATTAGCATAATCAGCATACCATGGAGTGGTATGAGAAGCATTTATGACATTTAATTGTTCATCAGGAAAGCTATCATCAATAGGTAGTGAGTCATCAAGAACATTTTCTAACCTAGACAAGTTGTCTGCAACGGGGTTCTCAGCTCCCTTTCTATCAATAATATGCAAATCAAATTCTTGTAGGAAGAGAACCCATCTAATAAGTCTAGGTTTAACATCTTTCTTTTCCATAAGATATTTAATAGGAGCATGATCCGTGTGAATAGTTACTTTAGAATCAACAATATAATTTCTAAACTTATCACAAGCAAATACTTTTTTTTGCGGGTGACATCACAAGCAAATACAACTGCTAAGAATTCTTTTTCAGTAGCGGCATAATTTCTTTGGGCATTGTCTAGAGTTTTACTGGCATATTGAATAACATTTAATTTCTTATCAACTCTTTGCCCTAGAACAACACCTACAGCATAATCACTAGCATCACACATAATTTCAAAGGGTAAATTCCAATCAGGTGGCTGAACAATAGGTGCAGAAATTAATGCTTTCTTAAGTATTTCAAATGCTTCTACACAATCATCATCAAAGACAAATGGTATATCTTTTTGTAACAGATTAGTCAAAGGCCGATAAATTTTTGAGAAGTCCTTAATGAACCTCCTATAAAAACTGGCATGACCAAGGAAACTTCTTATACCTTTGATCTCCTTGGGACATGGCATCTTTTCAATAGCATCAACTTTAGCTTTATCAACTTCAATACCTCTTTCAGAAATTTTATGCCCCAAGACAATGCCTTCATTAACCATAAAGTGGCACTTCTCCCAGTTCAAGACAAGATTAGTTTCTTCACATCTCTGCAAAACTCGATCAAGGTTGCTCAAGCAATCATCAAAAGAGGATCCATAAACGGAGAAATCATCCATGAAGACCTCACAAATCTTTTCACAAAAGTCAGAGAATATAGCCATCATGCAGCTTTTAAAGGTAGCGGGTGCATTACATAAACCAAAAGGCATACGTCTATAAGCAAAAGTAACGAAAGGGCAAGTAAAAGTGGTCTTTTCTTGATCATAATTTGACACGGGTATTTGAGAGAAACCAGAGTAACCATCTAGAAAGCAGAAATGTGTATGTTTGGATAATCTTTCTAGCATTTGATCAATAAAAGGCAAAGGGTAATGATCTTTTTTACTAGCTTTCTTTAATTTGCGGAAGTCAATTACCATCCTATAACCTATAATAATTATTTGCGGGATCAATTCATCTTTATCATTAGGAATGACAGTAATACCTCCTTTCTTAGGGACACAATGGACATGACTTACCTACTGACTATCAGCAACGGGATAAATTATACCTACCTCAAGGAGCTTTAGTATTTCCTTTCTTACCACTTCTTTCATCTTAGGATTCAGCCGTTGTTGGTGATCAATAACTGGTTTGGCATCTTTCTCCAAATTTATTTTGTGTTGGCATAGAGTGGGACTAATGCCCTTAAGATCATCAAGAGTATATCCAATGTCAGCTTGGTGTGCTTCTTCAGAGTTTTCAATAATTTTTCTTCCTCCTTCTCTGAAAGGTTAGCACTAATAATAACATGATATATCTTCTTTTCATCAATATAAGCATATTTAAGAGTATCAGGAAATGGTTTAAGTTTAAACACAGGGTCACCCTTGGGTGGAGGAGGATCCCCTAGGATTTCGACAAGCAAGTTGTGTTTCAGAATAGGTCCCTGTTTAAAGAACACTTCATATATTTCCCTTCTTTCATTCATAAACATATCATTTTCATGGTCTAGCAAATATTGTTCTAAAGGATCACTAGGAGGCACGGCAATAGAAGCAAGACCAATAATTTCATCCTTACTAGGCAATTCCTCTTCACGGTGTTGTCTACGAAATATAGAGAAATTAAACTCATGAGACATATCACCTAGACCAATAGTAACAACATCCTTTTCGCAGTCTATCTTAGCATTAATAGTGTTTAAGAAGGGTCTACCAAATATAATGGGACAAAAGCTATCTTGTGGGGAACAAAGAACAAGAAAATCAGCAGGATATTTAGTTTTCCCACACAAGACCTCAACATCTCTAACAATCCTAATTGGTGATATAGTATCTCTATTGGCAAGCTTAATGGTAACATCAATTTCTTCTAAATCAGCAGGTGCAATATCATGCCTAATTTCTTTGTATAAGTCAATAGTATTGCACTGGCACTAGCACCCATGTCACATAAGCCATGATCACAATGATCTCCTATTTTAACAGAAATAACATGCATGCCTACCACAGGTCTATGTTTATCTTTAGCACAAGGTTTAGCAATTCTAGCAGTTTCATCATGAAAATAAATAACATGCCCATCAACATTATCAGCCAAGAGATCCTTTACAATAGCAATATTAGGTTCAACTTTAACTTGCTCAGGAGGTGTATAAGTTCTAATATTGCTTTTACAAACCACAGTTGAAGCTTTAGCTTGATCCTTTATTCTAACAGGGAAAGATGGTTTCTCAACATAAGTAGTAGGAACAATAGGATCATTATAAGTGATAGTCTTTTCTTCAAGTTTAATAGGTTCAACCACTTTTACTTCTATGGGAGGAAGATATTTAAACCACTTCTCCTTAGGGAGATCAACGTGAGCAGCAAAAGATTCACAAAAGGAAGCTACTATCTCAGAGTCAAGTCCATATTTAGTGCTAAATTTATGGAAAACATCGGTATCCATAAAAGATTTAACACAATCAAACTTAGGTGTTATACCTGACTCCTTACCTTCGTCGAGGTCCCAATCTTCAGAGTTGCGTCTAATTCTTTCCAATAAATCCCATTTGAATTAAATAGTCTTCATCATAAAAGAGCCAGCACAAGAAGTATCGAGCATGGTGCGATTGTTGTTAGAAAGCCGAGCATACAATTTTTGAATAATCATTTCTCTTGAGAGATCATGATTGGGGCATGAATATAACATTGACTTAAGCCTCCCCCAAGCTTGAGCAATGCTTTCTCCTTCGTGAGGCCAAAAATTATATATATAATTATGATCACAATGAACAAGATGCATAGGATAGAACTTCTGATGAAATTCCAATTTCAATCGCTTGTAGTTCCATGATCCCATATCATCACATAGCCTATACCATGTCAATGCATCTCCCTTCAAAGATAAAGGGAAGAACTTCTTCTTGATAACATCATTCGGCATACCTGCAAGCTTAAATAATCCACAAACTTCATCCACATATATTAGGTGCTCATCAGGATGTAATGTTCCATCTTCTGCAAAAGGATTAGCTAGCAGTTTTTCTATCATACCCGAAGTAATTTCAAAGTAGACATTTTCATTTTCAGTAGGTTAAGTAGGTTGAGGAGCAACTCTTTGCTTTACTGGTCGGGGTGAAGATACCCCGAACAAGCCCCTCAGAGGATTACTTTCCATAGTAACAAGTGACAGTAAGTTTCAGAACACTATATAAATTTTTCCTTACCAAATTCCACCTACCAAAGGCGCTTCAATCCCCGGCAATGGCGCCAGAAAAGAGTCTTGATGACCCACAAGTATAGGGGATCTATCTAGTCCTTTCGATAAGTAAGAGTGTCAAACCCAACGAGGAGCAGAAGGAAATGATAAGCGGTTTTCAGCAAGGTATTCTCTGCAAGCACTGAAATTATAGGTAGCAGATAGTTTTGTGATAAGATAATTTGTAACGAGCAACAAGTAACAAAAGTAAATAAAGTGCAGCAAGATGGCCCAATCCTTTTTGTAGCAAAGGAAAACCCTGGACAAACTTTTATATGAAGGAAAACGCTCCCGAGGACACATGGGAATCATCGTCAAGCTAGTTTTCATCACGTTCATATGATTCGCGTTCGGTACTTTGATAATTTGATATGTGGGCGGACCGGTGCTTGGGTGTTGTCCTTACTTGGACAAGCATCCCACTTATGATTAACTCCTATTGCAAGCATCCGCAAGTACAAAAGAAGTATTAAGGTAAACCTAACCATAGCATGAAACATATGGATCCAAATCTGCCCCTTACGAAGCAACACATAAACTAGGGTTTAAGCTTCTGTCACTCTAGCAACCCATCATCTACTTATTACTTCCCAATGCCTTCCTCTAGGCCCAAACAATGGTGAAGTGTCATGTAGTCGACGTTCACATAACACCACTAGAGGAGAGACAACATACATCTCATCAAAATATCGAACGGATACCAAATTCACATGACTAATAATAGCAATACTTCTCCATGTCCTCAGGAACAAACATAACTACTCACAAAGCATATTCATGTTCATAATCAGAGGAATATTAATATGCATATAGGATCTGAACATATGATCTTCCACCAAATAAACCAACTAGCACCAACTACAAGGAGTAATCAACACTACTAGCAACCTACAAGTACCAATCCCGGACATAGAGGCAAGAATTGGATACAAGAGATGAACTAGGGTTTGAGAGGAGATGGTGCTGGTGAAGATGTTGATGGAGATTGGCCCCCTCCCGATGAGAGGAGCGTTGGTGATGACGATGGTGATGATTTCCCCGTCCTAGAGGGAAGTGTCCCCGGTAGAACAGCTCTGCCGGAGCCCTAGATTGGTTCCGCCAAGGTTTCGCCTCGTTGCAGCGGAGTCTCGTCCCGAAAGCTTGCTTATGATTTTTCTTCGGACGAAAGACTTCATATAGCAGAAGATGGGCACCGGAGGGCCACCAGGGGGCCCACGAGGCAGGGGGCGCGCCCAGGGGGTAGGGCGCGCCCCCACCCTCGTGGCCAGGGTGTGGGCCCCCTCTGGTATTTTCTTCGCTCAGTATTTTTTATTATTTCCAAAAACAACTTTCGTGGAGTTTCAGGACTTTTGGAGTTGTGCAGAATAGGTCTCTAATATTTGCTCCTTTTCCAGCCCAAAATTCCAGCTGCCGGCATTCTCCCTCCTTATGTAAACCTTGTAACATAAGAGAGAATAGGCATAAGTATTGTGACATAATGTGTAATAACAGCCCATAATGCAATAAATATCAATATAAAAGCATGATGCAAAATGGACGTATCAAGGGGCGGCGAGGAGCGGACGAGGGTGGCTCCGGGGGCGCGCGACTCTGGTGGTGGCGATGGTGCACGACTCCGATGACGACGACGGAGGCAGGGCGACGAGGGAGCAGGGGCGGCGAGGGGAGAGGTTGGGGAGACGCGAGAAAAATGGGGAATTGGGGGAAGGAGGGACGCCCGCGTAGGGGCAAGTCAAACTTAGTAGTAGCGCTTTTACCCAACAAGCGCTGTAGCTACTTAGCTATAGCACTTTTTGGAAGAACGTACTGCTGCTATAGATAAGTTAGCTATAGCGCTTGTTAGCGAAAACGCGCTGTAGCTAAAGTAGCTATAGCGCTTTCGTCAAAATGCGATGCTGCTACTGCTTTCATTTTTTCTTTTTCTTTAATTTTCATTTTCTTTTTTCCTTTCCTTTTTTTCTTTTCGTTTCCTTTTGTTAGTTGCAACACTGTAGCCTTAAAACATGCTGCTACTATTTTGTTAACAGTAGCACAGTTTGTAGAAGGGCGCTACTACTATACCAAGCGTGGCAACAACGGTTAGAACAGTCATAGTAGCAGCGCGTTTTATGAGGGCGGCACTCTATTTGGGTAGCAGTAGCGTGCTGCTTAGTATCGCGCTACTGCTATGTAGTAGTAGCGCTTTGCTTTAACAAGCGCTACTGATAAGTCTCTGTGTATAAGCTTTTTCCTAGTAGTGTTAGTTAGTAAGGGAAAGGAGGTCCTCGAAGTGATCAGAGAGTCCCAAGGTATTCCTCCAACTTGATGAACCTTCTCAGCCTTGCCCAGGCCTTCTCCAAGAGAAGATCATGCTGATTAGTGCAGCGATTCATGGCCTTGTGGATTTCTTTGGCGATCGGTTTGTCCTCGAGGGAAGAGATACTCAGCCCTGACGTCTCCAATATTATTGAATACCTCGTTAAGGACAAAGTTGTGGATATTCTCTCGTTCATTTCGAGTTCTCTGTTCTTTGCTGAAGATGTAGATCTTCTTTTCCTATAGAAACAAATAGAATGAAAATATAAATCTCAACTGAGAATGGTTAGCACAATGGAAAATGGATACTTTATGTCAATCAATTAGTAATTAGTTAGTTAAGGATATAAAGCGCAGATAAGACTTCAAACACAGCAGCCCTCAAACAGAACAACATGGCATCTATCAAGTCTCAAAACACATTTGCAACTGACATTCATTCTTACATTCCCTTGCCCATCCACAGATATGCAGTCAAACATTTGTTCCATATTACGTATTCCTTGGAGCCCTGGTTCGCATCCGTTCCTACAGCCCCTATACACTGGAATCCAGATGGTCCACGGATATGCATTTTACATCCGTTCCCACAACCACAACACCTTGGAACCTAGATAGTCCAGGGATATGCATTTGACAATCATTCCTACAACCCCTACACCTTGAAGCCCAGAGCGTCACCAGATATGAATTTGACAATCATCCCTACAACCCTATCACTTGGAAGTCACCAGATATGAGTTTGACGATCAGTCCTACAACCTTATCCCTTGGAACCCTACACATTGGAGCCCAGAGCGTCACCAATCATTCCTTGAACCCTATCCCTTGGAACCCAGATCGTTGACTACAAACCCTATCCTAGGAACCCTAGATCGCACAAGTAACCCAAAATCTCTATAGCAATGTTGTTTGTGACAGGGTGATGGGAACTTACAATTTCAGGAGCCCTGGAAGGAACCTTTCGTTCAAAATGTTGTGTTCTTCTTTGGTCAGAATGTTGTGGTCGGGAGGGAGCTCCTCAACCACCATGGGGTTTGCCACCGCCGCAATCTCGCGGCGGCGCCGGCGGCCAGGCACCACGTCGGCCATGACGTCACGATGGGGGAAGGGGATGGGAAGCTCGTGTGGCGGCTAGGGCTTTGGAGGGTTGGCGTCACGAAAGGGGGACGGGGAGGCGTGTCTTGCCACTAGACGGTTTATTTATTTATACCAAACATTTTTTCTTACTTTGGATTTATCACATCAACACAAATCTTAATTAGGACTCGCTAGTGTAAAAAATGATCTAACATTTTGGGACGGTGGGAGTACATTTCTACTATATTTATCACAAATAACAACATAATGCTGCTCAATTTACAATGTTATTTGATAATGCCTGTCACGTACATCTTAGGAAATATTAGCTAGTCCAATTAAATTGCATTTCCGAGCAAAAGGTTCTTTTCTCCCTTAAACTTCAGAAATGTGTGGTTAAACTGAATTTCAATTAAATCTTGAAAAACATAATAATGGCAGATAGCATGAGTAATTGATATTTACCATTAAATGTGTTATTTTGTATCTGTGTTCACAATTATTTCAGTATTCTTAAATACCTTTATGGAGAGCTCTGGAATGTACGTAATATGTGACAAGTATCTTAACGGAGATTTTTAGAGTGTATAGTTATTTATATTAGCTATAAATATATAGAAATGTATAGAGTGTATTTTAGTAGCCTCTCCGTTTCTTATTTTAGCATGCTATTCTTACTTTGTTATCCTCTAAATGTTGTTGGGCTGAGGTCTTTAGCATGAATAGTGGGCAAAACCTAAGTAAGTTTTTTTTGGAACATAGACGCTAGAAGCGTCCGGCTTTAAATTAATAAAGCCACCAGGCAGCATCCACACAAAGTCTTAAACCTTACAAACCGAGAAAACATTAAGTCATCGGGCTCCAGGCCCCGGAATAAGCTAAGAAAAAGCAACCAGTAGTTTATGATCACAAAAGCGAAGCAACAGCTAGATAACAGCGCAAAAGCCTTAGGCTGTCGTCTCGCCTTGGCGCGCCTTCACCATAGTCATCTTAATCTGCTCCATGATCTCGTTCATGCCCTCCGCGTCACGCGTCTTCCCCAACGGCGCCCAAGCCTAAAGAAAAATGGAACATTTGAATATAATATCAGCTGGGTGAGCCGGGAACTTGTGTTCAATCGTAATTTTGTTCTGAACCGACCAAAGCGACCAAAGCAACGCCCCAACACATCTCCATACTATCCTTGCATTGGCCCCTCTTTGCGCCAGAAGCAATGTAAGTAGGTCATCACTAGAATGTGGGTTCTAGTTTTGTTTGAAAGCATCCCTAACCGCACTCCAGGCAAATCTAGCGAGCGCACACCCGAAGAACACATGATTTGCGTTTTACCCTAAACCGCAAATGGTGCAAGTTCCATCCGCCGGCCCGTTATGTTTGGCCACGTTATCCGAGGTTGGTAAGCGGTTGCGGAACATTTGCCACATAAATATCTTGATTTTGAGAGGGATACCGGCCTTCCATAACCCCTAGCTATGTCTAGCGCTGTGCCCTCGGTCAATTTGTCATAAAGGGACTTGACCGAAAATTTCTTGGAGGAGGTAAGTTTCCACGCGATAGTGTCCGCTCCAAGACTACGATTCCGACTTACAATGTCAACCACCAGCGCATCCCACCTATCGGATTCAGCAGCCTCTAGTGCCCTAATAAAGGAAATTGCTGGCAGGTAGACTCTAAGAGCATCGGCCACCATAACGTTGGTGTCCGTGGCTAATCTGTATAGCTCCGGATGTGATTGCCACAGCGGTTCTTGGCCCCACCAACTATCGAGACAAAACCGTGTGGACTTGCCATCATTGACACAGAACTGAGCCCCCACAGAGAAAGTCAGCCGCACCGCTTGGATCCCATTCCAAAAGGCCGAGCCGCTGGTTTTTGCCTTGAACAAATTTTCGTCCGGGAAGTATTTGGCCCGTAGGATGTCCGCCCAGAGTCCCGACTCGTTTTGGGCAAGGTTCCACCACCGCTTAGTGAGCAAGGCTACATTCATTAGCTTAGAGTTCATAATACCCAAGCCATCGAATTTTTTAGCTCTGCATACCGCAGCCCATTTCACCAAGTGGTATTTACGTTTGGTCCCGGTTCCTTCCCAAAAAAAACTAAGATCGCGGGGTATCGAGTCTAGCATGAACCCCGTCCGCGAGAAGGAACATCCCCATTGTGAAGAGTGGGAGAGAGAGGATAGGCTCGAATTAGTGAGGATCAACCGTGCAGCCAAGGACATAAACCTGCCCCTCCAAGGGCTCACCCGGTTGGCAACTTTGCCATATAGTGGCTCCCATTCAGCTATGGTAAGTTTCTTGGTCGAGATCAGAAGGCCCAGGTACTTAATCGGGAAGCTCCCAAGCTTATAATTAAGGAGATTGGCGATCCGGGAGCTTTCATGATCAACCATCCCAATGGTGATAACTTCACTCTTCAGGAATTTGATCTTAAGCCCTGACAAGATCTCAAAAGCGAGCAGTAATAACTTGATCGTTGCTATACTATGGTCGTCGGGCTCGAACATAAGCATCATATCATCAGCGTATTGCAGATGAGTGACCCCACCAGGGATTAGATGGGGGACGAGCCCTTTAACGTGACCCGCAGCTTGCGCTTTGTGAATCATGGCCACCAAGGCATCCGCAACAAAGTTGAAAATCAGTGGAGAGCTCGGGTCTCCCTGCCGGAGACCACGTTTGTTGCGGAAGAACCTGCCCATTGTGCCATTGATAGTGATAGCCGTGTGCCCACTACACACGAGATGCATGATGCGGTGCACAAATCCCGCCTCAAAACCCTTTTTGAGGAAGACCTCTCGCACGAACTCCCAGTTCACGCGATCACATGCTTTCTCGAAGTCTAATTTAAGAAGCATGCCATGTGCCTTGGTACGTTTTAACTCGTGCACTATTTCTTGCAGCACGATCGATCCCTCAAGGATGTTACAGTGTTTTAGGAAGCCTGTCTGACTAGAGCTAATCACACGTTGGGCGATCGGTGCCAAGCACGAGGCATAGGCCTTCGCACAGATTTTAAAAGGCACGTTGATCAGGGTGATCGGTCTAAGAAGCTTGATGTTGTCCGCCCCTTTCACCTTAGGAATTAAGCTAATAGCTCCGTAATTAGGCAAGACAAGTCAACTGTGCTCAACGCAAAGATGTTAACAATATCGTAAAACAGATGCTTTAGGCAAGGCCAAAACTTCTTGAAAAACTCGACAGGCCATCCATCCGGCCCAGGCGCCGTGTCCGTTTTCATGTCAGTCAAGGCCTTGTCTATCTCTTCAGGTAGGAAAGACAATGCAAGCCCGTCATTCTCCTCCTGAGATACCCGGTCTGCTTGATCCCATAGATCGTCGCGCAAACTAAGGAGTTTTTCGTCGGCCGTCCCCAAAAGGCCTATGAAAAACTCATAGATGTGGGCCTCTATTTGCTCCTGAGTTAACAGGAGACCGTGATTGGATTGAAGGCCCAAAATGGAGCAGTTATGTTTCCTCCCGTTAGCATAAGCGTGGAAGTAGCCGGTGTTTGCGTCTCCTTTCGTTACCCACTTGACTCCGCCTCTACGTCGCCAATATTCCTCCTCAGCATGCAGAATTGTGATGAATTGTTTTTCCAAGGCATACCTATTAGCCTACTCTCCTTCCGAAAAAGGACGTCGGTCTGCCTCCGCATCTAACAAAGAGATTTCCTCCACAATTCTAGCATGCTCCCTATTGGATTCACTACCGTGGTTGGCTCCCCACCCACGAAGGAACGCACGTAGCTTGCCCGCTGCCGCGTTCCAACACTCTGCTGGCCCTAGTTGGGCGTAAATCAAACCCCATCGATCTACCACTATTTGGGCAAATCCCTCCAATTCGAACCATGCCATTTTGAAGTAGAATCTAGGGCTACGACGAATGGAGTCCTCCCCTGAGGAAAAAATCAACGGCACATGGTCCGAGCCGATGCGCATTTCTGCGAGGAGCGAACACGGGGGAAAAGAACCTCCCACTCAGGCGTAAATAAAACCCGGTCCAACACGCTACGACCGGTTGCAACTGTTTGTTAGTACAGGTATATCAGGCTCCGGCCGCACCGCTTTGCGCAGTGCCGCCGCCGCAATGGCGTTATTGAACAAGGACATCCTAGTCCAGTCAATATTAGCATTATTCTTGACCGTACCCGAGCGGATCAAGTTAAAATCCCCGCCAACAACCATAGGCAGGTTGTTAGCCCATTTGGCCCCTACCAAATTTGTCAGTTCAAGTAGGAAGGCAGCCGATCGGGAGTGATCAGCTGGTCCATAGACGCAAGCGATGACCCACGACAAACCTAAGACACGGTGTTTAATGGTAGCGGACAGAAAGAATACACCAACATCCCATTGCAATACATCACACACATCACGATTACATCCCATCAAAATACCACCAGAGTGACCCACGGAGGGCACCCAATGCCAATCAAAACGCTGCAGGGGATCGTAGGCGAGAAGCTCTCTGTAAGTAAAGTCCGTTTTAATTGTTTCCTGGAGCGCGACCACATCGATACGTTCTTTGGCCATGCGCTCCTTGAGTTGAGTACGACGGTCGCCGTGGCCACAACCATGGATGTTCCAGAACATGTCACGCATCTAAGGCTCTTAGGATCAATGTGCACACAGTATCATATTTTCCATCCAAGGCTCTTAGGATCTTCTTGATGATGAATCTATCGGTCGTCTCTTCACTCCCTAAGCCGGCAATCTCGTTTGTGATGAGAGCAAGCCTAGAGTACATTTCAGCGACACCTTCACCATCCTTCATTTTGAACTTGTCAAGTTGACTTTGAAGCACATCCAATTTGGATTCCTTGACGGAGTCGGTACCTTCGTGCATATCAATCAAAGTATCCCAAATTTCCTTTGCATTCTCAAGACGGATGATTTTGTTGAATTCTTCGGGTCACAATCCATTGAAGAGAATATCACAAGCTTGAGCGTTGTATTGTAGCATCTTCAACTCATCCGCGGTAGCTTCACGGTTTGGTTCTTTCCCATCAAAGAAGTCACCTTGCAAACCAACAAACACAATAGCCCAAACGGCGGGGTTATGTCCAAGAATATGCATTTTTATTTTATGCTTCCAACTAGCAAAATTAGTACCATCAAAGTAAGGACCTCTACAGTGATAATTTCCTTCGCTAGACGCCATACTCTCCTAGGTTGTGAAACCAAGGCTATGACCACCAAAAGCTATGGAAATCAAAGCAAATGGAGACCAAAGCTCTGATACCACTTGTAGGATCGGAAGTATGTCTAGAGGGGGGGTGATTAGACTACTTGACCAAATAAAAACTTAACCTTTTTCCAATTTTAGTTCTTGGCAGATTTTAGCAACTTTTAGGACAAGTCAAGCAATCATCACACAATTCAAGCAAGCATGCAAAGAGTATATGAGCAGCGGAAAGTAAAGCATGCAACTTGCAAGAATGTAAAGGGAAGGGTTTGGAGAATTCAAACGCAATTGGAGACACAGATCTTTTTCCTGTGGTTCGGATAGGTGGTGTTATCCTACATCCACGTTGATGGAGACTTCAACCCACGAAGGGTAACGGTTGCGCGAGTCCACGGAGGGCTCCATCCATGAAGGGTCCACGAAGAAGCAACCTTGTCTATCCCACCATGGTCATCACCCACGAAGGACTTGCCTCACTAGCGGTAGATCTTCACGAAGTAGGCGATCTCCTTGCCCTTACAAACTCCTTGGGTCAACTCCACAATCTTGTCGGAGGCTCCCAAGTGACACCTAGCCAATCTAGGAGACACCACTCCTCAAGAAGTAACAAATGGTGTGTTGATGATGAACTCCTTGCTCTTGTGCTTCAAATGATAGTCTCCCCAACACTCAACTCTCTCTCACAGGATTTGGATTTGGTAGAAAGAAGATTTGAGTGGAAAGCAATTTGGGGAAGGCTAGAGATCAAGATTCATATGGTAGGAATGGAATATCTTGGCCTCAACACAAGGGTAGGTGGTTCTCGCTCAGAACATATGAGTTGGAAGTGTAGATGTGTTCTGATGGCTCTCTCCACGAATGAAGAGGAGGTGGAGGGGTATATATAGCCTCCACACAAAATCCAACCGTTACACACAATTTACCAATCTCGGTGGGACCGAATCAACAAACTCGGTCGGACCGAAATGGTAAACCTAGTGACCGTTAGAGATTTTCGGTGGGACTGACATGCAACTCGGTAGGACCGATATGGTTAGGGTTAGGGCATAACGTAATCTCGGTGAGACCGATTACACAAACTCGGTGAGACCGATTTGGTAATAGGCTAACCAGAGAGTTGGTCAGGTAAACTCGGTGGGACCGATTTGCTCTTTCGATGAGACCGAAAAGTTACAAAAGGGAAACAGAGAGTTTACATTGCAATCTCGATGGGACCGATCCGCTCTTTCGGTGAGACCGAAAAGTTACGAAAAGGAAACAGAGAAATTGCAATCCCATCTCGGTATGACCGGGATCCCTATCGGTAGAACCGATTTGCTAGGGTTTGGCAGTGGCTTATGACATGTGAAACTCGGTGGTGCCGGATAGAAAGAATCGGTAGGACCGAGTTTGGCTCTGGGTTTAGGTCATTTGTGGATATGGGAAAGTAGCTGAGGATTTTGGAGCACATCATTAAGCACATGAAGCAAAAGGCTCATTAAGCAACACCTCATCCCTCCTTGATAGTATTGGCTTTTCCTATGGACTCAATGTGATCTTGGATCACTAAAATGTAAAATGAAGAGTCTTTAGCTTTTGAGCTTAAGCCAATCCTTTGTCCTAAGCATTTTAAGGGTTCCACTTTCACCATCCATGCCATGCCAATCATTGAGCTTTCCTGAAATAATTGTCTCGGAATAGTATTAGCTCAATAAGCTATATGTTGTTATGAATTACCAAAATCACTTAGGGATAGTTGCACTTTCAATCTGGAGCGGATACGTGCACGGCGAGTGGAAAACAGTAGCGCAAGAGAGGTATTGTTCCGCGAGTGGGCTGAAAGCCGCGGCGTAGGCTGCAGGTCCAGGCCCAACGAAACACGGCCCAGGCTGCTTAACGTCGTTCGTTTTTTTATATAAAAAAAGTTGTGCTACGTTCTTGCCTTGCAAGCGAGCAACTACACGCACCCATGTCTCTTTGTTATTGCAAATTTTTGTAGGTAGCTTATCAAGCTGATCGCTTGGTCACCCATGTCTTTACTTTTATAGAAAATCGAATTGGTGATGATGATGTGCCTGCCATCGTGCAATATAGATCACCCGATCTATATTTGATGGATAGAAAGCAAACTATGTCAATTTTGCAAAAAGATACTTGCACCTCTCTCCACATTTACAAATAAGACATTCTCTCGTTCATCCTTATCTCCCACAACTTCATTGTTGAGCAATTCAAAAAGGAAGTCTCTCGAACAATCTGGCTTGGTGGACGCTACCGGCGTCGTTCATCCCCATGCATCCACTCAGTCCGACCACCAATCACCACCATGCCCCACTCCTCCTCACCTTATCTCTCCTCTTTCTCGGGATATCATTAGTTTTTACACATGGGATTACTCCCGCATGGGTCAATCACAATAGGTGTTTTATTAAAAAAATATCTTAATGTTCCGTGCAATGCACGGGCATCTTACTTGTCATGTCAAAAATAAAACTCACATACAGGTAAAAAATATACCAATAGCATTTAAAAAAAATACAATAGCAGGAGTTACTCCACGATCGATAATGAGAGACGGAGAGGCTGACCGACAAAGTACGCCTCACCTTCCCTCTGCTCTCGCCACCACTCCCTCTGCTATGCCACACCTCATGATCCCTCTCATGGCAAGCACCGGGCGGTGCGACACAAGACCTGTTTAAAAAATATTTATGTCACTCTTTTAAAATGATCAGTTTCACTCTTTTGTGAAATCTGAAATTGAAAAAGGTGAAAGCACTTTATAAAAACTTTAAATTATTTGTGTCGCTGTTTCTTAATTCACTCTTTTAGAAGTGAAATATATTTACAATCAGCTTTTTATGTGTGCAGTCAATTTTTGAAATAATTGAAAATTGGTTTTTGAATGAGTTGAAATCAAAATATAAAATTATTCAAATCAGTTATTTGAAAGAGATGATTTTTTTGAAACAACTGAAATATGATATTTTTTTTCAATTTAGTGAAATTAGTTTTTCAATTAACTGAATTTTTTTAGAGATTTGAAATTTGTTTATTTGAAATCTTGAAATCAGTTTTTTGAAATACTCAAATCAGTTGTTTCAAAATTGAAATCAATTTATTAAATTACTAAGATCAGTTTCATGAAATGATGAACGTATTTTTTTGAAAAAACTATGTTTTTAAATGAGTGAAATCAGTTTTTAAAATTATTAAAACTAGTTTCTTGGTAGTAATGATTAAAAAAATTCAAATGTTTTTATAAATATTAAAAAAGGATAGTTAATGTGAGAGAGGTTGATCCATTGAAAAAATTGAGCTAGCATGCCCTATATATAGGGTAACGCTATTCTAAGTGTGAGTATAAAATAGTTTATTCTACACCCCTAGTAATTCTATATACAACATCTAGTAAAATGGTGTATAAAATATAGTAATTCGAAAAATATTTTGTCTAGATACTCGCTCTGTTTCCGAATTACTTGTCTTGAATTTGTTTAGATAAGGATGTATCTAGACACATTTTAGAGTTAGATACATCCATATCTAGAAAAATCTAAGACAAGAAATTTGGGACAGATATCATATCTTTGATGGTCACACAATTGAGCCCGCAAAGCACGCTAGGGCTCCCCTCCTCTCCAGCTTTATAACGACGAGACGACACCGCCCTCCTCCCCAATTCCGCCTTCATGTAACACAAGCACCCACAAATGTCTAGCGACTCTGCCCAACCCGATGCGGAAATTCCTCGTCGCAGCCAAGCATGGAGGGCACCACCGTCGAGCAGGAGTGTTTGTTGAAACTCTGCTCCACCAAAAGGAAGGTGTCGAGCGACTGGCACGAGGCGGAAGATAGTTCTGGCCGACTCAACCATTGATGAGACCAAAGAGCAGGCCATCAAAGTTGAAGAAGCAGACTCTAAACCCTAGCGTTGTTAGCAAACAACTAAAAACTTATATTGTGGGCATATATTTGGTTTTCTATTTGTTGGGCATTCAAAATATAATTAAATTGATTCCACTTGTCATAGCCATAATTTAGTGTATGGCATGAATTCATAACATGACCATGTTGTTAACTTGGTCACAGTTGTAATTTTCTTAGTGTAAACTACAAGATCTGATATGAACTTAGTGCTACTGTTGTTTGAAGTAGGCAAGTTTAAGAAGTTGTTGATATATGTATGAGGACACAAAACATAGGTTCACCCCATAATATGTTAGAAATGCCTACACCATGATGGGATTTAACCAAATCTAGATAGTCTGAATGTCTTTGAGTTTTTGTGAATTATATTTTGTAATATTGAATTTATAGGATGACTCCTTTAGTATTGACACTCGAACTCTTAGTTCTTAACTTGCAATCAAGTTTGATAGGAAGTCTTAACCTCTAGACTCTGGAATAAACTGGTTATAGCTTTTTATGGTTCCATATGTTTGTTCATATCATTTCCACGCATGTTAATATGTGATGTTACAAAACGGGTGTAATTAACCACTTACTTGTCATAGAGTATATCCGGAAAGTCATTTCGGAATGCAATAAGTAAACATAAATGCAATTGAAAAAAATTAAGAGTCATTTTTGCATTAACAAATAGTTTTGAAAAAAATATGCAAAGCGTAAGCCAATTATCGTATATCGCATACTCGATCGGCTTTTGTTTACCTTTTCTTAAATGAAATAACTATATAATATAAGATGAGCTTTATGTGGCCACACTCGGGTTATAGACTACACTGTCACAAAGCCGTCAACCACTTCCATGATGGCCACGTGGCAAGAAACTTTGTCCAGATGGCTATCTATGCCGAGCTTTTTTTTGTGGTATATGCGAAGCATTTCCTATAAGCCGATCTTTGTTTTTGTTCCGCCCGACCGAGGTCACTTTTTTGCCGTGTTTTTTCTTTTGATGCTCGGTTTACACACTTATATGCCGAGTACCTGTAAATTTACGCTTGGATTACATCCATATACACAACAACTTATATTTGTCGCCGTCCCTTTTTCATCATTTTTTTTGGAAATGTGTGAAAAATCCGTTTGAGTGCCATCTAGAAAAAAAGTAGTGATGACCAAAATACTAGAGTAATACTTTTCAAAACTCAACTCGTGTTATAGTAATTTCACCCGTCATTTCCCAAATCACTGAATAATTCATTCCAAAACCAGCATATATCATCAGGCAAGAAATCAAAAGCTATAGACAAAACTTCTTTTCAACGACCACTGGACGGTCACTACTGACGGTCACTTGACATTTTTTTTGCATTGAACTCTGACTTTATTAACGAATGATCATGCGGATACTGTCTGCCCGTAGGCTAGTGGCAAGAAAATCTGGACTCGCATCGTGCCAACATTCCGTGCCCTCCGTTGCACAGGCACGCTGTGCACACAGATGGGCCGGGAAGTTAAGTTCCCTACTAACATGCTGAACCGAGAAAGAAACAAAATTAAGGATTAAAGCTTCCAGTTCTTGAAAGATAGGCGCTGCAATAGATCTTGAGTTGCTGCGCGAACTCCATTGGGTGACCAGCTCCATGCAGTCGACCTGCATTATCACATGTGACATCCCGCGTAGATGAGCGAAGATCACACCCTCCCGAAACGCTAGAAGCTCAGCAATGAAAGGATCAGAGACCCCCTCGAGCGGCTTGCACCAAGCCCCCACAAAGGAAATGTGAGATCGGGCAACGCCACCTGCTCCTCCTGTCAACCCGTCTGGGAATACTGAACCATCAACGTTGATGGTGATCCACCCCGCATCAGGGGGGTTCCAACTCCGTCCCGTCTGCACACCTGGTCGACGGTCAGGTAGATCGAGTATGGCGAGGGCTTCATGGATCCACTTGAGCGCTTGCCCTGGGGAAAAGCCCTCCTGATCGTGAGTCCATTTGTTCCTCGAGGTCCATATTGCATGCATAATCATGATGATCTGACAACGAGCTTCGTCAGTAAACATCTCATCAAGCACAATGTCCCGTGCCCATGTTAGTGGATGCATCCTCGGCAGATGGAGATCGAACCGGTCCTTCGCCGCGATCCCGAATTGTTTGTCATGTGAGCACGAGACAAGTGCATGCATTAAATCTTCATTCATGGCCTTGCAAAGATCACAGCGGCCAAGTGGTTTGATGTGACGGTGCTGTAAATTCATGTAATCTGGCAGGATGCCACGCAAAACCCTCCACCAGAAAACCCTGACCTTCGGCACCACCCGCAGTTTCCAAAGTACGGTCCATAACTATTTATTTGCTGATGAAGTGTCCGTCCTCGTCCCTTCCTCTAGAGAACTGAGTTCGTTCCAAGTCATGAGAGAGCGATACGCTGATTTTACAGTATAGTTGCCCGACTTTTCCAACGACCACGCAAAACTATCTTCCCCACCGGATCTGTTCAAGGGTATATTAAGATCGCCTCTGCGTCCGGGTGAAGGAAAGTTTGGCGGATCAAGCTGATATTACAGTTCCCAGTATAGTCATCTATCAACTCTGAAACAGTGTGAAGGGGCGTCGCCCCTAGTTGACCAGTAGGTTTCATAGTGACTGTATTCGGAATCCAAGGATCGTTCCAGATAGATATTGATGATCCATCTCCTATCCGGTGGATTAATCCCCTCTCCAAAGCTTCCCTGCCTGCGATGATTGCCTTCCAAGTAGAGGACGCCCCCTTGGGTATCGAGGCTTGGAGAAAATCTGTGTGTGGAAAATACTTCCCCTTCAACACTCTTGAGCACAAAGAATCAGGTTTGGTTAATATGCGCCAGCATTGCTTTCCAAGCATTGCTAAGTTGAACATTTGGGGATCCCGAAAACCCAAACCTCCTTTGATTTTTGGCTCTGTCAACTTGTCCCATGCCAACCAGTGTAGGGATCGTTTGTCAATAGAACTCCCCCACCAGTATTTAGCCATGGGCGAGGTGATCTCCTTACAGACTTTCTTAGTCAGCAAGAAGCAGCTCATGCTATAGGTTGGAATAGCTTGTGCAATAGATTTCAACAGGACTTCCCTCCCTGCACAGGCTAGATTCCTCTCAGACCATCCACTAATCTTGCTGCGGATACGTTCGCTGATATGATGAAACGTACCGCTGGTGATCCTTCCAATGGCTGTAGGTAAGCCGAGATAACGCTCAGAGAACGCTTCTGCTGCAATCCCTAGAACATGTTTGATTTGCGCACGGAGAGACTGCCCTGAATTGCCACTGAAGAAAATAGAGCTCTTCTCTTTGTTGACTGCCAGGCCCGAGCAATCCTCATAGATTTGTAATATTTCCACAAGCCGTTCTGCACTTTGGGTCTTGGCAGCAAGAAAAATGAGACTATCGTCAGCGAACAAGAGATGACTAACCCATGGTGCATGGATACTCACACGGATGCCTCTATCAATGTACACACCCGCATAATTGTTGAGGAGCGATGTTAGTCCTTGAGCGCAGACTAAGAACAGATAAGGTGAGACTGGGCACCCTTGGCGAAGCCCTCTGGAGGGGTTAAAATAAGGTAGAAGCTCACCATTAACCTTAACCGAGAATCTGACGGACGTGACACATTTCATAATAAGCCTGATAAAATGATCCCGAAGCCCAATTGCACTAGCATGGCTTCTAGGTAGTGCCACTCCACGCGGTCATACGCCTTGAGCATATCCAGCTTAACAGCACATGTATAATTTTTGCCCTTCTTTCTTCTCTTGATAGCATGAATACACTTATAGGCCACTAATACATTGTCAGTGATCAAGCGTCCTGACACAAACGCGCTTTGCTCATCACTAATAACATCATCCAAGATGAGGCGAAGTCTGTTTGCCACAGTCTTAACTGCAATTTTATACAAAACTGGGCTTAAGGCAATAGGACGGTATTGAGAGATTTTCTGAGGATACCTGACTTTTGGGATTAAGGTGATAGCCGTGTCGTTGAGCCCCGCCGGGAGCTCTCCCCAGTTCAGAAAACTCAGAATAGCCATTGTAATATCATTACCAATGACATCCCAATGCCGTTGGTAGAAACCTGCTGTGAAACCATCCACACCTGGCGCTTTAGACGGCGCCATATCAAACAGAGCAGTTTTGACTTCAGCTGCGGTGTACTCTTTCTCAAGCAGATGATTCATGTCAGCGGACACTCGCGGTTCTACACACTGCAGAAGTTCTTCCATTGGTCTGTAACCTTGGGTCCGGTACAGAGCTTGATAGAAAGAAGTGATCTCCTCCCTTACCTCCGTTGGGTCATTAATGGTGTGGCCATCTGTGCTCTCCAACGAGGTAATGCGATTGATCCTCGTGCGTTGCCGTGCTTGTGCTTGGAAGTAGCATGTGTTTCTATCCCCTGCATGTAGCCACAACACTCGAGATCGTTGTTTTAGCCAAATTTCCTCCTGCCGCAATGCTTCGCGCAGCTGCTTCGCAACCGCTTTCTCCTCGTCCGTGGGGCCGCGACGGATCGACGCGGAACGCAGGCGATCGAGCCACTGCTGAAGCATTCGGACTTTCCGTTCCATATTTCCAAATTCGCTTTGCCCCCACGAGCCCAGCTCTCTCTGAACATTTGAAAGAGAATCAACGATGCCCTGTAAACCTCGCTGTCCCGCGCCCACTTGCCACATGTTCCGAACCTTCTCATCATAGTCAGCATGAGTTTGCCAAACGTTTTCATATCAGAATGTGCGCGGTGCTCGAGTCCAGCCCATCGACGCCTGTCGACGACATTCAGCCAGAACAAAGCAGTGATCCGATTCCACGCTACTCACATGTTTAACATTGGTGAGTTCAAATAGCTGGAGGAATCCGGTGTTGGCGAGAGCTCTGTCTATCCGTGCTTTAACATTAGAACTGCCTTGCTGAGCGTTATCCCATGTGAAGGGTACTCCGCGCCACCCCAGGTCCTGGAGCGCGCAATCTGAAACAGCTTCACGGAAAGCACGCATTTGTCTTTCCGGTCTTGCATTCACACCAAACTGCTCATCCGCATGCAGGGTCTCATTGAAATCCCCCATACACAGCCACGCCTCATGCTGGATAGCAAAAAGGGTACGGAGGAACCGCCAACTGTGGTGTCGATTCTCCACACGGGGCTCGCCGTAAAAACCAGTAAACCGCCAACTTGTATTATTCTTGGTGACCTTCACATCAATGTGGGATTTACTGAAGTTTTCCAAACTAACATCGACGTCTCTTGACCAAAAGAGACCAATACCTCCACTAAGCCCATCACTATTGATGGCAAAACAACCATGAAATCCCAACGTAGTTTTCAGATTTTCCACTCGTTGCCCCCTGATCTTCGTTTCCATGACGAATAACAGGGTGGGGCCTTCTTGCTTCATAAGTTTGCGAAGCTCACGAACTGTCGCAGGGTTCCCAGCCCTCGACAGTTCCAGCTCATAGCAATCATTGGCTCTGGCAGGGCTGACTCGCAGCCCCTGCCGTTGATTCAAATGATGCAGGAGTAGGCTTTTTCTTCTTTGCTTCCCTCTCAGGGAGGGATTCATTCAGGTTACCAGCTTCTATAGCGATTGGTTCAGATGTGCCTGCTCCATCTGTATTGCACTTGGCGACCTCGCCATGTTCAGTAATCGTTAGGGCTGGCTTCACCACCTGGCGATAGACTTGAGTTGATTGCGGGCCCCCCTTCCGCTTCTGCATCACCGGCTTCTTGACAGGAGATGTCACTTCCGGTCCTCCCTTCGGCTGAGAGTTTGAAGATCGGGATTCTCTTGAACTTTGCTGTTTTTCATATTTATCCTGAGCCGAATTCTCTCCCGAATTCGCTTTCCTGCGATCCTCCGGGGCTCTTAAAGAGGCCTTGAACGGGAGATCGCCGTTTTCATCTCTAGTCCCGGGCGTGGGACAGAATAAATCAGAGTGACCAAGCCGACCACAAGAGAAGCAAAAGTGGGGTATTTGTTCATACTCGATCTCATACCGATCGGTGCTCTTTCTCTTCACCGAGTTGATCAGAATCCATCTCTGTAGGGGTTTCTGCACATCGATAGTAACCCGTGCTCGCAAGAACCCCCCTACTGGGTCAATTTGGACGACCGAAGCAGATTTATCAATCTGCTGCGCAATCGCCAAACCACGCGTTTCGTTCCGCAGGTTATAGGGTAGATTAACTACCCGGATCCAGACTGAAAGCTTGTCGAACTTCAGTTCAGAAGGTTGCATGTGGTCCTCAAATTCCTCTAAGATCACAGCATGCTTGCTGATGTGCCAAGGTGATCCTTCCCAGACACGATCACTGTCACGTTTTGAAGCAAATTCTGTAGCAAACATGTTTTCTCCAAGAGGTCGAAAAGACAGGCCTTTAGGGTTTCCCCAGGCAGGGCGCAGCGCGTTCGTGATTGTTTGGATGTGGAAGAGATTCTTGAACAGCACCTTGCCTGCGAGGAGCCACTTCGGCGGAGAGCCATCGTCGGAGTCATCGATCACCAGAGGTGTCGCTTCCTCCTCCGAAATATCCAGTTTCCCAAGCGCCTCTTCCATCCTAGCCCTAGCCGAGCGAGGGGAGAGGGCGCCACCGTCGTTCCGTTCCTTCCCACCGGGGGCCGAAGACATCGCCCCGTGGATCGCCGGTGCGCCTCGCCGATTGGATCTGCGTGCGCCGTCAAAGCCACCGAACCCTAGTCGCCGCCAAAGGGGTTAGGGTTTCGGGGAAAAAACCCGTCGACGGTCACTTGACTGAAGTGGCAAATCTGTACCTTGCGTAACTTTCTATACTGTAGTGGTATATTTTTGCTACTAATAATAATTAGAGAAAAGTATATTTTTCGTCCCTCAACTCTTGGTGAAGTCTAGATTTAGTCCCTCAACTCCAAAACCGGACAACTTGCACCCCCAACTATCGAAACCGGATAAGGTTCGTCCCTGGTCTCGGTTTTGACCGGTTTTGGTGCCGACTCACCCCAGTTTTGACCAGCGCATACTCAAATTCTTCTAAATTTTTTATATCCGTGAACTTTTTGAAATTCACACACTTTTCAAATCCACGTAGTTTTTCCAAGGTCGCATATTTTTTTCAAAAAGTAAACATACTTTTTTCAAATCAGTGAACAATTTTGTAATTTGCGTACTTTTTTTAAATCCATGATTTTTTAAAACATTTGCATTTTTTTTTCAAATCTGCTTATTTTTGCGTACAAAAAAAACAAATCCACGTACTTTTTTCGAGTTCGCATAAAATTTTCAAATTCATGAACCCTTTCCAAAAAAATGTACGCGAATATGAAAAAGTACGTCAATTTAAAAAAGTACATGAATTTGAAAAAACTAAATGAAATTTAAAAAAGTACGCAGATTTGAGTACTTATGCGAACTTGGAAAAAGTACGGATTTGAAAAAAGTACACAAATTTTTAAAAAGTTCACGGATTTGAAAAAAGTACCTGACTTTGAAAACATTACGCGGACTTGGGAAAAATATGCGAATTTGAGTTAGTGCAGTCAAAACCGGGGTGGGACAGCACCAAAAACGGTCAAAAGCGTGACCAGGGATGAATCTTGTCCGGTTTCGGAAGTTAAGGGTGCAAGTTGTCCGGTTTTGAAGTTGAGGGACCATATCTAGACTCCGCCAAGAATTGAGGGGTGAAAAGTATACTTTTCTCTAATAATTATATGTGAGCAAAGTTTCAGTGGTTACCCCCACTATATGGAGTAAGTAGATGGATGGCAATTTCATCTCCACGGATCGTGCTAGCTACGGCCTACGTCCATGAAAATTTGCCTTTCTCGTCGCTCCCGCCTTCAGGTCTGACATGGAGGGAAAACGAAGAAGCGGCAGGCCACGCAGTTACTATCTCATCGGAAACGCGATCGAGGCACGCCCGCTCGCCTCCTCCTCTTTTTTCTTCATTATCTCTGACCGATTAGTATTGGGTGGCAGCAGCACGCGCCACTGCTGCTTGGCTCCTGGGATTCATTCTCATCCGGCCACTTCTGCGCTTCACACTTCTTGGCTCGCTTTCCCTACATAAATCTCTCGCCCGATCTGGCAAGATCAATCGATCTCGCTTCTCCAGTAGAACCCCCCCCCCCCCCCCCCACCCCACCCCACACACACACGCGCCACCCTCGTCGCAATTCGACAGCAGCTACTCGGTTTGCCATGGCCAACTCTTCTTCGTCGTCATCCAGCGGCGGCAAGCTGCCGGCACGCAGCGCGTCGGCCATTGTCGCGCAGGCGGTGCCTGTCTCCGGCTCGCACGATCTCAAGATAAACGGCTACTCCGGGCCTAAGGGGCTCGGCAACGGCAGCTGCATCACGTCCAAGCCGTTCTCCATCGGAGGCCATCTCTGGCGTCTCAAGTACTACCCCGACGGTTACTCCGATTACCCAGAGTGGATATCCATCTACCTCTGCCTCGATCCCGCCGACGACAACCCAAACCAAGTCAGCATGCAGTTCGAGATCAGTTTGCTCGACCAGGATGGGAACCCCGTGTCAGCGTACAGCAAAGCCAGCAACATATGCACCTTCTCCAAACAAAGTGGATCGTATGGTTTCTACCAGTTCATCAAGAAAAAAGAACTGGAGGAATCAGCTGATTGCCTGAAGGATGACGTCTTCACTGTCAGGTGTGTCATTATCATGGCAAAGGAGATCTTCACGGAAACCATCCCGGCCTCCGTCATCGTGCCACCGCCTGACGTGCTCCAGCATCTCGGCCAGCTCCTCCTCACCGGGGACGGGGCGGATGTCACGTTCGAGGTTGGGGACGAGAAGTTCCCCGCCCACAGGTGCATGCTCGCAGCTCGGTCCTCCGTCTTCAAGGCCGAGCTCCTCGGTACGATAAAGGAGAAGACGGACGCCAGCGTCCGGCTGGACGGCATCGAAGCTAAAGTGTTCAAGGCGATGCTGCATTTTGTTTACACCGACTCGTTGCCGCATATAGACGCGGGAGACGCGGCGGTGATGGCTCAGCATTTGCTTGTGGTGGCGGACAGATTCAACCTGGGCGGCTGAAGTTGATGTCTGAGGACACGCTGCACAGCTACATCGACACCAACACGGCGGCGATCATATTGGCGCTGGCCAAGCAGCATGGCTGTGGGGCGCTCAAGGACGCATGCTTCAAGTTCCTTGCGTCTCTCGGCAATTTCAAAGCACTCACGGCCAGCGATGGCTTTGAGCATCTGATGAGGAGCTGCCCCTCTCTCCTCAAGGAGCTGGCTGCCAATCTGGCTACCTAGATGTCGGGTTTGGAAGCAGTTGGTAAATTGGAGTTTATCCACCGTTGCTCTTTTCCATTTTGTGGAGACGATAATGAGTACTCCCTCCTATCCACAATAAGTGTCGTGCGTTTGTTTTGGATTGAAGGGAGTAGCTTATTATGTCCTTTTCATTGTATCTGTTCTTTTCATTCATATTTGGTTTTTTATCTAACTGGTGGTACTCCATCCGTCTGGATTTCTTAGGCATTTTTTTTTATTTTTGACTAAAATTTACCTATTAGAGCATGGTTAATAACATAGCCAACTGTCGGTCATATAAAATTTAACTAATCTCTATTGTTAAAGGGAGTTTGCTCGCAATTGCTACAACTCTCCTCATACGTCCCCATGTGACTCACCCAGCCTCCGATCCCGCTCAGATTTTTTTTTTGAAATGAATTATAACCACTACCCATTAACACACGTTCAATGGCCCCGCCCCCCACCCGACCGCATATCTCTCCTTGTAAAAATTGCTATGCGCCCACCCTCTTGTGCATGCCATCTTGCTGTCCCCGATCTCGATCCGCCACTAGGAGTCTCGCGTGGCCAACAGATGCCTCCCACAATTGTTACCCTCCTCGTCTACATCGTGGACGATGGATGTGATCTTGGTTGTGGACGACATCCCCCTCCCCCCCCCCCCCCCAACCAACTCTCTTTTGCACGATGACCTATCCACCGCCAGCCGACACTCTTCTCCGGCTCCTCGCGCCGCCCTCGTCTCCATCATTGCATCACCCTTGTACAAAAGTAGAGCAAACGAGCGAGCGGGCGGGAAGCATTGGAGGCTCGTGTAGGCCGGTGACTATGGAGAACAAGCCGATCAACCAACACCCTCTTTCATCGACCTCCTCGTGTTCAGAGCCCCACCCCGATCGAGCTTGATCGGCCCTTGGGGGCCATGTCCCTTTTGGTTCAAGCTCCGCCCTGATATCATAGTTATCCTTCCTTTCCTATCACCATTGCCCTCTCTGACCTCCTTCTGCTCCATGCTGCTCCACGCATCGGTAGCTAAAAGGTGTTGAGCATGACATCTTTCTTCCTCCCAATTCCTTATCTTACAGAGAATGTCCAGAAATTTAATGTTGTGGAAAGTGTACTATTGTGCGGAAAATTTGAGTTATTTTGCAGAATTTTTTAGCTATTGTGTACAATATTTTATAGAGAATGTGCTATTCTGGACTGCAATAATTGAGGAAGAGTTAGTCATGGTCCTGATCATAAGCTATCCTTGTGACTCCCGCAAACTTAGAGTGTATCTACCATTCATGCTTTGGACGTTGAATCTTTTCAGAGGCATTACACAGAGCATGACCCAGGGAAGAGGTTAGTATAAGTTTCATTGTGCATGCCTGCATTAGGTTGTAGCCGGTAGGACACTAGCATGTTTTGATATGTAGCTTAAAACTAATCCTTGTTCAAGTATGAATTGATCTCAATTGTATTATGTTGCGAACATCTTGTAGACACACACGAGTTGATATCACAATTCTATAACACAAGAGGTATTGTGTTAATTCAAGAGGTACTAAAGATATAGTTCATAGGGAGTGCCCTGACATGGCCATCTCTCTTTGCGGATGGAGGGACGAGGCCCTATTGCAATATGTAGTCATGAATATTGGCGAGAATATATAGCTGTAGAAATATTTTTATCATCAATGATCTCCACCGGTATCTGGAATTTTTATTTGCGTAGCACGCCATTTTTTTGGAAAGAGAATCGATTTCAATGTCATTCTCTAATATATTGGTCGACTTTTTGTGTAGGTGAGTGGGGGTGATGAATTTGTAAGGGGCATTTAAAATCCTAGAAAAAATAAAAATATCTTAAAAAAATGTCTGTTTTCCATTTATATATATATTTTGAGAACTTTCCATTTATGTCATGGCAAATAAAAAAGAGAACATCCCATTTATCTAAGACACCATCAGAATGATTTTTTTAACGAACTGCTACCTGAAGAAGTTGAAAACGGAGAAGTTTGGCCGACCTTGGCTTTTTTTTAAGAAGGAAAAGCCGAATTTTATTCATCAAAAATCACAGAGTATGGCATATATCTCAGATCGTGGGGTTGTCCTAGCCACACATGGCGCCTAAGGATGGCAATGGGTCGGGTTTGGATCGGGTTGAATAATATCAAATCCATATCCATATCCATGAAGACAGTCTTTGCCCGCCCATAAAAAAATCCATGAGTGAAAATTTGTGTCCATGTCCAAATCTGATGGATATCCATACCCACTGGATATCCCTTGGGTCCGCTCGAGACATATAAATAAGACAAAACACAATATTGACATAAACTCTTCCATTCTTCGTCTCGTGGCAGGCTAGGCTTCACTTGTGGTAAATCAACATCCACTAACAACCTAAGATCATTTAGTATTTTTCTAACATATGAGAATGATGAGTCATTTAAGAAGGAGATAAAAATAACGGAAGGGGTGCTGGAGTATGTTATGGAGGGGATTGAATGTCAACTAATAAAAGTTATGATGGGGATTGTGTAATTTCTTATGCATGTTTTAGAAAAAAAAAGTGTAAAATTGTCGTGGGACATGTGACCGTGGGGCAGGAATAGCAGATTTTTCCCCATTAAGTCATACTATCGGGTCGGGTTTGGGTATATCCATGGGTACAAGATTATATCCATGCCCTACCCATGAACAATCGGGTCGGGTTTGGGCGCCGCCCATGGACACAAAAGCATATCCAAACCCTATCCATTCGGGTCGGATATCCATGGATATCCATGTCCATAGATAAAATTGCCATCCTTAATGGCGCCCCTGAGCGAAATCAAACAAAACAAGAGCGCTTTTTTTTTAGGGGAACAAAACAAGAGCGCATGGGAGTGGACGCAGCAGTTGGGCCATATCCTCTCCTTGGCCCATGGGAGAGAAAGCGGGAAAGTGCAAGACGCCTGTTGGCCCATGGTGCGAAGGGAGGAAGGAAAGAACTAGACGGACCGGACTCCGTGCCGATCCGGCAATTGAGCCCGCGAAGCACGCCAGGGCTCCCTCCGCTCCACCTTTATATACGACGAGAGGACACCTCCGTCTCCACCAGATCCCTGATTCCTCTTTCACGCAACCCAGATCCACAAATCCTAGCGAATCCGCCCAACCAGACGCCGAAACCCCTCGTCGCGGCCGTTCCAGACATCGCCGATGGCCGGAAAGGAGGAGTCTCTCTCGCTGAAGCCATGCGGCGGCGCCAGACGTGGCGCGGAGGAGAAGGAGGATGACGCCCTGAAGCCGTGCAGTCACAGAGGCGGCAGCAAGAACCTGGATGGCTTCTCGCTGAAGCCGTGCACCACCACAAGCACGCCGGCGGCAGTGGCTTTCGCCCGCAATGAGATTCAGTTCAAGCAGGGCACAACCCAGGGCATACTCTGCTCCACCAAAAGGAAGGTGCCGACTGGCGGGCACGACGACGAAGATACTGCCCCTGCCGACTCGGTGACTACAGAGCAGGCCATCAAGGTTTCAGGGGCGGACTCCGAGGTGGACAGTTCCGATGATGATCATGAACCGGTCTCGGAAGCTGAGTTTGGAGCCTTTTATGAGGAGAAGGCAAAGCACGAGAGGTTCTATATCGAAAGGGTTTTGCCTTTGGAGCTCAAGAATGCAAGTGTTCTGCAAAGACAATGCAAGGCTGAATCTGTTCTCTAATCCACCTGATATGATCGAGGATTTACTAGGGCTGCCAGATTTCGAACTCCGAAGTCAGTATAATTTGCAAGACAGGAAATAGCTGCCCATAGTGTCAAATTTTGGGTTATAGTTTTGACTATTCAGAACATCGTTGACATTGGCCTTAAAATTCAAAATTAGCATCAGTTTACAACTCTAGCAAACGACCATCAATGGTTCCAACTTCCAAGATAGCATAGTACTCTGTCTGTAAACAAATATAAGAGCGTTTAGATCACTACTTTAGTGTGATCTAAATGCTCTTATATTTCTTTGCGGAGGGAATATGTCATACTGTATGTAGTCTAAACTCTGGCATGGGAAGGTTAGTTCTTCCCGTTCAAGTTGATATTGGTCACATGCACGTCAAATTTACTTGCACCAAAAGCACATATATTAGTAATCTAGTGACACCTATTGACTGACACTTCCAATTATAGTCATGAACATCTGTAGCCAGCACCCAAAAATAAATAATAACTCTGGCTTGTGGCCAAAATTAAACAAAACCTTGCATGAATGGATGACTTCAAACCAGTCAAATTAGTGCTAATAATAAATGAACATTATCAAGAATTGAGCGCCGCCCAGTTGGCTAGCAGCCTTGAGCTGGGTTAAGTCCAGGCCTCCCTGTGGTAGTGCCTATTGATAATATCATATTGGCTTGAAAATATCAATAATGTTGAGTTTTAAGTTGTTTGATATTTTAGCTTTTTAAACTTTTCTTTATTCTATTTTGTTCCTCTGGAAACCTACACGGGCATGCCATGTACTGAATCTCTACTCATCTATACGTTAGGTTTACAGAAAACCCCCTTAACTTTCGAAGAATCAACATGAAGTCCAATTTTAAGGGTCAATTCAAATCTTTTTTATTTTATAGAAACCCCCCTACACTTCATGTAATTAACCCGCAGTTCACTTTTAAGTGACAAAAATAATATTTTTTGTGTTTTTACATAAAACACCATTTCATTTATGGTAATTGACCTGCAGTCCATCTAGAACAAATGTTTTTTTTGAAATATCCATATCTTTTGAACACTTCAGTTTTAACATGTTATATATTAAATTTGACTAGAAAAATGTGTAGAATATGAATATATTTTAACTCTTAACCATTTTTAAGATGCTATTTACAGTGCAACCTTAATCAATAGCGCACAATCTGTGTTTATTTTGCACCAGCACCAATCTGGATTGCAAATAAACACCTCGATAAACAAAATTGGAGAAGAAAGAAACTTAGCAAGGGGAAAGAATCTCATCTTGTGCCAAGAGAGAGACGGCTTAGGATTGACCACATTCAAACGCATTGTATTTTTATAAGCACTATGATCATCGTATACAAGAATGGGACGACGGACAAACGCCAACAAAGATGGGATGTCATGTTGAAGTAAAGAACATGGACCTACTAGGATCTTTGACTCATGATTATTGGGTTACTCGCAAGTGGTATCGTTTTCTTCCATTGCAACAAATGGGCTCTTTTTCTAGTACTAATAAAAGAGCAAACTTAAATTACCCTATATCGACCAAAAAGTGTCCACAGGACTACCAGAGACAATGTCGGATCATTTCAACTAAATCACATCTAACAGTCCATATTAGATCAAGGGTCTGCTAGATAAACTAACGCCCCGGGTTAAATGACCACCACACGAATGTCCTGTTGGGGAACACAGTAATTTCAAAAAAAATACCTATGCACACACAAGATCCATCTAGGTGATGCATAGCAACAAGAGGGGAGAGTGTTGTCCACGTGCCCTCGTAGACCGTAAGCTGAAGCGTTATGACAACGCGGTTGATGTAGTCGTACGTCTTCACGATCCGACCGATCCTAGCACCGATGGTACGACACCTCCGTGATCTGCACACGTTCAGCTCAGTGACGTCCCACGAATTCTAGATCCAGCTGAGGTCAAGGGAGAGTTTCGTCAGCACGACGACGTGATGACGGTAATGATGAAGCTACCGGCGCAGGGCTTCGCCTAAGCACTGCAACGATATGACCGAGGTGGAAATCTGTGGAGGGGGGCACCGCACACGGCCAAACAATCAACTTGTGTGTCTATGGGGTGCCCTTGGCCACGTATATAAAGGAGGGGAGGAAAGAGGTGGCCGGCCCTAGTGGAGCGCGCCGAGTGTGGGGAATCCTACTAGGACTCCCCAGTCCAAGTAGGATTCCCCTCCTCTTTCCTATTCCTAGTAGGAGAAGGAGGGAAGGAGGAGGAGGGGAGAAGGAAGGAGGGGGGCGCCGCCCCCTCCTAGTCCAATTCGGACCAGCGCATGGGGGGGCGGCCACCCCTTGAGGCCCTTCTTTCCTTTCCCGTATGGCCCATTAAGGCCCACTACTTCCCCCGACGAATTCCCGTAACTCTCCGGTACTCCGAAAAATATCCGAATCACTCGGAACCGTTCCGATGTCCGAATATATCATTCCAATATATGAGTCTTTATGTCTCGACCATTTCGAGACTCCTCGTCATGTCCGTGATCTCATCCGGGACTCCGAACAAACTTCGGTCATCAAATCACATAACTCATAATACAAATCATCATCGAATGTTAAGCGTGCGGACCCTACGGGTTCGAGAACTATGTAGACATGACCGAGACACATCTCCGGTCAATAACCAATAGCGGAACCTGGATGCTCATATTGGCTCCTACATATTCTACGAAGATCTTTATCGGTCAAACCGCATAACAACATACGTTGTTCCTTTTGTCATCCGTATGTTACTTGCCCGAGATTCGGTCGTCGGTATCATCATACCTAGTTCAATCTCGTTACCGGCAAGTCTCTTTACTCGTTCCGTAATGCATTATCCCACAACTAACTCATTAGTCACATTGCTTGCAAAGCTTATAGTGATGTGCATTACCGAGAGGGCCTAGAGATACCTCTCCGATACACGGAGTGACAAATCCTAATCTTGATCTATGCCAACTCAACAAACACCATCAGAGACACCTTTAGAGCATCTTTATAATCATCTAGTTACGTTGTGACGTTTGATAGCACACAAGGTGTTCCTCCGGTATTCGGGAGTTGCATAATCTCATAGTCAGAGGAACATGTATAAGTCATGATGAAAGCAATTGCAATAAAACTAAACGATCATTTATGCAAAGCTAACGGATGGGTCTTGTCCATCACATCATTCTCTAATAACTTGGTGATAGTGACTAGAGAACTTTGTCAATCACTATCTTATCTGGAAGATTAACTCCCACTTGATTCAAGCGATTGTAGTACTCAGACATTCTGAGCACATGCTCACTGGTTGAGCTATTCTCCTCCATCTTGTAGGCAAAATACTTGTTAGAGGTCTCATACCTCTCGACTCGGCACGAGTCTGAAATACAAATTTCAGCTCTTGGAACATCTTATATGCTCCGTGTCGTTCAAAACATTTTTGAAGTCCCGGTTCTAAGCCGTAAAGCATGGTGCACTAAACTATCAAGTAGTCATCATACCGAGCTTGCCAAACGTTCATAACGTCTGCATCTACTCCTGCAATAGGCCCGTCACCTAGCGGTGTGTGACACCCCAAATTTTTGACCTTGTTTTATTAATTAAAATTTTGCCAGGAAATTAAAACTTTTATTTTCTGGACTCCCTTTCGAGTTTAAACCATTTCCTCCCTTGTTATTATGGAGTTTTTTCCCAAAAAGAGTCTTGTACTACATATTATGTATTTTTGCTTCGAATTTCTGTATCAAGTTGGTGCCTCATCAGCTAACAATAATCCTGGGGCTGGTGAGCACAAGGGCCATTTTCTGGAAATTATATCCCAAAAATCCGGTCCTGACACAGTGCATCAAGGACATAATACTTCTGTGCAGCAATGAAGATAATCCTCAGATCACGGAGCTAGTCCGCATCATTGCTACTATCATCTTTCAACATTGTTTTTCTCTAGGAACATATCAAAATTAAACGGGGAGCTACATCGCGAGCTATTGATCTACAACATAGTTATGCAAATACTGCCAGGACTAAGTTCATGATAAATTAAAGTTCAATTAATCATATTACTTAAGAATTCCCACTTAGATAGACATCCCTCTAATCATCTAAGTGATCACGTGATCCATATCCACTAAACCATGTCCGATCATCACGTGAGATGGAGTAGTTTTCAATGGTGAACATCACTATGTTGATCATATCTACTATATGATTCACGTTTGACCTTTCGGTCTCAGTGTTTCGAGGCCATATCTGCATATGCTAGGCTCGTCAAGTTTAACCCGAGTATTTTGCGTGTGCAAAACTGGCTTGCACCCGTTGAATGGGAATGTAGTGCTTATCACACCCGATCATCACGTGGTGTCTCGGCACGACGGACTGTCGCAACGGTGCATACTCAGGGAGAACACTTGTACCTTGAAATTTAGTGAGAGATCATCTTATAATGCTACAAAAGTACTAAGAAAAATAAGATGCATAAATGATAAACATCACATGCAATCAATATAAGTGATATGATATGGTCATCATCATCTTGTGCCTTTGATCTCCATCTCCAAAGCACCGTCATGATCACCATCGTCACCGGCTTGACACCTTGATCTCCATCGAAGCATCGTTGTCGTCTCGCCAACTATTGCTAATACGACTATCGCTACCGTTTAGTGATAAAGTAAAGCAATTACATGACGATTGCATTTCATACAATAAAGCGACAACCATATGGCTCCTGCCAATTGCCGATAACTGAAACAAAACATGATCATCTCATACAACAAGTTATATATCATCACGTCTTGACCATATCACATCACAGCAAGCCTTGCAAAAACAAGTTAGACGTTCTCTACTTTGTTGTTGCAAGTTTTACGTGGCTGCTACGGGCTTCTAGCAAGAACCGTTCTTACCTACGCATCTAAACCACAACGATTTTTCGTCAAGTGTGTTGTTTTAACCTTCAACAAGGACCGGGCGTAGTCACACTCGATTCAATTAAAGTTGGAGAAACAGACACCCACTAGCCACCTGTGTGTGAAGCACGGTGGTAGAACCAGTCTCATGAACGCGGTCATGTGATGTTGGTCTGGGCCGCTTCATCCAACAATACCGCCGAATCAAAGTATGACTATTATCGCCCACAACTCTTTGTGTTCTACTCGTGCATATAACATCTACGCATAAACCTGGCTCGGGTACCACTGTTGGGGAACACAATAATTTCAAAAAAATTCCTACACACACACAAGATCCATCTAGGTGATGCATAGTAACGAGAGGGGACCGTGTTGTCCACGTACCCTCATAGACCATAAGCGGAAGCGTTATGACAACGCGATTGATGTAGTCGTACGTTTTCACGATTCGACCGATCCTAGCACCAAAGGTACGACACCTCCGCGATCTGCACACGTTCAGCTCGATGAAGTCCCACGAACTCTAGATCCAGCTGAGGTCGAGGGAGAGTTTCGTCAGCACGACAGCGTGATGATGGTAATGATGAAGCTACCAACGCAGGGCTTCGCCTAAGCACTGCAACGATATGACCGAGGTGGAAATCTGTGGAGGGGGGCACCGCACACGGCTAAACAATCAACTTGTGTGTCTATGGGGTGCCCCTGGCCACGTATATAAAGTAGGGGAGGAAAGAGGTGGCCGGCCCAGGGGCGCGCCGGGTGTGGGGAATCCTACTAGGACTCCCCAGTCCAAGTAGGATTCCCCTCCTCTTTCCTATTCCTAGTAGGAGAAGGAGGGAAGGAGGAGGAGGGGAGAAGGAAGGAGGGGGGTGCCGCCCCCTCCTAGTCCAATTCGGACCAGCCCATGGGGGGGCGCGGTCACCCCTTGAGGCCCTTCTTTCCTTTCCCGTATGGCCCATTAAGGCCAACTACTTCCCCCGGCGAATTCATGTAACTCTCCGGTACTCCGAAAAATACCCGAATCACTCGGAACCTTTCCGATGTCCGAATATAGCCTTCCAATATATGAATTTTTATGTCTTGACAAATTCGAGACTCCTCATCATGTCCGTGATCTTATCCGGGACTCCGAACAAACTTCGGTCATCAAATCACATAACTCATAATACAAATCGTCATCGAACGTTAAGCGTGCGGACCCTACGGGTTCGAGAACTATGTAGACATGACCGAGACACGTCTCCGGTCAATAACCAATAGCGGAACCTGGATGCTCATATAGTATCCTACATATTCTACGAAGATCTTTATCGGTCAAACCACATAACAACATATGTTGTTCCCTTTGTCATCGGTATGTTACTTGCCCGAGATTCGATCGTCGGTATCACCATACCTAGTTCAATCTTGTTATCGGCAAGTCTCTTTACTCGTTCCGTAATGCATCATCCCGCAACTAACTCATTAGTCACATTACTTGCAAGTCTTATAGTGATGTGCATTACCGAGAGGGCCCAGAGATACCTCTCCGATACACGGAGTGACAAATCCTAATCTTGATCTATGCCAACTCAACAAACACCATTGGAGACACCTGTAGAGCATCTTTATAATCACCCAGTTACGTTGTGACGTTTGATAGCACACAAGGTGTTCCTCCGGTATTCGGGAGTTGCATAATCTCATAGTCAGAGGAACATGTATAAGTCATGATGAAAGCAATAGCAATAAAACTAAACGATTATTTATGCTAAGCTAACGGATGGGTCTCGTTCATCAAATGACAACACATTTCTATGGTCAGGAAACTTAACCATCTTTGATTAACGAGCTAGTCAAGTAGAGGCATACTAGGGACACTCTGTTTGTCTATGTATTCACACATGTACTAAGTTTCCGGTTAATACAGTTCTAGCATGAATAATAAATATTTACCATGATATAAGGAAATACAAATAACAACTTTATTATTGCCTCTAGGGCATATTTCCTTCATGTCCTACCCCTCAAACCCAAATCGCTCCCTTGATCAACGCCTTCTCAATTAACAGATATACCTTCCGAGATGCACGCCTGCCCCTGTCCACGTACCTCTAGTCGCCCCTGAAAACAACCTCCCATGCCTCCTCTCACACGCCCCAACTCGCCCCACATCCCCGTGCCCCGCCTCCTCCCTGGATCTCGCCGTCAAAGCAGGATATGTGCCGCGCCCGGCCGCCTCCTCGCGTCCCACCGTCGAAGCGGGAGACATGTCGTGCCCGGACGCCACCGCATCCCCAATTGTTGCAACAAAATCGCGTCGCACCATGCCCTTATCCTCTATGCGATCAGATGTTCACGCACGCAGTGGGAAACCGCCAGCAACGCTCGGGATGCCACCGATGTAGGACAATAGGAGCTACCAATTTGTCCGCCATTTACTCCATTTTCTGCAGGCTTGAACTGCTGTCGCGACCTCTGCGTCATCTTAGTCCAGCCAAGGTTGACTATTGGGGCTTTCTTTCACTAATTTCTCTTGTATTATGCTCCACCTCCTTCTAGCTCACTTCCGAATCGACGATGTTGATTTCTCTTGTATCTCCGCCTCCTTGGCATTGTTGTTTTTGTAGTTACAGGCTTACAACAGGAACATGATTCAGATGAACCGTTTTTGTAGTTAAAGGCTTACAACATGAACATGATTCAGATGCTCAGGTTCAGGTTTGCATGCTTAGGGTGAGTTTTCGATTTTGTTCAACGTGAGACCACTTTTATTTTCTTTCATTCTTATTTTGCTCCTCATTCTGTCTAGCTAGCATAGGAGTATACCACTCATGACTCTTATTAGGATTTGTTGCACAACATAGCACTACTACAAGAATGCCTACCGGTGGTGGACGAGGCTCTCAGGGGCACCCACCACTCATCTCGTGCCACTGGTCACATGGCATTAGTGGCGGGTGCCACTGGTAGTATATCTGTAGTGGCAAATGGTCGTTACTGTGGCGGGCATTGCTTGACACCCACCACAACTATATGTCCTCTTAGTGGGCGGCACTTTTAGTTGCCCGCCACTAGTAAAATACGAGGCATTAAAAATAGCTGTCGTAGATGTATGCATTGCAATAGATGTATGCCAGAGTAGCAGCAACACATTTTACCATAGTACTAATCCAAATGCATTGCAATAGATGTATGCATGACAGTACAATTCACATAACATAATCATAAATAAGTACATAGCTTTCTCAGCAAAGCCTCTATCATGTTGCATGTTACATACATATACAACCTCATGGTAATAAAGCTCAAATGGATAAAGATCAAATTCTTTATTCGTCCACTCGTCCAGACATTCTTGCATAATTCATGGTTGCTCTTCTCTTTGAGGACGAAGTTGGAGTAATGATCCTCTGCTTCTTTTAGTCGTATATCCTTTATAGCCGCTGTTCTCGTAACTGTCCACTTGTTCCTTGCATTTCTCCCATTGATCGTAGATTACTGAAATTTTTCCTAAGTACACCACATACCACTTCATCTATAAAGATAAATAAACTATAGGAATCTTCATAGCAACATAGATACTACATTCATAAGCATCGATCGTACATATCACATAAAGGCGGTGCACAAGTAGTTCAAAAGCGAAAGTTCAGCTCCGTCATAGCAACATAGATATTAAGTTCACAACCATCGATCATGTAGATCACGTAAAGGCAGTGCACAAGTAGTTCACAAGCAAAAGTTAAACTCCGTCATGAGCCCTCCTCACCTCCAAACATCTTCATGATCTCGGCTAGGGCGGTCCTCGCAGCTTCGACAGCTACTCGAGCACTCTCGCCGGCCGCTCTCACACTCTTAGGTTGTTAAGGTCTGGTTATGAAAACTGGAATTGAATTCTCCTGCAAAGACTCGGTAGAGCCTCTGTTGTAGTAAGCATCCTCTAGGTCACCCCTTGGGGAAAGGGTAGGGAAACTTCGCTATCCAAATCAAATCTCAAAGGGCATCAACCACCCTTGGAGACTTTGCTGCACCAATTGAGAACTTTATGCATGCACCAATTTGTACAACTTGATGTCGCTGCCGAGGTCAAGATGGTAGGTCCACTTACCCACTTTAGTTTTTTTCACGTGGGTCATCACCTCTTATGATACCATCTATTTCTGTATTTAGGCTTGGGTGGGTCGTCGACGCTTATGTATGCTCCCTACTTCCGGTTTCAACATAATTAGCCTCTGTTTGGTATTTATAATTATAGGTTAGCGATCCTGTTAGCCGCATCTATATCTTCATATATTGAGGGGTTTTAATCTCTGTACTACCCTTGAATGGAGAGCACTTCCGTTCATTCCTTCTTTTAACACCAACATGAGACTGAGCTAATGAGGATGAATGCTGACAGAGAGGAGATACGGAAAGTATCTGACAAACTCAATGAATTGCTATATAAAGAAGAGATGTTATGGTTACAACGCTCGCGAATAATGTGGCTCAAGGAAGGAGATGGAAACACAAAGTTTTTCCAGAGCAAATCAGTATGGAGAGCCAGGAAAAATAAAATTAGAGAGTTGCATGATGAAAATGGTAATGTTTTCAAAGATGAAGATGTTATGGGTAATCTGGCCACTTCCTATTTTAAAAATATGTACACAGCTGACCCGAGCCTAAATGTATCGGAAGTTGTGGACCTATTTCACACTGTAATTACAGATGAGGATAATGAGAAACTTTGTGCAGAATTTTCAGAGAAAGAGATCTCGGATGCCCTTTTTCAGATTGGGCCGTTGAAGGCGCCGGGTCCGGATGGGTTTCCAGCGAGATTCTTCCAGCGTAATTGGGGAGTGTTGAAGGCAAATATTGTCAAGACAGTTAAGGAGTTCTTCAATTCGGGTGTGATGCCAGAAGGGGTAAATGACACCTCTATTGTCTTAATTCCTAAAGGTGCAAATCCCACAAAACTTTCCCAGTTCAGACCCATTAGCCTATGTAACGTGATTTACAAGGTGGTGTCTAAGTGCCTAGTGAACAAACTAAGGCCTCTGTTGGATGGTATTATCTCACCCGAGCAAAGTGCCTTTGTGTCTGGAAGGATGATCACGGATAATGCACTAATTGCCTTTGAGTGCATTCATCATATCAAGCAAGAAAAAGATCCAACAAAAAGTTACTGTACATACAAACTAGACCTGTCAAAAGCATATGATCGGGTAGATTGGAACTTCTTGAGGCAAGTGATGCAAAAGTTGGGTTTTGAGCATCGATGGATTGACTGGATTATGACCTGTGTCACATCGGTGCGATATTCGGTAAGATTTAGTGGAACCCTCTTGGATTCATTTGCACCGTCGTGTGGACTACGGCAAGGTGATCCAATTTCTCCTTTCTTGTTTTTTGTTTGTTGCTGATGGGCTTTCTGCAATCCTACGTCAACGCGTGAATATGGGATTGATAGCACCAGTGAAGATCTGCCGACGTGCCCCTGGCATATCTCACCTCCTGTTTGCGGATGATACATTACTTTTCTTTGAGGCTACGAGAGCTCAAGCTGTACAAGTTAAAGCTTGCCTTGATCTGTATGCAAATGCCACTGGTCAACTTCTTAACTATGATAAATGCTCGATTATGTTTGGAGAAATGTGTCCAGTTGATGCGCAGGAGGACGTCCGGGAGGTTCTTAATGTAACGGTTGCAGGGTTTGAAGAGAAATACCTTGGGCTGCCAACCCCTAATGGGAGAATGACAAAAGGTCGGTTTCAAAACCTACAAGCACAACTTATGAAAAGATTAGTGCAATGGGGTGATGGGCATCTAGCACAACCAGGCAGAGAAACTCTCATTAAGTCGGTTGTAGAGGCACTGCCGGTCTTCATCATGGGAGTCTTCAAGCTGCCCTTCTCGGTCTGTGATGATCTTATGGAGATGGTTAGGAACTTTTACTGGGGAGCAAGCAAAGGGCAGTGTAAAACACACTGGAAATCTTGGCAAAAACTACAGAGACCAAAGAGCAAAGGCGGTGCAGGATTCAGAGATTACCGCTTGTTCAACCAGGCATTATTGGCCACGCAGGCATGGAGATTGTTGACTCGACCTGAAAGTTTATGCGCTAGACTGTTAAAGAGAAAATATTACCCCAATGGTAAACTTGAGGATACAATTTTCTCAGGAAATGCCTCTTCAACTTGGACTGCAATCAGCCATGGCCTTGATCTACTTAAGAAAGGACTAATATGGAGAGTAGGGAATGGGAACAATATCAGAATTTGGAGGGACCCTTGGATCCCTAGACCTTTCTCCTATAGACCTATATCAATCCAAGGCACTTGCAATATAGATATGTATCACAACTGCTACATCGCAATGGTGCTTGGAATTATAATTTACTTCAAGAAGCATTTTTGCCATGCGATGTACAGGAAATCTTGAAAATAAGAGCGTCACCTCGGCTCGAGGAAGACGTGCTGGCTTGGGGCCCGACGAAAACTGGAGTATTTTCAGTGAAATCGGCATATGAATTAGCCTTTGAGGAAACGTACAGAAGCTCTGCGGAATCGTCAAGCACTGCTCCAGATGGCCGTAGGGCTTGTTGGAAGCTCATTTGGAGAAGCATTGTGCCACCTACGGTCAAAAACTTTGCATGGCGTGTTGCCGTGAACTCCCTCCCAACGTGGCAAAACAAGAACAGGCGCAACTTGGAAACGTCTTGAATTTGCCCAATTTGTGAGAGAGAAGAGGAAGACACATTTCATGCTCTTTGTAAGTGTCCGCTAGCAGTTCAGTTGTGGGAATGCATGGCAACCGTTTGGAGACTACCAAAACGGGAGGAACTTAAGAACACATGCATTGAATGGTTGCTGGAAGTGCTTCATCCACTTTCAGAGATAGAGAGGGGCATGTTGCTGATGTGTTTGTGGCGGGTGTGGCATAATCGAAATGAGATAACACACAACAAAGAACCACCTCCGGTGGAGGCATCGAAGCGGTTTTTGATGGGATACTTGGATTCCTTAATTTCGCTCAAGTATTTAGAAGATGAACTCCTGAAAGGTAAACAGGCTGTGGCATACTGTTTGCCTGAACCGCGAGTGAAACCATCTGTTGCTAGCAATATCGCTTGGGTTTTCCCTATGGAGGGGTGGTCAAAGCTCAACATTTATGGCTCTTGGTCTATAGATGGGAAGGCAGGAGCTGGTATGGTCCTCCGAGATAGCAAGGGACAGATCATATACACATCATGCAGGGAGCTTTTTTCCTGTAGGAATGCTCTGGAGGCGGAACTAAGTGCATGTATGGAGGGGCTATCAATAGCAATTCAGAGAACGGAGTTACCTATTCAGGTAGAGATGGACTCACGGGAGGCCATGAACATAATCACGGATGTTTCGACTGATAGATCAATTTTTTCATCATTGGTAAAGGAAATCAAGCACCTGAGGAGTCTTCGAAAAACTACATTTAGTTTTGTTTACCGTAGTCAAAATAAAGTTAGTGATTTTTTGGCAAATTTTGCTAGATCCAAGAGTAGAACAGTAGTGTGGCTTAACTCTGGTTTATCAGAGGTCCTTGAACTTTGTAATGTAGACTGTGGAATTACCACTTGAGAAATACAAAGTTTGACCCGGAAAAAAAAAACACCAACATGAGACTTTTGTTTTTATATTTTCCTATGTAACCATACAGTGGTTCATTCATTTCCTAATGAGGCTAAACTGGATCACTCACTCTACGAGTGTTTATTGGTCTTCTATGCGGCTTATTAATTTTAACTCACAGCAATATTTAAATTGATGGGCCTAGGTCTAAGGGAGCAAGGTGGTACTATTTAATAGTTGGGCAAATCCTTTTCAAACAAGACCCATGAACTAGCTTAGCTGTAGCGAACCTTTACACGATTGGAGGGTAGGTCAGGGGTTTGGCAAAACGGACGACATGCTAACATTTTTAGTGGACTCCGGGCTGACTCTTCTTAGAAAAGACATGGTGTTTACCGTAAAATTTAGGACGGGCCAAGTATATCACCTCCTTTATTAGTAGAAAAAAAAGATATAGATTGGCTTTTTTTTATCGAAGGCACCATCGGAAGGAGTAATTATTTTTTAGGGATAGTATTTTTTTAAATAAGACACCATCAAAAGGAGTTTTTTTTGGACTGCCACCAGAGGAGTTGAAAACGAAGAGGTTGGCCGCCGGCCTTGGCTACCAAAATCAAACAAAATCGAGCGCGTGGGAGTGGAAGCAGCAGTCGGGCCATATCCTCTCCTTCATATCCGTTGGCACCCAGGGGCGGACCCAGGAAAAAATATGAGAGGGGGCAAGAGTTTTTTTTATGACGCAAGGAGGGTGCTCCTGCCATTTCATATAGACAGGAAAAAGGAAAAATACAAAGTGGCCCGGTCTATTAAAAGAGAAACTAGGCCGAAAACCAAAAGAGAAAGTAAGAAGAACAAAAAAGAACAAAATCGATGCCAGTATACCAAAACACTACCACCAAATCGCGAGCGAGCAGCCCCCCGGGCGAAGGAAATAAAGGCTCGCCATCGCCGGCTCCCTACGGGGTTTTGACGGAGGGGGTTGCCGGTGACGAGAAGAGAGAGGCATGGAGGAGAGGGGGGGGGGGGATACCGGATTTGGGCAGTTGCTCTGGGGAGGGAGTGGCATATAGGGTCTGCGTCGAAATTTTTAATGTTCTTCTTACAAGTGAAAGTGAAACGATGAGTAAGAATGTATGGTCATCTCATATTCATGGAATAATAAGGCAAAGGAAACGTCCCAATAAACTAAAATTGGGCAGTTGGGGCTCGGATTGAAGTGTGCTAGGATTCAAATATACTTCCTTTGTAAACAAGTGGCTAAAACGTCTTATGTTTGATTATTACAAAGGGAGTAGTATGATAGATAATCCGAAGTACGTAGAAATTAGCAAACTTAAATCTATATGTCAATTTTATTGGAGGTAGAAAGTTGCAAACTTAAATCTATATGTCATAACCGAATTGCTTGAGCAGCTGAACTGATCTGATCATCCAAATCGGTAAAATATACACATAAATAGATGAGATGAACATGGTTTCTATTATAGAATTTGCAAACAAACAAAAAAGTCGCAAACAAAAAATCCCTAGACGACTTATATATGGCATACCTTGGTGTCATGTAGAATTACGGAGCTGCAGAATAAACGGGGCTGTTTTGTGGCATCTTGCTGTGCAAGGCCGAGAGGGACGGACGACGGCAAGGCTGCGATTGCCTGTAGGGGCAACGTCGCAGTGAGCCGGCGGCTGCATAATCGCTTCAGGAGAGAGATTAGGGCTTCGGCCTGTTGAGTAACGTGATTGTATTAGCAAACATAGGTTAGACTAGGAAATATTCTGGCTTGCCTTGTACTCTAAGTAGATCATGTACTCATATATATATATGCCCACGAGGCTCAAGCAATACAACGAACATTACACCAATCTCTCTCTCCTTTCTAACATGGTATCTATCGCAAGTCGATCCTAAACCCTAGCCGCCACCGCTTCCGCACCTGCGCGCCGCCCCCGGGACGGTCGGCCTTCATGACCGCAGCCGGGGGCCGCGCCGCCCGTACCTAGGGTTCGTCCGCCGGTCGTGTTGACCGGCTGCCCTAGAGTCTTTTTCCTGATCCTTGATCCAGGGCTTTTCTCTCTCGCCGGTCGTTTGATCAGTGTTCTTTTTTGGTTTTCCGATCTATAGATCGGGTTGAGGCGCTCGCCGCCGTTTGTCATCAACAACGCCCGACTACTACGTCAACATCTTCATCGACTTGGACTGGATCGGGTATCACACGGCGCCCCGGACTTCATGCCCGAGCCAGATGCAGTCGCTCACGCGGTCGTGCGTGACCCGTCATCCTCGCCGCGTTGGTCCGTGAGTCACACGTCCTGCGCGGGAGTGCTTGGCTACCCGATCGCCCGCCCCGGCCCACCGATCCACAGCGTGGCCACGTTCCGGATGCATGCATGTTGGCTACCTGTGTGCATGGTGCGTCCCGTGCTAGTGGAGACTCCTCTTATGCCTTCCTGCAGTACGTGTCCAAGCCTCGTTGCAGGCTGTTGCAACGTCCGGTGTCTGACGTGTGTCGTGCCGGATTACATGAAGATCGTCGTACAGTTTGTGGGCCTATCCACCGATTGAGCATGGGCTGCAACTGCGTCGTCCCTACGGACCGCAGCGCCGCCGCCCCATGGTTCTTCCCGTGGCTGCACTGATCCGCGTCGCCGCTACGTCGCCCCTTCGGGTTCGTAGCGTCGCGGCACGTGGTCCCCGCCGCCGCCCTGAGGCTGTTTCCGTGGTTGCACCACATCACGCGCTGCCGCTGCGTCGCCCCTTCGGGCCGTAGTGTCGCGGCCCGCGGTCAACCGCCGCCCAGAGGCCGTCCGCTCCAGGCCGTCCCCGAGGCTACACCGACCCTCGCGCTGCCGCTGCGTCGCCCCGTCGGGCCGTAGCGAGAGTGGCACGCGATCCCTGCAACCGCCCTGAGGTCTTCCCCGCCGTCGCCCCGACCATCCCGCCGCCGTTGTGTCGCCCCTTCGGGCCGTAACGCTGCGGCCCGCGGTCCACCGCCGTCCACGCGCGTTGACTTCCACGTGATATGCGCCGCGCCGCCTTCCTTGGCGCGGGAACGTCACCGTCCGCGCCGGTCTTCGTCACGCTGCCAGGTTCATTATCGCCTACTTCGAGCACCGTTGTCGCGCTCCTTCTTTAGCCGCCGCCGCCGCCTCCTAAGGCCGCCGCCGCCGCTGCTCTTCTTCCGCGGCACCATAGCGACTACCTCGACACCGGCGAACCCCGACTCGATACCGACCACGGCGTTCTTCGCACGGCTACCTCGACTACGGCTCCACCACCCATGCTCTCGGCTACATCGACAAACGGCACAAAGGGCTACCGCTTACTTGCGCAACCTCGTCGGTTTCTACTCCAGCCACGACTTCTGCGATGCGTCGACCGTTACGACTGTGGGGGGATGTCCGTCGGCTTGCCTTCGGATTCTTCTTCAGTCTCACCGTCTGCGTCGCTACCGTTGTGACTGCGGGGGGATGTTGAGTAACGTGATTGTATTAGGAAACATAGGTTAGACTAGGAAATATTCTGGCTTGCCTTGTACTCCAAGTAGATCATGTACTCATATATATATATATGCCCACGAGGCTCAAGCAATACAACGAACATTACACCAATCTCTCTCTCCTTTCTAACACGGCCGTCAGGTTCGTGTGTGTACGCTGAGATCTGGAGCGAGGCACCGAGCCGCAAGGCCACTGCGATCGAGTTAGCCAGGAAACGATGCAAACGCAGGCTGGGAGCTACATGCTACAGCAAATAGTGGGCTGCTTCTTCATAGTTTAGAGTATGTGGGCTTCTGAAAATACAAAAGAAATTGTGGCAAGCGGGGGCAAAGTATTAGGCCTAGTGGGGACACCCACGTATTTGGAGGACTATGCATACGCGGATGAAAAAAACGAGTGGGGGCAGCTGCCCCCACAACCTATAACGTGGTTCGCCCCTGTTGGCACCAGCGGCCTCGCCGTTTTTTTCTTCATCTCGGTCGGCACTTCCTTCTTCCTTCTCAAAATCAACTGACCCAAATCCGAAAATCAGTCAACTGACATTTAACTCATTGTGGGAAATAATACGGTTTTAGAGTTGAGGGGGATATTACTTCATCAAGGAAAACCTATACTTTTCTCTTTTTTTAACAGCCACCAGTAGGAGTTTTTCTTAGAAATCCTACCAGTAGGAGTTGAAAACGGAGAGGTTGGCCGGCCTTGGCTACCAGAATCAAACAAAAGTGAGCCCGTTTTTTCTTTGAGCAACAACAAAACCGAGCGCGTGTCTTCCCAGAAAGAAAATAACCGAGCGCGTGGGAGTGGAAGCACTAGTCGGGCCATATCCTCTACTTGTTTTTTAGGGATATATATCCTCTCTTTTTGGTTTTTGATGAGAAACGGATATATCCTCTCTTTCTTGGAACAGAAAGCTGGAAAAAGTGCAAGAGGCCATCCATGGTGCGAGGGGGAGGAAGGAAAAAGAACTAGACGGAGACGGACCGGACTCCGTGCCGGGTGGGCAATTGAGCCTGCGAAGCACGCTAGGGCCCTCCTCTCCACCTTTATATACGACGAGACGACACCGCCCCTCCTCCCCAATTCCGCGTTCACGCAAGCACCCACAAATCCCTAGCGATTCCGCCCGACCCGACGCTGATATACCTAGTCGCAGCCAAGCATGGAGGGTACCACCGTCGAGCAGGAGTGTCCGCTGAAGATCCGCTCCACCAAAAGGAAGGTGCCGACCGACGCGCACGACGAGGAAGACACTGTTCCGGCCGACTCAACCATTCGTGAGACCAAAGAGCAGTCCACCAAAGCTGCAGTAGCAGACTCTGATGAAGGTACCAGTGATGATGACAGACCACTCTCAGATGCCGAGTTTAACGCCTTTTATGATGAGTTGAACGAGCAGCACAAGAAGTTCTGGCGCGAGGTGGTTTTGCCCACCCAAACTAAATTGAGGATTTAGTAGGCCTGATCGGTCCGCCAATGCTGTTCCGTGCTATCATCGGTCTATTTATCTATCTATATATATATCTATGTAACTAATCCAGCGCTCATCTATGTTATGGATTCACCGCGCTATATATCTTCATGATGCTGTGATCTTGTTATATTAAGCTGTGCTGTGACCTTGTATATATGTTAGGTTTAGCACTGATTATCCAATGCATGTGTGTTCTATTGTGTGTTAATTTGCAGTAGCAGACTCTGAGGAGGATAGTTCCGATGATGATGAACCGGTCTCGGAAGCTGAGTTTGCAGCCTTTTTTTTTGAACCGGGCATTACCCCTTTCCATTACTTTGACATGACGGAAATGGAAAGTTCAGGTCTTAAGGAAACTGGAAAGGGGAAAGCGGGTTCAAGACACCACTGGGAAACCCACTGCAAGCACTCGTCATCGAGCAGCTCACCATGGGGCGAAAACCCAGTGCCATCTAAAACCACCTATCCTAACTAGAGCAAAATAACAAATCCGGAGGTAACTTCCACAATCAGGGGAGGAACGGCTCACAAGTGAGCATCGGGCAAAGCCCACGCAGGGGCGAAAGCATCAAAAGGAACAAGTATCAGGACAATAGTAGCTACTGGAGATAGACAGGCGACAACTTCATCCTTCAGTCCATCGCTGATCCAGCTGGGGCTGCACAAATCCTCATCATGGTAGCAGCGTTGGTCTTGAGCATCTTAGCGCCGCGCTCCATCGCCTCTCGATCAGCTCCCACCATCAGACCTGCCCAGTAGTTCATGTAGCCACATGCAGAAAAGACCACATCAAAAGGGGATCTCAGCTTTTTGCCTTCGAAAGTGGCCCTGTTACGACAAATCCACATGGCCCAGCAAATCGCAGCTAGGCAAAAAGTATAGAATCTAACACCATCAGGTAAGAAAGTATAGCACCAAGAGAAATATTGCCATATGTTATCAGGGCACAAATCTGTGCCAAACACACAGCCAACCGTCCTCCAAACCACCCTTGCAACTCGACAGGTGAAGAAGAGATGTTGAGAAGTTTCTCTGTTCTGACAGAAGGAACATTTGGGGTTCCCAGCCCATTTGCGTCTTTTCATGACATCTCGTGTCAACACCGCATCTTGAAAATTTGGATCTTGAGAGGTAGCTTAGCTTTCCAAATCCACCTATAATCGCACCCAGCGAGGCGGCTTTCCAGGTGACTATACATGGATTTGGTGGTCAAAGTGCTTGCTTTTTCCCAAATTCCACACAACCTGGTCTGGTTCATCAGAAACCACCCAGGAATTTATCATTTTTTTCACCTCATCCCATTGATTTGCAAGCCGAGGATGTAATCGTCTTCTAAAGAGATCTGGGGTCCCCTCGCCCCTGACTTTGGCCACAGTGATCTCTTGGTTGTTATAGATATCATACAGCTCTGGAAACTTGATTCGCAAGGGGGGGGGGGGGGGGGTTTCCCTCAGTGCTGTCCATCCACAGCCGAGCCAGGTTGCCAGCTTTTACATTCACCCCCCTCCCAGCGAAATAATGTTCCTTAACTTTCATAATAGCTTTCCAGCTCGGCGAGTCGCCAAATTTGCATCGAACCGAGGCAACAGTGTCTCTCTTCAAGTACTTGGCTCGGATAACATCCTGCCAAAGCCCTTGTTGAGTCTCAAGTTTCCACCACCACTTAGTTAACAGGCTTATATTGTGTCTATGCAAGTCCTTCACCCCCAAACCCCCTTTTTTTCTTAGACCTACAGATCCTGGTCCATTTGACAAGGTGATAACGTTTCCTGCCGTTGGTTTCTTGCCAGAAGAATTTTTTACGATGTCTGTCCAGTTTGTAGATGACCATCTTAGGGAGTAGGAACATTGCCATGTAGTAATACACAATACTGGACAGGGAGGAGTTCAGGAGAATGAGTCTCCCCCCCCCCCCCCGAGGATGCAGCATTACCAATCCAGGTTTCACAACACTTAAGGAATTTATCATCGACAAAGTTCCAGTCCAGGTTGCGCAAAGTTGAGTAGCTCACAGGGACCCCCAAGTATTTCATTGGGAAGTGACCAGTTTGACAATTAAAGATGTTCGCATAAGTTGCCGGGATGTTGTTGTCTCCACCCACACACAGGATTTCACTCTTAAGGAAGTTAATCTTTAGGCCAGACATAAGTTCAAAGATATACAAGAGTAGTTTCAGGTTGACAGCGGCTTGTTCATCATGTTCAAAACAAATAACCGTGTCATCGGCGTATTGCAGAACAGCAACGCCATTTTCAATGAGATCTGGGGCCAACCCAGTTATCATCTTCTCCTTTTGAGCATTGTGAATCATCTTAGACAAGGCTTCCACCACAAGGTTAAACAAAAAAGGGGAGTGAGGGTCGCCCTGGCGCACTCCCTTGTGACTTTGAAAGTAAGCCCCAGTCACATTATTCAACTTAATGCTGACTGTGCCATTAGTTAGTATCTTCTTCACCCAACCGCACCAGGTTTCACCAAAACCTCTGTTACTATGACACTCAAGGAGAAAATCCCAATTAATTTTGTCATATGCTTTCACAAAGTCCAACTTCAGGACTACCCCAACTTTCTTCTTATGGTGTGTGTGGTGCAAGATCTCATGGAGAGTGAGGATCCCATCCATGATATTTCTATGTTTGATGAAAGCATTTTGGTGTCTGCTAACAAGTCTATCAGCAAAGATGGCTGCTCTATTGTCCATTACTTTAGTAATTAGCTTATAAGGACATCTGAGTAGGCAAATGGGGCGGTACTGTTGTATTTTCTTTGCACCATTGGTCTTAGGTATCAAGGTGATCACCCCATAGTTCAGACGTTCCACATCCAGGGTGTTATTGTGAAAAGCACGAAACAAACACATAATATCTATTTTAACAAAGTCCCAGCAGTGTTTGTAGAACTCAGCTGGGATGCTATCTGGGCCGGGTGCCGTATTGCTATCCATGCCAAATAATGCTTTTCTAACCTCCTCCTCCGTGAAATCACTGGTCAGGAGTATATTATCCTCTTCTGTTAGTTTCTCTTCTTCCGACCAGGTATCCGCGGACAGGTGAAAAATGTTTCCCCTGGCCGGGGCCGAAAAGATGCTTATAATAAGCTGTGGCATGAGCCAGTAGGTTATCTGTGCCCTCAATCACTGTTTCGCCATCAGTGAAGGAGTGAATAGTGTTTTTCCGTTTTCTACCATTGGCCGCACGATGAAAAAAGGCCGTGTTTTGGTCCCCTTTTAGCAACCACCTCTCACTAGATTGTTGGAGCCAGAAGAGCTCCTCATTGGCCATTATATCATCGAGCTCCATCCGCAGGTTTGTTCTTTTTTCATAAGTTTCTGGGTCAAGGGGGCCCTCTTCTTCTAAGGTCTCAATCTCTTCCAACTCTTTTTGAATATCTTTTTTTCTTTTCTTCGCATGGCCAAACAAATGGGAGCCCCACCCTTTGAAGTACTTTTTCAGCCTTTTGAGCTTGATGTTTAGGATGTCAATGGGATCATCAGAGGCAACTGGTTGTTCCCATAACTTCTTAGCTATGGGATAGAATTCTTCATTTTTAAGCCAACTGAGTTCAAATCTGAACTCACGTTGTCGAGTGGGTTTTGAAACATTTGAGTTAGATGACAGTAGGAGAGGGTTATGGTCTGACACATCCCGTACCAACTTCCGGATAGTGACCAGGGGAAAGAGGTCTTCCCATTCAAAATTCATAAGAACTCTATCGAGCTTTTCTAGGGTAGGATGTCTCTGGTGGTTGGACCAGGTATATTTGCCCCCTCCCATATGTATCTCACGCAGGTTCAGAGATTGAATGATGGAGTTGAATTTATCCATATAAGGAGACCGATTTAAGTTCTTATTTTTCTCACAGCTTTCACGAAGAATATTGAAATCCCCTCCCACAATGTAAGGGACCTGGAGATGTGAACACATGGATGCAAGTTCACAAAGGAAGTCATCTTTCTTATCATCTTGCGCCGCACCATATACGACTATAAGTGCCCACACACATTTCAGGTTTATATCAAAAAGGATAGTTTGCAAGAAAAAACTGCCCGCCGTCCATGAAACAACTTCCAGAGTTTCTCTTTTAACACCACAAAGGATGCCACCGGATTTGCCAATAGAGGGTACCCAGTTCCAAGCAAATCTATCATAGGGGTCAATCTTGTGTAAGAATTTAGGAGGAATATCTTTTTTCTGGTTTCCTGTAAGCCTATGAAATCAAGGGAATGATCTTTGATAATGTCCGAGAAGCAGGTAGTCATTCCTTTTTTACCTGCTCCTCGACAATTCCAAAAGATCCCGTTCATTTAATGATGGTGTTCCCTTCCCCTCGTCTGGTATTCCTACTAGGAAGCAAAGTAGGTTTACCATACCCTTTTTTTCTTTCCACAGAGGTTTTATCCTTTTGACTCCTAGTCACAGGCCTAGAAGTCACAACGTTAGGTTTCCTGTCTCTCCTTTTTCTGGAGCGTACCACAGTGAAGGGTTCCTCCTCACTCACATTCTCTTCCTCCCACCTCATATCTAATGGGATTTGATCCCCTTTACCATTGGTTAGCATGAGAGCCCCTCCTTCATAAGGTTGATCTACCTTCTCGTTAACAGTTTCATCATTACGAGTTTTCTCAAGTTCTCTAATAATGTCAATGCAAGTAAAATCATTGTCAGGTATGTCGACCCCCATTTTTACAGCTTTCAGGATAAGAGTACTATCAGACAATGCATCAAAAGAGTTGGAGTTTTTTGTAGTACCTTCCATGTTTATTTTCTTGGCCACCGCAATCGCCTTGTCATCCACTCGCTCCATCTTGCTTTGCACAGAGCGCGAGCTAAAGCGCAGATTTTCTTCAGTGACAAGAGGAGGAGTAGGAATCACCTCATCACCAACAGTTAACTCCGGGAACTCCACAATGTAATCATTATTCTCCTTAATCCCAGCATCTTGTGAGTTATTCGCCTCCAGCACCTGCTGGGATGTTCTCACCACATCAGAGTATGTTTTCTTTTGTATATCATTAGACAGAGAAGACTCATCAGGATTCATATCTTTTTTACTTACTTTGTCATCACACGCCATCTGATCGAAAACCATGGTTTCAATCAGGAGCGAATTGTGTAACAAGCCATCCGATTCCAGGCTCTCTTGCGACTCCTGAATGGGGTCAGATACCTCCCCCCGGGGAATGGAGAGAGATTTCGCCCCAAGCCCGGCAGAGGAACTGCCCGTCTGAGCTCCAGGAGTCACACGAGCCCCTTGGCCTGTAGGATTTTCTTTTCCAGACTTAGGAGACACCTGCAAAGCATTTTTTTCTCTTTCTGGACCTCTCACAACAACTTGATCCACTTCATAAAGGAAGTCATAGAAGTGCCCACCCAGGACAGCTTCAGCAATCACATGAATTGCGTCCACATTGCGGCATCCCAACTTAACTCTAGCAGAAACCGGACGATGAAGAGTAGCCGCGTCGATTTCAAGTGGTACTCCAACAAGAGATGCCACATAGGCAAGATTCCTCTCACTTCTCTTATCCAAAGGAACATTACTAATTCTAACCCATGCTACTTCCATAACCCCTTTTGATCCTACAGCAGATGGCCAAGGGGAAGCATGAATCACCACCCCAGTGGTTTTGAGAGTTACCCGACCCACATAGCAGATTTGAGCAACCGAGCGAGGATTAGGGAAGCGAACCACAAAGACCCCAGGGCCAATGGCATGGGCAGAGCAGCGCCATCCAGTAGCCAGGTAGTTCGTAAGATCGATCTCCATTTGGCGAGTAGAAGTTTCCCCCTCAACAATATTGACTACCACACTGTTAGATCTCTCTCTATGTTGATTGGCAGTACAAGAATCATGGATATAGTAGAACCCCTGCCCTTTGGATTGGAAAGCACACATGGGGGCAATACACTCCCAAGGAAGAAAGGTAGTGCAAACAGATGCAAGGTGGCCCAAGGAATTGCACCGTTCACATAAGGCTTGCGGGCATCGAACAGGAAGATGTTCATGAGATTTGCAAATAGGGCAGGGTTCAGAGTTACTGGAAGAAGGCACCTGGCGGGAATTTTTCCCCTGAGGATGACGAGGTGGTGGAGACGGATCTTGTCCTCCTCCATTGCCTCCAGAGCTTGAAGATCTCTGGTGTTTCTCCACCCAAACGCCTCCTTCCTTGGGGCCGCGACGCGTCGGATCCGTCGCCGCCGCCGCATCCCACCTCGAGGTGTCGCCTGAGCCCGAGGCCGCGTTGGACGACGACGAGATGGTGCGGTCGCCGCCGTTGTCGCGTTTCCAGGAGTACTTGCTCCGCTCTCCTCCCTAGCCGTTTCCTCGACCCGAGCTCCGCCCCGCTCCACGGCCTGCACCCGCGCCTCCGCGTCACCCCCCATCGAAGCCGCGCCCCGCGTCCATGTTGGTGAGGGAGGGGGAGGCCGCTACCGCCGCGAAGGATCGTAGATCTCCTCTCACCTTGCCCTTCCACCACCCGTAGGAGGTCGGGGTTTTCGATCTAGGGTTTCTCTCCGCCGTCGAGAAGTGGGAGAAGGCAGTATCTAGGTCAAGGACTGGGCTTGGCTTAGGTTTTATACTCTCACCGTGAACCCTTGGCTTGGAATGGAGGATCGGATGCGCCCCCACGTGTCACCCATCCGCCATGGGGGGGTAGGTGGGGGAGCTCGGGCCTGCATCAGACCGCGTCGGTGCGGTTGCATGTCGCGCCGTGTACCGCCCGTGTGCCGCACCCTTGTTCGGTGTCCACATCGGCGGCGGCACCGGGCTCGTCGGCGGCAATCGATCTCGAATCTTCGCAAAATGGCAAGGAAAGGAAACGATGTCCCCGATGTCTTCGGACTCACCATCCTGCAGGAAGCGCGCGTCGATCGTGACGCCGCGTACGTCCACCAGCACCAGGCGAAGGGCCTCTCGTCAGAGGAGAAGAACCCCGTCGGAGAAGGTAAGCTTGCCCGTCACAAGGTCAGCGGCGTAGGAGACGCAACCTTTTATGAGGATTTGAAGGCCAAGCACGAGAAGTTGGTGGTCGAAAGGGTTTTGCCTAGGCTCGAGAATGCCTTGGCTACCCAGAGGCTTATGCAAGGACAATGCCAAGGTTGAAACTGTTCTCGAATCCAACTGATATGATCGAGGATTTACTAGGCCTGGCAGATGTTGAACTCTGGAGGCAATATAATTTGCAAGACAGAAAAGACAAAAATAGCTGCTCATACTGTCAAATTTTAGGTATTACTTTTGACTATTCAGAACATCGTTGACAAACCATTTTATCCTTTATGTGCCTTGCGAAGGACATTGACTTACTCAAAACTTTATTTTTAGTTTCCAATCTAGCATGGGAAGGTTAGCTCTTCTCATTCAAGTAGATATGAAACATTTGGTCACATCCACGTCTAATTTACTTGCACCAAAAGCACAAATATTAGTAATCCAATGATCACCTATTAATTGGCAGTAATCAGAAAGCTTACTCCATTGACTGGACACTTCCAAGTTTAGTCATGAACATCTGGCTTGTGCCCAAAATTAAACAAACCCTTTTAAGCATGATTGACCAACTTCAAACCAGTCAAACTGTTGCTGATAATAAATGAACATGTCAAGAACTGAGCGTGGCTCAGTTGGCTAGCAGCCTCTGCGCTCAGCACACACGGGTTCAAGGCCAGGCCTCCTTGGTACCTCTTCTAATAAGATGCCACAGGTGCTAGTGCGGTAATGCCTATTGATAACATCATACTATTGGCTTGAAAATATCACTAATATAGAGATTTAATATGTTTGATAATTGAACAGATCTGCAATCATATAGTCAATTCTAGCTTTCCAAATTTTGCTTTGTTCTGTTCCTCTGCAAGCCTACACGGGCATGCCATGTAGTGAATTACAACAAAGAAATGAACATTAAGGCGGTCAATAGATCAATCTACATAAGGTACTAGACTTCAAATGGTGCTCTGGCTATGGGTGCTTATATCCAGCTAGGTTCCTGGCCAGTATTTCCTAGGCTATGTCTCCAGCCAAACTGTGACTGATAACAGATCAACACTTACATAACCGTGATATCGGCTTAAACATAGAGTAATAGAAGGCCGTGCAGGGCAGGCATCACTTGGCACTAGAATGACCTACTTTAGTTCAAATTTGGCAACATGAGATGAGTAATAAAAATACGGAAATGCTATTTGGCGAATGTCAGACATTGGGCACTCCCTAGCGTCCTGAATCACGGCGCAAGGTTGGTGCCACGTCAGGTCCAAGTTAGTTTCCACTGTGACCAACTCCGCGGCGAACACCCCCAATTTTATTGTTCCCCACAAAAATTTATACTAGAGAGGCGCGGATGGGGACCTCATATTCCAGGACATACGTGGAGAATAGAGAAGAAACACATTGCCCTTCTTCCCCGCGCTAGTTTTGAGCCGGCACATATGCGCGGCGATGCTCCATTGTTTTCTTTTTCTTTTTCTTTTTTATTTTTGTTTGTTTTTTTGCTTCTAAAATTGTTCGGGATTTCAGAAAAAAAGTTTTGAATTAAAAAAATGTTTCAAAGTAAAAAAAAACTTCACAAATTTCAACACATTCATGGATTTTTAAAATTTTAATGAACTTAAAAAAAATGTTCTGATGTTAAAAATAATTGCAAATTTTAAAATGATTTGAATTCCAAAAAATTTCTCGTAATTTTAATTATTAATGAATTTGACAAAAAAATTTCCTTATTTGAAAAATGTTCACAAATCGACAATTATTCCTGAATTAATTTTTTTTTCATGAATTTCAGAAATTGTTCCCAAAATTTCAAAAAATATTCACCAATCCAAAAAAGTTCATGAATTTCAAATTGCTTTCTGATTAAATAAAGGAAATTTTTAAAATAATATGATGGTAGTTTTATTAATTAAGAGCATGGCATTTTTTAATTAGAGTATAATATTTTTATTATTACGAGCATGGCATTTTGATAGTCAACAACATGATATTCTTATTTTTAATATGATGTCATTTTTATTTTATATGGCATGTCAACATTTTCTTTTTTGACCATGAAAATTATTGGGTGTGATTTTTTTATGTTTTTGAAATAATAATATACTAGGATCTAATTGGGGCTTATCTAGATAAAACTTTTTTCTATGAAGAAGATTGCTGTTTTTTATGTTTAGCATGGCACTTTTATTTTATTTACTAGATCACATGACCCTTCTTTTCTTTCATATAATGCTCATTGTAAAATTTATAAATTAGAGAAATTAAAGTTTTATAAGGTAGCATGGAATTTTTTGTAATTCTGGTCTTTTTATGACATGTTTTTTTCCCAAAAGACAAAGTTCGCTGAGCCTATAGGCCAGAGCGAACGAATCTCTAGATGGCACCACCACCCTAGCGAACTGCCAAATGCCCAATTCCTATTTGGGACCTTAAGCGCCATTTATAGGATATTTCGTTAACTGGCGCACACCCCTTCTACAGCACTGGGTAGAAAACGGGCCGCTCATGTACGCTTTTTGTCGTTTTTGTAGGTTCCGCCGGTTTTTTCAGGTGGCAATCTTTCTGTGTCTTAAAAAAAGGTGGCAATCTTTCTTTTTTCCAATGCAGGTTTTTTAGATGTCTTTTTCCTCATTTTTTCACTACTTTTACTTTTTTCCTTTTCATTTTTTGGTTTTCTTATTTTATTTTTCTTATTACTTTTTTCCTCTTTCAATTTCATTTTCATTTTTCGTGAACTTTTTACATTTTTGTGAACTTTGTCCAAACCGTGAACTTTTTTATCTCAAATACATGAACCTTATTTAAATACTTAAATAAGTTTGCAAATTTGTGAACATTTTTCCTCAAGAGAATATTTTCAGATGTCTTCAAGGGTCCAAAGATCATGGTTTGTTATATCAGAAAAATCAAGGAAATACCATGGTAGGATATTGTGATGCTGGATATCTATCTGATCCACATGATGACAGATCACAGACTAGTTAAGTCTTATTGAATAGAGGTACAACCTTATCTTGGAAGTTGGCAAAATAAACTTTGATGGCAACGTCCACAAATCATTATGAAATCATTGCTTTGTATGAAGTCACATGATTGTGTATGGTATTGTAGAATGATGTATTTTGTTAAAAGTTCAAGTGAAATTGGTTAACTGGAATCACCCACCACTATCCATGAAGGTAATGCTACATGTATTACAAAATAGAAACATGTTATATAAAGAGTAATATTACAAAGCATATTGCTCCTAAACTATTTTAGCCCCATGAGTTGCAGAAAAATGGGGAGATAAATATTTTTGCAAACAAAATCATGTGACCATCTTGCAGATTTGTTTACAAAGTGCTTACTAAGTTCTTTATTTAAGAAATATATTAATAGAATTGATATGAGACGACTTTGGAATTTGCAAAATCTTGGGGGAGTGATCCCAGAATTATAATTTGTTCATGATCTTTGGATCTTTAATATTGCACTATTTTTCTTTATGATTTTTCATTTCTCATGGAAAGTTTTTAATGAGGCAATAGTAATACAAGAATTATGATATGCCAGTTTCTCCTTATTTTTCTAGAAGGACAAGAAAGAGTTTTTCAGATGTATATCTTCTCATATTTTTCAATAGGGTTTTTGGAGCAACATTTTTGAAAAATGATGAAAATACATGGACAAGCATGTATTAGGGGGGTGTTAGGAAGTGCATGGACACACATGGACGCATCTCTTCATGTGTGTCGCTTAGAACCATTGCATCTGGGCGATGCACCCCCCGGAGGGTGTATGTACATGTACTATCAGTAACACGATATCATTATTATTATTTCATATTGTTTCTTTACAATGAGGATTTAGAATTCGTGTGCTATATTTATGTGAATTGCAATCAATATTTTGGAGCATTACATCTGAATCTGGTTCCTATCTTTCTTTCGCTAGATCTATAAATTTTAAACCTAGCGAGTCTTTTGCCACATGCACCGCTAGGAGCAAACACCTTCCTCACCACCGCATGAATGAAATTAAATAATGATCTTCTATATATTTGGTTGTATGAATTTAGGAAACCAACCTTTTGCCAGCCGAGTAATTTTTCTATAAATTCAAATCAATTTTGGATAGTTGGATCCAAATCAATTAAATAATGACCTTCTATTTAGTCGTTTGAATGAATTTTGACAACCAACCTTTTGCCAGTTGGTCATATTTTCTGTAAATTTAAATCAATCTTTGGACAGTTGGATCTGAATCAATTAAATAATGACCTTCTATATAGTCGTTTTTACGAATTTAGCAGGCCAACCTTTTGTCAGCGAAGAAAGTTTTCCATGAATTCAAGTCAATCTTTGGACCGTTGAATCTGTATCGGGTTCCTATCTTCAACCCGCTCCCTGTTGTGTAGATCTCTAAAGCCTAAGCCTAGCCATCTGTCAATTCTTAGATGCGTCACTAGGAGACACACTTCCTGTATCCTTCTTGACCTCATTTCTCGCCCCCCCCCTCCCTCCCCACCATTGTCGTTGATGTCATCTCCTTGTCTCTAATGTCTTCATGTGTATGTTTACACTATCTCCACCATCTTCCGCCGCACTCACCTAAGTCGCCGCAAACCTTTGGACACAACCCATATATATCGTTCAATTTTTTAACCTTGTTTTTAACACAATTTTCTAACCTATGTATTTAATTTGAAGCATATATCTGCAATACTATGATTTTTTTTCTTGTTGAACAGTTGATGCAACAGCTCGAGCAAAAAGCTAAATTGAACAAAAGAAGGGAACCCCCCCTTTTTTTTGACATCAAGAAGGGAAACTCCTCCTCTGATATCTATGTCATCCAACCATTGCCCCGTCAACAACAAAAAAAAAGTGAAGCAAACAAAACTAAAGTCGACTGTAGTAAAGTTTGAGAAGGAAACAAAACGTCGACTCTAAAACTATTCCTCCCGCATCACGAAAAGTTGACGCAGACGCTGCCATTCTTGGCGCTTCCGCACACCGGGCACGCCTGTGCCGCGGCCGCGCACGGCGCGCACACGCAGAGGTGCCGGCACGGCAGCAGCAGCACAACGGCCGCGCCCTCGCAGCACGCCTTGCACCTTCCTGCTCCTGTCGCGTGACGCTCCTCCAGTACCGGCGTGCCCACCTCCTCCACCGGGCAGAGGGGCACCTGGTTCTCCCCCCAGCAGCACGACTCGGCGTCGTCCTCCTGACCGCCACGGACCGCCTGGGCGTCGAGCGCCCGCTGAAGGTCGCCGCGGAGCACGTTGGCCGTGGCCTCGTGGGACTGCCCGACGTCGCGCCACATCTGGGCCTCCATGAAGAGGTTCCGAAGGCGCTCCTCGAGCGCCCAGTTCATGATCCTGATCCGCTCAATCTCCTCGTCCTTGGCCTTGAGCCGCTTCGCCGCGCTGGCCTCCACGGCCGAGACGATAAGCCTCGTCTGGCTCTGCGTCTGCTCCGCCAAAGTAGTCCACATCTTTCTCGCCTGCATCATCGACGACCACGGTTAAAGCCTGAAACGCAAAGTATCGATCGGTGGCGGCGATTTGATCATGGCATGGGACTTACATGTTTGAGCAGGATGCGGTCGACGTCGACGGTCTGCTGCTGCGCGTGGGCCGCAAGAACGTCGGCCGCGCCAAGCATCGACGACTGCTCGTCGCGCCTCCGCTTCTTGGTGATCATTTCCTGAGCACCGTCGGGGCTGACGTCCTTCTTCGCCAGATCAGCCGCAGCCATCGCCAAGAACTCCGAATACTGCTCCGCGGCCGCCGACGTCGTGGGCGGCGGCGGCGGCAGTGGCAGCGTGAAGAGGTCCGCGTACGGCTGGTGCCCCCGCTGGCTCGGCACCGCAGAGCCATAACAAGGCCTACTCGCTGGCATAGCAGCGTCGGAGGCGAGCTGGTGGTGACCGCCGCCGGCGCCGGTGGTGAGTAGCATGTGGCGCAGGCGTTGCAGGTCCACAGCCATGGTGATTGATGGGGCGCGCGCGTCGTCCGCTAGCTCCTATATATACTGCCAAGCCAAGGCGATGCGTCCCCGGAGTTAGTCAGATGTGGCAAAGAAAGGAGGTCCGTAGATGGCAGGCAGCCGTGTATTTATGGTGCGTGACCGGGTTTTGGTTGGCGTCCACGTCCTCGCCTCCTGGCCCTGGCCTGAGTGAGAAAGCAACTGACGATGAGATTGACCGGCCCCCAATAGTTAACCCTTCTCCTTTTTAGGAGGGATTTTTCCTTTTATTTATGGCGTCCGTTTCAATCTCTCCCTAAATTTGGAGTGGAGACCACGAATTCGCCGTGTTATATTACCTTTCTGCACCGACATTGCTGGCTTTCGTTCCAGACGAATTCCATCCATATACTGTATGTATATCGTTTAAGTTAGTGGTTATGTGTTCTGGCGCCAAATCAGCAGGCATTGTTGAGGGGTTGATCTCTGCACGAATCTTGGGGTGTAAGGAAACAAAGCAAAACAAATTACGCACTCTGGTCTCTGGACCTGGTAAAGATCAGGAATCGAAAGCCGTGGTTATGGGAGGGCAATTCGGGGAGGAAGGAAACTGCATGCGCGTTGCGTACCACGCGCGCATGCACTACGCTCAGAATCAACGTACGTACTTTAATGTGCTACCTGAGATATTAGGCGTATTTTGGCTGGCTAGCTGTATATATATAGGAAAATAATAAGGGAGTAAGTTAAAGCGTGGATGCAGAGGTAGAATTGATTTTGGTGAGAACGTACAGATCGACCATTCATTCATTCTTGCCTGTACTTTGGTGCAAATCCCAATCGATCACGACCTTTAATTACTTGGACGAAACTACGGCCAGCTTTTATTTTAATTTGATTTCCCAAAAAAGATCTCTACTAAAGTGGAGCGTCGATTGTCTTTTAATTGCGGGATACAGATGATCACGTAGGCGCCAAAATAGAACCGCACGTAACAAGGTCAAGCACATGACTTGTAAAATTGTACAAAAACTGTGCAGATTCACACACGTATCATCACTGGAAAAAAATATGAGTAATAATATACGGCTAAATATATGCGTGTCTTTAGAAAACAATATACGCATATCTTTGGAAAACAATAAAGAACGACCAAACAAATTAGCTAACCCCTATATTTGAAGAGTACTTGTGATTGAGTAATAGTACAAGTTTTCACCCATAAAAAAGAAGAAGAGTAGTGCGTACTGGAAGCGATGGACTTTTACGCACAAGGAAACAACTTACAGCAGTACGTATTAAGTGGATTTTCTTTTAGAACGGAGGCATCTGCCCGGCCTTAGAACGAGGCCCTTAATTAGAAAGTGCAACTAAAAACAAGGAAAAAAAGTACTGGGGATACAAGGCCACATGCCTGAAATACGACGCAGCGCGAAACTAGACTAATGAAGTGTCAAGGTAGCTTGGGCGGCCACATGCCGCTGTTAGAGTAACTCTAGCAGACCCCGCATCCCGCCCCGACCCGTAAAATAACCGTCAAAATGCGGGCCGGAATGGAAAAACTCGCCTGATCAGACCCCGCATCCCGCCCCGGCCCGCAAAAATTTTTAGGGGGCGCGGCAAAATCCCGAGCCCAACCCGGGAAAACGCGGGTTTTCCCCTCGCGGCTGCGGTGCCTTGCATATAAGCGGAAGCAGTTGGTGGGGGGACATTTCATCCCGCGCTTTCTTCCATTAACCACCTCTCCTCTCCTCTCTTCCGGCGACCGCAGCTGGTAGGAGCACGCCGGAAGGCCGCCACGCGCACGAGGCCTCCCCCCTGCGTCGGCGGGCCGCCAGATTTGCAGATCTGCGGCACTTCGTCGCGGGCCGCCGGATTTGGCTTTTTCCGGCCGCCGGTTGCTGCCCCAAGCGATGGAGTGGTCGGGGAGCCTCTCCCGCAGCCCAGGCAAGGGCGCATCGCCGCATGTAGGTGCGAGTTCGTCCGCCCGCCGTCGCCGCCCGCCATACTCGTCCGGTCGTCCACCGGGCTCGGCGCTCGCGCATCGTCTTTGTGGTTTGCCGATGTCGCTCATAGAGTGCGATGACAGCACGCGGAAAGTGCTGTGGCTCACTTCGAGCACGCTGAAGCACCTCGGATGGGTGTTCTTCAAATGCGAAAACGACAGGGTACGTGCACTTGCGGTAGCTCGTTTCACAGTTCATTCTTTAGCTAAATTGCGGTGGCTCACTTCGAGCTTGCTCATTCTTTTGTGTAGGACGAAGGATGCTCATTTTGGTTTTGGGAAGGGCAATACATTGATTTGTTGATAGAAAGAAATTTAATAGATGTTAGTGCACTCCTTAGTACAATCTAAGGCAATGATGCGGCTGCATGTGCAACTAGAGGGGAACCAACATCTACTTCTTCCGAACCAATGATGAAGAAAGAAGAATGCAAAATCAAGAATCCACAGATCAACAACGAATGCATGGAGAATATATTAGTCCAACTAGTGGGAGCAGTTATGGAAATTGGAAATCTTCTAAAATGCATTCTTATAGTTCTTGTTTTCTTTGGTCTTGCTATTCTAGCAAAGATCTGGTGATGCTTTTTGTATCCAATGTTGTCAAAGCAATGCAATATGCTAGATCAAATTGAGTTGAAAATTTAAGTATTGCGGGCCGGGAGGAGATGCGCCAGATTAGACACCGCAACCCCAACCCGTAAAAAAGCATATTCTGGGAATATCCTTTTTTAGGGTCCATTATGCGGGGTCTGCAACTGCGGCCGTCCGCGTCGACCCGCAAAGACGTTTTTCCGCGAACTGCAAAAACGTTTTGCGGGTCGGGAGGATGCGGGGTCTGCTAGAGTTGCTCTTAACCCTACGGGGCCCATCGTAGATCAGTGCACTTTGCTCGCACCTTGTTTGCGAGCTCCTCCACCCGTCCTATGTCCGAGTTTCTTGCCAGTAGTTTCCATAGCTGCAAGAAAGACACCATTTTGTATAGGAGATCAACCGGACGACGAATGAATTGATCCTCTATCAAGGCTTTATTTCTAGTTGTCCAAAGGGCCCATGCGATGACCCCGAATCCCACCCAAGCCATCCTCCTATCCCTTCCCATGGTGGAGCTTGCTAAGCGGAAGAAGTCCGAGAAGCCACGAGGATTCCAAGAGCATCCCATAACTTCTTGGACGGCACTCCAGACAAATCTAGCCACCACACATCTGAATAGAATGTGGTCATGGTCCTCTCCCTCTCCGCACCAAATACATTTCCCATCACCCGATCCCCTCCGTTTTTGTATTTGATCCCCACTAGTGATACGGTTATGCGCCGCCTACCAGAGGAATTTTTTTATCTTTTCTAGAAGCCTTGCTTTCCAAATCCCCGATAAGTCGCATGGCGTCGAGCTTTTGAAGATCTCTCTGTATAGCGAGCCCGTAGAAAAGCTCCCTGATGGTTCAAGACGCCATGTCACCACATCCTAGCCAGGCGAAGGCTGGGCACCATCTAGGATATTACGCATCCGCTCCCATTCAGCTACCTCAAGGGGCCCTAGAGATTGGCGGAACCGTGGCCCCCACCTACCCTGGCGCTACATTTCGGCCACCTTTGCATCTAGAAGCGGAAATGCAGCACATAAGGTTTGATTCCCCCACCACAAGTCTTTTCAGAAACATGCCGTTTTGCCATTATGGACTTCGAATTTTTTTCCGAGGCGAAGTAGCGGCTGGACCTTGTTAATATCCCTCGCAAACTGAGACAACTTGATATTAGATCGGAACTCGACGCTCACTGGTTGAAAGTACTTGGAGCGGAAAATATCTAACCATAACCCTCCGTGTCCGAAAAGTATTTTCCATGCCCATTTTGCCATTAGACACCAATTCATGATCTTGGTGTTAATAACCCCCAAACCACCCACTTCCTTGGGTCGGCATATGTTGTCCCAACTAACCATGTGATATTTTTGTTTACCGTTCTCCTTTGCCCAAAAGAAACGTGAGCTAATCTTATTCAACTTATCATGAATTCCATCCCTAAACAAGTAGAAACCCATGATAAACATAGGGATGTTTGTGAGGCGATCATTGACAAGCACCAGCCGGCCTCTTGAGGCCAGAAGTTTCCCCTGCCACGGTTCCACCCTATTCGCAGCCTTGTCCACCATCGGTTGGAAGTCCCCCATGGAGAGGGCCCTAGCGGATATTGCCATTCCCAAATATTTCATTGGGATAGATCCCAATTCACAATTCATCATGTGGGCTGCCTGCAATTGTGATTCCAAGTCACCACCCATGATAAAGGCCTCACTCTTCTCAAAATTAATTTTGAGACCTGACATCTCCTCGAAGCACATGAGCAAAATTTGAGATTAACAATCTCCTGTTCAGAGTTTAGGATAAAGATAAGAATGTCGTCCGCATATTGAAGGTGTGAAATTCCCCTGGAATGATTGAGGGCGCCACACCAGATATGTGACCGGCCTCCTTGGCATGGTCCAGAATGCTGGCCAGACCATCGGCAATGATGTTGAATATAATTGGAGAGATAGGATCTCCTTGTCTAACCCCACACTTGTTCCTAAAGTATGGACCGATGTGGCCGTTTATAACGGCCGTATGTCCCCCTCTCACCAATTGTCGCATCCAGCTTATCCACAGTGGGTCAAATCCTTTTGCCACCTCTTCCAAGAAGTCCCACCTCACCTGATCGTATGCTTTCTCGAAGTCAATCTTAAGTATAAACACATTCTCCTTGGTTTGTCGAATCTCATGCAACACCTCATGAAAAACTGCCACCCCATCCAATATACTAAGGTCTCGGATGAAGGCTGTTTGGCACGGGTCCACTATTTGTTTGCCACCGGGGCAAGGCGCGACGCAAACCCTTTTGCAAGAAGCCTGAAGCTCACAATGATGAGGGTAATTGGGCGAAATTGCCTAATGTTGTCGGCGCCCGGAACCTTTGGGAGGAGAGCCAAAACTCCATAATTTATCCATTTCACATCGATTTTACTAAGCGTGAACTCCTGGACCAGATTAACGAATTGAGGCCCAACTAATTTCCAAAATTTCTTGTAGAATGAAACCGGAAATCCATATGGGCAGGGGGCTATGTTCCCTTTCATCGCTCTTAGGTTGTTCGTGACTTCGTTAGAGGTGAAAGGTTGGATGAGAGCCAAATTGTCGCTTTGTGACACTAGGCGATTTCCCTCCCAGAACTGAGGACCAAGGGATGTCGCTCCACCAGATGTGGAACCCAACAACTCTCTATAAAAACCATCTATATGCCCTCCCAGCTCGCTCATTTCAGAGAAAGTGTTATCCCTCTCTTTTAGAATATTTATTGTGCATATCCTACGACGGCCGTTTGCGATGGCATGAAAAAATTATGTGCTCACGTCTCCTTTGAGAATCCAACGTTGTTGCCCTCTCTGTTGCCAATAAATATCTTCACATGTTAAAACAGAAACCATCACATCCTCTGCCGCATATCCGCGTGCCCATTCTTCTTGAGATATGCCCATCGAGTCCGCTTTAGTATCTAGGGTTTTTATTTCGGCGATCAATGATACGTCTCCAACGTATATATAATTTTTGATTGTTTCATGCTATTATATATTCTGTTTTGGATGTTTTATGGGCTTTATTATACACTTTGATATTATTTTTGGGACTAACCTATTAACCCAAGGCCCAGTGCAAATTGCTGTTTTTTGCCTATTTCAGTGTTCCGCAGAAAAGGAATATAAAACGGAGTCCAAATGGAATGAAAACTTCGGGAGAGTTATTTTTGGAAGAAACGTGATCCACATGACTTGGAGTGGACGTCAAGAAACAACCGAGGAGGCCACGAGGCAGGGAGGCGCGCCTGCCCCCTGGGCGCGCTACCACCCTTGTGGGCCCCTCGTGGCTCCACTGAGCTACTTCTTTCTCCTATATATACCTATGTACTCCGAAACCATCTAGGAGCACCACGAAACCCTATTTCCACCACCGCAACCTTCTTTATCCATGAGATCCCATCTTGGGGCCTTTTCCGGCGCTTCGTCGGAGGGGGCATCGATCATGGAGGGCTTCTACATCAACAGCATAGCCTCTCCGATGATGTGTGAGTAGTTTACCACATACCATCGGGTCCATAGTTATTAGCTAGATGGCTTCTTCTCTCTCTTTGGATCTCAATACAAAGTTCTCCTCGATCTTCTTGGAGATCTATTTGATGTAACTCTTTTTGTGGTGTGTTTGTCAAGATCCGATGAATTGCGGGTTTATGATCAAGATTATCTATGAACAATATTTGAATCTTCTGTGAATTCTTTTATGTATGATTGGTTATCTTTGCAAGTCTCTTCGAATTATCAGTTTGGTTTGGCCTACTAGATTAATCTTTCTTGCAATGGGAGAAGTGCTTAGCTTTGGGTTCAATCTTGCATTGCTCGATCCCAGTGACAATAGGGGAAACGACACGTATTATATTATTGCCATCGAGGATAAAAAGATGGGGTTTATATCATATTGCTTGAGTTTATCCCTCTACATCATGTCATCTTACCTAATGCGTTACTCTGTTCTTATGAACTTAATACTCTAGATGCATGCTGGATAGCGGTCGATGTGTGGAGTAATAGTAGTAGATGCAGGCAGGAGCCAGTCTACTTGTTGCGGACGTGATGCCTATATACATGATCATGCCTAGATATTCTCATAATTACGCACTTTTCTATCAATTGCTCGACAGTAATTTGTTGACCCACCGTAATACTTATGCTATCTTGAGAGAAGCCATTAGTGAAACCTATGGCCCCGGGGTCTATTTTCCATCATATTAATCTCCCGTCAACTAGCTATTTCTGGCACCGTTTATTTTGCAACCTTTACTTTTAATCTTTATCATAAAAATACCAAAAATATTATTTCTCTATCAGATCTCACTTTTGCAAGTGGCCGTGAAGGGATTGACAACCCCTTTATCGCGTTGGTTGCAAGGTTCTTATTTGTTTGTGTAGGTACGAGAGACTTGCCTGTGGCCTGCTACGTCTCGAGCTAGCGTTGGTTTTCCCCGAAGAGGAGGGGGTGATGCAGCACAGTAGCGTAAGTATTTCCCTCAGTTTTTGAGAACCAAGGTATCAATCCAGTAGGAGGTCACGCGCAAGTGCCTCGTACCTGCACAAAACGGTAGCAACTCGCAACCAACGCTTAGGGGTTGTCAATCCCTTCACGGTCACTTACGAGAGTGAGATCTGATAGAGATAATATTTTTGGTATTTTTGGTATAAAGATGCAAAGTGAAAAGTAAAAGCAAAACAAGTAAAATAAAGTAATGGAGATTGATATGATGAGAATAGACCCATGGGCCATAGGTTTCACTAGTGGCTTCTCTCAAGAGCATAGATATTCTACGGTGGGTGAACAAATTACTGTTGAGCAATTGATAGAATTTAGCATAGTTATGAGGTTATCTAGGTATGATCATGTATATAGGCATCACGTCCGTGACAAGTAGACCGACTCCTGCCTGCATCTACTACTATTACTCCACTCATCGACCGCTATCCAGCATGCATCTAGAGTATTAAGTTAAAAACAGAGTAACACCTTAAGCAAGATGACATGATGTAGAGGAATAAATTCATGCAATATGATAAATACCCCATCTTGTTATCCTCGATGGCAACAATACAATACGTGCCTTGCAACTCTTTCAGTCACTGAGTAAGGACACCGCAAGATTGAACCCAAAGCTAAACACTTCTCCCATTGCAAGAACTACCAATCTAGTTGGCCAAACCAAACGGATAATTCGAAGAGACTTGCAAAGATAACTCAATCATACATAAAAGAATTCAGAGAAGATTCAAATATTATTCATAGATAAGTTGGATCATAAACCCACAATTCATCGGTCTCAACAAACACACCGCAAAAAGAAGATTACATCAAATAGATCTCCACGAGAGAGGGGGAGAACATTGTATTGAGATCCAAAAAGAGATAAGAAGCCATCTAGCTACTAGCCATGGACCCGAAGGTCTGAAGTAAACTACTCACACTTCATCGGAAGGGCTATGGTGTTGATGTAGAAGCCCTCCGTGATGGATGCCCTCTCCGGCGGAGCTCCGGAACAGGCCCCAAGATGGGATCTCGTGGATACACAAAGTTGCGGCGGTGGAATTAGGTTTTTGGCTCCTGCTCTGGTCTAATGGGTGTACATAGGTATATATAGGAGGAAGGAGCACGTTGGTGGAGCTCCGAGGGGCCGACGAGGCAGGGGGCGCACCCAGGGGGGGGGCGCCCTCCACCCTCGTGACCTCCCTGGAAACTTCTTGGAGTAGGGTCCAAGTCTGTTGGATCACGTTCGGTGAGAAGATCACGTTCCCGAAGGTTTCATTCCGTTTCGACTCCATTTGATATTCTGTTTCCTCGAAATACTAAAATAGGCAAAAAACAACAATTCTGGGTTGGGCCTCCGGTTAATAGGTTAGTCCCAAAAATAATATAAAAGTGGAAAATAAAGCCCAATATAGTCCAAAACAGTAGATAAAGTAGCATGGAGCAATCAAAAATTATAGATACGTTGGAGACGTATCAGGCATCCCCAAGCTTAATTCCCGCTCGTCCTCGAGTAGGTAAATGATAAAAAGAGAATTTTTGATGCGGAGTGATACTTTGGCATAATTTCAATGTAAATCTTCTTAATCATGGTATGAATATTCAGATCCGAAAGGTTCAAGACAAAAGTTCATATTGACATAAAAAATGATAATACTTCAAGCATAGTAATCAAACAATTATGTCATCTCAAAATAACATGGCCAAAGGAAGTTCATCCCTACAAAATCATATAGTTAGTCTATGCTTCATTTTCGTCACACAAAGATATCCCCAACTTCTATACCCCCGATGACAAGCCAAGCAATTGTTTCATACTCAAATAATCTTAAACTTTTTCAACCTTCACGCAATACATGAGCGCGAGCCATGGACACAGCACTATGGGTGGTATAGAATATGATGATGGGGATTGTGTGGAGAAGACAAAAAAGGAGAAAGTCTCATAGCAACGAGGCTAATCAATGAGCTATGGAGATGCCCATCAATTGATGTTAATGCAAGGAGTAGGGATTGCCATGCAACGGATGCACTAGAGCTAAGAATGCTCGACAAAAGAAAACTAGTGGGTGTGCATCCAACTTGCTTGCTCATGAAGACCTAGGGCATTTTGAGGAAGCCCATCGTTGGAATATACAAGCCAAGTTCTATAATGAAAAATTTCCACTAGTATGAACAAGACAACTTATGATACTCACTATATGAAAATCATGGTGCTACTTTGAAGCACAATATATGAGACTCACTACATGAAGAACAAGGTGCTACTTTGAAGCACAAGTGTGGAAAAAGAGATAATAGCATTGCCCTTTTTATTTTCTCTTTTTTTTGGGCCTTTCTTTTTTTTCCTTTCTTTTTGGCCTTTCTCTCTTTTTTTTGATTGGGCAATGCTCTAATAATGATGATCATCACACTTCTATTGATTACAACATAATGATTACAACTCGATACTAGAACAAGATATGACTCTATATGAATGCCTCCGGCGGTGTACCGGGATGGTGCAATGAATCAAGAGTGACATGTATGAAAAATAATGCATGGTGGCTTTGCCACAAATACGATGTCAACTACAAGATCATGCAATGGCAATATGACAAAAGTAAAGCATGTCATGACGATGATGATGATGGAAGTCGCATGGCAATATATCTCGGAATGGCTATGGAAATGCCATGATAGGTAGGTATGGTGGCTGTTTTGAGGACGATATAGGGAGGTTTATGTGTGAAAGAGCGTATCATATCACGGGGTTTGGATGCACCGGCGAAGTTTGCACCAACTCTCAATGTGAGAAAGGGCAATGCACGGTACTGAAGAGGCTAGCAAATGGCGGAAAGGTAAAAGTGCGTATAATCCATGGACTCAACATTAGTCAAAAGAACTCATATACTTATTGCAAAAATTTAGAAGTCATCAAAAATCAAGTACTACGCGCATGCTCCTAGGGGGATATATTGGTAGGAAAAGACCATCGCTCGTCCCCGACCGCCACTCATAAGGATGCACAAGCCAGGTACACTTCATGCTTCAAATTTGTTACACAACTTTAACCATACATGCATGCTACGGGACTTGCTAACTTCAACACAAGTATTTCTCAAATTCACAACTACTCAACTAGCATGACTATGATATTATCACCTCCATATCTCAAAACAATTATCAAGCATCAAACTTATCTTAGTATTCAACCCACTAAAAAGAAAGTTTCACATATCTTGAATACCAAGTATATTAACATTAAGCAAATTACCATGCTATTAAGGACTCTCAAAATAATCTAAGTGAAGCATGAGAGATCAAGTTTCTTTAAAACAAACCACCACCGTGCTCTAAAAGATCTAAGTGAAGCACTAGAGCAAAAATTATCACGCTCAAAAAGATATAAGTGAAGCACATAGAGTAAACTATCAAGCTCAAAAGATATAAGTGAAGCACATAGAGTATTCTAACAAATTTCATTTCATGCATGGCTCTCTCAAAAGGTGTGTACAGCAAGGATGATTGTGGTAGACTAACAAGCAAAGACACAAATAATACAAGACGCTCCAAGCAAAACACATATCATGTGGTGAATAAAAATATAGCTCCAAGTAAATTACCGATGGAAGTGGACGAAAGAGGGGATGCCTTCCGGGGCATCCCCAAGCTTTGACTTTTTGGTGTCCTTGGATTATCTTGGGGGTGCCATGGGCATCCCCAAGCTTAGGCTCTTGCCACTCCTTGTTCCATAATCCATCAAAAGAATTCACCCAAAACTTGAAAACTTCACAACGCAAAACTCAATAGAAATCTCGTGAGCTCCGTTAGAGAAAGAAAACAAAAGACTACTTTAAGGTACTGTAGTGAACTTGTTCTTTATTTTTATTGGTGTTAAACCTACTGTATTCCAACTTCTCTATGGTTTATAAACTATTTTACTAGCCATAGATTCATCAAAATAAGCAAACAACACACACAAAACAGAATCTGTCAAAAATAGAACAGTCTGTAGTAATCTGTTACTAACGCAAACGTCTGGAACCCAAAAAATTCTACCAAAATTAGACGAGCTGGGCAATTTTTTTGTTGATCAGCAGCAATTTGAATCACTATTTTATCACGTTCTCGTGATTTTTAACAATTCGGGCACTGAGCGCAAAGATTCTGGAAATTACAGCAAGATCAAATAACTATCTTCCAAGAAGATCTAATAGGTTTAACTTGGCACAAACACTAATTAAAAGATAAACCACATCTAAACAGAATCTAGATGGATTATTTATTCCTAAACAGAACCAAAAACAAAAAACACAAAATAAAATTGGGTTGCCTCCCAACAAGCGCTATCGTTTAACGCCCCTAGCTAGGCATAAAAGCAAGGATAGATCTAGGTATTGCCATCTTTGGTAGGCAATCCATAAGTGGCTCTCATGATAGATTCATATGGTAATTTTATTTTCTTTCTAGGAAAGTGTTCCATGACCTTCTTTAAGGGAAATTGGAATTTAATATTCCCCTCCTTCATATCAATAATTGCACCAATCTTTCTAAGGAAAGGTCTACCAAGAATAATAGGACATGAAGGATTGCAATCTATATCAAGAACGATAAAATCTACGGGCACATAATTCCTATTTGCAACAATAAGAACAACATTAATTCTTCCCATAGGCTTTTTAATAGTGGAATCCGCAAGATGCAAGTTTAGAGAGCAATCATCAAAGTCATGGAAATCTAGCAAATCACACAAAGCTTTGGGGATAGTAGAGACACTAGCACCCAAATCACACAAAGCATAAAACTCGTAATTTTTAATTTTAATCTTAATTGTAGGTTCCCACTCATCATGGAGTTTTCTAGGGATAGAAACTTTCAACTCAAGCTTTTCTTAATAAGATTGCATTAAGGCGTCAACAATGTGTTCGGTAAAGGCCTTATTTCGACTATAAGCATGAGGAGAATTTAACACGGATTGCAACAAGGAAATACAATCAATTAAAGAGCAATTTTCATAGTTAAATTCCTTGAGATCCAAAATAGTGGGTTTAGCAATATCTAGATTTTTATTTCTTTCAATCCCTTTTTTTTATCAATTTCATCATCAAGATCTAAAAACTCAGAATTCTTAGAACGCCTTCTAGGTAAGGGAAGATCATAATCAGATTCATCAAGATTCATATTGCAAAACAAAGATTTAATAGGGGACACATCAATAACTTTTAGATCTTCATCTTGATTCTCATAGTTATTAGAAGAACACGCTTTAATAAAGGCATCTTTGTAAGCACGCATCCTAGCGGTTCTTTCTTTGCACTCATCAATGGAAATTCTTATGGCTTTGAGAGACTCATTGATATCATGCTTAGGAGGAATAGATCTAAGCTTTAAAGAATCAACCTCAAGAGAAATTCTATCAACGTTCCTAGCCAAATCATCAACTTTAAGCAATTTCTCTTCAAGCAAAGCATTGAAATTCTTTTGCGAATTCATAAACTCTTTAACACTACTCTCAAATTCAGAGGGCATCTTATTAAAATTTCCATAAGAGTTGTTGTAGGAATTTCCATAATTATTAGAAGGATTACTAGGATAAGGCCTAGAATTAAAATTCCCTCTATACGCGTTGTTACCAAAACTATTCCTACCAACAAAATTCACATCCATAGATTCATTATTATTCTCAAGCAAAGTAGATAAAGGCATATTATTGGGATCAGAAGAAACACTCTTAACAAATAAATTCCTAAGTTCATCCATCTTTTCACTCAAAACATTGATTTCTTCTATAGCATGCACTTTTTCATTAGTAGATCTTTCAGTATGCCATTGAGAATAATTGACCATAATATTATCTAGGAGTTTAGTAGCATCTCCTAAAGTGATTTCCATAAAAGTGCATCCCGCGGCCGAATCTAAAAGATTTCTAGAAGCAAAATTCAATCCAGCATAAATTTTTTGTATAATCATCCATAAGTTCAAACCATGAGTAGGAAAATTACGTAGCATTAATTTCATTCTCTCCCAAGCTTGTGCAACATGTTCATGATCAAGTTGCTTAAAATTCATAATATCGTTCCTAAGAGAGATAATCTTAGCGGGAGGAAAATACTTAGAGATAAAAGCATCTTTGCACTTGTTCCAAGAATCAATACTATTTTTAGGCAAAGGTGAAAACCACGCTTTAGCACGATCTCTAAGAGAAAAAGGAAATAGCTTCAATTTAACGACATCATTATCGACATCCTTTTTCTTTTGCATATCACATAAATCAACAAAGACATTTACATGAGTAGCGGCATCGGCCAGCGAATTGATCTTTCATAACAAGATTCAACAAAGCAGTATTGATTTCACAAGATTCAATATTGGCAAGAGGAGCAATCGGAGTGCTAAGGAAATCATTGTTATTGGTATTGGTGAAGTCACACAATTTGGTAGCATCTTGGGCCATCACGACAAGCAAGCAAACTAACACACGAGCAAACAAAAGGCAAAGGGAAAGAGAGGGCGAATAAAACGGCAAGGGTGAAGTGGGGGAGAGGAAAACGAGAGGCAAATGGCAAATAATGTAATGCGAGAGATAAAGATTGTGATGGGTACTTGGTATGTTTCCTTTTGCGTAGGCCTCCCCGGCAACGGCGCCAGAAATGGCTCGTTGACAGGAGAGTAAATCTTGACTTGACTTGGCGTAGGCCTCCCCGGCAACGGCGCCAGAAATGGCTCGTTGACGGGAGAGTAAATCTTGACTTGACTTGGCGTAGGCCTCCCCGGCAACGGCGCCAGAAATCCTTCTTGCTACGTCTCGAGCTAGCGTTGGTTTTCCCCGAAGAGGAGGGGGTGATGCAGCACAGTAGCGTAAGTATTTCCCTCAGTTTTTGAGAACCAAGGTATCAATCCAGTAGGAGGTCACGCGCAAGTCCCTCGTACCTGCACAAAACGGTAGCAACTCGCAACCAGCGCTTAGGGGTTGTCAATCCCTGCACGGTCACTTAAGAGAGTGAGATCTGATAGAGATAATATTTTTGGTATTTTTGGTATAAAGATGCAAAGTGAAAAGTAAAAGCAAAACAAGTAAAATAAAGTAATGGAGATTGATATGATGGGAATATACCCGGGGGCCATAGGTTTCACTAGTGGCTTCTCTTAAGAGCATAGATATTCTACGGTGGGTAAACAAATTACTGTTGAGCAATTGATATAATTTAGCATAGTTATGAGGTTATCTAGGTATGATCATATATATAGGCATCACGTCCGTGACAAGTAGAACGACTCCTGCCTGCATCTACTACTATTACTCCACTCATCGACCGCTATCCAGCATGCATCTAGAGTATTAAGTTAAAAACAGAGTAACGCATTAAGCAAGATGACATGATGTAGAGGAATAAATTCATGCAATATGATAAATACCCCATCTTGTTATCCTCGATGGCAACAATACAATACGTGCCTTGCAACTCTTTCTGTCACTGAGTAAGGACACCGCAAGATTGAACCCAAAGCTAAACACTTCTCCCATTGCAAGAACTACCAATCTAGTTGGCCAAACCAAACGGATAATTCGAAGAGACTTGCAAAGATAAATCAATCATACATAAAAGAATTCAGAGAAGATTCAAATATTATTCATAGATAAGTTGGATCATAAACCCACAATTCATCGGTCTCAACAAATACACCACAAAAAGAAGATTACATCGAATAGATCTCCACGAGAGAGGGGGAGAACATTGTATTGAGATCCAAAAAGAGAGAAGAAGCCATCTAGCTACTAGCTATGGACCCGAAGGTCTGAAGTAAACTACTCACACTTCATCGGAAGGGCTATGGTGTTGATGTAGAAGCCCTCCGTGATGGATGCCCTCTCTGGCGGAGCTCCGGAATAGGCCCCAAGATGGGATCTCGTGGATACAGGAAGTTGCGGCGGTGGAATTAGGTTTTTGGCTCCTGCTCTGGTCTAATGGGGGTACGTAGGTATATATAGGAGGAAGGAGCACGTCGGTGGAGCTCCGAGGGGCCCACGAGGCAGGGGGCGCGCCTAGGGGGGCGCCCTCCACCCTCGTGACCTCCCCGGAAACTTCTTGGAGTAGGGTCCAAGTCTCCTGGATCACGTTCGGTGAGAAGATCACGTTCCCGAAGGTTTCATTCCGTTTGGACTCCGTTTGATATTCTGTTTCCTCAAAATACTGAAATAGGCAAAAAACAACAATTCTGGGCTGGGCCTCCGGTTAATAGGTTAGTCCCAAAAATAATATAAAAGTGGAAAATAAAGCCCAATATAGTCCAAAATAGTTGATAAAGTAGCATGGAGCAATCAAAAATTATTGATACGTTGGAGACGTATCAGGCATCCCCAAGATTCTGATTTTTCGTGTGTTGTTTTCTTATTTTGATGAATCTATGGCTAGTATTGGATGTTATGAACCATAGAAAAGTTGGAATACAGTAGGTTTAACACCAATATAAATAAATAATGAGTTCATTAATGTAACTTAAAGTGGTGTTTTGTTTTCTTTCGCTAACGGAGCTCACAAGATTTTCTGTTAAGTTTTGTGTTGCGAAGTTTGCAAGTTTTGGGTAAAGATTTGATGGATTATGGAACAAGGAGTGGCAAGAGCCTAAGCTTGGGGATGCCCAAGGCACCCCATGGTAAAATCCAAGAACAACCAAAAAGCCTAAGCTTGGGGATGCCCCGGAAGGCATCCCCTCTTTTGTCTTCGTCCATCGGTAACTTTACTTGGAGCTATATTTTTATTCACCACATGATATGTGTTCTGCTTGGAGCGTCTTGTATGATTTGTGTCTTTGCTTTTTAGTTCTCCACAATCATCCTTGCTGTACACACCTTTTGAGAGAGACACACATTAATCGGAATTTATTACAATACTATATGTGCTTCACTTATATCTTTTGAGCTAAACAATTTTGCTCTAGTGCTTCACTTATATCTTTCAGAGCACGGTGGTGGTTTTGTTTTATAGAAATTATTGATATCTCATGCTTCACTTATATTATTTTGAGAGTCCTTTAGAACAGCATGGTAATTTGCTTTGGTTAAAAAATTAGTTCTAATATGATAGGCATCCAAGATGGATATAATAAAAACTTCCATAAAAGTGCATTGAATACTAAGAGAAGTTTGATACTTGATAATTGTTCTGAGATATGAAGATGGTGATATTAGAGTCATGCTAGTTGAGTAGTTGTGAATTTGAGAAATACTTGTTCTAAAGTTCGTGATTCCCGTAGCACTACTAAAAAAACGGCTATAGCTAATATGGACATTAATGGAGCAATGGCGCACCAGATATAGGTGCGCCATTAATGGCCATATTACTAATGGCGCACTAGGTGAAAATTGTGCCATTACTAAGTTTGACCAAGGTTTGACCCAGTCATACACATAGTAATCGCGCACTTTGTATAGGTGCGCCATTACTAAGTTGACATAGTAATGACACACCTTTACAAAGTGCGCCATAACTATGTGTATGACTCGGTCAAACCATGGTCAAACTTAGTAATGACGCACTTTGCATAGGTGCGCCATTACTATGTCAAATTTAGTAACGGCGCACCTATACAAAGTGCGCCATTACTAACTTTGACCAAGGTTTGACCAAGTCATACACCTAGTAATGGCACACTTTCTGAAGGTGCGCCATTACTAACTTTCTTTGCACCCCCCAGGATCGCCTTTTCAGTTTTAAAAAAAATAAAAGAAAATGATGAAAATGTCAAAAAATAAAATAAAATAAGTTTCCCATGTGATACGTGGTCTAGTTGTTGGGAAAATTTACAAATATGAATTTCAACTTTATTTGTAAAATCTATTTGGAATTTAGTAAAATGGGCATAACTTTTGCATACGAACTCGGATTAAAAAGTTTTTTATATGAAAAATCATCTACTCGAAAAGTTACATCCGAATTCAAATGGGGGAACCCCGTTGAAGACTTTTAGAATCCCCAAAAACCTAACAGAATAAAGATACAGGGCTTTTAAGATCTAGAGGGGGGAAAATGGAAAAAAAATTCAAACTTAGTAATGGCGCACCATTTGCTAGGTGCGCCACTAGTAACAGAAAAAAAATTGGTTTCAAACTTTTATTTTTGGAAAAAATGTTCAAAATATGATACGTAATATGACCGGGAAGTTTGAAATGTTTTTTCAAAATTTCATCACACTCATGAACAAGAACAAAGTCCTAGACATCAACAAAGTTTAATAGGATTGATATGATAGATATATCAACAAGTGCCTGTTAAGTGAGCTGGTGCTGGGGTTGGATAGAACTGCGAAGTTAAGCATGCTCGGGCTGGAGTAGTGTGAGGATGGGGTGACCTTCCGGGAAGTTTGACCACGCAGTGCCATTTTACTTGAGATTAAGCATATTGACCCGAGATTAAGCCATAGTGACCCGAGATTAAGAAAAAACGAAAAAACAATTTCTGAAAAAAAATTGAGAAAAAGAATTCGGAATTTTTTTTTGAAAAAATATTGTTAGTAATGGCGCACTTCTATGTGGTGCGCCATTACTAAGTCAGATAGTAATGGCGCACTTCTAGGCATAGTAATGGCGCACTATTGTCAGGACCGGTTCTCCAATAAAACATTTATTGAAAAGCCGACCCTTGTATTGACCAGTACAGAAGAATCCTTCTTACCGGTAGACAAATCCTTGATACAGAAGTCCAGAAGTACTAAATATTATACAAGGTTGAGCTGAGGCTGCTCAACAATTTATTACAAACACGCCGATATTATACATAAAGGCGGATATGACACAAAGGATGTGGTGGCATAACTACTGACTCGTAATAAAGGTGGTGGCGGATATGTCACAGTGAAGTGGGTGACATGACTCCAAAATCTTACAACTCATCAAGCGTCGGAGTGAGACTCGATGATTCTATTGGGTAGCGGAAGCGTATATAATACAAGTGATCAACTCCAGGATCGCACGGGACTGACTGGGACTCCTCTAGGCGTCGGACTCGCTGTAGAACTCTTCATCCATAAGATCGCATTCGTGAACATCTGGCCAAATCAACAAGCCAGGTGAGTACTTTGAATGTACTCGCAAGACAGTTTGGACATAACATATAACAAATGCAAACATGATGCACATGAGCATATTAGTAATGCGCACTCAGATAATAAATTGCACTGCATGTAAAATAAAAAGGAAGTCAGGCGGTAGTCCTCCCGAAATCCCAATAAAATAGCTGACGACCGATCGGGTGTCTGAAGCGACGCCTCGAAAGGTAAAATTAAATTAACATGCCGCAGTCGGGCGTCAGGGCGACACCACATAAAGGGCTTATATTGAAAATTAAATGACAGAACGTGCCTCAGTCGGACATCTAAGAGACATCTCGAAAAGGGCTTATAATGAATGTAAATAACAAGGATGCCACAGTCGGACGTCTGAGCGACATCACATAAAGGGCTTATATCGAAAGTAAATAACAAGAATGCCAAAGTCGGACGTCTGAGCGACATCACATAAAGGGCTTATATCGAAAGTAAATAACAAGAATGCCACAGTCGGACATCTGAGCGACATCTCATAAAGGGCTTATATCAAAAGTAAATAACAAGAGTGCCACAGTCGAACGTCTGAGGGACATCACATAAAGGGCTTATATTTCATAATTCGAATTCAAGCAGTTCATGAATTTAAATCATCCCAAGGAAATACTCAGCACATAATAATAAACTGGTTAGTCCATTCACAGGAATAACACTCAGTCGGGTTTACCACTCTCAGTTTTCATGCTTATTCTCCGAAGACTGACACTGGTGTTGACACCGAGATCGATACTGAGACTGACACTGACACTGAGATGCTGTTCAAGTCCTCAATCGTGGATATCGACACTCGAATAGTTTTGACTCTGCAGAGTTTGTACTCTTTAACCACAACCAACGGATTTTAGTAGTCATAAAGGACTAGTTCCTTTTACGGTATTTTAGAAGAAACACATCTAACCGTACACACCCATACCACATTCTGCTGCCAGGAATCACCCTAGGCAACATTCAAGAAAAACTTTAAGATGGGAAGGTCACAACCTTGAATAGCATGGGATCAAATTTGTATCGCGCGCTCTAAGGGGTGCCCCCCTCTCGGTCCCAACCGGAAACACCCATGCCCCCTGACCGGATGACGGGCTTTAATCCAGGGCCATGGAACCCTCATCACGGCCCCTCTATTTGGTGTGTACAAGGAAAGAGGTTTGCAACTTACAAAACCACACTCTTTGCAGATAACATGTGGCAGCACGAAGGGGGAAACGAACGGGATCGAGACTTGATCCACGTTAATACTGGAGTTAAACGATTGACATAAAACTGGCATGCTTCAACAATACCAGCTTGCAACCTGTCATGCCACCACATGATCAGGTTATATCACCATCATAAGAACACATCAGTATCGAAGTTTACCCGCAGCTTTCTTTGCATGAAATATAACCTTCACCGATGTTCATATAAACATGCCATGCGAAACCACTCAAGCAAACATGAAAAGCACTTATCATATCAAAGGTTCAAACATGCTTGCCTAGTTCGGAGCTGTGGGTTTAGGTGATTGGGCATCATCGTGTTGGTCCACTGGTTCCGTTCAAGGGCTAAACTTGGCATGACTTGGGTGATGCTCCAAGCTTTCGATGGAACGGCCTCGCGGGCACGTCGACGGCAGGGAGCGCGCTCTGTGCTTTCCTGGCCACGACGACGGCTCTGCAGCACGCACAGGGAAGGGGACGGTGACGCGGAGGCTTCTGGTGGTGTGGGCGGTGCTGGTCGGCGCAGTATGGCAGGGCTGGCCCCTGCTGGCCGCCACGGGTGGTTCTGCCACCGAGGAAGACGCCGGCGTTGGCGAGACACGTCGCCACCGACGGTTGCGCCCGTCCAAATGACCGTGCGGCACACTGGATAAGGAGGAGAAGCAGGGAGCAAGGTGCCAACGCGGGCACTGGCAAGATTGACGCTGTGCTCTGAAGAAAACGTCACTATCGACTGAAACTAAACGCTGAAACTCTGAAACTTGACAGATACAGTGCCGGCCACCTGTTCGACGAAATGATTTTGGCATGTCGAAAATTTTTCTAGAGTTGGGGCTTGGTGAGGTGGTCTCTTGATGCATCTGGAGGCTGCCTGGATTATCTCAGATTTTTAGGAGAAGAAACAAAATGAATTTCACAAAAAATGGCAAATCTGGTCCAAACTTGCAGCAAGCAAATTTTGAAAAAATTGAATTGTGGACCAGTGGATCTTGATGGATCTTGGTTGAGGGTGCTAAGGACTAGCCAGAGGAATTTATTTGGAGTCAAAGCTCAAAGGAAATTTGGCAGTTCCTTTGTAAATCTCTAAGGTCCAAATTAAATGACAAAAAAGATTTTGAGGTTAAAATAAATAGAAATAAAATTTAGGGGAAGTTGAAACTTGCTGGAATTGGATGCTTGTCTTGTCCCAAATTAGGGAGGTGGGTTTGGAGAAAAGATTTCAGTAAGTGTCATGGCAAAAGAGAAATTTTTGAATGGGAAAAGCATAAATCCATAATCCATAGGGTTTCTTTTTAATAGAAAGAATTTTAAAAACTTTCTAAAATTATTTGTGTTGAGTCAACACCAAATGAAAAGCCCTCAAGACCAAAAATCAAGGTTGAGAAGAACACATAAAATATTTGTCATAAAATATTTGAGAAGGAGAGGCTTTTAACTAAAGAATTTGATGAAAACCAAATTTTTTTTGGAGTGTTACAACACCTACCCCCTAGAAAAAATCTTGTCCCCGAGATTTCAGCTGATACTCAAATAGGTGAGGGTACTCTGCCTGAAGAAGGTACTCTCTTTCCCATGTTGCTTCATCGTCGGTGTGATTGCTCCACCTAACCTTGAAAAACTTAGTTGTTTTCTGACGGTTCCTTCTTTCAGACTCCTCCAATATTTTTATTGGATGTTCTGCGTAGGTGAGGTCTGGTTGCATGTCAATGTTCTCGTGAGATACATGTTTTTTCCGGGTTGCTTACACATTTCCTCAGCTGTGAGACGTGGAACACGTCGTGGATATCTGGCAGTTCTTTGGGTAGGTCTAGCTGGTAGGCCACCGTGCCTCTTCGTGCAACCACATAGAAGGGTCCAATAAACCGTGGTGCTAGCTTTCCTTTAACTTTGAATTGTTGTAGGCCCCTCATTGGAGATACTCGTAGATACACATATTCACCGGGTTCAAAGCTGACTTCACGATGTTTTTGATCGTAATAACTCTTCTGTCGGCTCTGGGCTGTCTTGAGTCGATCCCTGATTAGTCTAACTTTTTCCTCGGCTTCCTTGAGCATGTCTTGGCCGAAGATACGACTGTCTCCTGTTTCTAACCAATTTAATGGGGTACGACATCTTCGCCCGTACAAGGCTTCAAAAGGTGCCATTTGTAGACTGGCTTGGTAACTATTGTTGTATGCGAACTCGGCATACGGCAAGCTTGCTTCCCAACTGGTTCCATAGGTCAGAACGCATGCTCTTAGCATTTCCTCTAGAATTTGGTTCACACGTTCAGTTTGTCCTCCGGTCTGGGGGTGGTATGCTGTACTGAATACTAGCTGAGTCCCTAGAGCTTGTTGTAACTGATCCCAAAATTTAGAGACGAATTGAGTGCCTCTGTCAGATATTATAGTCTTTGGTATCCCATGCAGACAAACTATACGGGCGAGATAAATCTTGGCAAGCTTCTGAGTGGTGTGGGTTGTCTTTACTGGGATGAAATGTGCCACCTGAGTTAATCTACCCGTGATGAACCATATGGCATCATTTCCTTGTCGTGAACAGGTAGTCCGACAATAAAATCCATTCCAATTTCATCCCATTTCCACTCGGGTATCCTGTTTGGCTGTAATAGTCCTGCTGGTTTTTGGTGCTCGACTTTAATGCGCTGACATGAATCACAACACGCAATGAATGCGACTATATCCCTCTTCATACCGTGCCACCAAATTTTTTCCTGAATGTCCTTGTTCATTTTGGTTCCTCTAGGGTGGATTGAATATGGAGCAGTGTGGCTTTCGGCTAGAATTTGCTGTTTGAGGTCCTCTATATTTGGTACGCAAAGTCAGTCTCCGTACCATAATATTCCCTTATCGTCTATGATGAATTCTGAGGCCTTGCCCAGACTCACTTTTCTTTTTATGCCTTCGATGCTGGGGTGTCCGTGCTGAGCCTTCTTAATTTGTTCCATTAGGGTGGGCTGTATTTCCAAATTTGACACAGTGCCTTCACTGACCATCACCAAGTTGAGTTTGGCGAACTCCTGCTGAAATTCAGGTCTCAAGTTCTGTAGACCGTCGTTGCCCGAGTTGGTTTTTCGACTAAGAGCGTCTGCCACTACATTCGCCTTTCCTGGATGGTAGTGAATGCCAACATCATAATCTTTCACTAATTCTAACCAGTGTCGTTGCCGTAAATTGAGTTCTGGCTGTGTGAAAATATATTTGAGACTTTTATGCTCCGTATATATTTCACAACGATTTCCAAGCAAAAAGTGTCTCCACTCTTTGAGTGCATGAATAACTGCTGCCAATTCCAAGTCATGAGTAGGATAATTTTCTTCATGCTTTCGTAGTTTCCTGGAAGCGTATGCGACTACCTTGCCTTCTTGCATTAGTACGCATCTGAGGCCCTTCTGGGATGCGTCACAATATACTTCAAAACTCTTGTGTATGTCTGGTACAACCAATACTGGTGCTGTTGTTAATTTCCTCTTGAGTTCTTGGAAACTTTTCTCGCAAGCTTCAGTCCATACAAATTTCTTATCCTTCTTGAGTAACTGTGTCATTGGTTTTGCTATGGTGGAGAACCCTTCAATAAACCTTTGGTAAATCCAGCCATTCCTAGGAAGCTTCGTACATCTGTTACGTTGGCTGGCGGTTTCCAGCCAAGTACGACCTTGACTTTTTCTGGATCCACGACAACACCTTCTTGGGTCAATACGTGGCCTAAAAAACCAACCTGTCTTAACCAAAATTCACATTTGCTGAATTTGGCGTATAATTGATGTTTCCTTAATTCTCCCAGTACAATTCTGAGATGTTCAGCATGCTCTTCTGGTGTCTTAGAGTATACCAGAATATCATCAATGAACACCACAACAAATTTGTCCATAAATTTCATTAACACTTTGTTCATGAGATAGACAAAATATGCGGGGGCGTTTGTTAGTCCAAACGGCATTACTGTAAACTCATATAATCCGTATCTGGAGGTGAATGCTGTCTTAGGGATATCTTCTATCCGTACTTTTAATTGATGATACCCTGACCTTAAATCAATTTTTGAGAAAACCTTGGCTTGTGCGAGCTGGTCAAATAAATCATTTATCCGTGACATGGGATATTTGTTTTTGATGGTGACCATGTTGAGTGCTCAATAGTCTATACATAATCTCACTGTCCATCCTTTTTCTTGGCAAATAATACTGGTGAACCCCAAGGTGAGGAGTTGGACCGTATAAATCCTTTGTCCAGTAATTCTTTTATTTGCTTCTTTAATTCTACCAACTCGGAGGGTGCCATTCTATAAGGTTTCTTGTAAATGGGGGTGGTTCCGGGTGCTAGTTCAATGATGAAATCTATTTCCCGGTCTGGTGGCATGCCTGGTAGTTCTTCGGGAAATACATCAGGGAACTCACACACCACTGGAACTTTTCTTAACTCTGAAATTTCCACCTTGTTCAACCTTGGTTGTCGTGATACTGGCCTTTCTTGAGCTGCAACTTTTATCGTCTTACCGTGATGATGAGTAAGAACTACCGTCCGATTGAAGCAGTCGATAAATCCCTTGTTGGTGGTTAACCAGTCCATTCCTAGGATAACATCCAGTCCCTTATTTTCCAATACAATGAGGTTTTCCTGAAACTTTAGTCCTTCAAACTCAATAACCACACCTTGGCAGTAACTCTAAATTATTTGCTTAATCCCGGGGGACTTGATGATCATGGATTTTCCCAAGGGAAGCATCGAAAAATCATGTTGCAAAGCAAATTTCTTTGAAATGAATGAGTGAGAAGCTCCAGAATCAAACAAAACCGTGGCAGGTATTGTGTTGACAGAGAACGTACCGAGTACGATATCCGGGGCATCCTATGCTTCCTCCTTGGTCACATGGTTCAAGTGACCCTTCTTGTGATTGTTATTGGGGTTGAAGTTGTTGCGCTTGGGTGCTGAATTATTTCCACTGTTGTTCGGCTTGGGGGCCGAGTTCCTTGGCTTTGGGCACTGTTTAGCATAGTGTCCTTCCTCTCCACAAGCGTAGCAAGTAACGCCTGGGCGATATGTAAAATCCTTGTCTCTTGCATGAAATATTTTGTTTGGGCGTGGAACAGTGGTTGTGGATTTGTTCGCTCCAATTTTCTGAAGGTCAGTCTTGTTCCGGTTGTTGCGGGCATGAGTAGTCTTGTCCCTTTTTCGCTTGCGAAAATCCTCCAAGCCGCGGCGCTCATTTTCCAATGTAATAGCTTTGTCCACAAGTTTTTTGAAATCCGGAAAGGTGTGTACGACCAGCTGGCATTTAAGTGCTGGTGCCAGACCGTCTAGAAAATTTTCCATCTTTTTATTTTCAGTCATATGCTCTTCGGTGGCATAACGAGATAATTGAGTAAACTGACTATTGTACTCAGTCACTGTCATGCTTCTCTGCTTTAGGTCATCAAACTCCCTCTTCTTGTTGTTCATAATACTTCTGGGAATGTGCGCCCCACGAAAACCTTCTTTAAAATCTTCCCAGGTGATGTTATTTTCATTGGGGTGCATGTGTAGGAAATTCTCCCACCATGACACAGCTGCTCCCGTGAGGTAGTGAGGTGCATAAAGTACCTTCTCACGATCCGAACACTGTGCAATAATTAACTTCCTTTCAATGTCTCGAAGCCAGTCATCGGCCTCAAGAGGTCTATCAGTGTGAGAGAATGTTGGGGGACGTGTCTTTTGTAGTTTAGACAACTTGGAATGCTGCTGATATGGTTCGCGGTGATTTCCCATATTGATAACATGGTTCATCATTTCTTGATGCTGCTGCTGGCTTTGCTCATAGAGGCGGCATACTTGAGAAAATGCCGTTTCACTGCCTTGCTGACTTGACTGCCCCTGAGTGAAATTGTTACTTGTCTAGGTACCATAATTTTCTTCCGACGGAATTGGCATGGAACGAGTCCAGGGACGAGGCATTTTCCACTCTGGGGTATTTTTGCAGAAATCATGAGAAAAACTGAGTGGCAAAAATAAATAGTTTTGCAAAGGCGGAATTGTTTTAAGGACTCCAACATTTTTCAAGAAAATACTTGGTTGCGCATGGAGAAGGACCGCTCAGCACATATCTTACATGCAAGCCGTAATTATACAATACATCACTCAGGATGTGCGTACACATTCCTAACATGTTATTTAGGCTAGTGCACTTCTCTGAGTTCCTACATGATGCGCACACAAACTACTTCTCACCAAACCTATATACATATACACATATCACACACGCTGGTACATCGCACGGCTGCTAGGCGCACTCAGTCGGAGGTGGCAATAATTTCCCTCTGCCTGCCAAGGGTAAGACCCAGTGATGCTGGAGACTCAACCTCCTCCTCACTAATAGGCTCGAGGCGCGAAGTACTGGTTTGAGGAACTGGTGCGGGCGCGGCAGGTGGTGCAGCTCTGACTGGAGTAGGAGCAATGACTTGGTCAAACTCCTCATTAGTAGGCAGGCGGCGAGCGGTGGCTAATATGGCAGGTGCATAGGATGCTGAGGACGAGACGTAAGTCAGTGGTGGTGCTGTATGGAGGAGTTCCCTCCTGTTGGTGGAACAACCCTGAACGAAGTCCATACGAGCAGCCACAAGGTCGTCCACGAGGTTATCAAAAGCTGCCTCAAGAGCCTTGAGATACTCAACCAACATTTCAATAGCCTCATCTCTCTCTCCCCTAGCGCAAGCGAACGCATAGTGACAAGTGTATGGCACGTGGCATGGGAGGTAGCGGTAGCGACGAGTCTTCATCGAAGGAAGAGCATCCCAGAGACGAGCTATCGCCTCACGGGCAGCCATCTGCATGGCATGCCTCTCCGTAGGCATGGCCCTTCCCACAAATCGGAAGAGGCGTGTCTCAGAACGTCCTCCCTTGAATTGCACCATGGCCTGGTACATAGACACGCTGTCGTTGATCTTTTGCTGGTAGAGTGTGAACTCCGGACGAGTGGATGGCCCGATCGCGACCTTGGTGATGGAGACGAGAAGCTTGATAAATCACTCAGGTACATTGGCGAACACCTGTGACTCACAGTCGCTGCCCGCCATCTACAAAGGTAGACAAAAATTCCGAATAGACAACTCATAAATTTATGATGACTAACAGAAAATTGCTACATTTGCAAAATGCTAAACTAGCACTTAATCTGCTAATAACCGATTAGCAATTGCACCTAGTGGCTTCTTACAGTCAGCCTGGCTCTGATACCAAGGTTGTCAGGACCGGTTTTCCAATAAAACATCTATTGAAAAGCCGACCCTTGTATTGACCAGTACAGAAGAATCCTTCTTACCGATAGACAAATCCTTGATACAGAAGTCCAGAAGTACTAAATATTATACAAGGTTGAGCTGAGGCTGCTCAACAATTTATTACAAACATGCCGATATTATACATAAAGGCGGATATGACACAAAGGATGTGGTGGCATAACTACTGACTCGTAATAAAGGTGGTGGTGGATATGTCACAGTAAAGTGGGTGACATGACTCCAAAATCTTACAGCTCATCAAGCGTCGGAGTGAGGCTCGATGATTCTATTGGGTAGCGGAAGCGTATATAATACAAGTGATCAACTCCAGGATCGCACGGGACTGACTGGGACTCCTCTAGGCGTCGGACTTTCTATCGAACTCTTCATCCATAAGATCGCCTTCGTCAACATCTGGCCAAATCAACAAGCCAGGTGAGTACTTTGAATGTACTCGCAAGGCAGTTTGGACATAACATATAACAAATGCAAACATGATGCACATGAGCAGATTAGTAATGCGCACTCAAATAATAAATTGCACTTCATTTAAAATAAAAAGGAAGTCAGGCGGTAGTCCTCCCGAAATCCCAATAAAATAGGTGACGACCGATCGGGTATCTAAAGCGACACCTCGAAAGGTAAAATTAAATTAACATGCCGCAGTCGGGCGTCAGGGCGACACCACATAAAGGGAATATATTGAAAAGTGAATGACAGAAGGTGCCTCAGTCGGACGTCTAAGCGACATCTCGAAAAGGGCTTATAATGAATGTAAATAACAAGGATGCCACAGTCGGACGTCTGAGCGACATCACATAAAGGGCTTATATCGAAAGTAAATAACAAGAATGCCATAGTCGGACGTCTGAGCGACATCACATAAAGGGCTTATATCGAAAGTAAATAACAAGAATGCCACAGTCAGACGTCTGAGCGACATCTCATAAAGGGCTTATATCAAAAGTAAATAACAAGAGTGCCACAGTCGGACGTCTGAGCGACATCACATAAAGGGATTATATTTCATCATTCGAATTCAAGTAGTTCATGAATTTAAATCATCCCAAGGAAATACTCAGCACATAATAATAAACTGGTTAGTCCATTCACAGGAATAACATTCAGCCGGGTTTACCACTCTCAGTTTTCATGCTTATTCTCCGGAGACTGACACTGGTGTTGACACCAAGATCGACACTGACACTGAGATGTTTTTCAAGTCCTCGATCATGGATATGGACACTCGAATGGTTTTGACTCTGCAGAGTTTGTACTCTTTAACCACAACCAACGGATTTCAGTAGTCACAAAGGACTAGTTCCGTTTACGGTATTTTAGAAGAAACACATCTAACCAGTACACACCCATTCCACATTCTGTTGCCAGGAATCACCGTAGGCAATGTTCAAGAAAAACTTTAAGACGGGGAGGTCACAACCTCGAATAGCATGGGATCAAATTTGTATCGCACGCTCTAAGGGGTGCCCCCCTCTCGGTCCCAACCGGAAACACCCATGCCCCCTGATAGGATGACGGGCTTTAATCTAGGGCCATGGAACCCTCATCACGGCCCCTCTATTTGGTGTGTACAAGGAAAGAGGTTTGCAACTTACTAAACCGCACTCTTTGAAGATAACATGTGGCAGCACGAAGGGGGAAACGAACGGGATCGAGACTTGATCCACGTTAATACTGGAGTTAAACGGTTGACATAAAACTGGCATGCTTCAACAATACCAGCTTGCAACCTATCATGCCACCACATGATCAGGTTATATCACCATCATAAGAACACATCAATATCGAAGTTCACCCGCAGCTTTCTTTGCATGAAATATAACCTTCACCGATGTTCATATAAACATGCCATGCGAAACCACTCAAGCAAACATGAAAAGCACTTATCATATCAAAGGTTCAAACATGCTTGCCTGGTTCGGAGTAGTCGGAGTCTAGCTCAGCGAAGTTTGCGGTTCCGTCACCTCCTCTGATATCTACGGTACAGAGAAATCGCATACTAACGTAAATACCGTGTGTGCATAAAAATTGTTCCAAATATTTTTCAAATAAATATGATAAAAGACTAGACAGAAAAATAAAGATGACAGAAAAAGAATCAATTCAAAATCATCTTTTGTTAAAAAGTTATAAGGGCTTCAGTCTAGGGACTCATCTGTAATGAAACGAAAGTTTCCAGGGGTTAGTTTATAAAAATAGAAAACGTTTCGGTTAGAAATACGCCAACCCCAACGGAAAACGTATTTTGCCCGAAGGTGTTTTCAGAAAACGGTTCGAATAAGAAGGAGAGTGGCTGGCGAGGGGGTCCCACCCGTCAGGTTTAAAAATTTGAAAAAAAGAAAATAGAGCACACCGGCGCCCGAGGATCGCGGTGGTCGCCGGCGTTGATCCACGGCGAGGTGGGGGAAATGGAGAGTACCTACGGGTTCACGGAGCTCTTCCGCGTTTGTGGGTGGTGGAGTTGGTCGTCGGCGAGAACCACGTCGACGGCGGCCTCCACTCCGGCGGACAGTGGTTCGGGCGGTGGTGGATCTCGCCGAGGAGGGCTGCAGACGCCAAATTGAGGCTAGGGTCAGAAGGGTGTGAGCACTAGGAGGCTTCTGGTACAGTTTGAGAGGCGGGGGTGCTCTCATCAGAGAGAATCGTGCCGGAGCCCGAAGCGGATCGGGGCGGCCGGAGTCGGGGAAGAAGGCCTCCTCGAGGTTCTCCTAGTGGCTGGGCGCGGTTCTGGTGAGGTGGAGGGGTGGTGCTGGGTCGAAGGCGAGCTTAGGGTCGCTATTTATAGCCGGCCCGAGGCGGTTACCGAGAACGGGATAACTCCGGCGAGCGATTACGGCGAGGCAGTGGTCGGGCTATGGGTTTAGGTGATTGGGCATCATCGTGTTGGTCTACTGGTTCCGTTCAAGGGCTAAACTTGGCATGACTTGGGTGATACTCCAAGCCCTCGACGGAACGGCCTCGCGGGCACGTCGGTGGCAGGGAGCGCGCTCTGTGCTCTCCAGGCCACGACGATGGCTCTACAGCATGCACAGGGAAGGGGACGGCCACGTGGAGGCTTCTGGTGGTGTGGGCGGTGCTGGTCGGCGCAGTATGGCAGGGCTGGCTCCTGCTGGCCGCCACGGGTGGTTCTGCCACAAAGGGAAGACGCCGGCGTTGGCGAGACACGTCACCACCGACGCTTGCGCCCGTCCAAACGACCGTGCGGCGCACTGGATAAGGAGGAGAAGTAGTGAGCAAGGCGCCAACGCGGGCACTGGCGAGATTGACGCCGCGCTCTGAAGAAAACGACACTGTCAACTGAAACTAAACACTGAAACTCTGAAACTTGACAGAAACAGTGCCGGCCACCTGTTCGACGAAATGATTTTGGCATGTGGAAAATTTTTCTGGAGTTGGGGCTTGGTGAGGTGGTCTCTTGATTCATCTGGAGGCTGCCTGAATTATCTCAAATTTTTAGGAGAAGAAAAAGAATAAATTTCACCAAAAATGGCAAATCTTGTCCAAACTTGCAGCAAGCAAATTTCAAAAAATTTGAATTGTGGACCAGTGGATCTTGATGGATCTTGGTTGAGGGTGCTAAGGACTAGCCAGAGGAATTTATTTGGAGTCAAAAATGAAAGGAAATTTGGCAGTTCCTTTGTAAATCTCTAAGGTCCAAATTAAATGATAGAAAAGATTTTGAGGTTAAAATAAATAGAAATAAAATTGAGGGGAAGTTGAAACTTGCTGGGATTGGATGCTTGGCTTGTCCGAAAGTAGGGAGGTGGGTTTGGAGAAAAGATTTCAATAAGTGTCATGGCAAAAGAGAAATTTTTTAATGGGAAAAGCATAAATCCATAATCCATAGGGTTTCTCTTTAATAGAAAGAATTTTAAAAACTTTCTAAAATTATTTGTGTTGAGTCAACACCAAATGAAAAGCCCTCAAGACCAAAAATCAAGGTTGAGAAGAACACATAAAATATTTGTCATAAAAGATTTGAGAAGTCGAGGCTTTTAAGAAAATTTAAATAACCTCCTTCCCATTAATTAAAGAATTCGATGAAAACCAATTTTTTTTGGAGTGTTACAACTATAGAGGCGTCATTACTATCTGTGATAGTAATGGCGCACCTATAGTGCGCCATTAGTAACAGTTACTAGTGGCGTGTTAATACTGTTGCACCTATAATGCACCATTAATAGCAAAAACTGGTGCGCCACTAACAACCTTTTTTCTAGTAGTGTAGCATGCATGTATGGTGAACCGTTATGTGATGAAGTCGAAGCATGATTTATTTATTGATTGTCTTCCTTATGAGTGGCGGTCGGGGACGAGCGATGGTTTTTTCCTACAATCTATCCCCCTAGGAGCATGCGCGTAGTACTTTGTTTCGATAACTAATAGATTTTTGCAATAAGTATGTGAGTTCTTTATGACTAATGTTGAGTCCATGGATTATGCACACTGTCACCCTTCCACCATTGCTACCCTCTCTAAAACCGCGCACCTTTCGCCGGTATCATACACCCACCATATACCTTCCTCAAAACAGCCACCATACCTAACTATTATGGCATTTCCATAGCCATTCCGAGATACATTGCCATGCAACTTACCACCGTTCCATTTATTATGACACGCTTCATCATTGTCATATTGCTTTGCATGATCATGTAGTTGACATCGTAGTTGTGGCAAAGCCACCTTTATAATTCTATCATACATGTCACTCTTGATTCATTGCATATCCCGGTACACCGCCCGAGGCATTCACATAGAGTCATATTTTGTTCTAAGTATTGAGTTGTTAATCTTGAGTTGTACGTAAATAAAAGTGTGATGATCATCACTATTAGAGCATTGTCCCATGTGAGGAAAGGATGATGAAGACTATGATTCTCCAATAAGTCGGGATGAGACTCCGGACGAAAAAGAAGAGAAAAAAAAGAGGCCAAAAGAAAAAAAGGAAAGAAAAAAAGAGAAAAAAATGAGAGAAAAAGAGAGAAGGGACAATGTTACTATCCTTTTTCCACACTTGTGCTTCCAAGTAGCACCATGATCTTCATGATAGAGAGTCTCCTATGTTGTCACTTTCATATACTAGTGGGAGTTTTACATTATAGAACTTGGCTTGTATATTCCAATGATGGGCTTCCTCAAAATGCCCTAGGTCTTCATGAGCAAGCGAGTTGGATGCACACCCACTTAGTTTATTTTTTTGAGCTTTCATACACTTATATCTCTAGTGCATCCGTTGCATGGCAATCCCTACTCACTCACATTGATATCTATTGCTGGGTATCTCCATAGCCCATTGATACGCCTAGTTGATGTGAGACTATCTTCTCCTTTTTTGTCTTCTCCACAACCACCATTCTATTCCACATATAGTGCTATATTCATGGCTCACGCTCATGTATTGCGTGAAGATTGAAAAAGTTTGAGAACATCAAAAGTATGAAACAATTGCTTGGCTTGTCACTGGGGTTGTGCATGATTAAATACTTTGTGTGATGAATATAGAGCATAGCCAGACTATATGATTTTGTAGGGATAACTTTCATTGGCCATGTTATTTTGAGAAGACATGATTGCTTTGTTAGTATGCTTGAAGTATTATTATTTTCATGTCAATATTAAACTTTTGTCTTGAATCTTTCGGAACTGAACATTCATGCCACAATAAAAAAATTACATTGAAGAATATGATAGAAAGCATTCCACATCAAAAATTCTGTTTTTATCATTTACCTACTCGAGGACGAGCATGACTTAAGCTTGGGGATGCTTGATACGTCTCCAACGTATCTATAATTTTTGATTGTTCCATGCTATTATATATTCTGTTTTGGATGTTGAATGGGCTTTATTATACACTTATATATTATTTTTGGGACTAACCTATTAACCCAAGGCCCAGTGCAAATTGCTGTTTTTTGCCTATTTCAGTGTTTCGCAGAGAAGGAATATCAAAAGGAGTCCAAATGGAATGAAACCTCCGGGAGAGTTATTTTTGGAAGAAACGTGATCCAAAGGACTTGGAGTGGACGTTGAGAAACAACCGAGGAGGCCACGAGGTAGGGAGGCGCGCTTGCCCCCTGGGCGCGCCCCCACCCTCGTGGCTCCACCGACCTACTTCTTCCTCCTATATATACCCACGGACCCTGAAACCATCCAGGAGCACCACGAAACCCTATTTCCACCGCCGCAACCTTCTGTACCCGTGAGATCCCATCTTGGGGCCTTTTCCGGCGCTCCGCCGGAGGGGGCATCGATCCTGGAGGGCTTCTACATCAACACCATAGCCTCTCCGATGATGTGTGAGTAGTTTACCACAGACCTTCGGGTCCATAGTTATTAGCTAGATCGCTTCGTCTCTCTCTCTTTGGATCTCAATACAAAGTTCTCCTCGATCTTCTTGGAGATCTATTCGATGTAACTCTTTTTGCGGTGTGTTTGTCGAGATCCGATGAATTGTGGGTTTATGATCAAGATTATCTATGAACAATATTTGAATCTTCTCTGAATTCTTTTATGTATGATTGGTTATCTTTGCAAGTCTCTTCGAATTATCAGTTTGGTTTGGCCTACTAGATTGATCTTTCTTGCAATGGAAGAAGTGCTTAGCTTTGGGTTCAATCTTGCGTTGCTCGATCCCAGCGACAGTAGGGGAAACGACACGTATTGTATTGTTGCCATCGAGGATAAAAAGATGGGGTTTATATCATATTCCTTGAGTTTATCCCTCTACATCATGTCATCTTACCTTTCTTATGAACTTAATACTCTAGATGCATGCTAGATAGCGGTTGATGTATGGAGTAATAGTAGTAGATGCAGGCAGGAGTCGGTCTACTTGTCGTGGACGTGATGCCTATATACATGATCATGCCTAGATATTCTCATAATGATGCACTTCTCTATCAATTGCTCGATAGTAATTTGTTGACCCACCGTAATACTTATGCTATCTTGAGAGAAGCCACTAGTGCAACCTATGGCCCCGGGTCTATTTTCCATCATATTAATCTCCCGTCAACTAGTTATTTCTGGCACCGTTTATTTTGCAATCTTTACTTTTAATCTTTATCATAAAAATACCAAAAATATTATCTTCTCTATTAGATCTCACTTTTGCAAGTGGCCGTGAAGGGATTGACAACCCCTTTATTGCGTTGGTTGCAAGGTTCTTATTTGTTTGTGTAGGTACGAGGGACTTGCGTGTGGCCTCCTACTTGATTGATACCTTGGTTCTCAAAAATTAAGGGAAATACTTACGCTACTTTGCTGCATCACCCTTTCCTCTTCAAGGGAAAACCAACACATGCTCAAGAGGTAGCAATCAATGCCTCCTTTCGTGCTCGTGTCTGACCTCCCACATTAGCCCCCTATCCCCTCAGGTGATGACGCAATCTACGAATGCAATGTTGCCATTCGTCCAGTGCATCACAGAGAGGACCATATCGATGCGGTCTGTTTGCTCTTGCTGCTTCCTAAATTGATGTCATCCTTAAGGGCATCTCCAGCCGTTCGCCCCCCAGGGCGCCTAAATAGAGCGGCCTGGGGGCGTGCCGGCGCTAGTTCGGCTCCTGGGGGCGACCTTGCACCCAGTCACGCCCCCACGCGCCGGCCCCAGGATGCAGGAAATTTAAACTTGGTCGTTCCCGCTCTCAAAAGACGCCGCAAATCCGGCGATCGGACGTAGTCTAGTGTTACAAAAAACAGAGCGGCGCCGCCGCAAGTTCGCGTGCGTAATGATTCACTCGGCGGGGTCGGCTCCAGGCGTTGGCGGAGTCGGCGTGCGCGGGCTCAGCGGTGTCGGAGCTGCTTCGGTGCTGGGCTGTGTTGGCGCGGCTTCGGCACTGCTGGGCGGCGACGTAGAGGCGTCGTTCGGGCTTGGCATCCGTGTGGTCGTGGGCGTCATCGGCATTGTCGGCATTGCCGTCGGCAGCTCGTTCAGGATGAGGCCGCGCTGCACTAGGTACCACGCCTTGAGCTTCTCGTCATTGCTCTGGAGCATGTCCGCCTCGCCCATCAGAAAAGCCATGTCGGTGTTCCTCTTCTTCGCGGCGACGTTCGTCTGGAGCAGGTCGAGTTTGATGGCGTTGTTCTTCATCAGCGACGACCACCGCGCCTCGGTCTTCTCTTCGCGCAGGACGGCCCGGGCCTGCGCGTCGGCGAGGCAATGCTCGATGGACTCCTGCACTCGCGCGGTTGCCGCCTCGGCATTTTTCCCCTTCTTCGCCAACTTGTGTCCGTCCGGCCGCCCCTCTGGCACGTCCGGAGTCGTCGCGTCCGGCTTGTATGTCTCCTGGGCCTTGTCGAGGGCACGTCGGACTTCCGCCGACTTCTCGCACTTGTCAATGCGCTTGTAGACGTGGAGGTGCTTGAAGTCGGCGTCTTGGTTGTCGCCCCGATACATGGTGAACATACGCAGCAGCTGGTCCTCAACGCTGGCGCCGCTCTCCGGGTGAGCCGTGACCTCCTAGACGATTCCATGCCATTTGTTGCACGCCAACTGGACACGCCCCTAATGGTTCGCCATTGCCTTGGAGCCGCGCTGCATGTAAACGCCTTTGAAGTAGGGGTCGACGAGCTTCCGCTCGTCGAACTCGGCCTTGATGCAGTCCCAGTACGTCTCCAAGCTCTGGTTCGCGCCGGTGGTCAGGTCGAGGCAGACGACTTTGCATGCTTCGGCGAGGCATTCCTCCTCCTTGGACGTCCACTTGATGCGCGGTTCGCCTGACCTGGCCGCCCGCTTCTTCTTCTTCTGGCACCCCTTCGTCGGAACAGGAGCCGGCTTCTCCTCCTCCTCCTCCTCCTCCTCCTCCTCCTCCTCGGGTTCTTACGCGTCCTCGCCGTAGACGTAGCCGAGCTCGGCCTTCATGTCGCCGCTGAGATCGACTACCTCGTCCTGGGTGGCGAACCCGGGAGACGCGGCGGCCGCGGTCGATCCTGTCGCGATGATGTCGTCCATGTCGGCTCCCGTGTCGTCGGTGTCGCCGAGGTGCAAGAAGGGCAGCGGTCCACGGTAGAGATGGGGCGTCGGTGTGGACGCGTAGGCGGCGGGCGGCGAGTAGTTGTATGGAGGGTACTGCACGCCGACGAAGGTGGGCGAGGGCGTGCGCGTAGCGGGGTGACCATGAGGGAAGGTCACGTTTGGGTTGAACCCACCGTGCGCGTCGCCGTCGGCGTAGCCGGGCCACGATGAACCCCATGGAGATCCGGCGCCTTGCTGTCCCCAGGGCGCGTACTGGGCGTGGCTGACGACGGGTGGATTCATCCCCGCCTGGTCGGCCGATGAGGAAGACGCCGCGGCGCGCGCCGCGTTGTCGCGGGCCTTCTTGGCGATGGCCCTGTTCCGCCTGTCGGCGATGACTGCTTCGCGCCGCTGAACTTCCACCCTCCACTCGGCGTTCGATAGGCCCGGCGGCTTCGATGGCGGCGCCCTCGGCTTCCTCTGCTTCGGCTGGACCACGGCGCCAGTCGCGTTTGCCGCCGCGCGCGGCATGGCGTACTTCTTCGGCGGCATGGCGGCGACTGGAAGGCGAGCGGGAGGGGGTTTGGCGGGAGAAAGGGAGAGAATGGCGGGAGGAAGGCGAGCGAGCGGGAGAGATGCGAGGGAAAAGCGTCAAGAAACGGCGGGAAAAGGCCCTCGGGTCGCCTCCAGGGCGGGCCCACGCGCCTTTTTCGCTTGTGCCGGCTCCCCAAGCGCCCCCCAGGGCGCCGGGTTCGGCCTGGGTCCGCCGGCACCAGTTTTGGCCTGAGCCGGCGAAAAACGGGCTTCTGGGGGCGCGACTGGGGCTTTTTTTTGGCGCCGGCGCGGCAAAATCGCCTGGGAAGGGCCTGTTGGGGACGCGGCTGGAGATGCCCTAAGTGGAATATGTGGTACGCCGGTACGCGGATACATTTCGGCCTCCATAAAGGGAAGAGCAAAGCAGCTGATGAGTCATGCCAAGGAAAGAGAAGAAACGAAACAACTTTCAAGGAAACACATGCGGTGGACATGCATGATCCGGCGGGCGGGCGTACGAACGTGTCATGCGAGCGACACTTGGCTCCGGCACCAGCGAGCAATTGAAAGCAACCTGACTTGTCCTGAGACTCGCCACACCTGTCGAGCCGGTGACGTGGCTCTTGGCATGTCATGCGAGAGACCGCGGCTACAACTGTAGCATCTGTATTATCACTTGTCCGTTACAAATTTCTTAGAGCAAAAAACCCTCTATACATCCGGTAGACTGTCTGGTCGGTGCGCGGTCCAACATGCGACCCAATTGCCCCCCTCAAACCGATGTTGTAAGTTCAGTTTGTTAGGTGCCACTCAAACCAATTCCCTACATGGAGTGGATGTGGGAGGCTCGGGCGTGTCCACACACGTCCGTCACACCGGATTCAACAGACCGGGCCAATGTCAAATCCTTTCAAATTGACATATCCACCAAAATTAACATGTTTGTCCTTCAGTTCGCGCACCAAAATCATGGTCGTGATCCACCCTTGCTGCCCTTCCGCGCCACTGCAAACATCCAAGTTGTTGCTCGTCCGCGCCACTGCAAACATCCAAGCTGCTATCAAGTCCGGGTCGTCTGTCGTTGTTGAGTACCCCGTCACTACTAGGAAAAGGCCTACTAGTGGCGCACCTGTTTTGCCTAATAATGACACACTACAGGTGCGCCACTAGCAGCACACCATTAGATTTTTTTACTAATGGCGCATCACTGGTGCGCCATTAGTATCTGGTATACTAATAGCGCACCATGCAGTGCGCCATTAGTATAGCCCACGGTGCGCCACTAGTATGCCTCCCAGGGGGCCATATTCACCCGTGTGCTTTGGCATACTAATAGCGCACTAGTAGATGATGCGCCATTAGAGTCCTTTTTGCAGTGCACCATTAGTGTGCTGAGTGGTGCGCCACTAGTATGAATATTAGGGATTTTTTTTCTTTTCTGATATTTGCACAGGTTACAAAACATATTACTGCACATAATATAGAGAGCACAACATATAAACATCAGATTTATCGAATACAATAAAAGATTAGTCTCCGAATACAATTCATCATATTAGTCTCCGAATTTAAAATACCGAACAAAGTTAGAACGTTACAAGTCTCGAAACCGCGAGTAGCGAGTTTTTCTTCACATTACAAGTCGATATCGATCATCTAAACTACCATCACATAGAAGAGAGCTGCGGTCATCACAATGAGCATAATCGCGATCAAACTGGTCTTCATCCAATTCCTCCAACGCTCCCTCCTCTCTCTCGCTAGATAGCGCGCGTATCTAACTTACGCCTCCGCCCTAGTGGTGTACCCTTTGTAACTGTTACTGCTGAAATGGTGAACCTGTCTCCGACACTCCTCCTAGTCGTCGTAGACTCCGGGAACCTTACACTTGTACACGACATACGACGGCATCTCTATGCACTAGCCAAACAAAACGTTAGTAACAATTCACAGACAATACATAAGCAATATATAAGTATGCAATAAAAGGATCGGAAGAGAAAAGCAACACATTAATAGCATCGATTACATACAAGTTGAACGACTATCCAAACCAAAGAGACATACAAGTTCTTTAAAGTTTAATATTACAACATGAGCCAATCGACATTTCAGAAATACATAGCATCACTACTTTCGACTCGACTCACGGACCGTTGCGTGGATGAAGCCGCCGTCTTTCGTGATGGTCATCATATCGCGGGCGTTGTCAGCCTGCATTTGTAGCGTTGTTTCTATCTCACTGTTGGACGGTTGATATCCGAGGTAGAACTGCCCTGAGGTACGAAGGACATCTTGATGGATGATTTCTGCAAACTCTGACTGGATGCGAAAGAATTCTTGTCTGATGTCCGCGTCCTGGATTGCCGACAAGCGTGCGGCCCAACCTTTGAGATTATTTGGTAGCAGAAGGTGATTATGGTCCCGTACGATCGCCCGCATGTGATGGAGGGCGTAGTAGGCATCCTTCTGACCGCCAGGTGGCTGCTTGACGCAGGGGAACGTCGTATTGTGCGTGAATATGTGCTTGCCATACTTACGAATTGGCGTGCTGAAGGTGCCTCCAGATTGGGCGTAGCCGGGGAGAACATCATCACGAACTTTCTTGATATTTGTGTAGTCTTTCTTCGACTGACGGTCTGAGTCGAAATACATGGCGATGGAATATTTCGGGCTTAAGAGGATGAGTGTGCAATGTGTGTCACTGCACAAAACACGGAATGTTACAAAGAAAAAGAACGATCGAAATCTAAGAAATCATATGTTACGGGGCGGTGAGGGGATGACTTACTCGTGAAAGTAAGGCACGAGGAAGTTATCCTTATCTGGGTTTGCCAGAATGACGCCTTCGAGGTATGAACTCGTGACTTGCCGGTCCCCAGCGCTGCCCAAGATCTTGGCACGCATGTAGAAGGGGTCGACTATCACGATGTCCGGGGTCTTGTCTCTAATGATCCGCATCTCCATACTTAGCGAAAATAGCCGAATGAAGGTGTAGTGCAGCGGATGAAGGTTAAACATAGCAAACATGTCATCAAACCGCAGGACGATCGTAACCCCGATGGTGTTATCCACAAAGCCCTTGCCCTCTGGCACCTTGTCCACGAAAACCGGGTATGCCACATCATTCTCGGTGAGACGCCGCTCTTCTAAAGAAAGAACATAGTCATGCAGACTCCGCATTGCACCGGTTGCAACATTGAGCAGATTAGTCAGTAGCATCGGCCTACCCGCCACATGCACCCTCCTCGAGATATCCTTAGGTGAAGGTGGACCGTCCTGAGCACGGATCGTACTCGGTGCCGGCTGGCTCGCACCCTTGTTACTCTTTCTTTCCCGTCCCTTCTTCTTCTGCTATATTGGGATCGAGTTCTACTCACAGACCGCCTTCTTGAGTGTGTTGGGGCTGATAATATTTCGCACCTCGGCTATCTGAGGCTCGGTGAAGGCGGCAGCTGGAGGCGTCTCGTGAGAACTGAATGCCAGACGACGCCTGTTGCAATTGGGTTTCTCCGTGGTACCAGCTAGATCGCGATCGTCTTTTGTAGGGTTGGGTTCTTGAGAAGGAGGCCCCAAGAATTAGTCATCGTACCCATGTTCGGCAAAGTACTTATCAATGTTGGTAAATGTACCGTCGTCGTTGTCGTCGTCGACCGGATCCTGTGCCATATGCATGTTCCGATCCTGTGCCATAGGGATATACGGCATGTCCGGTAGCGTTGCGGCGATCTTGCCATGGCTTGGCGCCGGCACGACTGGCGGTGTTGTCTTTGGGGTGGTGTCCCCCGCCCCCAAACGAATCTGGCTCTTCGGCCAAAGCAGGGGCCAGCTTCCGCAGGCGCTGAGGGTCATCACATCATCTTCGTCGTCCCAAGTGGGTCGAATCGGAGGAAACAACTCGTTGCAGCCTGGCAGCACCTGAACCAGTTGAACCCTATACACGGTGGGTGGCATCGGATTACCGTGGAACACGGGGTTGCCCGGTTGAACGATTCTGCCCTTGGCGACATCGACCAACTCGTCGTTCACGAAGTGCAGGAGAGTGCACGGAACGTCGGCGGCGCCCTACGAAAACATGTAGGGCGTCAGGGATGCCCAGTCAAAGGCAAGGAGATGAAGTCCTGGGCCGAGAGGCTTAATTAGTTACCGTGATAGCGTCGAGCTCGACTAATGTCGAGGCACTGCCAACGGCGGGTGTGCAATTGACGGAGGGGCCGCTTGCTGCCGAGGTGCCGGCCAGCGTACACCCGGGTGCATTAAGCTCCAATGCCCGTGCCGGCATCGGAGACACCAATACCGCCTCCGCCGGAGACACCAATGGCGCCGCTTGCGCGTTGTGCGAATTGCTGGCCGTGAAGTTGGGAATCGGGGGCGGCCCCTGTTGGCTGCCCGCAATCCACGTTGTCAGCCCATGAATCAAGGTAGGCACAATGGCGGTGAGCGTCGATCCCAGTTGTTGTTGCACTTGCTCTTGGACAATCTCCGGAATCCGCGCCACTTGTGCCTTGAGTTGTTGAACCTCGCGCGACTGGCTTTCCGAGCTAGTCTTTCTCTCCTTTCGCCCACCTGCGTTATAGCATGATGACCATTTTGTGGACAAGCCTTTGCCGGTCACATGACCAGCTGACGACGGCTTACTGAGCTTATCCTTGTTTTTCATTACGTTCAACGCCCTATTTAGAGTGCTGTCCCAAGGGGTGCTCTGAGCCGACCCCGTGCTACTGCTTTCAGTCTCCTGCGAAAGGAATGTGAACCATTTAGAAATTTGGCTTCATTAATTAGAGTGCAACCATATGGAGCTAATTACGCGGGAGTGTATTCCTTACCAGAACAAGCTCAAGCGCCCTGGTCTTCGGATCCGTGGTAAGCTCCTTTGTTACCGGGTCCTCCTTGTACCGGGCCCTGACATAGTTCCTGGTCTGCTTGTCACGGTATTTCTCGAAGCGGGCCGGTAGGCCTTGCCCGGCACCCTCCTCGTCCTCCTTGTCCCATATAGGCTCCGCCACTCTGTAACCGCCGGGACCGAGTTTGTGTTCCTCTAAGTTCAACTCCCGAATTTCTTTCCCCCACTGACTTGATTCGGAGGTTGCGCTGCTCTCGCACTTGATCATGAACTCCTTGTAGTCATCTTCGCTGATCGAAGGATTTTTTGCCTTGATCTTCTCATAACTATCACCTTTGTCAATCATTCTCTTCACCGTGCTTCTCCAAGTAGACACGGTCGTGCTCATCCTCGTGAGGGCGGCACTGTTAACTTTATTCCCTGAGAGGCTGTGTTTTCAAAGTCAGCGGGGAACTTGTATCATTCGTGCAGCTTCGTGAAGAGGAGGTTGCGCAAATTCCCTCGGTCCTTATGCCTTAGGTTCTCGGCGTTGATCGAGACGGTGCTCCGGAGAATGCACCCGAGCTAAACCGAGTACCCCTTGACTATTTCTTTGGGCGCCGTTGGATGCCCGTCGGAGTTCACTTCAGTAAATTCCTCCTTGACGGTGCCGAGCACGTTCGGGCGCCGGTCCTTCCGTTGCCTCTTCGGTTCGCTGCCATCTGTGCATGCGCTGCCATCATCAGTGGTGGCATCCTCGGCGGCACCATCAGTGGTGTCATCCCCGACGCCACTAGGGGTTGTGTAGTCAGGATCGGTGTCTTTCGCGGTGTCCTCATAGCGGTGAGGTTCTTCCTCCATCTCCTGGGACAACTCCTAGAATTGCTTGCCTGAACCGCCGGCCTCATCGTTGTGGACAATGTTTTGCTCTAAATAGGAAAAACGTTTGGTCAAAAAGTTGGTTATTGTCAAGGAACAAGATCATGGTCTCATCATTTAGTGTTTGTCGGCACCGAGGCATCCTAAAAGCTAAGCTTTTATCATTTAGGGTTTGTCGACGCCGAGGCACCCTAAAAGCCTAAGCTTTCATCATTTAGGTTTTTATTGACACCGAGGCACCCTAAAAGCCAAGGTTTTATAATTTAGGGTTTGTCGACGCTGAGGCACCCTAAATGCTAAGTTAAGTTTTCATTATTTAGGGTTTATCGATGCCGAGGCACCCTAGCTAGGTTGACTGATATATATGGGTATCTTCTAATAATATATACCCTATCAAGAAAAGGGAAGGAGAATTCTAAGTTGGGCCTATTCACTTGGCTCTATTGCCACTTATGGTTTAATGCAGCAAGAATAAAGGGGCAGTTGATCCTACTTAATTAAGTACTAAGATACCCGGCCAATGCATTAGTCGCAAGTACCCCATATGTCCTATTTTTAGCAAAGTCATGCTAAAATTCACGGAAAATTTCAGCATGACCTTTGCTGAAAATAGGACATATGGAGTACCCGAATTTGCGTAATGAAGGCAAACTCAAGGGCCTCTCGGGGTACCTACAAAATCATTATCCCCGCGTAATGAAGTCGCCAATGTGTCATTTCAGAAGATCACAATGAGACTACCCCTTGACAATTGTACTGAATCCAACTCAAGACTTTTGTCATGGGATTCCACAAGCCCACATTGGTAACAATTGTACTTCAAACATGCTGTTACCGGCCAACAAGAACTCCAGAACGGAGTTAGCAGAGAGGAAAAAACACTATAGACGTTCATCTAAAAACTCTTAAACGGCACAATGCAGAATCGTAAGCAAGATAGCAGGTGAAGCAACTACATCATACATTAGCAGCAGTTCATAGCAAAACTAGATGAATGTTTGGCCTCTTGATAAAAAACCATACATCAGAAGCATCACATACATCATACAAGATACAGCAGCAGTTCATCAGCAGCATGTTGATGACTTCTAATTTAACAAAGTATCCTATTATTTTACCCTAATGAGACTAACCAACTGTTGAGGAGTTTGGCATATCTTCATTTTGCACCACAAATATACTTTTGCTTGCAAGGCTACATGTCTGAATTTTGACTGCATTCCAACACCAATCTAAATTTTTGTTACTGCATTCTATGGTCTGTCTGAATTTGACAGAGTTATAAATGGCGTTGAGCAACAATGTAATGTACATTTACATGTTTTGTCATACTACACAACACAACTGCACAAACTGCCGCTGATCATCCTCTATTCTGAGCAAGCTACAGCATAAAAAGTTCAATTATACATAAAATTTTTCTCCAAACACACAGAAATTCTTGCCTCACTAGAGGAACACCGTGAACAGAAAGATTAGGGCCTAACACCAGTGTTTAACAAGTATTGTTGATGATGTGCTTGATAGACACCAAGCAACACGTCTCCCGAAAGAACCAAGACTGAACATGAAAATTTGAACAGAAAGTGGCCTGCTCATTAGTATTAGAGCTATGCAACCACCTCAGCACATAATTAAAATGGTAGTAGGTCACTCTACCCAGTGAGATTAATACACTATCTATCTAAGACGGGGAAATGAGGAATGAACTACAGGGGTTTCGCCCTACAATAATCTTGCAACACAAACAAATGAAAGGTATTTTATCCTAAGCAGAACCCACAAATTATCAGGGTTGAATGGAACCCATATTTGGACTCACTTGGATGAAACTTTTGTCAAACTTAATGTGCCAATTACTGTTATATCCAAAGCAATACAACAGTAAATTCCTGATGAACAGCTCAAAGAAACTCCACCCAAATGATGGCTCACCGTGGGCAGCCGGTGCAGAGGGGAGCGACGGCGGCTTCCTGTTGTCCCCGCTGCGGCAGAGGGCAGAGGGGCAGCCGGTGCAGAGGGCCATGGAGGACGGCTGGGCTGTGGTGGGAGTGGGTACCGGCAGGGCGAGTATAGGGACGGCGGCGGCGAGGTCCGGGACGGCGGCGGCGAGGTCGGCGGCGGCGCTGGAACCCTAGCGCGCGGCCCTGCTCGAGGTAAGCCCAAGAAGTCAGACCAAGGGCGCGCGGTAGGCACGAGTCACGGAAAAGTGAGGGGCACGGGGGAGGGGAGGCAGGGGGCTTACTGGGGAGGGCTGGGAACGGCGTGGGGTCACCGGCGATCTCCGCGGCCGAAAGAGGAAGAAGGGGTCGGGGGCGACGCTTCGAGGCTCTTCCGGTCGCGTGAGCCGTCGGGGAGGACGAGGGAGACGCGGCGGTGCTTCTGGGATTAGCGGCAGAGCAAGGGGAGCACGGTGGCGCGGCTATGGCGTCAGGGGACGACGACCGGGCGGCGGAAGGAGGGGCGTGAGGGTGTGGCGAGGGGGACGGAAGTGGATCTGGCGAGGGAGGGACGAAGGGATCAGGCGAATTAGCTAGGGTGGAAGATTACTAATGGCGCACCCCCGAGCTGTGCACCATAAGTAATCTTTTTTTGGATAGCAATGGCGCACCACCCAACGGTGCGCCATAAGTAACTTTTTTTGCATAGCAATGGCGCACCAGCCAGCGGTGCGCCATAAGTAATTATTATTATTATTTTTTGTTGCATCTAATAATTTTTTAGAAAATGAATATGAATATGAAACAGTAATAAATTTTTATAAAAACAGTAATAATTTTTTTAAAATATCATCAAACTTGTTATTTGAAAATTTTATGAATATGAAAAAATATCATCAAATTTGTTATTTGAAAATATCATCAAATTTGTTATTTTGGATTTTTAGTTGCATTCATTTGTGACGGTGGAGCGGGGGAGGGTGCGGGGGGTCGGCGGCAGCGGTGGAGCGGGGGAGGGTGCGGGGGGTCGGCGGCGGCGGTGGAGCGGGGGAGGGTGCGGGGGGTCCTCGGTGGCGGTGGAGCGGGGGAGGGTGCGGTGGGTCGTCGGCGGCGGCGGAGCGGGGGAGGGTGCGGGGGGTCATCGGCGGCGGCGGAGCGGGGAAGGGTGCGGGGGGTTCTCGGCGGCGAGGGGGATCTGCCGAGGGGGATAGCGATCGAGATGGAGGGGGATCGAGATCGAGTGTCCTCATGAATATTCAATATTTTTCATATTGAATATGAAAAAATATCATCAAATTTGAAAAAATATTCATGAATTCAAAAAGTGCCCATGAAATTTAAAAATATTCATGAGTTCAAAAAGTGCCCAAGAAATACAATCGAGAAATGAAGGCTACAATTTAAATACAATCGATCTTAGCTAGCTATCTGTTCACAATCTTCTTGCCCTTCTTTTTCGCAAATGGAGTTTTTTTGTGGAATGGACGTCCTTTAGGTAGGGTGGTCTTGCTTCTTCTTGTGGTGTATGCTGCTACTTCATCATCGTCGTCATGTTCCATCTTTGGTTCGCCGTACTTGTCGAAGTCTTGCTCATTGGCGACTCCATCCATTCCGATGATCTTCCTTTTGCCTCTCCTCATGACAACACGACTGGGCTTTGACGGGTCGGTAATGAAGAAGGATTGGTCCACTTGGGAACCCAGTACCCATGGCTCATTTTTCGCGGTGACGTTTGCGGCCGCGGTCTTGGATTTGGCTTCGGGTATAACAATGGTGGTGAAATACCGGTCTTATTTTATGACGCTCTTGGCCCATCTGACACGGAACATCGGGACCTTCTCTCCAGCGTAGTTCAGCTCCAGGATCTCCTCGATCCTTCCGTAGTATCTGTCCTTGTTGTTACCGGTGTAGGATTCCATCGTTACCCCGGAGTTCTGATAACCATCACTCTTCATGTCCTTGTCCTCGGTGTAGAATGTGTAGCCGTTGATATCGTACACCTCATAGGTCATCAGGTTGTGCTCGGCGCCCTGTGACAAGGCAAATATGAGTTGTTCTTCCGCGGAAGAATCCTCATGTAAAGGGTACGACAGAAGCTTCTTCTTGAACCAACGCGTGAAACATGAGTTGTGCTCTTTGCTTATATCTCCGTCCGTCCTCTGTTGGCCTCGGTCATTGTACGTCTTCTCAATAAAGGTTTTGTGCTCTACCACCCAAGGATCGACCACGTCTATGTGTTGTAGCGCGGCTAGGTTTGCTCTTTCAAAGTCGGCGAGTCGACCCTCGAAGTCGACATGCATTTCACGGCGACCCTCACGGTGACCCCATCCAGCGAGCCTGCCGAGGTGCCTGTTGACGGGCGGACCAGCGGGGTTCTCGATGCCTAGATAATTCGTGCAGTAGGAGATGCACTCTTCGGTCAGAAAGCCCCTGGCTATGATTCCCTCTGGACGTGACATGTTGCGAACGTATCCTTTGATGACACCATTCATCCTTTCGAACGGAATCATACTATGCAGGAACGTCGGCCCGAGTTGGATGATATCCTCCACGATATGGACCAGTAGATGCACCATAACGTCGAAGAATGCGGGCGGGAAGTACATCTCAAGCTCGCATAGTATCACCACGATCTCTTCCTGTAGCCTTCTGAGTTGCCTCACGCCAACCGACTTCCGAGAGATGATGTCGAAAAAGTTGCATAGGCCAAATAGTGTTTCACGGACGTGCGCGTCCATGATCCCACGGATTGCAACTGGAAGTATCTGCGTCATCAGCACGTGACAGTCGTGAGACTTCATCCCGCTGAACTTCGGCTTCGCTGAGTCTAGGTATCTGCTTATCTTCCCCGTGTAACCATATGGAAGTTTTACTCCTACGAGGCAGGTGAAAAACTGCTCGATCTCCTCCTGACTTAGAGTGAAGCACGCGGGAGGGTAGTCATTTCCGGTATTCTTGGCCTTTTTGCCTTTGCGACGACTTTCCGTGTCCTGCTTCGCCTCATCATCATCATTAGTGTGAATCTCCTCCCTGATGCCCATTGATTTCAAGTCTGCCCTTGCTTTCAGCCCATCTTTGGTCCTCTCAGTCATGTTGAGCAGGGTACCAAGCAGACTCTCGCACACGTTCTTCGTGATATGCATGACATCAAGGCTGTGAGGCACACGATGGATCTTCCAGTACGGCAAGTCCCAGAAAACAGACCTCGTTTTCCATACCTTCAGCAGCGACTCTGGTGCCTTTCGCTTCTTTCCCGGCTCTGGCGCCTTTTGCTTCTTTCCCGGCAGTGGGCAATCTTTTCAATTTTCAACAGCTCGTCTATTTCCTCGCCGCTCCTCGTACGCGGGTGCCTTCGGGGTTCCGTTTCACCATCGAACAGATCCTTGCGTTTTCTCCATGGGTCATCGCCGCGAAGCCACCTTCGATGTCCCATGAACATGGTTTTCGAAGACCCGGGATCTCTATCTAGCTGGCGATACATTGTGTCATTCATGCACCTTACGCATCCAAAAAATCCGTGGACTACTTGCCCCACGAGATATCCGTAACCAAGATAGTCGTGCACCGTCGTGAGCAGTGCGGCTCTCATAGGGAAATATTCTTTCTCTGTGGCGTCCCACGTATTAGCTGGCGTTTTCCACAGCGTGTCTAGCTCCTCCTTCAGCAGCCCCAGATACAGATTGATGTCGTTCCCTGGTTGTTTCGGCCCTTCAATTAGCATACTCATGTGAATGTACTTCCTCTTCATGCACAACCAGGGGGGAAGGTTGTACATCCACACAAACACAAGCCAGCTGCTATGTGTGCTTCTCTGGCTGCCAAACGGATTGACTCCATCGGTGCTCGCGCCCAACACGATGTTCCTTGGATCCTTCCCAAATTCTGGGTATTCGAAATTCAACGCTTGCCACTGGCTCGCATCCTTAGGGTGACTCAGCATCCTGTCTTTTTTATCTATCTCCGGATCATTTGCGTCATCTTCTCGCTTCTTCTCCTCCCTATCCGCGTGCCAACGCAGGAGCTTTGCTACCTTAGGATCCACGAAATACCGCTGCAGACGAGGAGTGATCGGAATGTACCACACCACTTTTCGAGGAGCTTTCTTCCTCTTCTTGTATCAAGTGACGCCGCAGACCGGACATATGGTAGACTCTGCGTGCTCGTCCCTATAAATTATGCAATTGTTCATGCACACATGGTATTTCACGTGCGGTAAATCCAGAGGACACACGATTTTCTTCGCCTCCTCCAAACAGGTCGGGCACTTGTTCCCCTTTGGAAGACATTCGTGCCAGAATGACTTGTTCTCGTCGAAGCATGCATCGGTCATTTTTTGTTTTACCTTCATCTCCAGAGCCATGAGCGTTACTTTCAGGCGGGTATCCTTGGGCCTGCATCCTTCATACAATGGAGTAACCGCGTCTATCTCCAGTTGATCCAGCTTGGCTTTCTCTCGGGCGGCAGCTCTTGCGTTATCCGTCTGCTTGAGAAGCAGCTCTTGAATATGAGGGTCCTGCACCCAGCCCATCGATGGTCCATCGTCGTCTGCTCCAGCATCTTCATCTTCATGATCACACCCTTCGTCTTGATCTTCCCCATCATCATGTCCTGTATCTTCTACATGATGACTGTGTACAACATCTCCGTCGTGATCATGTCCTGGAGATTCTTCGTCTTCTCGCCCGCCCGAGCCGCACTGGTTATCTTGGTGCCCTTCCTCATTTCTTGCCCGGCCCCCATGGACGACTTCATAGTCATCTTCATCACCTTTCCATGGATAGCCATCCATGAAACCACGCAAGAGCAGGTGGTCCCGCACCTGCCCGGAATCTGGGTCCGCAATAAGGCTCTTCAGCTTGCATCTTTGACACGGACATCTTATCTCCGTCTCGTTCTTTTGAAGCATCTCAGCCTTCGCGGAGCTCAAAAACCTATTCACGATGCCTTCGGTCATCGTGCGGACCATGGTCGCCTGCGGGGTAGAGCAAAACGATATTTTAGAACCAAGAAAAAATTTGGCATGACTTTCCCTAAAAATAGGACCAAAAAGAATGCATAGTGCCAAAATTCTCGCCGAAACGGAAATGAATCAACATTCCAGCAAAATATTGGCAACTATCGCATTTCAAATACCGGTACCTGCAAACACAAACATATATGCAACACCACAAACATATGCAACACCACAAACATACATAGATCTAGCAAGGCCATAAAAAGTGCATGTGCACGTTGTTGGAGGGAGAAAAAAAGTAGATCTACAACATAAAGATAGCTTTCCCCTTACTTACCTATAAAAAAAGGTAATTTGACCACTTAATTTGGATGAATCTATGGTGCAAATGAGGTGAGGAGGAGGAGGCAGCCGAGACAAGCTTGGAGGAGGAGGAGGTGGAGAGAATGAAGTGGGGAAAGTGAGTGTGTAGGTGTGGCTGTCCAAAATATCTAGCTGGTCCCAGGTTACTAATGGCGCACCACCCACAAATGCGCCATTAGTAACCCTGGTTACTAACGGCGCACCAGCTTGTGGTGCGCCATTAGTAGTTTTGCAAAAAAAATTATAGTAGTGGCGCACTGTGTGGCAGGTGCGCCATTACTAGTTAAAACTAGTAATGGCGCATTGTGCCCTGGTGCACCATTAGTATTTTTGGAAAAATAAAAAAATTGTTACTAGTGGCGCACCGTGGGTTTGGTGCGCCACTGCTATATACTAGTGGCGCACCACATGTCTGGTGCGCCATTAGTGTCCATATCATCTATAGCCCTTTTCCTAGTAGTGCGTCCCCCACATCCGACATGGATGTTGTCTCGACGTCATCTGTGGGGGTTGAAACACGGAGAATGTTTTCCGAAGGGAGCTGCGAAGGAAGCAGAGCGGGAGAAGGAAGGTGGCATCCACCCTAAACACGGATGAGTCCGTTCGGCTAGATGATTGGCGATGAATTCATGCTATATGATGGACATGTATGAATTTGCCTAGATATGAGGAGTTGAATGTGAGGTGTGTAGTTGTCCAGGACGACCAAATGAGGAGCCACCGGAGCTATCTGGAGATGCGCCCAGATGTGCCAGCGGACGTTTAGGGTGCGGATTTGCCCAGTCCGATTGTAGATGCTCTTAGGGCATCTCCAATGCTATCCCTCAAACGGACACAATATTCATGCGCGGACCACGTCCGGACGCGTCTTCGGACAACATATGAGAGTTGGTCATCCAACAATGTCCCTCAAATAGACATCAAATCTGGATAACATAGGTGGGTCAGACGGACCTAAAGGACAGGGCACATGAGTTGTGAGGACATATATCCATCTAACAGTAGGCCAAGCGGATGTCCACATGGTGTCCGAACTCTCGCAAATCCCCATGTTGGTTCCCAAAATATTTGGGGGGGGGGGGGAGGGGGCATGGACATGCAAAGTGGTCCACAAACATTTAGGGGTCTGCATTAGATGGCAAAAAGTGTGTGGATCATGTCATCTAGACCTTTACGGGAGATTTACCGTACCGCTTTGAGATGCCCTTATAGTATATAAAAAAGAATCTTCAAGGATCCAAAGTATTATTTTGTGCTTTTCTATTTATTTGTTGTTTGAAAATTGGATTGGATCGGTCGATAACCTCAGGGCCGAAGGGGGCCATAGGCCCGTGGCATTGCCATCCCCTCTCAGCCTCCATTCATTCGATGACACACATCGTATGAATCTAATGTACATGTCAAGCGTGGATTGTAGTGACATGTTTGGTTGCTCAACCAGGCTCGCGGGTGACGAAAATGGCCTGTTTGATTCCATATAAGTTCATTGTCCGGCCTGCATAGCACGAAACTTAAAGCACCTTGGTCTAGACCAGCTGGGAACCACAAGATCGGCAATTTTTTCATAGCCAGGACCGTGGAAAGCACGTAGGCGGCAGCTGCACGCGAGGATCCACACTTGAGACATCGCATTGTTTTCCAATCGCCAACATAATTTCCCACACCTTCCCTCACAGCTTTCTCTCCCCACTCTCCCCTCTTCCACTCTCACACTTGCGGCGGCGTCAACGGATCAGAGAACATCAAGGTGACCACTAGCGTCCATCACCAGCATCACCAACATCACCCACAACACTTTGACAATGACGGTATGCCCTATTTTCACCTGCTCACATACGATTTTGGTATTCAATTTGCGTTTAGATTCGGTCCTCTTATTCGATCGACGTTCTAGGGTAACTAGGAATCGACGTAAATACTCATAGCATTGATTGACACTTCTTCATGAGTACTAAGTAGCGATGGATTTTAGGGTCTCGACCGGGATTGAGTACAAGGGGAATAGGGACTCGGGGTTAATCTTACATAGTTACTGTAAATCCCTAACAGCGGCGATCCTGGCGGTGGTCAGAGTGGCGGGGACCCATAGCCTTGTAATTTGATACATCTCCAATGTATCTATAATTTTTGATTGTTCCATGCTATTATATTATCTGTTTTGGATGTTTAATGGGCTTTAATATGCACTTTTATACTATTTTTGGGACTAACCTATTAACCGGAGGCCTAGTGCGAGTTTCTGTTTTTTTGGGCCTATTTTAGAGTTTTGCAGAAAAGGAATACCAAACGGAGTCCAAACGAAATGAAACCTTCGCGATGATCTTGCTTGGACCGAAAGCAAACCAGAAGACTTGGAGTTGAAGTCATAGACACAACGAGGCAGCCATGAGGCAGGAGGGCGCACCCGCACCCTCGTGGGCCCCTCGTAGCTCCACTAACGTACTTCTTTCGCTTATATATATACTCTTATACCCTAGAAACATCAGGGGGAGCCACGAAACCACTTTTCCACCACTGCAACCTTCTGTACCCGTGAGATCCCATCTTGGGGCCTTTACCGGCGATCTGCCGGAGGGGGAATCGATCATGGAGGGCTTCTACATCAACACCATAGCCTCTCCGATGAAGCGTGAGTAGTTTACCACAGACCTTCGGGTCCATAGTTATTAGCTAGATGGCTTCTTCTCTCTCTTTGATTCTCAATACAAAGTTCTCCTCGATGTCCTTGGAGATCTATTCGATGTAATACTCTTTTGCGGTGTGTTTACCGAGATCCGATGAATTGTGGATTTATGAACAAGATTAACTATGAATATTATTTGGTTCTTCTCTGAATTCCTATATGCATGATTTGATATCTTTGCAAGTCTCTTCGAATTATCGGTTTAGTTTGGCCTACTAGATTGATCTTTCTTGCAATGGGAGAAGTGCTTAGGATTGGGTTCAATCTTGCGGTGTCTTTTCCCAGTGACAGTAGGGGCAGAAAGGCAGGTATTGTATTGTTGAAATCGAGGATAAAAATATTTGGTTTATATCATATTTCTTGAGTTTATCCCTCTACATCATGTCATATTGCTTAATGCGTTACTCCGTTCTTATGAACTTAATACTCTAGATGCATGCTGGATAGCGGTCGATGTGTGGAGTAATAGTAGTAGATGCAGAATCATTTCAGCCTACTTGACATGGACGTGATTCCTATATTCATGATCATTGCCTTAGATATATTCATGACTATGCGCTTTTCTATCAATTGCTCGGTCGTAATTTGTTCACCCACCGTAATACATGCTATCATGAGAGAAGCCACTAGTGAAACCTATGGCCCCCGGGTCTCTTTCTTATTATATTGCATCTCTGTTATTTACATCGCATCTTGTTTACCATTTTGCAATCTTTACTTTCCAATCTATACAATAAAAATAGCAAAAAATATTTACTTTACTATCTCTATTAGATCTCACTTTTGTGAGTGACAGTGAAGGGATTGAAAACACCTTTATTGCGTTGGTTGCAAGGTTCTTGATTGTTTGTGCAGGTACTAGGTGACTTGTGCGTTGTCTCCTACTGGATTAATACCTTGGTTCTCAAAAACTGAGGGAAATACTTACGCTACTTTGCTGCATTACCCTTTCCTCTTCAAGGGAAAACCAACGCATGCTCAAGAGGTAGCAAGAAGAATTTCTAGCACCGTTGCCGGGGAGATCTACGCCAAGTCAAGACATACCATGTACCCATCATAACCTCTTCTCCCTCGCATTACATTATTTGCCATTTGCCTCTCGTTTTCCTCTTCCCCACTTCTAAAATGATTTTTGAAAACCTTTGCCTTTTCTTCGCCCCTTTTCCGTTCGTCTCTTTTCGCTTGCTTCTTTTGTGCTTGTGTGTTGGATTGATTGTTTCTCACGATGGCTCAAGATAATATTAAATTGTGTGACTTTTCCAATACCAACAACAATGATTTTATTAGCACTCCGATTGCTCCAACTACCGATGCTGAATCTTGTGAAATTAATACCGCTTTGTTGAATCTTGTTATGAAAGATCAATTATCTGGCCTTCCTAGAGAAGATGCCGCTACCCATCTAAACAACTTCGTTGATTTGTGTGATATGCAAAAGAAGAAAGATGTGGATAATGATATTGTTAAATTGAAGCTATTTCCGTTTTCTCTTAGAGGTCGTGCTAAAACTTGGTTCTCTTCTTTGCCTAAAAATATTATTGATTCATGGAATAAGTGCAAAGATGCTTTTATCTCTAAGTATTTTCCTCCCGCTAAGATCATCTCTCTTAGAAATGATATTATGAATTTTAAGCAACTTGATCACGAGCATGTTGCACAAGCTTGGGAGAGGATGAAATTAATGATACGTAATTGCCCTACACATGGTTTGAATTTGTGGATGATTATACAAAATGTTTATGCCGGATTGAATTTTGCTTCTAGAAATCTTTTATATTCAGCCGCGGGAGGCACTTTTATGGAAATCACTTTAGGAAAACCTACTAAACTCCTAGACAATATTATGGTTAACTATTCTCAATGGCACACCGAAAGATCCACTAGTAAAAAAGTTCATGCGATTGAAGAGATTAATGTTTTGAGTGGAAATATGGATGAACTTATGAAATTGTTTGCTAATAAAAGTATTTCTTCTGATCCTAATGATATGCCTTTGTCCACTTTGATTGAGAATGATAATGAATCTATGTATGTGAATTTTGTTGGTAGGAACAATTTTGGTAACAACGCGTATAGAGGAAACTTTAATTCTAGGCCGTTTCCTAATAATTCCTCCAATAATTATGGTAATTCCTACATCAACTCTTAAGGAAATTTTAATAAGATGCCCTTTGATTTTGAGACTAGTGTTAAAGAATTTATGAGTTCGCAAAAGAATTTCAATGCTTTGGTTGAAGAAAAATTGCTTAAGATTGATGAGTTTGCTAGGAACGTGGATAGAATTTCTCTTGAAGTTGATTCTTTGAAACTTAGATCTATTCCACCTAAGCATGACATCAATGAGTTTCTCAAAGCCATGAGAATTTCCATTGATGAGTGCAAAAAAAGATTGCTTTGTAAAAGCGTGTTCTTCTAGTTTTCATGATAATAATGATGAAGATCTAAAAGTGATTGATGTGAATCCTATCAAATCTTTGTTTTACAATATGAATATTGATAAAAATGGGACTGGAGATGAGTCAACTTTAGTTAAAAGGCGTCCCAATGATTCGGAGTTTTTAGATCTTGATGCAAAAATTAATAAAAGTGGGATTGAAGAGGTCAAAACTTTACATAGCAATGAACCCACTATTTTGGATTTCAAGGAATTTAATTATGATAATTGCTATTTGATAGATTTTATTTCCTTGTTGCAATCCGTGTTAAATTCTCCTCATGCTTATAATCAAAATAAAGCTTTTACGAAACATATCGTTGATGCTTTAATGCAATCCAATGAAGAAAAGCTTGAATTAGAAGTTTCTGTCCCTAGAAAACTTTATGATGAGTGGGAACCTACTATTAAAATTAAGGTTAAACATTATGAGTGCTATGCTTTATGTGATTTGGGTGCTAGTGTTTCCACGATTCCAAAAACTTTATGTGATGTGCTAGGTTTCCGTGAATTTGATGATTGTTCTTTAAATTTGCATCTTGCGGATTCCACCATTAAGAAACCTATGGGAAGGATTAATGATGTTCTTATTAATAAGAATTATGTGCCCGTAGGAATTAAGCTTGGGGATGCTTGATACGTCTCCAACATATCTATAATTTTTGATTGTTCCATGCTATTATATTATCTGTTTTGGATGTTTAATAGGCTTTAATATGATCTTTTATATTATTTTTGGGACTAACCTATTAACCGGAGGCCCAGTGCCAATTTCTGTTTTTTTTGCCTATTTTAGAGTTTTGCAGAAAAGGAATACAAGACGGAGTCCAAACGGAATGAAACCTTCGCGATGATCTTTATTGGACCAAAAGCAAACCAGAAGTCTTGGAGATGATGTCGGAGACGCAACAAGGCGTCCACGAGGCAGGAGGGCACGCCCAGGAGTGGTAGGCGCGCCCCCACCCTCATGGGCCCCTCGTAGCTCCACCAACGTACTTTTTTCGCCTATATATACTCTTATACCCTAGAAACATCAAGGGGAGCCACGAAACCACTTTTTCACCGCCGCAACCTTCTGTACCCATGAGATCCCATCTTGGGGCCTTTTCCGGTGATCTGCCGGAGGGGGAATCGATCACGGAGGGCTTGTACATCAACACCATAGCCTCTGCAATGAAGCGTGAGTAGTTTACCACAGACCTTCGGATCCATAGTTATTAGCTAGACGGCTTCTTCTCTCCTCGATGTTCTTGGAGATCTATTCGATGTAATACTCTTTTGCGGTGTGTTTACCGAGATCCGATGAATTGTGGATTTATGAACAAGATTATCTATGAATATTATTTGGTTCTTCTCTGAATTCTTATATGCATGATTTGATATCTTTGCAAGTCTCTTCGAATTATCGGTTTAGTTTGGCCTACTAGATTGATTTCTTGCAATGGGAGAAGTGCTTAGCTTTGGGTTCAATCTTGCGTTTTCCTTTCCAAGTGACAGTAGGGGCAGTAAGGCACGTATTGTATTGTTGCTATCGAGGAGAAAAAGATGGGTTTTATATCATATTGCTTGAGTTTATCCCTCTACATCATGTCATCTTGCTTAACGCGTTACTCCGTTCTTATGAACTTAATAGCTAGATGCATGCTGGATAGCGGTAGATGTGTGGAGTAATAGTAGTAGATGCAGAATCGTTTCGGTCTACTTGACACAGACGTAATACCTATATTCATGATCATTGCCTTAGATATCTTCATAACTATGCGCTTTTCTATCAATTGCTCGGCAGTAATTTGTTCACCCACCGTAATACATGCTATCCTGAGAGAAGCCACTAGTGAAACCTATGGCCCCCGGATCTCTTTCTTATTATATTGTGTCTCTTTTATTTACATTGCATCTTGTTTACTATTTTGCAATCTTTACTTTCCCATCTATACAACAAAAATACCAAAAATATTTACTTTACTATCTCTATTAGCTCACACTTTTGCGAGTGACCGTGAAGGGATTGACAACCCCTTTATCGCGTTGGTTGCAAGGCTCTTGATTATTTGTGCAGGTACTAGGTGACTTGTGTGTTGTCTCCTACTGGATTGATACCTTGGTTCTCAAAAACTGAAGGCAATACTTATGCTACTTTGCTGCATCACCCCTTCCTCTTCAAGGGAAAACCAACGCATGCTCAAGAGGTAGCATAATTGTCCTCCGGCTCGACCATAGAATGCAACATCTTATTTACCTTGCCATTATCCAAATCGATTGGCATACTGTGGTTGCCTGGATCTGGCACCCTGACTACCACCTCCATCGCTTCTTCTTCCTCCTCTGTCTCCAAAGCGATGAACTCCCGCAGCACCAACATGTCTTAGTCCAGAACACTGTGGCACACTGGTCTTGAGGAACCCTGTACCCCTGTCCTCAACTCAACTTGCCCTCTGACCAACATCGCCAGAGTTAGCCTAATTCATAGCCTAGTACAGGATGTCCACTGACATAGCGCCCTTCAGGGCATGTAGAATGGTTCTATCTTAAGAGTGCCACATAGGATAAATGATGAGGTGGAGGAGAGAGAAATCATAAGAGAAGACTTGTCTTATCTTATTTAAGAGAAGACAAGAGATGATCTCTTAGCACAATTTGTCTCACCATATTTTTAGGAACAACTAATTATTGAAGATAAGGCTAAGAGATGACCCATTGTAGACATGTTTTTTTGTAGTCTCTAATTTACATGCAAAACTTAAGATAAGACTATCTTATCAACCATTGTACATGCCCTCACTAGGTCAGGAATCAACGTGTTCAACTCCATCGTTGTCGCCTTCTTAACCGAAGTGCCTACCTCCTCGTGCATATCGTCGATGCTAGTAAAGTTCGAGCACACTTCCATGGCTCGACCTTGGTGCGTTCACTGAGGGAGCACCCAAGGAAGAAATCCCTCCATCCAATTCCCCGGGGGAAGGGGTTAGGGATGGGTTTCATGGCAATGGAGAGGTGGAAGAGGAGTGAGAGTGAGAGACAAAGAGGGTTAATTGAGTGCGGTGGTGGGTAAGTAGTAGAGCGTTTGGGTGGGTAAATATAGGGGCTTTTGGACGATATAATTTAATGCTGATCAACCTTTGAACTTTGTTTTGTTCATAATGCAGATCGATACAGAGAACAAGGGCAAGGATGTGGTGCCGGCCTTGGAGAAGGGTAAGGAGGTGGTGCCGCCTTTGGAGGAGGTTCCTCCGACGGTCGAGGACGCGGAAGCACCAGAACTACAGACACTACCATGAGGAGGCAGGACCAACTCACTTCTACAAGGTGATCCTTGCCCCAAAACTGGAGTGCCTTCCTATGCCTCTGGACTTCACGAAGCACTTCCCCGCTGTGCCTCAGGAGTTCAAGCTGAAGACGAACACCGGTTGTGCATGAAGGGTTAAGGTCTAGTTCATGAACGACAGGGTCACGCTCGATCTGGGTTGGGCCCCTTCGCCGCCGTCCACCAAATTAGAATTAGGTAAGTGGTCACCTTCAAACTGCTGACTCCCAACACCTTGAAGGTGATCGTCTTCAACGATCACGACATTGAAGTGGTAATCAAATGCAAGAAGCACAACGAAGCCTTCGCGTGAATGTCTAGGAGAGCTCTCTATTGCGCGTGTTGGTTTGGTTTGGACTATGTCGTACTGGTTTGGTTGAAAACTGCTTGGTTTGGTTGAAAACTGTGTTTATATACTATTTATTCGTGTTTGAGAACTTGTTGGTTTTTTGCTTGTTTTTCTTCAGCGAGGCTGAACTGAGACATAGATGCAATGCAGGTAAAATCCTTACTCGCAACCAAACACGTCATAGATGAAGGAAATATTCCCTAGAGGCAATAATAAAGTTGTTATTTTATATTTCCTTATATCATGATAAATGTTTATTATTCATGCTAGAATTGTATTAACCGGAAACTTGATACATGTGTGGATACATAAACAAAACAAAGTGTCCCTAGTATGACTCTACTTGACTAGCCCGTTAATCAAAGATGGTTAAGTTTCCTGACCATAGACATGTGTTGTCATTTGATGAACGAGATCACTTCATTAGGAGAATGATGTGATGGACAAGACCCCTCTTTTAGCTTAGCATAATGATCGTTAAGTTTTACTGCTATTTCTTTCTTCATGACTTATACATATTGCTTTGACTATGAGATTATGCAACTTCGGATACCGGAGGAATGCCTTGTGTGCTATCAAATGTCACAACATAACAGGATGATTATAAAGATGCTCTACAGGTATCTCCGAAGGTGTCTGTTGGTTTGGCATAGATCGAGATTAGGATTTGTCACTCCTAGTATCGGAGAGGTATCTCTGGGCCCTCTCGGTAATGCACATCACGATAAGCCTTGCAAGCAATGTGACTAATGAGTTAGTTGCGGGATGATGCATTATGGAACGAGTAAAGAGACTTGCCGGTAACGAGATTAAACTAGGTATGAAGATACCGACGATCGAATCTCGGGCAAGTAACATACCAATGACAAAGGGAATGACGTATGTTGTCATTGCAGTTTGACCGATAAAGATCTTCGTAGAATATGTACGAACCAATATGAGCATCCAGGTGCCGCTGTTGGTTATTGATCAGAGATGTGTCTCGATCATGTCTACATAGTTTTTGAACCCGCAGGGTCCACACGCTTAACGTTTCGATGACGATTTTGTATTATATGAGTTATGTGATTTGGTGACCGAATGTTGTGTTCGGAGTCTCGGATGAGATCACGGACATGATAGGATGATAGTATTCGGACATCGGAAGTGTTCTGGGGGTACCGGGTACGTATTGGGTCACCGGAAGGGGTTCCGGGCACCCCCCGACAAAGATATGGGCCTTATTGGGCCAAGGGCGGGACAGACCAGCCCCTGAGGGGCTGGTGTATGGGCCGGCCTAAGTAGAGAAAGGAAAAGGGGAGGAGTAAAGGAAATAGAGGGAATATGATTCCCCCTTCCTTTCCCGTCTCCCCTCTTTCCTCACCCCTCCGGAGATAAGGAAAGGGGGAGGCCGAATAGGAGGAGGCCCCCAAGTAGGATTCCTCCTACTTGGGGCGCCCCATGGCTGTCCCCTACTCCTCCCACCTATATATATATGTGGGGAGGGGCGCCTAGAACACACAACAAAAATTGATTCCCAGCCGTGTGCGGTGCCCCCCTCCACAGTTTACGCCTCTGGCCATATTGTCGCAGTGCTTAGGCGAAACCCTGAGCGGATCACTTCACCATCACCGTCACCACGCTGTTGTGCTGACAAAACTCTCCCTCGAGAGTTCAAGGGACGTCATCGAGCTGAACGTGTGCAGAACTCGGAGGTGCCGTACGTTCGGTACTTGATCGGTCGGAACGAGAAGAAGTTTGACTACATCAACCGCGTTGTCAAACGCTTCCGCTTGCGGTCTGCCAGGGTACGTGGACACACTCACCCCCTCTTGTTGATATGCATCTCCTAGATAGATCTTGTGTGAGCGTAGGGAATTTTTTGAAATTGCATGCTACGTTGCCCAACAGTGGCATCCAAGCCAGGTCTATGCGTAGATGCTATGCACGAGTAGAACACAAAGAGTTGTGGGCAGTGATCGTCATACTGCTTAGCACCAATGTATTACTTTGATTCTGCGGCATTGTTGGATGAAGCGGCCTGGACCAACCTTACATGACCACGTTTTGCATAAAGGTGGATGGCGGGTGTTTGTTTCTCCAACTTTAGTTGAATCGAATTTGACTATGGCTAGTCCTTGTTGAAGGTTAAAACATCACACTTGACGAAAAATCGTTGTGGTTTTGATGTGTAGGTAAGAATGGTTCTTGCTAGAAGCCCCTAGCAGCCCCGTAAAACTTACAACAACAAAGTAGAGGACGTCTAACTTGTTTTTGTAGGGCATGTTGTGATATAGTATGGTCAAGACATGATGTGATATAAGTTATTGTATGAGATGATCATGTTTTGTAAAATTTATCGGCAACTGGCAGGAGCCATATGGTTGTCACTTTATTGTATGAAATGCAATTGCCATGTAATTGCTCTACTGTATCACTATGCGGTAGCGAGAGTTGTAGAAGCAATAGTTGGCGAGATGACAACGACGCTACGATGGAGATCAAGTTGTCAAGCCGGTGACGATGAAGATCATGACGGTGCTTTGGAGATGAAGATCAAAGGCACAAGATGATGATGGCCATATCATGTCACATATTTTGATTGCATGTGATGTTTACCTTTTATGCATCTTATTTTGCTTAGTATGGCGGTAGCATCATAAGATGACCCCTCACTAAAATTTCATGGTATAAGTGTTCTCCCTGAGTATGCACCATTGCGACAGTTCGTCGTGCCGAGACACCACATGATGATCGGGTGTGACAAGCTCTACATTTGCATACAACGGGTGCAAGACAGTTTTGCACGTGTGGAATACTCAGGTTAGACTTGATGAGCCTAGCACGTACAGACATGGCCTCGGAACACTGAGACCGAAAGGTCGAATGTGAATCATATAGTAGATATGATCAACATAGAGATGTTCACCATTGAAAACTACTCCATCTCACGTGATGATCGGACATGGTTTAGTTGATATGGATCACATGATCATTTAGATGACTCGTGGGCTGTCTATCTAAGTGGGAGTTCTTAAGTAATATGATTAATTGAACTTAAATTTCATGAACTTAGTCCTGATAGTTTTCGCATATCTATGTTGTAGATCAATGGCCCGTGCTACCGTTCCCTTGAATTTTAATGCGTTCCTAGAGAAAGCTAAGTTGAAACACGATGGTAGCAACTATACTGACTGGGTCCGTAACTTGAGGATTATCCTCATTGCATCACAGAAGGATTACGTCCTTGATGCACCGCTAGGTGCAAGGCCTGCTGCAGGAGCAACAATTGACGTTATGAACGTCTGGCAAGCTAAATCTGATGACTACTGGATAGTTCAGTGTGCCATGCTTTACGGCTTAGAATCGGGACTTCAAATACGTTTTGAGTGTCATGGAGCATATGAGATGTTCCAGGATATGAAGTTAATATTTCAAGCAAATGCCCGAGTTGAGAGATATGAAGTCTCCAACAAGTTCTATAGCTACAAGATGGAGGAGAACAATTCTCTCAGTGAACACATACTCAGAATGCCTGGGTACCATAACCACTTGACTCAGTTGGGAGTTAATCTTCAGGAAGATAATGTCATTGACAGAGTTATTCAATCACTGCCACCAAGCTATAAAGGCTTCGTGATGAACTATAATATGCAAGGGATGAACACGACGATTTCCGAGCTCTTCGCAATGCTCAAGGCTGCAGAGGTAGAAATCAAGAAGGAGCATCAACTGTTGATGGTTAACAAGACCACTAGTTTCAAGGAAAAGGGCAAAGGAAAGAAGGTGAACTTCAAGAAGAATAGCAAGCAAGTTTCTACTCCCGGGAAGAAGCCCAAGTATGAACCTAAGCCTGAAACTGAGTGCTTCTACTGCAAAGGGACTAGTCACTGGAAGCAGAACTTCCCCAAGTATTTGGCGGATAAGAAGGATGGCAAAGTGAAAGGTATATTTGATATACATGCTATTGATGTGTACCTTACTAATGCTCATACTAGCGCCTGGGTATTTGATACTGGTTCTGTTGCTCATATTTGCAACTCAAAACAGGGGCTACAGATTAAACGAAGATTGGCTAAGGACGAGGTGACGATGCACGTCGGAAATGGTTCCAAGGTCGAAGTGCTCGCCGTCGGCATGCTACCTCTACATCTATCTTCGGGATTAGTTTTAGACCTGAATAATTGTTACTTGGTGCCAGTGTTGAGCATGAACATTATATCTAGATCTTGTTTGATGCGAGACAGTTATTCATTTAAATCAGAGAATAATGGTTGTTCTATTTATATGAGTAATATCTTTTATAGTCATGCACCCTTGAAGAGTAGTCTATTTTTGGTGAATCTCAATCGTGGTGATACACATATTCATAATATTGATGCCAAAAGATGCAAAGTTAATAATGATAGTGCAACATATTTGTGGCAATGCCGTTTAGGTCATATTAGTGTAAAGCGCATGAAGAAACTTCATGCAGATGGGCTTTTGGAATCACTTGATGCTTGGGAAGCATGCCTCATGGGCATGATGACTAAGACACCGTTCTCCGGAACAATGGAGCGAGCCACTGACTTATTGGGAATAATAAATACCAATGTATGCAGTCCGATGAGTGTTGAGGCTCGTGGCGGGTATCACTATTTTCTGACCCTCACAGATGATTTGAGAAGATATGGGTATATCTACTTAATGAAACACAAGTCTGAAACATTTGAAAAGTTCAAAGAATTTCAGAGTGAAGTGGAAAGTCATCGTAACAAGAAAATAAAGTTTCTACGATCTAATCGCGGAGGCGAATAATTGAGTTACGAGTTTGGTCTTCACTGAAAACAATGTGGAATAGTTTCGCAACTCACGCCACCTGGAACACCACATCGTAATGGTGTGTCCGAATGTCGTAACCGTACTTTATTAGATATGGTGTGATCTATGATGTCTTTTACCGATTTACCACTATCATTTTGGGGTTATGCATTAGAGACAACTGCATTCACATTAAATAGTGCACCATCTAAATCCGTTGAGACGACATCGTATGAACCGTGGTTTGGCAAGAAACCTAAGCTGTCGTTTCTTAAAGTCTGGGGTTGTGATGCTTATGTGAAAAAGCTTCAACTGATAAGCTCGAACCCAAATCGGAGAAGTGCGTCTTCATAGGATACTCAAAAGAAACTGTTGGGTACACCTTCTATCACAGATCGGAAGGCAAGATATTTGTTGCTAAGAATAGATCCTTTCTAGAGAAGGAGTTTCTCTCGAAAGAAGTGAGTGGGAGGAAAGTAGAACTTGATGAGGTAATTGTACCTTCTCTTTAATTGGAAAGTATTTCATCACAGAAAAATGTTCCCGTGATGCCTACACCAATTAGTGAGGAAGCTAATGATGATGATCATGAAACTTCAGATCAAGTTACTACCGAACCTCGTAGGTCAACCAGAGTATGTTTCACACCAGAGTGGTATGGTAATCCTGTTCTGGAAGTCATGTTACTACACCATGACGAACCTACGAACTATGAGGAAGCGATGATGAGCCCAAATTTCGTGAAATGGCATGAGGCCATGAAATATGAGATGGGACCCATGTATGAGAACAAAGTATGGACTTTGGTTGATTTGCCCGATGATCAGCAAGCCATAGAGAATAAATGGATCTTCAAGAAGAAGACTGACGCTGATGGTAATGTTACTGTCTACAAAGCTCGACTTGTTGCGAAAGGTTTTCGACAAGTTCAAGGAGTTTACTACGATGAGACCTTCTCACCCATAGCGATGCTTAAGTCTATCCAAATCATGTTAGCAATTGCCGCATTTTATGATTATGAAATTTGGCAAATGGACGTCAAAACAGCATTCCTTAATGGATTTCTTAAAGAAGAGTTGTATATGATGCAACCAGAAGGTTTTGTTGATCCTAAAGGTTCTAACAAAGTGTGCAAGCTCCAGCGATCCATTTATAGACTGGTGCAAGCATCTCTGAGTTGGGATATATGCTTTGATAGTGTGATCAAAGAATCTAGTTTTATACAGACTTATGGAGAAGCATGTATTTACAAGAAAGTCAGTGGGAGCTCTGTAGCATTTCTAATATTATATGTGGATGACATATTGTTGATTGGAAATGATATATAATTTTTGGATAGCATAAAAGGATACATGAATAAGAATTTTTCAATGAAAGACCTCGGTGAAGCTGCTTATATATTGGGCATCAAGATCTATAGAGATAGATCAAGACGCTTAATTGGACTTTCACAAAGCACATACCTTGATAAAGTTTTGAAGAATTTCAAAATGGATCAGTCAAAGAAAGGGTTCTTGCCTATGCTACAAGGTGTGAAGTTGAGTCAGACTTAATGCCCGACCACTTCACAAGATACAGAGAAAATGAAATTCATTCCCTATGCCTCAGCCATAGGTTCTATCATGTATGCAATGCTGTCTACCAGACCTGATGTGTGCCTTGCTATAAGTTTAGTAGGGAGGTACCAAAGTAATCCCGGAGTGGATCACTGGACAACGGTCATGAACATCCTGAAGTACCTGAAAAGGACTAAGGATATGTTTCTCGTTATGGGGGTGACAAAGAGCTCGTCGTAAATGGTTATGTCGATGCTAGCTTTGACACTGATCTGGATGACTCTAGGTCACAAACCGGATACGTATTTATATTGAATGGTGGAGCTGTCAGTTGGTGCAGTTCCAAGCAAAGCGTCATGGCGGGATCTACGTGTGAAGCGGAGTAAATAGCTGCTTCGGAAGTAGAAAATGAACTAGTCTTGATGAAGGAGTTCATATCTGATCTAGGTGTAATACCTAGTGCATCGGGTCCAATGAAAATCTTTTGTGACAATACTGGAGCAATTGTCTTAGCGAAGGAATCTAGATTTCACAAGAGAACCAAACACATCAAGAGACGCTTCAACTCCATCCATCATCAAGTCAAGGAGGAAGACATACAGATTTGCAAAATACATACGGATCTGAATGTCGTAGACCCGTTGACTAAGCCTCTTCCACTAGCAAAACATGATCAACACCAAGACTCCATGGGTGTTAGAATCATTACCATGTAATCTAGATTATTGACTCTAGTGCAAGTGGGAGACTGGAGGAAATATGCCCTAGATGGAATAATAAAGTTGTTATTTATAATTCCTTATATCATGATAAATGTTTATTATTCATGCTATAATTGTATTAACCGGAAATTTGATACATGTGTGAATACATAGACAAAACAAAGTGTCCCTAGTATGCCTCTACTTGACTAGCTCGTTAATCAAAGATGGTTAAGTTTCCTGACCATAGACATGTGCTGTCATTTGATGAACGTGATCACATCATTAGGGGAATGATGTGATGGATAAGACCCACCCGTTAGCTTAGCATAGTGATCGTTAAGTTTTATTGCTATTGCTTTTTTCATGACTTATACATATTCCTTTGACTATGAGATTATGCAACTCCTTAATACCGGAGGAACACCTTGTGTGCTATCAAACGTCACAACATAACTGGGTGATTATAAAGATGATCTACATGTGTCTCCGAAGGTGTTTGTTGGGTTGGCATAGATCGAGATTATGATTTGTCACTCCGAGTATCGGGGAGGTATCTCTGGGCCCTCTCGGTAATGCACATCACGATAAGCCTTGCAAGCAATGTGACTAATTAGTTAGTTGCTTGATGACGCATTACGGAATGAGTAAAGAGACTTTCTAGTAATGAGATTGAACTAGGTATGAAGGTGCCGAGGATCGAATCTCGGGCAAGTAACATAGCGATGACAAAGGGAATGACGTATGTTGTCATTACGGTTTGACCTATAAAGATCTTTGTAGAATATGTAGGAACCAATATGAGCATCCAGGTTCCACTGTTGGTTATTGATCGGAGATGTGTCTCGGTCATGTCTACACAGTTCTCGAACCCATAGGGTCCACACGCTTAACGTTAGATGACAATTTGTATTATGAGTTATGTGCTTTGGTGACCGAAGATTGTTCGGAGTCCCGGATGAGATCACGAACATGATGAGGCGTCTTGAAATGGTCGAGAGGTAAAGACTGATATATTGGACAATAGTATTCGGACACCAGCAGTGTTTTAGGATGTATCGGGTACATATCTGAGTACCAGGGGCGTTATCGGAACCCCCCTAGGGAAAGATATGGGCCATATGGGCCATATAGGGGAGGCAAGGCAGCCCACAAGGAGGTGTCGCCCCCCATGTGGAGTACTAATTGGACAAGGGGAGGGGGCGCGACCCCCCTTTCCATTTCCTCCTCCTACTCCTTTCCCCTTTCCCCTTCCGGTAAAAGGAAGGGGGGGGGGAATTGGACTAGAGGTCCAAGTGGGACTCCTCCCACTTGGCGCGCCCTAGGCTGGCCTCCTCCCCTCTCCGTCCTTTATATACGGGGGCAGGGGGGCACCTCTAAGCACATCAATTGTTTCTTAGCCGTGTGCAGTGCCCCCCTCCACCGTTTACTTCTCGGATCATATTGTTGTAGTGCTTAGGCGAAGCCCTGTGCGGATCACATCACCATCACCGTCACCACACCGCCATGCTGACGAAACTCTCCCTCGACACTGTGCTGGATCAAGAGTTCGAGGGACGTCATTGAGCTGAACATGTGCAGAACTCGGAGGTGCCGTACGTTTGGTGCTTGATCGGTTGGATCGAGAAGACGTTCGACTACATCAACCGCGTAAACTAATGCTTCCGCTTTCGGTCTATGAGGGTACGTGGACACACTCTCCCCCTCTCGTTTCTATGCATCTCCTAGATAGATCTTGCGTGATCGTAGGAATTTTTTTGAAATTGCATGCTACGTTCCCAACAACTTTTTCACTCAAAACAAAGTACACTCCCATTATGAGTTATGTGTTTTGGTGACAGAAGATTGTTCGGAGTCCCAGATGATATCACAGACATGACGAGGAGTCTCGAAATGGTCGAGAGGTAAAAGATTGATATATTGGACGATAGTATTCGGACACCGGAAGTGTTTCGGAATGTATCGGTGGAGTCCGAATTGGACAAGGGGAGGGGCGCGGCCTCCCTTTCCTTCTCCTCCTCCTACTCCTTTCCCCTTTCCCCTTCTAGTAAAAGGTAAGGGGGGGGGCGAATTGGACTAGGGGTCCAAGTGGGACTCCTCCCACTTGGCGCGCCCTAGGCCGGCCTCCTCCCCTCTCCGTCCTTTATATACGGGGGCAGGGGGCACCTCTAAGCACATCGATTGTTTTTTATCCTTGTGCAGTGCCCCCCTCCACCGTTTACTCCTCCGATCATATTGTCGTAGTGCTTAGGCGAAGCCCTGCATGGATCACATCACCATCACCGTCACCACGCCGTCGTGCTAACGAAACTCTCCCTCGACACTTTGCTGGATCAACAGTTCGAGGGACGTCATCGAGCTGAATGTGTGCAGAACTCGGAGGTGCCATACGTTCGGTGCTTGATCGGTTGGATCGAGAAGACGTTCGACTACATCAACCGCGTTAAGCTAACGCTTCCGCTTTCGGTCTACGAGGGTACGTGGACACACTCTCCCCCTCTCGCTCTTATGCATCTCCTAGATAGATCTTGCGTGATCGTAGGAAATTTTTTGAAGTTGCATGCTACGTTCCCCAACAACTTTTTCACTAAAAAAAATCCACTCCCATCATATGTTCCAAGGAAAAACTCCACCTACAAGTGCTGATTTTTTCGAAAGGCTTTCTACTCCAACCATCTAAGTCAATCCATTGAGATCTAATCCTCTCTTGATTTGCACTCTTTCCTATCCAAACCAAAAGCTATATGAGTGTTGAGAAGATTATCTTCTGAGGCACAAGTAAGAGATTCATCACGAAAGAACCTCTATCATGTTACTTTTGAAGGGTGTGTGCCTTATATGTTTGTTAGATGCTTGGAGGTCTTCAAGTTTGTGAAGAAACCAAGAAGTTTGTAAGGGCTCAGAGATCACCTACTTCGTGAAGATCTGCCCTAATGAGGCCATTTCTTCGTGGACATACGGCATGATGAATAGGTTGATTGCTCCTTCGTGGACTCTTCATGGGTGACTGTCCTCGTGGATCGTCCGATAGTGGGATCCCGCAACTGTGATCCTTGTGACCTAGGTCCATTGTGAATCGAAGCCTCCATTAACGCGGATGTAAGATAGTTTCAACTATCCGGAAAACAGGAACAATCTTTCCCTGATCCAACCCATGTTTGTGTGTCTCTAACTCTACCTTGTTTACTTTCACTTGCATGTCTTTACTTTTCTCTGCCTGCGCTCTTGGAAACTTACATGTGTAAGATGATTGATAGATTGTTAGAAAGCCTAAACATGCCAAGGGAACTAAAATTAGGAAAAGGGTCATCTTTTGACTTAGTAGTCTATTCACCCCCCACCCTCCTGACATACATAATCGATCCCACACCTCTTAAGCACAATTATTTTGCATGGCTAATTATTCAAGCGTGAGTACAGACGACGGACCTTCTTGAACACCATGGGTGGAAAAAAATTAAAATATCATTCATATCTCCGTATGTGGTCCATATTAAAATATCCAAAACATCTTATACATGAGAACGAAGGGGGTAGTAGCTACGAGTCAAAGCTACACGCTAAAGACCATGTCATTATCGAAACATCAATTATTTCTCGACTCGAGGAAGTATCATTTATTTGTGAGTAACTTGTGTTCAATTTGAATAAGTTATGCCTAACAAAAACTAGATGACAGATTTAATTAGGTTGTCCCTGCAAAAGTTCATTTCATTAAAGTAGAGTCGAGATTCAAACATGGATTAGCTGTCCCCACCATCCATATAGTGGTGCTCCCTGGGTGACTTCTTAGGCCGTGTACAATATAAGGTGTTTAGGGAAGATGCTTAGAGAAATTAATCAGTTTTTTTAAGCACCGATGAGAGTAGATGGTTTATTAGATACTCCTTGTGTAGAAATAAGCACCTGTGCTTAAAAAAGAGACTCTCATTTATTTAAGTAAGCACCTTTCATCAATGTATATAAGGCCTAAAATCCCATGCGTAACTAACATATAGAGAAACCTAAGGCAAGATGATACTCACGTGCATATTGAACAGGCTGGGTGGCATACTACGTGGACAGAAAAGGAGAGCTGTATAGTACGACTCAAGAACAAACTGGCGCGTATATGTACGTCGAGACCGCTAACTCTGGGGTGTAGTGAGAGTTTATCTCATCTGTGCTTGCGAGGGAAAGATCGAACACACCGATCGTATTGGGAACGAGAGAACTTATACAAGGAGAACAGAGGGCGTGCGCCCACGATGGTGATCGTGGCCAGGCCATGTTCCAGAGGAGGCGATCGTGGGTGCTGAGAGACAAAACTGCACCCTCGTACGCTACTGCTACTCTACTACTCTCTACTGTACAAATACATAGCTCAATACATACATGAGGTTTAACACCCCCGCAGTCGTGACGTCGCGAGGCGCGACTCAAAGATTGGATCAAAAATCGTGGAAGACGTCGCTTGGCAAGCCTTTCGTCATGACATCCGCAAACTGTTGACGAGTTGGGACGTGCAGCACGCGAAAGTGGCCGAGAGCTACATGCTCGCGGATGAAGTGAATGTCCAGCTCCACATGCTTGGTGCGACGATGATGAACAGGATTGCTGGAGAGGTAGACGGCGGAGATGTTGTCGCAGTAGACCAGCGTAGCAGTGGAGACCGCACACCGGAGCTCGCCAAGGAGTTGCCGGAGCCAGACGCACTCCGCCACGACATTGGCCACGCCGCCGTATTCTGCCTCCGCGCTGGAGCGCGAGACAGTAGGTTGGCGCTTCAGGACCAGGACACGAGCGCGTCGCCGAGGAAGACGCAGTAGCCAGACGTCGACCGGCGAGTGTCAGGGCACCCGGCCCAGTCGGCATCGATGTACAACCAAAAATCCTGTGTCGAGGAAGCACGAAGGTGGAGCCCGAGAGAGACAGTGCCACGGACGTACCGCAGGGCGCGCTTGAGCAGGGTGAGGTGACAGTCACGAGGGTCATGCATATGTAGGCAAATCTACTGAACTGCATAGGCGAGCTCGGCGGGGCGGGTCACTGTCAGGTACTGCAGCGCGCCAGCGAGACTGCGATAGGCAGTGGGGTCGGCGACGCGCGGACCGGTGGCGGAGGGAAGCTTGGCCTTGGTGTCGACTAGGGTCGGTGCATGCTTGCAGTTGTCCATGTCAGCGCGCTCGAGGACGTGCTCCTGAGAGAGGAAGAAGCCGTCCGGGGATCGCGTCACACGAGTGCCGAGGAAGTAGTGGAGGTCGCCGAGGTCCTTCATGGAGAATTCGGTGGTGAGCGCGGGGACGATACGACGAAGGAGCGCGTCCGTGGACGCGGTGAGGATGATATCATCCACATACAGCAGCAGGTACGCCGCATCCGTACCACGAGTGAGCGTGAACAGAGAGGTGTCGGAGCGCGATGCGGTGAATCCGAGGGTGGCGAGGAAGCCAGCGAAGCGAAGAAACCACGCGCGTGGAGCCTGCTTCAAGCCATACAAGGACTTGGAAAAGCGACACACGTGAGCGGGTCGAGCGGCATCGACAAAGCCTGCAGGCTGCAGACAGTAGATCTCTTCCTCCAGGGTGCCGTGAAGAAAGGCATTCTTCACATCTAGCTGATGCACAAGCCAATGGCGTGAGGCAGCGAGAGTGAGGACCGTGCGGATGGTGGCCGGCTTCACAACTTGAGAGAAGGTTTCGCCGTAGTCCACTCCGGCGCGCTGGTTGAACCGACGGACCACCCATGGATCTTTGTTGCGCTCGAGGGAGCCATCAGCACGGGTTTTGTGACGATAGATCCACTTGCCGGTGATTACATTAGCATGCGGTGGCCAGGGAACCAACTTCCAAGTGCGGTTGCTGGTGAGATCTGCAAACTCGTCGCGCATGGCGGCGAGCTAGTTGGCATAGCGGAGCACGGCGCGGACAGAGCGAGGGATGGGAGAGATGGCAGTGGAGGAGGCAGTGTTGGCCACGCAAACGAAGTCGTTGGCAAACTTCGTGTTGGGGCGGAAAACACCAGCGCGGGCGCGTGTGATGATCGCATGAGCGGGTGGAGCGGGAGTTGGGGAAGGTGGGGAGGGTGCATGCAGCGGGGAGCCGTTAGATGACGATCCTGCGGGTGCATGCCCCCTGGACGTGCGCGCGGAGCGAGAGTTTGAATGAGGCATGGTGGATGGTGATCCAACGGCAGAGGAGGGGCCGGCGGATGGTTTGAATGCGAGGCTCCACGCGCGTGGTTTGAATGCGAGGCGTCGGATGAGGATCGGACGGTGCTGTTTTAACAGGGAGGGGTCGCGCGAAATGGGTCGACTGGCGACGTGGGGAGTGGGTGTGACGAGGTGGGGGTGGTGAGAAACCGTCGTCGGGCGGGGCATGAGTAGGTGCTGGCACCAGAAGAGGAGGTGGGGCTGCGGGGTGAGAGGGAGACGTGGAGCGGCGTAGGGGAAGGTGAGCTCGTCGAAGCGAACATGGCGGGAGGTGAGTACACACCGAGAAACGGGGTCGTAGCACCTGTACCCGCGGTGATCAGGAGGATACCCGAGGAAGACGCATGGCAGAGAGCGGTGGTCAAGTTTGTGGCAGGCGGTGGAGGTAGTGTTGGGGTAGCATAAGCAGCCGAACACACGCAGAGACGAGTAGTCGGGGGGAACGCCGAGGAGCAGCTCATGCGGCGTGCGTGGTGAGCTAGCAGCGTAGGTTCTGTAGTTGAGGAGGAGAGTGGCTGTGGCAAGGGCTTCGACCCAGAAGCGAGATTGCAGAGAAGCATGAAAGAGGAGTGAGCGGACGCCCTCGTTCAGAGTGCGGAGCACGCGCTCCGCCTTGCCGTTCTGCTGGCTAGTGTACGGGCACGTGAGCCGGAGCACGGTGCCATGCGTGGTGAGCAAAGAGCGGACGACGAGGTTGTCGAACTCGCGCCCGTTGTCAGTCTGCAACGCCAGAATTGGGCGCTCGAACTGAGTCTGGACGTATGCATAGAACGCGGAGAGCACATATATGACCTCGGATTTGCGACGAAGGGGGAACGTCCAAACATAGTGAGTGCAGCTATCAATGATAACAAGATAGTATTCGAACCCGGAAATGCTCACTACAGGAGAGGTCCATACATCCAAATGCAGTAATTGAAATGGGAAATAGCTACGAGTCGTGGAAGCGGTGAACGGCAAGCGCGTGTGCTTGTCGAGGTTACAGGCGGTGCAGGAGTGACTGTTGGATGGCGCACAGGTGAATTGGAAGTCGCGAAGGGCCTGACGAAGGGGCTCCTCGCCGGGGTGTCCGAGGCGGCTGTGCCACAGCTCTGTGGTCACGACGCCGGCGAAGGGGCTGGCGCACGGGACGGCTGGAGCAGGGCGCATGGAGTACAGGTCGCCGGCCGAGTCACACTGAAGGATCACCAGGCGGGTGCGGATATCCTTGACAGAAAACCCAAATGAGTCAAACTGGACAGACACAGGATTGTCACGTGTAAGGCAACGAACAGAGAGAATATTTGTGATGAGAGCATGGTTAATAATATAGCCAGCTGCTGGCTATAAGCCGTTGCCATGTCATTTACAGCCCATCTTATAGCCAACATGTATAATAGTAGATAAAAAGAGTGTACTACTTTTTTATTATGTGGCCCACCTTTCATTCTCACAAAGTGCCTAGGAGCACGTGCTAGAGCTGGCTCTTCACGAAGAGCCCGCTTACCTTCTCTCTCCTCTTCTCTATCCTCCAACTAAGCACAAATATACTAGTTTAATCCTTATAGCCCGCTGACTCAGCTCTATTATACTTGCTCTGATGGAAGGGGAGAGCAACACATTGTGGAGCTCGAGGGAGGTGTTGGAAGCAGTGAGCGAGCCACGGCCGGTGTGTGTGATTGGCATGCGGCCGCCATTGCCCACAATTATGTCGCGAGGGGGGTGAGAAGGATGAAGAGAGTGGAGTGTACCAGGGTTGGAGGTCATGTGGGACAACGCGCCCGAGTCCATGTACCAGTCCGAGGTGCTCAACGGCGGCGGTGGAGACGTGTGCGCGGCCTGGAGCGCCGTCTGGAGCCCGCCCATATCCCATGGCTGCAGCGGAGATGCCGGCGGTGGCGCCGCGCTAGAGCTCACGCCCCGCGAGCCATAGGTGAGGCCACGGAGGAGGGCGGGGTAGGCGCCGAAGCCGTACGACGAGGGCGGAGGGGGCGCCGTGCTGGAGCTCGCGTGGGGCGAGCCGAGGGCGAAGAGAGCCTGCTGCTGCAGGACTTCGGGGCGCGGGCCGAGCACGCCGACGCCGGGTGCGCGCCAAGGCATAGGCCAGGCTTGCACCATGCCGGTCCAAGAGTTGGCGCTTGGGGACTGACCAGGGAGTGGAGCCAGACGAGGAGGGGACGACGCGGGCGGCAGGGCGCCGTTGCCACCGTTTCCACGGCCGCGGAAACGGTTGCGCCCGCGTCCACAGGCGGCGTTGCCGTCGGCGACGGGAGTGGCGGGGGCTGGTTGTGGACGCGCCGCAAGAAGGGCGTGCGCGGACGGCAGACGAGCGGTTTGTTCCGCACGATGTTCTTCCAGCAGGAGGAAGGAGCGGGCCTGCAGAAGAGTCGGCAGGGGCGTGCGCGGTGAGGTGAGGGATGGCGCCGTGGTACTTGCGCCCGAGGCCGCGCAACATGTGGAAGAGTTGTTGTGTCTCGCCGACGGGCTGACCGAGATCGCGGAGCTGGTCGGTGAAGGATTTCAGACGCGCGAAGTACTGCATCACCGTCAGGTCGCCCCAGACGGCGGTGTGGTACTCCGCGTCGATGTACACGGCGCGACAGAGCTGGTTGGCGCGGAAGATCTCCTCAATGGCCGCCCAGAGAACGGCGGCGGTGTCGTCCAGCTGCATGACGGCATCGAGCAGCTCAGGAGAGATCGTGGCGTAGAGCCAGTGCACGACGCAGTGGTCGATCATGGTCCACTCCGGATCGCGCCGGCGAGGAGCGGCCGGGGCAACGAGATGGTCACCGACGCCGAACATGCCCACGATGGTGAAGAAGAAGCGGCGCCACTGGGCGTAGTTGCCGGAGTGCAGATCCAGGGTGACGAGGACGTGATGACGAATGTCAATGGTCTGCAGAACGGGGTAGGGAAACGCTCCCGGCGCGAGCGGTGGCGCCATGGTGACTGGGGGGGGACGGGGGGAGCGCTGCCAGAGCAGTGGGGAGGACACCGGCAGGAGCCGGTGTGTCATCGTCGGAGGAGAGGGAGAAGGCGACGGGATTGGTGTCCATGGCAGCGGAAGAGGGAGGGTGGTTGGGCGCAAAGGGATTCGAGTCCTATGCGTCTGATACCATGCTTGCGAGGGAAAGATCGAACACACCGATCGTATTGAGAATGAGAGCACTTATACAAGGAGAACAGAGGGCGTGCGCCCACGATGGTGATCGTGACCAGGCCATGTTCGAGAGGAGGCGATTGTGGGTGCTGAGAGACAAAAATGCACCCGCGTACTCTACTGCTACTCTACTACTCTCTACTGTACAAATACATAGCTCAATACATACATGAGGTTTAACAATCTGCACAGCCTTGTTGGACCGTTCCGGTGCATCGAATTTAGGGCTCTTTATTTAATTTTGTTTCTTTGACGTTGGCGTATAGCATGGACCATGGAGTACGAACCAACCGCAGAGCCGAGTCGACCTGGCCAAGTTTTTGGCACCAATGGAGCTGGGGAATAGGGGTTAACAGCGAATAGCTAAGTTACTTACTCCTCAATCAACCCATACGCATCTCTTGGCATGACATTTCAGCACTAATAAATTCCTGTATTTTATCTCTAGATCACTTTGCTGAAATAGAAATGTTGCCGACCAAACTAAATATATTAGTATGCCAATATCGTCTAGAATTAGAATATAAACGTAACCAGATGTTGTCACTTTCATGTTGCCTTTCGGGCTCCTCTAGGTGTCACGATTGCGAGAGACCACGAGGTCCATGCGCATTTGTCATGTTTAGCTTGGGCGCTTGTGATTCACCGGCCCCTTTAATTGCACAAACGGCAAAAAGATAACGAGATATGGTTAACCATCAGTCATCACCCTATCTCTAGGTACGTTCACTTTTTCTTGCATGTCCATGGTCACTCATGGCACCACGAACTTTTTTTCTTGTGTGTCCACTTCTCTGTCAACTTCACAGCGTGATTCCTATCACACACAAAAAAAAGCTTCACAGCCTGATTCGTCCATTTATCTGAGAGTAGTAGCAATATAAATAAAAAGGCAAGGGAGGCAGAAAGGAGAGCCACCACGCCGGTGCTAGTTACTGAAAAGGCCCTTGTTCCTTCCAAAGATTATTTCGGTGGTTCACGTATGTGTGGTTTGGTGGACCAAAGCTAGGTTATTCTAGCTTATTAGTGTGCAACTAGCTTAGTGGCTTCGGCTATATGTAGACAAAAAAGAAAAGCTGGAGAGGAGTTAGCCCCCGATTAAGTTTGCAAAATTCTCAAAGGCATATATGGTGTGCTCCTGAATTTCTAAAGGTTTTTCAGAATCTTTTACTTAATTGTGGCAAGTTGCACTTCGATATTTTACCATCAGAAATTCCTCTGAGCTTTTATATTAATTGTATGCATAGGGGCAATTACTCCGCCTGTCAGTAAGCAAATGGCATAGACATTGTGTGTGTAATACATCTTTGGACATTATAAAGAAAATACTACAAAAATATTTTCCATGACCAATCAAATTTTAATGTTTTTACTCCACTTTCTAATCTGAAATGTTTTTATATATCGTTAGTAAAAGATACTCCATTATCTATTTATGAAAAGTTAAGCTGCACGCTTTTGAGAAAGTGATCTATTGACGAACATAGGTAGTACAATTAAGTACCTATCATCATTATTTTTTCATCAGGCATAATTTTTTTAGAGAGACTTGCAAACGTGTTTGCATGGAATTTACGCCATTCGACCAGACATGGCATTTGAAATTAAGCGGTTGCACGTGAATGGTCTTTCACAAAGCAATTTCATCACCTAACATTGGTACCAGTGGATTTTTTCAACAAGCGTCACATCTAAACCTAATGCAATTAGAAGGGGCCATTTTCTATTTTAGTCGAAAGGTGAATATATGGTTAAAAGGAAAGAGACGAAACGTCGTTTGACAATGAAAAGGTTGATGCGGGGAATTTTCGCTCCACCAAAGAAAGCATATCGTTTGCTCCTAGTCCCTACACATAGTGCAGCTCATGCTATAACCACTTGATCGAGCCTTGAGCACTCCACAAATTCAGGTACCACATGACATGGCATAGCTAGCTTCTACACCAGTACACAAAACTTAATTTATTCCTCCCTGAAATCCGATCAACCAAGAGGTGGACAACAACCAGCAAAGATGGCACATATTTGTTCTCCTGTCCATATGTTATGCTCTAACCACTTGGTTCTACTACCGATCACTAGTAGAAAACGGGCCATTTGTCCCGGTTCCAGAGGGCCATTTGTCCCGGTTCTGAAACCGGGTCTAAAGGGTCAGAACTAATCACCTTTAGTCCCGGTTCACTTACAAACGGGGGCAGATGATGCTCCATGTGGCCGCTGCAGGGCGACCAGGCAGAAGGGCCTTTAGTCCCGGTTGGTAACACCAACCGGGACCAAAAGGCATCCACGCATCAGCAGCTCAGGAGCTGTGGTATTTGTTTTTTTAAGGGGGGGGGGGGGGTTAGGGGGTTTTGGAGGGTTAATTTAGGGGTTTCATATATTGTGTTAGCTAGCTAATAGAGAAAAGTGACCTCCCTTATCTTTGTGCTTGGTCGACGCTAGCTACTATACGTATAGAGAGAATTCGACACGCTAGCTAGTAAGCAAATGAAGGAACCATTAAGTACACAAGATCGTCATGAACATATACAAAGAGGAGTGATCGACCTTTCTTTCGTCGAGAGATTGGTCGAACAACAAGTTTTCGTATATCTATCCGACGCTACTAGCTACATATATACAATATAAGATCTCTTACAATCCCTAACATCTCATATCTATATCAATTTCCACATGGTATTCTCCGGCTTTATTGATGACGTGGTCAAGAAAGAATCCCGCCAATTCCTCTTGAATTGCTCGTATGCGATCTTGTGGTAGGAGTTCATTCCGCTTCTTCGAGATCTAAATTGAAGAAGGGGGTCAATACATGTATATGAATGAAACTCAATACAAATGATGGTAATAAATATTTTTTCTTACGCACTTCATATTGTTTTTCAGAGTAGCCCCACTTATTAGAGGCCGTCGCGTTGTAGATGAACTCGCAAACGTAGTATCCATAAAAATCATTTCCGGATTCCCTCCACAAGCACTTTACGAGAAATAGAGGTAAATCAAATTGATAAACAAAAGCATGCTAAGTGGTATTAATGAAATTAGTTAGGATCAATGGGAGATGCGCGGAACTAGGTAGTAGTACTTACTTTTTGAAGGAAATATGCCCTAGAGGCAATAATAAAGTTATTATTTATTTCCTTATATCATGATAAATGTTTATTATTCATGCTAGAATTGTATTAACCGGAAACATAATACATGTGTGAATACATAGACAAACAGAGTGTCACTAGTATGCCTCTACTTGACTAGCTCGTTGATCAAAGATGGTTATGTTTCCTAGCCATAGACATGAGTTGTCATTTGATTAACGGGATCACATCATTAGCAGAATGATGTGATTGACATGACCCATTCCGTTAGCTTAGCACCCGATTGTTTAGTATGTTGCTATTGCTTTCTTCATGACTTATACATGTTCCTATGACTCTGAGATTATGCAAGTCCCGTTTACCTAAGGAACACTTTGTGTGCTACCAAATGTCACAACATAACTGGGTGATTATAAATGTGCTCTACAGGTGTCTCTAAAGGTACATGTTGGGTTGGCGTATTTCGAGATCAGGATTTGTCACTCCAATTGTCGGAGAGGTATCTCTGGGCCCTCTCGGTAATGCACATTACTTAAGCCTTGCAAGCATTGCAACTACTGAGTTAGTTGCGGGATGATGTATTACGGAACAAGTAAAGAGACTTGCTAGTAACGAGATTGAACTAGGTATTGAGATACCGACGATCGAATGTCGGGCAAGTAACCACTACTAGAAAAAGGGCTACTAATGGCGCACCTAATTTGGCCATTAATGGCGCATTAGTGGTGCGCCATTAGTAGCACGCCATTAGTAATTTTTACTAATGGCGCACCACTGGTGCGCCATTAGTATCTGGTATAGTAATGGCGCACCACTGGTGCGCCATTAGTATAGGGCACGGTGCGCCATTAGTATGCCTCCCAGGGGCCATGTATACCCTGCTTTGGCATACTAATGGCGCACGACAACAGGATGCATCATTAGTAACCTCGGCATACTAATGGCGCACTGCTTAATGATGCGCCATTAGTATCCTCTGGCATACTAATGGCGCACTGTGATGTGATGCGCCATTAGTATGAATATTAGGTTTTTTTAATTTTTTAATTTTCTTTTTTTTTGCACAGGTTACAAAATGTATAATTGGACAAAATATACACATCACACATCAACAACAGATTCATCGAATACAATAGAATATTAGTCTCTGAATACAATTCATCATATTAGTCTCCGAATACAATTCATTATATTAGTCTCCGAATTGAAAAGACTGAACAAAGATAGAACATTATATTACAAGTCTCGAGACCGCGAGTAGCGAGTTTGTCTTCACATTACAAGTCGATATCGATCATCTAAACTACCATCACATAGAAGAGAGCTGCGGTCATCACGATGAGCATCATCACGATGAAACTCGTCTTCATCCGGTTCTTCCAACGCTCCCTCCCCTCTCCCGCTAGATAGCGGGCGTATCTAGATTCGGCCTTGGCCCTAGTGGTGTACCCTTTGTAACTGTTACCGCTGAATCGGTGAACCTGTCTCCGACACTCCTCCCAGTCGTCGTAGACTCCGGGAACCTTACCCTTGTACACGACATACGACGGCATCGCTATGCACTAGCAAACCGAAACGTTAGTACCAATTCACAGACAATACATAAGCAATATATAAGTATGCAATAGAACGATCGGAAGAGAAAAGCAAGACATTAATAGCATCGATTACATCTAAGTTGAACGACTCTCGAAACCAAAGAGACATACTACAAGTTCATTAAAGTTTAATTACAACATGAGCCAATCGATGTTTCAGAACTAGACACAGCATCACTGCTTTCGACTCGACTCAAGGGACCGGAGCGTGGATGAAGCCGCCGTCTACCGTGGGAGTCATGAAATTACGGGCGTTGTCAGCCTGCATTTGTAGCATTCCGTCTATCTCACTGTTGGACGGTTGATTTCTGAGGTAGAACTGCCCCGAGGTACGAAGGACATCTTGATGGATGATTTCCGCAAACTCCGACTGGATGCGAAAGAATTCTTGTCTGATGTCTGCGTCCTGGATTGCCGACACGCTCGCGGCCCAATCTTTGAGTTTACTCGGTAGCAGAAGTTGGTGATGGTCCTGTACGATCGCCCGCATGTGATGGATGGCGTAGTAGGCACCCTTCTGACCGCCAGGCGGCTGCTTGACGCAGCAGAACGTTGTATTGTGGGAGAACACGTGCTTGCCGTACTTACGAATAGGCCTGCTGAAGGTGCCTCCAGATATGGCATAGCCGGGGAGAACATCATCAAGAACCTTCTTGACATTTGTGTAGTCTACGTTCGACTGACGGTCCGGGTCGAAATACGTGGCCATGGAATATTTGGGGCTTAGGAGGATGAGCGTGCAATGTGTGTCACTGCAGAAAACACGGAATGTTAAAAGAAAAACGATCGAAATCTAAGAATTCGTATGTTACGGGGCGGTTGAGGGGAGGACTTACTCGGGAAAGTAAGGCACGAGGAAGTTATCCTTATCTGGGTTTGCCAGAATGATGCCTTCGAGGTAAGAACTCGCGACTTGCCGGTCCCTAGCGCTGCCCAAGATCTTGGCACGCATGTAGAAGGGGTCGACTATCACGATGTCCGGGGTCTTGTCACGAATGATCCACATCTCCATACTCAGCGAAAATAGCCGAACGAAGGTGTAGGGCAGCGGATGAAGGTTCAACATAGCGTGGATGTCATCAAACCGCAGGACGATCGTACCCCCGATGGAGTTATCCACAAATCCCTTGCCCTCTGGCACCTTGGCCACGAAAACCGGGTATGCCACATCCTTCTCTCTGAGACGCCGCTTCTCCAAAGAAAGAACACTGTCATGCAGACTCCGCATAGCACTGACTGCAACATCGAGCATATTTCTCGGTAGCATCGGCCTACCCGCCACATGCACCCTCCTCATTAAATCCTCAGGTGAAGGTGGCCCATGCTGAGCACGGATCGTACTCGGTGCCGGCTGGCCCGCACCCTTGTTAGTCTTTCTTTTGCGTGCCTTCTTATTCTCCTGTAATGGGACCGAGTTCCGCTCACAGACCGCCTTCTTGAGTGTGTTGGGTCTGAGAATATTTCGCACCTCGCCTATCTGAGGCTCGGTGAAGTCGGCTGCTGGAGGCGTCTCCTGAGAGTTGAACGGCAGACGACGCCTATTGCAACTTGGCTTCTCCGCGGTACCAGCTAGATCGCGCACGTCTTTTGTTGGGTTGGGTTCTTCAGAAGGAGGCCCCATGAAGTCGCCATCGTACCCATGATCGGCAAAGTACTGATCGACGTTGGCAAATGTATCGTCGTCGTCGTCGTTCTGATCCTGTGCCATATGCATGTTTGGATCCAGTGGCATAGGGATGTCCGGCACCGTTGCAGCGGTCTTGCCATGGGGCCGACTTGGCGCCGGCACGACTGGCGGTGTTATCTTTGGGGTGGTGTCCCCCGCCCCCAAACGAATCTGGCTCTTCGGCCAAAGCAGGGGCCAGCTCAGGCAGGCGCTGAGGGTCATCACGTCATCATCGTCGGCCCCGACGGGTCGAACCGGAGGTAACAACTCGTCGCAGCCTGGCAGCACCCGAACTAGTTGAACCCTAAACAAGTTGGGTGGCATCTGGGTACCGTGGAACAAGGGGTTGCCCGGTTGAACGATTTTTCCCTTGGCGACATCGACCAACTCGTTGTTCACGAAGTGCAGGAGAGTGCACGGAACGTCGGCGGCGCCCTGCGAAAACATGTAGGGCGTCAGGGATGCCCAGTCAAAGGCAAGGAGATGAAGTCCTCGGCCGAGAGAGGCTTAATTAGTTACCATGATGATGGCGTCGAGCTCGGCTAATGTCGAGGCACCGCCAACGGCGGGCGTGCAGTTGACGGAGGGGCCGCTTGCTGCAAGGTGCCGGCCGACGTACACCCGGGTGCATTAAGCTCCCGTGCCGGCGTCGGAGACACCAATGCCGCCTCCGCCGGAGACACCAATGGCCCCGCCATCGCGTTCTGCGAGTTGCTGGCCATGAAGCTAGAAATCGGGGGCGGCCCCTGTTGGCCGCCCGCAATCCACGCACTCAACCCCTGGATCAAGGTAGGCACAATGGCGGTGATCGTCCCTCCGAGTTGTTGTTGCACTTGCTCTTGGACAATCTCTGTAATCCGCGCCACCTGTGCCTTGAGTTCTTGAACCTCGCGCGCCTGGCTTTCCGAGCTGGTCTTTTTCTCCTTTCGCCCACCAGTGTTATAGTATGACCCCCATTTTGTCGACAAGCCTTTGCCGGCCACACGACCAGCTTGCGTCGGCTTACTGAGCTTATCCTTGTTCTTCATTACATTCAACGCCCTATTTAGAGTGGTGTCCCAAGGGTTGCTCTTAGTCGACCCCGCGCTACTGCTTTCAGTCGCCTGCGGAAGGAATGTGAACCATTTACAAATTTGGCTTCATTAATTAGAATGCAACCATATGGAGCTAATTACGCGGGGGTGTATTCCTTACCAGAAGAAGCTCAAGCACCCTGGTCTTCGGATCCGTGGTAAGCTCCTTTGTTTTCGGGTCCTTCTTGTACCGGGCCCTGACATAGTTCCTGGTCTGCTTGTTACCGTATTTATCGAAGAGGGCGGTAGGCCTTGCTCGGCACGGTCCGCCTCCTCCTTGTCCCATATAGGCTCCGCCACTCTGTAACCGCCGGGACCGAGTGTGTGTTCCCCTAAGTTCAGCTCCCGTATTTCTTTCCCCCACCGACTTGATTCAGAGTTTGCGGTGCTCGAGCAATTGATCTTGAAGTCGTTGTAGTCATCTTCGGTGATCGAAGGATTTTTCTCCTTGATCTTCTCATAACTCTCACCTTTCTCGATCATTCTCTTCACATTGCTTTTCCAAGTAGACAGGGCCTTGCTCATCTTCGTGAGGGCAGCATTGTTCACTTTATTCCCTTTGAGGCTTGTGTTTTCAAATTCAGCGGGGAACTTGTATCGTTCGTGCAGCTTTGTGAAGAGGAGGTTGCGCAAATTCCCTCGGTCAGGATGCGTCAGGTTCTCGGTGTTGATCGAGACGGTGCTCCGGTGAATGCACCCGAGCTGAAGCGAGTACCCCTTGACTATTCGTTCGGGCGCCGTTGGATTCCCGTCGGAATCCACTTTAGTAACTTCCTCCTTGAGGGTGCGGAGCACGGTCGGGCGCCGGTCCTACCGTTGCCTCTTCCGGCTGCCATCTGTGCGTGCGCCGCCATCATCAGTGGTGGCATCCTCGGCGGCACCACTAGTGGGGTCATCCTCGGCAGCACCATCAGTGGTCTCAGGATCGGTGGGGAAGGCGGCGTCCTCATACAAGTGAGGTTGTTCCTCCATCTCCTGGGACAGCTCCCAGAATGCCTTGCCGCCCGAACCCCCGGCCTCATCGTTGTTGGCTATGTTTCTGTCTAAATAGAAACAAAGTTTGGTCAAAAAGTTGGTTATTGTCAAGGAACAAGATCATGGTCTCATCATTTAGGATTTGTCGACACCGAGGCATCCTAAAATATAAGCTTTTATCATTGAGGGTTTTTTGACGCCGAGGCACCCTAAAAGCCTAAGCTTTCATCATTTCGGTTTTTATCAACACCGAGGCACCCTAAAAGCCATGCATTAGTCACAAGTATGCCGGGGCACTTGATCCTACTTAATTAACTACTAAGATACCCCGGCCCATGCATTAGTCACAAGTACCCCATATGTCCTATTTTTAGCAAAGTCATGCTAAAATTCACGGAAAATTTCAGCATGACCTTTGCTGAAAATAGGACATATGGAGTACCCGAATTTGCCGGAATGGAAGTTAATCGACATTCCGGCAAACTCAAGGGCCTCTCGGGGTACCTGCAAAATCATTATCCCAGGTGGACAAGGCAATGTGCTACTTGCTTAAATCTCTGTCCAATGCTCTATTTACAAGACAAACAACAGGTGGCAAAGCCCAGTGTTAAAAAAAAGGCCTATGCTGATTCAGTTCTACCATCATGCTCACAAAAATATGGTCAATCATTGGGCCAGACCCATCAATAAACGTAGGCCACCCTGCCCAAGTTACAAATGCGGGTAAGTTAAAATAGATGGAATCAAGCAGTAAAAATAGCAGTATTTATTCTCTAGCAGGGCCTACAACAATTTATATAAAGAAATTCTCTGTCCCGGAAGTCAGATCTGGAGACATATGTTATATCTTTATCTGAAAGTTTATTTCGTAGTGGCTACAGCAAACTGCATACTTTTTCAGGCTTGATTCACATAGTCCAATCAGGATTTAACATATGCAATTTTTCAGTGTCTACTTAGGAGAAATAGGTTTCAAACTTCAACTTGCTTTGTATAAGGAGACTAAAAAACTATCTAAGGAGTTCTTCAAGTTCAAGTTACAGCCTGCATGACATTTTCCTACACAATGCTTGTTGTAAATAATTACTTAAAGTAAACACTTTTTTATCTTAGCTTACTTACAACAGAATGCCTATCTTTCTAGTTTTCCAATTCCTTTTGTTTCATTTTCAACATTGCTCTTTTTGTAATTAACAACACTGTTCAAGAAATCTTTATATGCAATCTACAGAGATACTGCTGGCCATTGACCTGCTGGTATACAAAGTACAGAGCACATGGCTGTTGATCTAGCTGCTAGATCATTATATATGCTGCTAGATCATTATATGAATGCATAGATCACCTGCCATCCAATCAGATTATTTCAAAAAGTGTGTATTATTTAAGCAGATGGTGTTGGTGGCAGTTGATTTAATCAATCTAGTTTGGTTTTAGCACACATGTGGTGAATGGGTCCAGCTGCAATAGTTAGGTCTGAAACCATGACCAAATTGGGCCAGTTGTGCTGCTACCTAACTGAAGATTGGACCATGAAGTAGGGGATACATGTGTGCATGATGATGCAACATTTTCTGATTAAATGCAGTATAAACTGACTTTTAGACTGATTTTCCATCAAAATTGAAAATAGTTACACTAAGTTTCAAAATAGAAAAATACACTTCTCAGTTTTACAAACTGAAAATTACTCTAAAACTGAAACTTTAACTGACTTTTAGACTGAATTTTTACTCCAAGATTTTTTATATTCAGATCACTTTAACTGAATTTTAGATTGAGTTTTAGATTGAATTTTAAACTTTCTTGCAATATAAGCTTGCAGTACACTTTATATTCAGATCAGGAGCCAAGCTCTAAAATTGAATTTTTAACTGAATTTTTACGACTGCATCTATTTCAATTTCAGTTTCAGATAAAGTTTATATTCAGATCAGGAGACTGACTTTTAAACTGACTTTATATTCAGTTTCAGATAAGGACATCAGAGAATCTACAGCAGTGTGGCCAATTCTACAACATCTGTTTCAGAGAATGCACAACAAAGAGGCCAATTTTATTGTGCGGCAATTCTATTGTAGCAGCACAATCAATTCTACTCAAGCAAAGAATCTGTAGTACTCAAGCAAATGTTTAAGCAAGCAACGAATTAGTATGTAAGCACTCTATGCCTGCCAATGTGGCCATCTTCTAGGCTCTATGCGAGTGGGTGGCGAACAGCCACGCGAGGGGCGGCCGGCGCGGTGAGCACGAGCCCGCAGGCACAAACGGCGACTAAACAAGGAGAAAAGCAGGGGAATCGATGGAGACGCTCACCGCGGAGCTGGGGAAGGAGACGGCGAGGCCGAGGGTGGTCGGGGCAGCGCGGATCGAAGCCGAGAAGCAGTGGTCGGTGATGAGGAAGAAGAGGTCGATGCGCTCGATCCTTGATGACCCGGCTCCAATTCGTGGACGTAGGCGATGAAGGTGATGATGGTGTTGCTCCTGGCGCAGCTCCTAGGCACGACGACGGAGGACGGGGCGGTCGATGGCCGCGGTGACGCGCGGCGGCCGCGCTCGGGGTGGAGGGAAGGAGCGGGGCAGCGGCGTCGGGGAGGCGCGGCGGCGTCGAGGCAGCGGCGTCGGGGCAGCGGCGGGGCAGCGGCGTCGGGAGAGGAGAGGGGAAGGAGATCGAGGGTGAGGGCGAGGGAGAGAGAGCCGGGGAGGAAGTATGGCTGGGGGCGGCACAATACTAATGGCGCACCACCCCTAGGTGCGCCATAAGTACATCCATGCTAATGGCGCACCTCACCCTGGTGCGCCATTAGTATTTTTTTTGATTTCTGCTCGAGCCAACCGGTTATCTACCACCTGACCTGATCCACATCAAGTCCCCTCTACTAGCTCGACTGGTCAGCAGCCAGTTCTAACACTAGGAGGTCCTGGGTTCGATTCCTAGGCTCCACAAATTTTTTTATGCATTTAAAATGCTTTTTGATACTTATTTGTGTTTAAATATGTTCAAACTTGTTTAAATCATAACAGTAATATTTTTTTATAAGACAGTAATAATTTTTTAAAAAATATCATCAAACAGTAATGCCGGTGGAGCGGGGGAGGGTGCGGGGGGTGCGGAGGGTTGGCGGCGGCGGTTGAGTAGGGGAGGGGTGCGGGGGGTCGGCGGCGGCGGTTGAGTAGGGGAATCGAGGGTGCGGGGGGTCGGCGGCGGCGGCCGGTGGACCAGGGGGTGCTCGGTGGCGAGGGGGACCGGATCTGGCGAGGTGGGATAGCTATCGAGATGGAGGGGGACCGAGATCGAGTGTCCATGAAATTTAAAAATATTCATGATAGTTCAAAAAGTGCCCATGAAATACAATCGAGAAGTGAAGGCTACGATTTAAATACAATCGATCTTAGCTAGCTATCTGTTCACAATCTTCTTGCCCTTCTTTTTCGCAAATGGATTTCTTCTGTGGAACAGACGTCCTTTAGGTAGGGTGGTCCTGCTTCTTCTTGTGGTGTATGCTGCTACTTCATCATCGTCGTCATGTTCGATCCTCGGGTCGCCGTACTTGTCGAAGTCTTGCTCATTGGCTACTCCATCCATTCCGATGATCTTCCTTTTGCCTCTCCTCACGACAACACGACTGGGCTTTGGCGGGTCCGTAATGAAGAAGCATTGGTCCACTTGGGAAGCCAGTGCCCATGGCTCATTTTTTGCGGTGACGTTTGCGCCCGCGGTCTTGGATTTGGCTTCGGGTATAACCATGGTGGTGAAATACCGGTCTTCTTTTATGACGTTCTTGGCCCATCTGACACGGAACATCGGGACCTTCTCTCCAGCGTAGCTCAACTCCCAGATCTCCTCGATCCTTCCGTAGAATCTGTCCTTGTCATTACCGGTGTAGGATTCCATCGTTACCCCGGAGTTCTGATAACCATCGCTCTACATGTCCTTGGCCTCGGTGTAGAATGTGTAGCCGTTGATATCGTACGCCTCATAGGTCATCAGGTTGTGCTCGGCGCCCTGTGACAAGGCGAATATGAGTTGTTCTTCCGCGGAAGAATCCTCATGTAAAGGGTACGACGGAAGCTTCTGCTTGAACCAACGCGTGAAACATGAGTTGTGCTCTTTGAGTATATCTCCGTCCGTCCTCTTTTGGCCTCGGTCATTGTACGTCTTCTTAATAAAGGTTTTGTGCTCTACCACCCAAGGATCGACCACGTCTATGTGTTGTAGCGCGACTAGGTTTGCTCTTTCAAAGTCGGCGAGTCGACCCTCGAAGTCGACATGCATTTCGCGGCGACCCTCATGGTGACCCCATCCATCAAGCCTGCCGAGGTGCCTGTTGACGGGCAGACCAACGGGGGCGGCGCCCCCCCTTTCCTTCCTCTCCTCCACCTCTTTCCCCCCTCTCTCCTAGTCCAACATGGAAAAGGGGGGGGGAGTCCTACTCCCGGTAGGAGTAGGACTCCTCCTGGCGCGCCCCAAGCCTGGCCGCACCTCTCCCCCTTGCTCCTTCATATACGGGGGCAAGGCACCCCATAGACACAACAATTGATCATTGATCTCTTAGCCGTGCACGGTGCCCCCCTCCACTATAATCCACCTCGATAATACTGTAGCGGTACTTAGGGGAAGCCCTGCGTCGGTAGAACATCAACATCGTCATCACGTCGTCGTGCTGACGAAACTCTTCCTCAACACTCGGCTAGATCGGAGTTCGAGGGACGTCATCGGGGTGAACGTGTGCTGAACTCGGAGGTGCCGTGCATTCGGTACTTGATCGGTCGGATCGTGAAGACGTACGACTACATCAATCGCGTTGTGCTAATGCTTCCGCTTTCGGTCTACGAGGGTACATGGACAACACTCTCCCCTCCCGTTGCTATACATCACCATGATCTTGCGTGTGCGTAGGATTTTTTTTGAAATTACTACGTTCCCCAACAGTGGTATCATAGCCTGGTTTTATGCGTTGATGTTATATGCACGAGTAGAACACAAGTGAGTTGTGGGCGATATAAGTCATACTGCTTACCAGCATGTCATACTTTGGTTCGGCGGTATTGTTGGATGAAGCCGCCCGGACCGACATTACGCGTACGCTTACGTGAGACTGGTTCTACCGATGTTCTTTGCACACAGGTGGCTGGCGGGTGTCAGTTTCTCCAACTTTACTTGAACCGAGTGTGGCTACGCCCGGTCCTTGTGAAGTTTAAAATAGCACCAACTTGACAAACTATCGTTGTGGTTTTTATACATAGGTAAGAACGGTTCTCGCTAAGCCCGTAGCAGCCACGTAAAACTTGCAACCACAAAGTAGAGGACGTCTAACTTGTTTTTGCAGGGCATGTTGTGATGTGATATGGTCAAGACATGATGCTAAATTTTATTGTATGAGATGATCATTTTTTGTAACCGAGTTATCGGCAACTGGCAGGAGCCATATGGTTGTCGCTTTATTGTATGCAATGCAATCGCCCTATAATGCTTTACTTTATCACTAAGCGGTAGCGATAGTCGTAGAAGCATAAGATTGGCGAGACGACAACGATGCTACGATGGAGATCAAGGTGTCGCGCTGGTGACGATGATGATCATGACGGTGCTTCGGAGATAGAGATCACAAGCACAAGATGATGATGGCCATATCATATCACTTATATTGATTGCATGTGATGTTTATCTTTTATGCATCTTATCTTGCTTTGATTGACGGTAGAATTATAAGATGATCTCTCACTAAATTTCAAGATAAAAGTGTTCTCCCTGAGTATGCACCGTTGCCAAAGTTCGTCGTGCCCAGACACCACGTGATGATAGGGTGTGATAATCTCTACGTCCATCTACAACGGGTGCAAGCCATTTTTTGCACACGCAGAATACTCAGGTTAAACTTGACGAGCCTAGCATATGCAGATATGGCCTCGGAACACTGGGACCGAAAGGTCGAACGTGAATCATATAGTAGATATGATCAACATAGTGATGTTCACCATTGAAAACTACTCCATTTCACGTGATGATCGATTATGGTTTAGTTGATTTGGATCACGTGGTCACTTAGAGCATTAGAGGGATTTCTTTCTAAGTGGGAGTTCTTAAGTAATATGATTAATTGAACTTAAATTTATCATGAACTTAGTACCTGATAGTATCTTGCTTGTTTATGTTTGATTGTAGATAGATGGCCCGTGCTGTTGTTCCGTTGAATTTTAATGCGTTCCTTGAGAAAGCAAAGTTCACTACTAGAAAAACAGATACTAATGGCGCACCTATTTTGGCCATTAATGGCGCATCACCGGTGCGCCATTACTAGCACGCCATTAGTAATTTTTACTAATGGCGCACCACTGGTGCGCCATTAGTATAGGCCACGGTGCGCCATTAGTATGCCTCCCAGGGGCCATGTATACCCAGGTGCGTTGGCATACTAATGGCGCACGACAACGAGATGCGCCATTAGTAACTTTCGCATACTAATGGCGCACTGTTTAGTGATGCGCCATTAGTGATGCGCCATTTTGAATCTAGATCTGGATCGTGATTTTTTGCCCATTTTTTGCTCGTTATTTTTGCTCGTTTTTTGGCACGACATTATTTCAAATTTTGTTCCTGTTTTTGGATCTTGTATGTTCTTTTGTCGTGTTCTTTTGTCGGAGAGGAGGGAGGAGGAGCTCGCCGGAGAGAAGGGAGGAGGAGCTCACCGGAGAGGAGGGAGGAGGAGCTCACCGGAGAGGAGGGAGGAGGAGCTCACCGGAGAGGAGGGAGGAGGAGCTCACCGGAGAGAAGGGAGGAGGAGCTCACCGGAGAGGTGGGAGGAGGAGCTCACCGGAGAGGAGGGAGAAGAAACCGTGAGAGGAGGGGAGGGGAGGAGAGGAGGGAGGAGGAGGTCGCCGGAGAGGAGGGAGGAGGAGGTCGCCGGAGAGGAGGAGGAGGTCGCCGGAGAGGTCGCCGGAGAGGAGGAGGAGGAGGTCGCCGGAGAGGAGAGGAGGAGGGTAAGGGAAGATGGAGTGGAGGAGAGGAGGAGATGGAGTGGAGGAGAGGAGAGGAGGAGATGGAGTGGAGGAGAGGTGGAATGGAGGGGAGGAGGTGCGCCCAGCCATATATACGACATACTAATGGCGCACCACGGGCAGGTGCGCCATTAGTAACTTTTTTTTTTATTTTGTTGACTTATTTTGAATTTTGAAGGCGGGAAGATACTAATGGCGCACCATGGGCAGGTGCGCCATTAGTAACTTTTTTTATTTTGTTGACTTATTTTGAATTTTGAAGGCGGGAAGATACTAATGGCGCACCATGGGCAGGTGCGCCATTAGTAACTTTTTTTGTTATTTTGTTGACTTATTTTGAATTTTGAAGGCGGGAAGATACTAATGGCGCACCATGGGCAGGTGCGCCATTAGTAACTTTTTTTTTTATTTTGTTGACTTATTTTGAATTTTGAAGGCGGGAAGATACTAATGGCGCACCGTGGGCAGGTGCGCCATTAGTAACTTTTTTTTATTTTGTTGACTTATTTTGAATTTTGAAGGCGGGAAGATACTAATGGCGCACCGTGGGCAGGTGCGCCATTAGTAAGTTTGAATTTTTTTGAATTTTTTTGCCTCTCGAGATCTTAAAAGCCCCGTATCTTTTTTTCTGTTAGGTTTTTGAGGATTTTGGAAATGTTTAACGGGGTTCCCCCAATTAAATTTGGATGTAACTTTTCGAGTAGATGATTTTTCATATAAAAAACTTTTTCATCCGAGTTAGTATGCAAAAGTTATGCCCATTTTTACAAATTCTCGCGAGATTTTGCAAATGAAGTCGAAATTCATATTTGCAAATTTTCCCAACAACTAGACCACATATCACATGGGAAACTTATTTTCTTTTATTTTTTTGACATTTTCATCATTTTCTTTTATTTTTTTAAAACTGAAAAGGCGATCGACGGGGGGGGGGGGGGGGTGCATTCGGTGGAAGTGGTGGCCAAGTTACTAATGGCGCACCGTGGCATGGTGCGCCATTACGAGTTTGAACTAGTAATGGCGCACCACCCCCACGGTGCGCCATTAGTAGTTTTGGAAAAAAAATCAAAAAAAAGTTTTACAAATTTTTTTTTACTAATGGCGCACCGTGGATGTGGTGCGCCATTACTAGTTCAACTAGTAATGGCGCACCATGCCACGGTGCGCCATTAGTAGTTTTGAAAAAAAAATTTAAAAAAATATTTTTACTAATGGCGCACCGTGGATGTGGTGCGCCATTAGTATTTGGACACTAATGGCGTACCAACACATGGTGCGCCATTAGTATATAGTAATGGCGCACCACATGTCTGGTGCGCCATTAGTGTCAATTCCATCTATAGCCCTTTTCCTAGTAGTGGTTGAAAGATGATGGTAGCAATTACATGGGCTGGGTCTGTAACTTGAGGATTATCCTCATTGCTCCACAGAAGAATTACGTCCTGGAAGCACCGCTGGGTGCCAGGCCTGCTGCTGGAGCAACACCAGATGTTATGAACGTCTAGCAGAGCAAAGCTGATGACTACTCGATAGTTCAGTGTACCATGCTTTATGGCTTAGAGCCGGGTCTTCAACGACGTTTCGAACATCATGGAGCATATGAGATGTTCCAGGAGTTGAAGTTAATATTTCAAGCAAATGCCCGAATTGAGAGATATGAAGTCTCCAGTAAGTTCTATAGCTGCAAGATGGAGGAGAACAGTTCTGTCAGTGAGCATATACTCAAAATGTCTGGGTATAATAATCACTTGATTCAACTGGGTGTTAATTTTCCGGATGATAGCGTCATTGACAGAATTATCCAATCACTGCCACCAAGCTACAAGAGCTTCGTGATGAACTATAATATGCAAGGGAGGGAGAAGACTATTCCCGAGCTCTTCGCGATGCTGAAAGCTGCGGAGGTAGAAATCAAGAAGAAGAATCAAGTGTTGATGGTCAATAAGACCACTAGTTTCAAGAAGAAGGGCAAAGGGAAGAAGAAGGGGAACTTCAAGAAGAACAGCAAGCAAGTTGCTGCTCAGGAGAAGAAACCCAAGTCTGGACCTAAGCCTGAAACTGAGTGATTCTACGGCAAGCAGACTGGTCACTGGAAGCGGAACGGCCCCAAGTATTTGGCGGATAAGAAGGATGGCAAGGCGAACAAAGGTATATGTGATATACATGTTATTGATGTGTACCTTACTAGAGCTCGCAGTAGCACCTGGGTATTTGATACTAGTTCTGTTGCTAATATTTGCAACTTGAAACAGGGACTACGTATTAAGCGAACATTGGCGAAGGACAAGGTGACGATGCGCGTGGGAAATGGTTCCAAAGTCGATGTGATCGCGGTCGGCACGCTACCTCTACATCTACCTTCAGGATTAGTATTCGACCTAAATAATTGTTATTTGGTGTCAGCGTTGAGCATGAACATTATATCTGGATCTTGTTTGATGCGAGACGGTTATTCATTTAGATCAGAGAATAATGGTTGTTCTATTTATATGAGTAATATCTTTTATGGTCATGCACCCTTGAAGAGTGGTCTATTTTTGATGAATCTTGATAGTAGTGATACACATATTCATAATGTTGAAGCCAAAAGATGCAGAGTTGATAATGATGGTGCAACTTATTTGTGGCACTGCCGTTTAGGTCATATCGGTATTAAACGTATGAAGTAACTCCATACTGATGGACTTTTGGAACCACTTGATTATGAATCACTTGGTACTTGCGAACCGTGCCTCATGGGCAAGGTGACTAAAACACCATTCTCCGATACTATGGAGAGAGCAACAGATTTGTTGGAAATCATACATACAGATGTATGTTTTCCGATGAATGTTGAGGCTCGTGGCGGATAACGTTATTTTCTCACCTTCACATATGATTTAGGCAGATATGGGTAAATCTACTTAATGAAGCATAAGTCTGAAACATTTCAAAACTTCAAAGAATTACAGAGTGAAGTTGAAAATCATCGTAACAAGAAAATAAAGTTTCTACGATCTGATCATGGAGGAGAATATTTGAGTTACGAGTTTGGTCTACATTTGAAACAATGCGGAATAGTTTCGCAACTCACGCCACAAGGAACACCACAGAGTAATGGTGTGTCCGAATGTCGTAATCGTACTTTACTTGATATGGTGCGATCTATGATGTCTCTTACAGATTTACCGCTATCGTTTTGGGGTTATGCTTTAGAGACGGCCGCATTCACGCTAAATAGGGCACCATCGAAATCCGTTGAGATGACGCCTTATGAACTATGGTTTGGCAAGAAACCAAAGTTGTCGTTTCTGAAAGTTTGGGGCTGCGAAGCTTATGTGAGAAAGCTTCAACCTGATAAGCTCGAACCCAAATCGGAGAAATGTGTCTTCATAGGATACCCAAAGGAGACTATTGGGTACACCTTCTATCACAAATCCGAAGGCAAGACATTCGTTGGTAAGAATGGATCCTTTCTAGAGAAGGAGTTTCTCTCGAAAGAAGTGAGTGTGAGGAAAGTAGAACTTGATGAGGTAACTGTACCTGCTCCCTTATTGGAAAGTAGTACATCACAGAAACCGGTTTCTCTGACACCTACACCAATTAGTGAGGAAGTTAATGATGATGATCATGGAACTTCAGATCAAGTTGCTACTGAACTTCGTAGATCAACCAGAGTAAGATCCGCACCAGAGTGGTACGGTAATCCTCTTCTGGAAGTCATGTTACTAGACCATGATGAACCTACGAACTATGAAGAAGCAATGGTGAGCCCAGATTCCGCAAAATGGCTAGAAGCCATGAAATCTGAGATGGGATCCATGTATGAGAAAAAAGTATGGACTTTGGTTGACTTGCCCGATGATCGACAAGCAATTGAGAATAAATGGATCTTCAAGAAGAAGACTGACGCTGACGCTAATGTTACTGCCTACAAAGCTCGACTTGTTGCGCAAGGTTTTCGACAAGTTCAAGGGATTGACTAAGATGAGATCATGTTAGCAATTGCTGCATTTTATGATTATGAAATTTGGCAGATGGATGTCAAAACTGCATTCCTGAATGGATTTCTGGAAGAAGAGTTGTATATGATGCAACCGGAAGGTTTTGTCGATCCAAAGGGAGCTAACAAAGTGTGCAAGCTCCAGCGATCCATTTATGGACTGGTGCAAGCCTCTCGGAGTTGGAATAAACGCTTTGATAGTGTGATGAAAGCATTTGGTTTTGTACAGACTTTTGGAGAAGCCTGTATTTACAAGAAAGTGAGTGGGAGCACTGTAGCATTTCTGATATTATATGTGGATGACATATTGCTGATCGGAAATGATATAGAATTTCTGGATAGCATAAAGGGATACTTGAATAAGAGTTTTTCAATGAAAGACCTCGGTGAAGCTGCTTACATATTGGGCATTAAGATCTATAGAGATAGATCAAGACGCTTAATTGGACTTTCACAAAGCACATACCTTGACAAAGTTTTGAAGAAGTTCAAAATGGATCAAGCAAAGAAAGGGTTCTTGCCTGTGTTACAAGGTGTGAAGTTGAGTAAGACTCAATGCCCGACCACTGCAGAAGATAGAGAGAAGATGAAAGATGTTACTTATGCTTCAGCCATAGGCTCTATCATGTATGCAATGGTGTGTACCAGACCTGATGTGTGCCTTCCTATAAGTCTAGCAGGGAGGTACCAAAGTAATCCAGGAGTGGATCACTGGACAACGGTCAAAAACATCCTGAAGTACCTGAAAAGGACTGTTGAGGATATAACCGCTAAGGGTAAGCCGACCAGGAGGGGCCGGTTCACCTTTAGCTATACCGAAGCCCAAGACAACCCGGAGGGTGGCGCTTTATGAACGAAGCTTAGTGGCCCAGTCCATGGGTGTTTTAGGGCCCATGATGGTAAACCGCCATGCTTGTATAAACTTGTATTATGAGAAAGGAAGAGACCAAGGCTGACACTTGTATAAGTCAGCCTAGGACTCTGTAGACCGGCCGGGGTCCTCCTGTGTATATAAAGGGGTGACCCGGCGGCGGTTTGGAGACAACAACAACTCGAGGCTCAGGCTAGCGTATTCGCTCCCTGCACATCGAAACCCAATCAATCCCATCACAACTAGACGTAGGCCTTTACCTTCATTGAAGGGGCCGAACTAGTATAAACTCCCGGGTCCCTTTGTCCGGTTTAACCCCTTCAAGCTAACCCGTTGCGATGGCTCCACGACTAAGTCTTTCCAAGAAGACATCTGACATGTTAATTCCACGAAAGATGGCGCCCACCGTGGGGCTATCGTACGATGGTTTCGAGTTCTTGAAGGGCAGCTTCGAAGGACTCAAAGGGTACGTGGTTGGCCGGATGACCAAGAGTCGTCGCGGCAAGCTCTACATCGACAACGAAGGGTGGGGCCCCGAGACCGGCTGAATCGAGTACGGATACCGGGTCCCCTTTGGAGGAATCCATGTCTTCATCGGCAAGATCGGTGAACCGGCCCCTCCTGAGCTGGACATCTGCACCGACCTCGTCGAAACAGCTCAGCGTGCAAACCCTACTCAGGTTAAACCTACCGTGAAGCGGGTGTTCGTAGGGTGCGTCCATGGGGCCGGATCTGAACCCGTATCTGAAGGTGAGACAGCTATTTACTCTGACAGCGAGTCATCTGCCGGTGAAACTGAGTCCCTATACCAAGTCCATAATGATGGGTTCGAGGGATATTCTACCGGCGGTAGTATTCCGGATCTCCCTGAACCGCCGAGCCGGGTTGCTGTTTACATCGCCGAAACACAGCCCACGTTGCAATCTTCAACAGCAGCTGCGGCAGGATCCCGGGGCGCCGGCCGGTTCAAGTTCTCTCTGATCTGATGGATGCTTGGGCGACCTTGCTAACCGCGGTGGTTACCCCGGAGACGTAGGACCAGCATAATGCGGACGTTGCAAAGCTAAAAGACCAGATAACACAGGACAAGGAAGATCTGGCAGCCGCTGATGCTAGGATGGCCGAGGAACGGGCCGCTTTGGATGCCCAGTCACAATTGATACAGGCACAGAATTACCGGCTGGCGTTGGATCAAAACGCATCTAACGAGGTAATGCGGCGGAAGTATCGATCGCGTATGCCGCCTGTCTTTGAAGGCTTGAATCTCTCAATACACCAGGGGCTGGGACGAGCAATCCAGCAGCCGTAAACCGGACTGAAGCATTCGGGGCGGCGCCGGATCAGCCATGCCTGACAGAACCACCTCGACGGGCGGACAACCCGCCGCCATATGTGCCCGCGCCACCGGATCACTTTCCGAGCCCTTTGGATAATATGATTGTGGCAGCGTCCCGTCTGGCGGCTATTCCGATTGAAGGCGACTCATTGGCGGCGATCGAAACGCGGCGGGCCAGGGATTTTCTTCAAACCGCCGTGTTGCAACAGCAGGCCTATTCTTATATCCGGGATAGAATTCATTCGACCCCCCGTCCAAGCAAAAGCTACAGCAGACACATGGATGAACCGGAAGTATCTAGCAGTGCCAGGCGCCATAATGCGGCCCACGGGGAGATAAATGCTCAAGATGTGGTAGATAATGGCAGGGCACGAAGGGAGGCAGGCCGCCATCAAACCGCCCCACTTCAGCCAATGGCGTCGGTAGACCGAGGCACTGGGGTCGCTTTCAGTTCCTGGGGGTGCCGTGTCTTATTCCGGCCCTCCGTAACATACGATTACCTAAGGATTTTAAGGGTCCGCGGAAGGTACCCGATTACACTGCGGATCAGCCGCCTGAGGCGTGGGTCGAGAGTTACGAGATGGCAATGGAGATGCTGGAGGTGGATGAAGCGGCTTGTGCAAAATATTTCACGATGATGTTAGAGGGGACAGCCCGCACTTGGCTGAAAAACCTACCAGCCAATTCCATCGAGTCATGGGGACAGTTGAAGGCTCAGTTCATAGCCAATTTCAAAGACACCTGCAAACAACCTATGTCCATTGTGGATCTGGATGCCTGCGTTCAAGGGGAGAGCGAGTCAACAACTCACTGGGTGCGCCGGGTTTCGGAGGTTTTGCATTCTGCGAACCGGATCAGCGCTGGCCAAGCGATCTTAACGCTAGAGCGCAATTGCCGGTTTAAGTCACTAAAGATGAAGTTGGGGAGGCTCAAGCGCCATTGCAATGATATCCGAACACTTATGGCAGCCTTGGTAAAATATGCCGATTCTGATAATACCAAGGATCCCGAGTCTGATGAGGAGAAACCGGAGAAGGGAAAGAAGAACGGCGGTGCGAAAGGGCAGCAGCACCATAACCAAGGAGGCCATGGGAATAATGGTAAGCGCAAGGCAGATAATTCAGATTTTGTGGCTAACACGAATATGCAGCGTCGTAAGGGTAAACCGCCCCAGCGCGGTGGCGGGATGAATCTGGAGCGCTTGTTAAACCAGCCCTGTCCGAAGCATGGAACCAAGGAGGCCCCTTCCACACACCTTTGGAAGGATTGTCACATAATGAGGGAGTTCAAAAACTCTGCTCTCTACCGGTATGATCAGGGTTCGCCCGACGGTTCAGGCCCTGGTTTCAATGGGGGCGGCGGTTCAACTCTGGGTTTCAGAATAATCAAGGACATCAGAACAACCATGGCAGTAACCAGCAGAACAACCAGGGGAATTAGCAGTAGTCAGGCTACCAAAGTCATCCCAAGCAGTTGAACAGCGGGCAATATCAAGTGTTCACGACTAGCCTATGCAAGCGAGATCAGAAGCTTCACAAGAGGGCAGTTAATGCTGTTAAACCGGCCGTGCCACGTTATCTACGATGGTCGGAGTAGCCTATTGTGTGGAGCAGAGAGGATCACCCACCCCGGATTGACAATCCGGGTCAGTTAGCCTTGGTCATAGCACCTCATGTGGGGGGTTACAAGTTCACCAAAGTTTTAATGGATGGAGGAAGCAGCATAAACATCCTGTACTACGAGACTTCCCATCGCATGGGGTTGACAGATAAGAATCTTAAACCGTCGAATACAGTTTTTCATGGCATGGTACCAGGCAAATCGGCATACCCTGTTGGGAAGATTGCTTTGGAAGTTGTGTTTGGAGATGAGCATGATTCCAGATCTGAGACATTAACATTTCAGGTGGTGAAGATCCAGAGCCCATATCACGCGCTGTTCGGACGGCCGGCTTATGCGAAATTCATGGCGAGACCCTGTTATGTCTACCTACAGCTCAAAATGTCGGGTCATAAAGGGACGATCACAGTACATGGTAGCCGCAAGATTGCTTTGGATTGCGAGGAAGGTGAAGCGGCCTATGCCGAGTCGGTTTGTGCTACAGAGGAGTTGAAGTTCTATAAAGACAATGTTGATCCAGCAGACATGACCCCTTTGAAGAAGCCCACAACTAAACATGACCCGGCCCTGGCATTCAAACCGGCTAATGAGACTAAACTCGTTGACTTTGTCCCCGGTGATTCGTCAAAATAGTTTAGTATCAGTGCCAATCTGGATCCGAAATAGGAAAGCGCGCTCATCGAGTTCATCCGTGAGAATTGGGACATTTTTGCATGGAAGCCTTCTGACATGCCAGGTGTACCGAGAGGACTCGCTGAGCACAATCTCAATATTGATCCCAAGTTTAAACCGATCAAGCAGTTCCATCGCCGCTCTAACAAAGAGAGACTCAAGGCCATTGGTGAAGAGGTAGCCCGGCTACTGGCAGCAGGGTTTATCGTCGAAGTATTTCATCCCGAGAGGTTGGCTAATCCGGTGCTCGTTTTTAAGAAAAACGGCACTTGGCGTATGTGTGTGGACTACATTGATTTGAACAAGGCATGCCCGGCCGATCCTTTTGCTCTCCCACGTATCGATCAGATCATTGATGCGACGGCGGGTTGTGACCGCCTGAGTTTCCTGGATGCCTATTCAGGTTATCATCAGATTAAAACGGCAGTTAAGGACCAGGAGAAGACAACTTTTATCACCCCTTTTGGAGCCTTTTGCTATATTTCAATGCCTTTTGGGCTCAAGAGTGCCCAAGCAACCTATCAGCGTTGTGTGCAAAATTGTCTTCACAAGCAGATCGGGCGCAATGTTCACGCTTACGTGGATGATATTGTGGTAAAATCCAGGAAGCAGGAAACCTTGATAGATGATCTCAAGGAGACGTTTGATAATCTTCGGGTTTACAAAATGATGCTTAACCCAGAGAAGTGCGTTTTTGGTGTTCCAGCAGGCAAGATTCTGGGCTTTCTGGTATCCAACCGAGGCATCGAGGCCAATCCGGAAAAAATCAAAGCGATCACATCCTTGGCTAAACCGGCGTGCATCAATGACGTTCAGCGTTTGGCAGGCCGGATTGCAGCCCTCAGCCGGTTTATCAGTCGTTTGGGAGAGAAGGCAATTCCCCTGTATCAGATGCTGAAGAAGACAGACAAATTCATCTAGAGTGACGCTGCTAACGCAGCGTTTGAGGATTTGAAGCGACAGCTGGCTGAACCGCCCCTTCTTGCTGCTTCGGTTGATAAGGAGCCCTTGTTGTTGTACGTGGCTGCCAATGCCCGTGCAGTCAGTGTGGTGATCGTGGTTGAACGGAAGGAGGCTGGAAAAGAATATCCGGTTCAACGGCCAGTTTACTATATCAGTGAAGTACTGGTCGAGTCCAAGCAACGATATCCACATTGGCAGAAGCTTGTGTATGGAGTTTTTATGGCAAGTAGGAAGCCCAAGCAATACTTTCAACGCCATCCTATCACCGTGGTTAGCTCTGCTCCCTTGGGCGATATAATCTAGAATAGAGAGGCAACCGGCCGGGTTGCGAAGTGGGCAATTGAGCTTGGTCCCCATGGGTTGAAGTATATGCCCCGAACAGCTGTCAAATCTCAGGCGCTGGTCGATTTCATTAATCATTGGACCGAGTTACAGGCACCAGAGGACAAACCGGACAGCACATACTGGACTATTCACTTCGACGGGTCCAGGCAGTTGGAAGGCTCGGGGGCTGGAGTTGTCCTTACTTCTCCTCGAGGTGATAAGATTTGTTATGTTGTCCGCTTAATGTTTCCTTGTATTAACAATGCAGCAGAGTACGAGGCCTTACTCCACGGCCTCCGTATGGCTAAGGAAATGAACTTAAGCCGGGTTCGGTGCTTTGGAGACTCTGATCTAGTGGCCCAGCAAGTTTTTGGCACTTGGGATTCAAAGGAGCCACTCATGGCGGCTTATAGGCGAGAGGTGGATATGGTAGCAGGCCACTTTAAAGGTTATCAGGTGGAGCACATTGACCGACGCAAGAACGAAGCAGCTGATGCTCTACGCCGGCTGGGATCTCAACGTAAACCGGTACCACCTAACACCTTTCTGGATATCTTGCATAACCCGTCTGTGAAATTGCCTACAGAGGAGGATTTAGCTGTTCCTGATCCGGAGGCCCAATTGGTAGCTGCCTTACATGCTGCTTCGGATTGGACTGTCCCATATTTGGCATATCTAAACCGGGGCGAGTTACCAAATGGCGAGCTTTTTGCCAGACAGATAATCCGGCGGTCTAAGTCTATGGTCGTGCACAATGGTGAGCTACACCATTGCAGCGTTTCAGGCTTGTTCCAACGATGTGTTTCTCCTGAAGAAGGGCAAGAGATTTTGCGTGAAATCCATTAAGGGGATTGTGGTCACCATGCCGGTTCAAAATCCCTCGTGGCTAAAGCATTCCGTCATGGGTTCTACTGGTTAACAGCTCATGCTGATGCAGAGGATCTGGTAAAGCGGTGTGATGCTTGTCAGAAATTTTCACGTCGAGCTCATGTTCCGGCTCAAGAGTTACGCATGATCCCCATTACTTGGCCGTTTGCTACTTGGTGGCTCGATATGGTGGGACCCTTTAAGCGTTCCCAAGACAAGAAGACCCACCTGTTGGTGGCGGTTGACAAATTCACTAAATTGGTTGAAGCGGAGCCCATCAGTAAGTGTGACGCAGCTACGACGGTACAATTCCTTAAAATGATTATTTTCCGTTTTGGCTTTCCACACAGTATCATCACAGATAATGGTACGAACCTTTCTAAAGGAGAGATGGAGGAATTTTGCCAACGAGAGCACATCCGGCTTGATCTCGCATCTGTAGCTCACCCCCAGTCTAATGGTCAAGCGGAGAGGGCGAATCAAGAAATCCTGACGGGTATCAAGCCTCGGCTTATGGTCCCTCTGAAGCAGACCCCGGGTTGTTGGGTGGAAGAATTACCATCAGTATTGTGGAGTATAAACACCACCACAAAACAGTCTACGGGTTATACACCTTTTTTCATGGTTTATGGGGCAGAGGCTGTCCTTCCAAGTGATATTCATCACGACTTGCCCCGAGTTGCGAATTATGTTGAAGCGGACAAGGAGCAAGTACGCCAAGAGGCGCTGGACCTGTTGGATGAGAAACGAGACATGGCTTTGGCTTGGTCGGCGGTTTATCAATAGGACCTGCGGCGTTATCACAGCCGCCGGGTTAAGACAAGAACCTTTCAAGAAGGTGATCTGTTGCTCCGTCTCGTTCAAGACCAGACTGATATGCACAAGCTATCCCCGCCTCAGGAAGGGCCCTTTGTGGTCAGCAAAAATCTGCACAACGGATCATACTACCTCATTGACGTTCGAGAAGACTCACGTAGCTCTGAGGAGGAGACGCGGCGGCCATGGAACATAGCTTTCCTACGGCCTTATTATACTTGAAGCCACTAGCTTTTCTTATGTACATATTTCGACAATGTATATATTATGATCAATAAAATAAACCGACACCCTTGCTAAATCAAGCAGGGTCTCCGTTGTTTTTCTTCCAATATCTATTAACTTGGGGGCTTCAGCTAAGAAAAAGCGGAGTACTACCTGTTAAACCGGCTATCACGCCACCACCTAGCTTGGGAGCTTCACACCCACGGGGCCAAAGAGAGTCTGATTGCTCACAACACAACTCAAACATAGGCACCCATTGAGCACAGCTCACAAAGTTACTTGGGGGCTCTTTGTTTCAAATACCAAAGAGCTTGAAAGGACCCTTGTAGCCAGGTATCGACCCACGGCTTGGAAGCCTGGTGTATTCGCCTAAAACCCCGGGTTAACCTGCCTTCATCAAGTAAGCCACTCCTATCCAGGTAATCCTGGCACGACCCATCGAATGTTTGACAGTTACTCTCTTTGAGACCCTGAACTTGTCAAAGTTAATATGATGATTGGTTAGTTGGAGGCCCATCTTAAAAGTCTTTGCTAAAATGGTTTAACTCAGTGGCCTGGAAGCCCATGAAAAGCCTTGATTTGAGCCTAGCAACCCTTGAAAAGCCTTGTTATTGATTTTTCTTGGTTTTTGCCCATGATTAAGTTTTTATTCTTTCATCATATTTACAATCAACCCGGTGTTTCTTAACCCGGTGTGGCTTACGGATTTTCTGTTCAAGCATTCAAATAAAGGTTACCCGGCATCCTCTAAACTGGTCTGGATGGACACTTTGTCTCCAGCAATCGTCCGGTGTTTATCACAACCCGGTTCGATATCATATACCAAAATGGCAAGGTGGAAGTTGGATTTTCATCCTTCCTAATATCACAATTGGTAAGACTAACAGCAATGTTTCATATCCCAGGTATGATTTATTATTGCTATGTTAGCAACCATGGTTGCTTGCCAAGTTATGCGCGGTATTTTGACCCGTCCAGCGGTAAACCGCCTGGACAGATTTTTTCTTATGCAGATACAGGGATTGCATAATATTGAAAATACATAAGGCAGTACTGAAATTATCATGACAGATCAAGACAAAGTATCCCAGTCCACGATGGCAGACGGATCACAATATTTGTCTAGCCTATTACAAGGCGCTTTCAAGGCCCAAAATATTGTGTTTTTTCCCCTGAACAAAGTCTGCGAAGCATCCATCAGCTTGCAGGATTAAGTTTCGTTGCCATGATGATGCGAAGTTGACAGGTCATTTGGCGCCGGTTCAGCCTCTTCTTCACCTTGTGGTTGGAAATCCGTGCTTGTCCAGTCAATCCGGGTTAAAGCCTGAAAGACAGCTTCTTCACTGATAAGCTTTGACGGATCAACATCAGGGGCATAAGTGTGCTTACAGATTGGCGGAATGAGATTTTGCACTTCTGGCAAGTCATCATTAATCCGTTTGTTATTTGCATCATAACGAGACCGGTGGACAGTCAAGTTAGCATCTTCTGCCAGCTGACTCGCCAGCGGACGCATTTCCCTTGTCACCCTTTTCAAAGCGTCGTCGTCAAAATCCGCCCCGTCCTCTTGTGTGCTTGGAAAGCTTTTTGCAAGGTCAACCGGATCAAGGTCAGCTATCCATGCTTTGGCTCGGGTGAGGGCCAACAAAGCACCTGCCCTGGCAGCAAATGGCTTCACTTCTTCTATCTGGGCTGGTACCATCGAAAGCCTTGCTAGGGTTTCCTTGATCACGATTGGGGCCGTGTTGTCATAAGAGGCTGCACAAATAACCTGTTGGGCACCAGCATAAAGTTGTTCAATCAAAGTATATGCTGCTTTCAATTTCACCCGTGCATCTGAGCCCAGATGAGTGATACGGCTTCCTACAACGGTTTAAGGATTATCAACTGCTGCCTTGCAAAAAGGAATATGGCATGTCTTAGTGGGGGTACTCACCAAAAACTGCAAAGGTCATCGCATTCACTTGGCGCTTCAATCCGGAAAGCTCTTCTTCCACCGGTTTAAGAGCTGATTCGGCATCTTCAGCTCGTTTTCTTAATGCGTCCTTCTCAGTTTCCAACTTGGCATGTTCTGTCTTGAAGCTTTCTTTAAGCTATTCCAGGGAAGTTAAAGCGGCTTTTAGTTCATCCTTGGATTTGGATGATTCCTCTTGCTGAGATTTGATGCTTTCTTGAAGGTCAGCAATTTGAGTGCGTTGACCGTTTATCTCCGCCTGTCAGTCATAGATGAATATTAATATAATATCAAAGTCCCAAGTATACAACTAGTTATACACTCGACACTTGGGGGCTAATGTGGATTGCTTCTTTACTACTGCTGGTTCAAAGTCCCCAGGATCAATACAAGTTTTAATCCGGGCACTTGGGGGCTAATGTATATTCGCTCACAGAACGTCAATAAGGAGCGGTACAGAATGAGAGGGATTACAAGTTCCGGTTTAATTTTACAAAATTAACCCGGCCCTTGGGGGCTACAGGATACAAGATAGAGACGAGAGGGAATACCTCATAGCGTTCTTTCATCAGGTTCACCAAATCAGCTTCAGAGTCTCGGCTTGCGTAAAGCCAGTTCAAGAATCCGGAATGAAGCTCCTGGACAGAAAGATGAGCGCATTTTGATAAATCAATTTCCATTTTGCCTTTGCCTAGAAAAGCAAATTCATCTTTGGCCTGATGCTTTGTCAAGACGACCGGATTGCCCGGGGCGGTATAACCAGTGCCGGTGATGACAACTTCATCATCCTTTTCTGGGATTGAAGTGGTAGGAGGAGTTGGCGGATTGGCTGTGGAGTTCAGAGGATCAACAACTGGACTTGCAGGTCTGGCATGAGGACTGGAGGTGCCCTCGTGAGTGGCCGGGTCAGCTTCTGGCGGATCAGCGTTTACAATTGGTTCTGGCCGGACAAGATCGTCCATGGGATTATCAAAGTTCTTATGGGCATCTTCAGGAATCTCTGCCAGTTCAACTTCGCCAGAAGGGGTACTAGTCTTAGCCTTCTTACTCAGACGAGCTTTGCCGCTAATATCAAAACAAGGATTAGCAGGGTCAATATAAGGATAAGGGAAAAATGAAAGACTGTATGCTTACCCAGGGACGGTTTTCAATGGAGGCAGCTGAGTGGTGGATGAACCGCCCGACGAGTTTGAAGATACCTGATAGTTTGAGTCAGATGAATTGAGAGGGCATCGGAAAAAGCCCTTCAAAGGATAACGTTTTTCAGGAGAACAAGCAACCTCTGGACGGCGTTTCCGGGTTGGTGTCAGAGGTAAACTGGAGGAAGTGACCTGTTGGCCACTGTGCCGAGTCGTGCGACGACCTTCGGTTTGCTGTGTCTTCAAAGAAAGTTTTTGACTCACATAAGCAAGAGGATGAGAGCATTTCACTTTCCGAACTGCACGACGAAGCCTTTGAGCTGGCACAAGTTCTGAGTCAGTAAGATAAATTACCTCAACGTGATCTGCACGGCTGGCCTCTGCATCATCCTGGGAGCAATCATTGTCAATAAGATGTATGAAATAAAAGCCAAGGGAGTCAAGGTCTACCTCTTCAGTTGATTCATGTGCATCTTCTGGCGGTTCAGAAGTCTCGGCGACTTTCTTCTTGCCAGCTCTCTTGATGACCTTGCTCTTAACCCGAGGAGCCTTGGCCGGTTTGTCTTGAAATTTCCTTTTCCAGAAGGAGCTGTCTCCCTGGGAGGTTGTGCAAAGGATTATTACAATAGAGCTAAAAGCGCAGCAGAGTCAGGAAGATACAAAGTTAAAGTGCTTACCGCTGGTAGTTTGTTGGAGGCATAATAAGGAGGCAGACCGACCTGAGTGCACACAGTGAGATTTTCATCAAGTATTTTCTTCACGCTTTCAGTGACCTCATCCTCAGTCATCTCTATTTGGTTAAACCGTTGCAGGTCATATGTCTGGCCAGTATATTCACACATTAACCCGGGGTGGCGGCTTAAGGGCAAAATACACCATGAAAGCCAGAAGCGGACAAGATCAACGCCAGTTAAACCATTGGCCATCAAAGCCCAGAGTCTAACAAGTTGGGATGCATAGGTTTGACGTTCTTTTGCTGTTAGTCGTGGAGGTAAAGGGTGGATATTGCTAAGCCGGTATGGCCGGTAACCTGGCAGAGGATTTTCGTCAGTAGGAGCAGTGTTTTGACAGTAGAACCACGTTTGGTTCCAGTCCTTTGGGTGGCTATGAAGTTTGGCGTGAGGAAATTCAACTTGTTTCCTCTTCTGAATTGAAACGCCGCCAAGTTCAGTGTTGGGGCCGTCAGCAAATTCGGTCCGGCAGTTTAAGTGAAAGAGATCCTGGAGTAAATCAATAGTTGGTTCTTCCTGCAGATAAACTTCGCAGAAAACCTGGAAATCACATATATTGGACACTGAGTTTGGTCCTATATCTTGAGGATGGAGTTGGAAGCTGGCAAGCACATCCCGGAATTTTTTTGATCCGGGGGGACTGAAGCCCCGGCCCAGATGTTGCAAGAACACAATCACCTCTCCCTCTTTGGGTTCAGGACGGCATTCAGGACCAGGAACTCGCCACTCAAGAACATTCTGTGGAGCTAAAGCACCTGTAACGACAAAGTTGTTGATCTGTGTCTCGGTAATCTGGGTTGGGACCCAGTTACAGGCAGCAAATTGTGGTGCCATCACAGTCTGCAGAAGGAAAATGGGAAGTTTACGATTGCTGATCCAAGTGAATTCATCAATATTAAATTGGCATATAATGCTAAACCGGAAATTTAACCAAAGTGTACGTAAGAGGAGCCAAGCATTGCTATTCAAAATTATACGGCGGTTTAAGTAAGGGCTAATGGCATATGAGGAATTATCAACTATCGCGGGGTAAACCGCCCTTCGGTGAAAGGGTTAGATCTGAAGATTCACTAAGTGTTGCAGAAACAAATTTCACAAGATGGTGATATAATTTTGGATATACCGTCGGTCAATGAAGAGATTTTTCTGAGCCCTACAATGGCGTTTAGGGGAACAGAGAAGGTTCAGATAAGAATTTATCCGGGAATAGCAAGATGCTGTGGTACGGTACGGTAAAAACTACAGATCCAACCGCAAAAAGAAACTATCAGGCATAACTAGATTCAGTGAGATGCTAAAGGAAAGGCAGGAAAACGCTGACGAACGCTGATGAACACCGACGAACATCAAAGAGACTTTGAAACCCTAATACAGATCTGATAAGTGAGAAAAGGGAGTATTTACCAGAGTCACGCAGTGGCGGAGGAGTATCGCAGGAGCTCTGGTGCAAACAAGGTGATGCGGTGGCCTGAGATGAGGCAGAGCTTCAAGGTCGACGACGGCGGCGATGCTTGAGTTCTTCGGGTCACAAGGAGGAAGACAAGGCGAAGAGGCAAAGTGGGAAAAATGAAAGGAGCCTTGGTCTTGTTTATGAAGGAAAGGGGATAAAATGGCAGGCGCGAAAATCAAGGGGTCTGAAGCAGCAGAAAAGGATGCAGTTGTCGCCTCGATGTTCGGGAATTAATTAAAGAGAAGGGAATCTTCATAAATCTTGTTATGCAGGGATGACATCACCATAACTTACTGCAGTGACAGAAGATGACGTCACGGCGGTTCACTAAAGTTCACAGGGAAAGGCAATATGGCGGTTTACAAGGGTGGTTATCAATTTTAATAATTTTCCTCAGGATTGAAGATTGACATGAATAGGTCCAAATCAATCTGGGGCCTAATGTTGAGGATATAACCGCTAAGGGTAAGCCGACCAGGAGGGGCCGGTTCACCTTTAGCTATATCGAAGCACAAGACAACCCGGAGGGTGGCGCTTTACGAACGAAGCTTAGTGGCCCAGTCCATGGGCGATTTAGGGCCCATGATGGTAAACCGCCATGCTTGTATAAACTTGTATTATAAGAAACGAAGATACCAAGGCTGGCACTTGTATAAGTCAGCCTAGGACTCTGTAGACCGGCCGGGGTCCTCCTGTGTATATAAAGGGGTGACCCGGCGGCGGTTTGGAGACAACAGCAACTCGAGGCTCAGGCTAGCGTATTCGCTCCCTGCGCATCGAAACCCAATCAATCCCATCACAACTAGACGTACTCCTTTACCTTCATCGAAGGGGCCGAATTAGTATAAACTCCCGTGTCCCTTTGTCCGGTTTAACCCCTTCAAGCTAACCCGTTACGTTGATGCAAACTAAGTCTTTCCAAGAAGACATCTGACGTGTTAATTCCACGACAAGGACTAAGGATATGCTTCTCGTATATGGAGGTGACAAAGAGCTCATCGTAAATGGTTACGTTGATGCAAGCTTTGGCACTGATTCGGACGATTCTAAGTCGCAAACCGGATACGTGTTTACATTAAACGGTGGAGCTGTCAGTTGGTGCAGTTCTAAACAAAGCGTCATGGCGGGATCTACATGTGAAGCGGAGTACATAGCTGCTTCAGAAGCAGCAAATGAATGAGTCTAGATGAAGGAGTTCATATCCGATCTAGGTGTCATACCTAGTGCATCGGGTCCAATGAAAATCTTTTGTGACAATACTGGAGCAATTGCCTTAGCGAAGGAATCCAAATTTCACAAGAGAACCAATCACATCAAGAGACGCTTCAATTCCATCCGGGATCTAGTCCAGGTGGGAGACATAGAAATTTGCAAGATACATACGGATCTGAATGTTGCAAACCTTTTGACTAAGCCTCTTCCACGAGCAAAACATGATCAACACCAAGGCTCCATGGGTGTTAGAATCATTACAGTGTAATCTAGATTATTGACTCTAGTGCAAGTGGGAGACTGAAGGAAATATGCCCTAGAGGCAATAATAAAGTTATTATTTATTTCCTTATATCATGATAAATGTTTATTATTCATGCTAGAATTGTATAAGCCGGAAACATAATACATGTGTGAATACATATACAAATAGAGTGTCACTAGTATGCCTCTACTTGACTAGCTCGTTGATCAAAGATGGTTATGTTTCCTAACCATAGACATGAGTTGTCATTTGATTAACGGGATCACATCATTAGGAGAATGATGTCATTGACATGACCCATTCCGTTAGCTTAGCACCCGATCGTTTAGTATGTTGCTATTGCTTTGTTCATGACTTATACATGTTCCTATGACTATGAGATTATGCAACTCCCGTTTACCTAAGGAACACTTTGTGTTCTACCAAACGTCACAATGTAACTGGGTGATTATAAAGGTGCTCTACAGGTGTCTCCAAAGGTACATGTTGGGTTGGCGTATTTCGAGATTAGGATTTGTCACTCCAATTGTCGGAGAGGTATCTCTGGGCCCTCTCGGTAATGCACATCACTTAAGCCTTGCAAGCATTGCAACTAATGAGTTAGTTGTGGGATGATGTATTACGGAATGAGTAAAGAGACTTGCCGGTAACGAGATTGAACTAGGTATTGAGATACCGACGATCGAATCTCGGGCAAGTAACATACCGATGACAAAGGGAACAACGTATGTTGTTATGCGGTCTGACCGATAAAGATCTTCGTAGAATATGTAGGAGCCAATATGAGCATCCAGGTTCCGCTATTGGTTATTGACCGGAGACATGTCTTGGTCATGTCTACATAGTTCTCGAACCCGTAGGGTCCGCACGCTTAACATTACGATGACAGTTTCATTATGAGTTTATATGTTTTGATGTACCGAAGGTTGTTCGGTGTCCCGGATGTGATCACAGACATGACGAGGAGTCTCGAAATGGTCGAGACATGAAGATTGATATATTGGAAGCCTATGTTTGGACATCGGAAGTGTTCCGGGTGAAATCGGGATTTTACCGGAGTACCGGAAGGTTACCGAAACCCTCCGGGAGGTTATTGGGCCTTAGTGGGCCTTGGTGGAAGAGGGAGGAGGCGGGCAGGGCAAGGGCCGCGCCCCCTCCCCCCTAGTCCGAATAGGACAAGGAGAGGGGGGCGACGCCCCCCTTTTCTTCCTGTCCTCCACCTCTTTCCCCCCCTCTCTCCTAGTCCAACATGGAAAAGGGGGAGTCCTACTCCCGGTAGGAGTAGGACTCCTCCTGGCGCGCCCCAAGCATGGCCGCACCTCTCCCCCTTGCTCCTTTATATACGGGGCAGGGGGCCACCCCATAGACACAACAATTGATCATTGATCTCTTAGCCGTGTGCGGTGCCTCCCTCCACTATAATCCAGCTCGATAATACTGTAGTGGTGCTTAGGCGAAGCCCTACGTCGGTAGAACATCAACATCGTCATCATGCCGTCGTGCTGACGAAACTCTCCCTCAACACTCGGCTGGATCGGAGTTCGAGGGACTTCATCGGGGTGAACGTGTGCTGAACTCGGAGGTGCCGTGCGTTCGGTACTTGATCGGTCGGATCGTGAAGACGTACGACTACATCAACCGCGTTTGTGCTAACGCTTCCGCTTTCGGTCTACGAGGGTATGTGGACAACACTCTCCCCTCTCGTTTCTATACATCACCATGATCTTGCGTGTGCGTAGGAATTTTTTTGAAATGAGTACGTTCGCCAACACTTATGTGTGTACAAATCGCAGCTTGCTCGGCACTGCCGGAGAAATTACGGTGAAATCTTTCCAAACCCTGCCAGACAAAGAAAATAATTACTTGATATCAGGAAATGAACAAAGTTGCCGATATGGTGCGATAATGATCGATTGAACTTACTTCTGGAGCATTTGAGTCATGTCCGCATAGTCCTCGGGATCTTTTCGTCTCGAGTCTAAGACGGTTACTACTCCCAGCTCAAGCTTAATCTCTAGGAGAATAAAGTGGAAGCTACACACGCATGCACTAACCTCGAGTAATACAGGAAACCGAATATGCACAAGACAGTAACACTCACTTGAAGTTGTAAGGAAGGAGTATTTTATCTTTGCTTTGATTTTTGAGCAACGATTGTAGCAAGTTGTCCTCGGTTTCTATGAAATTCTTTTTAACCATCCATTCATATATGATATTTGGGTTAATGAACCCAGTGTCATAGATTTGTCCTTTTCTGCATTCAACTATCTTCAATCTGCATAATATAGTGAGGATAATTATATATACACATGCAATGAAAGAGCTGAGCTATATACATAGACTTAATTATAGAAGTAGTACTTACAGAGAGTAGCAAGTCACGAGTGATATGTCGAGGGCCTTTCGATTGTAGAACTGGAATAACTCATCAAATTCAATAGAGAATAGACCAGTTCCAACGAGATCGTGCTCCTCTTTAATTCTCATCATCAAAACATCCTTCCCAGACTCGCTGCAGGTTTTTATGTACCAATCATGGAATCTTCGCATCATCGTTGTTAGAGGAGGACTTCCATCTTTGACGAGAGGCTTCCCGTACTGGTATCTGAATTCCTCCACCTCCATTGTATCAAACACTACATCATCGCCCAGGTAATCAGCAAGTTTGGTACCGGGCACCATCCCTAGCAGATTAGCAACGATATTGCTAGACACCTTGAGCGGGGGGCACGATTGGTTCCTCTGTTCCCGAGCTGGGGATTTTTTTACCACTTCTTCGTTCTGCTAACCTTTTATCACTGGAAGTAGTTCCCGACCGGCGCGCATCTTCATATGTCTTTTTAAGAGCGTGGACATAGTTGGTATCCGGCGGAGGCGGTGGTGGTCGCTTTAGGGCATCGATAGGGCGCTTCGCTTTCACCGGATCTAGTGTCTCCTTCGGAGGTGGAGGTTTCTTTGCAAAAAAGTCCCTTACTTGGGCTTCACAGATCTCCGTGTTTTCCTCCACAGTCCTCTCATATGATAACTTCTGTAGAGGCTTGAGAGATGGACCGTATCTGTATTGCCTCCCGCCCCTCTGGCTGTACTGCTAGCCACCGGAGCGGCGGCGTCTCTCTTCCGTCGTTGCTTACGAGGCAGATAAGGAGGCGGAGTGCTCTGACGCGCTGGAGGAGCTGGAGCGGCGGCGTCTGTCTTCCACTGTTGCTAATGAGGCAGAGGAGGAGGTGGACTGCTCGGACGAGCCGGAGGAGGTGAAGGAGGAGGTGAAGTTCCGGTCTCACGCGCCGGAGGAGCCGTAGAAGGAGGCGGAGTGCCTTGATCACTCGCCGGAGGAGGAGGAGGAGGAGGCGGAGTGCCCTGACTCGCAGGTGGAGGGGGAGGTGTCCAGTTCGGAAGCTTGATGTACTCCTTCCGCTATAGACATGTAGTCATGAGAGCATAACTCAACTCAGTCTCCCCTTCACATGTAGGGTGGTCAAGCTCGAGGTCCTCAAATCTATCCATTACTTCATCCAGCATCACCACAACATAGCTATGTGGAATCAGACGGCAGTGAAAAGTTCCGTCGGGTTGAGGAGGTGCAATAGAGCCGACAACCTCCTTCAAGGCGTGTTAATAGTGGCGCACCTATAGTGCGCCATTACTATCTGACTTAGTAATGGCGCACCACATAGAAGTGCGCCATTACTAACATTTTTTTTTTCTAATTTTCAATTTTTTTTTTCGTTTTTTTCTTAATCTCGGGTCACTATGGATTAATCTCGGGTCAATATGCTTAATCTCAAGTCAAATCGCACTCCGTGGTCAAACTTTTCGGAAGGTCACCCATCCTCACACACTCTAGCCAAAGCACGCTTAACTTTGCAGTTCTATCCAACCCCAGCACGAGCTCACTTCACAAGCACTTGTTGATATATCTATCATATCAATCCTATTAAACCTTGTTGATGTCTAGGACTTTGTTCATGTTCATGAGTGTGATGAAATTTAGAAAAAATATTTCAAACTTCCCGGTCATATTACGTATCATATTTTGAACATTTTTTCCAAAATAAGTATTCAAAATCAATTTCTTTTTCTGTTACTAGTGGCACACCTAGCAAATGGTGCACCATTACGAAGTTTGATTTTTTTTTCATTTTCCCCCTCTAGATTTTAAAAGCCCCGTATCTTTTATTCTGTTAGGTTTTTGGGGATTCTAAAAATCTTCAATGGGGTTCCCCCAGTTGAATTCGGATGTAACTTTTCGAGTAGATAATTTTTCATATAAAAAACTTTTTAATCTGAGTTCGTATGCAAAAGTTATGTCCATTTTACTAAATTCTAGAGAGATTTTGCAAACAAAGTCGAAATTCATATTTGTAAATTTTCCCAACAACTAGACAACATATAACATGGGAAACTTATTTTCTTTTATTTTTTTTGACATTTCCATCATTTTCTTTTATTTTTTTAAAACTAAAAAGGCGGTCCACAGGGGGCGTGTGTGCATTTAGTAATGGCGCACCTTCACAAAGTGCGCCATGTGTATGACTGGGTCAAACCTTGGTCAAACTTAGTAATGGCGCACTTTGCATATGTGTGCCATTACTATGTCAAACTTAGTAATGGCGCACCTATACTAAGTGCGTCATTACTAACTTTGACCAGGGTTTGACCAAGTCATACACATAGTTATGACACACTTTGTAAACGTGCGCAATTACTATGTCAACTTAGTAATGGCGCACCTATACAAATTGCGCCATTACTATGTCTAGTGGGGGGGGGGGGGTGGAACAAAAAAAATTGCAATCGCGCACTGCTCATGTGGTGCACCATTAGTAAGAGCATAGCAATGGCGCACCTGATTCTGGTGCGCCACTGCTATATAGTAGTGGCGCACCACCATCATGGTGCGCCACTAGTAGAGATATTGGGGATAAGCCTTTTTTAGTAGTGACGTGAGGTTCTACCATTTCGTCATAAGCTGGCAATGTTGAGCCTCCGTGATAGCATCCACAGGGTAGCTAGGAGCCATGAAGTCACGCTGCTGAACGAGCTCCGTGGAAGCCACGCTACTTCTTTGCTGAGATGGAGACGTAGTTTTTGAGGTAGCTCCGGCAGCTCGCTGGCTCTCAACTTGTTCCTCTAGCTTTTGTACTCTTGCATTGAGCTTCTGCATTTCGCTCAGCTCCAGTTTCCTCTTCCTCTCCTGGGGTTTTTAACCGCCTGCGCCGGGAAACCCAACCTTCCACACAACGGAGCTTGGCGTGCCTCGTGTTAGTCCAGGGTGCTCAGGATTCCCGAGGGCCTCGGTTATCTCGTCATTCTCTCTCTTGGGAATGAACGTCCCTTGCTACACTGCGGCGACACACTTCTGAAGCTTCTTGACGGGTATTGCAAGTTGTTCATCCGTACAAACACACTTCCGTATTTCAGGGTCCAAAGTTCCCCCAACCCCAAAGAACCAAGTCCTTGAACGGTCTGGCTAGTTCAATGTCTCTAGTTCGACCCCTTTAGCAAGCAGGTCATTCTCAGCTTTCTCCTATAACGGCCGAGCTTTGAGGTAGCCACCTGATCCCGTGCGATGGTGAAACTTCTTCTTTGCAGCATTGTTCTCGTTTGTCTCTGACATCTTCTTACTCTTGTCTCATGGCTTGTAGGCCACAAATGCAGGCCAGTGATCTCTTATCTTCTCAAATCGGCCGGTGAATTCTGTAGTCTTCCCTTTGTCGACAAACGTTGATTTCAACTCATTCTTCCACCTCCTAAATAGATCTGCCATCTTCTTAAGAGCACACTCCTTGACCAATGGCTCTATAACTGGCTTATTCAGATCCTCCTCTGGCGGTACGGTGAATTTTTCCTTCAGCGAGGTCCAAATATCATCTTTCTGTTTATCGGTGACATAAGGAACTTGAGGATTTTCATTCTTAGGCTTATTCCATAGCTGGATGCTGATCGGGATGATGTCCCTAACAATAGCCCCGCACTGAGCAGAAAATGCTTCCTTGGTCCGCCTGGGTTCATTCGGTTGACCATCGTCCGAGATTGCTGTGATCGTGAACCTTTCATCCCGGCGCAACCTTTTCTTCGGACCTCGTCTCGTTACCGAAGTTTGGCTCGATCCGAAGGGCTATAAAAGAAGAAAGAAGAGTTAATATATTTACATACCAAAAAAATTAATGCATCAATTAGCTAGTTAGCATAGGCTTAATTAATATATATACCTCACCGAACTTTGCAACAGCTCCCTCCTCCGTTCGGTCACCGAAGCCGTCATCACTGTCTCCTTCTTCCACCGGCATTCAGTCACCGGAGCCATCATGATCCTGTCTTTCCTCCTCCATTGTTCGATCACCAGAGCCTTCATCCTCTCCTTCTAGACCATCGGTGTCGTTAAGAAACGACAAGACATCACGTCCGTCGCGGATTATGTCCCCCAACAACTCTTCTTGTTCTAAGTCTCTTTGATCCATAATTTCTGCAAATATTACAACATGGCAATTAATATACAAACATGAGAGATGGATATATCACTGGTACAACGACGTGCTATACAAACGGTTTTTAACCCCTTTCCATGAAGGCGTTTGGAACCGTCGCCAAGTGAGTGTGGGCGATAGGGGGGTCATTCCCACACGACCCAGAAACCGTCGGGGATAGGCCCTCCTGGCTCACTGGCCGGGGCAAAATGAGCTCATGTGCGATCTGGTGGGGCATCGAAACCCAGTTGTTTTCGTTCATATGTACATCCCACATGGTGAATCCCAGAAAATCATTTCCGGTCATATGTATATCACACAAAGTTCTTTGTGTGGAAACGTTTGTGCAAGGTGGCCTAACACAAACAGTTCGCTGCCGAAAGCCGTGTGTGATTGTTGTTGATCGAACATGCCTACTTTCTAGAAGCCGTGTGGGTTGTTTGAGTTCATCGCCCACGGTGCTGTCTGAGTAACCGTCTGCAATAGAAAACCCCAAAAAGCAGGATAATTAGCCTATTATTGATAATCCATGTACTAATCAAATTGATATTTCTTACAAAACACACCAGATATTTCATATCTGTACACTACTTGGGATAAGCCTAGCAGCAACGCGGGTTTTAGACCTATTAGTAGCGCGGGGTTATTCGCTACTGATAAGGCGCTACAACTAGCGTATAACAGTAGCGTGCCTCCTCCCATGCTACTGCTAAATCGACTTAGTAGTAGCGAATTCCCAGAGGAGCGCTACTGGTAATTAGTAGTAGCACTTCTCCCTGACCGCGCTGCTACTATTATTTCATATTTTATTTCTTTTTCATTTCATGTTGTATTCGTACACCTTTACACGAGTTTCCATACAACAGGAATTTAGAAATTGTTTTTACATCATAATGAGTTATTACATCACGGGGTGAAAGGGCCGTGGGGACTAGTTTCAAGTGGATGGACATCCACTTGAAACTAATCCGCGGTTCTTTCACCCAATGATATAATAAATATCATCATCATCATCATCATCTTATCATTAACAACTTACCATCATAATACATCATTGTAATATAACACCTCCTCAAGATCATCATTTTCATCAATGAGACAACACATAGCAAATTGGTCACTAGTCGTAATCACAAGTACTACTCACATCATCAACTCTAACACATTGTATCACATAATAAATATATTGTACCTCATAGTACCTACTACATTTTCTTAGGACCTACTATATTCTCTAAGGTAAAATAGCAAAAAACAAGATAGCCCCTGACTCTCCATTATGGAGAATGGAGATTATTCTTGCCTTTCGCTTAATGTTACTTCCAAGAACCTCCTTGCGAATGTCCAAACATTTTTTCCATTCTTTGATTAGCATGTGTTCACCGCTTTTAGAAATCCGATATGCACAGGTGAGCTCCTTAGATTCACCTGGCTGTATGTTCATAACTGCAAGGCGACCATTCTGATACATCAGATGAGGCACACAATCCATCGGGATTTCTTGTTGAAAAACATAGTAATAACTTCATAGTTAGCAATGATGTACTAGTTTTAGAAGTATGCAAAAGATGCACGGATGTCGTAATAGTAAAAAATCTTACCAGGGTATCTCCATAGAAGTTACCGTGGTTCAACACGTGCACTAGTGGCACGTATTCACCATAATTTGGAGGAGTTCGATAATAGATATTGTAATTCTCAAGAAAAGTACAATAAGCAATCAGATGACTTTTCTCCTTATAAGTTAATTCGGAGCCATCAGTGTAGTAGGTTTTGTCTATCATCTTCTGCACATTCTTTGATGATTCAAAATAAGCTGTCAATGGAAATAAGCTGTCAACTATTTTGAAATAAACAATATAAATTAGTTAATAACTATGTTTGAGAAACTCACATTGCGGTAGAATTGGAAGAGTATCAACAGGGACCCAAATGTCCATATTGTCTTGCTCGATGTCAGGATTACCAAGATCCATGGTGACAATCATACCTTCATAAAAACCATACATTTTGCAAAGTGCTTCTCAATTTTGGCAACCAAAATGGGTTACACTCTGAGAATTGTACAAATTTACTTCAAAATCGATATCATGATGGGTCCTTAGGTGTATTTTCTTTGTTTCATAATTTTCATGGTCTTCAAAACCCATCCTCTCCAAGACATAGCGTCTTGCATGGCATGGGATAAGCTAGTCGAATTGTAAAAGATGAAAATTAGACGTTGAAATAGTTGAAGTCATGCTTAATTACGAAAAAAACACTTGTCGTTGTTGCGTACCATTTCAACATCGAAGGTCTCCTCGTGCTTAATGCTAAAGCGCCGATCTTCATCCAACTCAACGAACCTGTCGCACATACCTCGATCATCATGGCACCAACTACACTCCCCCGGGAGACTGTCGTTGTCCGAGTATGACATTTCCTACGTTCATAATTCAAAGATTAAACTTGTACATATTCTAGCACAAGTCATGCCAGAATTCACGGAAAAATCTGGCATGACCTTTGCTAAAAAAGGACATATCGAGCGCGTGAAATTTGTCGAAACGGAAATTAATCAACACTCCGGCAAAACATAGGCCACTCGGAGGTGTAACCAAAACATGAAATAATTGCTTAAACTAAAAAATAACAACAAATATGACATGTTCAACTAGTTCTATTAATTCAACTAGTTCTTACTAAATATAAACTTAGTATAAAAAGAAAAAAACTAGTTCTTTCTAAAAATAAAGTAGTTCAACTAGTTATTAATTTACTTACTATACTAGTTCAACTAAAACTTAACTAGTTCAACTAAAACTAAACTAGTTCTATTAATTCAACTCGTTCTTACTAAATATAAACTTACTATAAATAGAAAGAAACTAGTACATCTACTACTACTAATTAACATCTAACTACTACATCTACTACTAATTAACATCTACTACTGCTAATTATACAACTAGTTTACCATCACTACTAGTAATTAATATCCACTACTTCTAAAAATCATTATCTATGAACCCTAAATTAACATCTACTACTACTTAAATCATCTACTAACTAAGCAAAGAGAGAGGGGGTGGGGGAGGGGTGGGGGCTTACAGAGGGAGAGACGGTGGCGGGGAGGTGCTCGGCGACAGAGGGGCGGCGAGGGCCGGCTCGGGATCGGGAGGCGGCGGTCCTGGGAGGCGGGCTCGGTCGAGGGCGGCGGCGGTGAGGTCGAGGCGGCGACAATGTGGTCGAGAGTGGCGGCGGGCGGCAGCGTTGAGGTTGAGGGCGGGCGGCGGCGGCGACGGTGAGGGCAGGCGCGCTCGGGCTCGGGCGGCGGCGACAGGATCGAGTAGGGGAACAGGCCGTGGGGTAGACTTAACGAAATTTTGAGCCGGGGGGTGGTTAACTCGAACTAGCAGTAGCGCTCATATGGAAAACGCGCTATAGCTAACTTATCTACAGCGCGTCGTAGTGAAAACCACTACTGCTAATGGAAGCAGTTATTTCTTTTGTTTATCCCAATATCACTAACGCTTTGTCCTGAAAAAACGCTATAAGTTTAAGCAATGTAAAGACATCAAAAATATACATTGGTCATCATTGATCTTTTTGTGTATAATCTAAATAGTAAACATGAATCCTCACTGTACCTGTATAGGTACAGGCGAGGATTCATATTGCAACAACAAATCATACACATATAGTTCAATGAAGACCAAGTACTCGAGATAGGTTGAGAAGTAACATATTTAAGGTGGTAAACACCTTGTTCGCTTAGCAGTATGGGACTAAACCTAATTAGTTGTGGTGATACTTAGCAGTAGCGAGTTTTGAAGAAAACTGCTGCTACTAAGTTCTTTAGCAGTAGCGCGTCCATGGGAAGGGCGCTACTACTATATCTAGTCTGGAGGCAACACCGTGGCAATTATAGTAGTAGCGCTCTTTTCACCTAGAGCGCTACTGCTACTTAGTAATTAGTAGCGCTCTTTTCTGAAGCTCGCTACTGCTAATTAGCAGTAGCGCCTGTTTTTAGACCGCGCTGCTGCCAAGATTCTGTGTATAAGGTTTTCCCTAGTAGTGGTATAAAAGCAACCATGATTTCATAATCGAATTACACCAGATAGCTTTGGCACTCAGTTATGCCATTACACAACAGCACCAAGTTTCACATGCAACATCAAAAACCTTTGGAAAGTAGCATCATACACGGTAAATAAACATATGAATCTCATCTGCGAAACTGTAGAAGCGGAAGGCAAATATTGAGCCTTCAGTGATGTTGAATGTCCATGCAACTTTAGGCTAGTGGCTATGGATAATTTCCCGCCCAACCTTCGTCCTCTTCAGCAAGACTTCAATATTGTACCGTGGGTGTTGAATGAATACCTTCCTCGCCTCTTGACAATGCAGGTGGTTTGAGAGGTAATCATCATTGAACTGCTTTGAAAAGTACCGAAAACAAATATATGCATAAATTGCTGTTATAAATTTTGAAATGGCGCAAGGGGTAAAAACAAGGTAAAAGAGTTAGTACCATCCTATAGTTGATTGATGTCTTCTTCATTGTGCACACAAAGATCTTGCTGTTATTCGTCGCAAGTTTCTTCATCCTAACAATCTTTCGGAGTTGCTTGACTTGATTGATATTCATGGACATCTCATTTCCCCATATGCAAAATGGGTCAATAGTGGGTCTAAGCCTCTGACAGCAGGACCTACATGTGCAAGACCAAATTGTAAGAAACCTAAATATTAGAATGATTCCTGCAACTGCATAATAATGTGCTATTAGCCAAAGGACCATGCTTGAACAAACCTCGATGGTAAACTGCAGTGTCTCCCATTGTTTCCCTGCAACACACATAAGGAAGATCTTGATCATGTTAACTGAGAGTTGCCATACTATCAGTATAATATGTATTGAGTACAGCCAAATTCGATTGGTGTCACATGCATTACAATACAAAATTGTATCCACAACAAATGAAAATCAAATTGCAGAACTGAACCAAATAGTTAAATGGACAGCAGACCAAATGAACCAAAATAGTTAACTGAGCACGACATTGCAGAATATAAACATGTACTAGAAGATAAGACAGTTGACAAAACAACGAATGCTTCAGAACAATACTACGAAATGTAGCAATTGTTGGACCAAAGTGTTAACTGAACATTACATTTCGGAGGACCAAATTGTTAACTGAACATCAGATTGCATGTTAGTATTACAGAGGACAAATCACTAGAAGGCACTGGTCGTGGCCTCGAGAAGACAACATGAACTATATTTTTAAGTAGACAACCACGTGGCGCTGTCGACGGTGGCCTCAAAGATGAGGTGCTCCTCCAAGATCTGGCGGTCGGAGTGCATGGCGGCCATAGCGACCTTGTGCGCGTGTGCGGCCGCATGCTACTGAGCTCCATGTTATACTGTGTGCAAAATGGTTGTGGGCGGCGCTAAATTGGAGGAGGGGGATAGTGATTTCGGTGGAAGTGTAGCGCCGTCGGTCGTGGCATGTGGGACGGGAAAGGTGGAGGATGGTGTGGGTAGGGTGTGGATTACCTGACCATATCGACGAGGCTGCGCAGCAAGAAGAAGGGTCGGCGGCGAGGAGGCCGTGCAGCAAGAAGAATGGTCGCCGACGAGGACGCGGCGCTACAAGAAGAAGGATCGCCGGCGAGGAGGCCGCGCTGCAAGAAGAAGGGTAGCCGGCGAGGAGGCGGCGCTACAAGAAGAAGGGTCACCGGCGAGGAGGCTGAGCTGCCAGTAAGCAGCAGTGAAGGTTTGAACTCGGAAAGCAAGGAGGAACAGTGGAAATGTGGATTTTGGTGGGAGGGAGGGGGCGGGGAGATAGATATTTCCGCGGTGGCAAATTTTTTTTGCTCAGTGCCGCGAGAAATTGACAAGCAAGTGTGATTCAAGCGGGGGTGGTGGACTGTAGACGACGAAGCTTCCAGCATAAGCCAGACAACATGGTGCGCCAAGATATTTTATATCACATCCCACACGATTCTTTCCAGTAAACTGTTTGCGATATACCTGATTTTTTCATTATGTTTTGAAACAAAAAATAGTGTTACGGAGGGAAAGGATGGTGTTTGAATTGCTAGAACATTTACGTACAGTGAACATGCGACAAGTACATGAGTGTCGTGTTTAAATTTGGAATTATTCCGGGTTCGTTTTGCATTTTTATGCATTAATTGAGTTTTTGGGCATTTAATGTGCATAATTCAAATTTGAACTACAGGCACATGCTCCAGTGCACCAAAGTTTGTTGAAAAATCACATGTGGGTCCTTGGGTGAATTTATAGGTCCCATGTCGGAAAGGGAATTAAATTCAAACATCTGGGCATCGTGACTCGGCCGAAAAGATTGAGAAACTTGGTTTTTTTAATTCCTATAAATCCAAAACATGCCTGAAAATCATAAAACTTTGCATGGTGTCATGACATGGCTCCAACGTGGTGCGGTAATTTTTTTTGCCGAATTGGGACAAGCGTTGGTGTAAGCTTCTTGCAAACCGGAGCTTCCCTCAAGAAGGCTCGTGGTTCCGAAAGGGAACATGTGACCTCCGTGTGCGAAATGACATACGTACGCTGTCTTCTCCCGCCTTAATTTTTTTACACAGGCATATTAGACCAACTAGAAATATCGTGCTAAAATTTGGAATTATTCCGAGTTCGTTTGGCTTTTTTATACATTAATTGAATTTCTGGGCATTTAATGTGCATAATTCAAATTTGAACTACAAGCACATGCTCCATTGCACCAAAGTTGGTTGGAAAATCACATATGTGTCCTTGGGTGAATTTCTAGGTCCCATGCAAGAAATGGGAATGAAATTCAAACATCTGGGCGTCGTGGCTCGGCCGTAAAGATTGAGAAACCTGGTTTTTTAATTCTTGTAAATCCAAAACACGCCTGAAAATCATGAAACTTGGAATGGTGTCATGACATGGCACGAACATGCTGCAGAATTTTTTTTGGCTGAATTGGGACAAGCTTTGGTATAAGCCTATTGCAAACCAGAGCTTCTCTCAAGAAGTCTCGTGGTTCCGAGAGGGAACGTGTCACGTCCGTGTGCGAAACAACATATGTACACTGCCTTCTCCCGCCTTAATTTTTTTACACAGGCAGATTAGACCAAATAGAAGTATCGTGCAAAATTTTGCAATTATTTCAGGTTCGATTGGCATTTTTTATACATTAATTGAGTTTCTAGGCATTTTATGTGCATAATTCAAATTTGAACTACAAGCACATGCTCCAGTGCACCAAAGTTGTTTGAAAAATCACATGTGTGTACTTGTGTGAATTTATAGGTCCCATGCAAGAAATGGGAATGACATTCAAACATATGGGCATGGTGGCTCGCCCGTAAAGATTGAGAAACTTGGTTTTTTAATTCCTGTAAATCCAAAACAGACCTGAAAATCATAAAACTTGTCATGGTGTCATGATGTGGAACCAACATATTGCGGTAATTTTTTTGGCCGAATTGGGAGAAGATTTGGTGTAAGATTCTTGCAAAACGGAGCTTCCATCAAGAAGGCTCATGGTTCCGAGAGGGAAGTGTCACCTCCGTGTGCGAAACGACATACGTACACTGCCTTCTCCCGCCTTAATTTTTTTACACAGGCAGATTAGACCAAATAGAAGTATCGTGATAAATTTTGGAATTATTCTAAATTTGTTTGGCCTTTTTTATACATTAATTGAGTTTCTGGGCATTTAACGTGCACAATTCAAATTTGAACTACAAGCACATGCTCCAGCGCACCAAAGTTGGTTGAAAAATCACATGTCCTTGGGTGAATTTCTAGGTCCCATGCAAGAAATGGTATGAAATTCAAACATCTGGGCGTCGTGGCTCGGCCGTAAAGATTGAGAAACTTGGTTTTTTAATTGCTGTAAATCTAAAACACGCCTGAAAATCATGAAACTTGGCATGGTGTCATGACATGGCACCACCATGCGGTCGTAATTTTTCTGTCCGATTTGCGAAGGCGCACACATTAACAATCAACAAAGTCATTTTGGAACAAGTGCTGTCACGTTACAAATCGGAAACACAATTATTTTTCAAACCGTGGGTATTCTACATACTAATTACGTGCTGCCAGGCGTTCCCTTTTTTATTGGCTAGGAGGTGCCGTGCGGGGTAGCTATTTGAGTACGGGAGGTGTGCGATCAGACCCCTGCGCGTGCTCATCGAGAGGAGAGCCCTTTGACCTCTACCCGCCGCGCACCTCCCTCCCAAGGACTCCATTAATGGCGCCCAAGCCCCTATTCTACGGCGTGGCTATATGTCTCACTGGACTGAGATTTAAGGGAGAAAAATGACAATCTGAATAGAAAGTTTTGCATGGATCTTGATGTGAGATCCGACGGACCTATATAGCACCGACTATGACTTATAGCAAGCATGATGATTATTAAGGACGATGACAGTGGATAATAATTGTCTCACATATTTAGGAACATAATTAAAAAAGCCACATGCGGCAACGCTCGAAATACACAAGGGCAAAAAAAGAAGGAAGACAACTATCTTGCTCGCTGATCTCTACTTTCTTGATGCGTTTTTGCAGGCCGCGGGAACTAGTCTCCACAGCGAGCGGCGATGAGCTCTTTCTTGTCTTCAAGATGCTGCTTCAGAGCATATATGGATTCCTCCACCAGCCTTCTGCGCTCGATGCACAACATGGCATTCTCGTCGATAAGTTTCTCGACGATGACGCCGGTCCTCTTCAACAAGGCAGTGGTCTCCTCCCGCTGCTCCGCACATCCGGCGATCTTCGCCCTCAGCAGGTCGCGCTCGGCCAGGAACTTCACATTGCTCTCATTTAGTTGCTGGATGATGCCAGTAGACTGTTCAAAAGAGGCTTTCATCTCGTCTTGCAACCTCACCCAGCCGGTCATCTGATCCATCTGGCTATGGAAGATCGCATGCATGCGCCTGTAAGAGTCCTCGCCTGTCCACGAGACATTTTACCAGGTCGCCGTGGCGCGGGAGGACATCTCCGCTGCATTCGCGGCGCGGTGGGACATCTCTTCTACTTCCGCGGCGTGGCCAGACCAGTCTGCTGCATCGACGGCGCGGCAGCCCGGCGGACCTCTGTGCTGCTACAGCCGTGCGGCGGGACGTGCCGACTACGTTCGCAGCTAGGCGGGACATCTCTCATGCTTCCGCTTCCATGCTCGCATCTCTCTGGTGGCAATCTCTTGACCCAAAACTCACGCTGGCCATGGCACACTCAAGGGAACGATGATGAATGACTTGTTGTTTTTGTGGATGAGGAGTTGAGGAGGAATGTGCAGTCATCTTGGAGTAGTAGTATTTATAACCAAGTATTAATACGCTCCTAAGTGGGAACCATTTAGGTTTTGATCGGTGTGAACAGGTTTGCAATTTAGAATGTGATGGGACGCAGGCTCAAAATTTGTTGATGGTTATAAGTGCGGCACTATTCCCGGAAGGCGTAACGTGGGCACGCCTTCTTGGCCGCGTACGTGGCGTTTGGACCATAGGGTGCACCGCAATAGGCAATGTCAGCACACATCTTGTTCCAACAACCGTGCGCGCTTGTTATTACCATCGCACACGCTTTTTTAATTAGAATATGTGTGCCCGTCTAACAAACACGTTGATCTATCTAACTGTTTCTGTTTGTTGTGGCTAATCGCAAACAGTTCATCCCTGTGAAGTGTATGCCATCAATCGCAGATACTTTGATCTGGCTGAGCCATTTCTGTTCTGTTTCCTAATCGCAAACAATTAATCCTTCTGCAGTGTACGCCCTCAATCGCACACACCTTTATCTAGTTGTCCGTTTCTATTGTTCCTCCTCATCACAAACAGTTCATCCGAGTGAACCGTATGCTGTATATCTCACACGCCTTCATTTGGCTGCCTGTTTTTTTGTTCCGCCTCATCGCAAACAGTTCATTGAACTGAACCGTATGCCCTGCATCGCACACGCAACTAAAATCTGAACCGTGTTTGATGGCTCCGCCATCGCAAACGTTTTGCACCTTTTTTGATGCTTCTTTTATACCATCGTTTGCGATTATTGCATCGTACACAGATTCGTCGAAGGGTCTCTAATCGTAGTGTCGTGTTAGCAGCATCCTGCAGTAGTGTATTAGTGGCAAATATAGACCAAGCTAGCTAATCACAACAAGGAATATTAATTAGTGGCCTCGACGCTTCTACGGTTTGGGGTGGCCTCGACAATGCTTCTAGGGTTTGGGGTGGCCTCGATGACAACGCTCTTTTAACTTGGTAAATTTGGGTGGCCTCGGCAACGCTTCTAGGGTTTGGGGTGGCCTCGATGCTTCTAGGGTTTGGTCGGGCGAGAGGGGGTTGATAGACGTCCCCCCCTCATGAAGAGTTACCGGAGTTCTCTCATGAATGTCCGATGTCCGTACCGCCTCTCTCATGAATGCCAAACAAGGGATTTAACAAAATGGCGCCATTCTGGATGTACAGAAAATGGTCCATATTTTTCCTGATCTCATCTACCCTTCTATATGTCACGTTGTCTAGTGTCAAAGGATTCAAGAAAACCATGGCTTCATCATTAGCGGGAAGTAACAGGCGCACACACTGGTGCACGTCGGTCCTAAACAAAAGGTTTTAACCCCTTTCCGCGACGGCATTCGGAACCGTCGCCATGTGAGTATGGGCGATAGGGGGGGTCTGATACGTCCATTTTGCATCATGCTTTTATATCGATATTTATTGCATTATGGGTTGTTATTACAGGTTATGTCACAACACTTATGCCTATTCTCTCTTATTTTACAAGGTTTACATAAGGAGGGAGAATGCCGGCAGCTGGAATTCTGGGCTGGAAAAGGAGCAAATATTACAGACCTATTCTGCACAACTCCAAAAGTCCTGAAACTCCATGAAAGTCATTTTTGGAAATAATAATAAATATCCAGCGGAAGAAGTTCACCAGAGGGGGGCCCACCTATCCACAAGGGTGGGGGCGCGCCCTACCCCCCTGGGCGCGCCCCCTACCTCGTGGGCCCCCTGTTGGCTCTCCGATGCCCATCTTCTGCTATATGAGGTCTTTCGATGAGGAAAAAAAACATAAGCAACATTTCTGGATGAGACTCCGCCGCCACGAGGCGGAACCTTGGCGGAACCAGTCTAGGGCTCCGGCAGAGCTGTTCTGCCAGGGACACTTCCCTCCGAGAGGGGGAAATCATCGCCATCGTCATCACCAACGCTCCTCTCATCGGGAGAGGGCAATCTCCATCAACATCTTCACCAGCACCATCTTATCTCAAAACCCTAGTTCATATCTTGTATCCAATTCTTGTCTCCAAGTCCGGCATTGGTACTAGTAGGTTGCTAGTAGTGTTGACTACTCCGTATAGTTGATGCTAGTTGGTTTACTTGGTAAAAGATCATATATTCAGATCCTATATGCATATTATTACCCCTCTGATTATGAACATGAATATGCTTTGTGAGTAGTTACGTTTGTTCCTGAGGACATGGGCGAAGTCTTGCTATTAGTAGTCATGTGAATTTGGTATTCGTTCGATATTTTGATGAGATGTATGTTGTCTAGCCTCTAGTGGTGTTATGTGAACGTCGACTACATAACACTTCACCATTATTTGGGCCTATAGGAAGGCATTGGGAAGTAATAAGTAGATGATTGTTTGCTAGAGTGACAGAAGCTTAAACCCTAGTTTATGCGTTGCTTGGTAAGGGGCTGATTTGGATCCATATGTTTCATGCTAGGTTAGGCTTACCTTAATACTTTTGTTGTAGTTGCGGATGCTTGCAATAGAGGTTAATCATAAGTGCGATGCTTGTTCAAGTAAGAACATCACCCAAGCACCGGTCCACCCACTTATCAAATTATCAAAGTACCGAACGCGAATCATATGAACGTGCTGAAAACTAGCTTGACGTTATTCCATGTGTCCTCGAGAGCGCTTTTCCTTATATAAGAGTTTGTCCAGGCTTGTCCTTTGCTACAAAAAGGATTGGGCCACCTTGCTGCACTTTATTTACTTTTGTTACTTGGTGCTCGTTACAAATTATCTTATCACAAAACAATCTGTTACCACTTATTTCAGTACTAGCAGAGAATATCTTACTGAAAACCGCTTATCATTTCCTTCTGCTCCTCGTTGGGTTCGACACTCTTACTTATCGAAAGGACTAGATAGATCCCCTATACTTGTGCGTCATCAAGACTCTTTTCTGGCGCCGTTGCGGGGGGGGGGGGGGGGTTGAAGCGCCTTTGGTAGGTGGAATTTGGTAAGGAAAAATTTATATAGTGTGCTGAAATTTACTGTCACTTGTTACTATGGAAAGTAATCCTTTGAGGGGCTTGTTCGGGGTATCTTCACCCCGACCAGTAGAGCAAAGAGTTTCTCCTCAACCTACTGAACCTACTGAAAATGAAAATATTCCTTTTGAAGTTCCTTCGGTATGATGGAAAAACTGCTAGATAATTCTTTTACAGGAGATGAAACAAAGCATCCTGATGAACATCTACTCTTTGTGGATGAATTTGTGGATTATTTAAGTTTGTAGGTATACCGATGATGTTGTTAAGAAGAAGGTCTTCCCTTTACCTTTGAAGGGAGATGCATTAACATGGTATAGGCTATGTGATGATGCGGGATCATGGAACTATAAACAAATGAAGCTAGAATTTCATCAGAAATATTATCCTATGCATCTTGTTCATCGTGATCGCAATTATATATATAATTTTTGGCCTCGTGAAGGAGAAAGCATCGCTCAAGCTTGGGGGAGGGTTAAACCAATGTTATATTCATGCCCCAATCATGAGCTCCCAAGAGAAATAATTCGTCAAAGTTTTTATGCTCGGCTTGAAGGAAATATGCCCTAGAGGCAATAATAAAGTTATTATTTATTTCCTTATTTCATGATAAATGTTTATTATTCATGCTAGAATTGTATTAACCGGAAACATAATACATGTGTGAGTACATAGACAAACAGAGTGTCACTAGTATGCCTCTACTTGACTAGCTCGTTGATCAAAGATGGTTACGTTTCCTAGGCATTGACATGAGTTGTCATTTGATTAACGGGGTCATATTATTAGGAGAACGATGTGATTGACTTGACCCATTCCGTTAGCTTAGCACCCGATCGTTTAGTATGTTGCTATTGCTTTCTTCATGACTTATACATGTTCCTATGACTATGAGATTATGCAACTCCCATTTACCGGAGGAACACTTTGTGTGCTACCAAACGTCACAACGTAACTGGGTGATTATAAAGGAGCTCTATAGGTGACTCCGAAGGTACATGTTGGGTTGGCGTATTTCGAGATTAGGATTTGTCACTCCGATTGTCGGAGAGGTATCTCTGGGCCCTCTCGGTAATGCACATCACATAAGCCTTGCAAGCATTGCAACTAATGAGTTAGTTGTGAGATAATATATTACGGAACGAGTAAATAGACTTGCCAGTAATGAGATTGAACTATGTATTGAGATACCGACGATCGAATCTCGGGCAAGTAACATACCGATGACAAAGGGAACAACGTATGTTGTTATGCGGTCTGACCGATAAAGATCTTCGTAGAATATGTGGGAGCCAATATGAGCATCCAGGTTCCGCTATTGGTTATTGACTAGAGACGTGTCTCGGTCATGTCTACATTGTTCTCGAACCCGTAGGGTCCGCACGCTTAAGGTTTCGATGATAGTAATATTATGAGTTTATGAGTTTTGATATACCGTTGGGAGTCCCGGATGAGATCGGGGACATGACGAGGAGTCTTGAATTGGTCGAGATGTAAAGATCGATATATTGGACGACTATATTCGGACATCGGAAAGGTTCCGAGTGATTCGGGTATTTTTCGGAGTACCGGAGAGTTACGGGAATTCGCCGGGAGAAGTATTGGGCCTTATTGGGCTACACGGGAAAGAGAGAGGGGCTGCCTAGGGCAGGTCGCGCCCCCCAAGGCCTAGTCCGAATTGGACTAGGGGGAGGGGATGCGCCCCCTCCTTCCTTCCCTTCTCCCTTCCCCTTCCTTCTCTCCTACTCCTACTAGGAAAGGAGGAGTCCTACTCCCGGTGGGAGTAGGACTCCCCCCTTGGCGCGCCCTCCTCCTTGGTCGGCCGCCTCCCCCTAGCTCCTTCATATACGGGGGCAGGGGGCACCCCAAAGACACAACAATTGATCCTTGAGATCTCTTAGCCGCGTGCAGTGCCCCCCTCCATCGTAATCCTCGATAATATTATAGCGGTGCTTAGGCGAAGCCCTGCGACGGTAGAACATCAAGATCGTCACCACGCCGTCGTGCTGACGAAACTCTTCTCCGACACTTTGCTGGATCGGAGTCCGGGGATCGTCATCGAGCCGAACGTGTGCTAGAACTCAGAGGTGCCGTAGATTCGGTGCTTGATCGGTCGGGCCGTGAAGACGTACGACTACATCAACCGCGTTGTTATAACGCTTCCGCTTTCGGTCTACGAGGGTACGTGGACAACACTCTCCCCTCTTGTTGCTATGCATCACCATGATCTTGCGTGTGCGTAGGAATTTTTTTGAAATTACTACGTTACCCAACAGTGGTATCAGAGCCAGGTTTTATGTGTTGATGTTATTTGCACGAGTAGAACACAAGTGAGTTGTGGGCGATATAAGTCATACTGCTTACCAGCATGTCATACTATGGTTCGGCGGTATTGTTGGATGAAGCGGCCCGGACCGACATTACGCGTACGCTTACGCGAGACTGGTTCTACCGACGTGCTTTGCACACAGGTGGCTGGCGGGTGTCAGTTTCTCCAACTTTAGTTGAACCGAGTGTGGCTACGCCCGGTCCTTGCGAAGGTTAAAACAACACCAACTTGACAAACTATCGTTGTGGTTTTTATGCGTAGGTAAGAACGGTTCTTGCTAAGCCTAGTAGCAGCCACGTAAAACTTGCAACAACATAGTAGAGGGCGTCTAACTTGTTTTTGCAGGGCATGTTGTGATGTGATATGGTCAAGACGTGATGAGATATAAGTTGTTGTATGAGATGATCATGTTTTGTTGAAGTTATCGGCAACTGGCAAAAGCCTTATGGTTGTCTCTCTATTGCATAAGATGCGAGCGCCAAATAATTGCTTTACTTTATCGCTATGCGATAGCAATAATTGCAAGAGCAATTGTTGGCGAGACGACCATGTGATGACACATTGATATAGATGAAGATGATGGAGATCATGGTGTCATGCCGGTGACGATAGAGATCATGATGGTACTTCGGAGATGATGATCAAAGGCGCAAGATGATCATGGCCATATCATGTCACATATATTGATTGCATGTGATGTTTATCTTTTATGCATCTTATCCTGCTTTGATTGATGGTAGCATTATAAGATGTTCTCTCACTAAATTATGAAGGTACAAGTGTTCTCCTTGAGTATGCATCGTTGCGAAAGTTCTTCGTGCTGAGACACCACGTGATGATCGGGTGTGATAGGCTCTACGTTCAAATACAAAGGGTGCAAAACAGTTGCACACGCGGAATACTCAGGTTAAACTTGACGAGCCTAGCATATAATAGATATGGCCTCAGAACACTGAGACCAAAAGGTCGAGCGTGAATCATATAGTAGATATGATCAACATAGTGATGTTCACCATTGAAACTACTCCATCTCACGTGATGATCGGACATGGTTTAGTTGTTATGGATCACGTGATCACTTAGAGGATTAGAGGGAAGTCTATCTAAGTGGGAGTTCTTAAGTAATATGATTAATTGAACTTTAATTTATCATGAACTTAGTCCTGATAGTATTTTGAAAATAATGTTGTAGATCAATAGCTCGCGTTGTTGCTTCCCTATGTTTTATATATGTTCTTAGAGAAAACAAAGTTGAAATATGATAGTAGCAATGATGCGGACTGGGTCCGTGATCTGAGGTTTATCCTCATTGCTGCACAGAAGAACTATGTCCTTGATGCACCGCTAGGTGACAGGACTATTGCAGGAGCAGATGCTGACGCTATGAATGTTTGGCTAGCTCAATATGATGACTACTTGATAGTTTAGTGCACCATGCTTAACGGCTTAGAATCGGGACTTCAAAGACGTTTTGAACCTCATGGACCATATGAGATATTCCAGGAGTTGAAGTTAATATTTCAAGCAAATACGCGAGTTGAGAGATATGAAGTCTCCTACAAGTTCTATAGCTAAAAGATGGAGGAGAATAGCTCAAGCAGTGAGCATGTGCTCAGATTGTCTGGGTACTACAATCGCTTGAATCAAGTGGGAGTTAATCTTCCAGATAAGATAGTGGTTGACAGAATTCTCTAGTCACCATCACCAAGTTAGTAGAACTTCGTGATGAACTATAATATGAAAGGGATAACGGAAACGATTCCCAAGCTCTTCGTGATGCTGAAATCGACGAAGGTAGAGATCAAGAAAAACATCAAGTGTTGATGGTTGACAAGACCACTAGTTTCAAGAAAAGGGCGGGAAGAAGGGGAACTTCAAGAAGAACGGCAAGCAAGTTGCTGCCCAAGTGAAGAAGCCCAAGTCTGGTCCTAAGCCTGAGACTAAGTGCTTCTACTGCAAAGGAAATGGTCACTGGAAGCGGAACTACCCCAAGTATTTGGCGGATAAGAAGGTTGGCAAAGTGAACAAAGGTATATTGCATATACATGTTATTAATGTGTACTTTACTAGTGTTTATAGCAACCCCTCAGCATTTGATACTGGTTCAACTGCTAAGAGTCGTAACTCGAAACGGGAGTTGCAGAATGAACATAAACTAGTTAAGGGTGAAGTGACGATGTGTGTTGGAAATAGTTCCAAGATTGATACGATCATCATCGCACACTCCCTATACTTTCGTGATTAGTGTTGAACCTAAATAAGTGTTATTTGGTGTTTGCGTTGAGCATGAATATGATTTGATCATGTTTATTGCAATACAATTATTCATTTAAGTTAGAGAACAATTGTTGTTCTGTTTACATGAATAAAACCTTCTACGGTCATACACACCAACGAAAATGATTTGTTGGATCTCAATCGTAGTGATACACATATTCATAATATTGAAGCCAAAAGATGCAAAGTTAATAATGATTGTGCAACTTATTTGTGGCGCTGCCGTTTAAGTCATATTGGTGTAAAGCGCATAAAGAAACTCCATGTTGACGGGATTTTGGAATCACTTGATTATGAATCACTTGATGCTTGCGAACCATGTCTCTTGGGCAAGATGACTAAAACACCATTCTCCGGAACAATGGAGAAAGCAACATATTTGTTGGAAATCATACATATTGATGTATGTGGTCCGATGAATATTAAGGCTTGCAGCAGGTATCATTATTTTCTGACCTTCACAAATGATTTGAGCAGATATGGGTATATCTACTTAATGAAATAAGAAGTCTGAAACATTTGAAAAGTTCATATAATTTCAGAGTCAAGTGGAAAATCATCATAACAAAAAAAAAAGTTTCTACGATCTGATCGTGGAGAAGAGTATTTGAGTTACGAGTTTGGTCTTCAGTTAAAACAATGTGAAATAGTTTCACTACTCACGCCACCTGGAACACCACATCATAATGGTGTGTCCGAATGTCATAACCGTACTTTATTGGATATAGTGCAATCTATGATGTTTCTTACCGATTTACCACTATCGTTTTTGGGGTTATGCATTAAAGACAACTGCATTCATGTTAAATAGGGCACCATCGAAATCCGTTGAGACGACGCCTTATGAACTATGGTTTGGCAAGAAACCAAAGTTGTCTATTCTTAAAGTTTGGGGCTGCGATGCTTATGTGAAAAAGCTTCAACCTGATAAGCTCGAACCCAAATCGGAGAAATGTGTCTTCATAGGATACCCAAAGGAAACTCTTGGGTACACCTTCTATCACAGATCTGAAGGCAAGACTTTTGTTGCTAAATTTGGATCCTTTCTAGAGAAGGAGTTTCTCTCGAAAGAAGTGAGTGGGACGAATGTAGAACTTGATAAGGTAACAGTACCTGCTCCCTTATTGGAAAGTAGTTCATCACAGAAACCGGTTCCTGTGACGTCTACACCAATTAGTGAGGAAGTTAATGATGATGATCATGAAACTTCAGATCAAGTTGTTACTGAACCTCGTAGGTCAACTAGAGTAAGATCCGCACCAGAGTGGTATGGTAATCCTGCTCTGGAGGTTATGTTACTAGACCATGACGAACCTACGAACTATGAAGAAGCGATGGTGAGCCCAGATTCCGCAAAATGGCTTGAGGCCATGAAATCTGAGATGGGATCCATGTATGAGAACAAAGTATGGACTTTGGTTGACTTGCCCGATGATCGGCAAGCCATAAAAATAAATGGATCTTCAAGAGGAAGACAGACGCTGATAGTAGTTTTACTATCTACAAAGCTAGAATTGTTGCAAAAGGTTTTCGACAAGTTCAAGGTGTTGACTACGATGAGAGTTTCTCACTCGTATCTATGCTCAAGTCGGTCCGAATCATGTTAGCAATTGCCGCATTTTATGAAATCTGGCAAATGGATAAACAAAACTACATTCCTTAATGGATTTATTAAAGAAGAGTTGTATATGATGCAACCAGAAGGTTTTGTCAATCCTAAAGGTGTTAACAAAATATGCAAGCTCCAACGATCCATCTATGGACTGGTGCAAGCATCTCGAAGTTGGAATATACGCTTTGATAAGTTGATCAAAGGATATAGTTTTATACAGACTTGCGGTGAAGCCTGTATTTACAAGAAAGTGAGTGGGAGCACTACAACATTTCTGACAAGTATATGTGAATGCCATATTGTTGATCGGAAATAATGTAGAATTATTCTGCAAAGCATAAAGGAGTGTTTGAAAAGAGTTTTTTCAAAGAAAGACCTCGGTGAAGCTGCTTACATATTAAGCATCAAGATCTATAGAGATAGATCAAAATGCTTGATAAGTTTTTTCAATGAGTACATACCTTGACAAGATTTTGAAGTAGTTCAAAATGGAACAGTCAAAGAAAAGAGTTCTTGCGTGTGTTACAATATGTGAAATTGAGTAAGACTCAAAGCACGACCACGGCAGAAGATAGAAAGAGAATGAAAGTCATTCCGTATGCCTCAACCATAGGTTCTATAAAGTATGCCATGCTGTGTACCAGATCTATTGTATACCCTACACTGTGTTTTGCAAGGGAGTACAATAAGTGATCTAGGAGTAGATCACTGCACATCGGTCAAAATTATCCTTAGTGGAATAAGGATATGTTTCTCGATTATGGAGGTGACAAAAGGTTCGTCGTGAAGGGTTACGTCGATGCAAATTTTGACACTGATCCAGATGACTCTAAATCTCAATCTGGATATATATTGAAAGTGGGAGCAATTAGCTAGAGTAGCTCCGTGCAGAGCATTGTAGACATAGAATTTGCAAAATACTTATGGATCTGAATGTGATAGACCCGTTGACTAAAATTATCTCACAAGCAAAACATGATCACACCTTAGTACTCTTTGGTTGTTAATCACATAGCAATGTGAGCTAGATTATTGACTCTAGTAAACCCTTTGGGTGTTGGTCACATGATGATGTGAACTATGGGTGTTAATCACATGGTGATGTGAATTATTGGTGTTAAATCACATGGCGATGTGAACTAGATTATTGACTCTAGTGCATGTGGGAGAATGAAGGAAATATGCCCTGGAGGCAATAATAAAGTTATTATTTATTTCCTTATTTCATGATAAATGTTTATTATTCATGCTAGAACTGTATTAACCGGAAACATAATACATGTGTGAGTACATAGACAAACAGAGTGTCACTAGTCTGCCTCTACTTGACTAGCTCGTTGATCAAACATGGTTACATTTCCTAGCCATTGACATGAGTTGTCATTTGATTAACGGGGTCACATCATTAGTAGAATGATGTGATTGACTTGACCCATTCCGTTAGCTTAGCACCCGGTCGTTTAGTATGTTGCTATTGCTTTCTTCATGACTTATACATGTTCCTATTACTATGAGATTATGGAACTCCCGTTTACCAAAGGAACACTTTGTGTGCTACCAAACGTCACAACGTAACTGGGTGATTATAAAGGACCTCTACAGGTGTCTCCGAAGATATATGTTGGGTTGGCGTATTTCGAGATTAGGATTTGTCACTCCGATTGTCGGAGAGGTATCTCTGGGCCCTCTCGGTAATGCACATCACATAAGCCTTGCAAGCATTGCAACTAATGAGTTAGTTGTGAGATGATGTATTACGGAACGAGTAAAGAGACTTGCCGGTAACGAGATTGAACTAGGTATTGAGATACCGACGATCGAATCTCAGGCAAGTAACATACCGATGACAAAGGGAACAACGTATGTTGTTATGCGGTCTGACCGATAAAGATCTTCGTAGAATATGTGGAAGCCAATATGAGGATCCAGGTTCCGCTATTGGTTATTGACTAGAGACGTGTATCGGTCATGTCTACATTGTTCTCGAACCCGTAGGGTCCGCACGCTTAAGGTTTCCATGACAGTAATATTATGAGTTTATGAGTTTTGATGTACCGAAGGAGTTCGAAGTCCCGGATGAGATCGGGGACATGATGAGGAGTCTCGAATTGGTCGAGACGTAAAGATCGGTATATTGGACGACTATATTCGGACATCGAAAATGTTCCGAGTGATTCGGGTATTTTTCGGAGTACCAGAGAGTTACGGGAATTCGTCGGGAGAAGTATTGGGCCTTATTGGGCCATACGGGAAAGAGAGATGGGATGCCTAGGGCAGGCCGCGCGCCCCCCAAGGCCTAGTCCGAATTGGACTAGGGGGAGGGGCTGCGCCCCCTCCTTCCTTCCCTTCTCCCTTCCCCTTCCTTCTCTCCTACTCCTACTAGGAAAGGAGGAGTCCTACTCCCGGTGGGAGTAGGACTCCCCCCTTGGCGCGCCCTCCTCCTTGGCCGGCCGCCTCCCCCTAGCTCCTTTATATATGGGCGCAGGGGGGCACCCCAAAGACACAACAATTGATCCTTGAGATCTCTTAGCTGTGTGCGGTGCCCCCATCCACCATAATCCTCGATAATATTGTAGCGGTGCTTAGGCGAAGCCCTCCGACGGTAGAACATCAAGATCGTCACCACGCCGTCGTGCTGACGAAACTCTTCCCCGACACTTTGCTGGATCGGAGTCCGGGGATCGTCATCGAGCTGAACGTGTGCTAGAACTCGGAGGTGCCGTAGTTTCGGTGCTTGATCGGTCGGGCCGTGAAGACGTACGACTACATCAACCGCGTTGTTATAACGCTTCCGCTTTCGGTCTACGAGGGTACGTGTACAATACTCTCCCCTGTCATTGCTATGCATCACCATGATCTTGCGTGTGCGTAGGATTTTTTTTTGAAATTACTACGTTACCCAACACGACTTTCTGATAATAATCAAACCATGCTCGATACTTCTTGTGCTGGCTCTTTTATGATGAAGACTATTGAATTCAAATGGAATTTATTGGATACAATTAAACACAACTCTGAAGATTAGGATCTCGACGAAGGTAAGGAGTGAGGTATAACACCTAAGTTTGATTGTGTTAAGTCTTTTATGGATACCGATGTTTTCCGTAAATTTAGCACTAAATATGGACTTGACTCTGAGATAGTAGCTTCTTTCTATGAATCTTTTGCTACTTATGTTGATCTCCCTAAGGAGAAGTGGTTTAAATATGATCCTCCCATAGAAGTAAAAGTAGCTGCACCTATTAAAATTGAAGAAAAGTCTGTCACTTATAATAATCCTATTGTTCCTTCTTCTTATGTTGAGAAACCACCTATTCCTATTAGAATAAAGGATCATGCTAAAGCTTCAACTGTGGTTCATAATAGCAGTATTAGAACTTATACACCTCCTGAGCAAGTTAAAGTTGAACCTAATATTGCTATTGTTAAAGATCTCTTGTCTGATAATATTGATGGGCATGTTATTCAATTCTGTGGTGAAACCACTAGAATTGCCAAACCTTGTGCTAAAGATAATGCTAAAGCTTCAATTGTGGTTCGTAATAGCAGTATTAGAACTTATACACCTCCTGAGCAAGTTAAAGTTGAACCTAATATTGCTATTGTTAAAGATCTCTTGTCTGATAATATTGATGGGCATGTTATTCAATTCTGTGGTGAAACCACTAGAATTGCCAAACCTTGTGCTAAAGATAATGCTAAAGCTTCAATTGTGGTTCGTAATAGCAGTATTAGAACTTATACACCTCCTGAGCAAGTTAAAGTTGAACCTAATATTGCTATTGTTAAAGATCTCTTGTCTGGTAATATTGATGGGCATGTTATTCAATTCTGTGGTGAAACCGCTAGAATTGCCAAACCTTGTGCTAAAGATAAACATAGACCTGTGGTAGGCGTGCCTGTTATTTCTGTTAAAATAGGAGATCATTGTTATCATGGCTTATATGGGTGCTAGTGCTAGTGTTATACCTATTACCTTATATGAAGAAATTAAGCATGAAATTGCACCTGCTGAGTTAGAAGATATTGATGTCACAATTAAACCTGCCAATAGAGATATTATATCAGCAATGGGAATTGTTAGAGATGTTGAAGTCTTGTGTGGGAAAACTTAATATCCTGCAGATTTTCTTGTTCTTGGTTCCCCACAAGATAGCTTTTGTCCCATTATATTTGGTAGACCCTTCTTGAACACTGTTTATGCTAAGATAGACTACGAAAAGAATGTTGTTACTATTGGCTTGGATGATATGATTCATGAGTTTAATTTCTCTAAATTTAGTAAACAACACCGTGAAGAAGAATTGCCTAGTAAGGATGAAATTATTGGTCCCGCTTCTATTGCCGTACTTCCTAGTGATCCTTTAAAACAATATTTTCTAGACCATGAAAATGATATGTTTATGAATGAAAGAAGGGAAATAGATGAAGTATTCTTTAAGCAGGAGCCTATTCTGAAACACAATTTGCCTGTTGAAATCTTAGGGGATCCTCCTCCACCCAAGGGTGATCCCGTGTTTGAGCTTAAACCGTTGCCTGATAATCTTAAATATGCTTATCTTGATGAAAAGAAGATATATCCTGTTATTATTAGTGCTAACCTTTCAGAACATGAAGAAGAAATATTATTGAAAACTCTGAAGAAGCACCATGCTGCTATTGGATATACTCTTGATGATCTTAAGGGCATTAGTCCCACTCTATGTCAACATAAAATAAATTTGGAAGAAGATGCCAAACCAGTTCGTGATCCTCAACGACGTCTGAATTCTAAAATGAAAGAAGTGGTAAGCAAAGAAATACTAAAGCTTCTGGAGGCAGGTATAATTTATCCTGTTGCTGATAGTCAGTGGGTAAGTCCTGTTCATTGTGTCCCTAAGAAGGGAGGTATTACTGTTGTTCCTAATGATAAAGATGAATTGATTCCACAAAGAATTATTACAGGTTATAGGATGGTAATTGATTTCCGCAAATTAAATAAGGTTACTAAAAAGGATCATTACCCCTTACCTTTTATTGATCAAATGCTAGAAAGATTATGCAAACATACACACTACTGCTTTCTAGATGGTTATTCTGGTTTCTCTCAAATACTTGTGTCGGCTAAAGATCAATCAAAGACTACTTTTACATGCCCTTTTGGTACTTTTGCTTATAGACATATGCCTTTTGGTTTATGTAATGCACCTGCTACCTTTCAAAGATGCATGATGGCTATATTCTCTATCTTTTGTGAAAAGATTTGTGAGGTTTTAATGGACGACTTTTTCGTCTATGGATCTTCTTTTGATGATTGCTTGAGCAATCTAGATCGAGTTTTGCAGAGATGTGAAGAAACTAACCTTGTCTTGAATTGGGAAAAGTGCCACTTTATGGTTAATGAAGGTATTGTCTTGGGGCATAAAGTTTCTGAAAGAGGCATTGAAGTTGATAAAGCCAAGGTTGATGCTATTGAAAAGATGTCGTGTCCCAAGGACATCAAAGGTATAAGAAGTTTCCTTGGTCACGCCGGTTTTTATACGAGGTTCATTAAGGACTTCTCAAAAATATCTCGGCCTCTGACTAATCTATTACAAAAAGATATACCATTTGTCTTTGATGATGATTGTGTAGAAGCATTTGAAATACTTAAGAAAGCATTAATCTCTGCACCTATTGTTCAGCCACCTGATTGGAATTTACCTTTTGAAATTATGTGTGATGCTAGTGATTATGCAGTAGGTGCTGTTCTAGGGCAAAGAGTTGATAAGAAATTAAATGTTATCCATTATGCTAGTAAGACTCTAGACAACGCTCAAAGAAATTATGCTACTACTGAAAAAGAATTCTTAGCAGTTGTATTTGCTTGTGATAAGTTCAGACCTTATATAGTTGATTCTAAAGTAACTATTCACACTGATCATGCCGCTATTAAATATCTGATGGAAAAGAAAGATGCTAAACCTAGACTTATTAGATGGGTTCTCTTGCTACAAGAATTTGATTTGCATATTGTTGATAGAAAGGGAGCTGAGAACCCCGTTGCAGACAACTTGTCTAGGTTAGAAAATGTTCTTGATGACCCACTACCTATTGATGATAGCTTTCCTGATGAACAATTAAATATTATAAGTACTTCTCGTAGTACTCCATGGTATGCTGATTATGCTAATTACATTGTTGCTAAATTCATACCGCCTAGTTTCACATACCAGCAAAAGAAAAAGTTTTTCTATGATTTGAGACATTACTTTTGGGATGACCCACATCTTTATAAAGAAGTAGTAGATGGTGTTATTAGACGTTGTTTACCTAAGCATGAACATGAATAGATCACACGCAAGTGTCACTCCGAAGCTTATGGAGGACACCACGCGGGAGATAGAACTGCACATAAGGTATTGCAATCTGGTTTTATTGTCCTACTCTCTTCAAGGATGCCCGTAAGTTTGTCTTATCTTGTGATGAATGTCAAAGAATTGGTAATATTAGTAGATGTCAAGAAATGCCTATCAATTATTCACTTGTTATTGAACCATTTGATGTTTGGGGCTTTGATTATATGGGACCTTTTCCTACCTCTAATGGATACACACATATTTTAGTTGCTGTTGATTATGTTACTAAGTGGGTAGACGTTATTCCAACTAGTAGTGCTGATCATAACACCTCTATTAAAATGCTTAAAGAAGTCATCTTTCCGAGGTTTGGAGTCCATAGATATTTCATGACTGATGGTGGTTCACATTTTATTCATGGTGCTTTTCGTAAAATTCTTGCTAAATATGATGTTAATCATAGAATTGCATCTCCTTATCATCCATAGTCTAGTGGTCAAGTAGAATTGAGTAATAGAGAACTCAAATTAATTTTGCCAAAGACGGTTAATAGGTCTAGAAAGAATTGGTCTAAGAAACTGGATGATGCATTATGGGCCTATAGAACTGCAAAAAAAAATCCTATGGGTATGTCCCCGTATAAAATGGTTTATGGAAAAGCATCGCACTTACCTCTCGAACTAGCGCATAAGGCATATTGGGCTATTAAAGAGCTCAACTATGATTTCATACTTGCCGGTGAGAAGAGGTTATTTGATATTAGCTCACTTGATGAATGGAGAACACAAGCTTATGAAAATGCCAAGTTGTTTAAAGAAAGAGTTAAAAGATGGCATGACAAAAGGATACAAAAGCATGAGTTTAATTTAGGTGATTATGTATTGCTATACAACTCTCGTTTAAGAGTTTTTGCAGGAAAACTTCTCTCTAAATGGGAAGGCCCCTATGTTATCGAGGAGGTCTATCGTTCCGGTGCCATAAAAATCAACAACTTCGAAGGCACAAATCCGAAGGTGGTGAACGGTCAAAGAATTAAACATTATATCTCAGGTAATCCCATAAATGTTGAAACCAATATTATTGAAACCGTAACCCCGGAGGAATACATAAGGGACACTTTCCAGAACGTTTCAGACTCCGAAAAGGAATAGGTATGTGGTACGGTAAGTAAACCGACTCCAAAATAGTTTTTAAGGCAATATTTCTCCGTTTTGGAATATTTAGAAAAATAGAAAAATAAGTAGCAGTCCGGGAAGGACACGAGGGCTCCACGAGGGTGGAGGGCGCGCCCCCCTACCTCGTGGACATCTCGTGTGCCTTCCGGACTCCGTTTTCTTGCATGATACGTATTTTGGTCGGTAAAAATTCATTATATTACCTCCCGAAGGTTTTGACTCCCGTATCATGCAAATATCCTCAGTTCTTGTTTCGAGCTGTCCTAATGCAGATTAGATCAACATGTCGTCCCAGGATTTGGAAGGAGAAAGCTATGCGGATGATTACTTAGCAAATCCTAAGGTCTATGAAGATGTGGAGCACGATGGTTGGACCATGGAGGAAGAAGAGGACTATGAACCCAAGGGGAAGGAGGAGACGAGCTTAGATGAAGACGAAGCCCCATTACTTCAACCTGGGGACATGCACGTGGAGTTCAAAAAGTCAAGTCTCCCTGATAGGGTAAAGAAACCAAAGTTCGAGTTTATCCCTTTTCGTCTCTTGCAGGAAAATAAGCAGGACCTATGCAAAAAGATATTAACCCTGGAGTGGGAGATTGATGATCTGAGGGATCAAAATGCCGTCCTCAAGCGCAAATTAAGGGAGAAGTCTATGCCATCAACTAAGTCAACGACACGTCCACCTTCTTCAACAACCAAGAAGGAGATATAATCACATGTGTATGGGCACTCCCCTTGGCAACTGCCAAGCTTGGGGGAGGTGCCCCGGTATCGTATCACCATCACAACTCCTATCTTTACCGTTTTTCTTAGTTCGATATTATTAGTAGTATCTTGATCTAGTAGAATAAAGTTTATGGCATGATCTAGTTTTGAGTTTTGCTTTATGATCTCTCTATGTAATCGTGTCTGTGAGCTATATAATAAAGATTAGTGTTGAGTCAAGGGCTTGATTGTTTTTGCCATGATCTTGAGTGAATAAAAGAAAAGAGAAAAATAATAAAAGAAAAAAAAGAGTTTATATTGATCTTATTGAGAGTAATGACTTCACATAGAAAGAGTATGATAATTAGAAGTTGTTGGGAGTTGGCAGACATAGTTTTGGTCATCGCTGCAATTAATAGGAAGTAATAAGGAAAGAGGGGTTCACATATAAATATACTATTACTGACATCTTTTATGATCAGGAGCACTCATTAAAATATGGCATGCTAAAGAGTTGATGTTGGACAAGGAAGACAACATAATGAGTTATGTTTTCTTATATCTGAGATAAAGTATGCTGTCATGGGTCATCCAACATGTTGAGCTTGCCTTTCCCCGTCATGCTAGCCAAATTCTCAGCACCAAGTAGAGATACTACTTGTGCTTCCAAAACCCTTAAACCAGTTTTGCCATGAGAGTCCACCATATCTACCTATGGATTGAGTAAGATCCTTCAAGTAAGTTGTCATCGGTGCAAAGCAATAAAAATTTCTCTAAATATGTATGATTGATTGGTGTGTAAGAAATCAGCTTTATACGATCTTGTGATGTGGAAGAAATAAAAGCGACAGACTGCATAATAAAGGTTCATATCACAAGTGGCAATATAAAGTGACGTTCTTTCGCATTAAGATTTTGTGCATCCGACCATAAAAGCGCATGGCAACCTCTGCTTCCCTCTGGGAAGGGCCTATCTTTTATTATTATCTTCTACCTTATGCAAGAGTCATGGTGATCTTCACCTTTCCTTTTTCATTTTATCCTTTGGCAAGCACAGTATGTTGGAAAGATCCTGAAATATATATCTAATTGGATGTAGGGGAGCATGAGTTATTATTGTTGACATTACCCTTGAGGTAAAAGGTTGTGGGGCGAAACTATAAGCCCATATCTTTCTCTGTGTCCGATTAAAACTCCATAACCACAAGTATTGCGTGAGTGTTAGCAATTATGGGAGACTAGATGATAGTTGAGTATGTGGACTTGCTTTTAAGCTCTGACATAGACTCTTTCTGATGTTATGATAAATTGCAATTGCCTCAATGACTTAGATTATAGTTTGTTAGTTCTCAATAAAGTGTATGATTCGTACTCTGCATTGTGAATGGATTATTACTTGAGCATAAGAAATCATATGGCAATATCTATATATGTTGCTGTTATGAGAATAATCATGATGCCTTCATGTCCGTATTTTATTTTTATCGACACCTCTACCTCTAAACATGGGGACATATTTATCGTTATCGGCTTCCGCTTGAGGACAAGCGAGGTCTAAGCTTGGGGGAGTTGATACGTCCATTTTGCATCATGCTTTTATATCGATATTTATTGCATTATGGGCTGTTATTACACGTTATGTCACAACACTTATGCCTATTCTCTCTTATTTTACAAGGTTTACATAAGGAGGGAGAATGCCGGCAACTGGAATTCTGGGTTAGAAAAGGAGCAAATATTAGAGACCTATTCTGCACAACTCCAAAAGTCTTAAAACTCCACGAAAGTCATTTTTGGAAATAATAAAAAATATCCAGCGGAAGAAGTTCACCAGAGGGGGGCCCACCTGTCCATGAGGGTGGGGGGGGGGCGCCCTACCCCCTGGGCGCGCCCCTAACTCGTGGGCCCCCTGTTGGCTCTCTGATGCCCATCTTCTGCTATATGAGGTCTTTCGATGAGGAAAAAATCATAAGCAACCTTTCGGGACGAGACTCCGCCGCCACGAGGCGGAACCTTGGCGGAACCAATCTAGGGCTCCGGCAGAGCTGTTCTACCGGGGACACTTCCCTCTGGGAGGGGGAAATCATCGCCATTGTCATCACCAACGCTCCTCTGATCGGGAGAGGGAATCTCCATCAACATCTTCACCAGCACCATCTTATCTCAAAACCTTACTTCATCTCTTGTATCCAATTCTTGTCTCCAAGTCCGGGATTGGTACTAGTAGGTTGCTAGTAGTGTTGATTACTCCTTGTAGTTGATGCTAGTTGGTTTACTTGGTGAAAGATCATATGTTCAGATCCAATATGCATATTATTACCCCTCTGATTATGAACATGAATATGCTTTGTGATTAGTTACATTTGTTCCTGAGGACATGGGAGAAGTCTTGCCATTAGTAGTCATATGTATTTGGTATTCGTTCGATATTTTGATGAGATGTATGTTGTCTAGCCTCTAGTGGTGTTATGTGAACGTCGACTACATAACACTTCACCATTATTTGGGCCTAGAGGAAGGCATTGGGAAGTAATAAGTAGATGATGGGTTGCTAGAGTGACAGAAGCTTAAACCCTAGTTTATGCGTTGCTTCGTAAGGGGCTGATTTGGATCCATATGTTTCATGCTATGGTTAGGTTTACCTTAATACTTTTGTTGTAGTTGCGGATGCTTGCAATACAGGTCAATCATAAGTGGGATGCTTGCTCAAGTAAGAATAGCACCCAAGCACCGTTCCACCCACATATCAAATTATCAAAGTACCGAACGCGAATCATATGAACGTGATGAAAACTAGCTTGACGATATTCCCATGTGTCCTCGGGAGCGCTTTTCCTTATATAAGTGTTTGTCCAGGCTTGTCCTTTGCTACAAAAAGGATTGTGCCACCTTGCTGCACTTTATTTACTTTTGTTACTTGTTGCTCGTTACAAATTATCTTATCACAAAACTATCTGTTACCACTTATTTCAGTACTTGCAGAGAATACCTTGATGAAAACCGCTTATCATTTCCTTCTGCTCCTCGTTTGGTTCGACACTCTTACTTATCGAAAGGACTACGATAGATCCCCTATACTTGTGGGTCATCAGGGTCCTTCCCACACGACCCAGAAACCTTTGGGGATATGCCCTCCTGGCACACACGCTCGGCAAAATGATGTCGTGCGCGACCGGCGAGCACTCAAATACAGAAATACGTACAGTAGTGCTAAAAAAATACAAGTATATAGGCGAAATCATTTCCGGTCGTAAGTACATCCCACACAGTTAGTCACCACTAAATGTTTCCGTTCGTATATACATCCGATACAGTCACTACAAGGAAAACGTTTGCGCAAGGTGGCGTAATGCAAACAGTTTTGAAGACAATGTCGCGTGTAATTGTTCATTGATCCAACACGGTTTATTCCTAGAAACTGTGTGCATTGCGTGAGCTCATCGCCCACGGTGGTTTCTCATTAACTGTTTGCAATAGGAAAAGCCAATTAGCAAGCTAATTGGCTAATTAGTGGGCTAATTGCCCTATTATTAATAATTCATTTACTTCTCTAATTGACATTCATATTAAGCACATAATATATCCCATTTCCATATTAAGGAACCAGGATTTCATAATTGAAATACATCAGAGTACAATATGATATAGCTTCAGCACTCAGCTAACCCATTACACAACTGCACCAGCAACAAGTTTCACATGCAACATCTAGAACCTTTCGAAATTAGCGTCATAGACGGTACATAGAGAGATGCATCTCATCTGGAATACTGCTGAAGCGCAAGGCGAATATTGAGCCTTCATTCATGTTGAAGGTCTTTGCAACTTTAGGCCAGTGCCTGTGGATGATTGACCGTACATCCTTCGACCTCTTCAGGAACACTTCAATATTGAACCATGGGTGTTGTATGAAAACTTTCCTCGCCTCCTGACCACAGATGTGATTTGAGAGGTAATCATCAGTGAAGCCTGAAAACAAGGATGTGCATAAATATCTTCTCTATATTGGAAATGGGGAAAAGGAATACAAAAAGGCAAGGTATAATAGTTAGTACCATCTTGTAAACCTCAGTGCTTCCCATTGTTTCCCTGCAACACATATAAGGTAGTTAGTCATCAGGTTAAGTAAGGGTTCGCATGCTATCAGTAAAATATGTTGATGATAAATAAGCACATTGCGGATTCATCAGATTAATTCAAGCCACATGGAAAACCCATTTATCCAAACCAAACATGATTGAGAACTAGGAAATATAGCACTTGTGTATGTTTCTCATGTATTAAGTGCAGCCAAATTTGATTTATTCCTCACATGGTATACAATAACAGAATGCAACCACAACAATTGAATATCGCATTGCAGAATTGGACCAAGCAGTTAACTAAACACCACAACAAATGAACCAAACGTTAACTGAGCACCACATTGCACAATATAACATACTCCTAATAGAAGATCATAAAGTTAGGCAAACCAAGCATGCTTAACAACTTGGAAATATAGCAATTGTATTTGTTTCTCATGTATTTAGTACAGCCAAATTCGATTTATTCCTCACAAGATATACAATAACAGAATGCAGCCACAACAATTGAACATCGCATTGCAGAATTGAACCAAACAGTTAACTAAACACCACAACAAGTGAACCAAGCCACAATAAATGAACCAAGCAGTTAACTAAACACCAATTGAACAATATAACATACTCCTAATAGAAGATCAGACAATTAACCAAACCAAGCAAGCTTAACAACTTGGAAATATTGCACCCTGAAGAATTGAACATCACATTTGCAGAATTGAACCAAGCAGTTAATTGAACACCACATTGCACGACATATAGAATATATACACTTTAGCAGAAGATTGCATGGTGAAAGTAGATAGCACAATTCACAAGAATTTGTTAAGGAAAGGCAGTAGCTAGCAAACTGAACATGGGTCCTTATAGTGAGCTAATAAGACAAGCTACTCCTCATTGTCGGAGATATCGATGATGATTGGCTCCTTGGACATGGAAGAGGGAGAGGACTCCGCATTGTGGGTGCGCTCGTTGTCGTCGTGAGTTGCCTGAGCCGCTCCGGGCACCAACCTTCTGGCTCTCGAGATGAGGTAAGCACGTGCACGCTGAGAAAACACCTCGTAGTCTTTGTCGAAGGCACCGACGGTGGCCTCGAGAAAATGCCACAAACTATTGTTTAAAGTAGCCAACCGCGTCGCAGCGGCGGCGTGCGAGGCGTCAACGGTGGCTTCGACGGCGAGGTGCTCCTCCAAGATCTTGGGGTCGGCATGAATGGCAGCCACCACGACCTCACCCGCGCGTGCGACCGCGATTTGCTTCTCTGATACGTCTCCAACGTATCTAATTTTTAATTGTTCCATGCTATTATATTATCTGTTTTGGATGTTTAATGGGCTTTATTATGCACTTTTATATTATTTTTGGGACTAACCTATGAACCAAAGGCCCAGTGCAAATTGCTATTTTTTTGCCTATTTCAGTGTTTCACAGAAAAGGAATATCAAAGAAATCCAAACGGAATGAAACCTTTGCGAGGATCGTTTTTGCAACAAACGCAATCCAGGAGACTTGGAGTGGACGTCAAGGAAGCAACAAGGCGGCGATGAGGTAGGGAGGTGCGCCCAGGGGGTAGGCGCGCCCCCACCCTTGTGGGCCCCTCGTGGCTCCACCGACCTATTTCTTTCGCCTATATATACTCATATACCCTGAAAACATCCAGGAGCACCACGAAACCCTATTTCCACCGCCGCAACCTTCTATACCCATGAGATCCCAACTTGGGGCCTTTTCCGGTGGTTCGTCAAAGGGGGAATCGATCATGGAGGGCTTCTATATCAACACCATAGCCTCTCCGATGATGCGTGAGTAGTTTACCGTAGACCTTCGGGTCCATAGTTATTAGCTAGATGGCTTCTTCTCTCTCTTTGGATCTCAATACAAAGTTCTCCTCGATTCACTTATAGATCTATTTGATGTAATTCTTTTTGCGGTGTGTTTGTGGAGATCCGATGAATTGTGGGTTTATGATCAAGATTATCTATGAACAATATTTGATTCTTCTCTGAATTCTTATATGCATGATTTTATATCTTTGCAAGTCTCTTCGAATTATTGGTTTAGTTTGGCCTACTTGATTGATCTTTCTTGCAATGGGAGAAGTGCTTAGCTTTGGGTTTAATTGCGGTGTCCTTTACCAGTGACAACAGGGGCAGAAAGGCACGTATTGTATTGTTGCGATCGAGGATAAAAGATGGGGTTTATATCATATTGCTTGAGTTTATCCCTCTACATCATGTGATCTTGCTTAATGCCTTACTATGTTCTTATGAACTTAATACTCTAGATGCATGCTGGATAGCGGTCGATGTGTGGAGCAATAGTAGTAGATGTAGAATCGTTTCGGTCTACTTGTCACAGACGTGATGCCTATATACATGATCATGCCTACATATTCTCATAACTATGCGCTTTTCTATCAATTGCTCGACAGTAATTTGTTCACCCACCGTTGATTATGCTATCTTGAGAGAAGCCACTAGTGAAACCTATGGCCCCCGGGTCTATTTTACATCATATTAGTTTCCCGTCAACTTGCCAATTTCTGTCGCTGTTTATTTTACAATCTTTACTTTCCAATCTATACAACAAAAATACCAAAAATATTTACTTTACTATCTTTATCAGATCTCACTTTTGCAAGTAGTCGTGAAGGGATTGACAACCCCTTTATCACGTTGGTTGCAAGGTTCTTGATTGTTTGTGCAGGTATGAGGGATTTGCGTGTAGTCTCCTACTAGATTGATACCTTGGTTCTCAAAAACTGAGGGAAATACTTACGCTACTTTGCTGCATCACCCTTTCCTCTTCAAGGGAAAACCAACGCATGCTCAAGAGGTAGCATTCTCCACTTCCAAATGCTCCTTGAGGTCCTGGCTATACTGCGTGCACTATGGCTTAGGCCGGCGCTTATTTGGTGGAAGGGTCGGTGATTTGGTGGAATGTGTTGCACTCGCGCCGACGGTCGGGGCATGTGGGATGTGGAAGAATGAGGAGGATGGGGGTTGGGTGTGGATTACCTGCTTGGATAGGCGAGGGCGAGCAGCATGAAGGAGGGTCGCCGGTGAGGAGGCGGCGGCGCTGCAAGCAAGGAGTGAAGGTTTCAACTTGGAAAGGAAGGCGGAAAGAGGGGAAATGTGGCTTTTGGTAAGGGGGAGGTAGATATTTCTGCGGAAGCAGAAAATTTGGTACGCTTCAGCCAAAAAACTGGCGCGCAAAGTGTCATCAGACATGGTGCCTTATTCAGACATGGTCCGAAGATATTTTGTGCTACATCTCACACAGTTGGTTATAATAAACTGTGTGGGGTCTACTTGATTTTTGTTCTTGATTTGAATTACATAATGGGGTCACAGCAGCCATGGACGATGTTTGAATTTCTAGACCTTTTATCTGCAGTGATCATAAAAGAATTGGAATTATTCAGGGTTTGTTTGGACATTTTTATGCATTAAGTGAGTTTTCAATGCATTTATGTGCATAATTCAAATTTGAACTACATGCATTAGTTGAAAAATTAAATATGTGCCCTTGGGTGCATGCTTAGGTCCCACGCAAGAAATGGGAATGAATGTCAAACACCGGGGCACCGTTGATTGCCGACAAAACATTGAGATGCTTGGTTTTCAAATTCTATTAAATCCAAAACTCGTCTGAAATTCATGAAACTTGGCATGCTATCATGGAGCGGCATCAACATGTCGTGGTACAAAATTTGTCCCATTTGGGGCAGGTTTGGGTATATGCTTCTCACAAACTAGAGCTTCTCACAACAAGCATGATGGTTTTCGGTAGGAAATGTCCCACCTTTGGGGATGAAACGATATCCGTTGTCTCTTATTGCTTTAAATTTTTTTTCTCATGTCAACATAGAACAACAGGAGTGTTGTGTGAATTTTTGTGATTTTTCGGGGTTCGTTTGGACATTTTTATGCATTAACTACGTTTTCAATGCATTTATGTGCATAATTCAAAATTGCACTACATGTGCATGCTCCAGTGCATATAAATTGGTTGAAAAATCAAACCTGTGTCCTTGGGTGCATGCTTAGGTCCCATGCAGGAAATGGGAATGAATTTCAAACACCAGGGCGCCGTTGATTGCATGCAAAACATTGAGATGCCTGGTTTTTAAATTCTAGTAAATCCAATACTCGTTTGAAATTCATGAAACTTGGCATGCTATCATGGAGCGACATCAACATGCCATGGTACAGATTTTGTTCCATTTGGGGCAGGTTTGGGTATATGCTTCTCACAAACCGGAGCTTCTCATAACAAGCATGATGGTTTTCGGTAGGGAACGTCCCACCTTTGGGGACAAAACGATATCCATTGCCTCTTATTGCTTTCAAACTTTTTTATCGTGTCAACATAGAACAAAAGGAGTGTTGTGTGAGTTTTTGCGATTTTTCGGGGTTCGTTTGGACATTATTATGCATTAACTGAGTTTTCAATGCATTTATGTGCCTAATTCAAATTTGAACTACATGCGCATGCTCCAATGCATATAAATTGGTCGAAAAATCAAATATGTGTCCTTGGGTGCATGCTTAGGTCCCATGCAAGAAATGCGAATGAATTTCAAACACCAGGGCACCGTTGATTGCCGGTAAAACATTGAGATGCCTGGTTTTTAAATCTAGTAAATCCAAAACTCGTCTGGTGCGCAGGTTCACCGGGAAGCGTGCGAGATGTTCAACGCAAGATTTGTGCATCTCTTAACGCAAACGGTTCAACGAAGCAGTAAAGCGGAAGAAAATAAACGAAAAAATATACGTGCTGCCACACGCACCGTGTGTCATGCGAGCAGGCGTGAGTTGACAGGATGCATGCGAGCAGTGCGCCGTGCAGGCATACCGAGAGGTGTGCGTGTAGGTGTGTGTATTGACGGGGAGGCGTGCGAGTAGCTATGTGAAATGATGGTAGGAATGGCAGACGTCCACCGCACAGGCTCACCGGGAGGCGAGACAACTTTTGACCGTAGCCTGCCTCGCTCCCACTGGTCCGTATTAATTGCACGCCTGAGCCGCCGGCCATAATAGGCGGCTGTAACATCCCAAATTTTCAATTTGGAATGTTATACATTAGATCATCATGCATATCATAATTTTTCTTGCATTTTGTCGATCCTAGAAATTTCACGCAACTCAAGGACCCTCGGAGAGAGTTAGAGATTTTGTTATTTTCATATTTGAGTTTTCTCAAAATTTGAAAGAAAGGGATCATTGGTTTTGTCGGAGTTTGTTTGCCTTTTATTTGGATAGGGAAAAATGCACGTTTTCAAAAATTGCATTTTTGGCCCGGAGAAAAGTTCATTTTGTTCGACTCATTTTTAGGAGTCGAGGAAAATTTACTTTATTAGTTTTGGAGTCCGGTAGATTTTCTTTTTCTGTGTTTTTCCGCGCACGAAACCAATTTAAAAAAAATCACGCGCCCCTCACCCGCGCCGCCGCCCTAGTGCCGCGCCGCCGCCGCCGCCCTACACCGCCGTCGCCGGAGCCCCTCGCCGGAGACCTCACCGGAGGTACCGCGCCACATCTCTTTCTCTTTTCATCGGATCATTTTTTTCTAATCGTTCCGAATTTTCTTTTCCGATTCGTTTTTCTTTCCGGTTCTTCGCTAAACCATTCTGGTTTTCTAGATCGGTTTTTCGATCGGTTTTCTTTTTCGAAACCCTAGATCGGATTAGTTTTCTTTTCCGGTTTAGTTGCCTCGAGACCGTTCACCGGACCGTTCGTCCTAACGAACGTGATCACCGGATTCTTCTAGGTTAACGAACGTCCATTCGTTCAACCGTTCTTCTTTTTTTCTTCTGTCGGATTTATTCCGCGATCGCGATCTCAGATCCGATCTTCATTCTAGTTTATCTTCTCGCTCGTTTATCGGAATCAGGTGATTCAAGCGCTTGGAGTTTCATTTCGAAACCGCCGTTCCTTCTAATCAACTTTAACAAGTTTTTGCTACTGTAAAATTTGACCTAGATTCAAATTGCTAGAACCAAGTTGTTTCTTCCGCCATTTGTTTTCCGTTCGTTTTCGTTTTCTTTTGCAACCGGAGTTCTTAAGTTGAACTTTCTGGTTAGATCTTTTATTCGAGTTTTACCTGTGCATTAGATGAGTACTTATTGTATGCTTGTTGTTTCTCTGCGATAGATCACCCGGAGTGCGCCGCTTGTTACTTCGAAGCTTTGGTTTCGCGGATCCTCAGCTAGGCAAGTAACACTTTGATCATACCTTTTCTACTACCCAGTTTTATTGCATTAGATCAATCCTCAAACATTGCATGATTAGGATCTAATTAACTCGTGGGATGGGAAGTAGATGAGGTAGTACCTATCACCTGTTTTACTTATGAAACCTTTGGGAGTGACTCTACGTTTGCTTATTATGCCATGCTATGCTAGTAGACGTGGATTGGGTGAGTGATATCCATGACAGATGTGAGCTTGTTAATTTTAATGGTTTATCTAAGGTGGAAACTTAAACACACATCTGGGTGGATTGAGGCACCTGGTTTCTATCAGGACTTGCCTGTTTCTTTTTGGACCGCCACCCAGGCTCAAAGGGATCATAAGATCATTCATGCTAGTATGCACATATTCCTCACGTGGATATGGAGTCCATGTTATGCTTCACGCCAGTCCTCAGTGTTCTTTATGATGCTGGACTGCTCAATTTCTGCACGGATATCTGTGATTGGAATGAAGAACTCGTTCTTCAGTTCTACGCAACACTGCACATCACCGGCAACTCTGAAGATGTGAATTCATGGGTCTTGGACTGGATGACAGAGAACACACATTACAAGGAACCAGCGTCTGAATTGCTTCGTTCCCTTCCTCTAAGTCCTCCCCTTGAAGATGCATGTTGTGTTTACAACGAACCTATGCTTTCAAATCACTATATGCAAGTGTTGATGAAGCCTTTGAAGCCAGGGCAGGCCCCTCGAACCAAATTCCTCGTCAAGGAATTGTTGTATGTGCCTCGGACTGTCTATCGCATTCTGTCGAAGATGATGAGTCCTATCAAAGGACACGACTCTAATGATGAAGAAGTCGTTGGCATCATGAAGAACATGCTTTTCAACATCTGTCATGGCGTTCCCATCAACCTCCATGATTTCTTGATGAGGACTCTGGCCAATATTGCTATGTCACCATTTGAGCTGAAGCCTTATGCGCCATGGATTATGAGATTCATGAGGACAAGGTCTTCACTCAATTACAAAGCTGAAACTCTGAACCACTGCAGCTACTTGCCTCCTATTGAAGTCCTCAAAAGGACATTTTCCTCAGCTGAAGAAAAGGGCAAGGCTACTGCTGAGGCTACTGTTGTGATAGATGAAGGCATTCGTCCATTGGATGGACAATTTCGCAAGGCTGCATCTTATTCCACCAATGATGACTCTGCCACACATGACTCTGCCGCCAACAATGCCAAGCCAAATCCTCAAGCCAAAGCACCCAGGGTGATGACTGATCGTGAGTTACTCCTCAGTCTTCATCAGAAGGTTGATCGCAATCACAAATGGGTCAAGCGTCAGTTTGGTTCAATTCTTCACAACATGACTTCAACACACAAAGTGAAGAAAAACCACTACTACCTCCATGAAACCCTCAACCGCACCTGGGCTATTCTGTCTCAAGTCTACAGCGCTGATGATTTGAAGAAAATGGGTCTCAAAGAAGCATTTGACTGGTCTGCACCTCCTTCGAAGAAATACAAGAAGGTCAAAGTTCCTTCTTTGGTGGCCAGCTCCTATTCTTCATCGCGTGAGACTGATGAAAATGAAGACTTGGACGACACTGCGGCATGCCCTACTTCAACAACCGACCCCAACAACGCTGGCGCTCCTTCATCACCTTGATTATCTTCAGGGGCGTTAGTCCTCAGTTTCGATCCTTTTGGTCATTCGATGACAAAGGGGGATAAGTCTGAGTTAGTCTTCAAGCGGGTCTATTATAAGGGCATTCATTTTCCTAAGTTACAACTCTCGTTCTTCTGAAACTTTATTGGATCGAGTTGTAATCTTAAACCCGATGGTGCACTGATACTTTTGATGCGTTGTGCTCTGATACTTTTGATACACTATTCTGTATGCTCATTCCTCGTTAATATTATTGCACGCCTCATGTTCCTCAAATGAAGACTTGGTATTCATTTGAGGAACATGAGGCGTGAAGACTTTTGTTTTCGTAGTTTCATTTTCTCTTTCTTGAGTCATAGGAAACACCGTACTGTTAACGGGGGTCGAGGAAATACTAAGGAGAAAATTTCAATGTGATGCTCAAATCAAATCCTACACCTACCAATCCCTTCGAGTGAAGCCATTGGAAATCTCATACAGTTCAGTCAATTTCTTCAATGACGGAGACGCAGTTCTTCTGGTCACTGAGGACTTTGCTCTGACTGAGGAGTTAGGAATTCGCTAGTGCGAATTGCCTACACAGTGAGGAACATGATAGCCCTGAGGAATTTGTACCTCGAATTTCCGACCGTTCCTGTGCTACGCGCCAGCTGTCCCAAAATATCTTATCCATCCAACAGTCATATTATTGAAGGGCATTTATGTCTTATCATGTCGGGCTGCTCCCTAGGCTATAAATAGCCACCCCCTACAACCAGTAGCTGGTTGGCTACTCCGCGAGAACTTGACACTTGTCATTTGAGAGCAACCCATTCTCCGAGGACTTTGAGCGAAAATCATCAAGTGAGGAAAATCCCAACCCAAACCCAAACACCTACAAACCCAAAGTGATTCAGCATCACTAAAGAGATTGATCCTGTGTGGATCCGACGCTTGTTACCTTTGAAGACTGTGCTTCTTCCAGACGGTTAGGCGTCATGGTCTAGAGCATCCAAGAGGAATTGTGGATCGCCGAGTGACCGAGTTTGTGAAGGTTCGGAAGTCACCTGAAGACTTACCACGAGTTATTGGGCGAGGACTGTGAGTCCTTAGCTCAAGTAGAATACGGTGAGGACTGTGTGTCCGGGACTGGGTGTCCTCGAGTTTAAATACTCAGCCGCTCCAACCAGACGTACAACTGATACAGCAGTTGGAACTGGTCTACCAAATCATTGTCTTCACCAAGCCAACTGGTTCTATTTCCTCAACACTTTCATTTCCTCATTACTGTGTTGTGTGTTCGTTCATATCTGTGTTTGAAGACTTTGACTGAAGACTTTCTCAATTTCCTCAGTTCAATTTCTTCAGTCTGTTTGTCTTCATCTTGTGCTATCCTGTGTTTACGCTTTCTGTACTCTCTGTTTGTCTTCATTTCATCATGATGACCATGCATATATTCTGCTATGTTTACTTCTGAGTACTTATTCCGCTGTTAGTAGTTCTTCGCTAAGGAATTTCCTCACTAGCAAATTCCTCAGTGAAGAATTTCATAAAAATCGCCTATTCACCCCCCTCTAGTTGATATAACGCACTTTCAGAGATGACTGCGGTGGACTTGGAGGAGAGGGAGGAGATGGCCGTCGATGAGTAATTGTGGAATGTGTAGCACCATGGCGGCGGTTATGCATTCGACGACAGGGGCGGTGCATGCAAATTTTCCTAGGACTAAACTGCCCCTAGATTAAAACGCGTCCCCACCTTGTCACGAGTACTGGCCCCACTCGTTTTAGTACTTTCGCGTACTTTCATCGGAGTACTACCCAGTACTTCATATTTGTCTGTCGTTAGATCGACATCAACGAACGGTTCTAAAAAAGCCCAACCACACGGAGGGCGGCGATTTGAGGCAGGCGGCTCAGCAGAGGCGAGGCCCAGCTGCGGAAGCGCGCCGGTGAGGTACAGCCGTGGTAGAAGCGGCTTGTTGTCTAGGCGAGCGAAGGTGGCTCGCGGCCACAGCGGCAGGCGACTTGAGGAGACCGAGTCCCATGACTTAGCACGGGGCAGTTCAGCACGAGACGGACGACTTGAAGTTCTGGTTGATGCGACTCGGTCTCGCGGCGACTTGAGGCTCCGGCGGAAAACGAAACCGGCGGAGTTGGACTCGGAGTGAAAAAACCGAGGCGAAGACTTGAGGTCACTCGGTCCGAAGTGAGCGGCAGAGCGAGGCCGTGAAGGCGAGGTCGATTTTTTTTAGACCAGGACCGCCTTAGCCGCGCGCCTGGTAGTATCGCTATGCAGACGAAGCACTTTTGATGTATAAAAATCTGAACAACATATAATCAGAAGTAATACTGCTTGAGTTGATGCACTTGAGCATGATCAGCTTCAGTCCTTCTGAAGACGTGGATTAGTTTCTGGCATGCGCTCGCACGCGAAAGAAGCAACTAGCGGATCGATGAGTACTCGAATCTTCTCAGGTCTTGAAACCCGACAACGTGTGGAACTCGGCGGATCAGATTGTGGCCTCGGACGACTCACGCGTGCACTGAACTCCTGTCGGCATACTGCTGCAGTACGATCGCTGCGGCGGAAAGTCCAGTCATTGTAGGCGACCGACGGCGTGGCTCAAGGACAGGCAACTCTAATTCTCTCATCTCAATCCTCTCATTGATACGGCTGCTGAAACTTTCTTCAATTTTGACTGATGATGAAGCAGGAGTCGACGTAGATCCTTCCAGGCCGTCTCTTCGAGCGCGAGTTTCTCGAAACCTGGAGAGTTCCCTCCAAGAACAAAAACCACCATGCGCATGCCTCACGGTGGGCGTCAACTGTCGTGGAATTGTCACGTCAGATGTCCTAGTGTGAGGACTTAGTCGTGAGGCCAACGCATCTATGTGGTAGCTTGAGAGGGGTTGATCGGAATCGAGAGACGCAACGCAAGACAAGGATTTAGACAGCTTCGGGCCCCGGGAAACATCATCCAGTAACAACCCTACATGCTGTTTGTGGTTAGGTCTCATTATCATCACGAGGGAGTTGCTGGTAAACCAGCTCTTTGTGTCTAGCCCTAGAGATAGTTTTCTTACTTGCCTCTCTTTGGGGAGCCCTGCCCCTCATTATATATGTTGAAGGGGTGGGTTACATGTGGAGTCCTATTAGGATTAGGACTAGTCTACCTTCTAATACAAACCGGATACAAGTCCGGGTCTTAACTCCTTGTAAGGTAAATATTCTTCATGCCTTTCCTCTTAAACCGACCCACCATTAACATAAACCGGCCTTCTGGGCCTTGGGCCTTGTCATCCGTCTGTCCCGCCCGCCGGGTTACCAGTGAATCATTATGTTCAGTCAGGTTGCTTGTAAACGGTCTGGTCAGTGCGGATCGCCGGTGAATCGCCGAGTTCGGCCGGGTTATACTTCCATCCGGGTTAAGCCACGGGGTACTAGCCACATATGTAATTTGATGTTCAATCTGTTTATGGAATCAAGTCCTTATAAGGTATAAGTACATATGCTCTTGTTCTGTGTGCAATGACATCGCACACGGACCCTCCTTGGGAACTCGTTGGTGATGACTTAATCAATCGCTGACGATTGTATACCACCAAGCATTTTCCCACAACACACACGGCTTATTAGCAGCAATCGTCTATGTTATTATGGATCTTCGCACACATTTCTAATTACAGACCTGTTTGCCGTGTATCACACACATCTTGTTATATTGTACCGTTTCTGTTCTCTTGGCTCAAAGCAAACAGTTCATCCGAGTGAACTGCACGCCGTATATCGCACACACCTTCATCTGGCTAACCGTTTATTTTGTGTTGACTAATCACAAATAGTTCATCCGAGTGAACCGTATTTGTACATTGCACACACCTTCATCTGGCTGCTTGTTTCTTTTGTTTCTCATCATCACAAAATTTCATTGAACTGAACCGTATGCCCTGCATTGCACACGCAACTAAAATCTAAATCGTGTTTGATGCATCCTCCATCGCAAACGTTTTGCACCTTTTTGACGGTTTTTGACATCCCCGTTTGTGATTTGTGCATCACACACAGTTTCGTGAAAGGGTCTCTAATCGTAGTGTCACGTTAGCAGCATCCAGCAGTAGTGATAATGGTACGAAGTTCTCCAAAATTGTTTTGGAACGAAGTCCCATGATAGGATAATTAGCTTTTTGTACGAAGTTCAGCAAGAGCCTTCAGAATATCGCTATTTGGAAGGCCTTTTCTCAAATTCATACAAAAAAGCGAAATATTATATCCGAAACTCCGTTCTAAACCAACTTTGAAGAGCTTCGTAGCATCATACGCCTGTTACTTCTGGCTAATGATGTAGCCATGGATTTCTTCAATACTTTGACACACAACGTGACATATAGAAGAATATATATATAGACGAGATCAGAAAAAAAATTGGTTCAACTTGTGCATATCCATAATGGGGGCATTCTTCATAAATCTCGACCCTCGACCCCTCAGCGATCCTCGAACGTCGACCCCTCGGCGACCCTCTACCCTAGTTCCCGACCCTCCACTGCTCGGCGATCCTCGACACCCTCGAAAAAATAAGAAGAGGAAGAAGAAGAAAAAAAGAGGAGAAGAAGAAGGAATAGAGGAGAAGAAGAAAAAATAGAAGAAGAAAAAAAGGAGAAGAAGGAATAGAGTTGAAGAAGAAGAAAAAATAGAATATTCTATTTTTTTCTTCTTCTCCTCTTTTTTTCTTCTTCTTCTTCTTCCTCTTCTTATTTTTTTCTCCTCTTCTTCCTCTCCTCTTCTTCTCCTTCTTCTTCTCCTTCTTCCTCCTCTTATTTTTCTTTTTCCTCTCCTTCTTTTTCTTCTTCTTCCTTCTTCCTCTTTTCTTCTTTTTCCTTATTTTCCTTTTTCCTCTCCACTAACCTAAAATCTACTAACGTAAAATGCACTAACAGTACAACTAACCTAAAATGCACTAAATCAGAGAACGTACATAGACAAAACTTTTCTAAAAATGTAACTTTTGCATATATGAACATATACACAGAGAACATACATACATATATACATTTTTCTAAAAATGCAAAAAAATCATCATATATACGATTTTTTATATGAAAAATCAGGACATATAATCATATATACACACATACATATATTCATACACTACATATCATCTCTAAAAAAATCATCATATATATAGGAGAGGTGCGGCGTGGTCGGGGCAGGCCAAAGGAGAGAGACAAGGAGGCAGGTTGGACCGAACGGGGACGAGAGGTGCGGCGTGGTCGGGGCAAGCCGGGGGCGCGGGGCGGCCTCGGGGCAGGGGCACGGGGCAGCCGGCGTCGAGGCAGGGAGCACGGGGCGACGACGACGAGGCAGGGGGCACGGGGTGGCGCGTCGGGGCTGTTGGGGAACGTAGTAGTTCAAAAAAATTCACACGATTACGCAAGATCTATCTAGGAGATGCATAGCAGTGAGACGGGAGAGTGTGTCCACGTACCCTCGTAGACCGAAAGCGGAAGCGTTATGTAACGCGGTTGATGTAGTCGAATGTATTCATGACCCAACGGATCCGTACGACACCTCTGTGTTCAGCACACGTTCGGCATGATGACTTCCCTCAAGCTCTTGATCCAGTAGAGGGTCGAGGGAGAGTTCTGTCAGTACAACAGCGTGGTGACGGTGTTGGTGGTGTGATCCGTGCAGGGCTTCGCCTAAGCACTACGACAATATGACCGGGGTGGTAAACTGTGGAGGGAGCACCACACACGGCTAAGAAACAACTCTTGTGTCTTTGGGGTGCCCGCTCGCCACGTATATAAAGGAGGGTGAGGAGGAGGCTGGCGGCCAAGGAGGGCGCGCCAAGGAGGGGAGTCCAACTAGGACTCCCAATCCTAGTTGGACTCGCTTTCCTATTCCGGAGGGGGAAAAGAGGGAAGGGAGAGGAAGAGGAGAAGGAAAGGGAGGGGGCGCACCCCCTCCCTAGTCCATTTCGGACTCCCTATAGGGAGGGGTACGGCCACCCCTTGTCGGCTGCCTCCCCTCTCCCCTATGGCCCATGTAGGCCCAATATTCCCTCGGGGGTTCCGGTAACCCCTCGGTACTCCGGTAACATACTCGAATCACTCGGAACCATTCCGATGTCCGAATACAACCTTCAATATATGAGTCTTTACCTATCGGCCATTACGAGACTCCTCGTCATGTCCGTGATCTCATCCGGCACTCCGAACAAACTTCGATCACCAAAACACATAACTCATAATACAAATTGTCATCGAACGTTAAGCGTGCGAACCCTACGGGTTCGAGAACTATGTAGACATGACCGAGACACGTCTCCGGTCAATAACCAATAGAGGAACCTGATGCTCATATTGGCTCCCATATATTCTACGAAGATGTTTATCGGTCAAACCGCATAACAGCATACGTATATTTCCTTTGTCATCGGTATGTTACTCGCCGAGATTCGATCGTCGGTATCATCATACCTAGTTCAATCTTGTTACTGGCAAGTCTCTTTACTCGTTCCGTAATGCATCATCCCATAACTAACTCATTAGTCACATTGCTTGCAAGGCTTATTGTGATGTGTATTATTGAGAGGGCCCAGAGATACCTCTCCGATACACGGAGTGACAAATCCTAATCTCGAGCTATGCCAACTCAACAAACACCATTGGAGACACCTGTAGAGCATCTTTATAAATCACCAAGTTACGTTGTGATGTTTGATAGCACACAAGGTGTTCCTCCGGTATTCGGGAGTTGCATAATCTCATAGTCAAAGGAACATGTATAAGTCATGAAGAAAGAAATAGCAATAAACCTAAACAATCATTATGCTAAGCTAATAGATGGTTCTTATCGATCACATCATTCTCTAATGATGTGATCTCGTTCATCAAATGACAACACATGTCGATGGTTAGGAAACTTAACCATCTTTGATTAATGCGCTAGACAAGTAGAGGCATACTAGGGACACTCTATTGGTTTATGTATTTCAATACAAAAAAGACACATCCGTGGCATTTTGGTCCGAACGAATTTTTTCTGTCATACTTATGACACATCGGAATGCCTTGCCGGCAAGGGCCCTCGACCCTATGTGGGAGCCACATATGCCTTCGTGTCTCTCTGCCGATAGCTCCAGTCCTTCCTCCCGGGGAATGCACTTCAATTTCACACTGTTCGGTCTCTTCCTGTATAGGACGTCATCGACGAACTGATACATAGCAGACCGACAAGCTACTTTCTCTGCTTCTTCCTGCTCGTTAGGAAGCTCCCCTGTTTGGAGGAATCGAACGGTATGTTGTGCCCATGCCGGATCCTGGGGCTCGACGGCAAGGACAAAGGCATTTCTTCTTCCATGGGAGCGGCCGTCTCTACGGCCAGGGCTTGACGGCCTGGCGAAATCAGTCGCTCCTCGGTAGGCCCAGAACCCGTGGCAAAACCCTTGCCGACGGCCCCCAGGGGCTCAGTGGGAAAGTACTTGTCGGGACCTGATTTCCTCCATTTGTTCTGCTCCGTTGATGGTTCGACAGATGGTTGAGTTAACCAAAGCAAAAAAATACCTGGTTCCACAGTAGCTTGAATGCAGCGCGCTTTGACAGGTAATCGGCGATGTCGTTCTCCGCTCAGGGAACGTTCTCCGCTGGTATACCGTCAAAGCGCTCCTCCAGCTTCCTCACCTCATCTACGTAGGCCTCCATCATCGAGCTCTGATAATCTTTGTTAACTTGTCTGCCGACAAGCTGTGAATCACCCCTGACGATGAGCTTCTTGACCCCGAGGTATGTCGCGATCCTGAGGCTGGCAAGGAACCCCTCGTACTCAGCAGTGTTGTTGGTGGACATATCCCTGGGAAAGCGCATCTGGATTACATACTTGAGGTGCTCTCCGGTGGGTGCGACGAGCAGCACACCAGCACCTGCGCCTTGCAGCGAGAAAGCCCCGTCAAAGTACATGATCCAGTTGTGACTTGCTTCCTTGCCGGGGAGAGTGGTCTCCTGGATTTCCTCGTCAGGCGTTGAGGTCCATTCTGCAATGAACTCTGCCAAGACTCCGCTCTAGATTGTCTAAGTGCTTTCAAACTTCAAACCAAAGCTCGAAAGCTCCAAGGCCCACTCCATAATCCTTCCGGTTGCGTCTGGGTTGTGCAGTATCCGTTGTAACGGGAGGCGGGTGACGACTGTGATTTCGTGTGCTTGGAAGTAGTGACACAGCTTCCTCGAGCCGATAAGGAGGCCTGTCGGTGTCAAAACAGGCGGATCTCGGGTAGGGGGTCCCGAACTGTGCGTCTAGGCGGATGGTAACAGGAGACAAGGGACACGAAGTTTTACCTAGGTTCGGGCCCTCTTGATGGAGGTAAAACCCTACGTCCTGCTTGATTAATATTGATGATAAGGGTAGTACAAGAGTAGATCTACCACGAGATCAAGGAGGCTAAACCCTAGAAGCTAGCCTATGGTATGATTGTTGTATGTTGGAGTTGTCCTCCCTCCGTTTTATATAGACATCGGAGAGGGTTAGGGTTACACAAAGTCGGTTACAATGGTAGGTGTCGGTGTCAAAACCGGCGGATCTCGGGTAGGGGGTCCCGAACTGTGCGTCAAGGTCGGATGGTAACAGGAGACGAGGGACACTTTATTTTACCCAGGTTCGGGCCCTCTCGATGGAGGTAAAACCCTACTCCTGCTAGATTAATATTGATGATATGGGTAGTACAAGAGTAGATCTACCACGAGATCAAGGAGGCTAAACCCTAGAAGCTAGCCTATGGTATGATTGTGTATGATGATGGTTGTCCTACGGACTACAACCCTCCGGTTTATATAGACACCGGATAGGGTTAGGGTTACACAGAGTCGGTTACAATGGTAGGAGATCTTGAATATCCGCATGCCTAGCTTGCCTTCCACGCCAAGAAAAGATCCTTCCGGACACGGGACGAAGTCTTCAATCTTGTATCTTCATAGTCCTGGAGTCCGGCTGAAGGTATAGTCCGGCTATCCGAACACCCCCTAATCCAGGACTCCCTGAGTAGCCCCTGAACCAGGCTTCAATGACGATGAGTCCGGTGCGCAAATTGTCTTCGGCATTGCAAGGCGGTTTCCTCCTCCAAGTTCTTCAAGAAGATTACAAACACCAAAAATAGTGTCCGGCCCTGCAAAATAAGTTTCACATATTGCCATATAGAGAATAATATTAACACAAAACTAATCTGCTGACGTATTCTGTAGTGCGTCATAACGCTGCGGCCAAGCTCTTTATATAAATTGTTTTCATTGTTCCACCTCAGCGTGTTTAGCGAGGCGGTTTCCTTGGCACGTCTTGTCAAAGCAGAGATCGTGTGCCCCTTTTAACGGGATTCTCATAATACGGACGTGGGTAACCCAGTCGTGCCCGTTAGCACGTTTTGCCTTAACTAAAGGCTAGTCCAAGACGGTTACGGGGAGGGCTCTTGGTATTCTGCCTCTTGTAAAGAGACCAAGACCCTATTCCCCTCTTCTATTCTCAAAACGAGCTCGCTTGTCGCCTCGAGTTCCAACACCCTAGGCTTCCAGATTCCAGGCGCACCGGACCTTCGACAATGTCCGGCTCCGACCTCCAAGGCCGATGGATGCCCTCCTCCGTTACGGAGGAGAACGTATTAATGTTGAGGGAAGCTAAATTCCTGACCAGCGAGATTTCACACAGGTTGCCTGTTCAAGGACAGGTGATCCCTAGCCCTCAGCCCGGTGAGAGTGTGGTATTCATATCCCACTTCCTTCGGGGGTTAGGCTTCCCAATGGATCCCTTTGTAAGGGGGCTGATGTTTTATTATGGGCTGGAATTCCACGACCTAGCTCCGGAGTCCATCAACCATATCTCCTCGTTCGTTGTTGTGCGCGAAGCATTCCTCTGTGTTACCCCTCACTTCGGATTATGGCTCAAGACCTTCAATGTAGAACCGAAGATGATCGAGGGGCGCCACGCAGAGTGCGGAGGCGCTGCTATAAAAAGAAATGCCGATGCTCCATGGCCCGAGGGCGCTTTTCAAGAGGAGCTTGGCTTATGGCAACAAGAGTGGTTCTATATCACCGCTCCTCGGGATACCGCATGGGTGGCGCCTCCTGCCTTTCACTCGGGTCCCCCACCGCGGTTAGCGTCGTGGATCAACACAGGGTTAGATCGGGGCTTGCCAAAAGACGTACCTCTGCTGCAGGGCCGCATTAAGGATCTCTTGGAAGGAGACCTCAACCTGGTCAAGGTGACACAAGTCATGCTGATTCGCCGGACACTGCCCGGCCAACGTCGCCCCCTTCGCCTGTGGGAGTTCAATCCAGAGGGACCGTGAGTTATCCAGGATTTTATGGGAGCGACGCCCGCGGAGATGTATAAACTGTTCTTCGGATCACAAGAAGTGAGACCAGATTTGACCGAGGATGTGGGTTTAAGCCACAATCGACCGGATACTCAAGTAAGTGACCTTGTGCCCGGACCTTCTATCCGCATAATTGACTCGCTCTTAACAACGCTTCTCCTTTTAAGCAGGAGTGGATAGCGAAGGCGAAGCTGATCAGGTGTCCGGCTCCCCTTCCTGAAACCAGGCTAGAACCCGTGCTAGTCAGGATGCTGGAGGTAGTGCCTTTGGAGGGAAATAAGGGGGAGTACAAGGAAACCATGGCCTCCTCGAAAGAGGCCATTCTGAAGGGGGGGGAATCGATAATTCCTCTCCTAAGGGAAAGAAAAGGGCCGCCTCTGACGACCCGGAGACCGTAGCCTCGAAGCGGGGGAAAGAATCCTTGTCAGAGGGCCCGACGCCGGGGAGCCCCTCGACTGAACTAAACCCTCAAAGGGACCAGCTCTCCAGCGAGCCGTAAGTAGAAGAAGAGTTTTTCTTTTAAGAGAAATCCTTGATTTATATTTGAGAAGTTTTAACCGAGACCTTACTTTGTAGTTCGGACCTCAGCCCTTCTCAGCAGAACTCGTCCTCGGGGGATCTTCTTCTGGAGATGATGGAGAGCGGAACGCCTCCTCCTTCTGTATCGCCTAGCAAGGCAGGCGACGATGAAGTGTCATCGCGGAGGATTTCTCCGGATCCGACAGGGGCGGAAGGTAGCCATGTGGCCCCCCGAGGTTCTCCGCGTCCGGCCTTTTAGGGAGGCCATGGGACGAGTCCGGCACCATCTGGTGTTCGGCCGGAGGAGCTAAAGATTCTGCTGGGGCGAGCCTCTGTCTCAGAGGAGCATCGTGTGTTGGTGAACATGGTGATTGAAAGATGTCATCCGCAGAAAGCGGATTGCACGAGGCCGTCAAAAGTTTACTGGCAGGCCTTGAGGTACGTTTTAAATAATGTACACTTGTGTTAGTTGCGCATAAATAAAGTGCGCCCTGTGTAGATAGTAGCCCCTGAGACTCTGTGCATCGTTAAAATTGACGGCGCGCAGAGGATCTTAATCCCAGGTCCTTTAAGTGGCACCTTTATATGTAGGTGGCGGATTGTCCGGAGTCAAGCCGGACTCGTGAATTTGCCGAACTGAAGCGACAACTTGATGAGGGAGAAGCCGACATCGCGCTTGTTAACAAGCGGCTTGATGATGCTCAAGGTATTGAAATCATCGGGCGATGGTTAGTAAGAGGAGGTTTATGTCAATATCTTACCGTGTGTATGCTTGACGCAGATGGTGCGGCCGCCGTGGAGGGTCTTAGGGCCGAACTCGCCCGAGCGAAGGAACAAGCCAGGAAAAAGCTATGCGGGTGCCGTGAAAGCCCTTGAAGAGCTGAAAGTCGAACAGGCTGCCCATTGCCGAAACAAGGAGGAGATGGCTGATATGGCCGTAAAGTTAAAGAGTGCTGCTGACCGTTGCAAGCTTCTTGAGGAAGATGGTCGAGCGAGGCAAACGAGCTTAGAGAAGGTTGTTGCTGACGCCAAGGAAGCCCTCTCTATAATGAGAGCGGCAAGGGAAGAGCTGCGTCAAGCCGGACAAATTTTGTGATCCGAAGTTTGCCCCGTTAAACCGGATGTGGAGTGTAGAGGACACCTATCTGGATTTGGCGGCTAGTGCTGCTGATGCGACCGAACACTTTCGATATAAAAAGGATCATGAAGTGGAGAAGCTCTTTTGGTCGCAATTCATCAATCCAGAGCGTCCACTAGCAGTGGACGATCGCCTGGCCCAATGGGCCGAACTGAATAGGTTGTCTGGACTCGCCATGAAGTACATCATGGATCATCTGTGTCCGGGGAGATCGAAGCCGAAGAGTTATTTTAGCTTGGTGCAACAATTGCTAGACATGGTGCCACGTGTCGATGCTATGAAGAGGTCAGCGTGCATAGAGGGCGCTCGGCTGGCTCTTGCCCGTGTCAAGACATACTAGGCAGATATGGAGCCCACCATTGTTCCATCCCGGGATTCGGATAAAAGCCGAATACCTTCCGAGCACTATTTTGAGGAAGTCCTCGAAGGCGCTCACGTAATAGAGACGCAGTGCTCGAAGGATGCTATATTATGATAGCATATGTACTCATAAAACAGTATTTTGATAAATTGTAGTGGCATTTTTTAGACTTGTGCCTTCAAGTATTAAGAACACCTCCTGTGCGGCCGTTTTAATATATAAATTCTGAAAGATTGCAGTCGTTGGCTTCAGCCCCCACGCACATAGTGCGGGGATGCGCGCAGAAGACGCATTTTCACACTTAACCCAACATCTTGGTCCTACAAAGGAGGTGATAGCGCAGCGGGCTAGGAAACCGGACTATAATGCTTTAACACTTTCACTTAGCCATAGGAGCTTGATAGTGGGACTCTTTAGGTAGCCCCTTAGTGGCTACTGCGCTTGCTCGAATTCGGGGCGCATACGTGCCTGACCGAGAAACGGCCCTTCGTCAAAGCGGAGGAATCCGATAAATTCCTATAAGTCATCGAGTGGCGACCAGTCTCGCGCTACATCATGACAATCAGTTTTCGGCTTTCTCTACTGAGGTGCTCACCCGGCCGAACCGGGGCATAATCGTAGTAGTTCTCCTGGTGCTACCTTAGCCGATAGAGCGGAACGTAAGGTAGCCGAACTCACGAGCCGGGCAACCCAACATTTGACCAAAGACATGATTCGGAGCTGATGCATATAGTGCCAAAACTCGCGACGGCGAACACTCCCTAAGGTGTTCGGTCTTTATGAGTGCAGGTGAAACAACACCCTTAAAAAAAGAGCCCCTAGTGTCCAGGTACGAGCAAAAACTCTGGCGTGGCCACATGCCAAAACGCCAGCCTCCTCCTTGGTTATAGTAGAAAAAACTAGGGGATGTATAGCAGCAAGAGACAGTAAAAAAGATTTACGCAGGGTCTTAATCTAAAAAGAATCCTCAGAACGGGTCCCTACTGCACGTCTGCGCCTATGTCTCCGCTGTGCCGTGTCCTGGACGGGCGCCGCACGACGTTCATCTGTAAAAGGGAGGAACTGAATTGAAAATGGGTCGTGCGTAACAAAAAGATAATAAACAAAATATAAAGTAAAAAATATATAAAGTTGAGCTTTATTGTCTCTGCGTATAGCCCCCGGTACGGGAGTATATGGCGTTTTAAGCCTGCGTTGATGATGGACTTGTGCCGAACTCATTTAGTCCGGGTCCGTGGCCTTTAATGACTTATATCGAAAAAGTCTATTGGCTGGCGAGGCCACTTTATTGTGTGGCTGTTTAAGCGGCCGCGCAATCCTCCGTTTGGAGGAGGCGTATTTTAGTGTGCTCCCTTTAAAGAGATGATGCATCGTGGACCAGGCATCTTAAGCGTGAGAGATGCATAGTGCGGTATTGCGTTAAAGCGAGCGAAAGCTCCGCGTCACATTAGTGCTTGATAGCGACTTGAAAAAGGGACGACATGGAAGGTCAGCTTTTCGCGACGGAAGTTATTGGCAGAGCCAAATATGACTGCAAGCCGGAGAAAACCCATACAATGGGTGTCCGGGCCCGGTGCTACCCCTTGAAAGGAGGTTTTGCTGTGGCGGATTCTTGCTGGGTTTATGCCCATGCGGTGGATTGTATTCTGATATATCAGGTTTAGTCCACTGCCGCCGTCCATAAGGACATTGGTAAACTGGAATCTGTCAATTATTGGATCGAGTATCAGGGCAGTCCGGCCTGCGTTTTTGATATTTCTAGAATAATCTAGCTGATCAAAAATGATTGGTTTTAATAACCAGTGGCGGGACTCCTGAGGGATAGGTTTTATTGTGCGTACCTTTATGGGTGCCACACGTTTTGTTACATGAAGTGAGTTCACTGTTTTAACTTCTTGTGGGAAGTTCTTTTGTTTCCTGGTGTTCTGCTTCTGGGGTTCGTCCTCGTCTTCGCTTGGTGTATCGAGCCCCTTGTGTTCGGCGTTAAGCCTTCCGGATTGTTTAAAAACCCAACAATCTCTGTGGGTGTGATTTGCAGGCTTCCCAGGAGTATCGTGTATCTGACATATTCTGTCCAGGATCCTGTTTAAGCTGGACGGATCGTCCCTATTATCCTGAAGGGGTGGTTTTGTCTGATTTTGCCGTGAGCTTTTGAATCCGGCATTGACTGCCGTGCTCTTCCGACTTTTTTCTTTGGTTCGGCGACGGTCCTTATTTCGTCGCGGTTTTCCGTTTCCATCCCTGATTTCGGATGTACTTGGGTCGCTGGGGCTGCATCGTGCCAACCAGCTGTCCTCTCCTGCGCAAAAGCGGGTCATGAGGCTTGTGAGTGCGGCCATTGTTCTTGGCTTTTCCTGGCCAAGGTGTCTGGCGAGCCATTCGTCTCGGACATTATGCCTGAAAGCTGCTAAGGCTTCGGCGTCCGGACAATCCACTATCTGATTCTTTTTAGTAAGGAATCTGTTCCAGAACTGCCGAGCTGATTCTCTGGGCTGTTGAGTTATGTGACTGAGATCATCTGCGTCCGGGGGGCGGACATAGGTCCATTGAAAATTTGCTCGGAAAGCATCCTCGAGCTCTTCCCAACTTCCAATTGTGTTTTCGGGAAGGCTTTTAAGCCAGTGCCGGGCTGGCCCTTTAAGCTTAAGGGGTAAATATTTGATGGCGTGGAGATCATCTCCTCTAGCCACATGTATGTGGAGGATATAATCCTCGATCTAGACTGCGGGGTCTGTTGTTCCATCGTACGCCTCTATGTTGACGGGTTTGAATCCCTCTGGAAATTCATATTCCAGGACCTCATCGGTGAAACATAGGGGGTGTGCGGCGCCCCTGTATTTGGGTGTGCCGGATTCTGATGATGGCTTTTTTGCATTGCTTGTGAGAGCTTGCTTTCTTGGCCCATAAATGGACCTGGCTGGGCCATGATGCGAGTCTTTAATTGGGTCGCATGCCGCATTGAGTGCGGCGCCGCTTGCCGTTTTATGGTGGCCGTGGGGTCGTCTATCCGACCGTGTGGCTTTTTTATTTTTTGAATGCGAGGGCTCTAGGGCCTCTTGGTCGAATTCGGGCAGTAGTTTTCTCTTCGGATAGCTTTTAGTGCGGCGGCTGCCGCCGTATTTGTTTGTGGTCTTGATTACCTTTCTCCATCTTATTCTGAGTGCATCTTCCGCCGTCTTTAGCTTCCGCTTCTGCTTTTTCAGGCTGCGTGCTGTGGCAACGAGCCTTTCGTGGAGATTCTTCTGCTCCGTGGTTTTATCCGTCGTGAGATCGTCCGAAGTTCTGTTATGGCCGGGGAGGGCTGTCTGTCCTCTCTATCCGCGTTGCCCTGTTCGGATGGTTGCTCTGAGGCATGCTCGTCGTCTACCGGCTCATACTGCTCTATGGCTGGGTCTTGATCGAGGCGGGGCTTGGCTCGGCGTTTTCGTCGCCGCTTTGATTGCTTTTCGGAGGGTTTATCCCTTTTTCTGTCCCCTTTTTCCTCGTTGTCGTTTCCTTTAGGGGTATCCACCATGAATACATCGTTAGGTGGGGTGGCGGTCCGGCGCCCTATAGGTGCTGGTATCTGTTCGTCTCCATCTTCGTCGTCCATACCGTCGAAGTCTTCGGATCCGAAGTCAAGTATGTCGGTTAAATCATCGACAGTGGCTATTAAGTGGGTGGTGGGTGGGCTTTGAATTTCTTCGTCGTCCGAATCCCAACCTCGCAGACCATAGTCCGGCCTGGGCTCTCTTGATAGAGAGAGAGACTTGAGAGAATTCAGGATATCACCGAAAGGTGAGTACTGAAAGATGTACGTGGCGGTGAACTCCATTATAGGCGCCCAATCAGATTCGATCGGCAGGGACACGGGAGGCCCGGAGTTCGGAGAAGAATCCGACTCCTTGGAGTCATGGGCCGTGCGGAGTGCGGGGCTGGCGTTCGGCTCGATCGCCTTCAAGATCGCAGCCCCCGAGGTGACGTCCAACCGTTCATCCTCAAAGAACGCAGCGGGCTTCAAGTCGAGGATCGGGGCCGGTGCGTGTGTGGACTCTAGGGCACTATTCAGAGGCAGAGCTATATCCTTCCCCTCGAGATAGTGCGGCGCGCTTGGCTGTGGCTCGAACCCGTCGAAGATCAAGTCTCCGCGGATATCTGCCGTGTAGTTTAAGCTTCCAAACCTAACTTGATGGCCAGGGGCGTAGCTTTCGATCTGCTCCAGACGACCAAGCGAATTGGCCCGCAGAGCGAAGCCGCCGAAGACGAAGATTTTTCCGGGCAGGAAAGTCTCACCCTGGACCTCATCGTTGTTGATGATCAAAGGAGCCATCGGGCCTAAAAGCGACGACACAGAGGAACTCTCAATGAAAGCACCAATGTCGGTGTCAAAACCGGCGGATCTCGGGTAGGGGGTCCCGAACTGTGCGTCAAGGTCGGATGGTAACAGGAGACGAGGGACACTTTATTTTACCCAGGTTCGAGCCCTCTTGATGGAGGTAAAACCCTACTCCTGCTAGATTAATATTGATGATATGGGTAGTACAAGAGTAGATCTACCACGAGATCAAGGAGGCTAAACCCTAGAAGCTAGCCTATGGTATGATTCTGTATGATGATGGTTGTCCTACGGACTACAACCCTCCGGTTTATATAGACACCGGATAGGGTTAGGGTTACACAGAGTCGGTTACAATGGTAGGAGATCTTGAATATCCGCACGCCTAGCTTGCCTTCCACGCCAAGAAAAGATCCTTCCAGACACGGGACGAAGTCTTCAATCTTGTATCTTCATAGTCCTGGAGTCCGGCTGATCCGAACACCCCCTAATCCAGGACTCCCTCAGTAGGAGATCCAAATATCCGCATCGCCTAGCTTGCCTTCCACGCCAAGGAAAGTCCCATCCGGACACGGGACGAAGTCTTCAATCTTGTATCTTCATAGTCCTGGAGTCCGGCTGAAGGTATAGTCTGGCCATCCGAACAGCCCCTAATCCAGGACTCCCACGGTAGCCCCTGAACCAGGCTTCAATGATGACGAGTCCGGCGCGCAGATTGTCTTCGGCATTGCAAGGCGGGTTCCTCCTCCAAATTCTTCATAAAAGATTGTAAACACTAAGGATAGTGTCCGGCTCTGCAAAATAAGTTTCCACATATTGCCATAGAGAGAATAATATTAACACAAATCCAATCTGCTGACGTATTCCACAGCGTGACATCACACTACGGCCAAGCCTTTATTTGAATCGTTTTTATTTCCCCACCTCAGCGCGTTTTGCGAGGTGGTTTCCTTGGCACGTCTTGTCAAAGCAGAGATCGTGTCCACCATTTACGGGATTCTCATCAATACGGACGTGGGTAACCCAACCATGCCATTTATCACGGCGCTTGGGAGATAACCGAGTTTTACCAGGATGGTGGGGACACATAGCCGCATCCGCCCATATAAGGGGATAAGGATCCACCTTTTTACCTACGCCTTCCTCCTCCTTTGCCTATCCATCTTCCGCGCACTTGAACTCCAACGCCCAAGTCCACACTTCCCACCTCAACATTCTCCAGCCATGTCCGGAGCGGGAGGCAAGTGGATGGTCTCCTCCGTCACCGAGGGCCATATCAAAAAGCTAAGGAAGGACGGATACTTGTCCAAACACATCACGCACCGGCTTCCTGAAAAGGGGCAGCTTCTCCCCACCCCAAGGCCCCATGAGAGGGTAGTATTCCTTCCCCACTTCCTCCGCGGACTGGGTTTTCCTCTCCACCCATTTGTCCACGGGCTCATGTTCTACTATGGCCTGGATTTCCATGATCTGTCCCCGAACTTCATCCTCAAAATCTCGGCGTTTATCGTCGTGTGCGAGGCTTTCCTCCGCATCCACCCCCATTTCGGCCTTTGGCTCAAGACTTTCAACGTCAAGCCGAAGGTGGTGCGCGGCAGCCAGGCGGAGTGTGGAGGCGCCATGGCGAGCAAGATGGGCAACGTCCTATGGATCGAGGGCTCCTTTGTGGAGACCCTGAAGGGGTGACAGTCATGGTGGTTTTACATCACCGAGCCGCGCGACCTTGATTGGGTGGCAGCCCCTGAATTTCGGTCCGAACCCCCTATGCGGCTCACGTCCTGGAAAGAGACGGGCCTGTCACGGGGCGACGAGGGAGAGGTGACCGGACTGCAAACATGCATCCAGTCCCTGGTGAACAAGCGGCTCAAGCTTGTCAATGTAGTCCAGGTTATGCTCGTCCGCCGGATCCTCCCGTGGCAACAACGGGACTTGAATTTGTGGGAGTTTGACCCGGCGCAGCACCCAACCTTGACCAGGCTCTTCGACACGACGTACGAAGATGCCTGGAGGGTGCTATTCAAGGGCGCCGAGGCTCCCGCATCCGCATCCGAGGATCGCGGATTCAGCATGCAGCGTCCAGCTAGCGCGGTGAGTTATCTTTACCTTTTTACAGGACATTTGTTTCTCATAGTTTGACTCTATGCGGGATCTAAACTCCCTTACCTTTGACAGGATTGGCAGGCGAAGTCCGGACAGATCGACTGTCCGGCTCCATTGCCCGAAGACCCAGCCGATGCTCGCTTAGCGAAGCTGCTAGCTCCGGCACCTTATGTGGTGATGGAGAAGAAGGCCAAGAAGAAGAAGGCCACGGAGACTCGAAAGAGTTCCCGACATATGGTGGTGTCGGACTCGTCGTCCGACGAATCCGAGACGCACTCCTCCCGTGAAGACGAGGAGGAGGAAGAAGAAACCTCTCCCCCTCCAGCGTGGGAGGAAAGAAGAGGAAGGCCGCCCCAACAGGGGAGGCCGAAGGGTCCAAGAAGGGGAAGACCCTTCCCCGGGACTACTCCGCCGACGCCGACGACGACGAAGAGGAGTGGCCGGACAGGGCCAAGCACCCGGCGAAATCGTATGTATTCGGATACTAGAGTAACTCATGACATTCCTTTGTTGCACAGCTTTCCCTAATGTCGAATATAATCATGCAGCCCGCCCAAGGACGGGCTCGACGAGTCGTCGAGTGGCTCCGTGAATTCATCGGACGTGAATTCAGTTCCGCCCGCTGCCTCCCCTCATGCCGCGGACGACGCCCAGGTGGCATTGCAACAAGTTGCGGGCCAAGGGGAGGTGGTCCTGGAAGAGCCGCAAGGCGACCTCCCGGACTCCGGGAGTAAAGGGGACAAGACCCCCCAGGGCTCCATGTCCGGCTTTGTGCCGGACACCGTGCCGGAGTCCTCAACGGTTTCGGACTGCGGCAGGCGACCTCCTTCTAAGAGGAGTAAGCCTACTGAGCCGGTGGCCTCCGTCCAACCGGAGGCGCCGGACAATATACTGGAGGTGCTTAAGGGTTCCTCCATCGACGACGAGCACCGTACTATTATGAGGAGCACTTCACTATTATGAGTGCGGTGATCCAGAAGGTTCAGTCCGCCAAGAGCGGACTGACTGAAGCTTGTGCTAGCCTTCTGACAGGCTTTGAGGTAAGTAAAAATATGTAAAAATATTACCACATAGACAGTAGCCCCTGATGCTCTATTTGGCGTTTGGAAAGAAAAGCCAAATAGAGGATCTATCAAATTTCACAGGAGTCTAACAAAAAAGAGTCAATATGCGTATGCAGGCTTTGCTGCTAGCCACCGTCGCACTGACTGTGGAGGTGGGTGCCCTGAAGCAGGGCCTCGAGCGGACTGAGCAAGAGCTCGGCCTTGCCAAGCGGTGGCTCGAGGAGAAGGATGGTAAGAGATACCTTATAGAAAAATATATAAAAAAGATGCAATTGCAAAATTTGACAAGATTGTACTGCTTATTGTAGGGGCCACGACTGAGGTGGCGACCCTCAAGCAGGCGTTGTCCGAGGCCGAAAAGAGAGCGGCCACGGAGCGCACCGAGCAAGAGAAATTTGAGGCCCAGGTCGGCGAGGTGCAGCAAAAGCTTCAGGCTCTCATGAAAAAACATGAGAGTTTGGAGCTGGACTCGAAGACGCGAGCGTCCGAGCTCGCGGCGGCCCTTGAAACTGCCAAGTCTGCCAAGGCCGAATCCCAGAAGGCCCTCCAAGAGTTGGAGGCGGTGAAAAAGATAGCGGCGGGTAAGGCATTCTTTATGCAAAGCAGACATATAAAAGTAAACTACTTGTTACTTACCCGAATCCGGAGTTCTCCAGGGGCATTTGCAGATCTTCCCCGCAGCGTATCCGATGCAGCCGCATTCTACCGAGCCGAGGAAGGCAGCTCGACGGAGAAGGTGTTCTGGTCTCAGTACGCTGAGGTCGGACACCCTGTGCCCTTGAGCGACCAGCTGAAGCAGCTGGTCGAGCTCCACAAGGCGGCCGAACAGGCCATGAAGGGCTTCATAGTTCGGTTGTGGCCTGGAGAGGCCCTGCCTGGGAGCTACTTCGGACTGGTGCGGCGGCTGGTGGAGGCCTGTCCAAGGCTCGAGGTTATCAAGCGCTCCGTCTGCATCGAAGGTGCCCGTAGGGCCCTTGCCCGTGCAAAGGTGCATTGAGGTAAGCTGGACGGTGAGAAGCTTGTGAGGGACGGGCCGCCGCCGGGGAAGGAGCATCGCAAGCCCGAGAACTATTATAAGGATGTTCTGGCGGGTGCCCGCCTTATGGCGGATGAATGTACCAAGGATGTAATTTTTGAATGAACTCGCTCGTGTTATCCTGTGCGCTGAAAACTTGTTCATATGCGCTAAGCAATGCTTGTTGAATTTAAAATATTACTTTCTGTGCGGTCGTTTATGAAAAAATTGAAAGATGGCCAGTCGTCGGCTTCTGCCCCCATGCCACTAGTGCTGGGGTGTTCGGGATAAACCTGAGCGCTCTTTTTCCCATGTTTGGGTCCTTCGAGGGAGGCGCTCAGCACAACGAACAAGGCGATCGGACTATAATGCTTGAACACTCTCACTTAGCCATAGAACTCTATAGTTTTAAATGTCGGTGAAGCCCCTAGTATTCGGAAGACTAAGTTCGGGGCGCTATCCACGCCTTGGCTGGACAAAGCCGGTTCCTTGCTCGAAGCGGCATAAGTCTTTAAGGACTCGAAAAACCTCTCGAACAGCGACCGGTCTCTTGCCTCATCATGACAGTCAGTTTTAGCTTTCTCTACTGAGGTGCTCAGCCCAGCTCAACTGGGGCACAATCGCAGTAGTTCTCCTAGTGCTACCTTAGCCGATATAGCGGAACGTAAGGCACCAAAACATAGGAGCCGGGCAAACCCAACTATTGACCCAAATCATGATTCGGTGCCGATGCATATAGTGCAATAAGTTCGGGGTGCCGCACTTGTGAAAGTGTTCGGACTTCTCACACCATATTGAGGGGTACTGAAGCCCCTGGCGTATTTGTCGTACCACAGTGTACGGGTGCAACATGTTATTAATAAACATATATATAAAAAGAGGGTAATGCAAAAAATAGACAAAAGCTATGCATTATTTATAGGAAGGTTGCTATCAAAGCAGAACGATACAAATAGTGCGATAAGCAAAAGAAATTGGACTATTTAACATGTCCTGGCCAGGGGCAGGCCGCGGAATTGTATTCAAAACAGGTATACTGCTCGTAATAGAGACCACCTGGGAGTTCCATAGTGCGGCATGGCTTGTCTGCTTTCCTGGATCTTGCTTCGTTTGTGCGGCAGTTAAATTGCCGAACAGGTCGTCCGAAGTATGGAGTCTTGAAAGTAAGAGAAAATTAAAAAAGAATCTGGAAGCCCCTGGTGCGGTTTAAGCCGTATTTCGGGCGTGCCGCGATAGTGCCCCTCCCCCTGTGCCCATGGTATTTCAAGAGAGTAGTTATGTACGCGGAGCACTGGTTTCGCTATATCGCGAGGGCTAGGGTTGGGGCCGCATTGCTACGCTAGCTCGGAACATGCCAGACGGTCTTGTTGTAGGTTACTCCGGGCGCGCTTGACAGTGTCCGGCTTTTTGAAGGCCGGACTGGAGAACTGCCTAGAGAGGCTGCTTTGTACTTCTGCTGCGAGCGCTGTCGCGTGCTCCTCCGTTCGGAGGGAGCGTTCGGTGTTCCCATTGATCGTGATTACTCCTCTAGGGCCTGGCATCTTGATCTTGAGGTGTGCATAGTGCGGTACCGCATTGAACTTTGTGAATGCGGTTCGCCCGAGCAGTGCGTGGTAGCCACTACGGAACGGTTCTATGTCAAGGGTTAACTCCTCGCTTCGGAAGTTATCCGGAGATCCGAAGACCACTTCAAGTGTGACTGAACCTGTACAGTTGGCCTCTACACCTGGTATGACGCCTTTAAAGGTCGGTTTGGTGGGCTTGATCCTTGAGGGATCTATGCCCATTTTCCGCATTGTATCCTGGTAAAGCAGGTTGTGGCTGCTGCCGCCGTCCATAAGTACTCTTGTGAGATGAAATCCATCAATGATTGGGTCTAGAACCAATGTGGAGAACCCTCCATGACGGATGCTAGTGGGGTGGTCCCTTCGATCAAAGGTGATCGGGCAAGAGGACCATGGGTTGAACTTTGGGGCGACTGGCTCCATCGCGTATACGTCCCGTAGCGCACGCTTCCGCTCCCTCTTGGGAATGTGGGTTGCGTATATCATGTTCACCGTCCGCACTTGTGGGCGAAAACTCTTCTGTCCACTGTTGTTCGGCGGCCTGGGCTCCTTCTCGTCATCGCTATGCAGCCCCTTGTGTAACGCCCGGATAATTTGGCTATAGTAAAACTTTTCTGATGATGCCATGTCATCTGTGTTACTGTTGCTAACCTCGCAATAATCCGAAACCTCGCAATAATTTGGCTACAGTAAAACTTTTCTGATGATGCCACTGAAGTAACCACATTTTTAGAAAATGCCTAAGCAATTTTAAATGATTAAAACAAAAAACAAATTATAAAAGAAAATACAAACATAAAATAAAAAAAAAAGAAAAGAAAGGGAAACACCCCCCCCCCCCCGCTGGGCCACCCGGCCCAGCCAACGGCCACCAGGCCACCAGGCCGGCCCACCCCCGCGCCCATATCCCCCACCCCCTGGAAACCCTAACCGCACCCCGAATCCCACTCTTCCCCCACTCGCGCCCCCTCTCCCCCTCACTCCCGATTGGATCGGGAGGAGAACGACGCCGCCGCCCGGAGCTCCCCTCCCCGCCGGACTCCTCCACCCCGCCAGTCTGCTTCCCGCTCCGCCGGGTCGTCCCCATGGACCACCCCGACCGAACTGCTCGCCGTCTTCTCCACGCTCGCCGCCTCTTCCCTCCTCGCACGTGAGCGGCTCCCCTTTCCTCTCCCCCCTCTGCTCCTGTTGCCGGATCTAGCCGCACCGCGCCGCTATCGCCCCGGCCGCCACCGCACGCGTGCCGCGCGCTAGCGTCGCTGGCCTCGCTCGCTACGCTGCTCGCCGCCCCTCCCTGCACGCGCCCACCCGTGCCCCATGGCCGCGCCCTGCCTCGCCACGGCCTCCCCTGCTCGACGCGCACCCGCGCCACCGCACGCGCACGTGCTCGCCGAGCCGCGGCCCGCTCTACCCACGCCCAGTTCGCGCGCTCCCCACGTCGCCCGTGCCCGACCCGCGCGCCCCCGCCGGCGCCCTTCGCCTCCACCGCGCCACTGGCCGCGCCGGCGTGCCCCGCCATCGGTGCCGCGGCGTCCTCGCCCCGCCCTGCGGGCGAGCGCCCGCTCGGGTGCGCCCGCACCCAGTGCCCTCGCCGCCCGTTAGTGCCCCCCCACGCCCGTGCTCCCGCTTGGCCCCTGTGGGCCAATGATAGTGGGGGCCCACGCCCACAGAACGTTTCAAAAAAAAAGAATTAAAATAATAATAATCATAATAAAATTAATTAATTAAATAATAATAATAACATTAATTAATTAATTAAGGAATTATTTAAGTTAATTAATTATAATTAGTTTAATCTAATTAACTTGTTAGTTTAATTAAACACTAATTAGTTAGCTAAACCCTGATTAGCCTAATTAGTGGATGACAGGTGGGTCCCACTGGACCCACACGTCAGTTTGACTAGTCAACACCTCTGTTGACTGCTGACGTCATGTTGACATCATGATGACGTCAGCAAGCACTGTTTTGGATAATGTTGGATTTAATAATTAATTAAATTCCAGAAATTAATAAAATCTTTAGAAAATCATATCTTTTAATCCGTAACTCGGATTAAAATATTTTCAACATGAAAGTTGCTCAGAACGACGAGACGAACCAGGATACGCAGCCCGTTCATCCGCCACACACCCCTAACATATCAAACTCGCAACTTTCCCCCTCCGGCTCCTCTGCCCGAAAACGCGGAACCCCGGGGATATTTTCCCGGATGTTTCCCCCCTTCACCGGTATTATCCCATACCGGGTTAGGGCACCTCTAACGCCGTTACTTGTCATGGCATGCATCACTATGCATCTGCTTGCTTAAATATTTATTGTTTCTTCCCCCTCTTCTCTCGATAGACACCGAGACCGACGCTGCTGCTTCCGTGTTCGACTACGGTGTTGACGATCCCTCTCTCTTGCCAGAGCAACCAGGCAAGCCCCCCCCCCTTGATCACCAGATATCGCCTACTCTCCTCTATACTGCTTGCATTAGAGTAGTGTAGCATGTTACTGCTTTCGTTATTCCTATCCTGATGCATAGCCGGTCTTTGATACTGCTGTTGATACCTTTACCTGCAATCCTACTTGCTTAGTATAGGATGCTAGTGTTCCATCAGTGGCCCTACACTCTTGTCCGTGTGCCATGCTATACTACTGGGCCGTGATCACTTCGGGAAGTGATCGCGGGCATATACTATATACTTTACACTGTTACTTTACCTGTGATATTGTTCGGAGTTGGGGGCTGAAGGGGCAGGTGGCTCCATCCCGGTAGAGGTGGGCCTGGGTTCCCGACGGCCCCCGACTGTTACTTTGTGGCGGAGCGACAGGGCAGGTTCAGACCACCTAGGAGAGAGGTGGGCCTGGCCCTAGTCGGCGTTCGCGATACTTAACACACTTAACGAGATCTGGGTATTTGATCTGAGTCTGGCCATTTGGTCTATACGCACTAACCACCTACGCGGGAGTAGTTATGGGTATCCCGACGTCGTGGTATCAGCCGAAGCACTTCTTGACGTCAGCGACTGAGTGGCGCGCGCCGGATTGGACTGGAACGCCACTAGGCTAGGTCTGCTTCCGGCCGCGTTCGCAACGTGCAGGTGTGCTTAGGGCGATGGGCCCAGACCCCTGCGCGCTTAGGTTTAGACCGGCGTGCTGACCGCTCTGTTGTGCCTAGGTGGGGCTGCGACGTGTTGATCTTCCGAGGCCGGGCATGACCTAGTAAAGTGTGTCTGGCCAAATGGGATCAAGTGTGTTGGGCTATGTGGTGCACCCCCGCAGGGAAGTTTATCTATTCGAATAGCCGTGTCCCTCGGTAAAAGGCGACCCGGAGTTGTACCTTGACCTTATGACAACTAGAACCGGATACTTAATAAAACACACCCTTCCAAGTGCCAGATACAACCCGGTGATCTCTCTCTAACAGGGCATCGAGGAGGGGATCGCCGGGTAGGATTATGCTATGCGATGCTACTTGGAGGACTTCAGTCTACTCTCTTCTATTTGCTGCAAGACGGAGGCGACCAGAAGCGTAGTCTTCGATAAGACTAGCTATCCCCCTCTTATTCTGGCATTCTGCAGTTCAGTCCACTGATATGGCCCTTTACACATATATCCATGCATATGTAGTGTAGCTCCTTGCTTGCGAGTACTTTGGATGAGTACTCACGGTTGCTTTCTTCCCCCTTTTTCCCCCTTTCCTTTCTTCTGGTTGTCGCAACCAGATGTTGGAGCCCAGGATCCAGGCGCCACCTTCGACGACGACTCCTACTACTCTGGAGGTGCCTACTACTACATGCAGCCCGCTGACGACGACCAGGAGTAGTTAGGAGGATCCCAGGCAGGAGGCATGCGCCTCGTTCGATCTGTATCCCCGTTTGTGCTAGCCTTCTTAAGGCAAACTTGTTGAACTTATGTCTGTACTCAAATATTGTTGCTTCCGCTGACTCGTCTATGATCGAGCACTTGTATTCGAGCCCTCGAGGCCCCTGGATTGTATTATGATGCTTGTATGACTTATTTTTTTATTTGTAGAGTTGTGTTGTGATATCTTCCCGTGAGTCCCTGATCTTGATCGTACACATTTGCGTGCATGATTAGTGTACGATTGAATCGGGGGCGTCACAAGTTGGTATCAGAGTCGACTGCCTGTAGGAATCCCCCTTCCACACTCCTTGGCCGAAGTCGAGTCTAGACATTACAAAAAATTGACTAACATTGGCTGTGTGCCTTACGGGCCCACGTCGCCATCGGGTGGTACTAGGATCTTTTACTCCTCGACCTTTACTCTAGGACTCTAAACTCTCTTCTACTCGGGTTAAACGAATTTACTAACCCTGACACTAGGATCCCGCGACGACATTCACCCCAAAGTTGGATAAAAGCCATAGTTATTCCTTGGTATAGTGTTTTGCACAATTTCCACACTGTCATTTGACTCCTTTGAAACATCTTTGTTTTCAGATGAAACCCACGAGGCAGGTCGTGCGCCACATGGCGGCCATTGGTGCCTCGGGATCACCGGCCGTGCTAGCTGAGATGATGACCTATCTAGGTTATCGCTGGCACCCCGAGTACACCATCACCGAGGAGTACCAGGACTTTAACCAGGAGCAGTACCGTGCCACCGTCCACCTCTACTCTCGGGAGTATGACTCCACTACAGTGCTGCACACCGCTTATGGTGTTGGAGTGACCATTGATATGGCAGTTCACGATGCTGCCTATGCTGCTCTGACACGCCTTCGTAGGGAGTACCGGGAGTTGGACACCTCCCCCTTCAGGCACATTGCTATCGCATCTGATATTGGTGCGGAGGGTTACTACACTGCTGCCTACTCCACTGTCACCCGCGAGCCCTTCCACCATCAGAACTTTGTTCTGCATGCTGATGGTCTGGATCGAGCTAACCGAGCTCTTCGCCACGAGTTGTACACCACTCGTCAGCACCTCTACCGTGCTTTGACGATGTTGCACCCCTTTGTTGGATCTGGGGAGCTGCCGCGTTCTGCTATCTACCCAGCCAGGACCGTGATGCCTCAAGGTGTCGGTTGGCCAGAGGTGGGAGGCTACTCTCCCGCACTTGGTCCTCTTCTGCCACTTGAGCGCCGGGTTCAGCACCAGAGCACCCCGGACCCCAGGTTGCCGACGTGGTGTACCCGTTGCCACACTACCAGCTTTCAGGCTACACCTACCTCCGCAGTGTCGTGTGGGACTGATGTAGACTTGCTTGCTTATGTTAGATGCATTCGCCGCGAACCTGCATGCCGCCTATGATGTCTTAGTCTATGTACTGAACTCTGTGTACCGAACACTTTGCATGATCTCTTTTGTAAGACGTGTCGTTTATTATGTGGTATCTATCGTGCTGCTTTCATTATGCATGTTTCGTCTTGAATGATTCTTGTCTTTGCAAATATTCTCAAATGCTGAACTACCCCTGTTATATATTAGCAGGATGGTTAGACCAGGTGGTCGTGGTCCGGGTGGCAACTTCCCACCACCGCCTGAGTACATGGCTGGTATGATCCAACAGCTTGAGATGAATCGCCAGTTCATGGAGAACATGATGGCTCAGTTTCCTCGCCCCAATATGAACCAGCAGCCAAACACAGTAACTCTGCAAGATTTCATACGCCTGAACCCAACTGTGTACCGCAGCTCAACTCAGCCTCTGGATGCTGATGACTGGCTCCGTGACATCACCTATGAGATGGAGTCTGCTGATGTAGCCCCTGCCAGCTATGTCACGTTTGCTTCCTTCTTCCTGAAGGGACCCGCGGCTCAATGGTGGGACAGCCACAGGCGTACTCTGCCAGCTGGAACAATCATCACCTGGCCAGACTTCCAAACTGCTTTCCGTGCCCGCTTCATTCCTCAGGGAGTCATGGACCGGAAGAAGCGTGAGTTCCGCAACCTCATCCAAGGCAACAAAATTGTTGAAGCTTATCAGCGGGAGTTTCTGGACTTGTCACGCTATGCTGAAGAGGACATTGCTACTGATTCACGCAGACAGGAGAAGTTCCGTGACGGCCTTCAAGCTGACATCAAGTTCGCACTTCTAGTGCACGACTTTGCTGATTTCGCCACCTTGGTGAACAAAGCCATCAACGTCGAAACTGGTCTGCAGGAATACCAGAGCTCTCACAGGCGCAGCCGTGACACGGGCTCATCTTCGGGCCCGTCCTCGCAGAAGCGCAAGATATGGATTCCCAACAGCATGTACCAGTCGAATGCACCTGTCCCTAGGCAGTCCTATGCTGCACCTCGTCTGCCTACTGCTCCTACTAGGCAGCCAAGACTTCCAGCTCCACCACCCCAAGCTCCTGTTCCTACTCCCGAGAATGGCTTGTGCTTCAGGTGCGGACAACCAGGGCACCGTGCTAGGGAATGCAACCAGAAACAGAATCAATTGGCCCTTCCAGCAACAGGCCGTGGAAGCAACCAGAACCGTAACAGCAAAGCCAAGTCCTATGGCCGTGTTCATGCCAACCACGTTGATCTGAACGAAGCTCAAGACCAGCCTTCTACTATGATGGGTACACTCCTCGTAAATTCAGTACCTGCATCTGTTTTATTCGATACAGGAGCATCGCATTCATTCATGTCAGAAGATTTTGCATTCAAGCATGGCATTAAATACGAGGAGATGAACACTTCGGTAGTGGTAAAAACCCCCGTGGGACAATGTCAAACCTCCATGGTTGGCGTCGACGTCCCCGTGGAAATCGAAGGGCTGGAATTCTATGCCGCGCCCATTATCCTGAAGACGTCTAACATCGACCTCATTCTGGGTATGGATTGGTTGAAAGCGCATACTGCTTCCATAGTTTGCGCCACTAAGACCGTCCATCTGCTACATCCTTCAGATGAAATAGTTACATACCACTCTCGCCTGGTGCAAAATGCCGAGGCAAGGCTTTATGCCTTGAATGCATTGAACTCTGCACCACTCGAGGGCATCGAAAACATCCCCGTCGTGCGTGACTTCCTTGACGTCTTTCCTGAAGAACTTCCAGGGATTCCCCCTGCTAGAGCTGTCGAATTCGTCATCGACTTGAAACCAGGCACCACTCCTATTGCCAAGCGACCCTACAAGATGCCACCACATGAAATCCTTGAGCTTAAGGAGGAAATCGACAAATCTCTTCAAAATGGTTTCATTCGCCCAAGTTGCTCTCCTTGGGGAGCACCTTCTCTCTTTGTCAAGAAGAAGGATGGGACAAACCGACTGGTCCAAGACTACCGTCCTATTAACCAAGCTACCATTCAGAACAAGTATCCTCTTCTCCGGATCAATGATCTGTATGATCAACTGGCTGGTTCATCAGTGTTCTCTAAACTCGACTTGAGGTTGGGTTACCACCAGATCCGTGTTCGTGAAGAGGATATCCCAAAGACCGCCTTTGTGACTCGTTATGGTTCATACGAGTACACTGTCATGTCCTTCGGCTTAACCAATGCCCCAGCCACCTTCTCTCGCCTGATGAACTATATATTCATGGATTACCTCGACAAGTTCATCGTGGTTTGTCTGGATGATATCCTGGTATTTTCCAAGAACGAAGAAGAACATGCTGAACATCTTCGACTTGTGCTGGAAAAGCTACGAGAACATCAGCTGTATGCCAAGTTCTCTAAATGTGAATTCTGGCTACCTGAAGTAACCTATCTTGGACATGTCATCTCTAAGGATGGTATTGCCGTTAACCCTGAACGAGTTCAGGCTATCCTTGATTGGAATCCTCCGAAGAATGTCAAGCAAGTCAGAAGTTTTCTCGGTCTCGCCAGCTATTGCCGTCGAGTCGTCGAGAACTTCTCCAAGATTGCCAGGCCTCTGACTAACTTGCTGCATAAGGGCGTCAAGTTCCAATGGACAGACAAATGTCAGGAAAGCTTCCAGGCACTTAAAGACAAGTTGACTTCTTCCCCATTGCTAGCTCCACCTGATACAAAGAAGGACTTCGTCATTTACTGCGACGCTTCCCGTCAAGGATTAGGCTGTGTCCTAATGCAAGAGCGTAGAGTGATTGCCTATGCCTCTCGTCAATTGCGCCCTCATGAAGATAACTACCCAGTTCACGATCTCGAGCTTGCTACTGTCATTCATGCACTGAAGCAGTGGCGGCATTACCTTCTCGGTAATCGTTGCGAGATATTCACTGACCATCAAAGTCTGAAGTATCTGTTTACTCAGCCAGACCTGAACCTCCGTCAGCAGAGATGGATGGAGACCGTAGCAGATTTTGACTTGGGTATTTCCTATACACCAGGCAAGGCTAATGTAATGGCAGATGCCTTGAGCCGCAAGTATTACTGCAACCACCTCCAGGTTCATAAAGTTCAGCCCTCGCTCGTTGAAGAATTCAGAAAGCTGAACCTCCATATTGTTCCCCCGGGTGCACTCGCTCCCCCTCCTGAGGAGTTTCAGAAGATGAACCTCTGTGTTATTCCCCAGGGTTCCCTCTATACCCTGGCTGTCGAACCCGATCTCGTGAGCTCCATCAAGACAATACAAGGATACGACTCTGAAGTCCACAAGATTAAGCGCGACCTCAAGGAAGGAAAGCCCTCATACTTCACTATTGCTGGTGATGGCGCCTTGTACTTCAAAGGCCGCCTAGTGGTACCGTGTAAGAAGGAAAACCTGAATATGACTCAGAAAGTTATGAAAGAAGCTCATGATACGCCTCTGTGTATCCATCCTGGTAGTACTAAGATGTACCAGGACATTCGTCAAAGATTCTGGTGGTCTAATATGAAGCAAGACATTGCTCGCTATGTTGCCGAGCGTGACGTTTGCCGTCGTATCAAAGCAGAACATCAAAGGCCTGCTGGAACTCTGCAACCTATCTCTATTCCGGAATGGAAATGGGACCATGTTGAAATGGACTTCGTCACTGGATTTCCCAAATCTCAGAAAGGTAATGATGCTATTCTTGTCGTCATTGACCGGCTTTCTAAAGGTGCACATTTTCTGGCGGTCAAGGAAACTATCACTGCTAGCCATCTTGCAACTCTCTACATGTCCAGAATTGTTTCACTTCACGGTATCCCACTGGTTATCAGTTCGGACCGTGGCAGCTTATTCACTTCAAGATTCTGGGCAAGTTTCCAAGAAGCTATGGGGACCCACTTATCTTTCAGTACTGCGTTTCATCCGCAGTCACAAGGGCAAGTTGAACGTGTCAACCAAGTTCTCGAAGACATGCTTCGAGCTTGTGTTATTTCCTTTGGCAAGAAATGGGAGGAATCTCTCCCGTATGCTGAGTTCTCTTATAATAATAGCTATCAAGCTAGTCTGAAGATGGCCCCCTTCGAAGTGTTATATGGACGAAAGTGCCGAACCCCTCTGAACTGGTCAGAAACTGGGGAACGTCCACTCTTTGGTCCGGATATTATCCAACATGCCGAAGAACAAGTCCGCATTATTCGCGAGAATCTCAAGACTGCTCAGTCACGCCAAAAGTGTAATTATGACCGTCATCATAAAGACATGGTCTATCAACCTGGCAAAAAGGCCTATCTTCGAGTTACACCAATGAAGGGTGCTCACCGCTTCGGGATCAAGGGCAAGCTAGATCCCCACTATATCGGTCCTTTCACTATTCTCGAGAGGCGTGGAAAAGTGGCTTATCAACTGGAGCTTCCGCCGAACCTTTCTCAGGTTCACGATGTGTTCCACGTGTCACAACTCCGTCGCTGCTTCAAGGACCCAATCCGAGCAGTGGATCATGAAGTACTCGAATTGCAACAGGACCTCTCCTATAAAGAACATCCGGTCCGCATTCTCGACCAAGCTGAAAGCCGCACACGCCAGAAGGCGATCAAGTTCCTCAAAGTCCAATGGTCGCACCACTCTGAAGATGAAGCCACCTGGGAACGCGAGGATCGCCTGCGTGAAGAATACCCCGCACTGTTTCATTCTACCTCCTAAAATCTCGGGACGAGATTTCTTGTAGTGGAGGAGATTTGTAACGCCCGGATAATTTGGCTACAGTAAAACTTTTCTGATGATGCCATGTCATCTGTGTTACTGTTGCTAACCTCGCAATAATCCGAAACCGTTCAAATTCAAATTCAAATTACAATTAACAATAAAAGTTTTCAAAAATTAAAACAAAATTGTTCGGTGGTTGCTAAATATTACAAAGGTAATTGTGGTGAAGTAACCACATTTTTAGAAAATGCCTAAGCAATTTTAAATGATTAAAACAGAAAAGAAATTATAAAAGAAAATACAAACATAAAATTAAAAAAAAAGAAAGGGAAACACCCCCCCCCCGCTGGGCCACCCGGCCCAGCCAACGGCCACCAGGCCACCAGGCCGGCCCACCCCCGCGCCCATATCCCCCACCCCCTGGAAACCCTAACCGCACCCCGAATCCCACTCTCCCCCCACTCGCGCTCCCTCTCCCCCTCACTCCCGATTGGATCGGGAGGAGAACGACGCCGCCGCCCGGAGCTCCCCTCCCCGCCGGACTCCTCCACCCCGCCAGTCTGCTTCCCGCTCCGCCGGGTCGTCCCCATCGACCACCCCGACCGAACTGCTCGCCGGCTTCTCCACGCTCGCCGCCTCTTCCCTCCTCGCACGTGAGCGGCTCCCCTCTCCTCTCCCCCCCTCTGCTCCCATTGCCGGATCTAGCCGCACCGCGCCGCTATCGCCCCGGCCGCCACCGCACGCGTGCCGCGCGCTAGCGTCGCTGGCCTCGCTCGCTACGCCGCTCGCCGCCCCTCCCTGCACGCGCCCACACGTGCCCCATGGCCGCGCCCTGCCTCGCCATGGCCTCCCCTGCACGACGCGCACCCGCGCCACCGCGCGCGCACGTGCTCGCCGAGCCGCGGTCCGCTCTACCCGCGCCCAGTTCGCGCGCTCCCCACGTCGCCCGTGCCCGACCCGCGCGCCCCCGCCGGCGCCCTTCGCCTCCACCGCGCCACTGGCCGCGCCGGCGTGCCCCGCCATCGGGGCCGCGGCGTCCTCGCCCCGCCCTGCGGGCGAGCGCCCGCTCGGGTGCGCCTGCACCCAGTGCCCTCGCCGCCCGTTAGTGCCCCCCCACGCCCGTGTGCCCGCTTGGCCCCTGTGGGCCAATGATAGTGGGGGCCCACGCCCACAGAACGTTTCAAAAAAAGAATTAAAATAATAATAATCATAATAAAGTTAATTAATTAAATAATAATAATAACATTAATTAATTAATTAAGGAATTAATTAAGTTAATTAATTATAATTAGTTTAATCTAATTAACTTGTTAGTTTAATTAAACACTAATTAGTTAGCTAAACCCTGATTAGCCTAATTAGTGGATGACAGGTGGGTCCCACTGGACCCACACGTCAGTTTGACTAGTCAACACCTATGTTGACTGCTGACGTCATGCTGACGTCATGATGACGTCAGCAAGCACTGTTTTGGATAATGTTGGATTTAATAATTAATTAAATTCCAGAAATTAATAAAATCTTTAGAAAATCATATCTTTTAATCCGTAACTCGGATTAAAATATTTTCAACATGAAAGTTTCTCAGAACGACGAGACGAACCCGGATACGCAGCCCGTTCATCCGCCACACACCCCTAACATATCAAACTCGCAACTTTCCCCCTCCGGCTCCTCTGCCCGAAAACGCGGAACCCCGGGGATATTTTCCCGGATGTTTCCCCCCTTCACCGGTATCATCCCATACCGCGTTAGGGCACCTCTAACGCCGTTACTTGTCATGTCATGCATCACTATGCATCTGCTTGCTTAAATATTTATTGTTTCTTCCCCCTCTTCTCTCGATAGACACCGAGACCGACGCTGCTGCTTCCCTGTTCGACTACGGTGTTGACGATCGCTCTCTCTTGCCAGAGCAACCAGGCAAGCCCCCCCTTGATCACCAGATATCGCCTACTCTCCTCTATACTGCTTGCATTAGAGTAGTGTAGCATGTTACTGCTTTCGTTATTCCTATCCTGATGCATAGCCGGTCTTTGATACTGCTGTTGATACCTTTACCTGCAATCCTACTTGCTTAGTATAGGATGCTAGTGTTCCATCAGTGGCCCTACACTCTTGTCCGTCTGCCATGCTATACTACTGGGCCGTGATCACTTCGGGAAGTGATCGCGGGCATATACTATATACTTTACACTGTTACTTTACCTGTGATATTGTTCGGAGTTGGGGGCTGAAGGGGCAGGTGGCTCCATCCCGGTAGAGGTGGGCCTGGGTTCCCGACGGCCCCCGACTGTTACTTTGTGGCGGAGTGACAGGGCAGGTTCAGACCACCTAGGAGAGAGGTGGGCCTGGCCCTAGTCGGCGTTCGCGATACTTAACACGCTTAACGAGATCTGGGTATTTGATCTGAGTCTGGCCATTTGGTCTATACGCACTAACCACCTACGCGGGAGTAGTTATGGGTATCCCGACGTCGTGGTATCAGCCGAAGCACTTCTTGACGTCAGCGACTGAGTGGCGCGCGCCGGATTGGACTGGAACGCCACTAGGCTAGGTCTGCTTCCGGCCGCGTTCGCAACGTGCAGGTGTGCTCAGGGCGATGGGCCCAGACCCCTGCGCGCTTAGGTTTAGACCGGCGTGCTGACCGCTCTGTTGTGCCTAGGTGGGGCTGCGACGTGTTGATCTTCCGAGGCCGGGCATGACCCAGTAAAGTGTGTCCGGCCAAATGGGATCAAGCGTGTTGGGCTATGTGGTGCACCCCTGCAGGGAAGTTTATCTATTCGAATAGCCGTGTCCCTCGGTAAAAGGATGACCCGGAGTTGTACCTTGACCTTATGACAACTAGAACCGGATACTTAATAAAACACACCCTTCCAAGTGCCAGATACAACCCGGTGATCGCTCTCTAACAGGGCATCGAGGAGGGGATCGCCGGGTAGGATTATGCTATGCGATGCTACTTGGAGGACTTCAGTCTACTCTCTTCTATTTGCTGCAAGACGGAGGCGACCAGAAGCGTAGTCTTCGATAAGACTAGCTATCGCCCTCTTATTTTGGCATTCTGCAGTTCAGTCCACTGATATGGCCCTTTACACATATATCCATGCATATGTAGTGTAGCTCCTTGCTTGCGAGTACTTTGGATGAGTACTCACGGTTGCTTTCTTCCCCCTTTTTCCCCCTTTCCTTTCTTCTGGTTGTCGCAACCAGATGTTGGAGCCCAGGATCCAGGCGCCACCTTCGACGACGACTCCTACTACTCTGGAGGTGCCTACTACTACGTGCAGCCCGCTGACGACGACCAGGAGTAGTTAGGAGGATCCCAGGCAGGAGGCCTGCGCCTCGTTCGATCTGTATCCCCGTTTGTGCTAGCCTTCTTAAGGCAAACTTGTTGAACTTATGTCCGTACTCAGATATTGTTGCTTCCGCTGACTCGTCTATGATCGAGCACTTGTATTCGAGCCCTCGAGGCCCCTGGCTTGTATTATGATGCTTGTATGACTTATTTTTTTATTTGTAGAGTTGTGTTGTGATATCTTCCCGTGAGTCCCTGATCTTGATCGTACACATTTGCGTGCATGATTAGTGTACGATTGAATCGTGGGCGTCACACCTTGTCTCTGTTTTCGGCATTTAACTTGCCTGCTGCTTGAACACCCAACAATCCCTGTTGGTGTGATTGGCTGGCTTTTCGGGGGTGCCATGTATCTGGCACAAGCGGTCGAGTATTCGGTCCAAACTGGACGGGCCCTGAGTATTATTTTGAATGGCTTTTTCCGCTGACCGGATTTGTAGCCTCGGAATCCGGCATTGACTGTCGTATCTTCGTTGTTGTCGCTGCTGATGCGACGCTTTTGTTTGTTCCGACACGACCTGCCACTTTTGTCCTTGGTGTCCGAATTACCAAAGTTCTTGATTAAGTTGTTGCTGCAAGCTAGCCAGCTATCTTCTCCCGCGCAAAAGCGGGTCATGAGTGTCGTGAGGGCTGCCATAGATTTCGGCTTTTCCTGTCCCAGGTGCCGGGCAAGCCACTCGTCGCGGATATTATGCTTGAAGGCCGCTAGGGCCTCTGCGTCCGGACAGTCGACTATTTGGTTTTTCTTTGTTAGGAACCATGTCCAGAATTGCCTGGCCGATTCCTCTGGCTGGTGAATTATGTGGCTTAGGTCATCGGCATCCGGTGGTCGCACATAAGTGCCCTGGAAGTTGTCCAGGAATGCAGCTTCCAGGTCCTCCCAAGAACCGATTGAGTCTGCTGGCAAGTTGTTAAGCCAATGCCGGGCCGGTCCCTTAAGTTTGAGTGGGAGGTATTTGATGGCGTGTAGATCATCGCCGCGGGCCATGTGGATATGAAGGAGATAATCCTCAAACCATACCGCAGGATCTATTGTGCCATCGTATGATTCGATGTTTACGGGTTTGAAGCCCTCAGGGATTTTATGATCCATTACTTCATCTGTGAAGCATAGTGGGTGTGCGGCGCCTCTGTACTAGGCTATATCACGACCCAACTCAAAGGAGCTTTGTCTGTTGTGTTCGGCCCGGCCGGATTTATTGTGTCCGGAGTGACGATCACCGTCACGTGCCATGGGGCACCCGCGCGATCCATAGATCGATCTTGTTTGTCTTGCCTTGTCCTCCAGTATGTCTCGTAGGTCTGGCGCATTTTCCCGTGCCTTAGTATGCTTTGAGTGGCGCCGGGGGGCACGGCTTGAGTGGAGGGCCTAGAGGCTTCTCTGACCCGGCCACGAGGTGGCCGGTCGGCCGTGTCATGCGCTGGTGATGTAGGTGCTTCCTCCTCTAATCAGGGTAGCAGCCTGCGCTTTGGGTAACTCTTGGAGGGGCGCTCGAGTTCATACTCTTCGGCCGCAAGGACTTCAGTCCATTTGTCAGCTAGCAAATCTTGATCAGCTCTAAGCTGTTGCTGCTTTTTCTTGAGGCTGCTTGTCGTGGCTATAAGCCTGCGTTTAAAACGCTCTTGTTCAGCGAGATCCTCTGGCATGATGAATTCATCGTCGTTGAGGCTTGCCTCATCTTCGGAGGGAGGCATGTAATTATCATCCTCGACCTCTCTTTCTGCCGCTCTCTCATGAGGGCTGGCTTCTCCATCCTCCTGTGCTGAATCTTGCTGGAGGGGGTGTTCTTCGGCGTTATCCGGAGTATTATTATCTCCGGTGCCGGAATCACCGTTTTTGCTTTGGCGGGATTTAGAGCGGCGCCGCTGACGCCGGCGCCAGGTCTGTTTCTTGGAGGGGTCATCCTCCGCTGTTCCATCGCCATCTCCATCTTTTGGAGCATCCACCATGTATATGGCATATACCGAGGTGGCCTTCCAGCACCCTACAGGTGCTGGTTCTTGGTCATCTGCTGCATCGTCGTCCATACCGTCGATGTCTTCGGAGTCGAAGTCGAGCATGTCGGTTAAGTCATCGGTAGTGGCTATGAAGTGGGTGGTGGGTGGGCTTTGAATTTCTTCATCGTCTGTATCCCAACCTTGCTGACCCTAATCCGGCCAGGGCTCTCCTGATAAAGAGAGAGACTTTAGCGAATTCAGGATGTCGCCGAAGGGCGAGTGCTGAAAGATGTCCGCGGCGGTGAACTCCATTATCGGCGCCCAATCGGATTCGATCGGCAGGGGCGCGGGGGGCTCGGAGTCTGGAGAGGAATCCGGCTCCTCGGAGTCACGGGCCATGCGGAGTGCGGGGCTGATGTTTGGCTCGATCGCCTTTGAGATCGAAGTCCCCGAGGTGGCGTCCAACCGCTCATCCACGATCGACGCAGTAGGCTCCGAATTGAGGGTCGGAACCGGTGCGTGTGCGGCCTCCAGGGCACCGTTCGGCGGCAGAGCTAGATCATGCCCATCGAGACAGTGCGGCGCGCTCAGCTTTGGCTTGAATCCGTCGAAGATCAAGTCCCCGCGAATGTCCGCCGTGTAGTTTAGACTTCCAAACCTGACCTGGTGGCCAGGGGCGTAGCTTTCGATCTGCTCCAGGTGGCCAAGCGAATTGGCCCGCAGTGCGAAGCCACCGAAGACAAAGATTTGTCCGGGGAGAAAAGTCTCACCCTAGACCGCATCGTTGTTGATGATCAAAGGAGCCATCGGGCCTAAAAGCGACGACACAGAGGAACTCTCAATGAAAGCACCAATGTCGGTGTCAAAACGGGCGGATCTCCAGTAGGGGGTCCCGAACTGTCACTAGTAGAAAAGGGGGCTATGGTCCAGGCCGGGTCAGCCCATTAGTCCCGGTTCAGTCTAGAACCGGGGCCAATGGGGGCATTGGTCCCGGTTCGTGAGCCCAGGGGGCCGGCCGGGCCACGTGGGCCATTGGTCCCGGTTCATCAGGACCTTTTGGTCCCGGTTGGTGGGACGAACCGGGACCAATGGGCCTGGCTCTTGGCCCACCACCATTGGTCCCGGTTGGTGGCCTGAACCGGGACCAAAGGGCCACCTTTAGTCCCGGCTCATGCCACCAACCAGGACTAAATGGTCGGTCCTCGTTGCGATTCACAGTTTAGTCCCACCTCGCCAACCGAAGGGCGCCCACACTGGTTTATAAGCCCGTCCCTTTATGCATTGTTGAGCTCCTCTCAAAATGAAAATAGATGCCCCTATACAGGAAATTTGACCTAAATTCATAATGAATTTCTCTGCATTCATGAAAATTGATTATGAATTTAGGTTCAATTTTCTCTATAGGCACATCTATGTTCATTTTTTTAGTAATTTTAATCACAAACTTGAGATTCACACAAATTTCAAAGAATTCAAATTATAACTATTCTAATTTGAAAAGTAGGATCACTAACAGAAAGTTTATAATTTTTGGTATCTCCGTGCAGAAAGATTGTACGTAGTAAATATAATACACAAAGTGTTTTCACACAAATTTAGTAAACTAGTGATTCATAAACTAGTGATTCATACAAAATTTTAAAAATTCAAATTTAAACTATTCAAATTTTAAAGCTAATGGAACTAACAGAAAGTTTATAATTTTTGTGACCTAAAAGAAAAAAGAAATCACTAAAAAACTATAAGTATTTAGTTCTAAGTATAAACAAAAACTAATGGCACTAGTAAAGTTAATCACAAACTTGAGATTCACACAAATTTTAAAGAATTCAAATTATAACTATTCTAATTTGAAAACTAGAATCACTAACAGAAAGTTTATAATTTTTGGTATCTCTGTGCAAAAAGATTGTACATAGTAAATATAATACACAAAGTGTTTTCACACAAATTTAGTAAAGTAGTGATTCATAAACTAGTGATTCACACAAATTTTAAAAAATTCAAATTTAAACTATTCAAATTTTAAAGCTAATGGCACTAACAGAAAGTTTATAATTTTTGTGACCTAAAAGAAAAAAGAAATCACTAAAAACTATAAGTATTTAGTTCTAAGTAGAAACAAAAAACTAATGGTACTAGTAAAGTTAATCACAAACTTGAGATTCACACAAATTTCAAAGAATTCAAATTTTAACTATTCTAATTTGAAAACTAGAATCACTAACAGAAAGTTTATAATTTTTGGTATCTCTGTGCAGAAAGATTGTACATAGTAAATATAATACACAAAGTGTTTTCACACAAATTTAGTAAACTAGTGATTCACACAAATTTTAAAAAATTCAAATTTAAACTATTCAAATTTTAAATCTAATGGCACTAACAGAAAGTTTATAATTTTTGTGACCAAAAAGAAAAAAGAAATCACTAAAAAACTATAAGTATTTAGTTCTAAGTAGAAACGAAAAACTAATGGCACTAGTAAAGTTAATCACAAACTTGAGATTCACACAAATTTCAAAGAATTCAAATTTTAACTATTCTAATTTGAAAACTAATGGCACTAACAGAAAGTTTATAATTTTTGTGACCTAAAAGAAAAAAGAAATCACTAAAAAACTATAAGTATTTAGTTCTAAGTAGAAATGAAAAACTAAATAGGAAAAAAGTAAAAAAGATGCCACCTACTGGGCCACCACGGCCTGAATACGACTAGAAGCCCATCCATGGGCCAAGATTCAGGCCCGCAGAAGGCCCAGCAGGCCCACAGGCATAGCGGTGTGAGATTAGGCCCATAGGCCTGCAGTTCTAAGGAGTTCGATGGAGATGGCGAGGAAGCGCTTATAAACAGGTGTGGCCGCTCCTCAGCTAGCGAGGTGGGACTAAACATCCCACCGCATCGCGGCTTTGGCAGGTGCAGGATATTGGTCCCGGTTGGTGCCACGAACCGGGACCAATGCATACCTTTGGTCCCAGTTCGTGGCACCAACCGGGACCAATGCCTCTCTTTAGTCCCGGTTGGTGCCACCAACCGGGACCAAAGGCCTCCACTTCCCGCCCTTTGGGCTGCCGAAAAGTGGCCTTTGGTCCCGAGGCCTTTGGTCCCGGTTGGTGGCACCAACCAGGACTAAAGAGAGGCATTCGTCCCGGTTTCTGTCACGAACCGGGACCAATGCTTCGTCTATATAAGTAGCACTTGTGAAATTTTCATTCAGTTCGTTCTTCCCCGCCCAATCGACGATGCCGCCAGGCTGCACGTCGCCGTCGCCGTCGTCGCCGCGCGCCGTCCCGCGCCCCTATTACGCCGTCGCCGCCCCGCGCCACCCCGACGTGGTCGCCCTCTCTACCACGACCTCACCGTCGCCGCCCGATCTGCCGCGCCTCGTCGTCGCCGCCCAGTGAGCCCCGGCCCCTCCCTTCCCCCACGCCGCCGCCCCTGCCTTCTCTGCTTGCCGCGCGCCGCCGCCACCGCCCCGGCCTGCTCTGCATTGTCGCGCGCCACCGCTGCCGCCCCGGCCTGCTCGATCTCTGTTTTTTTCATATATATTTTGGATGATCCACCGCCCCGACATGTATATATGGATGTTGTATGTATATGTATATATGTGCAGATGTATGTATGATCCATTGATATGTATGAATTGATGTATGATTTTTTTTTGTCATAGAATTATTTTTTTCAATTTATGTATATATATGTTCATATGTATATATGTGCATATTCAGAAAAAAAATTGTGTTGCAAAAGTTACATTTAAGGTTAGTTGATTTAATGCACTTGAGGTTATTAGTTCTACACTATTAGTGCATTTTAGGATAGTACATTTTAGGTTAATTAGTGCTTTGAACTAGTTTAATTAGTAGTTTAATTAGTTAATTTAATAAGTATTACTTTATTTTACTATATATACAAGTAGTTTATTTTTAGTTAGTACTACTTTATTTTATTTATAGTAATTAACTACTTATATTATTAGTAGTTGAACTGGTTGATTTAAGAAAACTAGTTTATTTACTATATATAGAAATAGTTTATTTTTAGCAAGAAAATTAATAGAACTAGTTTATTCTTTTAGTTAAAGAAATTATACCCGCATCGACATGGACGATGCCTATCCCGCATCCTCGTCGTCGAGTCGGCGGAGGGCGACACCTGCTTGACCAGATGGGCCATGTCCGGGACTGGGCTCCGCCGGGGTGGTACTGGGAGGCGCTACCTTCCGGGGGGCGTAGCTTGGTGAGGAGCCAGCCCGTCGTTGACCCGATCCTTGTTTGGTGGCAGTCGCGTGGGCCAGTGACGGTGCCGAGGCTTCCGGACACCGCAGAGGTGGTACTTCACCGTGTCAGCGAGGAGGACAAGCATGTCCGTCGCTACATGGTTGCGTTGGAGGGCAGGTTCGAGAATACCTGGCAGGTTCTTCAGGGATCTCACTGGAGCTATGATCCTGTCATGGTTCCTTCCCTTTGGGTGTCCACCGCGCGCGCCGATACCTGTCGGGCGCTACGGTTCTAGCTGTACTGGCGATATGTATGATATATAGTATTCGACGTGTATTAGTGATAATATTCGATGTACGAACACATGGAGATGATGTAGTTTTTCTTATAATTGAAGGCATCCTAATTTGAATACTACTTAATTTTGCGATTTGATTTTTCTTATTGAATGCTCAAATTGGAGAGCACTATGCAAGGCATATGCATATGATTAGTTGAATAATAATGATCTAATTTAGTCTTTGAATTATGAACGTATAGGAAATGTCATCATCGGACGACGAAAGTCTCCCGGGGGAGTGCGACTGGTGCCACGACGATCGAGGTGAGTGCGACAGGCCTCACCTGGACGATGGTCGGCGCTTCAGCATTAAGCTCGAGGAGACCTTCTAAGTTGAAACGGTACGCAACGACGACAAGTGTTTTTTTAAGCACGACTTCAACTATTTCAACGTGTAATTTTCATCTTTTACAATTCGAGTATAGTTTATCCCATGCAATGCAAGACGCTATGTCTTGGAGAGGATGGATTTGGAAGACCACGAAAATTTTGAAACGAAGAAAATTCACCTAAGGACCCATCATGATGTGGATTTTGAAGTAAAGTTGTATAATGCTGAGAGCGTAACCCATTTTGGTTGCAAAAATTTGGAAGCATTTTGCAAATTGTATGGTTTTGATGAGGGTATGCTTGTCACCATGGATCTTGGTGATCCTGAAATCGAGCAGCAAGACAATATGGACATTTGGGTCCTTGTTGATACTCCTCCAGTTCTACCGCTATGTGAGTTTCTCAAACATAGTTAATTATTAATAGAACTTATATTGTTCATTTCAAAATAGTTGACAGCTTATTTTGAAGTATCAAAGAATGTGCAGAAGATGGTAGATAGAACTTTCTACACCGATGGCTCTGAGTTAACTTACAAGCAGAAAACTCATCTGGTTGGATTTTGTAATGATATTGAGAATTACAATATCTACAATCGAACTCCTCAACATTATGGTCAATACGTGCCACTAGTGCATGTGTTGAACTACGGTAACTACCATGGAGATACCCTGGTAATTTTTTTTTACTATTACGACATCCGTGCATCTTTTTGCATACTTCTAAAACTAGTACATCATTGCTAACTACGAAGTTATTACTATGTTTTTCAACAGAGAATCCCAGAGGATTGTGTGCCTCATTTGATGTATCAGAATGGCGGCAGCCTTCGTGTTTTGAACATATATCCAGGTCATCCTACGAATCTCAACTGTCCATACCGGATTTCTAAAACAAGTGGAGACATGACAATCAAAGGATGGAAAAAATGTATGGACAGTCGTAAGGAGCTTCTTGGAAGCAAAAGGAAGCAAGGCGCAAGAATTGGAGACAGGATGATCTCCATTCTTCATAATGGAGAGTCAGGGTCTATATTGTTTTATGCTGTTTTACCTTAAGTGTGTTTAGGTTCGATCCTACCTGATACTGATGATCATGTGCTAAGAACAATTATGTAGGGTTGGGTTCGATGAATATGAGGATGATGATCGCATGACTTATTATTAATAACGAGTAGAAGTTGTATGATGATGCTTGATTAATTATTAGTAGGACTTGTTATTATATATGATGATGTATGATGTGAGCATGCATGAGTTATTATATATATATCTGCGGGTGAAATGAACATAGCAGTAGCGTAGGTAATCCAAGGACTACATATAAGAGAGGACATTTCTCTCTATTAGCTAGCTAATAACAACCTAAAAATAACCCCCTAAACCCCTAAAACAGCCACTTTTTTTATATAAAAAAAAAAGAAAAACCTCCTGCTGACGTGTGGAAGCCTTTTGGTCCCGGTTTATGTCATCAACCGGGACCAAAGGCCCCCCTGCCTGGGCTGCCGGCAGTGGCCACGTGGAGGCCCATCTGTCCCGGCTCTGGTTTGAACCGGGAATAAAGGGTGAGGGTATTAGTAACGACCCTTTAGTCCCGGTTCAGGAAGCTGGACTAAAGGCCCTTATGAACCGGGACAAAAGGTCGGTTTTCTACTAGTGTGTGCGTCTAGGCGGATGGTAACAGGAGACAAGGGACACGAAGTTTTACTTAGGTTCGGGCCCTCTTGATGGAGGTAAAACCCTACGTCCTGCTTGATTAATATTGATGATAAGGGTAGTACAAGAGTAGATCTACCATGAGATCAAGGAGGCTAAACCCTAGAAGCTAGCCTATGGTATGATTGTTGTATGTTGGAGTTGTCCTCCCTCCGGTTTATATAGACACCGGAGAGGGTTAGGGTTACACAAAGTCGGTTACAATGGTAGGAGATCCAAATATCCGCATCACCTAGCTTGCCTTCCACGCTAAGGAAAGTCTCATCCGGACACGGGACGAAGTCTTCAATCTTGTATCTTCATAGTCCTGGAGTCCGGCTGAAGGTATAGTCCGGCCATCCGAACACCCCCTAATCCAGGACTCCCTCAAGGCCGAAGAGCAATTTCTGCACACCAGAGTAGCTTGACCTAGCCCCTGCAGGAGGGAGCTGACAAAGTAAACCGGGTGCTGCATCATCTTCTTCTTCTACACCACCTCATTTGATTGCATGGGCCTTGTCCTGATGGCGTCAGACTCTGCCGGGGGCCTTGCCTTGCCGGCATCTGGCCCTGCCGAAAGAATCTCTGGCTTGCCATCCGCCAGTCCTGCCGTCGCCAGTGCCTCTTCATGACCTCCCTCTGCGCCACTAGCGCAGCACTAACCACTTGATTCGTCGCCGCCAGATACAGCAGCAACGGCTCTTGTGGTTTAGGCGCAACCAGTATTGGTGTAGAGGAAAGGTATTTCTTCAGATCCTGCAACGCTGCCTCGGCCTCTGGGGTCCACTCCACTGGGCCCGCCTTCTTCAAGATCTTGAAAAAGGGAAAGGCACGCTCAACGGACTTGGAGATGAATCTGCTCATGGCGGCAACGCAGCTAGTGAGCCGACGCACATCCTTGATCCTCTTGGGAGCCTCAATCTTCTAAATAGGCTTGATCTTGTCTGGGTTTGCCTCGATCCCACGCTGCGACACAAAGAACCCAAGAAGTTTGTTGGACGGAACGCCGAATACACACTTCTCAGGGTTCAGCTTGAGGTTGATCTTGCGTAGGTTGGCAAACGTCTCTTCTAAGTCTTGTACAAGGGTTGCCTTGTCCTTGGTTTTTACCACTATGTCATCCATATAAGCTTCAATATTTCTATGTAGCTGGGGCTCAAAACCAATTTGGACCGCCCTTGCGAATGTCGAGCCAGCACTCTTCAACCCGAAAGGCATCCGTAAAAGCAATACGTACCACATGGGGTGATGAATGATGTCTTCTCTTCGTCTTCCTTTGCCATGAAGGTCTGGTGGTAGCCCGAGTAGGCGTCGAGGAATGATAACATATCGCACCCGGCCGTGGAGTCAACAATCTGGTTAATGCGCGGCAACGGGAAGGGGTCCTTAGGACAAGCCTTATTGATATATGTCTAATCAATACACAGCCTCCACTTCCAGTTCGCCTTGCGCACCACCACCGGATTGGCCAACCACATCGGATGGAGCACTCCTCTCACCAAGCCCGCCGCTTCCAACTTCCTGCTCTCCTCTGTGATGAATTCCTGCCGTTCCAAAGCTTGCTTCCTGACCTTCTTCTTGACGGGTCGTGCATGGGGACAGACAGCAAGATGGTTCTCAATCACTTCCCCGGGAACGCCGGGGATTTCGGATGCTTGCCATGCAAACACATCGACATTCGCCCTCAGGAAAGTGATTAGCACGCTTTCCTATTGAAGGAAATATGCCCTAGAGGCAATAATAAAGTTATTATTTATTTCCTTATTTCATGATAAATGTTTATTATTCATGCTAGAATTGTATTAACCGGAAACATAATACATGCGTGAATACATAGACAAACAGAGTGTTACTAGTATGCCTCTACTTGACTAGCTCGTTAATCAAAGATGGTTATGTTTCCTAACCATGGACAAAGAGTTGTTATTTGATTAACGAGATCACATCATTAGGAGAATGATGTGATTCACATGACCCATTCCGTTAACTTAGCACCCGATCGTCTAGTATGTTGCTATTGCTTTCTTCATGACTTATACATGTTCCTATGACTATGATATTATGCAACTCCCGTTTCCGGAGGAACACTTTGTGTGCTACCAAACGTCACAACATAACTAGGTGATTATAAAGGAGCTCTACAGGTGTCTCCAAAGGTACATGTTGGGTTGGCGTATTTCGAGATTAGGATTTTTCACTCCGATTGTCGGAGAGGTATCTCTGGGCCCTCTCGGTAATGCACATCACTTAAGCCTTGCAAGCAATGCAACTAATGAGTTAGTTGCGATATGATGTATTACGGAACGAGTAAAGAGACTTGCCGGTAACGAGATTGAACTAGGTATTGAGATACTGACGATCAAATCTCGGGCAAGTAACATACCGATGACAAAGGGAACAACGTATGTTGTTATGCGGTCCTACCGATAAAGATCTTCGTAGAATATGTGGGAGCCAATATGAGCATCCAGGTTCCGCTATTGGTTATTGACCGGAGACGTGTCTCGGTCATGTCTACATTCTTCTCGAACCCGTAGGGTCCGCACGCTTAACGTTACGATGACAGTTTCATTATGAGTTTATATGTTTTGATGTACCGAAGGTTGTTCGGAGTCCCGGATGTGATCACGGACATGACGAGGAGTCTCGAAATGGTCGAGACATAATGATTGATATATTGGACGACAATATTCGGACACCGTAGGTGTTCCGGAGAAGTTTCTGATAAAACCGAAGTGCCGGAGGGTTACTGAACCCCCCCCCCCGGGAACTAATGGGCCTTGTTGGGCCCTAGTGGAGAGAGAGAGGGGCCGGCCAGGGCAAGAGGCGCGCCCCCTCCCCTTGAGTCCGAATAGGACAAGGAAGGGGGGCGGCGCCCCCCTTGGCTTTCCCCTCTCCCACTCCTTCCTCCCCCCTCCTTCTTGGACTTGGAAAGGGAGGGGCAAACCTACTTGGAGTAGGTTTCCCCCTCCTAGGGCGCGCCACCCCCTTGGCCGGCCCTCTCCTCCTCCCCCCCTTTGTATACGGAGGAGGGGGCACCCCATAGACACAACAATTGATCATTGATCTCTTAGCCGTGTGCGGTGCCCCACTCCACCATAATCCTCGATAATATTCTAGCGGTGCTTAGGCGAAGCCCTGCGACGGTAGAGCATGAAGATCGTCACCACGCCGTCGTGCTGACGAAACTCTTCTCCGACATTCTGCTGGATCGGAGTCCGGGGATAGTCATCGAGCTGAACGTGTGCTAGAACTCGGAGGTGTCGTAGTTTCGGTGCTTGATCGGTCGGGCCGTGAAGACGTACGACTACATCAACCGCGTTGTTATAACGCTTCCGCTTTCTGTCTACGAGGGTACATGGACAACACTCTCCCCTCTCGTTGCTATGCATCACCATGATCTTGCGTGTGCGTAGAATTTTTTTTGAAATTACAATGTCCCCCAACAGTGGCATTCGAGCCAGGTTTTATGCGTATATGTCATATGCACGAGTAGAACACAGGTGAGTTGTGGGCGATATAAGTCATACTGCTTACCAGCATGTCATACTTTGGTTCGGCGGTATTGTTGGATGAAGCGGCCCGGACCGACATTATGCGTACGCTTACGCGATAGTGGTTCTACCGACGTGCTTTGCACACAGGTGGCTGGCGGGTGTCTGTTTCTCCAACTTTAGTTGAACCCAGTGTGGCTACGCCCAGTCCTTACGAAGGATAAAATAGCACCAACTTGATAAACTATCATTGTGGTTTTTGATGCGTAGGTAAGAACGGTTCTTGCTAAGCCCGTAGCAGCCGCGTAAAACTTGCAACAACAAAGTAGAGGACGTCTAACTTGTTTTTGCAAGGCATGTTGTGACGTGATATGGTCAAGACATGATGCTAAATTTTATTGTATGAGATGATCATGTTTTGTAACCAAGTTATCGGCAACTGGCAAGAGCCATATGGTTGTCGCTTTATCACTAAGCGGTAGCGATAGTCCTAGAAGCATAAGATTGGCGAGACGACAACGATGCTACGATGGAGATCAAGGTGTCGCGCCGGTGATGATGGTGATCATGACGGTGCTTCGGAGATGGAGATCACAAGCACAAGATGATGATGGCCATATCATATCACTTATATTGATTGCATGTGATGTTTATCTTCTATGCATCTTATCTTGCTTTGATTGACGGTAGCATTATAAGATGACCCCTCACTAAATTATCAAAGTATAAGTGTTCTCCCTGAGTATGCACCGTTGCGAAAGTTCTTCGTGCTGAGACACCACGTGATGATATGGTGTGATAGCCTCTACGTTCAAATACAACGTGTGCAAAACAGTTACACACACGGAGTACTCAGGTTAAACTTGATGAGCCTAGCACATAACAGATATGGCCTCGGAACACGGAGACCGAAAGTTCGAGCGTGAATCATATAGTAGATATGATCAACATATTGATGTTCACCATTGAAACTACTCCATCTCACGTGATGATCGGACATGGTTTAGTTGATATGGATCACGTGATCACTTAGAAGATTAGAGGGATATCTATCTAAGTGGGAGTTCTTAAGTAATATGATTAATTGAACTTAAATTTATCATGAACTTAGTCCTGATAGTATTTTTGCGAATTATGTTGTAGATCAATAGCTCGCTTTGTTGCTTCCCTATGTTTATTTTGATATGTTCCTAGAGAAAATTTATGTTGAAAGATGTTAGTAGCAATGATGCGGATTGGATCCGTGGTCTGAGGTTTATCCTCATTGCTGCACAGAAGAATTATGTCCTTGATGCACCTCTAGGCGACAGACCTATTGCAGGAGCAGATGCAGACGTTATGAACGTTTAGCTAGCTCAATATGATGACTACTTGATAGTTTAGTGCACCATGCTTAACGGCTTAGAATCGGGACTTCAAAGACGTTTTGAACGTCATGGATCATATGAGATGTTCCAGGAGTTGAAGTTAATATTTCAAGCTAATACCCAAGTTGAGAGATATGAAGTCTCCAACAAGTTCTATAGCTAAAAGATGGAGGAGAATAGCTCAAGCACTGAGCATGTGCTCAGATTGTCTGGGTACTACAATCGCTTGAATCAAGTGGGAGTTAATCTACCAGATAAAATAGTGATTGACAGAATTCTCTAGTCACCATCACCAAATTAGTAGAACTTCGTGATGAACTATAATATGCAACGGATAACAGAAAAAATCCCAAGCTCTTCGTGATGCTGAAATCGACGAAGGTAGAAATCAAGAAAAACATCAAGTGTTGATGATTGACAAGACCACTAGTTTCAAGAAAAGGGCAAAGGGAAGAAGGGGAACTTCAAGAAGAACGGCAAGCAAGTTGCTGCTCAAGTGAAGAAGCCCAAGTCTGGTCCTAAGCCTGAGACTAAGTGCTTCTGCTGCAATGGAACTGGTCACTGGAAGCGGAACTACCCCAAGTATTTGGCGGATAAGAAGGATGTCAAAGTGAACAAAGGTATATTTGATATACAGATTATTGATGTGTATTTTACTAGTGTTCGTAGCAACCCCTCGGTATTTGATACCGGTTCAGTTGCTAAGAGTAGTAACTCGAAACGGGAGTTGAAGAATGAACAGAAACTAGTTAAGGGTGAAGTGACGATGTGCGTCCAAGATTGATATGATCATCATCGCACACTCCCTATACTTTTGGGATTAGTGTTGAACCTAAAATAAATGTTATTTAGTATTTGCGTTGAGCATGAATATGATTGGATCATGTTTATTGCAATACGGTTATTCATGTAAGTTAGAGAATAATTGTTGTTCTGTTTACATGAATAAAACCTTCTATGGTCATACACCCAATGAAAATGGTTTGTTGGATCTCGATCATGGTGATACACATTTTCATAATATTGAAGCCAAAAGATGCAAAGTTAATAATGATAGTGCAACTTATTTGTGGCACTGCCGTTTAGGTCATATTGGTGTAAAGCGCATGAAGAAACTCCATGCTGATGGACCTTTGGAATCACTTGATTATGTATCACTTGATGCTTGCGAACCATACCTCATGGGCAAGATGACTAAAACTCCGTTCTCCGGAACAATGGAGCGAGCAACAGATTTGTTGGAAATCATACATACCGATGTATATGGTCCGATGAATATTAAGGCTCGCGACAAGTATTATTATTTTCTGACCTTCACAGATGATTTGAGTAGATATGAGTATATCTACTTGATGAAACATAAGTCTGAAACGTTTGAAAAGTTCAAAGAATTTCAGAGTGAAGTGGAGAATCATCGTAACAAGAAAATACAAGTTTCTACGATATGATCGCAGAGGTAAAATATTTGAGTTACGAGTTTGGCCTTCAGTTAAAACAATGTAAAATAGTTTCACTACTCACGCCACCTAGAACACCACAGTGTAATGGTGTGTACGAACGTTGTAACCGTACTTTAATAGATATGGTGCGATCTATGATGTTTCTTACCGATCTACCACTATCGTTTTGGGGTTATGCATTAGAGACAGCTGCATTCACGTTAAAAAGGGTACCATCTAAATCCGTTGAGAAGACACCGTATGAATTATGGTTTAACAAGAAATCAAAGTTGTCGTTTCTTAAAGTTTGGGTTGCGATGCTTATGTGAAAAAGTTTCAACATGATAAGCTTGAACCCATATCGGAGAAGTGTGTCTTCATAGGATACCCAAAATGTTGGGTACACCTTCTATCACAGATCCGAAGGCAAGACATTCGTTGCCAATAATGGATCCTTTCTTGAGAAGGAGTTTCTCTCGAAATAAGTGAGTGGGAGGAAAGTAGAACTTGTTGAGGTAACTGTACCTACTCCCTTATTGGAAAGTAGTTCATTGGAGAAATCTATTCCTGTGACTACTACACCAATTAGTGAGGAAGCTAATGGTGATGATCATGTAACTTTAGATCAAGTTACGATCGAACCTCGTAGGTCAACCAGAGTGAGATCCGCACCATAGTGGTACGGTAATCCTGTTCTGGAGGTCATGTTACTTGACCATGACGAACCTACGAACTATGACGAAGCGATGATGAGCCCAGATTCCGCGAAATGGCTTGAGGCCATCAAATCTGAGATGAGATCCATGTATGAGAACAAAGTGTGGACTTTGGTTGACTTGCCCGATGATTGGCAAGCCATAGAAAATAAATCGATCTTCAAGAGGGAGATGGACGTTGATAGTAGTGTTACTATCTACAAAGCTAGAATTGTCAAAAAAGGTTTTCGACAAGTTCAAGGTGTTGACTACGATGAGAGTTTCTCACTCGTATCTATGCTTAAGTCTGTCCGAATCATGTTAGCAATTGCCGCATTTTATGAAATCTGGCAAATGGATAAATAAAACTGCATTCCGTAATGGATTTATTAAAGAAGAGTTGTATATGATGCAACCAGAAGGTTTTTTCAATCCTAAAGATGCTAACAAAATATGCAAGCTCCAGCGATCCATCTATGGACTGGTGCAAGCATCTCGGAGTTGGAATACACGCTTTGATAAGTTGATCAAAGCATATAGTTTTATACAGACTTGCGATGAAGCCTGTATTTACAAGAAAGTGAGTGGGAGCACTACAGCATTTCTGATAAGTATATGTGAATGACATATTGTTGATCGGAAATAATGTAGAATTATTCTGCAAAGCATAAAGGAGTGTTTGAAAGGAGTTTTCAAAGAAAGACCTCGGTGAAGCTACTTACATATTGAGCATCAAGATCTATATAGATAGACCAAGACACTTGATAAGTTTTTTCAATGAGTACATACCTTGACAAGATTTTGAAGTAGTTCAAAATGGAACGGTCAAAGAAAGAGTTCTTTCCTGTGTTACAAGGTGTGAAATTGAGTAAGACTCAAAGCCCGACCACTGCAAAAGATAGAAAGATAATGAAAGTCATTCCCTATGCCTCAGGCATAGGTTCTATAAAGTATGCCATGCTGTGTACCAGACCTATTGTATACACTACACTGATTTTGGCAAGGGAGTACAATAGAGATCTAGAAGTAGATCACTGGACAGCGGTCAAAATTATCCTTGGTGGAATAAGGATATGTTTCTCAATTATGGAGGTTACAAAAAGGTTCGTCGTAAAGGGTTATGTCGATGCAAATTTTGACACTGATCCAGATGACTCTAAGTCTCAATCTGGATACATATTGAAAGTAGGGAGCAATTAGCTAGAGTAGCTCCGTGCAGAGCATTGTTGACATAGAGATTTGCAAAATACATACGGATCTGAATGTGGCAGACCCTTGACTAAACTTCTCTCCCAAGCAAAACATGATCACACCTTACTACTCTTCGGGTGTTAATCACATAGCGATGTGAACTAGATTATTGACTCTAGTAAACCCTTTGGGTGTTGGTCACATGAAAATGTGAACAATGGGTGTTAATCACATGGTGATGTGAACTATTGATGTTAAATCACATGGCGATGTGATCTAGATTATTGACTCTAGTGCAAGTGGGAGACTGAAGGAAATATGCCGTAGAGGCAATAATAAAGTTATTATTTATTTCCTTATTTCATGATAAATGTTTATTATTCATGCTAGAATTGTATTAACCGGAAACATAATACATGTGTGAATACATAGACAAACAGAGTGTCACTAGTATGCCTCTACTTGACTAGCTCGTTAATCAAGGATGGTTATGTTTCCTAACCATGGACAAAGAGTTGTTATTTGATTAACGAGACCACATCATTAGGAGAGTGATGTGATTGACATGACCCATTCCATTAGCTTAGCACCTGATCGTTTAGTATGTTGCTATTGCTTTCTTCATCACTTATACATGTTCGTATGACTATGAGATTATGCAACTCCCATTTTCCGGAGGAACACTTTGTGCTCTACCAAATGTCACAATGTAACTGGGTGATTATAAAGGAGCTCTACAGGTGTCCCCAAAGATACATGTTCGGTTGGTGTATTTCGAGATTAGGATTTGTCACTCCGATTGTTGGAGAGGTATCTCTGGGCCCTCTCGGTAATGCACATCACTTAAGACTTGCAAGCAAGGCAACTAATGAGTTAGTTGCGATATGATGTATTACGGAACGAGTAAAGAGACTTGATGGTAACGAGATTGAACTAGGTATTGAGATACCGACGATCGAATCTCGGGCAAGTAACATACTGATGACAAAGGGAACAACGTATGTTGTTATGCGGTCTGACCGATAAAGATCTTCGTAGAATATGTGGGAGCCAATATGAGCATCCAGGTTCCGCTATTGGTTCTTGACCGGAGACGTGTCTCGGTCATGTCTACATTGTTCTCGAACCCGTAGGGTCCCCACGCTTAACATTACGATGACAGTTTCATTATGAGTTTATATGTTTGATGTACTAAAGGTTGTTCGGAGTCCCGGATGTGATCACGGACATGACGAGGAGTCTCGAAATGGTCGAGACATAAAGATGGATATATTGGACGACTATATTCGGACACCAGAAGTGTTCCGGAGAAGTTTCGGATAAAACGGGAGTGTTGGAGGGTTACCGGAACCCCCCCCCCCCCCCGGGAACTAATGGGCCTTGTTGGGCCCTAGTGGAGAGAGAGGGGCCGGCCAGGGCAAGAGGCGTGCTCCCTCCCCTTGAGTCCGAATAGGACAAGGATGGGGGGGCGCCCCCCTCGCCTTTCCCCTCTCCCACTCCTTCCTTCCCCCTCCTTCTTGGACTAGGAAAGGGAGGGGCAAACCTACTTGGAGTAGGTTTCCCCCTCCTAGGGCGCGCCACCCCCTTGGCCGGCCCTCTCCTCCTCCCCCCCTTTGTATACGGAGGAGGGGGGCACCCCATAGACACAACAATTGATCATTGATCTCTTAGCCGTGTGCGGTGCCCCCCTCCACCATAATCCTCAATAATATTGTAGTTGTGCTTAGGTGAAGCCCTGCGACGGTAGTACGTCAAGATCGTCACCATGCCGTCGTGCTGACGGAACTCTTCTCCGACATTCTGCTGGATCGGAGCCCGAGGATCGTCATCGAGCTGAACGTGTGCTAGAACTCGGAGGTGTCGTAGTTTCGGTGTTTGATCGGTCGGGCCGTGAAGACGTACGACTACATCAACCGCGTTATTATAACCCTTCCGCTTTCGGTCTATGAGGGTACGTGGACAACACTCTCCCCTCTCGTTGCTATGCATCACCATGATCTTGCGTGTGCGTAGGATTTTTTTTGAAATTACTACGTACCCCAACACCTATTTGTTGTCTAGGGTGGTGCTTATGGTGAAAGCCCCTCCCGTGCCATCCTCCTTGATGGACACCTTCTTCGTCTCTGGTGGTGCAGCTCCGGATTTCTTGCTCTTGCCGGTGGAACTCTCTGGCACGTCCTCGATGGTATCACAAAACTCCGAAGAGGTGCGCTTTCCGGAGTGGGTGTGAGAGGTCTTGCCGGTCTTCTTCTTCCCTCTCGGGGCTTCAGCGGCAGGAGCAAGTGCCTCGGCGGCGGCTGCTGCAACTGCTTCTCAATAGAGTTGGTTAGCGCAGATCAGCGCGTCCTTCTTGTCGGAGGGGACGGTGATGATGGTCATCGGCCCAGGCATCTTCAGCCTGTTGTAGGCGTAGTGCGACGCTGCCATGAACTTGGCTAGTGCCGGGCGGCTGAGGATCCAGTTGTAGGGCAAGGGGATCTTGGCTACATCGAAGAAAATCCTCTCCGTCCTATAGTTCAACTCGCCTCCAAACGTCACAGGCAATGTGACCTTCCCCTTCAGCTGGCTCCTTCCCGGGTTGACCCCTTGAAACTGTTGGGGAACGTAGCAGAAATTCAAAATTTTCCTACGTGTCACCAAGATCTATCTATGGAGAAACCAGCAACGAGGGGAAGGAGAGTGGATCTACATACCCTTGTAGATCGCTAAGCGGAAGCGTTCAAGTGAACGGGGTTGATGGAGTCGTACTCATCGTGATCCAAATCACCGATGATCTAGTGCCGAACGGACGGCACCTCCGCGTTCAACACACGTGCAGGCCGGTGACGTCTCCCATGCCTTGATCCAGCAAGGAGAGAGGGAGAGATTGAGGAAGACTCCATCCAGCAGCAGCACAACGGCGTGGTGGTGGTGGAGGAGCGCGGAATTCTAGCAGGGCTTCGCCAAGCACTGCGAGAGACGAGGAGGCAGAGAGGTAGGGCTGCGCCTTGGGAGAGTTCATCTCGTGTCTTGGGCAGCCCCAAAACCTCCACTATATATAGGGGCAAGGGGGAGGGGGAGGCGCCCTAGGGTTTCCCCTAGGGGGGCGGCGGCCAGGGCAGATGGGATCTCCCCCTTGGGTGACTTGGCCCCCAAGTCAGGAGGTAGGAACCCTAGATGGGGCGCCCCAAACCCCCTGGTCACGTGGGAATAGGTGAGGGGGGCGCACATCCCCTTAGTGGGCTGGTTTGCCCCCTTCCCTTGGCCCATGAAGCCCCCCAACACTTGCAGGGGCTCCCGAAACACCTTTCGGTCATGCTGGTCATCACCCGGTACCTCCTGAACACTCTCGGACTCCAAAACCCTTTGTCCAATATATCAATCTTTACCTCCGGACCATTCCGGAACTCCTCGTAACGTCCGGGATCTCATCCGGGACTCCGAACAACATTAGGTAACCGCGTACATACTTTCCCTATAACCCTAGCGTCATCGAACCTTAAGTGTGTAGACCCTACGGGTTCGGGAATCATGCAGACATGACCGAGACACCTCTCCGGCCAATAACCAACAGCGGGATCTGGATACCCATGTTGGCTCCCACATGTTCCACGATGATCTCATCGGATGAACCACGATGTCGAGGATTCAATCAATCCCGTATTCAATTCCCTTTGTCTAGCGGTATTGCACTTGCCCGAGATTCGATCATCGGTATCTCGATACCTTGTTCCATCTCGTTATCAGCAAGTCTCTTTACTCGTTCCGTAACACATCATCCCGTGATCAACTCCTTGGTCACAGTGCGCATATGATGATGTCCTACCAAGTGGGCCCAGAGATACCTCTCCGTTACACAGAGTGACAAATCTCAGTCTCGATTCGTGCCAACCCAACAGACACTTTCGGAGATACCTGTAGTGTACCTTTATAGCCACCCAGTCACGTTGTGACGTTTGGCACACCCAAAGTATTCCTACGGTATCCGGGAGTTGCACAATCTCATGGTCTAAGGAAATGATACTTGACATTAAAAAAGCTTTAGCATATGAACTACACGATCTTTGTGCTAGGCTTAGGATTGGGTCTTGTCCATCACATCATTCTCCTAATGATGTGATCCCGTTATCAATGACATCCAATGTCCATGGTAAGGAAACCGTAACCATCTATTGATCAACGAGCTAGTTAACGAGAGGCTTACTAGGGACATGGTGTTGTCTATGTATCCACACATGTATCTGAGTTTCCTATCAATACAATTCTAGCATGGATAATAAACGATTTATCATGAACAAGGAAATATAATAATAACCTATTTACTATTGCCTCTAGGGCATATTTCCAACAGAAACGTGCCCGTTTCCTCGAGGTCTCCATCAGGAATTTGCAGCCTTTTGAACACAACGGGTGAGATAAAGTTCAGATCGGCCCCGCCGTCAACCAGCATCTTGTTCACCTTGAGGTTGCGTATCGTTGGTGAGACCAACAACGGCAAACACCCAACCGCAGTTGTGCGGTAAGGGTGGTCCTCGGCGTCAAAGATGAGGGGTGTGCTGGACCACTTCAGTGGCTTCTGAGCGTCGAACGAGGGCTCCGCTACTGTGATCTCACGTGTCCACTATTTGAGCTGGCGGTGAGAAGTATGCAGCGAGGCGCCACCATCGACGCACATGGCCTCCGTAGCCTTCTGGAACTCATGCTCGCTGGACTCATCGTCCTTGTCATGATCATCGTCTTCCTGCTTCTTGTCGCGGCCCCCGCGCGGGCCTCTCTTGCTGGTTATCCTTGTCGCGACGGCCTCCTTGGCCGCCACGCTTCTTGCCGGATCCTTCAGCGCTATCTTGGCCATTCTCCTTGTCCCGCCTCTCATACTCGGCTTTTTGCTTTTCAGCAAGCAGCTCGACTTGTCGGCAGTTCTGGAGGTCGTGGCCTTTGGTATGGTGGATCTTGCAGTACTGCTTGTCGGAGCCCCTTGGCTTGTCGGCAGCCGCCAAGGCCCGGCAAGCGGCGCACCCGGCAATCTCCTTGCCGGGGTCATCTGCCTTGGCCTTCTTGGTGGCGCCGGTGTCGTCGGATCCCTCAACGGCAAGCACGGTCTTCCCCTTGCGCTTGTTGTTGCGACGCCGACCCTTCTTCGTCGGGGCGGCGGTGTCTTCGTCGGTAGAGTCAGTTTCTGCGCCGGCGTCGTCGCCGGGGTACTTCCTTCCCTCTTCTCCCCTAGCGCATCTATCGGCCAGAACGTCAAGTTCGGCCACATCTTTGACCTTGTTCATTGCCAGCTCTTCATGCATCTTGCGGTAGCGCACATTCTGAAGGAATGCGCTAATCACGGCAGTAGGGTGAACATTTGGGATGTTGTATTGCACTCGGCTGAACCTCTGTATGTACTTGCGCAGGTTTTCACCTTCCCTCTGGGGAATGATATGCAAATCACTCGCCTGGCCATGAGCTTGGTGGCCTCCAGTGAAGGCACCAACAAACTCATGACACAGGTACGACCAATAAGAAATGGAATCCGCCGGCAAGTGCATCAACCAAGACATGACATTGGGTTTCAGGACCAACGGGAAGTAATTGGCAAGCACCTTATCGTCGCGAGCCCCAACGGCTTGCATCGCGATGGTGTAGATGCTGAGGAACTCCGATGAGTGGGTCTTGCTATTGTACTTCTCGCCGACGTTGGGCTTGAACATGCGGTGGGACGGCCACTGGAACTGCCGCAGCTCAAGGGTAAAGGCTGGGCAACCCACCTCGTAGCGTAGGCCGTCGGAGCCTCCCGGCGCTGGGTGGTCCATGGCGGGCCCCGCCTGCCTATCTGACAGGTGGCGTGTATCACGCCGTCGCTCGATGGTGGTTCGAGCGTCTTCATTGGCTCGCTCTCGAAGAACTTGGCGTTGGTCGCGGTGGGTCCGTTGGTCGGACGACACTATGGAGATGTTATCACAAGCGTCATCACGACGGACCGACATCCGCGGTGGCTGGCGTGGAGGAGGAGAGTGCACCATGGCCGCGGCGCCTCCGGCCCCTCCACCGCTGGCGTGCGGTGGTTCGATGGAGCGCTGGCCTGAGGGCCCCGCCGGCCGTGGCTCGTCTTTGTTGGCGACGCCGACGAGGCTCCGGATAGTGGCTCTCCACTCGTCGAGCTTCTCCGCAACAGGAGGGAAGTCGAGGAGCAGCTGCGCGCGCGACAAAGCTTCTGCTGGCATAGGTGGCGGCGAAAGCTGCGTGGACCGTGGCGCGCTTCGACTTCTAACCATGTTAGAAGGAGCTCTGTCACGGCCCGGCGGCTGTGTGCCATGTTAGCCAGCACTTCGGCGGGCATGCTGGCCTCCTTCGTCCCGCAAATGATGCACATGACTCTTCGCACTATATAATAACATACAATAATAAAACTAAGAAATTACACAAAGTATCTATCTAAATCATACAAGTAAGAAATTTTTTCTTTTAGAAAGAAGATAAGATCAAGAGGCTCACCACGGTGGTGCCGGCGACGAGATCGACGCGGGCGATCGACGGCGGTGAGGACGGGGAAGGGACAGGAGGGACCGCCAAACCTTGACAAATCTCGAGGAAAGTGGAGCTTGCACAAGGAGCTTCGAGAGGAGAAAGCTTAAGTGTGGCTCGGGCATTTCATCGAACACCTCATGTGCATAGGAGGTGAGCTAGAGCACCACAAAGCTCTCCCATGGCCGACCAGAAAAAAGGAGCACTCCACTACTCTACTCGCGGGCGAGGGGGTATATATAGGCATCTCATTGGTCCCGATTCGTGGCTGGCTCGTGGCTGGCTGGAACCGAGACTGAAGGACCCCGTTGGTCCTGGTTCCAGCCACGAACCGGGACCAATGGTTGTGGGCCAGGGGCGAGGCCCATTGATCACGGTTCGTGTCTGGAACCAGGACCAAATGGTCCATACGAACCGGGACCAATACCCTACGAGGCCCGGCCAGCCCCCTGTCGTCACGAACTGGGACCTATGACCTATGGGTCCCGGTTAATGAGTGAACCGGGATTAATGGACTGGCCCTGCCTGAATCAAAGCCCCGTTTTCTATTAGTGGACCTAGCTAGCGTTGGTGCATGCCTTGTGGCTGGGGCTACTGAGAACCAGAGAGTATCCCATTGTTTTATATACGTATCAGCCATGCGCTCACCCTCGCAAAAAATGAAATAAATCAACCATGCGCTCAATGTGCCCGAAAGCATATCAGGAGGTCATGGACAAACACCACGTCACTTATTCTATCCACCTTTAATTTCTACTGAGAGTTATGTACTCCCTTCATTCCTAAATATAAGTCTTTTTAGAGCTCCTAATATGGACTATATGATGGAAAATGAGTGAATCCACACTCTAAAATACATCTATATACATCTGTATGTAGTAAATAAATTGCACAGAACCACCACTGTAAGACTAGTTTTGTAGAAAACACTACTTTACATTTTTGTTGCAGAAAACATCGTGTGTACCATTATCCTTTTGCAAATAACACTGATCGGCGGATTTCCCTCGGCTGAGCACGTTGATGACATATGGGACCCGCCAGTCAGGTTGACGTGGCAACCCTTAATAGGGATGGCACCCGCAGGGTATGAATACGTGTGGGGCCTCCCCATACCCTTACCTGTCCATCCTGAACTTACCTATCACCCATACCCATACCCGTCAAGGGTACAACTTTTTCCCGTACCCGTCACCCGACAGAGTATATGGGTACCCGTGGGTAAAAATCCACGCAGTTACAACACATCAAATTGAGTAGAAAATAGTTGTGAAAGGAACATATAATCATAAATTATTAATAGCAACACATTTTAAACAACAATGTACAGAAACACATTCTCAAAAACAAAAACAAAAAACTTGCCCATAAAGCAACCCATAAAAATTTTAAACAACAACATATAATCATAAATACACTTTACGTTCACAAAATCAAGATAAATAATAGAGATAATTTGACGGCATGTTAGAGTTATTACCTAGTGCGATTAGAGTGGAAAGTTAATACGTTGGAATATTAAAGAAAACCGACATGTCAACATTTTAGATGTGTACATGGTATGCGGGCATGGGTTATACGATCCCATACCTCTATCCTCTCTACCTAATGTGTATGATATTTTTCCATTTAAGTATCCATGGGTAAATTTTTGTCCCATACCCTTACCTTAATAGGGTTTTTACCCGCAGGGTACGCGGGTAATGAGTATTCATTGCCATCCCTACCCCTTAACATCTTACATGTAACGGCGAACGTTATCATCATGTGTGAGCATGTGGGGTCCATCTGTCATTGAAAGAAATCAACAAAAAAATCTGGTCAAGGCAAATGACCGATTCGAGGGTAAAAATCGATTCCTTTTTGCATTTTGTGAATTTGAATGGTTAATATGTTATCAAGTAGAGCAGAAATTCGCCTTGAACACATGTCAAGCAATGTCCTAGTAGTTCTCCTGCACACATGGGTGCTAAGCCATCATTTCATTGCGTTGCGGGTTCGAATCCATTCCCTGCTGTTTTGATTGCCTAATTAATTCCGCTGTATATTTCAAAAAAACAAATACAAAGTGTTTAACTGCGGTTCAAACTCTAGGCGCCGATGTCATTTATGAGGGGAAAACCATTGTGCCTTAAGCAAGTTTATTATGTGTATTACTAGTTCCTTAGCTATTTGATTGGCTCAGATATTTGACTTCAAATTTGGATTGAAAATGTAATCGGTCCCCCCCCCCCCAGCCTTGCCTGTAACTATGAAGTGACCTTTTATTGGGGAAAAAAATCTGACGTGACCTCAAAGAAGGTTAAACCAAAAACAGAACATCTGCTTTAGGATTATCATATCATGTCATCATCAATCATTTTGATGCGAAAACCGTACGGCCACGTGGCAGCATCGATCAATTGTTGTAGCAAGGTAGGGCTGCATGCACAAACATGCAAGCAATTATTATCCATGCTGCCTCCACTTTCACCGATGGAATCGCTTCTGCTATCCCGACCTGCGTTTGCCATGGAAGATGGGATAAGGAATCGGGATAATGGAAGAACAAAAGAGAGGAACAATTAAAGAGGGAGGAAATGAAAGAGGGAAGCTAAACTAAAAGGCATGTAAAATCACACCGATCTCCCAACATGTGTAGATAGATGGTAGCTTAGCAGACACGTAGGCGTACGTGGGTAGAGTAGGTGAGAATGACAGGGTCTCGTCCCACCTCAATTTCGCAAAATTCCCTGGCTCCATTATTGTTCCCATTAACCCTAACCGTATTAGCCGTTCACCCCCACTTTGATCGCTTGGTTACTACTAGCAGTAGTGCTAAAAAAGGAAGAGTACTCATTACGATAACCTAATCGAGGATGCAAGGAAGTTTAACAAGACTAGGAAATGTTCGGAAAAGGGCAAAATAAAGGGAGGCTATAAACTAAAGAGAGCTAGCAGATCTGACTCGGCCAGAAAGTGGATGTGGAGATCACTGGATTCCTGCACTAGAGTTCTAAAAGCCAGGAAGAATCATGGAAATAATAATAGAAAGGGTGGTTATTATTTTCTGTGCTTGTGCATGCTCCCAGCGTTTTGGGTACCGAGCGAAATTTCGTCATCTCGCGCGGTTACCGCGTTTCCCGTTCCCCCTTGAGATATAGTCATACCGAGCAAAATATCTCGAATATTTTGAAATTTTTGAATTCAAACGCTCACTGTCTGGTTAAATATCCACCATCTCTTCTAGGACAATAAGACAGGTAGTGGCCTACTGGCAAAGGCATTCTTTCCTTACTAGTTAGTCGCTCACGTGTTTTTACTCTTTTTTGGGAAGCAAAAGTTCAAAAATGATGCAGCATCAAGGGGTCGAACTCGCGCGGTAGGAGCAACCGCAAGCTGAGGTCCAGTAGCCACTACGCCACTAATGAAATTCTAGAGTCAAATATATATCTATAGAAACGCCAAAATATTTGAATTCAAATTTTGATTTTAAATTTCGTCCGATTTTTTTTCGGAAATTCGCGGTTACCGTGGTAACCGCAAATTCCGGTGACCCTCGAGAAAAAAGGTCCGCTTAGGATCCAAAACCTTGCATGCTCCCCACGTACATCTAGGGCCATCAAATCAAAGACATGTTCCTGTCGTGATCAGGCTCACTCACACGCCTCCTTTTTCATTTTTTGAAAGACTCACCGAGGCACTTCCTTGAAAAGAAGTCCGATCCGACTCCAACTTGTGAGTTGGATGGCTACCTTCCCCTATCGGCTGAGAGAATCTAAAGTCATCCCATCCTCGGATCTCGTTCGCCATCTCGTTACTTCTTGTAGAGTATCAGTTTCACTCTTTTCTAGCGTTGTTGTCTGACATGAGATGAGATGCGGTTGGTTCCACGGACAAGAATGTAACAAGTTAGGACCCTTTTGGCCAGGAGCACATGATATACACGTTCTACGCTAAGGTTAATTGTGGGATAGTAAGTATCCTGAGCCGAGCTGGCTTCCATGAGACCATGACCTGGAGGGAGGAATAGAGCCGATAATATAGTTCTCGGCCACGATGTCGTACATCTGCAGTTCTGTGTCGCTCGTCCTCATACAAAATATAGGGCACTTATTTCAGATACATCTGTTTGAGTGAGAAAGTAATTTTGGACGGAGAGAATAGCTAAAACTCCGTTTACCCGCAATGGGCCTACCGTCCATCGTGGATTATCATCACCAGCTTAGCATTCTGGTGGATTATCCGAAAATGTTATACGGAAGCATGGTTCAGCCGAACCTACGCTCGACACCATTGATCTCTGGACACTTTTCATAAGGATTCGTACATGATTGATTAAAAAATGCATGATGGAAGCTGTTTGCATGTTAAACAATGCATGACGCGGATCCACATGTAGTAGGATGTTGAATCGTACGGCGTCGACCATAGGTTCGGCTGAACCATGGTCCAAAATCACGCCTCTCTGGATTATCACCACCACCGGTCAAGTGATCGGAGTTTGTGTGGGATTTTAACCGAAATCAGCAAATAGTACTACCAGTAGTTTGTGCAAGATGTCTAAGTTTGCAAATTGAAATGCACTGAGATGAGAGCGCATGCTATGCTTTGGCTTAACTCGAAGCAGCATCCTCGACCGGGTGCATTCCACCAAGCAAGAGGTATACTATACCACTATCACGAGTGGGTGGTTGCGCGGTGGCTTCCCCTTGCTGTGCGTGGTCCATCGCATGACATAGCAGGCGAGTGATAAGTTTAGGTATGTGCTTGCAGGCAGCCTAGAGCACGCAATCAGCAGCAGCAACACAGGATAGCGTCTCCAGCCTTACGATCGAGATTGTTGCATTGTTGCTTTCTCCATCCTCATGCGGAGGATAGCGTCCCCTCTAGGCTGTACTGCTGTAGGCCACTCACGGCCAGCACGGCGTTGCAGTCCGCACGCCCGGCCACCCACGCTGTTGGTGCGTGTGCACCATCTCGTCTCCTCAGACCAGATCAGATAAAGGAGTCGCGTCCTGAGGAGTTGTGCTTGGCTTTGGAAGGATGCTGGCCTCTACCTCTAGGAGTGGGGCTGGTGCGGTGCGGTGCAGCCGCCGTGCTCCGCGGGGGCAACCTCCATCGCAGACGACAAAAAGGAGGTCTGCTCTGTGCCGCTATGGTGCCCTGCTGCCGAAAGAAGAGGCAGTTGGTTCATGCCTGGATGCCGCCTACCGTGCGTCAGAGGAGTTCAGACTCGGATCACGACACCAGTTGCTGAGCTGCAATGTGATTTGAGTGGGGGCTAAATTTGTTTCAAACAGAGTTAATGAGGCTAATCCAATGTATTATGTTAAATTTGACTCAAATAATGTAAAATATGATGTCTTCACGTAAAGAAATATGGACGTGGCTAGCAAGCACTCATGCGGTCGTTCATGTGATCGAGCGCCCTACCATATATGTAAAACGAATTTGCTATTTCACGTCTATATAGCTATCTCACATCTCTACTTCTAATGGAATAGTTGGTAGTCTCGCTTCCAGGTTTTTTTTCGTCCCACCTCTCATGGTTTTTTTGGTACCTCGTCCCACCTCACACTGAGCCACCACGAACCGAAAAACCACGTACCGAAGCCCCCACCTGCCCTCACGCATTCCAGGGCCTAACCTCCGATCGCATCCAAGACAATTCAGCAAAAAAAACCTACGAAAATTAACCAGCGAAAAAAAACCTAATGGAGGAGTTGGTAGTCTGGTACGGTTTATTTTCAACACTTTTCTAATGACAAAAAATCACAGATCTAACTTTCCTACCTTAACCAAATCAACGAATCTCTCTCATTAATTAATGCAATTTGCTTTAGGAAACAAATAATAGATTCTTTCCTACCATAGCCAAATCAACGGATCTCTCTCATTAATGCAATTTGCTTTAGCAAACAAATAATAGATTCTTTCCTACCTTAGCCAAATCAACGGATCTCTCCCATTAATGAAATTTGCTTTAGCAAACAAATAATAGATTGTTTCATACCTTAGCCAAATCAACGGATCTCTCCCATTAATGCAATTTGCTTTAGGAAACAAATAATAGATTGTTTCCTAACTTAGCCAAATCAACGGATTTCTCCCATTAATACAATTTGCTTTAGCAAACAAATAATAGATTCTTTCCTAACTTAGCCAAATCAGTGGATCTCTCTCATTAATGCAATTTGCTTTAGGAAACAAATAATCTCTAATCTATAATCTCTATCTCTAATAATAATCATAATTAATAATAATACCTTCGTCGAGCCTCCCTCCCGTTCGCTGTTGGTTTTTTTACCTGCGTACGTTCCACCCCAAACGTGATTCGTTCTTCTTAATTACGTGGTCCCACCCTCATGCGACCCGGCGAAAGAACCGTCATACCCACGCACGCAAGCAACGAAAAATCCACGCAAGCGGTGTCTTCTCCTCCCTGTTCAAACCCTAGCCGCCCCTTCCCAGTTGACGCCGCTAGCGAGTAGCGCGTAGCACAGGCACCAGTGCAGCCCTTCCGCGGTCCCCCTTGACCTCGCAATGAAACAGCTGGTCGGCATCGACGATGAGCCGGTCCGTCCGGAAAGATCCGGTCCATCGAGAGAGACCGATGCTGTCGACCATTGATGTCGCATGAGAGATCTGCGACAGTGGAAATATGCTCCCCTTCGCGCCAACGGCGCCTCGAGGTCACTGGTGACCCAGCGATTCGCCGCTGCCATCCCGAGCTACTTTGCCAACGTCGTGGGCATGGGCTACTGGCCTTCCAGGTACTCGACCGCCGGGCTTATCGAATTGGGCCGCCACGGTGCCGCTGGCCGGCGGCGGTCTCACTATAGATGCATCATGTGCCGTCAGCCATGCCAGCATCGCCGCCTACTTACTCAAAGATTCAGCCTAACATTTTTCATAAGGATTATGTATGTTATACCAACTCTCAGTAATCTCTACTACTAATGTCTTAGTTGGTAGTCTCGCCTCACTCCACCTCATCCCACCACTCCTATCTTTCGCCCACCTTTAACATCATCACATCACAGCATTGGGCTGGCCCATTAGTGTATACGCAATCCTCCCATCGCCTGCCCTCCTCGCGATAATCCCGACGTCCTCGCGTTGTCGTCCTCTTCTCCCTGATCTCCTCTACTAGCGTGCCTTCCTTGCGATCCTTCCGACGTGTCCTCGCGTCGCCGTCCTCTTCTCCCCAAACTCCTCTACCAAGGGGACTCCTCTGTGACCCAGGCAGAGCGAACATTGTACGTAGGTTTTTTTGGCTTTCACCGGTTCGTTCTCTACCCCTCCTCCATGACTCCCTCGCCATCGATTTTGTCGACGTCTAAATGCAATCCCTCCGTGGGGAAGTATGGTGTGAAGGAGAGAGGCCGCGATGGCGAAGGTGTGGTGGGCGTCATCCCGTTTTAAAGGAGAGGGCTCCAGCGAGAAATGTCTCACTACGGCGAAAACCGAGCGGAAGGGGAGGGTCCGATAGGAAAACATAAGGGTGTGTCATGGGGTGAAGTGTTTATGTTGCTACACTAGATCGCAGGAACCTGCCGTCGACCTTGAGGTTGGTGCATGAGAGAGAAATAAGACTCAATATTAATAATTTGTCTGATTTATTTATATACAGTATAGCCCGTAGCAACGCACGGGCGTTTTACTAGTCTATATAGCTATCTCACATCTAACATCCCAACCACGCATCGAAGTGCTATAGGATTCGTGCAAAGGAATAACTGTTTTTTTTTGTTTGTGTGTGTGTGAGTAAAACAGTTGTTTGTTTTGCATTTTCCTGGCGTGGGCAACGGTTCCTCGTTTTTCTTTTCTTTTCTTTTAGCAACCTCCTCGTTGTATAAGCTAGCTCGTTATTTGAGAATATAAACTACAGGATCGTTGGCGGCGTTCTCGTCCCTGACTAAGCGATCTAGGTCTGCGGCCGCCGCCCGCCGCCACTTCGGCGGCGGCGACGCCGCAGCTCTGTCCGACCACTCCGCCATGCGGTAGCTGTGTCGTCTTCTATTCCAGCCGTTCTGCTCGTCAGTTCGTCTGTACTTTGTCCGATCCCTACGTGAAATTGCTTCGCGGCAGGTGTCGTCGCCTTTCCAGCCGGGTTTGCTTAGGCAGGTTGGCTGCATGCTCTTCCACTAGGATGAGACCTGATCTGTACGTGCAAGTGCAAGCGTGATCTGTACATGCAAGTATAGGTTTTGATCGGATCTGTTTTCTTCGTCCCCTAGCAATAAGCTAGGGTTTGCTGTCCTCCGGCGGCTACTGTCGACCGTGCGTTTTTTCTCGTAGTCCCAACGGACGGGAGCAATGAAATTGATCAGCTGGAACTGTCGGGGTATTCTTGATGCCCGACGGTTCGTTCATTTCTGGATATACAGAGGCGACATGAACCAGATGCGTTTTTTCTGTCTGAGACGCATCTGGATGAATCAAGGGCAGAAAGTTTAATGAAAAAATTACGTATGGATCACAGGATTGTGGTTCCTAGTCTAGATGGAAGAAAGGGTGGTTTGCTACTAGTCTGGAAGAAGGAGGTGAGGATCTACTCCCGGGCTGCTACCCTGGATTTCATCGATGTCTCTGTGGAAGAGGATAATGGAGACATGTGGAGGTTAACTGGAATATACGGTGAACCAAGTTGGGATAACAAAAACCGTACGTATCAATTACTACGGGATCTTCATGCCCAATCCAGGTTGCCGTGGACAGTAATTGGCGACTTTAACGAGATTCTATTCTCATCAGAGAAAGATGGTGGGGCCCCTCGACATCAATCCCGTCTACAAGCTTTTCAGGACGCCTTGTCTGACTGCTCCCTTGAAGACTTGGGTTATGAGGGAGACATATTCACGTGGTTCCGTGGAGGGTTGCGGGAAAGACTCGATCGGGCAGTGACGAATGCTGGATGGATGCAGCTCCATCCTTTGGCTGGTCTTTGCAACCTGGAATTAGGAAAATCAGATCACCGACCGATCTGCGTGGATACATATCACCTGGCTGGAATTGCAGAACAACGACCTTCCTATGGGAGGAAATTTGAGGCGAGGTGGCTGGCAGAGGAGACTGTTGAGGAAGTAGTGAAAACAGCATGGCGCAAGGCTGCTCAGCGGGGTATTGGACCAGATATAGGGACAAAGCTAACAGTGGTGCACCAAGACCTGCATGCATGGGACCGTATGGTCCTGAAGGAGCCTCGTTCAAGACTCAGGAAGGCACAACGGGAACTTGAGTCGCTTACAAAAGCCAGCCCGACATTGGATGTTCGTATGCAGCAGAAGGAGTTGTCTCTTTTTATAGAAAATTTGCAGGAGCAAGACGAGATATATTGGGCACAAAGAGGAAAAGTAAGCTGGCTACGTCGAGGTGACCGGAACACGACTTATTTTCATCAGTTCGCCTCGGCACGCCTACGGAAGAATTTAATAAAAAAGCTCAAGAGTAGTAGTGATTCTTGGGTGGAAGGTAATGATAATCTTAAGCCTCTAATTAGGGACTACTTCCACGGCCTCTTCACATCCGATATGGGCGTGGTGGACCAAGGATTGCTGAACTCTGTAAAACCCGTGGTGACCGTCGATATGAATAATATGCTTTTGGCTGAGTACACGAGGGAGGATGTTCGCCAAGCTTTATTTCAAATAGGAGATTTGAAGGCTCCTGGCCCGGACGGACTTCAAGCTATCTTTTTAAAAAGATTTTGGCACATTGTAGGCGAGGAGTTGACTGATGAAGTGCTCAATGCTATAAATAAAAGGAAGATCCCTTCAGGATGGAATTCAACAAATGTAGTGCTAATTACCAAGGTCAATAGTCCAGAGGTAATTAGGCAATACAGGCCAATCAGTCTTTGCAATGTGGTTTATAAAATAATTTCAAAAATGTTTGCAAACAGACTAAAACGAATCTTTCCTGAAATTATATCTCCAACACAAAGTGCTTTCGTCCCAGGCAGACTTATTACTGATAATGTGTTGGTAGCTTATGAATGTTTTCATGCAATCAAGAAAAAAACACATGGATCAAATGGATTTTGTGCCGTGAAGCTGGACATGTACAAAGCCTACGACCGTGTTGAGTGGGGCTTCTTGGAAAAAATAATGTTGCGGATGGGATTTCATGCACATTGGGTGGAGCTTATCATGGAGTGTGTATCTTCAGTAAGCTATAGGGTCCGGTTCAATAATACAGAAACTGAAGAATTCGCTCCCACGAGAGGGCTCAGACAGGGCGACCCATTATCACCTTATTTATTTCTCTTGTGCTCTGAGGGTCTTTCAGGCTTATTAGCTCATGAACAGGAAATTGGAGGTCTGGAAGGGGCCCGTGTTTGTAGAAATGCTCCCCCTATCTCACATTTACTGTTTGCAGATGACTCCTTGATCCTAATGAAGGCGGACTCACATAATGCAAGTACACTCAAAAGGATTCTTGACACATATTGTGCTAGTTCTGGGCAACTAGTTAGTAATGCTAAATCGAGTACATTTTTTAGTCCTAATACTAATGTCAATACCAGGGAGAATGTGTGTACAGAATTAAATATTGAGACAGAAGCTCTATCCGACACATACTTGGGTCTCCCTACAATGGTGGGAGTCGACAGAACTGACTGTTTCCAGCACTTGATCGATAGAGTTTGCCAGAGGTTGAAGGGGTGGAAGGAGAAAACACTCTCGATGCAAGGTAAAGAGGTACTGGTAAAGTCGGTAGCCCAAGCAGTACCTTCTTATGAAATGTCAGTTTTTAAATTGCCTAAAGGAATCTGTAAGTCTATCACTGATGAAATTGCTGGGTTCTGGTGGGGTGACAATGAGGAGAAAAAGAAAATGCATTGGTTTGCGTGGTGGAGCTTGTGTATTCCGAAGAAGGAAGGGGGATTGGGTTTTAGAGACTTGCACAGTTTTAATCTTGCTATGTTAGCAAAACAGTGTTGGCGACTAATCCAAAACCCGGATTCTTTGTGTGCGCAAGTTCTGAGGGCAAAATATTACCCAGATGGTGACATATTGAAAGCTGGACCAAAAAAAGGCTCTTCTTATACTTGGCAGAGTATTGTCGCAGGTATTCAGACTTTTGAGCGGGGTTGCATTTGGCGTGTTGGGAGTGGAGCTCAAATTGATATCTGGCATGATCCATGGATTCCATCAAGTGTCACAAGGAAAGTAATCACGACTAGGGGTGCAACAATGCTTTCAAAGGTTGATGAGTTAATAAATCCGTACACAGGACAGTGGGATGAGGATCTAATTCGTGATGTGTTCTCTCCTGTTGATGTTGATAGGATATTACAAATCCCCTTGAATTATCACTTGACGGAAGACTTTGTGGCGTGGAACTATACACGATCAGGCACGTTTTCCGTGCGATCGGCTTATCATAAGGAGTTTGAACATCAACATGGGGCACAGTGGATGCGAGCTGATGGGCAAGGTACAGAAAATATAAACTCAGTTTGGAAGGATATGTGGAAGCTGAAAATACCAGGGAAGATAAAACATTTTGCATGGAAAGTTTTGCATGGCGCCCTCCCATGCTTTGGTGTATTAGCAAGCCGACACATCCCATGCTCAGCTCAATGTCCAGTTTGTTTAGTCGGAGCAGAAGATATTCAACACTGCTTATTTAGGTGCCGACGAGCGACGGATGTTTGGGAGCGGCTGGGCTTGCTACAAGTCATACGGAAAGCTGTCGCCGAGGACAGATCAAGATCTATTACGATGGAAATTTTACCAAAGCTTCAGGGCAATGATGCGGAGGTACCAACGGCGGAGCTTGCTGTTGTAGCAACATGTGGTGGCAGCGCCGACAGATAGTAAAGGGAGTCAAAGTCCAAACGCCGGAAAAAACTGCACAAGCCATCAAGGTTTTGGCGACAAATTTCCTCAGGTCAACTATACCCAAAGGACCAATACGTAAGAACGACCACATGTGGAGGAAACCAGGATATGGGATCGTGAAGATAAATGTTGATGCTTCCTTTCAGTATGAAACAATTTCAGGTGCTTGTGGTGCTGTGGCTCGGGACTACCGGGGTGATTTTATTGCTGCAACAAGTTGGTTTGTTCCAAACATCAGTGGAGTTGACTCAGCTGAGCTAACTGCCATCAGAAATGGGATATACTTGGCAACTCACATTGGATGCAACAACATAGAAATTGAATCAGATTGTTCGTTCGCAGTGGACTCGCTGAACCAAGTTGATGATTATTTAGGCCCAGAGGTAGCTATCATCACAAAGTGTAAACAACTTATGATGGACTTTGCGTCCATATCCTTCAGACATTGCTATAGAGAGGCCAATCAGGTGGCAGATGAATTAGCAAAGAACTCTTTTACTACTAGATCTTCTAGTTCTTGGGATGATGAGATCCCTGATTTTATTTCTCATCTGCTTGTAAATGACATGTCTATTATTTGAGAAATAAAGTCTATTTGCAGTCAAAAAAAAAGCTAGCTCGTTATTTGTGTGGGCTGTGCGAGTTTTCTATATATAGGCTATTGCTTGTGGAGATGTTTGGGGAGCATTTTTTTATTTGTTGTTATTGTTCAGAGGAGTCGTAGAGTGCTTTTGAGATGGACAACATGGGGCCGTGAAGATCGATCTTCCATGACGTTTTTTCTTCATCTTTCTTTAATTTCTCTATCCGATTCTTCTTTTGGTTTATTTTCTGTTTATTTTGTTTTAATTCTGTTTCCTATTTTGTCTTTTCTTTTTTTCTTTTTTTAAAATTCTTGAATGTGACTATTTTGAATATTTTTGTAAATTTTGGAAATATTTTTTAACTTTTTTGAACACTTTCTGAATTCGTGAATGATTTTTGTACGTAGTTGTGAATTGTATCTAAATGATTTTAACCGATGTCTCTTCTATGTTTACTACTGCGACTTAGTTCGCCATTTTCGTGCGAGCATTCGATCCCCGCCTCGCTAGTCATTGTTTGTTTGTCATATATTGTTTTGTTAGCCTGTTTTTCTTCACTTTCTATCAGCCCATTATCCCACGTGCTGGCAGCCCGTTTCGTTGCATTTGTTTGTAGACTGCGACTAGAATTGAAAGAGATAAGAAAATAGGAGCTTTATTGCGGTCGTTACCTTCCTAGTTCATTTTGACATTGTCTTACATTTCTTTCACCCTTCATTATCAAGATGAGATTTAGCAGTGTCTCATTAAGTTATTGTCCGTTGCATCTTGCTGTTGTAATTTTCACATAAAGTTTTGATCTCCCGGCGTTGCATGATGTATTTCCGTGTCTCCTTGTTATGGTTTGTCCACATGTCCAGCAACTGAGGCCAATACAGTTTTTGTTCTTGGTGCAAGTCCAACCACACACTGACATGAAATAGAGGTCCCATCTTTTTAAACTTTTGATCTTTCTCCTTTTTAATATTTTTAAATCCATGATTTAAAAAAATTATAAGTATTTTTTAAATTCATTGTTTGATTTAGTTTTCTATAATTTTCGTCCAAGCTCTACCTTCCGCCTCCCTTATTGTTGTTTGCTTATTCTGTATCCTGTTGTTATCCTAGGCCTGTTCGACTCTGCTTTTGTTGGCCTCGACTCGCAACAGGGGTCTGACATTTTTGTCCTACTTGCGAGTCCACCCTCGACTCACAACTGGGATCGGGACTTTTTTTACCCATTTGTAAGTCCGCCGTCGACTCGCAACTAGGGTCTGACCTTTTTTTGTCCTAGTCGCAAGTCCACCCTCGACTCGCAACTGGGACCCGGTCTTTTTTGTCCCACTTGCAAGTCTGTCCTCGACTCGCAACTTGGGCCCGACGTTTTTTTTGTCCCAATTGCAAGCCCGCTCTTTACTCTCGAACTCGACCTTTTTTGTCTTAGTTGCAAGCCCATCGTCGACTCGCAACTGGGGCTTAACTTTTCTTTCTAGTTGCAAGTCCACCCTCGACTCGCAGTTAGGGACCAAACATTTTTGTCCCAGTTGCTGTTGGGGAACGTAGTAATTTCAAAATTTTCCTACGCACACGCAAGATCATGGTGATGCATAGCAACGAGAGGGGAGAGTGTTGTCTACGTACCCTCGTAGACCGATAGCGGAAGCATTATGACAACGCGGTTGATGTAGTCGTACGTCTTCACGGCCCGACCGATCAAGCACTGAAACTACGGCCCGTCCGAGTTCTAGCACACGTTCAGCTCGATGACGATCCCTGGACTCTGATCCAGCAAAGTGTCGGTGATGAGTTCCGTCAGCGCGACGGTGTGGTGACCATCTTGATGTTCTACCGTCGCAGGGCTTCGCCTAAGCACCGCTACAATATTATTGAGGATTATGGTGGAGGGGGGCACCACACACAGCTAAGAGAACGATCACGAAGATCAAATTGTGTGTCTAGAGGTGCCCCCCTGCCCCCATATATAAAGGAGCAAGGGGGAGGCCGGCCGGCCCTTGCAGGGTGCGCCAGGAGGAGGAGTCCTCCTCCTAGTAGGAGTAGGACTCCCCTCTTTCCTATTCCGATTAGGAGAAGGGGGAAGGAGGAGGTGGAGGGAAGGAAGGAGAAGGGGGGCCGCCGCCCCCTTCCCTTTCCCAATTCGGATTGGGGCAAGGGGGGCCGCGCGCCACCTCCTGCTGCCTCTCCTCTTCCACCACTTTGGGCCCATGAGGCCCAATAACCCCCCCGGGGGGGGGGGGTTCCGGTAACCCCCCGGTACTCCGTTTTATATCCGATAACCCCCAGAACCATTCCGGTGTCCGAATATAGTCATCCAATATATCAATCTTTATGTCTCGACCATTTCAGACTCCTCTTCATGTCCTTGATCATATCCGGGACTCCGAACAACCTTCGGTACATCAAAACATATAAACTCATAATGAAACTGTCATCGTAACGTTAAGCGTGCGGACCCTACGGGTTCGAGAACAATGTAGACATGACCGAGACATGTCTCCGGTCAATAACCAATAGCGGAACCTGGATGCTCATATTGGCTCCAACATATTCTACGAAGATCTTTATCTATCAGATCGCATAACAACATACGTTGTTCCCTTTGTCATCGGTATGTTACTTGCTCGAGATTCGATCGTCGATATCTCAATACCTAGTTCAATCTCGTTATCAGCAAGTATCTTTACTCGTTCCGTAATACATCATCTCACAACTAACTCATTAGTTGTATTGCTTGCAAGGCTTAAGTGATGTGCATTACCGAGAGGGCCCAGAGATACCTCTCCGACAATCGGAGTGACAAATCCTAATCTCGAAATACGCCAACCCAACATGTACCTTCGGAGACACCTGTAGAGCTCCTTTATAATCACCCAGATACGTTGTGACGTTTGGTAGCACACAAAGTGTTCCTCCGGTAAACGGGAGTTGCATAATCTCATAGTCATAGGAACATGTATAAGTCATGAAGAAAGCAATAGCAACATACTAAACGATCGGGTGCTAAGCTAAAGGAATGGGTCATGTCAATCACATCATTCTCCTAATGATGTGATCCCGTTTAACCAAATAACAACTCTTTTGTTCATGGTCAGGAAATATAACCATCTTTGATTAACGAGCTAGTCAAGTAGAGGCATACTAGTGACACTCTGTTTGTCTATGTATTCACACATGTATTATGTTTCTGGTTAATACAATTCTAGCATGAATAATAAACATTTATCATGATATAAGGAAATAAATAATAACTTTATTATTGCCTCTAGGGCATATTTCCTTCAGTCTCCCACTTGCGCTAGAGTCAATAATCTAGATTACACAGTAATGATTCTAACACCCATGGAGCCTTGGTGCTGATCATGTTTTGCTCGTGGAAGAGGCTTAGTCAACGGGTATGCTACATTCAGATCCGTATGTATCTTGCAAATCTCTATGTCTCCCGCCTGGACTAGATCCCGAATGGAATTGAAGCGTCTCTTGATGTGCTTGGTTCTCTTGTGAAATCTTGATTCCTTTGCCAAGGCAATTGCACCAGTATTGTCACAAAAGATTTTCATTGGACTCGATGCGCTAGGTATGACACCTAGATCGGATATGAACTCCTTCATCCAAACTCCTTCGTTTGCTGCTTCCGAAGCAGCTATGTACTCCGCTTCACATGTAGATCCCGCCACAACGCTTTGTTTAGAACTGCACCAACTGACAGCTCCACCGTTTAATGTAAACACGTATCCAGTTTGTGATTTAGAATCGTCCGGATCAGTGTCACAGCTTGCATCAACGTAACCATTTACAATGAGCTCTTTGTCACCTCCATATACGAGAAACATATCCTTAGTCCTTTTCAGGTACTTCGGGATGTTCTTGACCGCGGTCCAGTGATCCATTCCTGGATTACTTTGGTACCTCCCTGCTAGACTTATAGCAAGTCAAACATCAGGTCTGGTACATAGCATTGCATACATGATAGAGCCTATGGCTGAAGCATAGGGAACATCTTTCATTTTCTCTCTATCTTCTGCAGTGGTCGGGCATTGAGTCTTACTCAACTTCACACCTTGTAACACAGGTAAGAATCCTTTCTTTGCCTGATCCATTTTGAACTTTTTCAAAACTTTGTCAAGGTATGTGCTTTGTGAAAGTCCAATTAAGCGTCTCGATCTATCTCTATAGATCTTAATGCCCAATATGTAAGCAGCTTCACCGAGGTCTTTCATTGAAAAACTTTTATTCAAGTATCCCTTTATGCTATCAAAAATTCTATATCATTTCCGATCAGTAATATGTCATCCACATACAATATCAGAAATGCTACAGAGCTCCCACTCACTTTCTTGTAAATACAGGCTTCTCCAAAAGTCTGTATAAAACCAAATGCTTTATTCCAACTCCAAGAGGCTTGCACTAGTCCATAAATGGATCGCTGGAGCTTGCACACTTTATTAGCTCCCTTTGGATCGACAAAACCTTCCGCTTGCATCATATACAACTCTTCTTCCAGAAATCCATTCAGGAATGCAGTTTTGACATCCATCTGCCAAATTTCATAATCATAAAATGCGGCAATTGCTAACATGACTCGGACAGACTTAAGCATCACTACGGGTGAGAAGGTCTCATCGTAGTCAATCCCTTGAACTTGTCGAAAACCTTTTGCAACAAGTCGAGCTTTGTAGACAGTAACATTACCGTCAGCGTCAGTCTTCTTCTTGAAGATCCATTTATTCTCAATTGCTTGCTGATCATCGGGCAAGTCAACCAAAGTCCATACTTTGTTTTCATACATGGATCCCATCTCAGATTTCATGGCTTCAAGCCATTTTGCGGAATCTGGGCTCACCATCGCTTCTTCATAATTCGTAGGTTCGCCATGATCTAGTAGCATGACTTCCAGAACAGGATTACCGTACAACTCTGGTGCGGATCTTAGTCTGGTTGATCTACGAGGTTCAGTATTAACTTGATCTGAAGTTTCATGATCATCATCATTAACTTCCTCACTAATTGGTGTAGGTGTCACAGAAACTGTTTTCTGTGATGAGCTACTTTCCAATAAGGGAGCAGGTACAGTTACCTCATCAAGTTCTACTTTCCTCCCACTCACTTCTTTCGAGAGAAACTCCTTCTCTAGAAAGTTTCCGAATTTAGCAACAAAAGTCTTGCCTTCGGATCTGTGATAGAAGGTGTATCCAATAGTATCCTTTGGATATCCTATGAAGACACATTTCTCCGATTTGGGTTTGAGCTTATCAGGTTGAAGCTTTTTCACATAAGCATCGCAGCCCCAAACTTTTAGAAACGACAACTTTGGTTTCTTGCCAAACCACAGTTCATAAGGCGTCGTCTCAACGGATTTTGATGGTGCCCTATTTAACCTGAATGCGGCCGTCTCTAAAGCATAACCCCAAAACGATAGCGGTAAATCAGTAAGAGACATCATAGATCATACCATTTCTAGTAAAGTACGGTTACGATGTTCGGACACACCATTACGCTGTGGTGTTCCGGGTGGCGTGAGTTGCGAAACTATTCCACATTGTTTCAAATGTAGACCAAACTCATAACTCAAATATTCTCCTCCACGATCATATCGTAGAAACTTTATTTTCTTGTCACGATGATGTTCCACTTTACTCTGAAATTCTTTGAACTTTTTCAAATGTTTTAGACTGATGTTTCATCAAGTAGATATACCCATATCTGCTCAAATCATCTGTGAAGGTCAGAAAATAACGATACCTGCCGCGAGCCTTAACACTCATCGGATCGCATACATCAGTATGTATTATTTCCAATAAGTCAGTTGCTCGCTCCATTCTTCCGGAGAACGGAGTCTTTAGTCATCTTGTCCATATGGCATGGTTCGCAAGCATCAAGTGATTCATAATCAAGTGATTCCGAAAGCCAATCAGCATGGAGTTTCTTCATGCGCTTTACACCAATATGACCTAAATGGCGGTGCCACAAATAAGTTGCACTATCATTATTAACTTTGCATCTTTTGGTTTGAATATTATGAATATGTGTATCACTACGATCAAGATCCAACGAACCATTTTCATTGGGTGTGTAACCATATAAGGTTTTATTCATGTAAATAGAACACCAATTTATTCTCTTACTTAAATGAATAATTGTATTGCAATAAACATGATCAAATCATATTTATGCTCAACGCAAACACCAAATAACACTTATTTAGGTTCAACACTAATCCCAAAAGTATAGGGAGTGTACGATGATGATCATATCAATCTTGGAACTACTTCCAACACACATCGTCACTTCACCCTCAACTAGTCTCTGTTTATTCTGCAACTCCTGTTTTGAGTTACTACTCTTAGCAACTGAACCAGTATCAAATACCGAGGGGTTGCTATAAACACTAGTAAAGTACACATCAATATGTATATCAAATATACCTTTGTTTATTTTGCCATCCTTCTTATCCGCCAAATACTTGGGGCAATTCCGCTTCCAGTGACCAGTCCCTTTGCAGTAGAAGCACTTAGTCTCAGGCTTAGGTCCAGACTTGGGTTTCTTCAGTTGAGCAGCAACTTGCTTGCCGTTCTTCTTCAAGTTCCCCTTCTTCCCTTTGCCCTTTTTTTGAAACTGGTGGTCTTGTTAACCATCAACACTTGATGTTTTTCTTGATTTCTACCTTCGTCGATTTCAGCATCACGAAGAGCTTGGGAATCGTTTCCGTTATCCCTTGCATATTATAGTTCATCACGAAGTTCTACTAACTTGGTGATGGTGACTAGAGAATTCTGTCAGTCACTATTTTATCTGGAAGATTAACTCCCACTTGATTCAAGCGATTGTAGTACCCAGACAATCTGAGCACATGCTCACTTCTTGAGCTATTCTCCTCCATCTTTTAGCTATAGAACTTGTTGGAGACTTCATATCTCCCAACTTGGGTATTTTCTTGAAATATTAACTTCAACTCCTGGAACATCTCATATGGTCCATGACGTTCAAAATGTCTTTGAAGTCCCGATTCTAAGCCGTTAAGCATGGTGCACTAAACTATCAAGTAGTCATCATATTGAGCTAGCCAAACGTTCATAACGTCTGCATCTGCTCCTGCAATAAGTCTGTCACCTAGCGGTGCATCAAGGACATAATTCTTCTGTGCAGCAATGAGGATAAACCTCAGATCACGGATCCAATCCGCGTCATTGCTACTACATTTTCCAACTTAGTTTTCTCTAGGAACATATATAAAATATAGGGAAGCAATAACGCGAGCTATTGATCTACAACATAGATATGCTAATACTACCAGGACTAAGTTCATGATAAATTAAAGTTCAATTAATTATATTATTAAAGAACTCCCACTTAGATAGACATCCCTCTAATCCTCTAAGTGATCATGTGATCCAAATCAACTAAACCATGTCCGATCATCATGTGAGATGGAGTAGTTTCAATGGTGAACATCACTATGTTGATCATATCTACTATATGATTCACGTTCGATCTTTCGGTCTCTGTGTTCCGAGGCCATATCTGTATATGCTAGGCTCGTCAAGTTTAACCTAAATATTCCGCGTGTGCAACTGTTTTGCACCCGTTGTATTTGAACGTAGAGGCTATCACACCCGATCATCACGTGGTGTCTCAGCACGAAGAACTTTCGCAACGGTGCATACTCAGGGAGAACACTTCTTGATAATTAGTGAGGGATCATCTTATAATGCTACCGTCAATCAAAGCAAGATAAGATGCATAAAAGATAAACATCACATGCAATCAATATAAGTGATGTGATATGGCCATCATCATCTTTTGCTTGTGATCTCCATCTCTGAAGCAACGTCATGATCACCATCGTCACCGGCGCGACACCTTGATCTCCATCGTAGCATCGTTGTCGTCTCGCCAATCTTATGCTTCTACGACCGTTTAGTGATAAAGTAAAGAATTACATGACGATTGCATTGCATACAATAAAGCGATAACCATATGGCTCCTGCCAGTTGCCGATAACTCGGTTACAAAACATGATCATCTCATACAATAAAATTGAGCATCATCTCTTGATCATATCACATCACAACATGCCCTGCAAAAACAAGTTAGACGTCCTCTACTTTGTTGTTGCAAGATTTACGTGGCTGCTACGGGCTTAGCAAGAACCGATCTTACCTACGCATCAAAAACCACAACGATAGTTTGTCAAGTTGGTGCTGTTTTAACCTTCACAAGGACCGGGCGTAGCCACACTCGGTTCAACTAAAGTTGGAGAAACTGACACCCGCCAGCCACCTGTGTGCAAAGCACGTCGGTAGAACCAGTCTCGCGTAAGCGTACGCGTAATGTCGGTCCGGGCCGCTTCATCCAACAATACCGCCGAACGAAAGTATGACATGCTCGTAAGCAGTATGACTTATATCGCCCACAACTCACTTGTGTTCTACTCGTGCATATAACATCAACACATAAAACCTGGGCTCAGATGCCACTGTTGGGGAACGTAGTAATTTCAAAATTTTCCTACGCACACGCAAGATCATGGTGATGCATAGCAACGAGAGGGGAGAGTGTTGTCTACGTACCCTCGTAGATCGATAGCGGAAGCGTTATGACAACACGGTTGATGTAGTCGTACGTCTTCACGGCCCGACCGATCAAGCACCGAAACTACGGCACCTCCGAGTTCTAGCACACGTTCAGCTCGATGACGATCCCTGGACTCCGATCCAGCAAAGTGTCGGGGATGAGTTCCGTCAGCGCGACGGTGTGGTGACCATCTTGATGTTCTACCGTCGCAGGGCTTCGCCTAAGCACCACTACAATATTATTGAGGATTATGGTGGAGGGGGGCACCGCACACAGCTAAGAGAACGATCACGAAGATCAAATTGTGTGTCTAGAGGTGCCCCCCTGCCCCCATATATAAAGGAGCAAGGGGGGAGGCCGGCCGGCCCTTGCAGGGCGCGCCAGGAGGAGGAGTCCTCCTCCTAGTAGGAGTAGGACTCCCCTCTTTCCTACTCCAACTAGGAGAAGGGGGAAGGAGGAGGTGGAGGGAAGGAAGGAGAAGGGGGGGGGGGCGCCGCCGCCTTCCCTTTCCCAATTCGGATTGGGGCAAGGGGGGCCGCGCGCCACCTCCTGCTGCCTCTCCTCTTCCACCACTTTGGGCCCATGAGGCTCAATAATCCCCCGGGGGGGGTTCCGGTAACCCCCCGGTACTCCGTTTTATATCCGATAACCTCCAGAACCATTCCGGTGTCCGAATATAGTCATCCAATATATTAATCTTTATGTCTCGACCATTTCTAGACTCCTCGTCATGTCCGTGATCATATCCGGGACTCCAAACAACCTTCGGTACATCAAAACATATAAACTCATAATGAAACTGTCATCGTAATGTTAAGCGTGCGGACCCTACGGGTTCGAGAACAATGTATACATGACCGAGACACGTCTCCGGTCAATAACCAATAGCAGAACCTGGATGCTCATATTGGCTCCTACATATTCTACGAAGATCTTTATCGGTCAGACCACATAACAACATACGTTGTTCCCTTTGTCATCGGTATGTTACTTGCCCGAGATTCGATCGTCGGTATCTCAATACCTAGTTCAATCTCGTTATCGGCAAGTCTCTTTACTCGTTCCATAATACATCATCTCGCAACTAACTCATTAGTTGTATTGCTTGCAAGGCTTAAGTGATGTGCATTACCGAGAGGGCCCAGAGATACCTCTCCGACAATCGGAGTGACAAATCCTAATCTCGAAATACGCCAACCCAACATGTACCTTCGGAGACACCTGTAGAGCTCCTTTATAATCACCCAGTTACGTTGTAACGTTTGGTAGCACACAAAGTGTTCCTTCGGTAAACGGGAGTTGCATAATCTCATAGTCATAGGAACATGTATAAGTCATGAAGAAAGCAATAGCAACATACTAAACGATCGGGTGCTAAGCTAAAGGAATGGGTCATGTCAATCACATCATTCTCCTAATGATGCGATCCTGTTTAATCAAATAACAACTCTTTTGTTCATGGTCAGGAAACATAACCGTCTTTGATTAACGAGCTAGTCAAGTAGAGGCATACTAGTGACACTCTGTTTGTCTATGTATTCACACATGTATTATGTTTCCGGTTAATACAATTCTAGCATGAATAATAAACATTTATCATGATATAAGGAGATATATAATAACTTTATTATTGCCTCTAGGGCATATTTCCTTCAGTTGCAATACCCCCTTAACTTGTAACTCGGACCTGACCCTCTTTTGTCCCAGTTGCAAGTCCACCCTTGAGACGCAGCTGGGCCTGAACTTTTTTTACATGGTTGCAATTGCACTCTTAACTCGCAACTGGGTCTCGGCATTTCTTGTCCTAATTGCAAGTCCACCATCGACACACAACTGGGGTCCGGCCTTTTCTTTCCAATTGAAAGTCGATCCTCGATTCTAAACTGTGGTCAAATCATTTTTGTCGTAGTTGCAAGTCCACTCTGAACACAAATGGGGCTAGACTTTTTTCCCAAGCTGCAATTCCACCCTCGACTCGCAACTGGGGCCCAAACTTTTTTGTCTGAGTTACAAGTCCACCCTCGACTCGCAAGTAGGGCCCAATATTTTTTGTCCGAGTTACAAGTCTGTTCTCGAATCGCAACTGGGGCTCAACCTTTCTTGTCTGAATTGCAAGTCCACCCTCGACTCGCAACTAGGGTCCAACCTTTTTATTCCGAGTTGCAAGTTCGTGACCGATTCGCAACTGGGCCCAACCTTTTTTGTTCGAGTTGCAAGTCCACCCTCGACTCGCAACTAAGGCTCTACCATTTTTGTCCAAGTTGCAAGTTCACCATTGACTCGCAACTGGGGTCCGACATTTTTTAGTCCCAATTGCAAGTCCACCCTCGATTCGCAACTGGAGCAGACCTTTTTCACAGTTGCAAGTCCATCATCGACACGCAACTGGGGCTCGACCTTTTCTTATCCCTGTTCCAAGTCCACTCTCGACTCGCAACTAGGGTCCAACCATTTTTGTCCAAGTTGCAAGTCTAAACTCGACTCGCAACTGGGGCCCGACCTTTTTTATTCCCAATTGAGAGTCCACCCTCGACTTGCCATTGGGGGTTCGACATTTTTTTTGTCCTAGTTTCAAGTCCACCCTCGTCAGCGAACAAACTGCAGATGACACAAGTAGCTAGGATACATTTGTTTTGTTTTGTTTCATTTTCTTGATGTTTTTTATGCTTTTTTATTTATCATTTTTCTTCATTTTTTTCCTCTCCTTTTTATTTTTTTCATAAGTTTACAAGTTTCAATAAATGTTTCTAAATTAGTTCATTTTTCTAAAATTGTTCATGTTGATCAATTTTTTTAAAATCAAATCAAAATGTGTTCATTTTTTGTTCTCTTCTTATTTATCTATTTTCTTTATTTTGTTTTTCCTGTTCGCTTTTAGTTCAATGTATATAAAAAAGTTAGCTTTTAGTTCATCATATATCAAGAACAATGTTCACTATGTACTGAAAATAATAGTGTGTATTCAGAAAATGATCATCATATATTAAAGCATTGTTCACAATATATTAGAACATTTTTGGTATTTGTTAACTTTTTTATATAATTTGAAATAAATTATGTAAATTCGTGAACATGTTTTTTGAAATATGTGTTGACAAAATTTTGTTCTTTACTGAAAATTAATTATAAGATCTAATAGTGAAAAACGCAAGAACCAAAAGGAAAAAATAAAATAAATCGTTGGTAGCCTAGAAGCTAGCGATGGGAGGTGTACTTGTAAATGTATAACGATCAGACGCGAAAGCTAACAAGTCAATTTAGCACTAGCGATCATTATTTTTCCAGGAAAAGCAAGCTATCAGTTTTCTTGTAGGGGTAGCTAGCAACCAGATTTTTTTATTAGGGGAGCTAGTGACCAGATTTGCATATAAGCCGGTCATCAAGGCGGACACATGATGAGGTGGATTTTAGTTTTGGGCTTTGACAAATTAAATCAAACAAACAGGACAAATAATAAAACAATAAGGTGACGTTGACATCATACTTATTATCTCACATCTAGATGTGAGATATTATCTCATATCTAGATGTGACATAGACGGACCCACGTAAATTTTATCTGGCTGATGTATTGGGAGGCCAACCCTAGCGAACGCCCCCATCACCATCGCACAAATCTCGACGCGGGGGCAATATCATGTCAGATAGCTAAAGGTGTTCGTTGTCTGCAGATGCATGTATAACACTCGTTTTTCTATAGGAAATCTCAAAAAAAAATGTGAATCCCACGCGCGCGTGGGGATGTTTCGTGACCTCTGGCGAGATTGTGGGTGTCACAGCCCTAGAAATCTTCTTGTAATTAGTGGCATTGCATCCATGCATCTTTTTCAATTTCAGTTAATCTTGAAATGGGGATGACAGAACCCCAGCACCTCCCCTGAAACCAACTAGGGTTTACTAAAATTGGTTTCAATGAACCCAAAATGCCTTCACAAAATGTTCATCATTTTTGGATTGGGCTAAAACCCTTAGCAAAAATGGTGCACACTTTTCTAGGACATTCTGGATTTTTGAATTAAATCATAAATATTTGAAATTGGACATTTAAATTCTATAAAATATTTTAAATGTCCAAATAATCATGAAAGCATTTGAGGGTTGTTGGAAATAGTTTCAAAGGAGCCCACAATTATTTTCAGGATTTCTAGAAACGTTTTAGTATTTTTAATAAAGCCCAACAGTTGCAGAAAATTAGAAAACAGAAAACAATTTAGAAAGAGAGAGAGAGAAAGGCTAGAGGCGACTTACCTGGCTGGCCCGGCCCATCTGGCCTGTGCCAGTCATCACCTACCTTTGCCAGTAGGCAGAGGAGGGACACCGCGACGCCGCCGAGCTCACCACGCCACCACCCTGCCTGCCTGCCGTCGCCCGCGCCAGCGCGACGCCTCGAAGCGCCTCTGCGGCACCGCCCCGACCTCGTGGACACCTCACACGCGCCCCTGCCTCTCTCCCTCACTCTCTCCCACGATGGTCGACGCTGCCGTAGCCGCACCGTCGCCATAGCCGTGCTCTCTGTCATCTCCGTGCCACGCCACGGTGTCCAAGAGCTCCACCGCCCTCCTCTCCGTCGAGCAGACCGAGCCCCGAGCGCTCGCTCGCCCTGGAGTTACCGCCTCGTCCTCGTCTTCGCTGATCGCCGCTGGAGATCCCTTTCGCCGTCACCACTGCTCCAGCTCGTCCCCGACCTCGCCGTCTAGCTCGTCGCAACCGCTGTGAGCTCAACTACATTCCCATCCTCTCCGTTCTTGCTGTCGTCCCCTGCATCGACTGCACGAAGCTCACCCGCACGCGCCGCCGCCCGCGTCATTGCCGGTCATGCTCCGGTGACCATATGGTCCCGGGCTTGTGTCCAACGCACTCCCCGCAACGTGTAGGAGCCGTATATGCTAGCGCCGCCCCACCTCGGCCACTGCAGCAACGAGCCCGAGCTCACCCGAGCTCCGGCGACCGCCAAGGTCGTTGCCGGTGTCATTCCCGGCCTCCCCGAGATCCACTTCCTCCACCAAACGATGCGGCTCGCTTCCAGCTCCTCGTAGATGGTCTCGGCCACCCGTTTGGTCGTCGGAGACGCAAACCCGAGCCCCTCCACCTCGTCTAGCCTCGCCGGCGTCATGTCACCGGTGGGTTTGACCCCGCTGACCGTTGACCGGGTGGCCCAGTTTGACTCCCTGGGTCACTGACGTGTGGGCACCAGGCCACTAATGAACCAGGATTAGAATTAACTCAAATTAGTTAAACCAATGACTCTGACACGCGGGACCCACAAGTTAGAGTTGACCTGGACCGTGGCTTTGACCTGATTACGTCACCCTGACGTCATGCTGACGCAACAATTATTTACTGGAATTATTCTTATACAGGAAATTCCAGAAAATAATGCAAACTTATGAAAACCATAGAAAATCAACCGTAACTCCAAATTCAAAGATTTATATTTGAAAAATGATTAGAAAAATCCAATCTATCCATCTGTACCATTTTAATGCATGTTAGAGCACTTGAACCCTGCTGTTCAAGTGAAACAAAATAATGCACCATTATGGCTATATACATGAGCTTACATTTGAACCTTTGATTCAAATGGGTTCAAATCAACCTGTCCTAGTAGGCATTAGTCAAACACATTCATATTGACATGTCATGATCATGCATCATATTGTGCATTGCATTGATGGTGTTTTCCTTCTTTGTTGCCGGTATTTGTCCCCTCTCAGTAGACGATGTTCCGACGCTTATTCGATGACACCGATGAAGAACTATATTATCTTTAGAAGTGCCAGGCAAGCAAAAACCCCCTTGTTCGTTCCGGTACAATCCCACTCTCTCGCTCCTGCTCTCTTTTACTGCATTAGGACAACAACGATTCAACTGTTACTTGCTACGGTAGTTGAACCCCTTTCCTCTGCATGACCTGTCATTGCCACAGTAAATAGATGAAACCCACTAGCATGAGTAGGAGTTGTTTGAGCCATGATGTGCCTACTCATCTATGCTTGTTTGTCATGCCTGCTACTGCTTAGAGTTGAGTCAGGTCTTATTCATCGGGGATGATTCAGAGGTGTGTGAACATGTCCTTCTATTGAGAGCTAAGTGTGTGAACACGTTTTGGTAAAGGTATTGGTGAGAGGCCATGTAGGAGTACATGGTGGGTTGTCTCATTGAAGCCATCCTCAGGAACTGAGTTCTGTGTTTGTGATCCATGAACAGCTACTACCACACATTAGGATCCTTAATTGACTCTCTCGACTTATTAATCGCCTTGATCTCTGTCCAGGAGTTGCAACTAGTTTCTAGTGTTTGTAGGATATGTGTTGGAGGCCGTGCGTAGCGCTGACCCTAGGGGTGGGCTATGATGCGGTAGATACACCGTGACCAGGTGTACCGAGCGCCTGTTTGGTGTCTCGGGAACCCTGCACACATCGTTTGGGGCTGTGAGCGAAACCCCGGTCGGATCTCCTCGCGGATGGAACCCGAATAGGCGATAAACCTGGACTAGAGACTTGTGTGGTTAGTCAGGTCGTGGCCGACTCCCTCGCCAGGCTTCCGCTTGAAGGTTGCCGAGATACACGACGTGTACATGGTGGTAAGTGGCGAGAGCGTGTGTGAAGAAGTACACCCCTGCAGGGTTATAAATGATCTATTCGAATAGCCGTGTCCGCGGTAAAGGACTTCTGGGTTGCCTGTACAGTTCATAGACAAGTGAAAGTGGATACTCTAAAATGCGCAAGATAAGCGTGAGTGCTATGGATGGCGTTCTCGTAGGGAGACGGGATTGGATCCATAGTGGTGTATTGAATGGTGTATATGTGGACTCGTGTGCGCCACCTCAAGAGAGTTACTTGCAGTCGTAGTTCAGGATAGCCACCGAGTCAAAGCTGACTTGCAGCAGTTCAACTCCACCACCCCTTTGTTGATACTGATGCATATGTAAATAGTTCTGATGTAAGTCTTGGTGGGTACATTTGTACCCACATGTGCTTATTTTATGTTTTGCAGAGAGACGTCAGTCTCGCTAGTAGTTCCGTGTAGACTTCGACGTTTAGCTTGATACCTCAGCTACGATCTTGTGCCCACGGCAGGATCTGGTAGATAGTCAGGCTTCTCAGCCTTTTTCATTTGTAGATGTCTGTACTCAGACATGGTAAGCTTCCGCACGTGCTTTGACTTGTATGCTCTGATTGTTGGGTCATGAGAACGATGTTTGTAATATCTTGGCTCCTTGGAGCCTAATGAATAAATACTTGAGTCGTAGAGTTATGTTGTGATGCCATGTTGTATTTACACATATCGAGCATATTGTGTGTATGATTGAAATGCTTGGTATGTGTGGGATCCGACAATCTAGTTGTTTATCCTTAGCAGCCTCTCTTATGGGGAAATGTAGTCTAGTGCTTCCATGAGCCATAGTAGTCCGCTACAGCCCGGTTCACCGCAGTCCTGCTAGCCCAGCACTACTGCTCAGGACACTTGACTGCCCGGCATGTGTTTCACTTCATTCCTGTGTCTGTCCTTTCGGGGAAATGTCACGCGGTGATATCCGGAGTCCTGCCTAGCCTGCTACAAGCCGGGTTACCGGAGTCCTGTTAGCCCAGTGCTATAGCCCGGATTCACACGCTGCTGACCGACATGCTCGAAGTTGATTCATGTATGCCTATCCCCATGGGTTAGTGCCGCTTTGGGTTCACGACTAGCCATGTCGGCCCGGGTTCTCTGTCATATGGATGCTAGGGACACTATCATATACGTGAGCCAAAAGGCGCAAACGGTCCCGGGCCATGGTAAGGCGACACCCGTGTGGATATCGTGCGTGAAGCCGCAAAGTGATATGAGGTGTTACCGGCTAGATCAATGTGACTTGGAATCTGGGTCCTGACAGTGGGGCTTTTTGCCAATATGCTCGAGAGAAGGTTCATCTGAAAATTTGTTTTTTTACAGGGTGAACATTATTCAAAGAAACTCTGAACATTTTCTTAGTACAGGGTGAACATTATTCAAAGAAACTCTGAACATTTTTTTAAATACGCTGAACTTTTTTTGAATACACGCTGAACAAAATTTCTCTACAGGATGAACATTTTTTATACACACTGAACATTTTTTCAATGTATGGTGAACAATATTCAAATATACATAGAACTTTTTTTTAAGTACGATGAACTCCTTTTGAATGCATGCTGAAAAAAAATTTTGTACATGATGAACATTTTTTTATACACACTGAATTTTTTTAATGTACGATGAACATTTTTCTTCAATACGGTGAAAAAAAATTGGAATTCAGAACTATTTTTGAAACGCGAACAAAATTCGAAAAATGAACAAAATTTGGAATTTTGAAAAACATTTTCTGAAAAGTCAAACGAATTTTGAAAAATCTGAACATATTTTGGATATTGGAAATAGTTCATCCAATTAACTTTTTTCAAATTCGGTTTTGAAAAAGAGTTCATTGATTTTGAACAACTTTCATCAAATTCAAAAAAGTTCACCGATTTTAACAAAAGTTAATTCAACTTGAAAAAAGTTTAGGACTTTGAAAAGACGTTCGCGCATTTAAGAAAATAAAAAGAAAAGGAACAAAAAAAACGCCTAGAAATCCAGAAGCCGTGGAAAACTGGTTTGGGGGGCTCCCGCAGCCTAGGTAATAAAAACAGGGGTGTGAGCCCGTTTGCGGTTACTGAAGAAACGAGCGCCTTAGGAAATGCCGCAAACGAATACGTTTGATGGGAAGCTCCTCCTAGCGACTGGACGCCAGATATTGGAGTCTTTATAAATAATTATCTTCTATATATTTGGTTGTACGAATTTAGGTAACCAAGCAAATGTATACCTAATAATAAAGGATGAAAGATTTCATAATTCTCCATCCGTCATCCTTTTATATCCGTTGACTTTATGTTAGTCATAAAAATTAACTGCTGAGATTTAAAAATAGATATACATAACAATTTGAAAAAAACACTTCGCAACTCCTCCCACAGTACGACAAGACAACCAGAAACAAAAGCCAACAAAGAGACGTCTAACGCCTCCTCTTTTTTTCTATTAAAAGCAGTTTTGCTAAAGCACAACTAGATGTGCCATAAGTATTGCACATCTAAGCCTTGTGTCATTGATCTTATGCAGAGATTTGTGTGGGTATTTTTTTTCTCCTTCTCGTTTTCTTGTTATGCTTGATTAAGTCACTTAGATGTGCAATAGAGTACTACCCTCGCCTCGATGTTATTTGTCTCTATCGGTTTGAGTCATCGCACGCAATAACACCAAGGACCAATGGCATGCCCTATAGCCGTCGTTGTGATCCTCGCCTCAATGTCGTCCGTACGTCGTCGATGTCGGCAACCCCAACAACATAGGCCGGCATGAGGCAGAGACAAACTTGCCAGAGAAGCGGAACATGGTGACAATTTGCGCCGGGAGCGGGAAGCGAGCACGGCTCAGCGACACCTTGCCGGCGGCAAGGCCGTTGGTCTGGAACATGGGCGAGCAGTTGAATTGGAACACCAGCGCATTGACGGAAGACGAAAGGTGGTGGGCAGCGATAACGTATGAGCGGCAGCACGGGGGTGATGAGGTCAGTGTCGTTGAGGAACCCCGGGGATGGCGCACCGACGTGGCCAGTCGTCTGTGCGAGGCGGCACCGGCACAGCTTGTTTCTGTACGATACGCTGCTTAGGAGGAAGACACGTAGCCTAACATCATCAGCTGGCAATGGCGGCGGGAGCCACGCCTAGTGGTGGTGACCGAAGTGGAGGGCAGCCGAACCAAAATGGTGGACGGCGGGGAGAAAAGGTTCGAGCGTGGCCCGTGCGGCAGTGCACGGGTGATGTGCAGCGTGCCCATGGCGGGTCTAGAGGGAGAGGGATGGTGGAGGCGGTGACTGCTCGCAGACAGGCGCTTGGGGATTGATACGTCCATTTTGCATCATGCTTTTATATCGATATTTATTACATTATGGGTTGTTATTACACATTATGTCACAATACTTATGCATATTCTCTCTCATTTTACAAGGTTTACATGGAGAGGGATAATGCCAGCAGCTGGAATTCTGGGCTGGAAAAGGAGCAAATATTAGAGACCTATTCTGCACAACTCCAAAAGTCCTGAAACTCCACGGAAGTTATTTTTGGAAATAATAAAAAATATTGAGCGGAAGAAATACCAGAGGGGGCCCACACCCTAGCCACGAGGGTGGGGGCATGCCCTACCCCCCTAGGCACGCCCCCTGCCTCGTGGGCCCCCTGGTGGCCCTCCGGTGCCCATCTCCTGTTATATGAAGTCTTTCGTCCGAAGAAAAATCAGAAGCAAGTTTTCGGGACGAGACTCTGCCGCCACGAGGCGGAACCTTGGCGGAACCAGTCTAGGGCTCCGACATAGCTGTTCTGCCGGGCACACTTCCCTTTGGGAGGGGGAAATCATTGCCATCATCATCACCAACGCTCCTCTCATTGGGAGGGGGCCAATCTCCATCAACATCTTCACCAACACCATCTCCTCTGAACCCTAGTTCATCTCTTTTATCCAATTATTGTCTCTATGTCTGGGATTGGTACTTGTAGGTTGCTAGTAGTGTTGATTACTCCTTGTAGTTGATGCTAGTTGGTTTATTTGGTGGAAGATCATATGTTCAGATCCTTTATACATATTAATACTCCTCTGATTATGAACATGAATATGCTTTGTGAGTAGTTACGTTTGTTCCTGAGGACATGGGAGAAGTCTTGCTATTAGTAGTCATGTGAATTTGGTATTCATTCGATATTTTGATAAGATGTATGTTGTCTCTCCTCTAGTGGTGTTATGTGAAAGTCGACTACATGGCACTTCACCATTGTTTTGGCCTAGACGAAGGCATTGGGAAGTAATAAGTAGATGATGGGTTGCTAGAGTGACAGAAGCTTAAACCCTAGTTTATGCGTTGCTTCGTAAGGGGCTGATTTGGATCCATATGTTTCATGCTATGGTTAGGTTTACCTTAATACTTCTTTTGTAGTTGCAAATGCTTGCAATAGGAGTTAATCATAAGTGGGATGCTTGTCCAAGTAAGGACATCACCCAAGCACTGGTCCACCCACATATCAAATAATCAAAGTATCAAACGCGAATCATATGAACGTGATGAAAACTAGCTTGACGATAATTCCCATGTGTCCTCGGGAGTGCTTTTCTCTATATAAGAGTTTGTCCAGGCTTGTCCTTTGCTAAAAAAGGATTGGGCCACCTTGATGCACTTTATTTACTTTTTTTACTTGTTGTTCGTTAAAAATTATCTTATCACAAAACTATCTGTTACCTATAGTTTCAGCGCTTGCAGAGAATACCTTGCTGAAAACCGCTTATCATTTCCTTCTGCTCCTCGTTGGGTTCGACACTCTTACTTATCGAAAGGACTACGATAGATCCCTATACTTGTGGGTCATCAAGACTCTTTTTTGGCGCCATTGCCGGGGAGTGAAGCGCCTTTGGTAGGTGGAATTTGGTAAGGAAAATTTTATATAGTGTGCTGAAATGTACTGTCACTTTTTACTATGGAAAGTAATCCTCTGAGGGGCTTGTTCGGGGTATCTTCACCCCGACCAGTAGAGCAAAGAGTTTCTCCTCAACCTACTGAACCTACTGAAAATGAAAATGTCTACTTTGAAATTCCTTCGGGTATGGTAGAAAAAATGCTAGCTAATCCTTTTGCATGAGATGGAACATTACATCCTGATGAGCACCTAATCTATGTGGATGAGGTTTGTGGATTATTTAAGCTTGCAGGTATGCCCGATGATGTTATTAAGAAGAAGGTCTTCCCTTTATCTTTGAAGGGAGATGCATTGACGTGGTATAGGCTATGTGATGATATGGGATGATGGAACTACAAACGATTGAAATTGGAATTTCATCAGAAGTTTTATCCTATGCATCTTGTTCATCGTGATCGTAATTATATAGATAATTTTTGGCCTCGCGAAGGAGAAAGCATCGCTCAAGCTTGGGGGAGTCTTAAATCAATGTTATATTCATGCCCCAGTCATGAGCTCTCAAGAGAAATGATTATTCAAAAATTTTATTCTCGGCTTTCTGATAACAATCGCACCATGCTCGATACTTCTTGTGCTGGCTCTTTTATGATGAAGACTATTGAATTCAAATGGGATTTATTGGAAAGAATTAAAAGCAACTCTGAAGATTGGGACCTCGACGAAGGTAAGGAGTCAGGTATGCCACCTAAGTTTGATTGTGTTAAATCTTTTATGGATACCGACGTTTTCCGTAAATTTAGCACTAAATATGGACTTGACTCTGAGATAGTAGCTTCTTTCTGTGAATCTTTTGCTACTCATGTTGATCTCCCTAAGGAGAAGTGGTTTAAATATCATCCTCCCATAGAAGTAAAAGTAGCTGCACCTATTAAAGTTGAAGAAAAGACTATCATTTATAATGATCCTATTGTTCCCACCTTTCTCTATTAGAATAAAGTATGATGCTAAAGCTTCAACTGTGGTTCGTAAAAGCAATATTAGAACTCATACACCTCCTGAGCAAGTTAAAGTTGAACCTAATATTGCTATTGTTAATGATCTCTTGGCTGATAATATTGATGTCCATGTTATTTATTTCTATAATGAAACTTCTAGAATTGCTAAACCTTGTGCTAAAGATAAACATAGACCTGTGGTAGGCATGCCTGTTATTTCTGTTAAAATAGGAGATCATTGTTATCATGGCTTATGTGACATGGGTGCTAGTGCTAGTGCAATACCTGTTGGCTTATACAAAGAAATTATGCATGATATTGCACCTACTGAGTTAGAAGAAATTGATGTCACAATTAAACTTGCTAATAAAGATTCTATTTCACCAATGGGAATTGTTAGAGATGTTGAAGTCTTTTGTGGGAAAACTAAATATCTTGCCGATTTTCTTGTTCTTGGTTCCCCACAAGATAACTTTTGTCCCATTATATTTGGTAGACCCTTCTTGAACACTGTTAATGCTAGGATAGACTGCGAAAAGGATGTTGTTACTATTGGTCTAGTTGATATGTCTCATGATTTTAACTTCTCTAAGTTTCGTAGACAACACCGTGAAGAGGAATTGCCTAGTAAAGATGAAATTATTGGTCTTGCTTCTATTGCCGTGCCTCCTAGTGATCATTTAGAACAATATTTGCTAGACCATAAAAATGATATGTTTATGAATGAAAGAAATGAAATAGATGAAGTGTTCTTTAAATAGGGACCTATTCTGAAACACAACTTGCCTGTTGAAATCCTAGGGGATCCTCCTCCACCCAAGGGTGATCCCGTGTTTGAGCTTAAATCATTCCCTGATACTCTTAAATATGCTTATATTGATGAAAAGAAGATATATCCTATTATTATTAGTGCTAACCTTTCAGAGAAGGAGGAAGAAAAAGTATTGAAAACTCTGAAGAAGCACCGTGCTGCTATTGGATATACTCCTGATGATCTTAAGGGCATTAGTCCCACTCTATGTCAACATAAAATAAATTTGGAGAAATATGCCAAACCAGTTATCGATCATCAAAGACGGCTGAATCCTAAGATGAAAGAAGTGGTGAGAAAGAAAATACTAAAGCTCCTTGAGGCAGGTATAATTTATCCCGTTGCTGATAGTCAGTGGGTAAGTCCTGTCCATTGTGGTCCTAAGAAGGGAGGTATTACTGTCGTTCCTAATGATAAAGATGAATTGATCTCGCAAAAAAGTATTACATGTTACAGGATGGTAATTGATTTCTGCAAATTAAATAAAGCTACTAAAAAAGATCATTACCCCTTACCTTTTATTTATCAAATGCTAGAAAGATTATCCAAACATACACATTTTTGCTTTCTAGATGGTTATTCTGGTTTCTCTCAAATACCTGTGTGAGCTGATGATCAAGCTAAGACCACTTTTACTTGCCCTTTCGGTACTTTTGCTTATAGACGTATGCCTTTTGGTTTATGTAATGCACCTGCTACCTTTCAAAGATGCATGATGGCTATATTCTCTGACTTTTGTGAAAAGATTTGTGAGGTTTTCATGGACGATTTCTCCGTTTATGGATCCTCTTTTGATGATTGCTTGAGCAACCTTGATCGAGTTTTGCTGAGATGTGAAGAAACTAATCTTGTCTTGAATTGGGAAAAGTGCCACTTTATGGTTAATGAAGGCATTGTCTTGGGGCATAAAATTTCTGAAAGAGGTATTGAAGTTGATAAAGCCAAAGTTGATGCTATTGAAAAGATGCCATGTCCCAAGGACATCAAAGGTATAAGAAGTTTCCTTGGTCATGCCGGTTTTTATAGGAGGTTCATTAAGGACTTCTCAAAAATCTCTCAGCCTCTGACTAATCTATTACAAAAAGATATACCATTTGTATTTGATGATGATTGTGTAGAAGCATTTGAAATACTTAAGAAAACATTGATCTCTGCACCTATTGTTCAGCCACCTGATTGGAATTTACCTTTTGAAATTATGTGTGATGCTAGTGATTATGTTGTAGGTGCTGCTCTAGGGAAAAGAGTTGATAATAAATTAAATGTTATTCAATATGCTAGTAAAACTCTAGACAATGCCCAGAAAAATTATGCTACTACTGAAAAAGAATTCTTAGCAGTTGTATTTGCTTGTGATAAGTTCAGACCTTATATTGTTGATTCTAAAGTAACTATCACACTGATCATGCTGCTATTAAATACCTTATGGAAAAGAAAGATTCTAAACCTAGACTTATTAGATGGGTTCTCTTGCTACAAGAATTTGATTTGCATATTATTGATAGAAAGGGAGCTGAGAACCCAGTTGCAGACAACTTGTCTAGGTTAGAAAATGTTCTTGATGACCCACTACCTATTGATGATAGCTTTCCTGATGAGCAACTAAATGTCATAAATGCTTCTCGTACTGCTCCGTGGTATGCTGACTATGCTAATTACATTGTTGCTAAATTTATACCACCTAGTTTCACATACCAACAAAAGAAAAAGTTTTTCTATGATTTGATACATTACTTCTGGGATGACCCACATCGTTATAAAGGAGTAGATGGTGTTATCAAACGTTGTGTACGAGAGCATGAACAAGAATAGATCCTACGCAAGTGTCACTCCGAGGCTTATGGAGGGCACCACGCTGGAGATAGAACTGCACATAAGGTATTGCAATCCGGTTTTTATTGGCCTACTCTCTTCAAGGATGCCCGTAAGTTTGTCTTATCTTGTGATGAATGTCAAAGAATTGGTAATATTAGTAGACGTCAAGAAATGCCTATGAATTATTCACTTGTTATTGAACCATTTGATGTTTGGGGCTTTGATTATATGGAACCGTTTCCTGCTTCTAATGGATATACACATATTTTAGTTGTTGTTGATTACATTACTAAGTGGGTAGAAGCTATTCCAACTAGTAGTGCTGATCATAACACCTCTATTAAAATTCTTAAAGAAGTTATTTTTCCGAGGTTTGGAGTCCCTAGATATTTAATGACTGATGGTGGTTCACATTTTATTCATGGTGCTTTTCGTAAAATGCTTGCTAAGTATGATGTTATTCATAGAATTGCATCTCCATATCACCCACAGTCTAGTGGTCAAGTAGAATTGAGTAACATAGAGCTCAAATTAATTTTGCAAAAGACTGTTAATAGATCTAGAAAGAATTGGTCCAAGAAACTTGACGATGCATTATGGGCCTATAGAACTGCATATAAAAATCCTATGGGTATGTCTCCGTATAAAATGGTTTATGGAAAAGCATGTCACTAACCTCTTGAATTAGAACATAAGGCTTATTGGACTATTAAAGAGCTCAATTATGATTTCAAACTTGCCGGTGAGAACAGGTTATTTGACATTAGCTCACTTGATGAATGGAGAACCCAAGCCTATGAGAATGCCAAATTGTTTAAAGAAAAAGTTAAAAGATGGCATGACAAAAGAATACAAAAGCGTGAGTTTAATGTAGGTGATTATGTATTACTATACAACTCTCGCTTAAGATTTTTTGCAGAAAAACTTCTCTCTAAATGGGAAGGCCCTTACGTTATTGAGGAGGTCTATCGTTCCGGTGCCATAAAAATCAACAACTTCGAGGGCACAAATCCGAAGGTGGTGAACGGTCAAAGAATCAAACATTATATCTCAGGTAATCCTATAAATGTTGAAACTAATGTTATTGAAACCATAACCCTGGAGGAGTACATAAGAGACACTTTCCAGAATGTTTCAGACTCCAAAAAGGAATAGGTACGTGGTACGGTAAGTAAACCGACTCCAAAACAGTTTTAATGGCAAATTTTCTCCGTTTTGGAATATTTAGAAAAATAGAAAAATAAGAAGCAGTCCGAGAAGGACATGAGGCCTCCACGAGGGTGGAGGGCGCACCCTACCCCCTGGGCGCGCCCCTGCCTCGTGGGCACCTCGTGCACTCTCGAGACTTCGTTTTCTTGCATGATACGTATTTTGGTCGGTAAAAATTCATTATATAATCCCCCGAAGGTTTTGACTCCTGTATCACGCAATTATCCTCTGTTTTTGTTTCGAGTTGTCTCTGTAGCAGATTTGGAGCAAGATGTCATCTCAGGATTTCGACGGAGAGAGCTATGTCTCACACCTCGTTGCTGACCCAAAGACCTATGGGGATCTATCTCCTTGAGGTCCAACTACGGATGAGGAAGAGGATGCTCATTTGATGAGGATCAATGATTCAAGTTCGGAGGAGGATGATGTCCATCTACCTCAACTTGGGGATATGCACGTGAAGTTCAAGAAATCTAGTCTCCCTAAGAGGGCTAAACTATCTAACAACCGATCTATTCCTTCTCGTTTTCAGCAGAAAAGCAAGGGAGATTTATGTGACAAGATCTTGAAGCTGGAATCGAAGGTCGATGATTTAAAGCAGGAAATTGCTCTTCTGAAGTACAGTATGAAGAAGCTAAATACACAACTGTCATCATCAACAATCCCATCATCACCACCTCCGAAGAAGGAGACATAATCACAAGGGTATGGGCACTCCCCTTGGCAACTGCCAAGCTTGGGGGAGGTGCCTCGGTATCGTATAACCATCACACTCCTATCTTTACTATTTTTCTTAGTTCGATCCTTTTAGTAGTATCTTTATGAAGTAGAATAAATTTTATGGCATGACCTAGTTTTGAGTTTTGCTTTATGATCCCTCTATGTAATCGAGTCCGTGAGCTATATAATAAAGATTAGTGTTGAGTCAAGGGCTTGATTATCTTGCTATGATCTTGAGTGAATAAAAGAAAAGAGAAAAGAATAAAAAGAAACAAAGAGATCATATTGATCTTATGGAGAGTAATGACTTCACATAGAAAGAGTATGGTGATTAAAAGTTGTTGAGAGTTGACAAACGTAGTTTTGGTCATCATTGCAATTAATAGGAAGTAATAAAGAAAGAGAGGTTTCACATATAAATATATTATCTTGGACATCTTTTATGATTGTGAGCACTCATTAAAATATGACATGCTAAAGAGTTGATGTTGGACAAGGAAGACAATGTAATGGTTTATGTTTTCTTATATCTGAGATAAAGTATATTGTGATGGATTATCCAACATGTTGAGCTTGCCTTTCTCCCTCATGCTAGCCAAATTCTTTGCACCAAGTAGAGATACTACTTGTGCTTCCAATTATCTTTAAACCAAGTTTTGCCATGAGAGTCCACCATATCTACCTATGGATTGAGTAAGATCCTTCAAGTAAGTTGTCATCGGTGCAAGCAATAAAAAATGCTCTATAAATATGTATGATTGATTAGTGTGGAGGAAATAAGCTTTATACGATCTTGTGATGTGGAAGAAATAGAAGCTACGGACTGCATAATAAAGGTCTATATCACAAGTGGCAATATAAAGTGACGTTCTTTCGCATTAAGATTTTATGCATCCAACCCTGAAAGCGCATGGCAACCTCTGCTTCCCTCTGCGAAGGGCCTATCTTTCAATATTATCTTCTACCTTATGCAAGAGTCATGGTGATCTTCACCTTCCCTTTTTACATTTTATCCTTACGCAAGCACAGTGTGTTGGAAAGATCCTGATACATATATCTAATTGGATGTGAGTTAGCATGAACTATTATTGTTGACATTACCCTTGAGGTAAAAGGTTGGGAGGCAAAACTATAAGCCCCTATCTTTCTATGTGTCCGATTAAAACTCCGTAACCACAAGTATTGCATGAGTGTTAGCAATTGTGAAAGACTAAATGATAGTTGAGTATGTGGGCTTGCTGAAAAGCTCTGACATAGACTCTTTCTGATGTTATGATAAATTGCAATTGCCTCAATGACTGAGATTATAGTTTGTTAGTTCTCAATGAAGTTTCTGATTCATACTTTGCATTGTGAATAGATTATTACTTGAGCGTAATAAATCATATGACAATATCCATATATGTTGTTGTTATAAGAATGATCATGATGCCCTCATGTCCGTATTTTATTTTATCAACACCTCTACCTCTCAACATGTGGACATATTTATCGTTATCGGCTTCCACTTGAGGACAAGCGAGGTCTAAGCTTGGGGGAGTTGATACATCCATTTTGCATCATGTTTTTATATCGATATTTATTGCATTATGGGCTGTTATTACACATTATGTCACAATACTTATGCCTATTCTCTCTCATTTTACAAGGTTTACAAGAAGAGGGAGAATGCTGGCAGCTGGAATTCTGAGCTGGAAAAGGAGCAAATATTAGAGACCTATTCTGCACAACTCCAGAAGTCCTGTAACTCCACGGAAGTTATTTTTGGTAATAATAAAAAAATTTGAGCGGAAGAAATACCAGAGGGGGCCCACACACTGGCCACGAGGGTGGGGGCGCGCCCTACCCCCCTGGGCGCGCCCTCCTGCCTAGTGGCCTCCTGGTGGCCCTCCGGTGCCCATCTTCTGCTATATGAAGTCTTTCATTCGAAGAAAAATCAAAAGTAAGCTCTCGGGACGAGACTCCGCCGCCACGAGGCGAAACCTTGGCGGAACCAATCTAGGGCTCCGACAGAGCTTTTCTGCTGGGGACACTTCCCTCCGGGAGGGGGAAATCATCGCCATGATCATCACCAATGCTCCTCTCATCGGGACGGGGCCAATCTCCGTCAACATCCTCACCAGCACCATCTCCTCTCAAACCCTAGTTCATCTCTTGTATCCAATTCTTGTCTCTAAGTCTGGGATTGGTACTTGTAGTTTGCTAGTAGTGTTGATTACTCCTTGTAGTTGATGCTATTTGGTTTATTTGGTGGAGGATCATATGTTTAGATCCTTTATGCATATTAATACTCCTATGATTATGAACATGAATATGCTTTGTGAGTAGTTACGTTTGTTCCTGAGGAGGAGAAGTTTTCACTACAAAAACATACACTTCTGTGATGATACATGTTTGTCACAGTAGGTCGTGGTTTTTGTCATGCATGTAGATCCATGACGATTTTATGACAGAATCAAGATAGTCATACCTGTGTTGTCGTAGAAGTGTTCCATGACATTACCAAAATTATCATCACGGAAGTGTCCACTTCCATGACGATAAATCGCGCGTCACAGAAGTGCTTTCGTCAAGGGTGACCGACACGTGGCATCCACCGTAACAGAACGCCGTTAAGCTATTGGGTCGGGTTTTGGATCCGATAAGCCATTAATAGCCCCGACCAATGGGAAATTTCCACGTGTAAAATTCTTATTGGCCGGACGAAACACGTGTCAGCTCGTCAGTGGGTCAGATGCGCATCTATGATATGTCGCCACGTGCCACGGCCCACCACTGGGCCATTTAGCTTACATAGCCGGCCCGTTTGACTTGGTCAAAAGTTAACGGGCTGGCCCATGAAAAGCCTGTTAACGGTCTCTTTGCAAATAGCCCATTTTACGGCCCGTTAGGCCCTAAAGGAAATCGGCCCAACAGCGTCATGTGGGCCGTCGAATATAACACCAGCCCATTTCACTTTCGGCCCATGTATGGCCCATGATGTCTTTCGGCCCATATGAGGCCTTCGTATCTTTTGGCCCTTTACAGGCCCACGGTGACTCTAGCCCATAATGAACAGTATTTTCCTTTATACCCGTTAACGGCCCGTGATTTACATGGGCCGTTTCCAGCCCGTGTTAGCTTTCGGCCTATTGACGGCCCATACGTTCTTGGGCTCCTTTTCGGCCCTCGATTACTTCCGGCCCGTTACTGGCATGTTCCCCTAATGGGCCAAATTCGGCCCATGGCAAGAGTCGGCCCGTTACTGGCCTGTTCCCCTAATGGGCCAAATTTGGCCCATGGCAAGAGTCGACCCATTATTGGCCTGTTACCCTAATGGCCCAAATTTGGCCCATGGCAAGAGTCGGCCCGTTTTTGGATTGTTAACCCGTTGCGTCGTTTCCAGCCCGTCCTATATTCTGGCCTATTAACGACCCGTTATGCCTATGACAGAATTAAGCCTTTGCTGTCCTACAGCCTGTTAACGGCCTGTTACCGTGTTGGACCGATACCAATTACGCCCGATTACGGCCCATGTAGACCCATTTATCAGACGGCCCGAGGCCCACCGAGTACAGGCCCATATATCGACGGCCCGTAGGAGACCCATGGATCCTACGGCCCGTATATGGCCCATGGTAGTTGTGACCACTAGCAAACCAGGGAAAAAGAAGACTAGGAAATAAATAAGGCGGAAACTAACGCTAGGCTATTAAGGCGATTGCACAGATTACATCCACTCGGCATCAAAGATCGCCACCAGTGCAAATATAGGGAGCACCCTACACTATACAAAAATGGCTTGCTGTTTTCTTCAGCCGGTGGCTGCACGTTAAGAATAAATTTTGTATCGCACCAAAACAAATTACAACTATATAACAAAAGGAAGGTTGGCATAAAACTTAACAGTCTAGCAGATAAATGCACCACCAGAAGTTCAGAAGCTCAGTTCATTTGACCTGACTATTACGTTTTCATGCTGTATTGTCCGATGGAGCACCATAACCCTCGCCTTCATTTCCCCTAGGCTCCTGAACAACATAGCAAATGTCTCGTAGTCTGGTTTCAAAACCATGCATATCTTGACGACATTGAGCAATGTTTCTCCTTGTTTCACAAAGGAGCTCTGTTAGGGAATGGACTTGTGTCTGGAGCGCAGATACAACATTGCTTTGAGCTTGCATATCACTACTAGGGAAAAGCCAAGCAGCAGTGTGGGTTTTGGGCCTCTCAGTAGCGCGGAGACCGGCGCTACTAATAAGGCGCTATAGCTAACGTATAGCAGTAGCGCCTGTTGTCCCGCGCTACTGCTATACATGAATAGCTGTAGCGCTCTTTAGAAAAGGGCGTTGCTGATATTTTATGCAGCGCTGTTTACTGGGAAGCGCTGCTGGTAAGGCGGCGCTACTGCTAAATTTCCCCCCTCGCTACTACTAGTTTTATTATTTTTTCCCTGCATATTTGTTTTGTATTTGTTTTGTATTTGAATAGGCTTTATACAATAATCTTTAGCATATCATACACATACAAATGTAATCATAGCATATACATACAATTAGTATCATCAAATCATGTCATCATCATAATCATCATCCAACACAAAGTGGTCTCTCGTCATCATCTCGAAAATAGCGATACAAGTCTCGATTACTTGCAAATACATCGTCATCCATCTAAACAATGATATACGCGACAAGAGTTATCACTTTGAGTACATGAGTTTGCATCCCTCTCTCGCATTAGCGTGAACCTAAACTAACTATTGCCTATCGCTCGGAAACCGGAAACCGGTACACCTGGGCCTGACACTCCAGCCACTTGTCGTATATATACTCCTGGCGTAGCACTTCTTCGCCATCTATGATCTATGCACCTGCATCGTCACATGAGTCGATGATATGCAACATATATAGTTGAGCAACAGAAAGAGAAAGACTTGGCAAAAATAGAAACAACATATCATAAGCATAAATAACAAAGTTCATCGTACCCCAAAATGCCCTAACTAGAGTGATTTTCGCTAGTCGAGGAGGAGGACGGTTTAATTACATCACAAATAAAGTTTCACCATGCATAACTCAAAGTTTTGTCATACAGAAAGTATGGACTAAACGCACACATTGTGATATATCGACGATCACTCCAACATGTCGTTCCATCCATCCAAGTCAGGGAGATAGTCCTCGAGCTTAGTGAAAGGCTTCATGTCGAGACGCTGAGAGGCTATCCATGTTCGGATGTCTTCCCGCAACATTATCCTTCTCCGTAGAACATCCCTATTTTTCCGACGACCTCCTTCATGATGATTTGGGCAAGTTCGCGCTCGATGTTATATAACTCAGCTCAAAGTCGATGATCCTCGATATCTCCTACGTACTTTGCCCATTGCAGAATATGGGCATCGCTGGATCTAGGTGCCATGCGAAGGTTCTTGTGATCCCGTCTGTACTCCAGCACGGTGTAGGACATAGAATCCATCAATAAGAGAATCGTTCGGTTGCTGGATGCACCAGAAGTCATTCTTATGGCCGAAGGCGACCCTGCCGCCCCTTCTCTTCTTGTCCCTGACCTCTCCACCCCTTGCTTGGTAGTAAAACATAGCACTGTCGAGAACATCCTTGATGTGGGTGTAATCCTTTTTGTGAATGTTCTTCGATGAGTCCAAGTAAAGAGCGTGGGAGAATCGGGGGTAGAGGATGATGAGGACGGCGCGCCCGCTGCTGCGCAAAATAAGTACCCCTCAAATTGATTAGCCTCCACCGTGCAAATGAATGATTGAAATCGAAGGAAGGATAGAAGCGCGGATGACTTACACGGGATGATAAGGCACGAGAATCGCCCTCTTGTCCTTATTGGCGAGCATGAAACTGACGATGTAATCCCTCGCGTATTCACGGTGCTTTGCGCAGACTCCCAAGAAGCCCTCATGCATGTAGTACGGGTCAGCGACACAGATATCAGATATTTGCTCAACCCCGATGACGTAGTTCATGTGCAAGGCATAAAGGTGGACAAACTGTCACATCCCTAGTTCTGGTATGGTCAAGGCTAGCTAGTCATGTGTGCATCATGTTTTAATTCTATTTAAATTTGAAATGGGGAATTATGAAATCCTCAGAAATCATTTCTGGAAATGACCTAAATAAAAATTGCTCCAAAAAAGGGTCCAAGAAATGTTCATGTCTCTCTCTGAAAATATTGGGCAGAGATAAAAATCAAACCAATATTTTTGGGAGCTCATAAGTATTTATTTTGGGCATTTGGAGTTAATGCATAATTATTTGCATTGGATATATAAATGTTATATATATTTTATATGTCCAAAAGTTGTGCCATTTGTTGAGGAGCTCTGGAATAATACCATTAGCCCCTACAAAAATTGGCATAATTAAATAAAATGGTTTAGTATTTTTATTAAACCAAACAAATGTCAGAAAAATAGAAAAGAAAACAAAAAAAATGGAAAAACCCTTACTAGACATACCTGGGCCACCTGCTGGCCTGGCTCTGTGCCGGCCCAGCCGACTGGCCAGCGCCAGTCGTCGTCTCCACCGCGCCAGGAGGACGCCGGGCGCGTGGTCGCCGCACGCCGCGCGCATGCGCGCCACGGCAGCTGCCTGCCTGCCCCTCCCCTCCTCGACCTGGCCTCGTCGAACGTCGCCACGCGACGCCCCGCACCTCTTTCCCTCTCCCTCGCTCTCCCTCCTCCCCTGGATCTCTCCCTCTCCCCGCGCCCGTAGCGCTACCGTCGCCGCCGACAAGTACCACCGCGGCCACCGGCCACCCCTCGCCCTGCCGCTGCGCCCAAGAGCTCCGCCACATCCCCGGCCACCTCTCCGTCAAGTCACGTGCCTCGGGAAGCCCTGGAGAGTCGCCAACGCCGTCGTCTTCGAGCTTCGGCCGACGAGATCGCCGTCGTTGCTCCGGCTGCACCAAGCCTCCACCGAGCCCGCTGACCACTCCGCTGCCTCTGCCGTGAGCTCTACTTCATTTCCCCCTCCTTCCCGTGCTAGTTTTCCCTGCCTAGCTAGCTCAGCTGCCGCGTCCGAGACCTCATCGCCGCCGGCCATGGTGCCACGGTGGCCAGAGCCCAAGCCAGCCACTTCCACGCGCGTCACCGTGTTCCTGGTGACGCCAGGAGGCCGTAGAGGCCCTCCGCATCCCCTGCCATGCACCGCAGCGCTGAGCCCGCACGCCACCGAACTCTGGCCGCCGTCCAAGAGGTCGCCGCCGTCGATATAGGCCGTCTCCGGTGAAACGGAGGGCACCAGTGGATGCGCGCGAGCACCAGCTCCTCGGAGATGGTCTCCGCGGCCCATTTGGTCGCCGGAGACGCAATTCCGCAGGCCGCCGCCGCGTCTGGCCTCGCCGGCGTCGAGTCGCCGGTGGGGTTAGCCGGGGTTGACCGGGTCTAACCCCCTGTTGACCTGGCGTTTGACCCCCCCCAAGGTCAATGACATGTGGGCCAGGCCCTGATAATTTTTAACTTAGGATTAGTTTAGCAACTAATTAACCCGCTGCTAATTAACCTTGAAACTGACGTGTGGACCCCACATGCCAGGTTTGACTAGTCAGCGCTGTTGACTTGCTGATGCAAGCATGATGCAGTGCTGACGCAATTATTTATTTTCTGGATTTAATTTTAAACAGGAAATTCCAGAAAATGATATAAACTTCTAAAATTCATATCAATTCAACCGTAGCTCAGATTGAAATAAGTTATATATGAAAAATCATCAGAAAAATGCAAGCTATCCATCTGTACTAGTTTCATGCATGAAAAACCAAGTTAAACCTGCTGTATAGATGAAAACATATGAATGGCATATATAAGAACTTACTTGGAGTTGCATTTGAACCTTTAGTGCAAATGGACCTCAAACAAATGAATGCTAGTTGCATTAGCTCAAACAGCATCACATCTTCATGCCATGTTCATGCATAATATTGTTGCATATGCTTGTGTATTGATTGTTGGCACCGTTCCTTCTCGATAGGTCCTGCTCCGGAGACCGTTCCAGAGTACCTGTCTGTGAAGCAGTGCCTCCCTTGTCGATCTACCAGGCAAGCAAACCCCCCTTGTTCATTCCGATATGATCCCACTCTCGCTCCTGCTCTCTTTTTATTGCATTAGGACAACAACGATTCAACTGCTACTTTATGCTGCGGTAGTTGAACCCATTCCTCTGCATGACCTGTCATTGCCACAGTAAATAGTTGAAACCCACTAGCATGTGTAGGAGTTCATTGAGCCATGTTGTGCTTCTACCATGCCATGCCTGCTGTTGCTTAGAGTTGTGTCAGGTCTGATTCATTGGGAATGGATTGGAGTGATATGATATGTTCTGATGCTGAGAGTTAAGCGTGTGAACACGATTTGGTAAAGGTAGCGGTGAGAGGCCATGTAGGAGTACATGGTGGGTTGTCTCACTGGAGCCGTCCTTAAGCACTGAGTTCTGTGTATGTTGTCCAATGACTAGCTACTACCACACATTGGGTTCCGGTAACTCGGCCCCTCTCGACTTATTAACCAACTTGATCTCTGCCCAGGAGTCGCAAATAGTTTCTGGTGTTTGTAGGTAGTGCTATTTTTCTACCGAGTGGCACCCGGCAGGGTGGGCTCGGGACAGACTAGGCACAGGTGGCACGGTGTACCAAGTGGCACCCGGTTGGTGGGCTTGGGAACCCTGCTCACATCGTTTGGGGCCGTGAGCGACACCCCGGCCGGATCTCCTTGCGGATGGAACCCGAATAGGCGATAAACCTGGACTAGAGTCTTGTGTGGTTAGTCAGGTCGTGGCCGACTCCCTCGCCCGGCTTCCGCTTGAAGGTTGCCGAGCTACATGACGTGTACAGGGCGATAAGTGGCGGGAGCGTGTGTGAAGAAGTACACCCCTGCAGGGTTATCATGATCTATTCGAATAGCCGTGTCCTCGGTTATGGACTTCTTGGATGCTTACGTGGTACATAGACAACTTGAAGTGGATACCATAAAATGCTCAAGATAAGTGTGAGTGCTATGGATGGCCTTCTCATAGTGAGACGGGGATGAATCCGTAGTAGTGTATTGATGTGGTGATTAGTGGACTCGTGTGCGCCTTTTCAAAAGAGTTACCAGCAGTCTTAGAACAGGTTAGCCACAGAGTCAAAGCTGGCTTGCTGCAACTAAACTCCACATTACCTTTGATACAAATGCATGTATGATAGGATCTGATGTAAGTCTTGCTGAGTACCTTTGTACTCATGTTGCTTTATTTATGTTTTTGCAGCGGAGACTTCGGTCTTACTAGTTACGTGGACTTCGACAAGTAGCTTGTACCTCAGCTACGATCTTGATCAGATCTTGTAGATAGTCAGGCTTCTCAGCCTTTTTCTTTTGTAGTTGTCTGTACTCAGACATGTAATGCTTCCGCTTGTTGATTGTATGCTCTGAGTGATGGGTCATGTGACCCCTATTTGTATTTAATGTTATGTGGCCTTCTGGGCCTTATCTATATAAGTTTGCGTTATGTTGTGATGCCATGTTGTACAGCACATACTTGCATGTTATGCGTATGTGTAACGTGTATTGCTATGTGTGGGATCCGACTATCTAGTTGTTTATCCTTGGCAGCCTTTCATATGGGGAAATGTAAGTCTAGTGCTTCTGAGCGATAGTAGTTCGCTACAGCCCGGTTCACCGGAGTCCTGCTAGCCCAACACTACTGCTTGGAACACTTGACTGGCCGGCATGTGTTTCACTTTGTTCCTGTGTCTGTCCCTTCGAGGAAATGTCACGCGGTGTTACCGGAGTCCTGTTAGCCCAGTGCTACAGCCCGGATTTATACGTTGTTGACCGACATGCTCGATGTGATTCATGTATGCCTGTCCTCATGGGTTAGTGCCGCCTTGGGTTCACGACTAGCCATGTCGGCCCGGGTTCTCTGTCATATGGATGCTAGCGACACCATCATATACGTGAGCCAAAAGGCGCAAACGGTCCTGGGCCAGGTAAGGTGGCACCCGTGGGAGTACCGTGCGTGAGGCCGCAAAGTGATATGATGTGTTACATGCTGGATCGATGTGGCTTAGGATCGGGGTCCCGACAGCTTTGGTATCAGAGCCTGACTGCCTGTAGGATTTCCAAGCCAACCTGTTCGAAGTTGAGTCTAGAAATTCTTTAGTTATATAAGGGAATTGATTGTGGAAGGGAACGTAAGGCTCTTTTTACTCCTTATATCTAATGCCCTTCTGATCTGAGTCATCCTATCTTTCCAACGGGGTTAAGGAACTAGGCTTCCTCTTCTATCTATCAGGATCACGTGTTACTACTCCGTAGTCTCTTAGGATTGGTTGATCAGAGTCTTATCCCAGTTTGAGTACCTCCGGTGTAGTCTGTTTAGTAATGTCTCAGAACTTTGACTGATGATGTTGAGTATGGTGCTATCCCATCTTTTGCAGAATGTCTCATTCTGAGCATTTTACTGCCGTTATGCTGCCGAAATTGCCCTAGTAGTTTGAGAGATACTAAATTTCCGTGTGCTACATGTTGCATTCTATAGTTGTTGTTGACCCCGTCCTTGGTTCCGCTTCTCAGGATGTCGTCAGTTAACCGAAGTTCTGTTGCTCGTTGCCTGAACCACGGAGGTGGTAGGGATGAAGGGGATCCTCCCGACCAACGTTCGTTGGCAGAGTTCATGTTAGAGGTTGAGATGAACAAGCGTGAGTCTAACCGCTTGTTGGCACGTATCAAGGAGAACACCGCACCCCAATGCAAAGAGTCAGCGACCATCTATGATTTCATTCGTCTGAAACCACCCACCTTCCATCATCCCATTGAACCACTCGATGCAGATGACTGGCTCCGTAGTGTCACACACAAGCTGCGTTCCGCGAACGTAGCTGAAAGTGACAAGGTCACCTATGCTGCATATCACCTGGAAGGTCCTGCTAGTCTTTGGTGGCAGAACTATGAGGCTATGCTTCCAGTTGGTCAGATTCCTACCTGGAGAGATTTCATTGAGGCTTTTCGCGAGCATCACATTCCTGAAGCCCTCATCGATCACAAGAGAGAAGAGTTCTGTAGTTTCACCCAGGGTAAGATGGCTGTTGATGCTTACAGTAGAGAGTTTGAGAATCTCGCCCGCTATGCTACAGAAGAAGTGTCCACGGATGCCAAGAAGCAGGCTAGGTTCCGGAAAGGTCTCAACCCCAAGTTGCGTCGTGATCTCCACTTGCACCATTGCAATACATTCCAGGCTCTTGTGAACAAGGCCATTAACGCGGAGACAGCTCAGCTCACTTACGAGGAGTCTCGTAAGCACACCCATGATTTGGTTTCTTCCTCCGGTTCTAGTTCGCAGAAGCGCCGGATTTGGATTCCGAACTCCGCTCTTCCACCTGGTTATACACCGAGGCCATCTTATGTGGCGCCTCACCCAGTTCAGTTACACGCTCCACCCAGGCCTATTGGCAGACCGCTTGTCAATGCAGGTCCACGTCCAACTTCAGGGACTTGCTTCACATGCGGAGAGCCAGGACACTATGCACGTGACTGCTCTCAAGCCAGCTATGCTCCACCCCCGCCCGAGAAGTCTGTTGGTCGTGATAAGCCATCACGCAAGATGATCAGTGTCAAGACAGTTCCCACTGAACGTGGACGTGTGCATCACGTCTCGTCTGAAGACGCTCATGATGATCCAGATGTCGTTCTTGGTACACTCCTTGTCAATTGCCATCCAACTTCAGTTCTTTTCGATACTGGAGCATCTCACTCTTTCATCTCTGAAAGCTATGCCAGCTTGCATAACATATCCTTTTGTGATATGCCCTCTCCACTAGTCATTCAAACTCCTGGAGCCAAATGGCAAACTTCTAGTGTAAGCCATGGTAATGAAATTCTTGTCGATAGACTTGTATTCCTTGCATCACTTATAGCCCTCAAGTCTACAGATATTAACATCATCTTGGGTATGGACTGGATGAAAGCTCATTATGCCAACATTGATTGTTACACCAGGTCTGTTCTGCTTACACACCCATCTGGCAAGATAGTCACTGTCCCCACCAGAGTTGCAAAGCGTCAACTCTATTCTCTTAATGCCAGCCCTCTTCCAGACCTTGAAGATATCCTGGTAGTCCGAGACTTTCCGGATGTCTTTCCAGAAGAATTGTCAGGTGTTCCACCTGACAGAGATGTAGAATTTGTCATAGATCTTCTTCCAGGAACTGCTCCAATTTCTAGGAGACCTTACAAGATGGCACCCTTAGAACTAGCCGAGCTTAAGAAACAACTTGATGAGTCCTTGCAAAAGGGTTTCATCCGTCCTAGTTCTTCTCCTTGGGCTTGCCCCGTCCTCTTCGTCAAGAAGAAGGATGGTAAGGACCGGATGGTTGTAGATTATCGTCCCGTTAATTTGGTCACGATAAAGAACAAGTATCCGCTCCCCAGGATCAACGACCTGTATGATCAGCTCACTGGATCCTCAGTCTTTTCCAAGATGGATTTGAGGTTAGGCTACCATCAAATCAAGATCAGAAATGGGGACATTCCTAAGACGGCTTTTGTCACTCGTTATGGCCAGTACGAGTATACCGTCATGTCCTTTGGTCTAACCAATGCTCCAGCTACCTTCTCCCGCTTGATGAACTCGATCTTCATGGAGTACTTAGATAAGTTCGTCGTGGTTTACCTCGATGATATCCTTATTTACTCGAAGAACGAGGAAGAGCATGCCGAACATCTTAGACTTGTGTTAGAAAAACTCAGAGAGCATCGCCTTTATGCCAAGTTCTCCAAGTGTGAATTTTGGTTGCCAGAAGTGACCTACCTGGGCCACGTGATCTCTGGTAAGGGCATTGCTGTCAATCCCGAAAGAGTTCAGGCCGTTCTTGATTGGACTCCACCTGAAACAGTTAAACAAGTGAGGAGTTTCCTTGGTCTAGCCAGTTATTGTCGCCGCTTCGTTGAAAACTTCTCCAAAGTGGCCAAACCTCTCACGGAACTTCTCAAGAAAGATAAAAAGTTTGAGTGGTCCCCACAGTGTGAGTACAGTTTTCAGGAACTGAAAAGACGCCTGACTTCTGCTCCCATACTTGTGCCACCGGATTTCACTAAGGACTTTGTTATCTATTGTGACGCCTCACGACAAGGACTAGGTTGCATTCTTATGCAAGATCGTCATGTGATTGCCTATGCATCTCGACAGTTGCATCCACATGAGGAGAATTAACCTACACATGATCTAGAGCTTGCAGCCGTAGTCTATGCACTTAAGACATGGCGACATTACCTTCTTGGTAAACGTTGCGAGATATACACCGACCACCAGAGTCTTAAGTATATCTTCACCCAACCAGATTTGAACCTTAGGCAAAGACGTTGGTTGGAGTTGATCTCTGATTACGACTTAGGGATTACCTACACCCCAGGCAAGGGCAATGTCATGGCTGATGCGCTAAGTCGTAAGTCCTATTGCAACAATCTTATGTTGCAGCAGGGCCAACCACTTCTCCATGAGGAATTCTGTAAGCTTAATCTTCACATTGCACCTCATGGATTCCTTTCTACCTTGGTGGCGAAACCTACTCTTGTGGATCATATCATAGAAGTCCAGAAGCATGACACGGGAATCTCCCGAATCAAGAAAAATATCTCCAAGGGAGTAGCTGGTTGTTTCTCTATGGATGAACGAGGTGTTGTTTACTTTGGGAACCGCTTGGTGGTTCCCAAGAGTCAGCAGATGCAGCAATTGGTCCTTAAGGAGGCGCATGAATCCCCTCTCACGATTCATCCCGGTAGTACTAAGATGTATCAGGACCTACGCCAGAGGTTCTGGTGGACTAGGATGAAGAGAGAAATCGCCGACTTCGTTGCTAATTGTGACGTTTGTCGTCGCGTTAAGGCAGAGCATCAAAGGCCTGCTGGCACCCTTCAGCCTTTAGCTATTCCTGAATGGAAATGGGATAAGTTTGGTATGGACTTCATCACCGGCTTTCCCAGGACCAAGAAAGGGAATAATGCTATCTTCGTAGTCATTGATCGTCTTTCCAAAGTGGCTCACTTCCTACCTGTTCGAGAGAATATCACCGCTAGCCAGCTCGCTGACTTATATATTTCTCGAATAGTTTCACTTCATGGTGTCCCACTAGAGATCAATTCAGACCGTGGTAGTCTTTTCACTTCTCATTTCTGGGAGAGTTTCCAAACTGCCATGGGCACCCATCTTTCCTTTAGTACCGCTTTCCACCCTCAATTAAGTGGTCAGGTGGAAAGGGTCAACCAAATTCTCGAAGACATGCATAGAGCTTGCGTTATCTCATTCGGTATGGATTGGGAGAAGTGTCTTCCTTTCGCCGAGTTTGCTTATAACAATAGCTACCAATCCAGTCTCAAGAAAGCTCCTTTTGAGATTCTGTATGGACGAAGATGTCGAACACCTTTGAACTGGTCAGAAACCGGTGAAAGACAATTCTTTGGACCGGATGTGATCCAGGAGGCAGAAGAGCAAGTTCGCATCATTCGTGAGAATTTGAAAACAGCCCAATCTCGTCAAAAGAGCCAGTATGACCGTCGTCATAAGGAAGTGGCTTATGAAGTTGGCGACAAGGCTTACCTTCGGGTTACTCCTTTGAAGGGTACCCATCGTTTCGGTATCAAGGGCAAGTTGGCTCCTTGCTACATTGGTCCTTTTCGCATTCTCGCTAAACGAGGAGAGGTTGCCTACCAGTTGGAACTACCCTCACATCTTTCTCGAATTCATGATGTCTTCCACGTCTCTCAACTCAGGCGTTGCTTCTCGGATCCCATCCGCGGAGTGGACCACGAAACGCTTGATCTCCAAGATAACCTCACATATCGAGAGTACCCTGTTCGCATTCTTGATCAAGCAGAGCGTGTCACTCGACGTCAGAACATCAAGTTTCTCAAAGTTCAGTGGTCTCATCATTCTGAGAGAGAAGCTACTTGGGAGCGTGAAGATCGTCTTCGACTGGAGTACCCCACTTTCTTTCCGACAACCCCTGAATCTCGGGACGAGATTCTTTCGAGTGGGGGCGAGTTGTCACATCCCTAGTTCTGGTATGCTCAAGGCTAGCTAGTCATGTGTGCATCATGTTTTAATTCTATTTAAATTTGAAATGGGGAATTATGAAATCCTCAGAAATCATTTCTGGAAATGACCTAAATAAAAATTGCTCCAAAAAAGGGTCCAAGAAATGTTCATGTCTCTCTCTGAAAATATTGGGCAGAGATAAATATCAAACCAATATTTTTGGGAGCTCATAAGTATTTATTTTGGGCATTTGGAGTTAATGCATAATTATTTGCATTGGATATATAAATGTTATATATATTTTATATGTCCAAAAGTTGTGCCATTTGTTGAGGAGCTCTGGAATAATACCATTAGCCCCTACAAAAATTGGCATAATTAAATAAAATGGTTTAGTATTTTTATTAAACCAAACAAATGTCAGAAAAATAGAAAAGAAAACAAAAAAAATGGAAAAACCCTTACTGGACTTACCTGGGCCACCTGCTGGCCTGGCTCTGTGCCGGCCCAGCCGACTGGCCAGCGCCAGTCGTCGTCTCCACCGCGCCAGGAGGACGCCGGGCGCGTGGTCGCCGCACGCCGCGCGCATGCGCGCCACGGCAGCTGCCTGCCTGCCCCTCCCCTCCTCGACCTGGCCTCGTCGAACGTCGCCACGCGACGCCCCGCACCTCTTTCCCTCTCCCTCGCTCTCCCTCCTCCCCTGGATCTCTCCCTCTCCCCGCGCCCGTAGCGCTACCGTCGCCGCCGACAAGTACCACCGCGGCCACCGGCCAACCCTCGCCCTGCCGCTGCGCCCAGGAGCTCCGCCACATCCCCGGCCACCTCTCTGTCAAGTCACGCGCCTCGGGAAGCCCTGGAGAGTCGCCAACGCCGTCGTCTCCGAGCTTCGGCCGACGAGATCGCCGTCGTTGCTCCGGCTGCACCAAGCCTCCACCGAGCCCGCTGACCACTCCGCTGCCTCCGCCGTGAGCTCTACTTCATTTCCCCCTCCTTCCCGTGCTAGTTTTCCCCGCCTAGCTAGCTCAGCTGCCGCGTCCGAGACCTCATCGCGGCCGGCCATGGCGCCACGGTGGCCAGAGCCCAAGCCAGCCACTTCCACGCGCGTCACCGTGTTCCTGGTGACGCCAGGAGGCCGTAGAGGCCCTCCGCATCCCCTGCCATGCACCGCAGCGCTGAGCCCGCACGCCACCGAACTCCGGCCGCCGCCCAAGAGGTCGCCGCCGTCGATATAGGCCGTCTCCGGTGAAACGGAGGGCACCAGTGGATGCGCGCGAGCACCAGCTCCTCGAAGATGGTCTCCGCGGCCCATTTGGTCGCCGGAGACGCAATTCCGCAGGCCGCCGCCGCGTCTGGCCTCGCCGGCGTCGAGTCGCCGGTGGGGTTAGCCGGGGTTGACCAGGTCTAACCCCCTGTTGACCTGGCGTTTGACCCCCCCAAGGTCAATGACATGTGGGCCAGGCCCTGATAATTTTTAACTTAGGATTAGTTTAGCAACTAATTAACCCGCTGCTAATTAACCTTGAAACTGACGTGTGGACCCCACACGCCAGGTTTGACTAGTCAGCGCTGTTGACTTGCTGACGCAAGCATGATGCAGTGCTGACGCAATTATTTATTTTCTGGATTTAATTTTAAACAGGAAATTCCAAAAAATGATATAAACTTCTAAAATTCATATCAATTCAACCGTAGCTCAGATTGAAATAAGTTATATATGAAAAATCATCAGAAAAATGCAAGCTATCCATCTGTACCAGTTTCATGCATGAAAAACCAAGTTAAACCGGCTGTATAGATGAAAACATATGAATGGCATATATAAGAACTTACTTGGAGTTGCATTTGAACCTTTAGTGCAAATGGACCTCAAACAAATGAATGCTAGTTGCATTAGCTCAAACAGCATCACATCTTCATGCCATGTTCATGCATCATATTGTTGCATATGCTTGTGTATTGATTGTTGGCACCGTTCCTTCTCGATAGGTCCTGCTCCGGAGACCGTTCCAGAGTACCTGTCTGTGAAGCAGTGCCTCCCTTGTTGATCTACCAGGCAAGCAAACCCCGCTTGTTCATTCCGATATGATCCCACTCTCGCTCCTGCTCTCTTTTTATTGCATTAGGACAACAACGATTCAACTGCTACTTTATGCTGCGGTAGTTGAACCCATTCCTCTGCATGACCTGTCATTGCCACAGTAAATAGTTGAAACCCACTAGCATGTGTAGGAGTTGATTGAGCCATGTTGTGCTTCTACCATGCCATGCCTGCTGTTGCTTAGAGTTGTGTCAGGTCTGATTCATTGGGAATGGATTGGAGTGATATGATATGTTCTGATGCTGAGAGTTAAGCGTGTGAACACGATTTGGTAAAGGTAGCGGTGAGAGGCCATGTAGGAGTACATGGTGGGTTGTCTCACTGGAGCCGTCCTTAAGCACCGAGTTCTGTGTATGTTGTCCAATGACTAGCTACTACCACACATTGGGTTCCGGTAACTCGGCCCCTCTCGACTTATTAACCAACTTGATCTCTGCCCAGGAGTCGCAAATAGTTTCTGGTGTTTGTAGGTAGTGCTATTTTTCTACCGAGTGGCACCCGGCAGGGTGGGCTCGGGACAGACTAGGCACAGGTGGCACGGTGTACCAAGTGGCACCCGGTTGGTGGGCTTGGGAACCCTGCTCACATCGTTTGGGGCCGTGAGCGACACCCCGGCCGGATCTCCTTACGGATGGAACCCGAATAGGCAATAAACCTGGACTAGAGTCTTGTGTGGTTAGTCAGGTAGTGGCCGACTCCCTCGCCCGGCTTCCGCTTGAAGGTTGCCGAGGTACATGACGTGTACAGGGCGATAAGTGGCGGGAGCGTGTGTGAAGAAGTACACCCCTGCAGGGTTATCATGATCTATTCGAATAGCCGTGTCCTCGGTTATGGACTTCTTGGATGCTTACGTGGTACATAGACAACTTGAAGTGGATACCATAAAATGCTCAAGATAAGTGTGAGTGCTATGGATGGCCTTCTCGTAGTGAGACGGGGATGAATCCATAGTAGTGTATTGATGTGGTGATTAGTGGACTCGTGTGCGCCTTTTCAAAAGAGTTACCAGCAGTCGTAGAACAGGTTAGCCGCTGGCTTGCTGCAACTAAACTCCACATTACCTTTGATACAAATGCATGTATGATAGGATCTGATGTAAGTCTTGCTGAGTACCTTTGTACTCATGTTGCTTTATTTATGTTTTTGCAGCGGAGACTTCGGTCTTACTAGTTACGTGGACTTCGACAAGTAGCTTGTACCTCAGCTACGATCTTGATCGGATCTTGTAGATAGTCAGGCTTCTCAGCCTTTTTCTTTTGTAGTTGTCTGTACTCAGACATGTAATGCTTCCGCTTGTTGATTGTATGCTCTGAGTGATGGGTCATGTGACCCCTGTTTGTATTTAATGTTATGTGGCCTTCTGGGCCTTATCTATATAAGTTTGCGTTATGTTGTGAGGCCATGTTGTACATCACATACTTGCATGTTATGCGTACGTGTAACGTGTATTGCTATGTGTGGGATCCGACTATCTAGTTGTTTATCCTTGGCAGCCTTTCATATGGGGAAATGTAAGTCTAGTGCTTCTGAGCGATAGTAGTCCGCTACAGCCCGGTTCACCGGAGTCCTGCTAGCCCAGCACTACTGCTTGGAACACTTGACTGGCCGGCATGTGTTTCACTTCGTTCCTGTGTCTGTCCCTTCGGGGAAATGTCACGCGGTGTTACCGGAGTCCTGTTAGCCCAGTGCTACAGCCCGGATTTATACGTTGTTGACCGACATGCTCGATGTGATTCATGTATGCTTGTCCTCATGGGTTAGTGCCGCCTTGGGTTCACGACTAGCCATGTCGGCCCGGGTTCTCTGTCATATGGATGCTAGCGACACCATCATATACGTGAGCCAAAAGGCGCAAACGGTCCCGGGCCAGGTAAGGTGGCACCCGTGGGAGTACCGTGCGTGAGGCCGCAAAGTGATATGATGTGTTACATGCTGGATCGATGTGGCTTAGGATCGGGGTCCCGACACAAACATTAAATCCAGCTTCTTCACGTGAAACATGTCGAATATGTAATCAAATCGGAGGAAGAACTTATCCGCGGGGAAGATGTCGATGTACGACATTTGCCGCGAAACGTTAACCACGTAGAGTGGGTATCCTGGATCTTTCGAGGCGATGAGGCTTTCTCTACCCGCAGCACATCGTCATGAAGTCTCCTTAGATCGCCGAATCTGACCCGTAGCGCTGTTGCAGGTAGGATTGGTTGACCGGGGATATGCCATTTATCCGCATCGGGGATATCTATACGGTTCTGAAGCTGAGGCTGTTGACGCGGCTGGATCATAGAATCAGCTTTTTTGCCATTCCCCGCTCTCTTTCTAGACTTCTTTACTACCGGAAGGTCGTCCATAATACGTTGAGACGGCAATTCAGGCACCGACTCATGACGCTCAAACCCTGAGGAGGTGCCAGTATAGACATATTGTTCAGCGCCATCTCGTCCTCATCCTCATCCATGGCGACGTCATCAGCGACTAATGGAGCCTCCTCCTTACCCCGTCCGCTATCACCCCACTTGACACCCGACGCTAATTGGGTAGATGGGGTGTTGATGTTCATACCTTGCTGAGGCTGCGTGCTCGTGGGTGTGCTCCCGGCCGCCTCCAGACGAAGCAGACTCTTTGGCCTCAACAGGACCCACCCATTGCAACAATCACCAAGCCCGCCGCGGTGTCTCGTCGTCATCCCCCACTAGTATTGGAGGAGGCAAATTCTCGTGGCCCGGTTTGACACTGGCCACAGAAACCTTGAAGACGTTCGGGGGGATCGGCCGGCTGTGGAACAGTGGTTCCTTAGGCTCCATTATCGCCGCCTTCCCCACGTCCAACTTCTTGTCGCCGATGGTGTACAATATGGTGCACGGGGTTTCGTCGGCCTGCAAAGAAAAGTCTGCGACGTGAGACATCTGAAAGGCAACGAAAACGGGAGACTATACATTTATATTGAAGGGGGCCGGTGTGACAGATACCGTGAGGGCGTTGAGCTCAGCCAAAGAAGAAGCACCACCGAGCACGTCCGGTGCGGGAGCTAGTGCGGGAGCAGGTGCAGCTTCAGGTGCTGGTGCAACGCTAGTCGAGCTGCTCCCCGCCAAGAAGTCAGCAAGGGGAAAGTCCGCTCCATTTTTTTTCTGGATTTTGCCTGGTCTAATTGAAAACGGCCGGAACCAAGGAAGTAGAAATATCTACATCCACCTATTTTGCAGCAGCTACCGATGTTGCGACTGTCTGAGTTGATTTCTTCTCAACCGCAATCTCAACCTTCTTGTCGATGTTTTCTTCATTTAACCTCCGTCTTTCCTTTCTCTCCTCCGTGGTCTCACGGTAGTACTTCTTCCACGTGGCGCCGTCTCCGACACCGTGCACGCGTCCATACGACGGTCGAGTATCCACCGGTTGTCGATTCAATATGTTCAACGCCTGGTTGAATGGAGTGTCCCACTTGGGCCGCGCCAATGCCTCAGACGGCGAGTCGCTTTCGGCCGCAATCCTGTGCTACTCTCTCTTCAAAAGGCACAAGGATCGTTTACAAATATGACTAACGTGTACAGTCGAATTGATCAAAAACTAAAATTACCAGCAGTCTCATGAACTCCGTAATGATCGGTTTTGTCTCGTAAACATTCTTCACTGGGTCCCAACGGTGCCGGGCCCTGAGGATGTCACGCTCCTGCGGGACGGTGAACTCCGCCAAGGATTTTGGGATGCCCAGACTCGCGGCTTCCGCGTCCTCCTTGGTCCATTTGGACCTCTTTCCGCCGTAACCACGGCTTCCGAGGTGGTGGCTCCCAATGTTCCTCTCTTGAAGCCCCTTCATGTACAAGCCTCCTTGAATATTTGAAATTGCTCTTCCGTGTTTGTCGGATTATCCTCTACAATCTCGGAGTAGGGTTCCTTCTTGTCGATGATCTTTGCTTTCACTCGATTTTTCCAAGCGGCCAACGCGTCGCTAAACTTGCTCATGGCGTGTTTGTTTATCTTCTTCATTGCTGGGTCCTCATCTGGATCTTCATTATCCTTCTCATTCCGGCCCGGGAACAAGAATATATCGTGAAAATTCTTTAGGAGGGAGCTCCTCATATTTTCTATCTTCTGTAGTTTCTCATCGTTGATGGTGGCGGTTGTCCGTACGATGCAGCCTATTTGATTGCCGTAGCATCGATGCGCTTCCTCGAGCGCCTTTGGCTCAAAATTACCGTCGCCCACCTCCGTGACCACCAGTCTAGTACTCCTGAGTTTGTTAGGAAGCCGTTGCCTCTTTGCTTTCGGTTCTACATCGGCTCCACTCCCTGAGGCAGCGCCGGTCTCAGTCTCGATGCCGGTCTGAGTCTGAGCGCCGGTCTCAGTCTCCACACCAGTCTGTGTGTCGGTCTCGGTCCCCGATGCCACCGGTGGGCCCAACAACAACATCGGTTGATCGTCGTCAAGGTTAAAACATTTGTCTGCCGCCCGGTAGACGTCGTCGCAATCACCAAAATGAATAATGATATAAAAAAGGCCTATTGTTTTGCAGGAACATTGACTCCTTCCTGGTGCGGCAAATCTTGGGCACTCGATATGTCCTAGTTTGTAGCACAAGTCATGCCGAAATTGACGGAAAATTTCGGCATGACCTTTGCTAAAAAGTGGACAAATCGAGAACCTGAAATTTTCCGAAACGGAAATGAATCAACATTCCAGCAAAACATATATAGGCCACTCAACTTCATTGAAACAACAAAGCCACTTGGGCACAAACAACATGACCACTTCAATGAAAAGATATAATCAACAAAGCCACTAACTAAATTTTTGCACTAACCTAGGTAATTAACCTAATTAAACTAGTTAACCTAACTACTTCTCTGTCAAAGCCCTAACTAAATTTTTGCCCTAACCTAGATAATTAACATAATTAAACTAGCTAACCTATGCATGAGAGAGAGAGGAGGGGTGGGGGCTTACGGAGGATGGATCAAGTGGTGGCGAGGGAGGCAGGGGCGTCTCCGGTGACGGCGAGGGAGGCAGTTGTGGCGAGGAAGGATCCGGTGGCGTCGACGGCGGCTCCGGTGGCGTTGATGAGGACGTGCGGCTCCGTGGCGTTGGGGGCGGCTCCAGTGGCGTTGACGGCGCACGGCTCTGGTGGCTCCAGGGGCGTCGACGTCGGCAGGAGACGGCGGCGAAGTGGGGCGGCGGCGAATCGGGGAGGTGGCGGCGGGGTGGGTCGAGAGATTTGGGGGGAAAGTGGTGGCCGGGGGGAAACAGTTTTTTGGTTAAGTCAAAATTAGCGGTAGCGCGTTTCGCAGAACGCGCTATAGCTAAGGTAGCTATAGCGCTTTTTCCAAAACGTGCTACTGCTATACCTATGTAATTTTCTCCATTCCTTATTTCATTTTTTGTTGCTATACCTATGAAACGCGCTGCAGCTACATTAGCTATAGCGCCTCTTACTAACACACGCTACAGCTATGCCTTTCTTTGTTTTTTCTCCTTTTCATTTATTTTGCTTTACATTTTTTTCTCCTTTTTCTGTTTCTTTCATTTTCATTTACTTTTCTATTTGTTTTTCATTTTATTTTATTTCCATTAGCAGTAGCGGTCTTACTCAGAAACGCGCTGCTACTCATGCCCTAGTGGTAGCGCGCTTCCTGCAAGCCCGCTACTGCTATGCGTAGCCCATCGTTCCACCAATGGCAATATTAGTACTAGTGCCTTTACGGTCACACACGCTACTGCTACTGAAAGTGCGTTATATCGACTAGAGGGGGTGAATAGGCGATTTTTATGAATTCTTCACTGAGGAATTTGCTAGTGATGAAATTCCTGAGCGAAGAACTACTTGCAGCAGAATAAGTACTCAGAAGTAAACATAACAGAATACAAGCATAGTCATCATGATGAAATGAAGACAAACACAGAGTACGGAAAAGCGTAATCACAGGATAGCACAAGATGAAGACAAACAGACCAAACAAATTAAACTGAGGAAATTGAGAAAGTCTTCAGTCAAAGTCTTCAAACACACATATGAACAAGCACACAACACAGTAATGAGGAAATGAAAGTGTTGAGGAAATAGAACCAGTTGGCTTGGTGAAGACAATGATTTGGTAGACCAGTTCCAACTGCTGTCTCAGTTGTACATCTGGTTGAAGCGGCTAGGTATTTAAACCGGAGGGCACACAGTCCTGGACACACAGTCCTCACCTTATTCTCCTAGAGCTAAGGACACACAGTCCTCACCCAATCACTCGGGGTAAGTCTTCAGGTGACTTCCGAACCTTCACAAACTCGGTCACTCGATGATCCACAATTCCTCTTGGATGCTCTAGACCATGACGCCTAACCGTCTGGAAGAAGCACAATCTTCAAAGGTAACAAGCGTCGGATCCACGCAGGATCAATATCTTCAATGATGTTCAATCACTTTGGGTTTGTAGGTGTTTGGGTTTGGGTTTTGGATTTTCCTCACTTCATGATTTTCGCTCAAAGTCCTCGGAGGATGGGAAGCTCTCAAATGACAAGTGTCAGTTTCTCGCGGAGCAGCCAACCAGCTAGTGGTTGTAGGGGGCGGCTATTTATAGCCTAGGGAGCAGCCCGACATGATAAGACATAAATGCCCTTCAATGATATGACCGTTAGGTGGATAAGATAGTTTGGGACAGCTGGCGCCACTACTAGGAAAACGGTTTCTAACAACGGTATATGTGGTCGTTAAAGGTCGTATTGTGGTTGTTAAAGGTCATTAACAACCACAATCTCCTGGTCGTAGTAGGCTCCGTCGTTAAAAGTATAACGACCACGTATCTTTTGTGGTCGTTATTCTTGTAACGACAGGATGATGTGTCGTCGTCAATCCAAAGGCAATTACAACCACAATTGTAGTATTAACAACCAATTTTGTCGTCGCTAATAATGTTATGCTGAATCATTTATATTTAGTACAACTTTCTGTTCAGCGATCACTTTATACATCACCCAACATTTGAATATTAAGATCCACATTAATATAGACACAAAATAATCTGAATTGTAAGGGTCATAGCCTCTTTGATTAATAAATAGAAATACCAATATTCCAACATACAATCCTGAAAATATATCATTTGAGAAATTTGAGTCAAAAGCAATCCTTATATGACCAATGGACTTGATCATATCTATCTAGAGAACGAGAAAACTAGAAAACATAATACTTATTTATCTTCAATCGAGGGACACCATCATTGTTTGAATGCATATCATTCTTCATCAGCTATATATCACGGTGCACCATCAATCCTACAAAAAGTTAAGTAGTTTATGGAAGTCAACCCATGTAAATAAATTGGCACAAAGTGTAATAACATATAAAATCAATGTATAATAACAAAAACTTACTTGATCATGTTGGCTTTCATGAGAACTATCACTTAGAGATCTACCAAACACAAGTCGCTTAATTTCGAAAACTTCTTACACCATGCCATTGAACTTCTATTTGAGTTATACTACTATGGTCTTAGCTAGTTTGTGCCTGGAGCACCAATAGTACGTTACTTCTATCTCTAAGTAGGAATTGTACACTTGTTGTTCATTTTTGAAGTTATTATAGTTAAATTAAGTCTTACGTGTTTGGTGGAGGTAGTTGAATCAGCAAAGGTTGTACCCTTCTTGTGTGTCTTAGAAAATAGACTATCCATACTGATCTTATATTATTGGAATAAAAACAACAGAAGTTAAATTGTGTACCATTTCCCAAATTATCTATCTAGAAGGTTTACTACTAGATCAAATAAAGAGGCAACATGAGAACTGACAAAAAACTCCTTGCAAGGCCATGGTTGCCCTACACTTCTTCAGTTTTCAGATTTTTATTACCTATTAATTCATCTACACCATTTGCAATGTCTGAAAATATACAACCAATCGGTCAACATAGTAGATGAATTAAAGATGAAATAAATACATTTTACATACCATAAAATTCATCCATTTAATTTCCCATGTCACTGTCATTGCTGGCATCAATTTGATCATACATAGCTGCAATATATTATGATTTACTTGAAGACAATAAAGTATAGAAACAATTCTTGGTACAGTATGCGATACTTACAAACTCACTTTTGGAATCAACTGCAACCCAGTTTGTACTAAACAAAATTCGTGTATTTGTTAGCGCATCATTTCCATCTATGAAAAGAAGTAACCACATTAGATCATTGATTATAAGATAGCTTGAATAATATTTTTATGTTTGCGTAGTACCTTTTGTAGCTAACTTGTACTTTTTTCACAGTTTCGCATCTTGCATTTGAACCTGTGGGTAACCCTTTTCTGCTGAAATCTGTTAATTGACTTGATTTCTCTGGGAAGGTCTGCCTAGCAATACCTTTGTGTACCAGTCCAGACTTATTCATTTGTGATAGCATCTTTCCCAAGCTAATGTTGTCAAGTTTCCATACCTATGATGACTCACTGTGATAACCTGTATACATATATATAGCGTTTGGTTGAAGTGTGCACAAACGCTATACAAAGTACAATTTAAGTTAAATAAGTGAATGCTAAGTAAAATAAAGCAAGTACATAACTACTTGTGTCACTGTTTATTAATAAGGTAAAAGCTAAACTATGAAGGACATCAAATACTACAGATTAAGACTTGCATAAATTAGTGGCCTCATGTTGTTCTCTTTCTACGTGATGTTGCTGTTAAATTTTGAAAGAAGTCGTCTTCGTCGCTATTGTCAGGTTCAGGTTCAGAGGGTATATCATCGGACTGTCCATGTGGTACATTATAAGCATGACGTGATGGATTTTTTCACAATTGTGTGCCATCTTTTATAAGATTGTCCTTAATTTTTTTTTTGAAAAACTTGGCTATCCAGAATGAAAGGCTCATCTGTCTGAAGCAAATGTTGCAGGTTAAGCCTAACGATTCCATTCTTGTTGTCTTATTTCATCCCATGCTCTTTGTTAAATACGCCAATCTAGTTGCAACGGAATAATGTCACACGCCTTCCATCTAAATATTGCAGCTCGACAATCTCTGTCAATATGCCATAATATTCTAATGTATTACCAATTATTATCCCCTTCTTCTGAAAGGACAGCCACCCCACTGGTCTGTGTGTGCAGAGGAGTCTATCTCGAATTTGAACACGATATCTGAGTCTATTCCTGCCATAGCCAGTAAAACATGTTATGTTTTCCAATGGACCAAGTGTTAGTGCCAAAAGGCCTTCGTTGAGCTCACTCATATCATGTTCGTGCAAGCAAAAATTATTTGACTATGTAGCTATGTTAACGTCTTCACTTAGAGATACATAAATAGCTATGTTAACAACTTCACACAGAGATACTGAAATGTACGTGCATATGCATCTACATACACATTTTATTCTGGAATCCTTTGTCTTACCTTCTCTTTGAACCACTCACTGAACTTCTGGTTCCACATCCATCTCGACTACTGGAGTACTCACTACAGTAATACAAAACTTAATTGATATGGGCATGCGAAAATTAGTTGACTATGTAACTAATAAGTTAATCGGCCAATCAATACCTAATATATGGTTGAACTTCATAAAATTTCTGAAAACATAAGTACCAGATTCTACCTACATAGTAATTAGAATCAGCAACAGTGCATGAAGGTCCCGCAATAGAAAAAAAAGAGGAAGGAGGAACACCAATGAACCTGCAGCAGCGGAGCGAATGGAGATGAGCAAGCAGTAGCGTGGGCGCATCGGGGTCGAAGCTACGGGAGACGTGCAGGCGGCAGTGCGGCCGCACGGGGGTCGAGGCAACCGACGAAGTGCAGGCGACAGCACGGGCGCACCAGGGTCGGGGCTACCAGCGACGTGCAGGCGGCAGGACGGCCGCACTGGGGTCGAGGCGACCGGCGACGTGCAACCGACAGCACGGGTGCCCCGGGGTCGGGGCTACCGGCGACGTGCAGGAGGCAGTGCGGCCGCACCGGGGTCGAGGCTATCGACGACTTGCAGGCAGCATCGCGGCCAAGCCATGGTCCAGGCGACCGGCGAGGTGAGGGCTGCAACGCGGATAGGTGTAGAGCAGAAGGTAGATGCGATCTATGGACCATGGAGGTCTCGCGGGTTCAAAGGAGAAAGAGGCGCAGGGAGATGGGGTCCTGACAGATTAAAATAGATATTCGCTGTGTTAAAAGAATAGATGTCCGTTGTTACGTGCAAAACCCATATCACAGCAATATCGACCGCTCAACTAGCGATGGGCAGACCGGTGGTTATCGAAGCTATTACGTAGGCTCGATTTTAATGTGCGGGGACTTCGCTTTACTGTTAACGACCAAGGGTTTTTGGGACATCGTCGTTAATGCCAGTTTTTGTAGTAGTGCGCGTAGCACAGCAACGGTCGGAAATTTGAGGTAAAAATTCCTCAGGGCTATCATGTTCCTCACTGTGCAGGCAATCCGCACTAGCGAATTCCTAACTCCTCAGTCAGAACAAAGTCCTCAGTGACCAGAAGAACTGCGTCTCTGTCACTGAAGAAATTGACTGAACTGTATGAGATTTCCAATGGCTTCACTCGAAGGGATTGGTAGGTGTAGGATTTTTAGTTGAGCATCACATGAAAATTTTTCCTTAGTATTTCCTCGACCCCCTTTAACAGTACGGTGTTTCCTATGACTCAAGAAAGAGAAAATGAAACTACGAAAACAAAAGTCTTCACGCTTCATGTTCCTCGACTGAATACCAAGTCTTCAAGATCACACCAATTTCTTCACTTTCAAAGTCTTCAGGAAGTCTTCAGAATATCAAAGTCTTCAGTCGAAGAACTTCATTTTTAGGGGTCGACTTTCTCTGTAAATATCAAACTCCTTATTGACTTATAGACCTGTGTACACTCATAAACACATTAGATCCTTAACCTATAAGTCTTCAATACACCAAAATCACTAAGGGGCACTAGATGCACTTACAGCTACAATCGTATCTGCAGCGCGGTTTATTCTGAACCGCTACTGCTATCTAGCACTAGCGCCCTTTTTGGACCCGCGCTGTTGCTAAATTTCTGTGTATAAGGTTTTCCCTAGTAGTGTATCTTGATCATGAGGCAGTTTGGACGATATTGCCTTAACAACCAACCCATTATTACGCAGGAACGTGCTTTTGGCACTATTAGTGGACATGTACTGACCCACTGCAGCAAGAGCTGACATTGCAGTTATAGTTGCCTCGCCACCATCAGAAGGTGGCGGTTCCACCATTTTTTCCATAGCTCGCTGAAAAGTTGAGGTTTTACATTAGTAGTACCAGAACAGAAGATATAAAAGAGGCAGCAAAACAAAACAATATAGCTTTGGTCTATATACAGAACTTATTCTGGTGAACCCATGTAAAATATTAGTTGTATTTTATTGCAAAGTACATAAAAAAACCAGGTTCCAAACATATTACCATGTACCATCGCTAATGTATTGTCTATTTCTTCACATTGTATTGAGGGCTAAGGATAACGAGACGAAGTTTATAATACGGTAAGCGTAGTATGACATCATTCATATCACAAAACAACTGAGAATAGACAAACATGCAATTGTAACGTTGTGTGGGCAAGTCCAGCACGGAACTAGATTATGGGTCAAGATCAAAGGAACATAACTCCTCTATTTTAAACCTTGTAAGGTGCAATGATACGCTAAGAAAATTGTGTATAAAATTGAAAAGAGTAATAGAAATTGGCTGCAAACCATGCAGTTCAGGGCACAAGTCAGAGTAAGTAGTAGTTAAAAGGCATGAGGATTAAGGACTTACAACAACGGATTTTCCTTTGCATATCGAACAAGTCAATATAGATCTGATAATATGGTACAGCGAAAAGAGTGAAACAACAGCTAATTACAAGAGCCTCACAGTGTGCAATATAGCTACGAGATCTTGTCGTCTGTTGGAATTTCACTTTCGTACGGTTGGCCTTGTTCTTTGAACAGTTCACCTACAAGAAGATATATTTGTGTGCCACATGCGTAAATAGGACTTCAACATGTGATCTGATCACATATATATAATGTACCCGATACTTCGGATCTGACCAGTGTTTAACAAGGCCTTTCCAGTCTTCATCCGATATATTTTCCACTTGAGATGTTTGGGAAAGTTCACTGTTAGCCTTGCCTTCAAAGTGAGTTTTCCTCAAGTTATATCGATACTGTCGCAGAGCAGACTTGAAAACATGGGTGCAAGCTTGTCTGGTTGCATCATCTTGCTATCCAACTTGAACCTCATCTGTTGAAAATTATGGGAGTCTCATTATCAGCAACCTAGAAAGTATGGGACAGAGCAAGACGATATTACTAGTTTGCATACATAACCATACTTACAGATAAATGGTCGAGGAAGGTGTTGAACTGGGTTTCGTCTTTATGTACTGAATCTATGTTGGGAGAATATGTACATGACACCTAACGGCAACCGCTGCCTCTTATACTAACTTGGCTGACTCTATAGCATCACGTGGCCTTTTTAAACCTGCCTCTAAACGGATCTCCATTCTTCCTCCTCTAGATTTAGTTAACCTATCGAGCATTATCCTTGATGTTTGTTTCCTCTTGTGCCTAGGTGCTAGTCCAACAACGAGCATAGGAAGTGTTAGTGCACATCAAACTGTGAGACTACATATAAAGAAGCATGCAACTGTAACTTGACTCCAGCAACTACCTTCTTGCTGTTGAAGCTCACAAGGTTCATCTGATATTGCCAACTCGTCTTGTGTCATGAGTGCTTGGGAAGTAGTGTCAGGTGGGAAGGGAGCTTGGGAACGTGCTGCTAGCTCAGTTGACGCACGAGTAAGTCGTGCAGCTGGTAGTACTGTGGTAGGTGTTATAAGAACTAGGGTTGTCTCTGCTTGTTTGGTGGCAGCTATGTGTTTTTGTTTGGCTTTTTTTGCAACTCGTGTAGGATGGGATGCCGTGTTTGTAGAATTTTCCGCTGGACTTTGACCTTCTATTGTACCATCAGTACCAGCAGAATCTGCAGGATTCATCCGCTTCTCATTCCCTGCCATTTTGTGTTTCTTCCTCTTTCTCTGTGCCATGTTAAGTCAAGCCGACAAGAAAAACGAATAACAATTTAGTTCTTCAGAACAAATTGATGCGTGATGCAGACGAACTGAACTTTGATGTTAGGCAACCACATGATAGGAGGATGTAATATGTATGAAAAACAGGATGGAAGAGATAACCAGAACTATGATGTGTAAACTAAGAAGAAGACATTTCACCAAATTAGAAGCAATGCAATGGAAGGTAGACACCATATGAAAGATGCTACAAATATCGCTCTGCCAAGTTAGCAGTGTCTCATCATAAATGGCGTTTAAACAAATGTGAAGCAGTACAAGAAATAAATCATATGCAAGATGCAAACAACATCACACTACCATGTTAGAGGTCTCTCGTCATTAGTGCCATTGCATATTCACAGCATTTCATATTCACAGCTTATGATGTGTAAACTAAGGAGAAGGCATTTCAACAAATTAGAAGCAATGAAAGCTAGACACCATATGAAAGATGCAACGAATATCACTCTACCAAGTTAAAACTATCTCGTCATAAGTGCCATTTCAACAAATTAGTAGTACAAGCTAGAAAAGAATGTGAGATGTAACATATATCACACTCCGAAGTCAAACTTGTCTTATGATAAGTGATTGTTGCAAGTTACACAACAATAGTAATTTGATGTAAGAACATGGTGTGATAGACAGATATTGTATGTTCTAGAAACAGGAACACGTGTCTTATTCAAGTATAATGTGTAAAGTAAGTAGATGGAATTCAACAAAATTAGAAGCAATACAAGATAGACATCACACATAACATGCAACCACATATAACAGTGCCAAGTTAGAGGGAGCACCGGTGATGCTGCACTAGGGGAGACGTGCTCATCATAAACACAACTTTTGTTGAGTGTCTATGCATGTGTTGTCTTGGAAATCATCTTGGGGGTGTGGAGGAGTAGAAACTATAGAGTCCCTCCGTTCGGAAGGAGCACCTTTATCCGCTGCCTTGCTAACTTCCTTCCGCTTTATTGATTTTGAATTGTCAAGTAAAACCGACAAGAAAAAGCAATAAAATTCTCTCTTCAGAACTCATTCATGCATGGTACTGACAATCACTACTTTGATGTAAGGCAAACACATGATACCAGGATGGAATATGTACGAAAAACAGGACGGCATGACATGTTCACAACTGTTTGTGTAAACTAAGCAGAAACCATTCCAGCAAATAAGAAGCAATGCAGGCTAGACACCACATGAAAGATGCAACCAATATGACTTTGCCAAGTTAAAAGCGTCCCATCATAAATGGAATTTCAACAAATTAGAAGCAGCGCATGCTATAAATCATATGAAAGATGCAACTAATATCGCACTGCATATACTAAAGGTGTCTCGTCATGTTGATTGAAGCGGGATACAAAAAACAATAGTTTTATGCAAGGACATGCTTAATAGACAGATGTACTATGTACTAAATACAGGAAGGCATGTCACATTAATTGGTATAATGTATAAGCTAAGTAGACTAGCACATGCAGTTTAACCAGATTGGAAGAATTACAATCTAGACACCATATGAAACATGCAACCACATATCACGCTGCCAAGTTAGAGCAAGCACCTGCGATGCTAGTGTAGTGGAAATGCTGTAATCAACTACAGAGCTACGTTCACTATCTTCATCTAGCATTTTCTGTTTCTTGAGAATCATGTCGGGAGGCTGACGCTGCATTCTTTAAATGAGGAGTAGTCCCCTTGCGTGCCTGCCTCGTCATAAGTTATTGATGAGGGATACACAAGAACATTAGTTTGATGTAAGAACATTGTTAATACACAGATGTACTAGTATGTACCAAAAAAAAGAAAGGCATGTCATATTCAAAGGTATAATGTGTAAGCTCAGCAGATGCAATTTAACCAAATTGGAAGCAATAGAAGCTAGACATCCGGCTGGAGTGGTGAGCATGATCATCTAGGACCTGAGAGCCTGGTGGGAGGCGGGCTGCTTCGCCACCATCGCAGCTTTTTAGTTGGCTTCTAGGTGATGCCTATCTTTGCTGGGCTTGTCACTGGCTCGGTCAGTGCCCTGACTAGCTATTTGTCTTCTGGTGCTCATGAGATGGTGGTTCATGTAAAAAAATATCTTTCCTTATCTTAGTTCATTGCGAGCGAGGTCATCAACTTCAGAGCTACGTTTACCGTCGCCATCTGCTGAAACTGCACCCTTTATAGCGCTGTAACGTGTCTTGCCTACCTGCATACGAAGTTGGAGCGACTTATCTCTTTTATTTTTGGCTTCTCTCATGGCAGCAGAGTCTGAAATACCCTTGCATAAAAACACAATAGTGAGAGTAAGGGTGAATTGTGTGCAGAACTAGTGCACTGTAAAAGTAGCAGATATCAGGTGGCTGAAAAATAGATGACATGAGACATATGATAGCTCTACAACATTGCATGGCAAACAAAATTAGATTCTACTCCGTATGATCTTGTAATATATGAGCACAGGAAATGCAGGTACTCCTCCAGCGCACCACCACATGTGTGGTCGTATCTAAGATAACAATCGACTGAAAATAAATAGGTCAGTCGATTTTTTTAATGAACCGTCCGATCTATAAGGAACGGGCAGATGGCCTTCGTCTACCTCCTGCCAGTCACTGTTGACGATCTTGCTCGAACCGCCAGCGACCACCGGCCCTGACCCCTGCTTCCGCCGCCACGCCCTCCCATCGACCCCACACCACCGTCGTGCTTGGCAGCGCCCCCAGGCCATCCCTTTAATCCCGGTCGACCTCTAGATCGGGCACCAGTAGCTCTAGGCCGCACACACTCCTAAGATAAACACCAAGGCACTGCTTCCCCGGCGTAATAGGCGTACTAGCGCCTGTTACGCCGGGGAATGTTTCCATTAATTGGGAATCAACTGGCCAGAAATTGAAATTCAGGGGGGCGACGGACCTCTAGCTAAGGTGAAATAGTATATGAGGAGAAACCTTGTGCATCACGAGTTACTAGGAACATCTAGTATCAAGAAGAAGCAGTCAACTAGTGTCTTCTGTGGGATGAATACCGTGCAAGAAGAGACGTAAGATTTGCACGAATAAGGGAAGAGGAGTACCTTTTTCGGTTGTTGATGTGGTCACCTCCACATGTCGCGTTGATCTTCTTCTTTTTACCGAGGAAACCGATGTTCTGGAGGGTGCAGGCTTGGACGAACCCATGGCCAAATTGTTGACTGTGTTACCGTGGCCGTATGTCGGCGGAGGGGAAGCAGATCCGAGGCGGCGAAGGACGGCGTAGCATGAACAACTCCGGTGCGGTGGAGGGTAGCGAAGTTGGAGCGGCAACGGTGAGGCGCAGGACGACGTGGTTGAACTGGCTCGGGTACGGAGGGCTCGGCCTCGGCTTCAACTACCAGCCGTGGAGGGCGTTGTGGTTGAGGTTGCGGTGGACGATGATGTCGGGGTATCGGCTCCGGTGTGATGGAGGAGGGCGGCGGTTGATGGGTGGGATAGGGTGGCGGACGGAGGACGCCGGGGTTTCGCGGTTGGTGGAGAGGTAGTTTTGGCGCCCACGGAGTACGAATGGGGAATCAGACGGGTGGGGGGAACCATGTTTCGGTCTGGGACACGCTTGTTTTTGGCTTTTTTGAACAGAAGATGGGACGCGCTCGTTTGAAATTTGGGGAAAGTACAAACTTTGCCCCCCTCTAAAATTTCGGGCCTACTGCGGGTCAGGGGTAGGATGGTAATCCCAGGTGTCCCAAATAGTGGGCGGGAGCGATTTCGGTCGCGCGCATGTGTGCTTAGGCGGCCATTGTGTATGAATGTTTTTCGGATGCGGTTGCGTAGCGTCTAGATGAAGCTACAAACCTACCCCGGTTTAGACCTTTGGACGTTGGGCCGGTAGGTTTCACGGGTCGGAGTTATTAGAAAAGTAATTTCCTTGTACTACCAAACATTGGTCTCACGCGGTGTCGGGCGAGTAGAGGCTCTTTTGGCGCTTTGTTCGAAATTTTGAAACACAAGCATTCACGTTTAGAGTACTCTTGAACTATGAGGATTGACCTAAATAGACAACGTTATATTTGACCTTGTATGTTTGAAAACCTCATTAAATTATCCGCTTCTTTTTGAAATTTTGACACTTGAAAATCCTATAACTACGATTATTTTGGAATGGAGGAGCTAAATTTGAATCTATTTTGTACACGACTACATATGCTATTATGTACAAAATCAGAGCAAAGATTGGTGCCCCCATAATTTAGGTATGGTTTACAAATTCCATGATGTCAAATTCAAATAATTGAATGGACTACATGTTGAATTCGATTTTTTTAAACCACCTTAAGTTGAATTCAAATGTATGCTAGTTCATAGGTAGCTATTTATAATGTCCATTGTGTAATTTTCGTATGTATAATGTGCTTTACATACACAACATGAACTATACACACGTTTATATTCGATTGCTAAATCGATACATTGTCTGGAGTTCAAAATACTAACTATGTGGATCAATTGTGTCGAATAATAACATAGACATTCTCAAATTCGATAGAATCTAGATGTCTGATGGATCAATGACCGCTCCTTACATGAACTGCAAATATCATAATCCCTTCCTAATATTTGGATACAATTTGTATCTTTAATCAATGTGTAGAGCAGTCTTTTACGTGTAGTTTCACTCTCCATCGGTGGTCTCTCACACATGCTCACACACTCTCTCTCGAGGTGTCTTTCTCGCACACATGCTCTAGATATAACCCTCCCTCCCTCTCGTAACCATTTACAATTGTTTTCACTAACCTTTATCACAAGCACTCTTCCTCTCACAAATATACACACGCACAATCCTCATCGACCCTTTCTATATACATGGACCTGCCTACGTGTCTCATGTACGCACATTATCTTTATGCCTGTCTCTCACACATTGTCTCACACCTCTCTTCCTAATCGACGAGTATGATTCTAGCAGAGCATTATGTAGGATGCCCCTTAAAGTTAGGTTGGATGAAATAGTAATATCATAGATAAAGGGGTTACCTTAGTCCGAGAACCTAGGGTTACAAATCCTAGCCGGCTTTGTCAGTGGACACAGAGTCCTTCACAATTCTGCTATCTTTGTCTTGTACGACTAGTCATCCATGGGTCTTCCTAAATGCGTCACGGGCAGACCAATGTGGCGCAAGACGGAACCGAACGAAGGGCCTCACCTCGACCCACCGGACCTCACGCGGTGACACACCCTCTGCCCCCACATCTCATTATCTTCTCACACCCACACATACCAACACAAACACCACACAGACAGAAAATTTCTCCTGATGTCTCTATTCCCTCCCCCTTGCATATACACACTCAAGGGAATGGAATCTCTTGTCGTGACGTCATATTCATCTCTCTCTTTCTCTCTAGACCACTCTCGTTTCTCGTGCTATCTCTCCCACGCCCCCCCCCCCGCCGGCCTCTCTATCCATGCCTCTCTCGAATACGTAATACACACACATACCTCTCTAGGCCCCGCCAAATGCATCAACTACACATTCACACATGTTACATCACGTACCCCATTGATCTAAAGAGCCCTCTCTTCACGTTTATTTCGCATACAACATTCCTTTTGAATAAAGTGTGGCCAAAAAATTATTTTAGAGTTTCTACATATATACAACATTACAAAGTTATATGGAGGAGTACGAACGCTAATTTGCATTGCATCGTGCCCACAATGATATTTATTCCGCACTGTGAATTTGTATATTTTATACTATATACAAAGTTAGTCATAATAAAGAGAAACGAAGAGCATCTCTCTCTCCATCGCGTACCCCCCTGTATGCCCCTTTCATGTATGAACACAAAACTATCTCCAGGTCCTTTAAAAGTAAGCCCCCAGAGAATTCACGCATGTTTCATCTTTCTCTCGCGATATATGCAATGACGATCATTGTATTTGAAGCGAAAGCACGATACGTACATTGGACTTCAGAATCCACTCATTACGGTCACCATTTACGTCGTGGTTATTATACAGTCACGGGCTCACCGTACAACTCTGTATTTGCTCATGACATGACTAGTTGACCAGTTAAACGCTCCACATGGCACCTCTAGTGTTGCATCACATTATCTCACTACCATCATGCCCACCTGTCGACTTGTATCTACTCTACATCTACACTCTTATAAAATACATAAAATACACTCTTATAAAAAACAGAGTTGGTGATGATGGTGTGCCTGCCATCCTGCAATATAGGCCATCCGATTTATATCTGACGAATAGGAAAGAAACTATGGCAATTTTGCAAAAAGGTACCCACACACCTCTCCACATTTGCAAATAAGGCCTTCCCTCGTTCGTCCTTTTCTCTCGCAAGATAAACAAGTCATACAAATGCATCTTGATGTTACGTGCAACGCACGGGCATCTTGCTAGTAATTATGAAAACAAACAACAACAAAATATTTGGACGGTGGTTCGAAGTCATGACCACGGGCACAGCGGACAAGGTGGCCTTGTATTGGTATGCTGAACCGTCTGTTTTAACACACAGGAGCTGGTGTGGTGATTATACACACACGCACGCATGCACACGAACTGCATCCACGCAACACTCACACAAATACATGCACCCACGCACACACGCAACACTAACACGTACACACGCAGCCATGCATGCACGCAACACTCACACGCATACGCGCATGCACACACCAGTACACCACACGACCAACACATACTCTCATGCTCAAGTGCTCAATCTACACGTGCATGCGCACACATCAGGCCCTTACAGACACATACACAACCAGGTGATTCCCGCGCACGGGTTGGAGCCTTGTCACGCCTGCGTAAATTTGTGTTTATCGGACTGTTTGCCTATGCGAACTGACAGGTGGGACCCACAAGGAACGTGGTCAATTTAACTAGTCAACATGGCGCCGCGCAGACTATTTGGCCGGCCAACAGAGTGCAATCCCATGCTGAACTGTGAGCAAGTGACCCTATAATCACCGCAAAATGTATATAGTGACCGTAATCAGCTTATTCTAAAGTTCGGTGATTGTACTATGCTTTTCTCTCTGTAGGCCCTCCAAAACTACATATCTATAAGTCCTTGCACGTTACATCTAACAACTATGCAATACAGCACTACTACTACACTCTTACACAATAAATCATATGTGTTTTTAGTTTTACTAGATATCATATTGTTACTTATAATTATTCAGTTTGCATACATTAAAATTTCCTTTGAAATGTATGGCCAGTATCATCTACCGCCCGGGAAAAATCCTGCCCTTTCCTGTTTAATTGGGTTTGTATCAATGGATCGTGCGAAACAGCAAAACTATAGCACTATACAGTACAAGTGACAGTTCACTGGGCCGTTGTGTCGTCTACTCCTCCGTCGTAAGAGTGGAGCGCTCGCTTTCATAAATCTTCTAGTCCCTTTCGCCGACATGTGGGACATCAAGCTACCGGGTCCACGTACCATACCGGAATACAGTGCAGAGTAGCCGGGGTGAAGCACCCCAGTCATGGCGCCAGCGTAGTAATGAGCAATGAGGCGTCAAATCACAAAGCTGCACCTTTCTCGCAGTTAAGTTGGAGGGACTAAGCAACCATCAATCCACTTCTCCCTCATCTTCTTCAACTTAACCACGTGTTCTTTCTGCCGTTGTTCTGCCTCATGCGGGACGCGGATCGGCTTGGTAAAGCACTGACACGTGGGACCGCATGTTAGCAAACCGCCAGGACAATGTCCTTCGAAAATAAGAAGCCTAATCCTAGACTTACAAAGGGCTACGTAGCTGCTACGTATACTTTCCATCTAATCTATATATGCCCCCCTAATTTTCAGGTGGGGTGGGCCTAATCCTCTCCTTTAATCCAATCAAATAGTCCCACTTCACATCAGTTCGTAACTTTATGTAAACCATTACGTGGATGTAGCATTGCTCAAATAAGAAACCTCCCCCGCCATCCGCTCGGCAAAATCAGCTCCTTTTTACTAATCTTGATTCTATAATTTTTTAGATCAATATAATTGAGATTTGTATAGATAGCACACAGGAGCAAAACCAAGTGGTATGGTTAAGGGCATCCACAATGTGTAGCCAAATGTGAAAATAGCTTCTGGCATCGTGGGAACCATTGTGGACGGTGTTGCCAAAGCCAAAAAGATGGAACCGAAGCTCTCTGATTGATTGATTGAAGGAATAGAAAAATGCAACGTCTCTCATGTTTCTCCCATGCTTGGATGCATGTAGTACAGTATAGAGCATAGAGTCTACTCGTCTGTCCCTTCTATCACAAATCACAAAGCAGTGAGGCGTCAAATCATGATAACCCACAAGTATAGGGGACACAACAGTTTTCGACAAGTAAGAGTGTCGAACCCAATGAGGAGCTAAAGGTAGAACAAATATTCCCTCAAGTTCAATCGACCACCGATACAAATCTACGCACGCTTGACGTTCGCTTTACCTAGAACAAGTATGAAACTAGAAGTACTTTGTAGGTGTTTTTGGGTAAGCTAGCAAGAAAGTAAAGATCACGTAAATAAAACCAGGGGCTGTTGAAAGCACAAGTGCTCCCTGGGTGGTTTTGGTAATTAATGTCAACATATCTCTTGTTGGACTAACACTTTTACCTAGTATGTTTCAGATAAGTTCAACAATGGAGTGGCATGGACTAGAGGATGTGGAACCCCTTCAAGATGCTAAGGACAAAAGATTGGCTCAAGCTTCCAGATCAAGACTCTACATTTTATATTTTAGTGATCCAAGATCACATTGAGTCTATAGGAAAAGCCAATACTATCAAGCAGGGATGAGGTGTTGCTTAATGAGCCTCTTGCTTCATGTGCTTAGTGATATGCTCCAAAACCCTCAACTATATTCCCACATCCACATATGACCTAAACCAAAAGTCAAACTCGGCCTCACCGATTCTTTCTATCCGGCGCCACCGAGTTTCACATGTCATAGCCACTGCCACAAACCCTAGCAATTCGGTTTCACCGATATGGATCTCGGTCTCACCGAGATGGGATTGTAATCTCACTGTGTATGTCCATTGTCAAAATCGGTCTCACCGAGTTTGAGCAATCGGTACTACCGAGATTACTATGCAAACTCTCTGGTTAGCTTATTACCAAAATCGGTTCCACCGAGTTTGTGTAATCGGTATCACCGAGTTTGCCTGACCAACTCTCTGGTTAGCTTATTACCAAAATCGGTCCCACCGAGTTTGTGTAATCGGTCACACCGAGATTACGTTATGCCCTAACCCTAACCATATCGGTCCTACCGAGTTGCATCTCAGTCCCACCGAAAATCCTAACGGTCACTAGGTTTGCTGAATCGGTCCGACCGACTTTAACCATTCGGTCCCACCGAGTTTGGCAGATTGTGTGTAACGATTAGATTTTGTGTGGAGGCTATATATATCCCTCCACCCACTCTTCATTCGTGGAGAAAGCCATCAGAACACATCTACACTTCCAATACACATGTTCTGAAAGAGAACCACCTACACTTGTGTTGAGGTCAAGATATTCCATTCCAACCATATGAATCTTGATCTCTAGCCTTCCCAAGTTGATTTCCACTCAAATCTTCTTTCCACCAAATCCAAATCTTGTGAGAGAGAGTTGAGTGTTGGGGAGACTATCATTTGAAGCACAAGAGCAAGGAGTTCATCATCAACACACCATTTGTTACTTCGTGGAGAGTGGTGTCTCCTAGATTGGCTAGGTGTCACTTGGGAGCCTCCGACAAGATTGTGGAGTTGAACCAAGGAGTTTGTAAGGGCAAGGAGATTGCCTACTTCGTGAAGATCTACCGCTAGTGAGGCAAGTCCTTCGTGGGCGACGGCCGTGATGGAATAGACAAGGTTGCTTCTTCGTGGACCCTTCGTGGGTGGAGCCCTCCGTGGACTCGCGCAACCGTTACCCTCCGTGGGTTGAAGTCTCCATCAACATGGATGTACGATAGCACCACCTATCGGAACCACGCCAAAAGCATCCGTGTCTCCAATTGCGTTTGAATACTTCAAACCCTTCCCCTTACATTCTTGCAAGTTGCATGCTTTACTTTTCGCTGCTCATATACTCATTGCATGCTTGCTTGATATGTATTGTGTTCGTCAAAGTTGTGCTTAAAATCCACCTAAATTTAAGAATCTTAAAAAATGCAACTTTTGGCACTTAGTGTCTAATCACCCCCCCTCTAGACACCTCTTCTCGATCCTTTCAATTGGTACCAGAGCTTTGGTCTACATTGCCTTGGTTTAAACACCTTTGGAGGAAGATGGATGTGTCTACTTTAGGGAGTCTTAGACATAGAGTGCCCATTCTTGATGAAGAGTATTTTCATGATTGGAAAAATGAAATGCTTGAGATTTTCAATGAATATTATTTGAACAAGTACATTGCTAGTCCTTGCGCACCTCATATTGATCCTTTGCACCCTACCCTAGATGAAGATATTGACACAATTCGTAATCTTAGAACTGTTGAGCTCATCATTAGATGATTGCCCAAAAATTTGATTGCTACTTTGCCTACTCTTGATTGTGCCTATACTAGATGGAAAATTCTTGAGGAACGAGTTCCAAGTTATTCCTTGAAACACCTAGATGAAATTCTCCATAAGTCAAATGCGTTGAGTAAGATGAATTCTAGTGATCCTAATCTTGGTGATTGTCTATTTAAGCTTACCAATCTCATGCGCGCTAAAGAAACATTGGAATCATTAGCAATATCATATCCGAAGCTATTAGAATTCATAAAGGTAACCATTGTGATGATCATTTATCTTATGAATTACCCTCTCTAGGAATTGATCAATCACAAGATGATGTTGAACATGGATACTATGCTGAAGATCATGATAGTGACCATGATCTTGATGATGCAATGAGGCATTTTGGTCTTATGGCAAATCTTTGCGGCTACATAGCTGGAGGAAAGGAATGGGTCCTTTATAGTGGATGTACTGATCATATGACCGGAGATGAAGATATGTTCAATGAGCTTGCTGAAAACGACGGCCCTCGAAAATATGTCACTCTTGGTGATAATTCAAAGGGTAAGGTGGTTGGCCTTGGTAAGGTGGCCATCTCACATGATAGCTCCATACAAAATGTCATGCTGGTTGAATCCCTCGGATACAATTTACGTTCAGTTTCTAGACTTGCAGATTTCGGTTTCAATGTCTTATTCACTGAAGTAGATTGCCAAGTGTTTCATAGAGACAATCATAAAATGGTCTTTACCAGTATACGTAGAGGAGATCTTTACATTGTTGACTTCACTGAAAGGGCTAAACCTAAAACTTGCTTAATTGCTAAATCATCTAAAGGATGGTTGTGGCATAGAAGACTAGGTCATGTTGGAATGCAAAATCTTGATAAGCTTATTAAAGCTGATCATATCCTTGGAATAAAAGATGTCGTATTTGACAATGATAGACTTTGTAGCGCTTGTCAAACAGGGAAACAAGTTGGAGGAAGCCACCGCGCGAAGAACATCATGACCACAAGAAGACCACTCGAGCTACTTGACATGGACCTCTTTGGTCCAAATGCATACAAGAGTCTCGGTGGTAACTCATTTGGTCTAGTCATAGTTGATGATTTTTCAAGATTTACGTGGGTGTTCTTTCTTAATGACAAATCACAGGTCCAAAAGATCTACAAAAACTTCGCTAGGAAGGCCCAAAATCAGTTTGACGTGAAGATCAAGAAGGTTCGAAGCGACAATGGAACGGAGTTCAAGAACGCAAATGTGGACACCTTTCTTGACGAAGAAGGGATTTCACACGAGTTCTCGGCTACATACACACCTCAACAAAATGGAGTTGTTGAGGGGAAGAACCGGACTCTTATCGAGATGGCAAGAACGATGCTTGATGAGTACAAGACGCCAAAGCACTTTTGGGCGGAAGCAGTTGAGACAGCTTGTCATGCAACAAATCGCTTGTATCTTCACAAGCTACTCGGCAAGACGGCATACGAGCTCCTCACCGGTAACAAACCCCAAGTTGGATACTTTCGAGTATTCGGCTCAAAGTGCTACATTCTTGATAAGCATCGTCGTTCTAAATTTGCTCCTAAGTCTCATGAAGGTTTCCTACTTGGTTATGGCTCAAACTCTCACACTTACCATGTCTACAACAATTTCACCCGAAAGGTTGAAGAGACGTTAGATGTGAAGTTTGATGAATCTAATGGCTCACAAGTAGAGCAACTGCCAATTGATGTAGGAGACAAAGACCCTTTGGAAGCAATTCAAGACTTGTCCATCGGCAAGATTCATCCAATGGAAATGAAGGAGAGTACCTCGTCCATCCAAGTGGAAGCTTCTACCTCACGACAAGGTGAACCAAGAGTTGATACGGAAGCGTCCACAAGTGGGACATGCCAAGATGAAGAAAACGGGGAAGTACACCAAGATGAACACCAACAACCTCCTTCTCCACCCGACAAGAGAACAACAACGTTCAACAATGAAGAAAGCCAAGAAGAAGAAGAAGAACAAGATGAAGAGGATGTTCCACCCCGACCCAAGCAAAAGCTTTCACGAATTCGAGCAAGAATTGCCAAAGATTATCCCGTCGAGCAAATCTACAATGATATCCAAAACGGGAGAATCACTCGCTCTAAAACTCGTTTAGCTAACTTTTGTGAACATTACTCATTCATCTCTAGCATTGAACCTATGAAGGTTGAAGAAGCATTGGAGGATCCGGATTGGATAAACGCTATGCATGAAGAGCTACACAACTTTGTGAGAAATCAAGTGTGGACATTGGTCGAGAAGCCCGACAACAACCACAATATCATTGGTACCAAATGGGTGTTTCACAACAAGCAAGATGAAGATGGACAAGTGGTTCGCAACAAAGCACGTCTCGTCACCCAAGGCTACACACAAGTTGAACGTATGGACTATGGTGAGACATATGCTCCTGTTGCTAGACTTGAGTCCATTCGCATCTTACTTGCCTATGCTCATCACCGATATCACCTTGTACCAAATGGACATTAAAAGTGCTTTTCTAAATGGCAAAATTGAGGAGGAAGTTTATGTGAAGCAACCTCCCGGATTTGTCAATCCTAAGAAACCTAATCGTGTTTACAAACTTCACAAAGCTCTTTACGGTCTTAAACAAGCTCCTAGAGCATGGTATAAATGCTTGAACAAGTTCCTTATTGAAAAAGGCTTTGAAATTGGTAAAATTGACTCTACTCTTTTCATTAAAAGGGTTAATGGAGAACTATTTGTGTGCCAAATTTATGTTGATGATATCATATTTGGTTCAACTAACCCTCAATTTAGTGAGAAGCTTGAGATGTCTATGATGAGTGAACTCAAATTCTTTCTCGGTTTGCAAATCAAGCAAACTAAGGAAGGTACCTTTGTCTCTCAAACAAAGTACACCAAAGACTTATTCAAGAAGTTCAATATGCAAGAATGCAAAGGTATGACTACACCCATGCCTACTAGTGGACATCTTGATTTGACCAAAGATGGTGAACCGGTTGATCAAAAAGTTTGTCGCTCTATGATTGGTTCATTGTTATATCTATCTGCCTCTCATCCTGATATTATGCTAATTGTGTGCATGTGTGCACGATATCACGCTGCTCCTAAAGAATGTCATCTTAAGGCTGTGAAAAGGATAGTGAGATACCTAATCCATACACCAAATTTTGGCATTTGGTATCCTAAGAGGTCCTCTTTTGATCTTGTCGGCTACTCCGATTCGGACTATGCCGGAGACAAGGTTGATAGAAAGTCCACTTTGGGTACTTGTCAATTCCTTGGTAGATCTCTTGTATCTTGGTCTTCCAAGAAACAAAACTCGGTATCCTTATCCACCGCCGAAGCGGAATACATTGCTGCTGGTTCATGTTGTGCTCAATTACTTTGGATGACCCAAACTCTTAAAGATTATGGGATATATGTGAAACATGTTCCATTGCTTTGTGACAATGAAAGTGCTATTAAGATTGCTCACAATCTAGTGCAACACTCTCGAACTAAGCATATCGAAGTTCTTCATCATTTCATTCGAGATCATGTTGCAAAAGGTGACATTGACATTAAGCATGTTCGCACCGATAAGCAATTAGCGGATATATTCACTAAACCACTTGATGAGAAAGTGTTTTGTAGGTTGAGAGGTGAACTGAACATCATCGATGCTTCAAACTTGGAGTAGGAACTCCATTTGATACATGCAGGGCATGAGCATTTGACTAATCTTCAATATTTCTGTTATGGTGTCTTTCATATATCTTGGATACATTTGTACCTTGGATGTTATCTAACCGGTGTAGGTACTTGGCTGAATCTAAATCTATGAGGTTGCAACTCACTCACATCTTGAGCAATCTCTACATCACCAAGTCTCTACACAATTGTAACGCCCTCGATGCGGCTATATCTCCCATGTGTCGAAGCACGACTTAGAGGCATAACCGCATTGAAAGCAATGTCGCAAGTGAGGTAATCTTCACACAACCCATGTAATACAAAAGGGAAAGAGATACATAGTTGGCTTACAATCGCCACTTCACACAAATACATGAATAAAACATTACATCATACAGTTACAATTAGGGCCCGACTATGGAGCCAAAATAAAAGAAGAAACCCCAAAAGCGACAAAGGTCCCCGATCGACCCCAACTGGGCTCCACTACTGATCGACTAGAACGAAACAACATAAAGGATAGGATCTTCATCAAGCTCCTCCTGGAGCTCGGGTGTGTCACCTGCACGGTCTCATCGGCACCTGCAAACTGGTTTTGGAAGTATTTGTGAGTCACGGGGACTCAACAATCTCACACCCGCGAGATCAAGACTATTTAAGCTTATAGGTAGGGTAAAAGGTATGAGGTGGAGCTGCAGCAAGCGACTAGCATATATGGTGGCTAACATACGCAAATGAGAGCGAGAAGAGAAGGCAAAGCACGGTCGAACAACTATGATCAATAAGTGATCCTCAACTACTTACGTCAAACATAACTCCAACAACAATAAAACAAGTCCAGCAAAGCCGCCCGATGCGCCGACATCCTTATAGGAGCTGCACATATCTCGTTCTCAGGGCAACACCGGATGAGACAGGCTACGAGTAAAACCAGGCCTCGAGTTTCCCCGCGGTGGCCTCGCAGGCGGCTCGGTTCGGACCAACACTTAGACAAGCATTGGCCCGAGCGGGCTAAATAAAGATGACCCTCAGGCTGATCAGGCCCAAGGGAAAGGGATAGGTGGTAGGCAAATGGTAAAACCAAGGTCGGGCCTTGCTGGAAGAGTCTTATTCAAAGCGAACTGTCAAGGGGGTCCCATAAATCACCCGACCGCATTAGGGACGCAAAATCCGGGAACATAACACCGATATGACGGAAACTAGGGCGGCAAGAGTGGAACAAAACACCAGGCATAAGGCCGAGCCTTCCACCCTTTACCAAGTATATAGATGCATTAATTAAATAAAATATATTGTGATATCCCAACAATAAAACACGTTCCAACAAGGAACAACAAGTCCATGTTCCAACAAGGAACAAGCTTCATCTTCACCTGCAACTAACAACGCTATAAGAGGGGCTGAGCAGAGCGGTAACATAGCCAAACAACGGTTTGCTAGGACAAGGTGGGTTAGAGGCTTGGTTTAACAATATGGGAGGCATGATAAGCAAGTGGTAGGTATCGCAGCATAGGCATAGCAAAAGAGCGAGCAACTAGCAAGCAAAGATAGAAGTGATTTCGAGGGTATGGTCATCTTGCCTGAGATCCCGCAAGGAAGAAGAACGAGTCCATGAAGAAGACAAATTGATGTAGACGAATGGATCCTCACAATTGCAATATTATCGGAACTAACCCAAAAAAGCAACACCGGAAAGAAGCAAACAACAAAGTAAACAACCACCACATAAACATGGCATGATATGCGAGATGTGGTATGTAATGCATATGCATGCGCGGGAAGGGAAAAGATGAACAAGGCATAATCTTGGCAAACCAAGTATGCCACTAGAAAGGTGACGTGATTTCAGTTGAAATCGATATAAAGATCACCGGAATCGGAAGCACGGTTTGCAAATGACAAGCAAAACAAGAATGACAAGAATCTGCCATTAACAGCATGATGCTACTTAGCAAGCAACAACAAATTAAGCTACTGCACCCAAACATATCAACAAATCATATGACAGTGATCTACTCAAGATGCTTGACAAAAGATGAACACTGAGCTACGGCTAAATCACACAATAACAGGTTCAAACAAGCATGGCAAAAGTGCAAAAGATAACAGGTTCACAGACGGTGAAAATACAAACATGCCAGAATTTAACATCAGGATGACATGTTTAGAGCAATGAAACAACATGCTACATGATCAGGAAATGGCAAAGTAAGGCATGGCATGAATCTGCTCGAAGCACTTAACAAAAGTCCCTTACTGACCATGAGCCAAAATGGACGAGAAAATATAATAACACCCATGTCAATTAAGCAAGTTTCGTTATAGGTTTCAGACTTAGCAGAAAACTAGACATGTCAAAAACAGATAACAAGTAGGCATGTTCGTGAGCTCGAAGCACTCACTACAGAGCATTACATAATAAACTAGGCATACATACGTCAAGAAGACATGGCATAGAAGCTATACATGGCAACAACAACATCATAGCATGCAAGGATCAACTACAACAAGCTTGGCAAAATCGAATAACATGTAAACAATGTGCCAGTAACATTTTATAGCAAAAGTAGAGCTCGATTGACTCAAGCTATGACACTACATAAATACAAACAAAGGCATGGATGGATAGAGCGAATCCATATGCTCAAAACACCCTTACTGATCATGCTCAAAAGAGGCATAGATTTCTCTGAAACAACATGAACACATGGCATAAAAATAACAGCAGGCAAGGACTTCGTGGAATTACTAAGTCTCTGAAATCAGCAACATTAAGTACCCTAGTTTGCATGCTTGTTCTAGTCACCACAAAGATCACAAAAATACATGGCATAAATCTCTGGAAAGATGGCATGGCATATTACAAAACACATGTAGGGCTCAACATCAATAGGATGCACACATCAATCATGGCAAAAATGACAAAAGTGCACGTTCTGATAAGAATCAGAAACTAACATCACATAGCCCTCTTTTAACAGCATTTCGGGCGTCAAGATGAGCTCAAATGAAAAATAATGCAATGAGATGAAATGATTTACTCGTCGAGGCGAACAATTTGATATGCTATACGCCCAAAACGGAGCCACGGATGCGGAGATATGGCATGATGAACATGGCAACAAAATCTGTGCAGAAAAAGGACTTGACCGAAATTCGGGGGGGGGGGGGGGAGGAGAAAGTCAACCTTCACAACGGATCTGGATCGGGCACATAGCCCGAGGCGGGCCGGGGAAGAAGAGGACGCGACCGACGGGCTCTGGACGGCGCTGGCGAGGAGAGGAGGAGACCGGAGGGGCGGTTCCGGGCGCGGGGCGGCGGAGGACGGCGCCAGGCGCGGCGGCGCGCTCCGGCGTGGAGGAGCGGGCGCCGGCGAGACGACGCGCGGGACGGCGTGCGCGGCGCCGGCGGGAAGCTCCTCGGCGGCGGCGGATGGAGGCTGGGCGGCGGGGCCGCGGCGCGCGGTGGCGGCGCAGTCCGGCGACGGCTGCGCAGCGCAGGGGAGCTCGGGCGGCGGAGCGCCGACGGGCCACGGCGGCGGCGGATCTGGCCCGTGCGGGCCCGCGATGGGCCCCGCGGGCCGGCGGCGCGGGGACGGCCGCGGCGCCCACGTGGCAGACGCGGGTTGGCCGGGAGCGTGAGCGGGGTGACGTGGCGCGTTGTGATTGGATGGGGTGAAGTGGCCGGTGGAGAAGGAGCGGGGCTAGGGTTTGGACTGCGGGATTTCGGGGGAGGCCACATATTTATAGGTAGAGGGGGCTAGGAAGCTCCAAATGGAGTGCGGTTTTCGACCACGCGATCATGATCGTACGACCGAGAGGATAGAAGGGGTTAGGATGGGTTTTGGGCCACTTTGAAGGGGGTGTTGGGCTGCACACCAAAGAAGCCTTTACGGATACCTGGTTAACCGTTGGAGTATCAAACGACCTCCGAATGACCCGAAACTTGACAGGCGGTCTACCGGTGCTACACCAAGGACGCTTGGCAAACCTCGGTCCATTCCGAGAAAGTTTAATACCCGCTCACGGAAAAAAGGTAGAAGGGGACGCCGGGGAACATAGGAGCGCCGGATTGCAAAACGGACAACGGGGAAAATGCTCGGATGCATAAGACGAACACGTATGCAAATGCGATGCACATGATGACATGATATGAAATGCAGATGATGATATGGCAAAGTGCAACACTCAAGCACATGACATGGCAACGACGGCGAATAACTGGCGGACACCTGGCGCAACGAACCCGGGGCGTTACAACACTCCACCACTACGAGAGGATCTCGTCCCGAGATCTAAGAATGGCACCGGAGGGGAAAACGGAAGAGAAAGAGAAGAGGTAAAACAAAGTTGCTTCTTTGACAAATGAGTGAAACGAAATAACCTTGAGAGGTTGAACAATTTAATAGAAAGAGTACAACAGAGATGAACGAGATTGCAACCAATCCAGTAGAAAAGAGGACCAAGGAGTATTACGAGAACTTGAAGGTTGAAAGACATGGAAATAAGAGCTTCACGAACGAAAAGAATATGACCATCTCGGTAAGATGAGATAGCCAAGGAACAAGAATAACCGAATTTGGACGGCATTCAGGTAGAAAAGAGAAGAAAACTTGATGAGATGAAAAGTTTTTTAAGAGATGATACAACACTCCGGTTAAAAGGATAAGCAAGAAAAGAAGATGATCTTGACAAAACAAGAAGATGGTTCGAAGAGAGCAATATCACAATGCCTTCGGGACAAATGAAAGAGTGGAATCAAGAGAACAGAGAAGAGAACAACAACTTCTATCACAATTGAATTTGGAAAGCATTCTTCCAAGAAAGTTAGAACGGAGTTGTTGGACAACCAATAACGAAAAGAACAAGCTTGTAGTGGGCTTATGGAAAACGTCTCAAAATTACGAGATGAAATTCTGCCACTAACGGAACCAATAGATTGGATTGATATCAACAAGGAGACGAACAACTTATTTCACCAGTAGGATAAATGAAGAACGTGGGTCATTTATAAGCACCATAAATAGCAACAATCCTTAGGGAAGGCTTTAGGTGAAATATAACCCAAGATAACTCCAATGAAGAGATTGATGGATTTAAAATACCTCATTCTTGACAACAAGTGAATCATGAAACATGAATGAAACTGTCAAAATGACATAACACCATCTCAAAAGATAAGGTCGAAAGAATTGCACTTCGGAATACAAGATGAAGAGTGCTTGAACTCCTCAAAACAAGACATGTGTTGACACCATGTTTATTTTTAGAGTATAGCTTGACGCATCTTGTCTCCGAGAGAAATCTTGATGAACAATTGAAGAATGAAAAGGGTCCTTGATAAACCACCATGTAGAGCCTCCATGAAGAACTCCGGTAATAAAAAGGATGATAGGAAGAAGGAGAAGTTGAACACAAGGTGAAGCCTTGCAATGATTAGATGGATCTCCGTGGTGATATAATTGCGAGAGCTTGGAACTCCGAGGAAGACAAGATGAAACAATTGAAAACAAGAATTTATTCATCATGAATAAACTCCGAAAAGGAGGAATTAAACACTTGGATGAAACAAGAACAAGAATTGTGTTATGCGTATCCTTCACCAATTTAGATTGATGACAAGCAACGGATTTGGCATACTCTTATTGTCGTAGAAAGGATTAAGATAGATATAGCACAAACTTGAGAAGGTCTTCAACGAACCACCGACAGGGTTGGAAAGAACGAATGAATCTATATGATAACAAAGGAAGACGGATCTTGAACGAACCACCGTAAGAATTTAAAATGGACGAAGAAAAGATAAAGAAACACCGGGAAGAGTTAGCAAATGAACAAAGATACTTGAGAGAATTTAGATATAAATGAATGCAGAGATCCCGAGCTGATTAGAGAATACTTGAATGATGCACCGGTATCATTTGGAGAACGATAGACGAAGCTGAGAATGAATAATTCTGAGATGAAAGGCTCCGGAGAATCAAACTGAAAAGACTCCTGAATTGCTCCGGATGGGTGAAAATTAATCTCACAATTGAAAACAATTATGAGAGGATGGCATCAAGCTATAACAATGAATCTTGAAGAGAATGGGGCAATATTTAAGAGAAACTCTTCTTCGGTCTTCAAATGTTGAGAATGATGATGAGAAACACCACCATGAATTGTTGAGGCACTCCGGAATGAGAATTGGAAAGGTTGAACCTATAATGAAAAGAAAAAGATCTTGGAGAAAAACATATGACTGATGAAAATTCATTCTTACGTCAAACTTTAAATGAAATTGAGAATAGCTCCGGAAAAAATTAGAAGAGTCAGGTAAGATCCTGGGAAAAGACCTGTGGGTTAGGGACCACTCAAAAGAAACACTGTTGAACGATTACTTGAAAAGAGAGATTTCACCGGTTGAATTAAATGACTTGAATGAGATAGCATCCTCAAAAGAAATCGAGTGAATTGAGAATGGAAACTTGAATCTTCTGAGATATCTTCATCACTCCGGAACAATTGAATAGCGAGAGGTGAATGATTAAGAGATACACCGGCATGAGAAAACATTTGAAACGAGGAAAAGGGATAAGATCAAAACCGAAATCTTGAATTAAATCCACCGGAGAAGAAAAAGAACGAAAATTGATGAACTTGAAGCTCCGTTAGAATCTTCATGATAATCACCGGATAAGAACATTGAAGGAAAGAATGAAGAAACTTCCATCAATAGAAGGATACTTGATTAAGAAATCTGAGTCCTTGAGGAAAAAGAAAGGGTGGGAGGGCGGGAAAACAAAGGCAACTTGGGAACGGTTGAAACAAACACCGGTTAGAAGAACTGATAATTGATCTTGCGAATGTTGAAGTGATCGGGTCCATTTGAAGAGAGACACACCGGTTGAAAAAGAATTGGCATGATAATCTCAGTTATCATGAAGGATTGGCATCCACATAGGGATATGAGAACACCGTTTAGAATAAGGTATGGAATCAGCACTTGACATTGAAGCAACTCGAATACCACAAAACAAAACAAAAACAAAGGATTTGGCTTGTAGAATAAGCCGGAAACAAACATATGATAGATCCCATATCGTATCATGTGTCTGTTGGAAGGATATCCTACGAGATACTTGAATTCCCACTTATAAACTCCCGAAACTTTCTGGTTATGCAATCAGGTGTTGGGGATACAGGGGACACAAAATATATCACCCAAACTAACAATACATAGACCCAGCTGTATCCATCCTACAACACATAACCAAGAATCCTTCGGAAATCGTCTACCTCAACCTTCGAAAAGCATCCGTTATACGAGTTATGGCAATACTCCCGCACTCGCCTCAGTACTGGGCTATCAGGGTTATCTCACCAACAACTGTACAAAAGAGATTTTCGATGTCGGCGTACTAAACTCAGGTATTCCAGAACTGCAACGATAAAATCATGACGTCAACACCTCGGAGCTCAACTCCACGGGACACCTCCACTAAACCCCTGCTGACGGGAGGCACCAAGACAATGTTGTCATCATAAAACCATCGGAACGATTCTAAGATACCCGCGTGATCCTAATTTTTTTTGTGAAATTTGAGAAGAGAAGAGTCAAAACTCTACATCAGGATGCCTTACCAGAGCGATGAGGAGACTGGGAAGTAAAAAGAATTCCTAAAATCTCCGATATATAATTCCTAAATGACTCAAAACATTTTTCTAGACACAACTCGGCCTCTAAAAACGATCAATCAGTGGGGGCTCCTAAGGTCGGGGAAGGCTCTGATACCAACTTGTAACGCCCTCGATGCGGCTATATCTACCACGTGTCGAAGCACGACTTAGAGGCATAACCGCATTGAAAGCAATGTCGCAAGTGAGGTAATCTTCACACAACCCATGTAATACAAAAGGGAAAGAGATACATAGTTGGCTTACAATCGCCACTTCACACAAATACATGAATAAAACATTACATCATACAGTTACAATTAGGGCCCGACTACGGAGCCAAAATAAAAGAATAAACCCCAAAAGCGACAAAGGTCCCCGATCGACCCCAACTGGGCTCCACTACTGATCGACTAGAACGAAACAACATAAAGGATAGGATCTTCATCAAGCTCCTCCTGGAGCTCGGGTGTGTCACCTGCACGGTCTCATCGGCACCTGCAAACTGGTTTTGGAAGTATATGTGAGTCACGGGGACTCAGCAATCTCACACCCGCGAGATCAAGACTATTTAAGCTTATAGGTAGGGTAAAAGGTATGAGGTGGAGCTGCAGCAAGCGACTAGCATCTATGGTGGCTAACATACGCAAATGAGAGCGAGAAGAGAAGGCAAAGCACGGTCGAACAACTATGATCAATAAGTGATCCTGAACTACTTACGTCAAACATAACTCCAACAACCGTGTTCACTTCCTGGACCCCGCCGAGAAGAGACCATCACGGTTACACGCGCGGTTGGTGTATTTTAATTAAGATCAACATCGGGTTTACTACAACCGGACATTAACAAATTCCCATCTGCCACATAACCGCGGGCACGGCTTTCAAAAGTTCAAACCCTGCAGGGGTGTCCCAACTCAGCCCATGATAAGCTCTCGCGATCAACGAAGGATATTCCTTCTCCCCGGGAAGACCCGATCAGTCTCGGAATCCCGGCTACAAGACATTTCGACAGCAATAAAACAAGTCCAGCAAAGCCGCCCGATGCGCCGACATCCTGATAGGAGCTGCACATATCTCGTTCTCAGGGCAACACCGGATGAGACAGGCTACGAGTAAAACCAGGCCTCGAGTTTCCCTGCGGTGGCCCCGCAGGCGGCTCGGTTCGGACCAACACTTAGAAAAGCATTGGCCCGGGGGGTTAAATAAAGATGACCCTCAGGCTGATCAGGCCCAAGGGAAAGGGATAGGTGGTAGGCAAATGGTAAAACCAAGGTTGGGCCTTGCTGGAAGAGTCTTATTCAAAGCGAACTGTCAAGGGGGTCCCATAAATCACCCAACCGCGTTAGGGATGCAAAATCCAGGAACATAACACCGATATGACGGAAACTAGGGCGGCAAGAGTGGGACAAAACACCAGGCATAAGGCCGAGCCTTCCACCCTTTACCAAGTATATAGATGCATTAGTTAAATAAGATATATTGTGATATCCCAACAAGAAAACACGTTCCAACAAGGAACAACAAGTCCATGTTCCAACAAGGAACAAGCTTCATCTTCACTTGCAATTAACAACGCTATAAGAGGGGCTGAGCAGAGTGGTAACATAGCCAAACAACGGTTTGCTAGGACAAGGTGGGTTAGAGGCTTGGTTTAACAATATGGGAGGCATGATAAGCAAGTGGTAGGTATCGCAGCATAGGCATAGCAAAAGAGCGAGCAACTAGCAAGCAAAGATAGAAGTGATTTCGAGGGTATGGTCATCTTGCCTGAGATCCCGCAAGGAAGAAGAACGAGTACATGAAGAAGACAAACGGACGTAGACGAATGGATCCTCACAATCGCAACGTTATTGGAACTAAACCGAAGAAGCAACACCGGAAAGAAGCAAACAACAAAGTAAACAACCACCACATAAACATGGCATGATATGCGAGATGTGGTATGCAATGCATATGCATGCGCGGGAAGGGAAAAGATGAACAAGGCATAATCTTGGAAAACCAAGTATGCCACTGGAAAGGTGAGGTGATTTCGGTTGAAATCTATATAAAGATCACCGGAATCGGAAGCACGGTTTGCAAATGACAAGCAAAACAAGAATGACAAGAATCTGCCATTAACAGCATGATGCTACTTAGCAAGCAACAAGAAATTAATCTACTGCACCCAAACATATAAACAAAGCATATGACTGTGATCTACTCAAAATTCTTGACAAAAGATGAACACTGAGCTACGGCTAAATCACAACATAACAGGTTCAAACAAGCATGGCAAAAGTGCAAAAGATAACAGGTTCACAGACTTGGTGAAAATACTAACATGCCAGAATTTAACACCAGGATGACATGTTTAGAGCAATGAAACAACATGCTACATGACCAGGACATGGCAAAATAAGGCATGGCATGAATCTACTCAAAGCACTTAACAAAAGTCCCTTACTGACCATAAGCCAAAAAGGACGAGAAAATATAATAACACCCATGTCAATTAAGCAAGTTTCATTATAGGTTTCAGACTTAGCAGAAAACTAGACATGTCAAAAACAGATAACAAGTAGGCATGTTCGTGAGCTCGAAGCACTCACTACAGAGCATTACATAATAAACTAGGCATACATACGTCAAGAAGACATGGCATAGAAGCTATACATGGCAACAAGCTTGGCAAAATCGAATAACATGTAAACAATGTGCCAGTAACATTTTATAGCAAAAGTAGAGCTCGATTGACTCAAGCTATGACACTACATAAATACAAACAAAGGCATGGATGGATAGAGCGAATCCATATGCTCAAAACACCCTTACTGATCATGCTCAAAAGAGGCATAGATCTCTCTGAAACAACATGAACACATGGCATAAAAATAACAGCAGGCAAGGACTTCGTGGAATTACTAAGTCTCTGAAATCAGCAACATTAAGTACCCTAGTTTGCATGCTTGTTCTAGTCACCACAAAGATCACAAAAATACATGGCATAAATCTCTGGAAAGATGGCATGGCATATTACAAAACACATGTAGGGCTCAACATCAATAGGATGCACACATCAATCATGGCAAAAATGACAAAAGTGCACGTTCTGATAAGAATCAGAAACTAACATCACATAGCCCTCTGATAACAGCATTTCGGGCATCAAGATGAGCTCAAATGAAAATAATGCAATGAGATGAAATGATTTACTTGTCCAGACGAACAATTTGATATGCTATACGCCCAAAACGGAGCCACGGATGCAGAGATATGGCATGATGAACATGGCAACAAAATCTATGCAGAAAAAGGACTTGACCGAAATTCGGGGGGGGGGGGGGGAGGAGAAAGTCAACCTTCACAATGGATCTGGATCGGGCACGTAGCCCGAGGCGGGCCAGGGAAGAAGAGGACGCGGCCGACGGGCTCTGGACGGCGCCGGCGAGGAGAGGAGGAGACCGGAGGGGCGGTTCCGGGCGCGGGGCGGCGGAGGACGTCGCCGGGCGCGGCGGCGCGCTCCGACGTGGAGGAGCGGGCGTCGACGAGACGACGCGCGGGATGGCGTGCGCGGCGCCAGCGGGAAGCTCCGCGGCGGCGGCGGATGGAGGCTGGGCGGCGGGGCCGCGGCGCGCGGTGGCGGCGCAGTCCGGCGACGGCGGCGCGGCGCAGGGGAGCTCGGGCGGCGGAGCACCGACGGGCCTCGGCGGCGGCGGATCTGGCCCGTGCGGGCCCGCGATGGGCCCCGCGGACCGGCGGCGCAGGGACGGCGGCGGCGCCCACGTGGCAGACGCGGGTTGGCCGGGAGCGGGAGTGGGGCGACGTGGCGCGTTGTGATTGGATGGGGTGAGGTGGCCGGTGGACATCTCCGGCGCGGACGGACGTGTCCGGCGGCGGAGAGGGAGCGGGGCTAGGGTTTGGACTGCATTAGAAGGGGACGCCGGGGAACATATGAGCGCCGGATTGCAAAACGGACAACGGGGAAAATGCTCGGATGCATAAGACGAACACGTATGCGAATGCGATGCACATGATGACATGATATGAAATGCAGATGATGATATGGCAAAGTGCAACACGCAAGCACATGACATGGCAACGACGGCGAGTAACTGGTAGACACCTGGCGCAACGAACCCGGGGCGTTACAACAATGGTGGTTGAAGACAAGGAAGCACGAAACCATTCAAACATATCTTTTGACAAATTCTATGTTGAGTCTCATGATTGTCATTTTGGATACACAAGTGCTCTTCCTTGCAAAGCTAATCCATGTAGGTAGATGAACTCAAACTCCAAGTGGTGCTCCCAACTCTTGATGAACTACATCAACCTTGAGCAACCCACACAAGTTCAAATACATGAGCAAGATCAACACCACCCCCTGTCAGTGTCAAAACCGGCGGATCTCGGGTAGGGGGTCCCGAACTGTGCGTCTAGGCGGATGGTAACAGGAGACAGGGAACACAATGTTTTACCCAGGTTTGGGCCCTCTCGATGGAGGTAAAACCCTACGTCCTGCTTGATTAATATTGATGATATGGGTAGTACAAGAGTAGATCTACCACGAGATCAAGGAGGCTAAACCCTAGAAGCTAGCCTATGGTATGATTGTTGTATGTTGGAGTTGTCCTACGGACTAAAACCCTCCGGTTTATATAGACACCGGAGACGGTTAGGGTTACACAAAGTCGGTTACAATGGTAGGAGATCTGAATATCCGCATCGCCAAGCTTGCCTTCCACGCCAAGGAATGTCCCATCCGGACACGGGACGAAGTCTTCAATCCTGTATCTTCATAGTCCAGGAGTCCGACAGAAGGTATAGTCCGGCTATCCGAACACCCCCTAATCCAGGACTCCCTCAGTAGCCCCTGAACCAGGCTTCAATGACGACGAGTCCGGCGCGCAGATTGTCTTCGGCATTGCAAGGCGGGTTCCTCCTCCAAGTTCTTCACAAAAGTTTATAAACACTAAAAGTAGTGTCCGGCTCTGCAAAATAAGTTTCCACATATTGCCATAGAGGGAATAATATTAACACAAATCTAATCTGCTGACGTATTCCGTAGCGTGACATCACACTACGGCCAAGCCTCCATTCGAATCGTTTTCACTTCCCCAACTCAGCGCATATTGCGAGGCGGTTTCCTTGGCATGTCTTGTTGAAGCAGAGATCGTGTCCCCCATTTACGGGATTCTCATCAATAAGGACGTGGGTAACCCAACCGCGCCATTTATCACGGCGCTTGGGAGATAGGTGAGTTTTACCAGGCTGGTGGGGACGCATAGTCGCATCCGCCCATATAAGGGGATAAGGATCCACCTTTTTACCTACACCTTCTTCCTCCTTTGCCTATCCATCTCCTGCGCACCCGAGCTCCAGCGCCCAAGTCCGCACTTCCCACCTCGACCTTCTCCAGCCATGTTCGGAGCGGGAGGCAAGTGGATGGTCTCCTCCGCTATGGAGGGCCATGTCAAAAAACTAAGGAAGGCCGGATACTTGTCCAACAACATCGCGCACCGACTTCCTGAAGAGGGGCAGGTCCTCCCCACCCCTAGGCCCCATGAGAGGGTTGTATTCCTTCCCCACTTCCTCCGTGGACTGGGTTTTCCACTCCACCCATTTGTCCGGGGACTCATGTTCTACTATGGCCTGGATTTCCATGATCTGGCCCCGAACTTCATCCTCAACATATCGGCGTTTATCGTCGTGTGCGAGGCCTTCCTCCGCATCCGCCCCCATTTCGGCCTTTGGCTCAAGACTTTCAACGTCAAGTCGAAGGTGGTGCGCGGCAGCCAGGCGGAGTGCGGAGGCGCCATGGCGGGCAAGATAGCCAATGTCTTATGGCTCGAGGGCTCTTTTGTGGAGACCCTGAAGGGGTGGCAATCGGGGTGGTTTTACATCACCGAGCCGCGCGACCCTGAATATGTCGCAGCCCCTGAGTTCCGATCCAGACCCCCTACGCGGCTCACGTCCTGGAAAGAGACAGGCCTATCGTGGGGCAACGAGGAAGAGGTGACCGGACTACAAACATGCATCCAATCCCTGGTGAACAAGCGGCTCAAGCTTGTCAATATAGTCTAGGTCATGCTCGTCCGCCGGATCCTCCCGTGTCAACAACGGGCTTTCACTCTGTGGGAGTTCGATCCGACGCAACACCAAACCTTGAGCAGGCTCTTCGACACGACGTACGAAGATGCATGGAAGGTGCTATTCAAGGGCGCTGAAGCTCCCGCATCCGCGTCGGAGGACCGCAGATTCAGCACGCGGCGTCCAGCTAGCGCGGTGAGTTATCTTTACCTTTCACAGGAAATTTGTTTCTCATAGATTGACTCTATGCGGGTTCTAAACTCCCTTACCTTTGACAGGAGTGGCAGGCGAAGTCCAGCAAGGTCAACTATCCGGCCCCTTTGCCCGAAGACCCAGCAGATGCTCGTTTTATCGAAGCTGCTGGCTCCGGCACCTTACGTGGTGCCAGAGAAGAAGGCCAAGAAGAAGGCCACGGGGACTCGAAAGAGTTCCCGGCGCCAGGAGGTGTCGGATTCTTGATCCAACGAATCTGAGACGCGCTCCTCCATTGAAAACGAGGAGGAGGAAGCAGAAACCTCTCCTCCTCCAGCAGGAGGAGAAAAGAAGAGGAAGGCCGTCCCAACAAGGGAGGCCGAAGGGTCCAAGAAGGGGAAGACCCTTCCTCCGGACTACTCCCCCGACGCCGACGAGGGTGAAGAGGAGTGGCCGCAAAGGGCCAGGCGCCCGGCAGGATCGTAAGTATTCGGATAGCAGAGTAACTCATAGCATTCCTTTGTTGCACATCTTTTCCTTATGTCGAACATAATTATGTAGTCCGCCCAAGGCCGGTCTCAACGAGTCGTTGAGCGGCTCCCTGGATTCGTCGGACGTGAATTCAGTTCCGCCCGCTACCTCACCCCACACTACGGACGATGCCGAAGTGGCGTCGCAACAAGCTCCGGGCCGAGAGGAGGTTGTCTTGGAGGAGCCGCGAGGCGACCTCTCGGACTCCAGGAGTGAAGGGGACAAGACCCCCCAGGGCTCCAAGTCCGGCTTCGAGCCGGACACCGCGCCGGAATCTTCAACGGTTCCGGACTGCGGTAGGCAAACTCCTTCTAAGAGGAGCAAGCCTTCTGAGCCGGCGACCTCCGTCCAACCGGAGGTGCCAGACAATCTGCTGGAGGTGCTTAACAGCGCCTCCATCGACGAGGAGCACCGTACTATTATGAGTACGGTGATCCAGAAGGTTCAGTCCGCTAAGAGCGGACTAATTGAAGCTTGTGCTAGCCTTCTAACAGGCTTCGAGGTAAGTGAAAAAATATGTAAAAGTATTACCGCATAGACAGTAGCCCCTGATGCTCTATTTGGCGTTCGGAAAGAAAAGCCGAACAGAGGATCAAATAATTTTGCAGGAGTCTAACAAAAAATGAGTCAATATGCGTGTGCAGGCTTCGCTGCTTGCTACCGCCGCACTAACTGTGGAGGTAGGCACCCTGAAGCAGGGTCTCAAGCGGTCCGAGCAAGACCTCGGCCTTGCCAAGTAGCAGCTCAAGGAGAAAGAAGGTAAGAGATACCTTATAAAAATATATAAAAAGATGCAATTGCAAAAAATGACAGGATTAGGCTACTTATTGCAGGGGCCACAACTGAGGTGGCAACCCTCAAGCAGGCGCTATCCGAGGCCGCGAAGAGAGTGGCCTCAGAGCGCAACGAGCGGGAGAAATTTGAGGCGCAAGTCGGCGAGGCGCAGCAAGAGCTTCAGGCCCTCATAAAAAGCATGAGAGTTTGGAGCTTGACTCGAAGACGCGAGTGTCCGAGCTCGCCACGGCCGTCAAGACTGCCGAGTCTGCCAATGCCGAAGCTCAAAAGGCCCTCCAGGAATTGGATGCGGTGAAAAAGATAGCGGCGGGTAAGGCATTTTTTATGCAAAGCAGACATATAAAAGTAAGCTACTTGTTACTTACCCGAATCTGGAGCTCTGCAGGGGCGTTCGCAGATCTTCCCCGTAGCGTATCTGATGCCGCCACATTCTATCACGCCGAAGAAGGCAGCTTGATGGAGAAGGTGTTCTCTTCTCAGTATGCTGAGGCCGGACACCCTGTGCCCTTAAGCGACCAGCTGAAGCAGCTGGTCGAGCTCCACAAGGCGGCCGAACAGGCCATGAAGGGCTTCATAGTTCGGCTGTGGCCTGAAGAGGCCCTGCCTGGGAGCTACTTCGGACTGGTTCGACGGCTGGTGGAGGCATGTCCAAGGCTCGACGTCATCAAGCGCTCCGTCTGCATCAAAGGAGCCCGGAGGGCCCTTGCCCGCGCTAAGGTGCATTGGGGCAAGTTGGACCGCGAGAAGCTTGTGAAGGACGGGCCTCCGCCGGGGAAAGAGCATCGCAAACCTGAGAACTATTATAAGGATGTTCTGAAGGGTGCCCGCCTTGTGGCGAATGAATGTACCAAGGATGTAATTTTTGAATGAACTTGCTCGTGTTATCCTGTGCGCTGAAAACTTGTTCATGTGCACTAAGCAATGCTTGTTGTATTTAAAATATTACTTTCTGTGCGGCCGTTTATCCAAAATTGAGAGATGGCCAGTCGTCGGCTTCTGCCCCCATGCCACTAGTGCTGGGGTGTTCGCGATAAACCTGAGCGCTCTTTTTACCATGTTTGGGTCCTTCGAGGGAGGCAATCGGACTATAATGCTTGAACACTCTCACTTAGCCACAAAACTCTATAATTTTAAATTTCGGCGAAGCCCCTAGTATTCGGAAGACCAAGTTCGGGGCGCTATCCATGTCTTGGCCGGACAAAATACGGTTCCTCGCTCCAAGCGGCATAGGTCTTTAAGGACCCGAAAAACCTCTCGAACAGCAACCGGTCTCTCGCCTTATCATGACAGTCAGTTTTAGCTTTCTCTACTGAGGTGCTCAGCCCAGCTCAACTGGGGCACAATCGCAGTAGTTCTCCTAGTGCTACCTTAGCCGATATAGCGGAACGTAAGGCACCAAAACATAGGAGCCGGGAAAACCCAACTATTTATCAAAATCATGATTTGGAGCCGATGCATATTGTGCTATAAGTTCGGGGTGCCGCACTTGTGAAAGTGTTCGGACTTCTCACACCATATTAAGGGGTACTGGAGCCCCTGGCGTATTTGCCATACCATAGTGTACGGGTGCAACATGTCATTAGTGAACATATATAGAAAGAGAGTAATGCGAAAAATAGACAAAAAGCTATGCATTTTTTATAAGAAGGCTGCTATCCAAGCAGAACGATACAAATAGTGCGATAAGCAGAAAGAAATTGGACTATTTAACATGTCCTGTCCAGGGGCAGGCCACGGAATTGTATTTAAAACAGGTATACTGCTCGTAATAGAGACCACCTGGGAGTTCCATAATGCGGCATGGCTTGTCTGCTTCCCTGGTTCTTGCATCGTTTGTGCGGCAGTTGAATTGCCGAATAGGTCGTCCGAAGTATGGAGTTGTCACATCCTAGCTAGCCATGCATTAGAGTGTTGCATCATGTTTACCTTTCATCAGAAACTTGAAATGGGGAAGGCATAACCCCCAGCACCCCCCTGAAACCAACTAGGGTTTACTAAACATAATTTCAATGAACCTGAAATGCCCTTCTAAATGTTCACCCTCTTTGTCTTGGGTTAGGACCTCTGCAAAATTGGTGCACAATTTTCTAGGTCATCAAAAGGTCACTGAATTAAATCTTATGTATGTTGATTTTGGACATTTAAATACTAATAAATATTTTAAATGTTCAAACAATTCTGGATTTAAGTCAGGGCTGTTAGGAATAATCCCAACAGAGCCCACAATTATTTTCAGGATTTTAGAAAGTGCCTAAGTATTTTTAATAATGCCACAAAGTTAGAGAATAATAGAAAAAGGAAACAAAATAGAAAAACTAACCTGGCCGCAGCCACCAGCCGGCCCACCTGTCGGCCCAGCGCTGTGCTGGCCCATGCCAACCAGCTGCTTCGTCCCTGCCAGGCAGGCAGGGAGCTGACGCCGGCGAGCACGAGCTCGCCACGGCGCCAGCAGCTTGCCGCTTCGCGCGTCTGGACGCTGGGCGACCTCCACGTCGCCGTCCCGACCCCGCGGACACCTCATTCACCCCCTGCCTCTCTCCCTCACTCCCCCTCCGCCATGGCCGACGCTGTTGCGCCCACGCCATCGTGAAACCATGCCCTCCGTCGCCCCCGTGCTGCTCCACCGTGTCCTGCGGCTCCGCCACTTCCTCCTTGATCGCTCACCAAGCCACGCCCCGCCGGAGGCCCGCAAATGACTCCACCAAGCTCGTCTTCAACCTCGTGCCGACCAGATCGCCTCCGCCGCCCCGCTTGCTCCGGCTCGTCCCCGACCTCGACGTCAACTCCGACGCAACTGCCGTGAGCGTAGCCACCTCCCCATCCTCTCCGTTCTTCTTCTCGTGCACCACAGCGAGCACACGCAGCTCACCCTCACGTGCCACCGCCTGACCACGTCGCCGGCATTGCTCCGGTGACCATTTGGTCACGGGCTTGTGCCCGTCACACTCCTCGCGCCACGTAGAGGCCGTAGGTGCTAGCGCCACATCGCCTAAGCCACTGCAGCCACGCGCACGAGCTGGCCGAGCTTCGGCCTCCGCTTGACCTCGTCGCCAGCGAAACTCCGGCCACTCCCCGGCCAAGCCACCACCATGGCTGGATGCGGGCGAGCACCAGCTGCCCGTAGCTGCTCTCCGCGCAGCAAACGGAGCCCTGTGGGCGAATCCCGCAGCACGCCGCCGCGTCTGGCCTCGCCGGCGGCTAAACGCTGGCAGGCTTTGACCCGTTGACCGGAGGGTTTGACCTTTGACGTGGACTGGGTGGGCCCAGGTTGACTCCTCTGAGTCAATGACAAGTGGGCCCCCTCTGCTAACTAAATCTGATTAGTTTAATTAAAATTAGTTAGTTTAATTAACTACTGAGACGTGGGACCCATTGGTCAGTTTGACCTGGACGACCCCGTTGACCCTGACGTCACACTGACGTAATGCTGACGCAGTAATTTAATTACTCGAATTATTTCTATACAGGAAATTCCAGAAATTAGTCCAAACTTCAAAAATTCATAGAAATTAATCTGTAACTCCAAATGCAAACATTTATATATGAAATTTCATCAGAAAAATTCAATCTATCCATTGGAACTGGTTTCATGCATGTCAGAACAAGTTAACCTTGTTGTTTAAGCAATACAAGATGATGCACTTAAATGGCTATGCTAAATGATCTAACACTTGAACCCTTGGTTCAATTAAGCACATTCCACCCTGTTTTAGCTTGCATTAGGCCAAGACACTTCCATATTGCCATGTCATAGCATGCATCATAATGTTGCATATCGTCATGTGTTGATTGTGTTTCAATGTGTTCTTCGTGGTAGGTCCTGCCTCCGAGGATATTCAAGAGTATCCAACTGAGGGGCAGTATCCCACTACCACTCCATCAGGCAAGCAACCCATTGATCATTCCGATACAAACCCATGTTCTCCCTTCTGCTCTCGTTTACTTCATTAAGACAATGCGATTCAAACTGCCATGTGTCGCGGTAGTTGAACCCACTTTGCATGACCTGTCATTGCCACAGTAACTAGATGAAACCCACTAGCATGTGTAGGAGTTGGTTGAGCCATATGTGTGTGTGTTTCCTACCATGCTATGCTTGCTATGCTTAGAGTTGTGTCAGGTCTGGCTCATCGGGATGATGAACTAGAGTGAACGGTTGTGACGATGTCGAGAGTGCGAAAGTGTTGAATACGATTTGGTAAAGGAATCGATGAGAGGCCATTTAGGAGTACATGGTGGGTTGTTTCATTGAGGTCGTCCTTAAGAACTGAGATCTGTGTGTGTGATTTAAGATTCAGCTACTACCAAAGCATTGGGCCCGAAAGCAATGGACCCTCTCGGCTTATTAACCATACTTGTCCTCTGTCCGGGAGTTGCAAAGTAGTTTTTGGTGTTTGTAGTATGCTGGGGGCCGCACGCAGCGCTGACCATAGGGGTGGGCTGTGTTGCGGTAGGCACGTGGCCCGGTGTACCAATTCGCCCGTTTGGTGTCTTGGGAACCCTGCACACATCGTTCGGAGCCGTTAGTGGAAACCTCGGCCGGACTCCCTGCGGATGGAACCCGGATAGGCGATAAACCTGGACTAGGGACTCGTGTGTTTAGTTAGGTCGTGGCCGACACCCTCGCTGGGCTTCCGCTTGAAGGTTGCCGAGTACATGTCGTGTAAACGACGATTAATGGTGAGAGTGTGTGTGAAGAAGTACACCCCTGCAGGGTATAAAACTATTCGAATAGCCGCGTCCGTGGTAAAGGACTACTTGGTCACCTATACAGTTCATAGACAAGTAAATGGATTCTACTAAAAATCTCAAGATAAGTGTGAGTACCGCGGATGGCCCTCTCATAGGATGACGAGAGAGGATCCACGGTGGAGTATTGTGTTGGTGATAGTGGACTCGTGTGCGACAAATGATTTACATGTTGTGTCTGTCGTAGGATAGCTTAGCCAAGAGTCAAAGCTGGCTTGCTGCAATAACTCCACTACCTTCTTGAGAATGTGCATGTATAGTAGGATTCTGTTGTAAGACTTGCTGAGTACCTCCGTACTCATGTTGCTTTAATTAATGTTTTCAGACGACAACACCAACCCCTCCGATGGGTTCTATGTAGACCTCGACGTTGACGAGTGACTTATCACCCAGGTGGTGATCCAAGACTTGTGAAGGGTTGATGTAGATAGACAGGCTTCGTCAAGCCTTCTTTCTTTCTAGTGCCTGTACTCAGACTACTTTGCTTTCGCATGTGCTGGTATGTTTGTATGACTTGAGTGTCGGGTCATGTGACCCCTACCTGTATGGATGTTATGTATGGCTCTTCGGAGCCTCTTAAATAAAGTACTTGAGTTGTAGAGTTTTGTTGTGATGCAATGTTGTATTTACTCATATTGGGCATATTGTGTGTATGATTGAAATGCTTGGTATGAGTGGGATCCGACTATCTAGTTGTTTATCCTTGGCATCCTATCATATGGGGAAATGTAGTCTAGTGCTTCTGAGCGATAGTAGTCCGCTACAGCCCGGTTCACCAGAGTCCTGCTAGCCTAGCACTACTGCTCGGAACACATGACTGGCCGGCATGAGTTTCACGTCGTTCCTATGTCTGTCCCTTCGGGGAAATGTCACGCGGTGTTATCCAGAGTCCTTCCTAGCCTGCTACAGCCCGGGTTACTGGAGCCCTGTCAGCCCAGTGCTACAGCCCGGATTTATACGTTGTTGACCGACATGCTCGATGTGATTCATGTATGCCTGTCCTCATGGGTTAGTGCCGCCTTGGGTTCACGACTAGCCATGTCAGCCCGGGTTCTCTGTCATGTGGATGCTCGCGACACTATCATATACGTGAGCCAAAAGGCGCAAACGGTCCCGGGCCAGGTAAGGTGGCACCCGTGGGAGTACCGTGCGTGAGGCCGCAAAGTGATATGATGTGTTACATGCTGGATCGATGTGTCTTAGAATCGGGGTCCTGACAGTGTTGGCATCAGAGCCGGACTGCCTGTAGGTTCACTAAGCCAAACTGGTCGATGTCGAGTCTAGAAATGCTTTAGTTATATGTAGGGGAATTGATTGTGGGAGGGAATGTAAGGCTCTTTTACTCCTTTACCTTATGCCCTCTGATGTGAGTCATTCTCTTCTCATTCTACGTGGGTTAAGGACTAGGCTATCTTCTCTCTATCAGGTTCACGTGTTACTAATCCGTAGAAACTTATAGGATTATTCGATGCAACCCAGTTCAGTTTCTACTAAATTTTAGTATGTTGCCAGTTGAACCAGAACCTTGATATGATGTTGTTGAGTGGTTTTGCTGACTTTTGTGGATGTCTCAATTCTTTTTCTTAGCATTTACAGCCGTTATGTTGTCCAAATTCTCCAAGAAAATTCTAATGCCTTTGCATTATTTTTGTGCTTCCAGATGGCCACCCGTTCCCAGAACCAAGTGGTTCGTCTGACCTGTTGCATTTATGTATGTGGTCACACAACCATGTTGGTTCGAGTGATCGTCGAGACAGGTTACCGATGGTATCCCGAATATACCGTCGAGGAGCAGTTTAGAGCCTTTAATCAAAGCCAATATCTGTGCACGGTCAGGATATATCCATCTTATCCCGGAGCTACCGAACTGCTCCACTGTTCTTATGGACTTGGGATCACTATTAGGATGTCCGTGCAGGATGTAGCCTACTCGATGATGACTATCATTCGAGCCAGAACTGCCTTGCTGAGCAACACCGATTTCCGCTACATGCCAGCATCCCTCCCTGGGGCTCATGGTTACCTTCAGGGTATGTATAGCGACGCATCCCATGAGGACTCACTCCTCCACACCACTACTGAGATGTTGGAAGACAAGGACCGTGAAAACCGGGCCTTGCGTATGGAGCTCTTTAATGCTCGTTCTGATCACTGGGCTACTTTGACTCGGTTTGCCCCTACAGTGCAAGCCGGATGCATGGACATGAGGGTCCCGTATCCTGTGCGTGCCAGTCTGCCAGATTTCATGAAGTGGCGTGAGGTGGGAGGCATCACTCCTCCTCGTGGACCTCGTCTGCCACCGTTTGTTGGACCTAGGCCACACCCAAGTCCCTATGGTCCGCAAGCTCCACAGGACCGTCTGTTCCCAGATGATCATGTTCCGCTTCCAGGCTTGGGTGGTTACTTCTATGAGGATTACTACGGAGCTGTCTGAGCTAGTAGTAGTCTCGCTAGTATTGTAACAGTCGTATGTCCATCGTCCTGCGTGACTTGTGGAATATGACTTAGTGTGTATCCATTCCGGAGGTGTAGAAAAATAATGTATAGGAGGTTGAAATGCCTCCGATGAGATGTAATGTCTTTCATCATAGTTGTACCTTAGCTTGGGCTTGTACTAAACTATGTATGGTGTGTATGACTGTTGGTTAATATATGGCAGTTTCTATATTACCATGTCATACGGATGAACATCTCTGCATTCCGTGCTATCCATTACATTCCGCACTTCTTGCCCAGATTTTGCCATCCTGGTCTAAATCGTTGTTTTGTTTTTCCTAGGATGGTCAACACCCACAGCAACCCTGCTGCTCCGGAGCAGGGTGAAGCTAGCGCAGCTAGGGATGAAAATCTGCCTCAACCGCCTTCTCTGGCCGAAGTGATGCTGGAGGCAGAACGAAACAAGCGTGAGACTAACCGCTTGCTAGAGCGGATTGAGCAGAATACTGCACGCCAGCCAAGGAACAACCGGGTGTCCATCAATAACTTTGTAAAGTTGTATCCACCGAAGTTTAATCATTCAGTCGAGCCTCTCGACGCGGATGACTGGCTTCGCAGCATCGCCCACAAGTTACGTTCTGCCAACGTAGCCTAAGATGATAAAGTTACCTTTGCTGCTTAGCACCTCAAAGGCCCTGCTAGCCTTTGGTGGGAAAATTATGAGGCTATGCGCCCGGTCGGCCAAATCACTACTTGGGCTGATTTCAGTGCTGCTTTCCGTGAGCATCACATTCCGGAAGGTCTCATGGATCGCAAGAGGGAGGAGTTCTGTAACTTCACCCAGGGTAGACTGACTGTGGATGCTTACAGCCGTGAGTTTGGAAAGATAGCATGTTATGCTCCCGAAGAGGTATCCACCGACGCCAAGAAGCAGGCAAGGTTCCGCAAGGGACTTAGCCCCGAGCTTCTCCGTGACCTTCGTATGCACGATTGCACCTCTTTTCCGAAGTTGGTCAACAAGGCCATCAGTGCCGAGACAGGGCAGACTGACTTTGAAGCTTCACACAAGCACTCCCGGGACTTTGGATCTTCATCCGGCTCTGGATCCCAGAAGCGCTGGGTCTAGATCCCAAACACAGTTGTGCCATCCAGGTTCACTCCGAGGCCATCCTTTGAGGCGCCTCGCCCCAACCAGCAATATGCACCGCCCAAGACTTATGGTGGTCCCGCTGCTAATGCTGCTCCACGCCCCAATATGATAACTTGCTTCAAGTGTGGAGAGCCGGGTCACTACATCTGCGAGTGTCCCCAGAACAACCCCAACCACTTCGGAAAGTCTGTTGGCCGTGGTAAGCGAACAACAAAGGTGCTTGTCGCCAAGCCGACCACCACTGCTCGTGGCCATGTCAACTACGTCTCAGCCGAGGAGACTCAGGAGGACCCCAACGTTGTTCTCGGTACACTCCTTGTTAATTGCCATCCAGCAACTGTTCTCTTTGATACTGGAGCATCTCATTCATTTATTTCCGGGAGCTATGCTCATTTGCACAACACCACATTTAATGACATGCCCACCTCCATGGAAATTCAAACTCCTGGTTCTAGATGGCAAACCTCTAGGATCAGCCATGGAAATGAAATTCTTGTTGACGGATTGGTCTTCCTCGCGTCACTAATAGCTCTCAAGTCCTCGGACATAAATATCATCTTGGGTATGGACTGGATGTCAGCCCGTTACGCTAAGATCGATTGCTCTACTAGAACTGTTCAACTCACCCATCCATCGGGCAAGACAACCAATGTTTTGACCTGAGTGTCTAGGCGACAACTCTACTCATTAAATGCCAACCCCCTTACAGGCCTTGAAGATATTCCGGTAGTCCGTGACTTCCCGGATGTCTTTCCAAAGGAGCTGCCAGGTGTTCCACCTGACAGGGATGTTGAGTTCGTGATAGACCTTGTTCCAGGAACCGTCCCAATCTCTAGAAGACCTTATAAGATGGCACCCCTAGAACTAGCCGAGCTTCAGAAACAACTCGATGAGTCCTTGCAAAAGGGTTTCATCCGTCCTAGTTCTTCTCCATGGGCTTGCCCCGTCCTCTTCGTCAAGAAGAAGGATGGAACGGATCGGATGGTTGTGGATTACCGACCTATCAATTTGGTCACTATCAAGAACAAGTATCCGCTCCCAAGGATCAACGACCTGTATGACCCGCTCGCTGGATCCTCAGTCTTTTCCAAGATGGATTTGAGGTTGGGCTACCATCAAATCAAAATCAAGAACGGGGACATTCCCAAAACGGCCTTTGTCACTCGTTATGGTCAATATGAGTACACCGTCATGTCCTTCGGTTTAACCAATGCTCCATCCACCTTCTCTCGGTTGATGAACTCGATCTTCATGGAGTACCTGGATAAATTCGTCGTGGTTTACCTCGATGATATACTCATCTACTCCAAGAATGAGGAAGAACATGCCGAACATCTAAGGCTAGTATTGATGAAACTACGAGAGCATCGCCTTTATGCCAAATTCTCCAAGTGCGAATTTTGGTTGCCAGAAGTGACCTATCTGGGCCATGTAATCTCTGGTAAGGGCATTGCTGTCAATCCCGAGCGAGTTCAAGCCGCCCTTGACTGGACTCCACCTGAAATGGTCAAGCAAGTTCGGAGTTTTCTTGGTTTAGCGAGCTATTGCCGCCGCTTCGTCGAGAATTTCTCCAAAGTTGCTAAGCCTCTAACCGAACTCCTCAAGAAAGATAAAAAGTTCGAGTGGACCCCATAGTGCGAGTTCAGCTTTCAGGAACTGAAAAGACGCCTGACATCTGCTCCCGTACTGGTACCACCAGATTTTTCTAAGGACTTTGTTATCTATTGCGACGCCCCGTGACAAGGACTAGGTTGCATACTCATGCAAGATCGTCATGTGATTGCCTACGCTTCTCGACAGCTGCGTCCACATGAGGATAACTATCCCACACATGATCTAGAGCTTGCAGCTGTAGTCCATGCACTCAAAACCTGGCGACATTACCTTCCTGGTAATCGTTGCAAAATCTACACTGATCACCAAAGTTTGAAATACATCTTCACACAACCGGATTTGAATCTCAGGCAAAGACGTTGGGTCGAGTTGATCTCAGATTACGACTTAGGAATAACTTACACCCCAGGCAAAGCCAATGTCATGGCTGATGCACTAAGTCGTAAGTCTTATTGTAACAACCTGATGTTACAACAAAGTCAACCACTTCTCCACGAGGAATTTCGTAAGCTTAACCTTCACATTGTTCCTCGAGGATTCCTCTCCACCCTGGTGGCGAAACCTACCCTTACGGATCAGATCATCAAGGCATAGAAGGTGGATCCGGGAATTTCCCGTATCAAGAGAAACATCAAGAAGGGAGTTGCAGATTGTTTCTCCATTGATGATCAAGGTGTCGTGTTCTTTGGGGACCGCCTAGTGGTTCCCAAAGTACGCAACCTGAGACGATTGATCCTTAAGGAAGCTCATGAATCCCCTCTCACCATTCATCCCGGTAGTACTAAAATGTATCAAGACCTACGCCAGAGGTTTTGGTGGACTAGGATGAAGAGAAAAATCGCTCAATACATTGCAAATTGCGACGTCTGTCGTCGCGTTAAAGCAGAGCATCAACCGCCTGCTGGCACCCTTCAACCATTGGAGATTCCTGAATGGAAATGGGATAAAATCGGTATGGATTTCATTACCGGGTTTCCCAGGACCAAGAGAGGGAATAATGCTATCTTCGTTGTTGTCGATCGTCTTTCCAAAGTAGCCCACTTCCTACCCGTTCATGAGAGTATAACCGCTATCCAGCTAGCTGACTTGTACATCTCTCGAATAGTGTCCCTTCATGGTGTTCCATTGGAAATTAATTCAGATCGTGGAAGTCTTTTCACCTCTCGATTTTGGGAGAGTTTCCAAAATGCTATGGGGACTCGTCTCTCCTTCAGCACCGCCTTCCATCCTCAATCAAGTGGTCAAGTAGAATGAGTCAACCAAATTTTGGAGGATATGCTCTGAGCTTCTGTCATCTCTTTCGGTATGGATTGGGAGAAGTGCCTTCCGTTCGCCGAGTTCGCTTATAACAACAGTTATCAAGCTAGCCTCGGCAAAGCTCCTTTCGAAGTTCTTTATGGACGAAAATGTCGAACGCCTCTTAACTGGTCAGAAACCGGGGAAAGACAACTCTTTGGCCCGGACATGATCCAGGATGCAGAAGAGTAGGTTCGCATTATTCGTGAGAAGTTGAAAACCGCCCAATCTCGACAAAAGAGTCAGTATGACCGCAAGCATAAGCCTATGGCTTATGAAGTCGGCGAGATGGCTTACCTTCGGGTTACACCTTTAAAGGGAACCCATTGATTCGGTATCAAAGGCAAGTTGGCCCCTCGTTACATTGGACCCTTTCGCATTCTCGCTAAACAAGGGGAAGTTGCCTACCAGTTGGAACTACCTTTGCATCTCTCCGGAGTTCATGATGTCTTCCACGTTTCTCAACTCAGGCGTTGCTTCTCGGATCCTATCCGTGGAGTGGACCCCGAAACGCTTGATCTGCAAGATAACCTCACATATCGAGAGTACCCCGTTCATATCCTTGATCAAGCCGAGCGTACCACTCGACGCCAGAATATCAAGTTTCTCAAAGTTCAATGGTCGCACCATTCCGAGCAAGAGGCTACTTGGGAGAGGGAGGGTCGTCTTCGACTTGAGTACCCCACCTTCTTTCCGACGGATCCTAAATCTCGGAACGAGATTCTTTCGAGTGGGGTGAGTTGTCACATCCTAGCTAGCCATGCATTAGAGTGTTGCATCATGTTTACCTTTCATCAGAAACTTGAAATGGGTAAGGAAGAACCCCCAGCACCCCCCCTGAAATCAACTAGGGTTTACTAAAAATAATTTCAATGAACCTGAAATGCCCTTCTAAATGTTCACCCTCTTTGTCTTGGGTTAGGACCTCTGGCAAAATTGGTGCACAATTTTCTAGGTCATCAAAAGGTCATTGAATTAAATCTTATGTATGTTGATTTTGGACATTTAAATACTAATAAATATTTTAAATGTTCAAACAATTCTGGATTTAAGTCAGGGCTGTTAGGAATAATCCCAACAGAGCCCACAATTATTTTCAGGATTTTAGAAAGTGCCTAAGTATTTTTAATAATGCCACAAAGTTACAGAATAATAGAAAAAGGAAACAAAATAGAAAAACTAACTTGGCCGCAGCCACCAGCCGGCCCACCTGGCGGCCCAGCGCTGTGCTGGCCCATGCCAGCCAGCTGCTTCGTCCCCGCCAGGCAGGCAAGGAGCTGATGCCGGCGAGCGCGAGCTCGCCACGGCGCCAGCAGCTTGCCGCTTCGCGCGCCTGGACACTGGGCGACCTCCACGTCGTTGTCCCGACCCCGTGGACACCTCATTCACCCCCTGCCTCTCTCCCTCGCTCACCCTCCGCCATGGCCGACGCTGTTGCGCCCGCGCCACCGTGAAACCACGCCCTTCGTCGCCCCCGTGCTGCTCCACCATGTCCTGCAGCTCCGCCACTTCCTCCTCGATCGCTCCACCAAGCCACGCCCCACCGGAGGCCCGCAAACGACTCCACCGAGCTCGTCTTCAACCTCCTGCCGACCAGATCGCCTCCACCGCCCCGCTTGCTCCGGCTCGTCCCCGACCTCGCCGTCAACTCCGACGCAATAGCCGTGAGCGTAGCCACCTCCCCATCCTCTCCGTTCTTCTTCTCGTGCAACACAGCGAGCACACGCAGCTCACCCGCACGCGCCGCCGCCTGACCACGTCGTCGGCGTTGCTCCGGTGACCATTTGGTCATGGGCTTGTGCCCGTCACACTCCTCACGCCACATAGAGGCCGTAGGTGCTAGCGCCACATTGCCTAAGCCACTACAGCCACGCGCACGAGCTGGCCGAGCTTCGGCCTCCGCCTGACCTCGTCGGCGGCGAAGCTCCGGCCACTCTCCGGCGAAGCCACCACCACGGCTTGATGCGGGCGAGCACCAGCTGCCCGTAGCTGCTCTCCGCGCAGCAAAGGGAGCCCTGTGGGCGAATCCCGCAGCACGCCGCCGCGTCTGGCCTCGCCGCCAAGGGTTACCGGCGGGTTTGACCCCTAACGTGGACTGGGTGGGCCCAGGTTGACTCCTCTGAGTCAATGACAAGTGGGCCCCCCCTTTGCTAACTAAATCTGATTAGTTTAATTAAAATTAGTTAGTTTAATTAACTACTGACACGCGGGACCCATTGGTCAGTTTGACCTGGACGACCCCGTTGACCCTGACGTCACACTGACGTAATGCTGACGCAGTAATTTAATTACTGGAATTATTTCTATACAGGAAATTCCAGAAATTAGTCCAAACTTCAAAAATTCATAGAAATTAATCTGTAACTCCAAATGCAAAGATTTATATATGAAATTTGATCAGAAAAATTCAATCTATCCATTGGAACTGGTTTCTTGCATGTCAGAACAAGTTAACCTTGTTGTTTAAGCAATACAAGATGATGCACTTAAATGGCTATGCTAAATGATCTAACACTTGAACCCTTGGTTCAATTAAGCACATTCCACCCTGTTTTAGCTTGCATTAGGCCAAGACACTTCCATATTGCCATGTCATAGCATGCATCATAATGTTGCATATCGTCATGTGTTGATTGTGTTTCGATGTGTTCTTCGTGGTAGGTCCTGCCTCCGAGGATATTCAAGAGTATCCAACTGAAGGGCAGTATCCCACTACCACTCCATCAGGCAAGCAACCCATTGATCATTCCGATACAAACCCATGGTCTCGCTTCTGCTCTTGTTTACTGCATTAAGACAACACGATTCAAACTGCTGTGTGACGCGGTAGTTGAACCCACTTCCTTTGCATGACCTGTCATTGCCACAGTAACTAGATGAAACCCACTAGCATGTGTAGGAGTTGGTTGAGCCATATGTGTGTGTGTGTTTCCTACCATGCTATGCTTGCTATGCTTAGAGTTGTGTCAGGTCTGGCTCATCGGGATGATGAACTAGAGTGAAAGGTTGTGACGGTGTCGAGAGTGCGAAAGTGTTGAACATGATTTGGTAAAGGAATCGATGAGAGGCCATGTAGGAGTACATGGTGGGTTGTTTCATTGAGGCCGTCCTTAAGAACTGAGATCTGTGTGTGTGATTTAAGATTCAGCTACTACCACGCATTGGGCCCAAAACCAAAGGACCCTCTCGGCTTATTAACCATACTTGTCCTCTGTCCGGGAGTTGCAAAGTACTTTCTGGTGTTTGTAGTATGCTGGGGGCCGCACGCAGCGCTGACCATAGGGGTGGGCTGTGTTGCGGTAGGCACGTGGCCCAGTGTACCGATTCGCCCGTTTGGTGTCTCGGGAACCCTGCACACATCGTTCGGGGCGGTTAGTGGAAACCTCTGCCGGACTACCTGTGGATGGAACCCGAATAGGCGATAAACCTGGACTAGGGACTCGTGTGTTTAGTCAGGTCGTGGCCGACACCCTCGCTGGGCTTCCGCTTGAAGGTTGCCGAGTAAATGTCGTGTAAACGGCGATAAGTGGTGAGAGCGTGTGTGAAGAAGTACACCCCTGTAGGGTATAAAACTATTCGAATAGCCGCATCCGCGGTAAAGGACTACTTGGTCACCTATACAGTTCATAGACAAGTGAATGGATTCTACTAAAAATCTCAAGATAAGTGTGAGTACCGCGGATGGCCCTCTCGTAGGATGACGCGAGAGGATCCACGGTGGTGTATTGTGTTGGTGATAGTGGACTTGTGTGCGACAAATGATTTACATGTTGTGTCTGCCGTAGGATAGCTTAGCCAAGAGTCAAAGCTGGCTTGCTGCAATAGCTCCACTACCTTCTTAAGAATGTGCATGTATAGTAGGATTCTGTTGTAAGACTCGCTGAGTACCTCCGTACTCATGTTGCTTTAATTAATGTTTTCAAACGACAACACCAACCCCTCCGATGGGTTCTATGTAGACCTCGACGTTGACGAGTGACTTATCACCTAGGTGGTGATCCAAGACTTGTGAAGGGTCGATGTAGATAGACAGGCTTCGTCAAGCCTTCTTTCTTTCTAGTGTCTGTACTTAGACTAGTTTGCTTCCGCATGTGCTTGTATGTTTGTATGACTTGAGTGTCGGGTCATGTGACCCCTACCTGTATGGATGTTATGTATGGCTCTTCGGAGCCTCTTAAATAAAGTACTTGAGTTGTAGAGTTTTGTTGTGATGCAATGTTGTATTTACTCATATCGGGCATATTGTGTGTATGATTGAAATGCTTGGTATGAGTGGGATCCGACTATCTAGTTTTTATCCTTGGCAGCCTATCATATGGGGAAATGTAGTCTAGTGCTTCTGAGCGATAGTAGTCCGCTATAGCCCGGTTCACCGGAGTCTTGCTAGCCCAGCACTACTGCTCGGAACACATGACTGGCCGGCATGTGTTTCACTTCGTTCCTGTGTCTGTCCCTTCGGGGAAATGTGACGCGGTGTTATCCGGAGTCCTGCCTAGCCTGCTACAGCCCGGGTTACCGGAGTCCTGTCAGCCCAGTGCTACAACCCGGATTTATACGTTGTTGACCGACATGCTCGATGTGATTCATGTATGCGTGTCCTCATGGGTTAGTGCCGCCTTGGGTTCACGACTAGCCATGTCGGCCCGGGTTCTCTGTCATGTGGATGCTAGCAACACTATCATATACGTGAGCCAAAAGGCGCAAACGGTCCCGGGCCAGGTAAGGTGGCACCCTGGGAGTACCGTCGGTGAGGCCGCAAAGTGATATGATGTGTTACATGCTGGATCGATGTGGCTTAGAATCGGGGTCCTCACAGGAATCCTGAAAGTAAGAGAAAATAAAGAAAGAATTCAGTAGCCCCTAGTAAGGTTTAAGCCGTGTTTTGGGGGTGCCGTGATGATGCTACTTCCCCTGCGCCCATGGTATTTTGAGAGCGTAGTTATGTACGCGAAGTGCTGGTTTCGCTATTTCGCGAGGGCTGGGGTTGGGGCCGCATTGCTACGCCTACTCTGAACATGCCAGGCGGTCTTGTTGTAGGTTACTACGGGCGCGCTTGACAGTGTCCGGCTTTTTGGAGGCCGGACTGGAGAATTGCCTGGAGAGGCTGCTTTGCCAAGATGAACATCAACAACCTCCTTCTCCACCACGACAAGAGAACAACAACGTCAACAATGAAGAAAGCCAAGAAGAAGAAGAAGAACAAGATGAAGAGGATGTTCCACCCCGACCCAAGCAAAAGCTTTCACGAGTTCGAGCAAGAATTGCCAAAGATCATCCCGTCGAGCAAATCTACAATGGTATCCAAAACGGGAGAATCACTCGCTCTAAAACTCGTTTAGCTAACTTTTGTGAACATTACTCATTCATCTCTAGCATTGAACCTATGAAGGTTGAAGAAGCATTGGAGGATCCGGATTCGATAAACGCTATGCATGAAGAGCTACACAACTTTGAGATAAATCAAGTGTGGAAATTGGTCGAGAAGCCCGACAACAACCACAATATCATTGGTACCAAATGGGTTTTCGCAACAAGCAAGATGAAGATGGACAAGTGGTTCGCAACAAAGCATGTCTCGTCGCCCAAGGCTACACACAAGTTGAAGGTATGGACTATGGTGAGACATATGCTCCCATTGCTAGACTTGAGTCCATTCGCATCTTACTTGCCTATGCTAATCACCATGATATCACCTTGTACCAAATGGACATTAAAAGTGCTTTTCTAAATGGCAAAATTGAGGAGGAAGTTTATGTTAAGCAACCTCCCGGATTTGTCAATCCTAAGAAACCTAATCATGTTTACAAACATCACAAAGCTCTTTACGGTCTTAAACAAGCTCCTACAGCATGGTATAAATGCTTGAACAAATTTCTTATTGAAAAACGCTTTGAAATTGGTAAAATTGACTCTACTCACGACTGGAGTCAGCTACTTTGCCATCTGCCAGCTCTTTGCCGTCTGCTAGCGGACGTCAAAGAAGCTCTTTGCCATCAGCTACCCAAAAGCAGACGGCAAAGAACTGGCTGATGGCAAAGTACTTCTTTGCCATCAGCCAGTTCTTTGCTGTCCGCTAGCAGACGGCAAAGAAGCTTTGCCGTAGGCTAGCGGACGGCAAAGAGGGAGGGGGGGCCACTGATGAGCTGGTTTAAAGAAACTTAACGCCCCCCCTCTTTGTCGTCTGCTAGCGGACGACAAAGAGCAAGTAAGCGGATGGCAAAGGGGGGCGGACGGCAAACGTTTAGGTTACTAACGGCGCCTCACCCCGCCCATCTCTCTCTGTTCGATCTGTCCCCCTCTCCTCCCCGACGACCACCGCCACCTGCAGCCGCCCCCGCCACCCGCCGCCGCCCCCTTGCCCCACCTCCCCTCGCCCCGTCGCCCCACCATCAAAAGCACTCGCCCCCGCCGCCACCCGCCACCGCCCCCTGGCCCCACCGCCCCTCGCCCCGTCGCCCCCACCACCGCCCCGGCGTCCCGTCGCCCGCGCCGGAGCCAGGCTTGCCGCGGGCCCCCTGCGTCCGCCTCGCGCCCCCCCGTCCCGGAGCTAGGCTCGCCGCCACTCCTGCGTCCGCGCCGCCCCGGGAGGCAGGCTCGCCCCTAGGCCTGCGTCTGCCTCGCCCCCCCCCCCCCGCCCCTGCATCCGCCTCGCGCCCCCCGCCTCGGAGCCAGGCTCGCCGCCGCCCCTGCGCCCACGCCGCTCCCTCCATCCTTCATCGACAGGAGCCAAGGTGAGCATAGTTTTTGTTTTTTTCTACTGTTTTTCTCTGCTGTTTAGGTTTAATTAGGTTATTGATAGGTTTAGGTTAGTGGTTGGTTTAGGTTAGTGCTAGATATAGGTTTAGATTATTAGAAGAAGAAGAAAGTTGAAAAGAAGAAGAAGAAGTAGAAGGAGAGGAAAAAGGAAAAAAAGGAAGAAGAATAAGAAGAAAGTTGAAAAACTGAACAATATAGAAGAGGAAAAAGGAGAAGAAGAGGAAGAAGAAGAAGAAGAAGAAGAAGAAGAAGAAGAAGAAGAAGAAGAAGAAGAAGAAGAAGAAGAAGAAGAAGAAGAAGAAGAAGAAGAAGAAGAAGAAGAAGAAGAAGAAGAAGAAGAAGAAGAAGAAGAAGAAGAAGAAGAAGAAGAAGAAGAAGAAGAAGAAGAAGAAGAAGAAGAAGAAGAAGAAGAAGAAGAAGAAGAAGAAGAAGAAGAAGAAGAAGAAGAAGAAGAATAAGAAGAATAAGAAGAAGAATAAGAAGAAGAATAAGAAGAAGAAGAAGAAGAAGAAGAAGAAGAAGAAGAAGAATAAGAAGAAGAAGAAGAAGAAGAAGAAGAAGAAGAAGAAGAAGAAGAAGAAGAAGAAGAAGAAGAAGAAGAAGAAGAAGAAGAAGAAGAAGAAGAAGAAGAAATAAGAAGAGGAGGAGGAGAAGGAGGAGGAGGAGGAGGAGGGAGAAGAAGAAAGAAAAGAAGAAGAAAGAATAAGAAGAAGAAGAAGAAGAAGAAGAAGAAGAAGAAGAAGAAGAAGAAGAAGAAGAAGAAGAAGAAGAAGAAGAAGAAGAAGAAGAAGAAGAAGAAGAAGAAGAAGAAGAAGAAGAAGAAGAAGAAGAAGAAGAAGAAGAAGAAGAAGAAGAAGAAGAAGAAGAAGAAGAAGAAGAAGAAGAAGAAGAAGAAGAAGAAGAAGAAGAAGAAGAAGAAGAAGAAGAAGAAGAAATAAGAAGAGGAGGAGGAGAAGGAGGAGGAGGAGGAGGAGGGAGAAGAAGAAAGAAAAGAAGAAGAAAGAATAAGAAGAAGAAGAAGAAGAAGAAGAAGAAGAAGAAGAAGAAGAAGAAGAAGAAGAAGAAGAAGAAGAAGAAATAAGAAGAGGAGGAGGAGAAGGAGGAGGAGGAGGAGGAGGAGGGAGAAGAAGAAAGAAAATAAGAAGAAAGAATAAGAAGAAGAAGACCCCAACGCGCCACACCGACACCCCGACCCCGACCCCCGCCCTCGACACCCCGACCCCGACCCCCAACACCCCGACCCCCGACACCCCGACACCCCGGCCCGACACCCCGACCCCGACCCCGACCCCCGACACCCCGTCCCCGACCCCCGACACCCCGCCCCGACCCCGACATGCCACCCCGACCCTCGACACCCCGACCCCCGCCCCCGACACCCCGACCCCGACCGACGACACCCCGACCCCGACACGCCACCCCGACACCCCAGCCCGACACCCCGACCCCGACCCCCGACACCCTGACACCACACCCCGACCCCGACACGACACCCCGATACCCCGACACCTGACCCCGACACGACACCCCAACCCTGACACCCCGATCCCGACACCACACCCCGACAACCGACTCCCTGACCCCCTGACCCCGACCCCGCGACCCCGAAACAGCACCCCGACCCCGACACGGCACCCCGACACCGACAGGACACCTCGACCACCGACACCTCCCGAAAAGGTGTTCTTTGGCCTTCCAGAGGCCGACGGGGTCATATATTTGTGAATTATTAGTTAGGTCATATATTTTTCGATTTTGTTATGAAAAACATCATATATAATTGTGTTGATCGTGTAGTTTTAAATGTGCAGTTGTTTCATCGCTGCGAGGTTTGGCATTCGACGACCTCGCCGTGCGTTTGACGAGCTCTGCCCCTTCGTTCATGGGTGAGCACAAATGACAAGTCCTCCTCCCCCATTAATTATTTGATCTATTCCGATGAAACTTGATAGCTAGCTATATATGTGTCTTGAATCATCAGTATGCGTAACCAATATGTGTCTCCCATTCGAAAGCGTCATAGTTATAAATATGCATGCATTTGCATATTTATAACCTTGATTCTATCGAATTGTCCAACGCTATCCATGGACAGCCCAAGTATGTGTAGATTCGGTTCGTTTTCCCATATGCTTTGCTCCGGATCCGACGCATATATTTCGTCAGTGCCTCCCCTGTTGTTCTCCGGGTACACATCCTCTCTATTTATTGCAGAGATGTGTATCAGGAGAACAGCGGGGAGGTGCTGCCGAAATTTTGTGTCGGATCCGGAGCATAGCATGGGAAAATGAACCCAATCTACACATACACGGGTGGGATTAGGACCTATCATTACCTATTAGAGTGTAGGTTGCATGGACGCAATAAAATTGACAAAGTAGATCAACCAATGAATATATACATGGTGAATTACATATATAATTGTTGTGTGTCCAGTAGCTCTGAAAGTCAAGATGAGTGACCGTGCGTGGATGTATACCGGTCACACTGGTCAGAACAAATGGAGCGCTGAATGGTTCACAAAAACCAAGGGGTTTGTGAAAGCCGCATTTGCAAATGGCCAAAAGAAAACCTGGTGCCCCTGTTTCCGGTGCGTCAATTGGGAAAAGAAGACAGAGGCTGAAATGGGCAAACACCTACAGAAGAGTGGTTTTACGCCTGATTATACGGTGTGGACATTTCATGGTGAGTCTGCCCAACGTGACCGAGCTGAGGTGGATCGTCGTCGCACCGACGAGCATGGTACCGGGATGGAAAACATGGTGCAAGACTATGAGATGCTCGGGATTCGGACAAGGAGATGGAGGAATCTGCAAAGCCTTCAATGAAAAGTTGGAGTCTTCAAAACGTCCGCTCCACGAGCACACTGAGCTTTGTCAGTTGGATGCCATCTCACAAGTAATGGCTCTGAAGGCTCAGTTCAACTTGGGCAGAGAATTCTATGACGCAATTATGACAGTCTTTGGACGCTTTCTACCCAAAGGCCATGTAATGCCTGCAAACCAGTACCAGTCGGACAAAATCCTCCGTGCACTGAAGATGCCCTATGAGAAGATACATGCCTGTGATAAAGGATGTGCCTTATTTAGGCTTGACTATGCGGACTTGAACTATTGTCCCATTTGCAAGTCTTCCAGGTATATTGTGGTAGACAACGGTATGGGTGAGAAGACACAGACCAAAGTCCCCGTTAGTGTTCTTCGGTATATGCCAATCGTACCAAGACTTCAACGTATTTTCATGGTCAAAGAGACGGCCAGACAGATGACATGGCACAAAATAGGCAAACGAACCGAACTAGATGCAGATGGGAATCTGATGATGGTACACACATCGGATGGTGTTGCGTGGAAAAAGTTTGATGAATTACATGCTGACGAAGCGGCAGATCCGAGGCATCCTCGAGTCGGCATCAGCACGGATGGGTTCAGTGTGTTTGGTATGACGGCAGCCCAATACAGTTATTGGCCCGGATTTGTCTTTCCACTCAATCTCCCCCCCGGACAGATTATGCAAAGAAAGAACATTTTCCTGACGTTGATAATTCCAGGACCCAACTATCTGGGCAAAAATATGAATGTGTACATGCAGCCGCTTAAGGACGAATTGCAAGAAGCCTGGGATAATGGGTTCAAGACATACGACGCCTTTAGCAAACGGAACTTCATAATGCGTGTCTGGTACATGTACTCGACGCATGACTTGCCGGCGTATGCGCTATTCGTTGGTTGGTGTGTGCATGGAAGGTTCCCGTGCCCCAAATGCAAGGGAGCTCTTGAGTTTCGTTGGCTTCAGGCCGGTCACAAGTTTTCTTGCTCCGACATGCATAGACAGTTCCTGGATCCTCGCCATAAGTTCAGGAAAGACAAGAAGAACTTCATCAGGGGTAGAGTTGTCAAAAACTCTGCACCACCTGCATTGACAGGCCAACAGACCCTGGATCAGTTAAACGCTCTCGAGCCGGATCCACTACGTCCAGGGTACTTCAAGGGGTATAATACTAAGCATGCGTGGACTCACAAAACATGCTTATGGGATCTGCCTTACTTCAAAGACCTCCTTTGCCCACACAACATCGACGTCATGCACACTGAGAAGAATATCGCCGAGGCACTTTTTGGTACATTGTTCGGCATAGATGGGAAGTCAAAGGATAATACTAAGGCTAGAGTCGATCTGGAGGACCTATGTGATAGGCCGTTACAAAACATGAAAGAACCGAAAGGAAAGCATAACTGGACGAAGCCAAAGGCATGGTTCAATCTTGGAAGGCCAGCTATGAGGGAAATTCTCTTGTGGGTGCAACAGTAGTTGATGTTCCCCGATGGGTATGCAGCAAATCTAAAGAGGGGAGCGAATCTTGATAAACTGAAGGTATTTGGTCTCCAGAGTCATGATTGGCACATATGGATTGAGCGGGTAATGCCGGTGATGTTGCGTGGCTTCATCCCTGAGGATGAATGGCTAGTGCTGGCAGAACTCAGCTATTTCTTCCGTGTTCTTTGTGCGAAAGAACTATCGCCTGGCGTGCTAGAAGAAATGGAAGAGTTTGCGCCCGAGTTGATCTGCAAGTTAGAGAAGATCTTTCCACCGGGCTTCTTTAATCCAATGCAGCATTTGATTTTGCATCTCCCGATCGAGGAAAGATTGGGGGGGGCGTGCAAAATCGTTGGTGCTACCCAACTGAGAGGATGCAGAAGGCGCTTCGAGAAAAATGTAAAAATAAATGTAGAATTGAAGCATCGATGGCTCAGGCATTCATCACAGAGGAGGCGGCAAACTTCGTAACAGCGCACTACGAAGCCAAAAATCGTCATTTGCATAATCCGAAGCCTCGGTACAATGCTGACGAGCCTAAAAAGGGTGGATCCAACCTCAGCCTATTCAAAGGGAATCTCGCACCAGCTAGTGTTTCACATCCAGTATCTTTGGATAACGAAGAATGGCGGACCATTTCGTTGTATATCTTCAACAACCTGATAGAAGTGCGGCCGTACATCGAGTAAGTTCTCGGTACATTGTTTCGCAACTTCTATTTCCTTTTAACTACTCTTATTCCTGGATATGTCATACAGTCGATACGTCGCCATATTCTCATATGGAGCGGAGATCCAAAAGGATTCCGTCGAAGATTATGAGCTTCTCGCAAAGCAAGGAGGTGGCTATCCCGGTTTCATCTCTTGGTTCAAACAAACGGTAATTTCTATTAGACAATTTCATTTCATTCGCTAATTTGTGCATACTGCAACAATCCTTTCATATGAAACTTGTAGGCTAATTCAGAGTCTATGGATGCCGAATTGAGACAAGTTGCTAATGGTTTTGACTATAAGGTCCGTTCATTTTACAAGTACGACATCAACGGGTATCGCTTTCGTACCTATGGCAAAGAGCTATCTATGGCCGACCGAAAGTCTACAAATTGTTGTGTATCTGCTATCGGCGAAGGAGGTACCGAGTATTATGGGAGAGTTGAAGCAATTTATGAACTTTTATTCTATGGTGAAAACCCACCGAATGTCGTAGTCTTTAAATGTTATTGGTTTCAGCCGAAGGAGACTAGAAGGACTCATGAACATATAGGGCTAGTTGAAATCAACCAAAGCACTCATTTAGATGTTCCTGATGTCTATATTATGGCTCAACAGGCGACCCAAGTATTCTATCTACCGTGGGCCTGCCAAACTAATCCAAATCTAAAAGGTTGGGATGTCGTTTATGAAGTGCCGCCACGTGCTAGACTTTCTCCCCCAAAGGAAAAGGATTATGAACCTCACATTAACCCAGACACATATGAAGGAGAATTCTTCCAAGAGACACGTCTTTCCAAAAAGCGTTTCAAGAACCGCTATACTTCACCCCAAAACATTGAAGTAGACATCGACAATGAATCCGACATCACCCCAGAGGAGGAACAAGAAGAGCCGGAACAAGAAGAGGTTACTGCTGCGGATGACCTGTCAATGCTTGACCGATTACGTCAAGGTGGCCTTGCACATGTTGATGCCAATGAAACCTATGAGCCCATCATTGATTATAGTGATGATGATGTTATGCATTTATTGATGATACTGATCGAGATTATTAGTAGTGTCAGGTATTCAATTTTTTTATGTTGTACTTGATGATGATACACTTAAGTGATATACATATTATTATTCATGTCGGTACTTTTTTTTATGTTGTACTAATTTTGTTTATTCTTTGTCATGGCAGGTGTTGAAAGATGGTGGGCGCTGGTCGGGAGCACGTCGAGGCCCCTTCTTCGTCGGCGCGTGGTGCTAGGTCTTCCATTCCACACGCACCTCTCCGCCGAGCGTTGCTGGACAGTATGGCGACACCGCCGGGCCCTTCTTCATCGACCGCGGTGCCCAGCAGGGGACGAGGTAAGAAGAAGAAAGGAGGTGGAGCACGTGGTCGCGGGAGAGGAGGTAGGGTGACTCTTACGGCGCCTTCCTCGCCACCGCCCCCAGCTGTTTCACTCGAGCATGTGACTGCTAGGGTGGACTCGTCTGAGGAGGAGGCTGCACGGACTCCGGTCCATGAGCCTCCGGTCCACGAGTCTTCGGCCCACGAGCCTCGGGTCGACGGGCCTTCGGCCCACGAGACTTGGGCCCACAAGACCCCGGAGGAGCACACGTCTGGATGGGGTACCTGGTCGGGTCAGCCTGAGGATGGCGGGGAGCCTAGTGGCCATGCTGATGATGGCGGGGAGCCGACTGATGGGGAGGGGGAGGAGGGGGGCAACGTCTACCAGCGTGGTGCTACACGGCTCCCGTCCGTGCCGGCGACCCGCGAGCAGAGGTGGTTGATTTTCCCTGATGGGGAGAGGTAAGTGCATTTAATCTTTTTGTACCTTCTGCATTCACGTTTCTTCAAATAACTGATGTGTTGGCCTTGTCATGCTGCAGGGGTTGGGACCACCATGAAAGTGTCCGCCGGCCCAACTCCGTCCTTGGAGTTCTGATTCGGCAAAACTTCCCGGGGTTTGTCACGTTGCCTGGTGAGGGCCGGCTTCGAGAGGTTGGATTGACTTGGGAGCACTACTTGGCTGCCCCGGCCCTGCCGGGTAAGATTATCGACGGTGCCTTGTGCAAGACGAGGGCAGATGTCGTGATCAAAAAGTTCTGGGTAATTGCTCCTTTACGCAATTAAAAATCTTAAACTAGCTAGTTATTAATTGTACTAATCAATATTGTCTCATTTGATTGCAGAAATTCTACAGGTGTGAGGAGGGATACGAGGAGGAGGTGGATCATGTTATCCACAAGGAGTGCAAGCGCCTACTTCAGAACTTACGGCATGAGGTTCAGGTGCAGGCTGTTCGAGACTACTACGACGGGCGTGGTATCAAGAAGCCCAAGCAGGAATGCCGCGATAAGTTCTTGAGTAAGGATCAGTACATGAAGGTAATTCTTAAGGCCTTGTACTTACTTCCTTCATTTAGTAATTCATAGCCTTAGCGCTCAAGTTTCTATTTGCTAACTTAGGCCCCTCCGAGATGGTGTGCGGATCGGATGGATTGTTGGGAGGTGTTGGTCAATGCGTGGTGCTCAGAAAATGGCTGGCCACCCACAAAGAGGCCAAGGACAAACATGCCCAAATGTAAGGTGTGCCATACCACCAAGGCAGCTCCAACTTATTTCAGTATGGGCGGAACTGGGTATGTGGTTTGCTTCATGATTCATGCAATTCGTTCATTATGCTAGCTTTAGCCCTTTAATTACTAATTTACTTTGTTTCTCTCTTTCAGACACGCTACAATAAGGCGGATAAGGTGCCAGAGGTGTACGACCTGTATGCCATGGCCCACACTGGCCCTTACAAGAAAGTCAAGGCATTCTCTGCATCCAAAGAACTTCACCAACATCTCCGCCCATGACAAGCTCGTGCGATATAGAGATCAGGGGAAGGTGAGGAAAGGGGAGGACTTTAACCCGAGCCAGGGTCCCATTGATACAGAGCTGCTGATGATATCTAGTGGCCGGAGGTCCCATGTCTCCATAGCCATGGGAGATGGACTTATCTGTTGTCCTAGCACTCTCCCGGATATCAAGGCGCGCCAGTCGAGCTCCGCTCCTGAGATAAGGCCTCGTGAACGGCCAGTCCAACTCGCCTTCAAGGTTAGTTATACGTACTCAGCTATCTTTCTACATTACATTGTGTGCGCTTCCATCAATGATTACAAATGGTCATGTGAGTGGTGTTGTCGGCTGCTATACAGAGTGAGAGAGATAGAACGGAGAAACTTCTGGCGGAGACGGCGGAGAGGCAGTGGGAGTTGGAGGAGAAGACGGCAAAGATGTTGGAGGAGGAGAGGGCACGGAATGACATGCAGGCAAGGGCCATGTACGAGCTCCTTGTGGTAAGTTTCTTCTGCAGATTACTTGCTAGTCTTAACATTTGAGTCTCATTACTAACTAGTATGACTCTGTTGTGAAAACCAAATGTGCAGTCTGTGTGCGAGAAGTCCGGTCAGACCGCTCCGCCGATGCCAGTGATTGCTCCTGGGAGCACGGTGAGTTTAATTTGAATGGACATTACTTGCTAGTCTTAACATTTGAGTGTCATAATGCTAACGAGACATTGGAAATGATCTTTGGTGCAACTTAACTCCAGAAACGCATCGCACGATCCTTCTCCAGCTACCGGCGCGAGCCAGCCCGCTCCTTCTCCAGCTACCGGCGCGAGCCAGCCCGGTCCTACACCTCCGTGATCATGGTAAGTTTCTCTAGTGTTTTGCTTAACAAATGCATAAAGACCTAGACTTAGCTTTATTTCCTCCAATATGCTTACCATAATGACCTAGAGTTAGCTTCTTTTCCTCCAAAATGACTTAATAAGCTTACTGACCTCATAAACCATCCATTCTACCTAAGTTAGCTCTAAAACGATATGTACTTAGCTTACTTATGTCACAAATTTCATAATTAACTTAGTTAGCTCATAAACGATCAATTTTATCTAAGTTAGCTCTAAAATGACTCATTTTACCTTAGTTAGCTTATAAGTGATCGAATTTATCCAAGTTAGCTCTAAAATGACCCATTTTACGTAGATTAGCTCCTAAATGATCCATTTTACCTACGTTAGCTTTAAAATGACCCATTTCACCTAGGTTAGCTCCAAAATGACCCATTTCACCTAGGTTAGCTCCAAAATGACCCATCTTACCTAGGTTAGCTTATAAATGATCCAGTTTATCCAAGTTAGCTCTAAAATGACCCAATTTACCTAGGGTAGCTCCTAAACAATCCATTTCACCTAAGTTAGCTAAAAACGATCCATTTCACCTAAATTAGCTCTTAAATGATCCATTTCACCTAAGTTTGCTAAAAACGATCCATTTCACCTTAGCGCAAAAACACCTTAGTTAGCTCAGAAATGATCCATTTCACCTAAATAAGCTCATAAATGATCCATTTCACCTAAGTTAGCTCAAAAACGATCCATTTCACCTTAGTTAGCTCAAAACAATCTATTTCACCTTAGTTAGCTCATAAATGATCCATTTCAACTAAGTTAGCTCATAAATGATCCATTTCACCTAAGTTAGCTCAAAGACGATCCATTTCACCTTAGTTAGCTCAGAAAGATCCATTTCACCTTAGTTAGCTCATAAATGACCCATTTCAAGTAAGTTAGCTCATAAATGATCCATTTCACCTAAGTTAGCTCAAAAACAATCCATTTCACCTAAGTTAGCTCATAAATGATCCATTTCAACTAAGTCAGCTCATAAACAACCCATTTCAACTTAGTTAGATCATATATGATCCATTTCAACTAAGTTAGCTCATAAATGACATATACTTCTTGTTCTAGTCTTCTTCTTGTTCTAGTCACCTATTTCTAACTTTCTTATTTACCATTTTGCAGATTTCATTCACTTCATGGAACCTAGCTTGCTATGATGGAGTGCTTGCTTTTCCTTTGATGAAACTTTGCATTGTATCTAGCTTGCTATGATGGAACTTCCTATCTTGATGAAACTTTGCATTGTAATATGCATATGGATGGAACTTGCTTATGTATGAACAATGTGTATGGATGAAACTTATGTGATATGTGATATGTGATATGTGATATGAAACTTATGTGCTAGATATCTGATATGGAAATATATCTATATATGTCATATATATTTGCTCTGAAAATTGTTGGATTAAAAAAAACAGAAAAAAGAGCCAAAATGCAGGCTCTTTGTCGTCTGCCACCGACGGCAAAGAGCTCTTTGCCATCAGCAGCGGACGGCAAAGAGGCCACGTGGCAGGCAGCTGTGCTTCCTGAGAGGCTGACCAATTTGTCCAGTTTGCCTACAGTGGCTGACGGCAAAGGCTTTGCCGTCCGCGGCGGACGGCAAAGAGCAAAAACTTTGCCTGCAACGGCGGACGGCAAAGGCCTGCCGTGTAGTGACGTCGGCTGACATCATGCGGCGGACGGCAAAGGCCTTCCGAGGTTTGCCGTCAGCGGCGGACGACAAAGGCCTACCGTTAGCCACCTAACGGAGTAACAACACACTTATTGCCGTCTGCACTCTTTGCCGTCCACTGCTGATGGCAAAGGCTCCTTTGCCGTCAGCCGCCCGAAGCAGACGGCAAAGTACCTCTTTGCCGAACCTTACTTTGCCGTCACCTTTTGTCGTCCGCGGCGGACGACAAAGACCTTTACCGTCAGCCATCCATGCCTTTGCCGTCCGCCATGGCTGACGGCAAAGTAGCTGATTCCTGTAGTGACTCTTTTCATTAAAAGGGTTAATGGAGAACTATTTGTGTGCCAAATTTATGTTGATGATATCATATTTGGTTCAACTAACCCTCAATTTAGTGAGAAGCTTGGCAAGCTAATGTCGGAGAAGTTTGAGATGTCTATGATGAGTGAACTCAAATTCTTTCTCGGTTTGCAAATCAAGCAAACTAAGGAAGGTACCTTTGTCTCTCAAACAAAGTACACCAAAGACTTATTCAAGAAGTTCAATATGCAAGAATGCAAAGGTTTGACTACACCCATGCCTACTAGTGGACATCTTGATTTGACCAAAGATGGTGAACCGGTTGATCAAAAAGTTTATCGCTCTATGATTGGTTCATTCTTATTTCTATGTGCCTCTCGTCCTGATATTATGCTAAGTGTGTGCATGTGTGCACGATATCAAGCTGCTCCTAAGGAATATCATCTTAAGGCTGTGAAAAGGATAGTGGGATACCTAATCCATACACCAAATTTTGGCATTTGGTATCCTAAGAGGTCCTCTTTTGATCTTGTCGGCTACTCCGATTCGGACTATGCCGGAGACAAGGTTGATAGAAAGTCCACTTCGGGTACTTGTGAATTCCTTGGTAGATCTCTTGTATCTTGGTATTCCAAGAAACAAAACTCGGTATCCTTATCCACCACCGAAGCGGAATAAATTGCCGCTGGTTCATGTTGTGCTCAATTACTTTAGATGACCCAAACTCTTAAAGATTATGGGATATATGTGAAACATGTTCCATTTCTTTGTGACAATGAAAGTGCTATTAAGATTGCTCACAATCCAGTGCAACACTCTCGAACTAAGCATATCGAAGTTCGTCATCGTTTCATTCGAGATCATGTTGCAAAAGGAGACATTGACATTAAGCATGTTCGCACCAATAAGCAATTAGCAGATATATTCACTAAACCACTTGATGAGAAAGTGTTTTGCAGGTTGAGAGGTGAATTGAACATCATCGATGCTTCAAACTTGGAGTAGGAACTCCATTTGATACATGCAGGGCATGAGCATTTGACTAATCCTCGATATTTCTCTTATGGTGTCTTTCATATATCTTGGATACATTTGTACCTTGGATGTTATCTAACCCGTGTAGGTACTTGGTTGAATCTAAATCTATGATGTTGCAACTCACTCACATCTTGAGCAATCTCTACATCACCAAGTCTCTACACAATGGTGGTTGAAGACAAGGAAGCACAAAACCATTCAAACATATCCTGTGACAAATTCTATGTTGAGTCTCATGATTGTCATTTTGGATACACAAGTGATCTTCCTTGCAAAGCTAATCCATGTAGGTAGATGAACTCAAACTCCAAGTGGTGCTCCCAACTCTTGATTAACTACATCAACCTTGAGCAACCCACACAAGTTCAACTACATGAGCAAGATCAACACCATCCCCCAAGGTATGTTATTCCATCTTAGAGAAGCTTTACTCCAAGTCATGAGTTAAAGCAACTCGACAAGATGTGAATACACCAAGATGCTTAAACGAAAAATGGAAACCCCATTTTGAGCTTAAACGATGAGTATGACCTATGATCAAGTGTTCTCACTTGACTCCTAAGTCAATATACTCTACCATAGGTGACTTTGTCGCCGCCCAACTCTAGATGAAGTTCTTTTGTGTTCTTTTCTGTGTTATTGCATTTGTCTCTTGCATAATTGTTTCCCCTTTTCAAAAAAAACTTCATCTAGATCTTTTAGTTTCTTTTCTTTTCTTTTTGTTCTGCATTTTCTGCATCCAATTCATTGCAAATCTTTGAGTTAATTCCTTGCAAATCCTTGTGAGATCTTACTTGTCTAGTGACCTGAGGTGACAAGTAGTTTTACTCTGATGGACTCGGTCCCACCGGTTTGTTCTCTTGGGCTCAACCGAAACCTTTCGGTGCAACCGAAGCACACAACTCGGAGTCACTGATTCCACCAGAGGACAACCAACTTGCCACTTATTCCTGATTTCTATTTGCTCTAGCTCCACTTAATGATTCTTGTCCTCTACCAGCATCATATTAGACATGCTGCTTTGCTCTGTGACTCAAGGACCGACCCATTTGTATCACATGTCCAGAAGAGCCCTTCTTGGAAATTGATGTCAAAGGGGGAGAGAGAGATCACATCAAAGCTTAATCTTTCCTATAGGGGGAGAAAGAGAGAATACTCAGGGGGAGAAAGTAATATCATCAAAGACCCCAGATGCTTGGTGTTCAAGAGGAGAGATGTCACATGTCTTTAAGAGGGGAAAGACATGTTTGTTTGCTTTCTTTAGCTCAAGCTCTGTTGTTTATTTTCTATTGCTCTGATTTTCTGTTCCCTATCTTCTCCCAATATCCCATGCAGATTCAGGGGAAGCAAGACATCTAAGGGAACGATATCTCTGATTTTATTGCATATCTTTACCTTCGGGGCATGTCTATATCCAATGTGGTACTTAGTACTCACTCTACATGTCATCCCAGTCTTGGTTCTCTTGTGGTTTCTCTTGTTTTCTCTGGTTAGTAGATGCATCTGTGTTACTTAACCTTGTTTGCGCAGGTTCATCCCATCCTAAGACAACTCAAGACCACAAGGTAAGTATATGCATCTGAGTCATGTGAATGATAAATTCTTGCTGATATGCATACTGTTTGCAAGAAGGACTCATGAGCATGAAGGTACATTTCTAATATTCATATCATTTGCTCTGATGCAGATAGCCAAGATACATGTAACATATTGCTTACTGTGTCATGCTTATGCACTCACATGCTCCTATATTCAATATTCACATGATTTCATACATGTAGGGGGAGCCTATACATGTTACATGTCTTTCCAAAGCTTTACTTGCTATTCTCTATATCTTTATCTAAAGTTTTGATGTATGTTGTCATCAAATACCAAAAAGGGGGAGATTGAAAGCACAAGTGCTCCCTGGGTGGTTTTGGTAATTAATGTCAACATATCTCTTGTTGGACTAACACTTTTACCTACTATGTTTCAGATAAGTTCAACAATGGAGTGGCATGGACTAGAGGATGTGTAACCCCTTCAAGATGCTAAGGATAGAAGATTGGCTCAAGCTTCAAGATCAAGACTCTACATTTTATATTTTAGTGATCCAAGATCACATTGAGTCTATAGGAAAAGCCTATACTATCAAGGAGGGATGAGGTGTTGCTTAATGAGCCTCTTGCTTCATGTGCTTAGTGATATGCTCCAAAACCGTCAACTATCTTCCCACATCCACATATGACCTAAACCAAAAGTCAAACTCGGCCTCACCGATTCTTTCTATCCGGTGCCACCGAGTTTCACATCTCATAGCCGTTGCCACAAACCCTAGCAATTCAGTTTCCCCGATAGGGATCTCGGTCTCACCGAGATGGCATTGTAATCTCACTGTGTATGTCCATTGCCAAAATCGGTCTCACCGAGTTTGAGCAATCGGTACTACCGAGATTACAATGCAAACTCTCTGGTTAGCTTATTACCAAAATCGGTTCCACCGAGTTTGTGTAATCGGTATCACCGAGTTTGCCTGACCAACTCTCTGGTTAGCTTATTACCAAAATCGGTCCCACCAAGTTTGTGTAATCGGTCACACCAAGATTACGTTATGCCCTAACCCTACCCATATCAGTCCTACCGAGTTGCATCTCAGTCCCACCGAAAATCCTAACGGTCACTAGGTTTGTTGAATCGGTCTGACCAAGTTTCACCATTCGGTCCCACCAAGTTTGGCAGATTGTGTGTAATGGTTAGATTTTGTGTGGAGGCTATATGTACCCCTCCACCCACTCTTCATTCGTGGAGAAAGCCATCAGAACACATCTACACTTCCAATACACATGTTCTGAAAGAGAACCACCTACACTTGTGTTGAGGTCAAGATATTCCATTCCAACCATATGAATCTTGATCTCTAGCCTTCCCAAGTTGCTTTCCATTCAAATCTTCTTTCCACCAAATCCAAATCTTGTGAGAGAGAGTTGAGTGTTGGGGACACTATCATTTGGAGCACAAGAGCAAGGAGTTCGTCATCAACACACCATTTGTTACTTCTTGGAGAGTGGTGTCTCCTAGATTGCCTAGGTGTCACTTGGGAGCCTCCGACAAGATTGTGGAGTTGAACCAAGGAGTTTGTAAGGGCAAGGAGATTGCCTACTTCGTGAAGATCTACCGCTAGTGAGGAAAGTCCTTCGTGGGCGACGGCCGTGATGGAATAGACAAGGTTGCTTCTTCGTGGACCCTTCGTGGGTGGAGCCCTTCGTGGACTCGCGCAACCGTTACCCTCCGTGGGTTGAAGTCTCCATCAACGTGGATGTACGATAGCACCACCTATCGGAACCACGCCAAAAACATCCGTGTCTCCAATTGCGTTTGAATACTCCAAACCCTTCCCCTTACATTCTTGCAAGTTGCATGCTTTACTTTCCGCTGCTCATATACTCATTGCATGCTTGCTTGATATGTACTGTGTTCGTCAAAGTTGTGCTTAAACTCCACCTAAATTTAAGAATCTTAAAAAATGCAACTTTTGGCACTTAGTGTCTAATCACCCCCCTCTAGACACCTCTTCTCGATCCTTTCAGCTGTTTAGATGAAGACACAACTAAATTAGTTTTAGTAGAGAGCTTTTGTCAACAAGAAGGTTATTTGTCCCTAGGCAATCGATAACTAGACCGGTAATCATTATTGCAATTTTATTTGAGGGACAGGCATAAGCTAACATACTTTCTCTACTTGGATCATATGCACTTATGATTGGAACTCTAGCAAGCATCCGCAACTACTAAAGATTCATTAAGGTAAAACCCAACAATAGCATTAAAGTATCAAGTCCCCTTTATCCCATACGCAAACAACCTACTTACTCGGGTCTGTGCATCTGTCACACACGCCACCCACCATAAGCAAATCATAAGAATATTGCAAACCCTACAGCGGGGATCCCTCATGCTTGCGCGACACGGAGAGCACCATAGGACAGCACCAATAATAAAACATACAACTCAAAACCAATCACGATCATCAAATAGCCATTTGGACAAAACAGATCTACTCAAACATCATAGGATAGCCATACATCATTGGGAAATAATGTATAGCGTTGAGCATCATGTTTAAGTAGAGGTTACAGCGGGTAAGACAGAGGTTAGACCGCTGCATAGAGGGGGAAGAGTTGGTGATGATGGCGGTGAAGTTGCTGGTGAAGATGGCGGTGATGGTGATGGCCCCGGCAGCGCTCCGGCGCCACCGGAAGCAAGGGGGAGAGGGGCCCCTTCTTCTTATTCTTCCTTGACCTCCTCCCTAGATGGGAGAAGGGTTTCCCCTCCGGTCCTTGGCTCACATGGCGTGGGAGGGGCGAGAGGCCCTCCGAGATTGGATCTATCTCTCTATCTCTCTCTGGTTCTGCGTTCTGTTTTCTGGCCCTTCACCATTTCTTAAATATCCGGAGATCTATAACTCCGATTGGGGTGAATCTTTCGCTCAGATATTTCTCATAAAATTATCTTTCTTGCGGCAAAAGAAGAGCATCAACCGGCTTATGGGGTGGCCACGAGGGTCAGGGGCGCGCCTGACACCTTGGGGCGCGCCCCCTACCTCATGCCCCCCTCGGACACCATCTCGCGATGATTCCACTCCCAAAAATCATAAATATTCCAAAATAATTCTCCGTCCATTTTTATCCCTTTTGGACTCCGTTTGATATTGGGTTTCTGCGAAACATAAAACATGCAACAAACAGGAACTGGCACTGGGCACTGGATCAATATGTTAGTCCCAAAAATAATATAAAAAGTTGCCAAAAGTATATGAAAGTTGAATAATATTGGCATGGAACAATCAAAAATTATAGATACGACGGAGATGTATCAGGATCCCCAAGCTTAATTCCTGCTCGTCCTCGAGTAGGTAAATGATAAAAAAGATAATTTTTGATGTGGAATGCTACCTAGCATAATCTTGATCATATGTCTAATCATGGCATGAATATTAAGACATGAGTGATTCAAAGCAATAGTCTATCCTTTGACATTAAGACAATAATACTTCAAGCATACTAATAAAGCAATCGTGTATTTTCAAAATAACATGGCCAAAGAAAGTTATCTCTACAAAATCATATAATCTGGCTATGCTCCATCTTCACCACACAAAATATTCTAATCATGCACAACCCCGATGACAGCCAAGCAATTGTTTCATACTTTTGACGTTCTCATACCTTTTCAACTTTCACGCAATACATGAGCGTGAGCCATGGACATAGCACTATAGGTGGAATAGAATATGATGGTGGAGGAGACAAAAAGGAGAAGATAGTCTCACATCAACTAGGCGTATCAACGGGCTATGGAGATGCACATTAATAGATATCAATGTGAGTGAGTAGGGATTGCCATGCAACGGATGCACTAGAGCTATAAGTATAGGAAAGCTCAAACTGAAACTAAGTGGGTGTGCATCCAACTTGCTTGCTCATGAAGACCTCGGGCATTTAAGGAAGCCCATCATCGGAATGTACAAGCCAAGTTCTATAATGAAAATTCCCACTAGCTAGTATATGAAAGTGATAACTCAAGAGACTCTCTATATGGAGAACATGGTGCTACTTTGAAGCACAAGTGTGGTAAAAGGATAGTAACATTGCCCCTTCTCTCTTTTTCTCTCATTTTTTTGTTTTTTTCTATTTTCTCTTTTTTTATTTTTTTGGTGGGCTTCTTTGGCCTCTTTTTTTTACTTGGGCTTCTTTGGCCTCTTTTATTTTTTTGTAAAGTCCGGAGTCTCATCCCGACTTATGGGGGAATCATAGTCTCCATCATCCTCTCCTCACTCGGGCAATGCTCTAATAATAATGATCATCACACTTTTATTTACTTACAACTCAATATTACAAATCGATATCTAGAACAAAGATATGACTCTATATGAATGCCTCCAGCGGTGTATCGGGATGTGCAATGATCTAGCGTAGCAATGACATCAAAAAATGGACAAGCCATGAAAACATCATGCTAGCTATCTTACGATCATGCAAAGCAATATGGCAATGAATGTTCAAGTCTTGTATATGATGATGATGGAAGTTGCATGGCAATATATATCGGAATGGCTATGGAAATGCCATGATAGGTAGGTGGCCGTTTTGAGGGAGATATAATGAGGCTTATGTGTGATAGAGTGTATCGTATCACGGGGTTTGGATGCACCGGCGAAGTTTGCACCAACTCTCGAGGTGAGAAAGGGCAATGCACGGTACCGAAGAGGCTAGCAATGATGGAAGGGTGAGAGTGTGTATAATCCATGGACTCAACATTAGTCATAAAGAACTCACATACTTATTGAAAAAGTCTATTAGTCATCAAAACAAAGTACTACGCGCATGCTCCTAGGGGGATAGGTTGGTAGGAAAAGGCCATCGCTCGTCCCCGACCGCCACTCATAAGGAAGACAATCAATATATAAATCATGCTCCGACTTCATCACATAACGGTTCACCATACGTGCATGCTACGGGAATCACAAACTTCAACAAAAGTATTTCTACAATCCACAACTACCCACTAGCATGACTGTAATATCACCATCCTTATATCGCAGAACTATTGCAAGGAATCAAACATATCATATTCAGTGATCTACAAGTTTATGTAGGATTTTATGACTAACCATGTGAATGACCAGTTCCTGTCATCTCTCTAAATAGATATAAGTGAAGCAAGAGAGTTTAATTCTTTCTACAAAAGATATGCCCACGCTCTAACAATTATAAGTGAAGCAAAAGAGCATTCTACAAATGGCGGTTGTCTATGTAAAGAGAAACAGGCAATCCAAACTTAAAATGATATAAGTGAAGCACATGAAGCATTCTATAAAGCCATACTCAAAAGATATAAGTGAAGTGCAAAGAGCATTCTATAAATCAACCCAGGACCATCTCATACCAGCATGGTGCATAAAAAGAAAAAGAAAAACCTAAATGCAAAAGACGCTCCAAGATTGCACATATCGCATGAACGAAACGAATCCAAAAACATACCGACACTTGTTGAAGAAAGAGGGGATGCCTCCCCAGCATCCCCAAGCTTATACGCTTGAGTATCCTTGAATATTTACTTGGGGTGCCTCGGGCATCCCCAATCTTGATCTCTTGCCTCTCTTCCTTCTTCTCACATCGAGACCTTCTCGATCATCGAACACTTCATCCACACAAAACTTCAACAGAAAACTCGGTAAGATCTGTTAGTATAATAAAGCAAATCACTACTATTAGTACTGTTGCCAACCAATTCATATTTTGTTTTTGCGTTGTTTCTACTGTAATATAACTTTCTCATGGCTTAATGCACTGATATAAATTGATAGTTTCATCAAAACAGGCAAACTATGCATCAAAAACAGAATCTGTCTAAAACAGAACAGTCTATAGCAATCTGAACCTTCACCATACTTCTAGTACTTGAACAATTCTTCTAAAATTAGGAAAAATAAACAATTGGTACAGAAATACAGTGCAAAAAGAATCAGAACCATTTGACGGTCCAGTAAAAAATTAAAATTTATGCACTACAGCCAAAGTTTCTGTCCTACACCGCACAAACTAACAAGCATCGTAAACATCCTAAAGGCAAACCTTGGCACATTATTTTTATAATACAATGGAACTGTACAAGGGAATAATTATTTTTGTTGAAAAGTTTCTATAATCAAGATTCCAAAGTTTCCGTGAGCATGAACAAAGTTCAAGGCTAGCTCCCACTTCAACAATGCTTGTCTCTCTCACTTTCGCTTTTCTTTTTGAAAAAGCTTTGGGTTCCCCTCTTTATTTTTATTGTTTTTAAACTAAATGAAAGCACTCAAAAGAAATAAATGACTCTCTAAAACTTCCGGGTTGTCTCCCTGGCAGCGCTTTCTTTAAAGCCATTAAGCTAGGCATATAGTGCTCAAGTAGTGAATCCACCCGGATCCCAAGGTATATCAAAGCCAATTTGAATTAGCAATGATTTGTAATTTAGTAGTGAGCACAAAGTAACATATGTCATGTAATCACGAAGTCTAACTCTCCTCCTATGCATCGGCATGTCATAAAAGAACAATTCATGCACACATAGTAAGGGCCAATGCATAGTATAAAAAGTTTCTTGCAATTTTATCGTGTTGGAGACATAGAGAGGTGGAGATGTAGTTCCTCGCTCATAATAATTGCAAGTAGGAGCAGCAAGCACATGCATATTATATTCATCAAAATCATCATGTGCAACGGTAAAAGGCAACCCATCAATGTAATCCTTAATACTCCCTCCATTCCTTTATGTAAGGTGTATTATTTTCGGCATGGTGACCTAGGCACAAAATTATAGAGAATTGAGGACACAATTACCCTTGGCAAATCGTTGGTTAGTGGCAAGTAAATCAATTAGTCTAGGAAAGAAAGAGATAGACACAATCGAGAGAGAGATACTTTCCTTCTTTTGCTAGAAGGAGAGATACATGCAATCAGGAAATAGATACTTCCCTTTTTTCTAGAGGGCTAAGAATGGAATTAGAAGGAATGAGAACAAATGCACCTTACATTGTGGAATTTTATCGAAAACAAATACACCTTATATAAAGGAACGGAGGGAGTAAGTGCAAACTTCTCCCATTAAGATAATAGGACTATCATGCGTGGGTGCAATAGCAACTATTTCATGTTTAACATAAGGAACTATAGCAAGTTCATCTCCATAAGCATCATTCATATTGGCATCTTGGCCACAAGCATAGCAAGCATCGTCAAAAAGGGATATTTCAAAAGAATCAAAGGGATCATAACAATCATCATAGCAATCATCCTTCGGTAAGCACGAAGGGAAATTAAAAAATGTATGAGTTGAAGAGTTACTCTCATTAGAAGGTGGGCACAGGTAGCTAATCCGCTCTTCCTCCTTTTGTTCTTCGCTCTCCTCATCATCTTTTTCATCCAATGAGCTCATAGTTTCATCAATTTCTTCTTCCATAGCTTCCTGCAAAATATTAGTCTCTTCTTGGACAGCGGAGACTTTCTCAATAAATGCATTAATATAGTAATTTTATTCATAATTTTCATTGCAATATCTAAGGATAGAAAGATTTTCAGGCCTATAAACATCATCATCTAAAGATTCATACTTTTCAAACAAAGATTCAATTTCATAAGCAGCCTTAAAAGCAACAAATTCTTCTATTTGTTCCACATCATAGTAATCATATATACCATTAGCATAAGAAGCTAAGGTTTCATTAACATTAAATTTGCATGAAAAGGGAAGGTGTGGAGCCTTCATCCTAGAGCAACAAGTAATATCATATCTCAAGCATAGTTGCCAAGCATACCACTTCAACATAATAAATTGATCCCATAATAGTTTCCCTTTTTGTGTCAAAAGATAATCCCTAAAGTATTCACGTTGATATAACGTTACTCCCATTATAAAGTTGAATGGGGTTTTCTCAGGATTATCAAAGTAGTACATAATAGCTTTCACATAATGAGAATCGAGGGTTTTAGGAGTTACCCCATCTCCATGAGTAGCAAGTACACCTAATTTTTTTGGTATTTCGCGTTCCATATAGATAACTAAAGATAGAGAACAACTTAGAACAACAAATAAAAATTACTTAGTGATAAAGCAAACAAGCAAACACGAGAATATTCATCCCACGCTATTTCTCCCTCGCAACGGCGCCAGAAAAAGGTATTGATAACCCACAAGTATAGGGGATCGCAACAGTTTTCGATAAGTAAGAGTGTCGAACCCAACGAGGAGTTAAAGGTAGAACAAATATTCCCTCAAGTTCTATCGACCACTGAGGGAGTCCTGGATTAGGGGGTGTTCGGATAGCCGGACTATACCTTCAGCCGGACTCCAGGACTATGAAGATACAAGATTGAAGACTTCGTCCGGTGTCCGGATAGGACTTTCGTTGGCGTGGAAGGCAAGCTTGGCGATGCGGATATTCAAGATCTCCTACCATTGTAACCGACTTTGTGTAACCCTAACCCTATCCGCTGTCTATATAAACCGGAGGGTTCTAGTCCGTAGGACACTTCATCATACAACAATCATACCATAGGCTAGCTTCTAGGGTTTAGCCTCCTCGATCTCGTGGTAGATCTACTCTTGTACTACCCATATCATCAATATTAATCAAGCAGGAGTAGGGTTTTACCTCCATCAAGAGGGCCCAAACCTGGGTAAACTTCGTGTCCCTTGTCTCCTGTTACCATCCGCCTAGATGCACAGTTCGGGACCCCCTACCCGAGATCCGCCGGTTTTGACATCGACATTGGTGCTTTCATTGAGAGTTCCTCTGTGTCGTCGTTTTTAGGCCCGATGGCTCCTTTGATCATCAACGACGATGCAGTCCAAGGTGAGACTTTTCTCCCCGGACAGATCTTCGTCTTCGGCGGCTTCGTACTGCGGGCCAATTCATTTGGCCGCCTGGAGAAGATCGAGAGCTACGCCCTTGGCCATCAGGTCAGGTTTGAAAGTTTGAACTACACGGCTGACATCCGCGGGGACTTGATCTTCGGCGAATTCGAGCCACAGCCAAGCGCGCCGCACTGTCTCGATAGGCATGATCTAGCTCTGTCGTCGAACAGTGCCCTGGAGCCCGCACACGCGTCGGTTCCGACCCTTAATTCGGAATATATGGCGCTGATCGAGGGTGAGCGGTTGGACGCCACCTCAGGGGCTGCGATCTCAAAAGCGATCAACCAGATACCAGCCCCGCACTCTGCAGGACCCGTGACTCCGAGGATCCGGATTCCCCTCCGAACTGCGAAACTCCCGCGCCCCTGCCAATCGAATCCGATTGGGCGCCGACCATGGAGTTCACCGACGCGGACATCTTTCAGCACTTGCCCTTTGGCGACATCCTGAACTCACTAAAGTCTCTCTCTTTATCGGGAGAGCCCTTGCCGGACTATGGACAGCAAGGATGGGATAAGGACGATGAAGAAATTCAAAGCCCACCCACCACCCACTTGGTAGCCACTTTCGACAATTTAAACGACGTGCTCAACTTCGACTCCGAAGACATCGACGGTATGCACGACGATGCAGGAGATACAGATGAGCCAACGCCCATAGGGCATTGGATAGCCACCCCATCTCACGATGTGTACATGGTGGACACCCCTAAAGGAAACAATAGCGAGGAAAAAGGGGATGGAACGGGGGACCGATCCCTCGAAAAGCAATCAAAGTGTCGGCGTAAACACCGACCCAAGCCCCGCCTCGATAAAGACCCAGCCATAGAGCAGGATGAGCTGGTAGACGACGAGCAGGCCTTAGAGCAACCGTCCGAATAGGGCAACACGGATAGAGAAACCGAACATCCCTACCGCGGCGAAAACGGCACTTCGGACGACCTTACGCCGGACAAACCCACGATGCAGAAGAATCTCCACAAGAGGCTCGCGGAAACAGCACGCAGCCTGAAGAAGCAGAAGCGGAAGCTAAAAACGGCGAAAGATGCACTCAGGATCAGATGCAGCAAAGGAATCAATACCGCAGATAAATATGGCGACAGTCGCCGCACTAAAAGCTATCCAAAGAGAAAGCTACTGCCCGAATTCGACGAGGAGGCCATAGAGCCATCGCATTCAAAAAACAAGAAAGCCACACGGTCGGATAGACGACCCCATAGCCAGCATAAAACGGCAAATGGCGCCGCACTTAAGCCAGCACGCGACCCACTTAAGGATTCGCATCAAAAAGATGGCCCAGCCAGGTCCATTTATGGGACAAGAAAGCAAGCTCTCGTAGGCAATGCAATAAAACCATCATCAGAATCCGGCACACCCAAATACAGGGGCGCCACACATCCCCTATGCTTCACCGATGAGGTCTGGGATTATGAATTTCCAGCGGGATTCAAACCCGTAAACATAGAGGCATATGATGGAACAACAGATCCTGGAGTCTGGATAGAGGATTATATCCTCCACATACATATGGCTAGAGGAGATGATCTCCACGCCATCAAATATTTACCACTAAAGCTCAAAGGACCAGCCCGGCATTGGCTCAAAAGCCTCCCTGAAAACATAATTGGAAGCTGGGAAGAGCTCGAGGACGCTTTCCGAGCAAATTTTCCAGGGACGTATGTCCGTCCTTCGGACGCTGACGACCTCAGTCACATAACACAACAGCCCGGAGAATCAGCTCGGCAATTCTGGAATAGATTCCTCACTAAAAAGAATCAGATAGTTGACTGTCCGGACGCCGAAGCCTTAGCAGCTTTCAGGCATAACGTCCGAGACGAATTGCTTGCCATACACCTCGGCCAAGATAAGCCAAGAACAATGGCCGCACTAACAAGCCTCATGACCCGCTTTTGTGCAGGAGAGGACAGCTGGTTGGCAAGACGCAGCCCCAGCGACCCAAGTACATCCGAAACTAGGGATGGAAATGGAAAACCGCGACGCAACAAGGACCGTCGCCGGACTAAGGGAAAAAGTCCGAAGAGCACGGCAATCAACGCCGGATTCAAAAGCTCACAACAGAATCAGACAAAGCCGCCCCTCCAGGATAACAGGGATGATCCATCCAACTTAAACAAAATCCTGGACAGGACATGTCAAATACACAGTACTCCCGGGAGCCCTGCTAACCATACCCACAGAGATTGTTGGGTTTTCAAACAATCCGGCAGACTCAACGCCGAACACAAGGGGCTCGAAACACCAAGTGAGGACGAAGACGAACCCCAAAAGAATAGCACCAGGAAAAAAAAGAACTTCCCACAAGAAGTAAGGACAGTAAACCTACTTCACATAACAAAACATGCGGCGCCCATAAAGGCACGCACCACACAACCTATCCCAAAGGGGTCCCGCCACTGGTTGTCAAAACCAATCATCTTCGATCAACAGGACTATTCTAGAAGTATCAGGAGCGCAGGTTGGTCTGCCTTGGTACTCGATCCAATAATCGGCGGACTCAAGTTTTCAAATGTCCTTATGGACGGAGGCAGTGGACTAAACCTGATATATCAGGACACAATCCGTCACATGGGGATAGACCCAACAAGAATCCGTCACAGCAAAACCTCCTTTCAAGGGGTAACGCCAGGTCCGGACACCCGATGCATGGGTTTCCTCCGGCTTGAAGTTACATTCGGCTACCCCGATAACTTCCGTCGCGAAAAGCTAATTTTCCACATCGTCCCATTCTCAAGTCGCTATCAAGCACTACTAGGACGCGAAGCTTTCGCCCGCTTTAACGCAATACCGCATTATGCATCTCTAACGCTTGAAATGCCCGGTCCACGAGGCATCATCTCTTTAAAGGGGAAGTATTGAGGTGCGCCTCTCCCAAGCGGAGGATTGTGCGGCCGCTTTGACAGCCCCACAGTAAAATGGCTTCACCGGCCAAAAACTTCGGAATAGGTCCTTACAAGACCACGAGCGCGGATAGACGCGCTCGGTACAAAATTATCATTGATGCAGGCTTAGTGGCCATATACCTCCGCACTAGGGGCTCCGCACATATACAATAAGAGACAATAAAGCTCAACTTTATATATTTTACTTTATACTTTGTTTATTTGAAAATCTTATTCAGCACGACCCATTTTCATCTCAGTTCCTCTCTTTTACAGATGAACGTCGTGCGGCGCCCGTCCAGGAGACGGCACAACGGAGACACAGGCGCAGACGTGCAGTAGGGACCCGTCCTAAGGATTCATTTTAGATTAAGACCCTGCGTAAACCTTTTTTACTGTCTCTTGTTGCTACATATCCCCTGGTTTTCTCTGCCATAACCAAGGAGGAGACTGGCGTCTTGGCATGTGGCCACGTCAGAATTTTTGCGCGTACCTAGACTAGGGGCTTTTTAATAAAGAGTGTTGTTTTGCCCGCACTTATAAAGACCGAACACCTTAGGGAGTGTTCGGCGTCGCGAGTTTTGGCATTATATGCATCAGCTCGGAATCATGTCTTTGGTCAAATGTTGGGTTGCCCAGCTCCTGAGTTAGGCTACCTTACGTTCCGCTCTATCGGCTAAGGTAGCACCAGGAGAACTACTGCGATTGTGCCCCGGTTAGGCCGGGCGAGCACCTCAGTAGAGAAAGCCGAAAACTGACTGTCATGATGTAGCGTGAGACTGGTCAGCCACTCGATGACCTACCGGAATCTATAGGATTCTTCTGCTTTAACGAAGGGCCGTTTCCCGGCCAGGCACATAAGCACCCTGAACTCGGGCGAGCGTAGTCGCCACCAAGGGGATACCTATATAGTCCCCCTGTCAATCTCCTATTGCTAAGTGAAAGTGTTAAAGCATTATAGACCGGTTGCCTGCCCGCTGCGCTATCACCTCCTTTGTAGGACCAAGACGTTGGATTAAGTGTGAAAATGCGTCTTCTGCGAGCACCCCCGCACTATGTGCGTGGGGGCTGAAGCCAACGACTTCCATCTTTCATATTTTGTATATATATCTTAAAACGGCCGCACAGGAGGTGTTCCCAATACTTGAAGGCACAAGTATAAAAGGCCACCACAATTTATCAAAATACTGCTTTATAATTACATATGCTATCATAACATAGCATCCTTCGAGCACTGCGTCTCTATTACACGAGCGCCCTCAAGGACTTCCTGAAAATAGTGCTCGGAGCGTACTCGGCTTTTTTCCGAATCTCGGGACGCAACAACGATGGTCTCCATCTCTGCACAGTATGTCTTGACACGGGCAAGAGCCATCCGTGCGCCCTCTATGCATGCTGACCTCTTCATCGCATTGATACGCGGCACCGCGTCAAGGAATTGCTGCACCAAGCTGAAATAACTCTTCGGCTCCGATCTCCCAAGCCACAGATATCCCATGACGTACTTAATGGCAAGTGCGGACAACCTATTCAGTTCGGCCCATTGAGCCAGGCGATCGTCCACTGCCAGTGGACGTTCTGGATTGTAGAACTGCGACCAGAAAAGCGTTTCCACTTCGCGATCTTTTAGATCTCGAAAGTGTTCGGTCGCATCAGCAACACTTGCTGCCAAATCCAGATAGGTGTCCTCCACACTCCACATCCGGTCTAACGGAGCAAACTTCGGATTGCAAAACTTCCTCCACAGCATAAAGGGCTTTCCTGCCGCAATCTGTTCGGCCTGACGCAGCTCCTCCTTCGCAGCTCTCATCGTAGAGCGAGCGTCCTTGGCATCAGCAGCGGCCTTCTCGAAGTCCGTCTGCCTTGCCCGTTCTTCTTCTTCAAGAAGCTTGCAACGGTCAGCAGCGCGCTCTAACTTCACGGTCATCTCGGCCATCTCCTCCTTGCTTCGGCAGTGAGCAGCCTGTTCGTCTCTCACCTCTTCAAGAGCTTTCTGGGCAGCCGCATCGCTCTTTTGTGCTTGTTCTTTAGCTCGTGCAAGTTCTGCCCTAAGATTCTCCACGGCGGCCGCACCATCTGCGTCAAGCACATACACTGTAAGACAATGGCATAAAACTCCTCTTACCTGATGCTGCCCGAGGAATTACATACCTTGAGCCTCATCAAGCCGCTTGTTGACAAGCGCGATGTCGGCATCGGCCACGTCCAGTTGCCGCTTTAGCTCGGCAAAATCATCAGTTCGGCCCGATTCCGTACACCTCGCCACCTACATTCAAAGGCGCCACCTTAGACCTGGGATTATGATCCTCTGCGTGCCGTCATTTCTTGACTGCGTGCAGAGTCTCAGGGGCTACTATCTACACAGGGCGCAACTTACTTATGCGCAACTGACAAAAGTGTACATTATCTAACGTACCTCAAAACCCGTCAGTAAACTTTTGACGGCTTCATGCAATCCGCTTTCTGCGGATGAAATCCTTTCAATCACCGTTCCCATCAATGCACGGTGCTCCTCTGAGATAGAAGCTCGTCCCAGCAGAATGTTTAGCCCCTCCGGCCGAGCACCAGACGGTGCCGGACTTGTCCTAGGGCCTCTTTCAAAGGCCGGACGCAGAGAATCTTGGGGGGGCATATGGCTATCTTCCGCCCCTGCCAGATTCAGAGGAACCCTCCGCGACGACACCTCAGCGTCACCCGCCTCGCTAGGTGGTACGGCAGGGGGAGGCGTCCCGCTCTCCATCATCTCCGGAAGAAGATCCCCCGAAGACGAGCTCTGCTGAGAAGGACTGAGGTCCGAGCTACAAGGTAAAATTTCGGTTAATCTTCTCAGATATAAATCAAGGATTTCTCTCATCCCTCAAAAGGGGAACCTTTCTCTACTTACGGCTCGCTGGAGGGCTGATCCCTTTGAGGGCGCGGTACGGCTGAGGAACTCCCCGGCGTCGGACCCTCTGACGAGGATTTTTCCCCCCACTTCGAGGCTGTGGTCTCCGGGTCGTCAGAGGCGGCCCTCTTCTTCCCCTTAGGAGAGGAATTGTCGGTTCCTCCCTCCGAAGCAGCCTCCTTCGAGGAGGCCATAGTTCCCTTGTTCTTCCCCTTACTTCCCTCCAAAGGCATTATCTTCAACATCCTAACAAGCACGGGATCCGGCCTGGTTTCGGGAAGGGGAGCCGGACACCTGATCAGCTTTGCCTTCGCTATCCACTCCTGCTTAAAAGGACACCTCTTTTAGGGGCAAATTCATGACAATTATATGGATAGCGTGTCCGGGCACAAGGTTACTTACTTGAGTATCCGGGCGGTTGCAGCTTAGGCCAGCGTCCTCGGTCAAATCCGGACACATCACTTGTGATCCGAAGAACAGTTTATACATCTCCGCGGGCGTTGCGCCCATGAAATTCTGGAGAGCCTGCGGTCCCTCTGGATTAAACTCCCACAGGCAAAGGGAGCGACGTTTGCCGGGCAAAATCCGGCGAATCAACATGACCTGCGTCACCTTGACCAGGCTGAGGTCTCCTTCTAACAGATCCCTAATGCGTCCCTACAACAAGGGCACGTCTTTGGGTAACCCCCAATCTAACCCTCTGCTGACCGATGACATTAGCCGCGGCAGGGGACCCGAGCGAAAGGCAGGAGGCATCACCCACTTAGTGCCCCTGGGAGCGGTGATATAGAACCACTCTCGTTGCCACAAACCGAGCTCCTCTTGAAAAGAGCCCTCGGGCCATGGAGCGTCAGCATTCTTGCTTATAACAGCACCTGCGCACTCTGCGTGCCGTCCCTCGATCATATTCGGCTCCACTTTAAAAGTCTTGAGCCATAATCCGAAGTGAGGGGTAACACGGAGGAACGCTTCGCACATGACGATGAATGAGGAAATGTGGAGGATGGACTCCGGAGCTAAGTCGTGGAATTCCAGCCCGTAATAAAACAGCAGCCCCCTCACAAAGGGATCCATTGGGAAGCCTAACCCTCGAAGGAAGTGAGACATGAACACCACGCTCTCACCGGGCTGAGGACTGGGAATGGCCTGCCCTTGAACGGGCAACCTATGCGAAATTTCGCCGGTCAGGAACTTAGCCTCTCTCAACTTTAGCACATCCTCTTCCGTGACGGAGGAGGGCGTCCATCGGCCTTGAAGGTCAGAACCAGACATGGTCGAAGGTCCGAAGCGCCTGGAATCTGGAGCCTAGGGTGTTGGAAATCGAGGTGACGGGCGAACTCGTTTGAGTTTGGAAAAAGAAGTAAGGCCTTGGTCTCTTTATAAGAGGTTGAATACCAAGAGCCCCCCCGTAACCGTTTGGGACTCGCCTTTAATCGAGGAAACGTGCTAGCGGACACGATTGGGTTACCCACGTCCGTATTGATGAGAATCCCGTAAAAAGGGGCACACGATCTCTGCCTTGACAAGACGTGCCAAGGAAACTGCCTCGCGAAACACGCTGAGGTGGAAGAATAAAAACAATTCGAATAAAGGCTTGGCCGTAGTGTGATGTCACGCTACGGAATACATCAGCAGATTAGATTTGTGTTAATATTACTCTCTCTATGGCAATATGTGGAAACTTATTTTGCAGAGCCGGACACTATCCTTGGTGTTTAAAATCTTCTTGAAGAACTTGGAGGAGGAACCCGCCTTGGAATGCCGAAAACAATTTGTGCGCCGGACTCGTCGTCATTGAAGCCTGGTTCAGGGGCTACTGAGGGAGTCCTGGATTAGGGGGTGTTCGGATAGCCGGACTATACCTTCAATCGGACTCCAGGACTATGAAGATACAAGATTGAAGACTTCGTCCCGTGTCCGGATAGGACTTTCCTTGGCGTGGAAGGCAAGCTTGGCGATGCGTATATTCAAGATCTCCTACCATTGTAACCGACTTTGTGTAACCCTAACCCTATCCGGTGTCTATATAAACCGGAGGGTTCTAGTCCGTAGGACAACTTCATCATACAACAATCATACCATAGACTAGCTTCTAGGGTTTAGCCTCCTTGATCTCGTGGTAGATCTACTCTTGTACTACCCATATCATCAATATTAATCAAGCAGGAGTAGGGTTTTACCTCCATCGAGAGGGCCCAAACCTGGTTAAACTTCATGTCCCTTGTCTCGTGTTACCATCCGCCTAGACACACAGTTCGGGACCCCCTACCCGAGAACCGCCGGTTTTGACACAGACAACCACCGATACAACTCTATGCATGCTTAACGTTCGCTTTACCTAGAACAAGTATGAAACTAGAAGTACTTCGTAGGTGTTTTTGGGTAAGCTAGCAAGAAAGCAAAGAGCACGTAAATAAAACTAGGGGCTGTTTAGACGAAGATACACCTAAATTAGTTTTAGTAGAGAGCTTTTGACAACAAGAAGGTTATTTGTCCCTAGGCAATCGATAACTAGACCGGTAATCATTATTGCAATTTTATTTGAGGGAGAGGCATAAGCTAACATACTTTCTCTACTTGGATCATATGCACTTATGATTGGAACTCTAGAAAGCATCCGCAACTACTAAAGATTCATTAAGGTAAAACCCAACCATAGCATTAAAGTATCAAGTCCCCTTTATCCCATACGCAAACAACCTACTTACTCGGGTCTGTGCTTCTGTCACTCACGCCACCCACCATAAGCAAATCATAAGAATATTACAAACCCTACAGCAGGGATCCCTCATGCTTGCGCGACACGGAGAGCACCATAGGACAGCACCAATAATAAAACATACAACTCAAAACCAATCGCGATCATCAAATAGCCATTAGGACAAAACAGATCTACTCAAACATCACAGGATAGCAATACATCATTGGGAAATAATATATAGCGTTGAGCACCATGTTTAAGTAGAGGTTACAGCGGGTAAGAGAGAGGTTACACCACTGCATAGAGGGGGGAAGAGTTGGTGATGATGGCGGTGAAGTTGTTGGTGAAGATGGCAGTGATGGTGATGGCCCCGGCAGCGCTCCGGCGCCATCGGAAGCAAGGAGGAGAGGGGCCCCCTTCTTCTTATTCTTATTCCCTGACATCCTCCCTAGATGGGAGAAGGGTTTCCCCTCTGGCCCTTGGCTCCCATGGCGTGGGAGGGGCGAGAGCCCCTCCGAGATTGGATCTATCTCTCTGTCTCTCTCTGGTTCTGCGTTCTGTTTTCTGGCCCTTCACCGTTTCTTAAATATCCGGAGATCCGTAACTCCGATTGGGGTGAATATTTCGCTCAGATCTTTCTCATAAAATTATCTTTTTTGCGGCAAAAGAAAAGCATCAACCTCCTTACGGGGTGGCCACGAGGGTCAGGGGCGCGCCTGACACCCTGGGGCGCACCCCCTACCTTGTGCCCCCCTCGGACATCGTATCGCGATGATTCCACTTCCCAAAAATCATAAATATTCCAAAATATTTATCCGTCCATTTTTATCCCGTTTGGACTCCGTTTGATATTGGGTTTCTGCGAAACATAAAACATACAACAAACATGAACTGGCACAGGGCACTGGATCAATATGTTAGTCCCAAAAATAATATAAAAAGTTGCCAAAAGTATATGAAAGTTGAATAATATTGGCATGGAACAATCAAAAATTATAGATACGACGGAGACGTATCAAATCACAAAAGCACGGACGAAGCAACCATCATTTTACTCTTCGCTGACTCGCTTCTCCATCGTCTTCTTCGAGAAACCAACTGACCGCACTAGTACTCCTAGTAGTACTAGTAAAGGACTTCCTGGATGAAAATAAGGCGGTTGTCTCGGCTTGCAGGCGGCACTTGAGAACGACTTACCGTGGTCTCCGTCGAACACACTTTGCCAAACCACCAAAAAAAGATATCATCGACGTCACCGCAATGGGGAAGGAAGTCAAATATAGTTACTACCTCCATTTTTTGTACACAAGGCCAGTATTATCAAAACTACAATTTGCAAAGGGCCACTAACACTAATCGAGGCAAAATTGATGGGGTTAGCAACCAAGGACATTAATATCCCCTGCATGCATGCGGAAGTGAGAAGGTTGGTTTGCATGGTGCTGCATTAATCAAGCGATGAGGAGTGAGATGGTTAGCTCTTGGTCTTTGGAGAAAAAAATAATCATTAATTGACACGTGAAACGAGGATTTGTATCGATTAAATCCCGCGAAGGAAAACCCCGCCTTTCTTTTTTAACACTAGTACTCCTAGTACGTACGTACTTATCCTGTTTGGGTCTAGGCCTTGCATTGCCAAACTTCGCCACACATTTTTGCCAAGCTTGCCTAAAGTTTTCAAAATGAGAAGGAGGTACACTTGCGCACGGCTGTCGCGGTCGCACCGCACCCTCACACGGTCGTTCCTGCACGCTGCGGTCGCACCGCACCCTCACACAGTCGCTCCTGCACGCCACAAACCCAACCAAGAGAACACACCCTCACTGACACGTGCGTAGGCCGAGCAGCGAAGGTTCTGGTGTGAATAGTGGTTCCGGTGACGACGGGTCATTCGGTTTTGACTGTAGATTGCTCTTGTCGCGTTCGCGTTGCAGCCCAGCACGCTGGACCATCCACGTCGCTCACCGAATGGAACGCGCTTCGTCTTGAGTTTTTGCTCGCTTGTGGGACCGCAGTTCCCTCCCCCTCCCCTGCCCGCGCCATTTATTATACCACCACTCCCCCTGTTTTATGCGAAGTAAATAAAAATAGAGGGAGTATACTACAAATGAGGATCCCCTGACATGGCCGAACCCATTGAGTAAATGACATGCGAGGCCTATCAAGCATGGGGTCCGCCAGTAAGTGACCAAAAGGGAGGGTAAGGCCGGGATACCTATGTCAGAGGATCCACTTCCACTATACTACTTTGACCAAATGTTAGAGTAATAATATATGGCATGCAACTCACACAAATGTTAGAGTAATAATATATGACATGCAACTTACACAAAGCATACAGGGTCTAATGCGTTTTTCGAGGCTAGCTTTGACCAAATGTTAGAGTAATAATATATGACATGCAACTTACACAAAGCATACGGTCAAATTCGTATGTGAAAGGAGTTTCCAATGATATAATTTTCACATTATACATCTCATGTACTATTAATCTTGTCAATAGTCAAAATGGAAACCATGTCGAGTACAAATCTAGGAGTATGTACGAATCTAACAATATTGATTGGGCGTTGTTGAATGTTGATACCTTTTTTATCAAAGTAGAGATACTTTGACTACACATAAAACTTATATGTAAACTAGAAAGGATTGGAGGGAGTATATTGTACGTTCAAAAATGAAACGAACATTGAATACCCTTTATATATGATTTGCGGATGCTATGATCACCGGTTCAAAATTTTGAATCTGCCTTAGGTATCACGGGCACCCACTCATTCCCTCTCGATTTCATCTCGGGGTCCGAAGATCTATTGAAAGAGGACTAGGGTGGGTACATGCGAATGATACTCGGCGGAATGTTCAAATGAGGCATGCGGGAGGATGGACTCGACTGGAGGGCGACATGATCGATGGAGAAGAGGGTTGCAGAGGAATGAGAAATAAGCAAACGCCACATGATTATACTTGGACGTCTCAAACAAACAATAAGTTGTGTCGCTTGGCCTACATAGTGAAAGGCCTAATGCGCAACGCGGAGCAATGACGCTCGAATATGGCCAGGAAAACAGGGAAACCGACATGTCGGGCACACCCGTCGGGACGACGTAGCGCACACTAGTCCAATGGAGGAGCTGGCCCACGACCTCCTCGCCAGCGACAACCGTTCATGTGGGTCGTTGGGGCCAACAACGGGGCGCAGCTCTAACGCCGCCTCTGGATACGACGACCGCGGTGAGCGACACAATCATATCGTCGCTAGACACGGTCGGTTTTAGTGTGTCGAGGGTGGCATTAGTGCTATGGCACGACCAACGGTATGGTTGGTTTGTGCCCAAGGTTGCCCCATCAAAGCTTTGGGTAGCCAAAATTTTGGTTGAGGTATTGGTTGCCCATGATTTGGCCGACATTGGCAAGAAAAAGGAACTAGAGTTGGCTAGAGTTCATTGGCATGCCAAAAAATGGGAACCATCCAAACAAAGACCAATCTTTGGGTCATGACCAAATTTTTGGTAAGGTGCACTTTGGCCACAATCCAAACACACCCCAACACCCGGCTCGTCGAGGATGCACGGGGCGCCGTGATGCGTCTGCGGAGTGGTGTAGCGCGGCCAACTGCATCCTCTGGACCTGAGACCATGCCGGGTCGTCTTGCTTTTTCAATGACATGCGGGGATCGCATGATAGCAAAGGGCATCTCCAACGTTGACATGACCGCAGCTGATTACCCTAGCACACCAAAACCCTCGTCCCTCGCGCCGTCGCGCGGTGCGTTCCCAGCCGGCGCCAGCTGCCTGCATTCATGCCGTCCGTTCGTATGTCGTCCTTAAGAGGCTTGGTGCCCGTGGAACCAACCCCGGCGACTTAATGACGCACCCGGACGCTTGGCCTCAACGGAATGCGCTACTTAAAGCGGCAAGGCCCAGCTAACCTCCACACCATAGCACATCGTCCACCTACCTGGCACCACATCCGCCATGACCGCAAGTGCGAATGCTCTGCGGGAGAGCTTGTCTTCGGGGATGAAGCTTGAGGTCGCCGCCCTCGCTCAAGTCACCTCTCGTGACGCAATTGCGGCGTAGCTGGACGCGGACGCGACCGCACAAGCGGTGGCCACGCTAGCGGCCGACAACGGGAGCACCGTCAGCCATGCGTCCTACTTGCTGCCGTCCAACGTCCGGCACCGCCGAGGTCGCGGACTCCTCCGAGGTCGCGGACTCCTCCGAGGATGAGTAGGGCATGGGAGGCAGCAGGGCATGGTGAGCCAACTGGCCGGTCCGTATCCCGTGTTCTACCCTTCCTTGCCGGAGACTGCACCTTCACTTCACGGGTCTTGAACCCCGCCCCCGTACATAGAGATTGCAGATGGAGGACGTCGGTCTCCGCCGTAGAATAGGTTTAGGGTCGGGTTTCTTTTATTTTTCTGTCGTATAAAAGTTTGAAATGTAATGAAAATCTGGCGTGTGTGCATTAATCTCAGCTGGTGTATATGAACTTTCACAATAATATACATATTGTAGGAGTACTAGCTAGCAAGATTCCTGTGCATTGCATGGAAGATCAAGATCTTGTGGGAGAAAAGGATGAACGAGGGAAAGCCTTATCTGCAAATGTGGAGAGGAGTGCGGGTAAACTGTCATAGTTTCCTTCCTATCCATTAGATATAGATCGGATGGCATATATTGCAGAATGAAAGGCACACCATCATCACCAACTCTGCTTTTTATTGAACCGAGACAAATCTAACATGCGAAGTAAAATAAACACATAGGGTCTATACATACACAAATTATCTTAGGCACTCCAATAGTACGTCCACTACACATTCACGCATTTCACATCTTTCTACATCTATGGGAACCTACGAAAGGGTTAACGTACATTGCCTCTCCTTCTCCTCCCCTGATTTTCAGGGTGGTGGGCCCCTCCCTCACCCCAATCTACAATCAACATCTCACATTTTCACATCATGTTAATTACGTAACTGGGATTACGTAGGTGTAGCATTACTCTTCCTAAAAAACCCAACTAAGCCAACCTCCCAGCATATCGCGCGGGAAAAGACCCGGCCGCGCCGTTTTAGTCGGGATTACCGGATTACTGGTAGTAGTATCGATGGATTGCGCGAAGCAACAAATTTTTTTTTGAGGGGGCGAAGCACCTAGTTTAAAAGGGAAAAAGGCGGTACACTCACACCACTCCTATAGCGGTCGCATTGCACCCCACACATGTTCGGTCCTGCACATGGCTCACGCAAACGGAATGCGCTTTGGCTTGCCTCTTCACTGACACGTGGGACTGCACTTGGAGAAACCGACCATGCAACAAACTCCCCCCGCCCACCGCACGAAAATCCTCCCCCCCCCCCCCACACCCAAAAATTCCCCCCAAATCCGATTCAACCGCCCTTCGGTCAACTAGCCAATAATATTCCCCAAACCCCCCTCCCCCCTGTCCCCCTCCACTCCATTCTCTCCACCAAAGCCTCCCTCCCCGCCACGCCGATACGTTGGCGCCGCGGTTCGGCGATCCTCTCGCTCCCATAGTACGCTCTCGTAGACTGCCGTCCTCTAGCCGCGCCGCCACCTCTGGCTACGTTCTTTTGGAGGCGCACGGCGGTCAGCACTGCCACCGCTGGCGACGTTCGTGTGGAGACGCACAGCGGTCAACTTCTCCCACGGTACGCGCATTCTAGACTGAGGCCCCGTTCATGTCGGTGTAGCGCTGAATGTTAGCTGATAGACGTTGTTAATCTCACTGTTTGCCGAAGTAGTTTACTGTCAATATGCTCTGCTTAAGAAGCTTCATTGCCCTGTTCAGCACTCAATCTGCTTAGCTGAGATGGCATGCCAAGGCCAATTAGTTCGTAAAATATCCTGCCATATATTTATTGTGACGTAGATTGCCATGGTCTAGTAGCCAATCTGTTAGGTGAAATAGCTCTACACCGTTTTATACTCGACCTTTGTTGCTGCGATGGCCTTCGATAGTTTGATGGCTGTGTGCTCGGCCTCATTGACTGCTGAAACAGCCTACCATAATTTGGCACTCAAATCTGTTTGCTGAATTAGCTTTACATATATTTCGTTACTTAGATCTGCTCGTCCAAATATCTTGCCATAGCTTTAGACATTGACCTAGGTATTTTTTTCCGGACTTCATAAAAAAGCATATATGTTTTTCCTGTAATATCTAGTAGAAGAACTAATTTGTATGTCTAACAGATGGACAGGACTTGGATAACTTCTGCTCGAAGATTCTCCGTTGTATATGTCGAGGGGGTTGAAAACCTCATGAACTTTATCAGAGCTGAGTACGGTGGTCCGAAATCAGATGTGCTCTGCCCGTGTAGCAGTTGTATGAATTCAGTTACAAGACCCCAGTCAACTGTGCAAAATCATCTACACTTGTATGGGATGTAGGTCACATATACTAGGTGGGTTCATCATGGTGAAGCTGTGAACGTCAATGTTATTGACTACGTGGAAGCAACAGATCACCATCTCGATCTGCCTGATGCTTAGGTGGAAGAGGAGGAGGAGGTGGTGGTGGCGGAGCCAGTGAGTTTGACCAACATTGAAACAATGCTACGAAATGCTCGTGCATTCCGTGAACTTTCACCTGCAGAAGAAAAACGGTGGGCCCCCATGTTGGAACAATACAACGTTGCTGTGAGTATTCTCAGCTATGGTCACCTTTCTTCAGGTGAAGACATCTGAGCGGATGACAAACAAATCATTCGATGCGATGTTGGCTGCTTTCCACAAATCTTTCCTAGATGCGTCTGAGCTACCACACACCTATAGTAAAATGAAGAATAATTGTGTTCTGTTCTGGAAGGATTACGCCAACTTAAGTGAATGCTCGAAATGCAAATCATCAAGATGGAAAGATGGCGATGATGTGAAGAGGATTCCTCATAATGTTCTGAGACATTTTCCAATTACACCAAGATTGCAGAGGTTGTTTCATGATGCTGAAACAAGAGAGGATGTACTATGGCATTCTAGGAACCAGGAGTACAGAGATCAGAATGTAATGAGCCATCCATCTTATGGTAGTGGGTGGAAAAGCTTCAACGATAAACACAAAGAGTTTGTTGCTGACCCGAGAAACATTAGACTTGGCTTAGCTTCAGATGGATTTAACCCATTTGGCCACCATAGCGCCACATATAGCATGTGGCCAGTGCTTGTTATCCCTTACAACATGCCTCCAAATCTCTGCACCAAAGAATCAAACTACATGATGGCCTTGCTCATCCCAGGTCCAGAAAGTCCTGGAAAGGATTTTGATTTGTTCATGGAGCCTCTTGTGGAGGAACTTCAATAGCTATGGAAGGGTGTTCTCACTCGAGACCTATATAGCAGCCCACCAGCTGATTTCTTTCTACGTGCTGTTATAATTTGGTGCATCCATGATTATCCGGCTTTGGGCACTATGTCAGGGCGAATGACACATGGTTACAATGCATGTGTTCGCTGTGACACGAATCCGCTGTCTAAGCAATACTTAGCAAGATCTGTTACATTGTACACCGCCGTTTCCTTGCCAAGGACAAGCCACATCCTAGAAAATACCGAAGACAGGTGTTCAATGCAAAGCATGAAAACCGTGATGCGCCAAAGAGGCTCACCGCCGATGAGTTGCAAGTGGAATTAGAGAAGGTCAGGCATATTACACTAGGAAACCATCCTGGTAATGGTAGCGGGAAAAGGAAGCGTGGCAGGGTAGAAGAGAGATTATTGTTTACCCTCAGGTCCACTTTGTGGGACTTGGAGTATTGGAAAGATTTGGATCGGCGGCATCTTGATGTGATGCACATCGATAAAAATATATGTGACAACATTATCGGCACACTTCTTAATATTGAAGGCAAGACAAAATATACCTTAAAATCTAGGATTGACTTGACACAACTGGGTATCAAAAAGGATTTGCAGGTGCAAGATGAAGGTAAACCATGGGATATGGCACCAGCTGTGTACGTCTTGGACAAGGTAAAAAGAAAAGAATTCTGCGAGGTCCTGTCACGTGTGAGATTCCCACATGGATTTGCTTCCAACCCTGAAAGGAGGGTCGGTGCAAATGGAAACAAGGTACAAGGGTTGAAAACTAATGACTGCCACGTCCTACTTCAAAGGGTTTTACCTGTTATCCTTAGAGGATTGGGCCGCCCTAACTTATACAGAGCAGTTGCAGAGTTGGGACAATTCTTCAGGGTACTCTGCAGTAGGAATATCAGGATAGATGCTTTCGAGCATCTTAGAGACAAGATACCAACTATCCTATGCGACCTTGAGAAGATATATCCTCCAGCCTTCTTTGATGTGATGGTGCATTTGGCTGTTCATCTACCTGATGAGGCACTACTTAGAGGTCCAGTACAGTATAGCTGGATGTACCCTATTGAAAGGCGGCTAGGCACTTTTAAGGGCTATGTTAGGAACAGAGCTAGACCCGATGGTTCCATTGTAGAGGCCTACATTGCTACAGAAGCATTGACATTCTGCTCAAAATACATTGAAACAGCTGATCAGCTTAGCAAAGAGGTGGGTGAACACAATCTCGGGCTCAATGTTTTCGATTATTCTATTCGAGTTACAGGGAAGAGTCGACAAGAGGACAAACCTAAAGATTTGGACAAAATGGTTTGGTATGTGTTGAATAATTGTCCTGAGATACTACCTTATATCAAGTAAGTGCAGTACTGCAGCTTATACATCGTTATCTACTAAACTTGCAGCACATTCTTATATATTTAGATGTTTAACGCGATCACTATGTTGTGCAGCATCAACAAAGAGGAGTTACTGCCGCAAAATCCAAGAAACATTGACAAACTGGTTATGGCGGGATTTGCAAAATGGTTCAAGAACCATGTAAGCTTTTGAAGTGCACTGTCAGTTTTTTTAATATACTGAGTATATAAGATGATCAGCTTGTCTATTTTCTAACCATAGGTTAAGAAGATGCGGGAGGATGGGCAGGCAGTTGATGATGCCCTTTACTCACTAGCAATGAGTCCTGATACTCGGGTAAGACATTATGAATCTTGCATTGTTGGAGATGTGCGCTACAACACCCTTGCACGAGACGAAGGCAGGAAGACACAAAACAGTGCCATCATGAGCACGGATACGTATGACAAAGAGACAACTGAAATGTATGCTAACATAACAGACATTGTTCAGTTGCAGTATATCTCCAGTTTCGAGGATCATCGGTGTGTGGTTCTGTTGTGCTGTCGTTGGTATAACCTGTTTTCCAGGATCGCAAAACCCAGAGCTGATGATTATTTCCAATCCATCATTGTCAAGGCGGCTTACCAGACCAACGAGCCTTTTATTTTGGCAAATCAAGCAACACAGATATTTTTCTTGGAAGACACATTTGCACATAGCGATGACTGGAGACTATTGCAAAGGTTTGAGCAGAGGAATTCGTTTAATGAAGTTGCACAACAAGATGATGCTTACACTGCTCCTGATGTACAAGATAACACAGATGTTCCTAATATCTTTGAGAACCATCACGTCAATGACGTCGGCGAAAATATTGCTTGTCATGTTGTGGACATACAACAGTTGATCAAGAAGAAGCCAACGTTCGAGGACGTTGAGGACGGAGAAGAAGATGACACTGTGGGGAATTACGATTCAGACTGATACACAAGGCAAAGATGTTCACGCTGCTGCTGCGGATGGTGATTACATTGCTTTTGTCGTATTTGCCTGTTAGAAGACTTTTTTTATCTACTATGTGAAATTGTGTTTGCTATGACAACTGAAACCTGATGAACATGTTGTTTAGTATTTTGTTGTGAGAACATCACTTGTTATGTATGCTGATTTCTGTTTGGCGATTGTATGACAACTAAAACATGATGACATTGTTGTTTAGTTGTACTCATATTTGGCTGTGAAACTTGAATTTGATGACATAGTTTGCTGTTGGACTTCAATTTGCTCGACGTCTTCGAATGAGAACAAAGCTGACCCGACAGGGCCTCTGCTATTTATTTATTTATATGAGCAAAAGGGGATACCCCCTGATTTCCGTTAATAGAAATCATTAGATGTTCACAACACTACGCCCAGCCTGCTACACATGTTTCATTCATTACTAGTTTCAGCAAAGTGCTCATGTCGTAGCCACTGAATACATCACGAGTGCTATGTACACTGCAAATAAAGAGACAATCATCCTACAGAGCACATCGATTTTTCCCATTATCTTCACAAGCTCTTTCATCTCCTCATTGCTGTCAAGGCCGTTCAGCAACTGTTGCTTGGCCATGACCAGAGGAACTACATCTTTAACCTTATGCTCTGCATCTTCCTCTTCTGTCGTTCCTTCAGTTACTTGTCCAACACCCCAACCTGCTGGTATTGGGATTCCTCGGCTAATCAAATAATCAGCGTAGTTGCACTCCCCCACATCAGCAACTTCCCAGAAATACAAATCACACGAATCTTCCCTTTTCTGCACGAATCAAATTGGAAGATCATCAACCAAACTATTAAAAAAATCAGCAACTGAAAGCAGCAGAACAACACTTAAACATATTATTACCCCATGATTTGGGCATTTGTAGAAGACTCGGCCAGGGTTGCGGATTGTGGTTAAGACGCGACGGATGACTCTGCGCACTTTGCAGCAGTAGCACCACACCAACGGCAGTGGGTTGCGATGAGCAATCGGCTGCGGTGCGCGTGCCGGCGGGGTTGTGATGAGACCCACAGGCGATGGTACGGGTGGCGACTTCGCGCATATCTGGTTGTTGCCTGCTGAAGAGCAGGTGGACGAGCAGCCAGCGGACATGGTTGCTGCGGCCAGAGCTTCTGATGCTAGGCAGATTAAGTAGAGAAGAGGAGAAGCGAACGTTGGATATGTCAGTTTCATTACTTGTAGAGTAGCATAGCACCATATATAGTCATAGTCTAGGTTTGGATTCTAACCAGCTACAGGAGCACGTCTTTCTTTTTTCTAAAACTCGGCAACGTCTCTTTACTGGTACACTAGCTTGTTCTGTACGCCTTCCCAAGTCTTTGATTTTCTTTCCCTTTTTTGCGAGGAAGGAAGCAGGACAAAATTGAGAGTTCCTGGGACTCGAACCCAAGACCTCTCGGTTGAAAACCAAGGGTGCTAGTTGCTTATGTGGCGAACGTTCTCTGTGAGGAGGACGACAGACGAACACATTTTCCTCGCAGTTTTCTTCCTATATATAAAAAAGTAAGCTACTTGGTGTCCGCTTAGTCAACAAACGATTGTGCCAACCTTGACCGTTGGATTGACATTCCACGTATGTCGTGTTTCTTTAGTCCCTTCTTCCTCGAGCCGCCAAAGCCAAACCAGCACCGCGGGACCGCCTGCTCCCGCCTCCCACGGCTGGTTGTGATCTTCCTCGGCTCCTGTTTGTTCCCGTCCGAGTCCTCACCATCGTCCTCCGCCTTGGTTCGCTCGCCGCGGCGCCGCCCTCCGGTGTTGTCAACATGGTCAACAACCGAGAGGAATAAGGAGATGACTGTACATGGTGAGGATGACAGTAGGGACCCAGGACCGCGCGCAGTAATTTTGTTTTTCTAGGACGGAGAAGGGTATCAACTGGGTTGTGCGACACCCGTGGCCCGTCTAGCCCAGGCTTTTATTTCATATGTTTAACTCATGACCAGCCCAGTTTGTTTTTTTCCTTTCTGAAAATGGCTAGCCAACTATTTTGTTTTTTGCAAAATAACCAACGTAGGCCTACTTGCTTTTCTACGCCCTGCTGGGCCGGAAATCTTTCAAGACGAGGAGGGATGCATTTTGCCTAGAAAATGGGCTATAAGTAATAAGAAATGGGCTATAAGTAATAATAAATGGGCTGTAAAATGAAAAAAAAATACAGCAAATAGGCAATTAGTTCCATAATACTGTTTTCTTTCAGATTTTGATATTTTAAATTTCATTGTTTTTGTGCTGGTAAAATTTCATTGAATTTAAATTAAGGTATATTTAGATTTAAAATTAATTTGAATCTGGCTACAAATTTCGGGCTGTATGTTGTTTCGGACAGATTTGGAGGCTGACTTGTGGGTCTACTAGGTTAACATGTACTTTGGCTTTGTCAACTTAGTCCACAAACGATTCTAGCAGCAGTGATCGTTGGATGTTAATCCAACGGCCGTGCTGCTTCTTCAATATCTGATCTTCTTGTTCTAGCCGCCCAAACCAGCTCCGGTGGGACTGCCTGCTCCCGCCTCCCATGGCCGGCTATGCTGCCGCATCGGCCGCACCGCCCCACCCTACTTCATTGCTGGCCATGCCATTCCTCTACTCACCCACACCTCCTATTATTTTCCGGCGACGGCAGCCGGACCAGTAAACCCTCGTACTCCCCACCGCGTGGGCAACCATTGTCGAGTCTTCCTCGGCTCCGTGTGGTTCCCTTCCTGGGCCTCGCCATCGTCCACCGCCATGGTGCTCTCGGCGCGGCCTGGTAAATGTGGTCAACGAATGACATCCATCGGCCGTGGACTGTACGCGCAAAATAATGATTCCTCCACCTGACAGCTGGGACCCACCAGAAGGGCCTCTGTATTTCGCGAAAAAACGTTCCCCCTGCTGACATGTCGGACCCACCAGCTATATCTTCGCACGCAAGGAAGTGCCTCCTCCTGCTAGCTGGGACCCACCATAGTGGGAGGATGACTTGTGGGCCAACTAAGTTAATGGGGATGGAGGGCTTTGTCAACTTAGTCAATATGAACGATTCTAGCTCCAGTGACCGTACGAGGTCCCTCCAACGGCCGTAGTGCTTTTTCAACCTCTGGTCTTCTTGCTCCAGCCTCCCAAAGCAGCGCGGGTCGTGCCGCATGCTCCTGCCTCCCGTGGCCGGCTGTGCTGCCGCGGAGGCCTCACCGCCCCCTACTATTCCCACCGCTGGCTAGGCCCTGCGGCGACGGCAGCCTCACACCGCAGCCGAACCAGTGAACCCTCGTACTCCTCTCTGCGCAGGCTTCCACTGCCGCGTCTTCCCCGGCTCCGCGTCGCCCCCTTCCTACGCCTCGCCGTCGTCCACCGCCGTGGTGTTCTTGGTGCGGCCTGGTCAACGTGGTCAAGGAACGACTTCCATCGGACGTGGACTGTACGTGGAGAGGCTGACAGCTGGGTCCACGGCCGCAGCAAGGAAGTGCCTCCTCATTACGCGGAAAATAATGATTCCTCCACCTGATAGCTAGGACCCACCGGACGGGCCACTGTATTTTGCGGAAAAAACTTTTCCCCCTGACTGTTGGGACCCACCAGCTTCATCTTCGCACACAAGGAAGTGCGTCCGGGCAAAAAAATGATTCGCCCCCTGGCTGCCGGGACCCACCAACTACACCTTCGCACGCAAGGAAGTGCGTCCGGGCAAAAAAAACGATTTACCCCTCTGACTGTTGGGACCCACCGGCTACATCTTCGCACGCAAGGAAGTGCGTCCGGGCAAAAAAACGATTCACCCCCTGACTAGTGGGACCCACCAGCTACATCTTCGCACGCAAGGAAGTGCCTGACAGTCGGGACCCACCTGGTCGAAGCGTACGTAGCGTTGTTATTCTGGTCGTGAACGTGTATGTACATATTGGTCGATGTAGAGGCGCGCACGTGTCGTAGTAGAGGCGCGCACGTGTGATAGTAGAGGCGCGCATGTAGCATGTACACGTACATACAACGGCCAGGGTGCAAGAAAGAAAATACGGCCACATATGTGTACATACGGGCGGGGTCTCAAACGCCTACTCACGCATACGTACGGCCAGGGCTCGTGTACATGGCTGGGTCGGAACGGAGAAACAGCGTCGTCGTCATGTTGATGGGGAGGCAACGGAATGCGTCGTGTTCATGGGGAGGCAACGAAATGCGTCGGCTCATGGGGAGGGGTGTGGCGTACCGCAAAATGGAGGAAACGGACCTCCTACGGTCGAAACGGGGGTCCTGTTGATCGGAAGGAGTGTGTCGTACAGTAAAACAGAGGAAACGAACATCCTACGGTCGAAAAGGGGGTCCTGTTGATCGGGAGGGGTGTGGCGTACCGCAAAACAGAGGAAACGAACCTCCTACGGTCGAAACGGTGGTCCTGTTTGATCGGGAGGGGTGTGGCGTACCTCAAAACGGACGAAACGGACCTTCTACGGTTGAAACAGGGGTCCTGTTGATCGGGAGGGGTGTGGCATATGTAAAACGGACAAAACGGACCTCCTACGGTCGAAACAGGGGTCCTGTTCATCGGGAGGGGTGTGGCGTACCGCAAAACGGGACACCACAGGATACTGTTCATCTCCACCGTCGACCTCCTCCAGCCTCCACGGGCTACCGTCGACCTCCTCCAGCCTCCACGGGCTCCTGTTCATCCAGCCTCTACCGCGCGCTACTCCACCGGCTACTGTTCAACCACCCTTCCACGGGCACCCCTCCACTGTCTACTATTCATCCAGCCCTCCACACCATGGGGTCCTGTTCGACCACCATTCCACGGGCACCCCTCCACCGTCTACTGTTCATCCAGCCCTCCACACCACGGGGTCCTGTTCAACCACCCCTCCACGGGCACCCCACCATCGTCTACTCTTCATCCAGCCCTCCACCACACCACGGGGTCATATTCATCCAAAGGCAACGCCACCGCTCACTATTCATCCAACCCCCACCCCCCCCCCCCGCCCCTCGCAACACTCACTGTTCATCTAATCGATCGGCTTCAGTTAGCAGCAGTAGCGAAGGAACCGCTCAATCGGGTTGAGTTAACAGCCATCGATCGATCGCTCGGGTTCAGTAACGCGTAGCCTACAGTGCAATCTCTCAGGTTCAGTTAGAGCCCAACGCCTTGCTCGGGTTCAGTTAGAGCCAACGCCTCGCACACGCGCGCGCACGTGTACGAGAGAAACGCGCATCGCTCGGCCCCCGACCTCCCACCGTAACCGGGAACTCCCCGAAATTTTCCTCCCCCTCGCTTCTACCATGATTTTTTTTCCGTCATGGACGGCCCAAAGAATGTCACGCAGCTGCGTCTCTAGCCCGCCCAGGACGAAAATCCCATTTTCTATCATGATTTTTTGTCATAGAAGTAGGAGCCCACCACATCTATGACGATACCGGGTTTTGTCACAATTATCGTCATAGAAGTGTCATATGTATGACAGAAAAAAATTCGTTTGGCCCAAAATGTCACGGATGTGTTTTTTTGTAGTGCTTGCTATTAGTAGTCATGTGAATTTGGTATTCGTTCGATATTTTGATAAGATGTATGTTTTCTCTCCTCTAGTGGTGTTATGTGAACGTCGACTACATTACACTTCAACATTGTTTGGGCCTATAGGAAGGCATTGGGAAGTAATAAGTAGATGATGGGTTGCTAGAGTGACAGAAGCTTAAACCCTAGTTTACGCATTGTTTCGTAAGGGGCTGATTTGGATCCATATGTTTCATGCTATGGTTAGGTTTACCTTAATACTTCTTTTGTAGTTGAGGATGCTTGCAATAGGGGTTAATCATAAGTGGGATGCTTGTCCAAGTAAGGACATCACCCAAGCACCGGTCCACCCACATATCAAATTATCAAAGTACCGAACGCGAATCATATGAACATGATGAAAACTGGCTTGACGATAATTCCCATGTGTCCTCGGGAGCGCTTTTCTCTATATAAGAGTTTGTCCAGGCTTGTCCTTTGCTACAAAAAGGATTGGGACACCTTGCTGTACTTTATTTACTTTTGTTACTTGTTGTTCGTTACAAATTATCTTATCACAAAACTATGTGTTACCTATAATTTCAGTGCTTGCAGAGAATACCTTACTGAAAACCGCTTATCATTTCCTTCTGCTCCTCGTTGGGTTCGACACTCTTACTTATCGAAAGGACTCCGATAGATCCCCTATACTTGTGGGTCATCAGGGACGAGAGGGAGCCCCTGCATGTAGCCTTGGGGCGGGAGATACTCGGGAGGCGCAATCAGATGTGCCCGGGTGGCGGGGCCATGGGGGCGAGGTGGTCGTGGCTCGGCCATGGCAGCGAGCTGCCAGATAGATGCGGCCAAAGGAGGAGGCCATGAACAGGCGAGCGGCGGAGTGAGAGCAACTACAATGAGGCGACCCATTTCGTAAGCGGCCGTCCGTTTGGGTCGGTGCGGACACAAAAGGCGGCCCAACGCGCTGACCCAAACGGACGTGCGTCCATTTTTCGTCCGCGGGCGACCCATTCCCGGCAAATTTTTTAGCCGAATTTGCGTCGCCGTGGACACGCGGCGGACGTGCGTGCGCTCATCTACTCCTGTGCCTAGGCCCGCTAGTCTATGGCACGTTGGCCTCCCGTCTCGCCCCCCGGCCAACAAGCAACCCTCACCCACCTCCTCCGTCGCCGAAGCCGCCCATTTTTGTCGCGACTCTTCCAGCTGTCACCGCCTCCACATCCGCCCAGTAACGCCGCCCCTACCCCCGTCGCCCTCCGCCGTCGTTTTGCCGCCGGGGAGCAAACTGCTTCCCACCGCCGCTTCCCCCACCGCACAACCACCCGCGGCTAAGAAGCCGCCTCGCCGCCCCTGCCACATCCGACCGGCACGCTCGTCGGACGCCGGTAGGGTAGCTAGCTGGTCTGTGGGGGCCGTGATTCCCCTCGCCGGCCATCTCCTTTTTCAATGCCCTCAAGTTGTTTGACAGTTTGCCAAGGTACGAAATGGACTGCTCTGACGAGTTCTTTTTTTACAATTTCCTTTGCGACTCCGACAATTCGTCGTCAAACGACGAGGAGAAGATATTGGATGCCGTGTTGGTCCATCACCACCTCAACAGCCAGCCGCCGTTGTTCCATGGCTCCATTCCGGGCCACCTTCCAGCGTTGAATCGCAACCGAGAGAGCGGGCATTTCCTTCTCTGGAAGGACTACTTTGATACAACAAACCCGTTGTTCAAACATCACAAATTCCGCCGCCGTTTTCGTATGAGTAGGCATGTTTTCAACCGTATTAGAGAGGGAGTGGTCAGCTATGATGACTACTTCGAGTGCAAAGAGGATGTTGTCGGCAAGATTGGTTTCTCCTCTTATCAGAAATGCACTGCCGCCATCCGAATGCTTGCATACGGTGTGCACGATGATCTCATTGACGAGTACGTCCGTATGAGCGAGTCTACATGCCTAGAGTCCCTGTATAATTTCTTGAAGGATGTTATTGCTGTGTTTGCCCCTTAGTACTTGAGAGAGCCGACAGCTAAAGACACGGCCTGTTTGTTGGTGATGAATGCCAGCAAGGGCTTCCCGGGGATGCTTGGCAGCATAGACTACATGCACTGGGAGTGGAAGAACTGCCCTTCTGCTTGGCAAGGGCAGTATAAGGGACATGTCAGGGCTTGCACTGTCATACTAGAGGCCGTGGCGTCTCAAGATCTCTGGATCTAGCACTCTTTCTTTGGCATGGCTGGATCACACAATGATATCAACATGCTTCAGCGCTCGCCGGTGTTTGCTAGGCTTGCCAAAGTCAACATCCCACCGATGAACTTTACTGTCAACGGCCACAACTACGACAAAGGGTACTATCTGGGTGACGGTATCTATCCTCAGTGGACCACTATTGTCAAGACAATACCCAACCCTGTCGGAGAGAAAAGGAAAAGATTTGCCCAAGAGCAAGAGAGTGCTAGTAAGGATGTCGAGCGTGCCTTTGGTGTTTTGCAATCTCGGTGGGGCATCATTCAGTATCCTGCTAATACCTGAAGCACAAAGAAACTATGGGAGCTGATCACTGCTTGTGTGATCATGCACAATATGATCGTAGAAGATGAGCGTCCGGAACGTCTGTACGATCAAGGGTTTCAGTTTCAGGGTGAGAATGTTGTGCTTGAGCAAGGAGTAGCGGCAACATTTCAGCAGTTCACTCAATTTCATGAAGACATGCGTGATTGCGAAACTCATGTGTGATACGTCTTCGTCGTATCTATAATTTTTTATTGTTCCATGCCAATATTATACACCTTTTACATACTTTTGGCAACTTTTTATACTATTTTTGGAACTAACATATTGATCTAGTGCCCAGTGCCAGTTCCTGTTTGTTGCATGTTTTTTGTTTTGCAGAAAGTCCATATCAAACGGAGTCCAAACGGGATAAAAAACTGACGGAGATTTTTTTGGAATATTTGTGAATTTTGGGAAGTGGAATCAACGCGAGATGATGCCCGAGGGGGCCACGAGGCAGGGGGCGCGCCCCTGACCCTCGTGGACACCCCGTAAGGCGGTTGCTGCCCTTCTTTTGCCACAAGAAAGCTAATATCCGGATAAAAATCGTGTTCAAATTTCAATCCAATCGGAGTTACGGATCTCCGGTTATATAAGAAACGGTGAAAGGGCAGAATCTGGAACGCACAAATAGAGAGAAAAAGATAGACAGATCCAATCTTTGAGGGGTTCTCGCCCCTCCCACGCCATGGAGGCCATGGACCAGAGGGGAAACTCTTCTCCCATCTAGGGGGAAGGTCAAGGAAGAAAGAGAAGAAGGGGGGATCTCTCCCACTCTCTCCAGGTGGCGCTGGAACGCCGCCGGGGCCATCATCATCACCACAATCTACACCAACACCTCCGTCATCTTCACCAACATCTCCATCACCTTCCCCCATCTATCTACAGCGGTCCACTCTCCCGCAACCCGCTGTACCCTCTACTTGAACAAGGTGCTTTATGCTTCATATTATTATCCAATGATGTGTTGCCATCCTATGATGTGTGAGTAGATTTTCGTTGTCCTATCGGTAATTGGTGAATTGCTATGATTGGTTTAATTTGCTTGTGTTTATTTTGTTGTCCTTTGGTGCCCATCATATGAGCGCACGCGTGGATCACACCATAGGGTTAGTTGTATGTTGATAGGACTATGTATTGGAGGGCAAGAGTGACAGAACACTACAGGAATCAGCTACTTTGCCGTCTGCCATGGCGGACGGCAAAGGCATGAACAGCGGACGGCAAAGGACTTTGCCGTCAGCCGCGGACGGCAAAAGGCTCCGGCAACGTAGGCTACGGTAAACAGCTACTTTGCCGTCTGCCACTGATGGAAAAGTCTTTGCCGTCCGCCGCAGACGGCAAAGAGAGCGTGGCAGACGGCAAAGAGAGCGGACGACAATAATTGCGATGTCAGTCCGTTAAGTGGCTAACGGCAGGCCTTTGTCGTCCGCCGCTGTCTTTGCCGTCCGCCGTATGATGTCGACTACACGTCACTGCATGGCAGGTTCTTTGCCGTCTGCCACTGATGCCAAAGTCTTTGTCGTCTGCCACTGTAGGCAAACTGGCCAAATGGGTCAGCTCCCAGGAAGCACAGCTGGATGCCACGTGTCTTCTTTGCCGTCCGCGGCAGACAGCAAAGAGCCCGTTGCCGTCGGTGGCAGACGGCAAAGAGCCTGCATATTGGCTCTTTTATCTGTTTTTTATTAAATCCAGCAATTTTCATCACAAATATATATGACATATATAGATATATTTCAAAAGGCCATTACAGAGCAAACATATAAGATATCCAACACATAACTTCATCATCCAACCATATATATTACATGCATAGTTCCACCATACATAACAAGTTCAACATAGAGGCATCCAACCATTTATATTACAATAGTTTCATCCAACGATACATGCATAGTTCAACGATACAAAAGAAACAGAGAAAGGGATAAGGAGCACTCCATCTATGGAAGCTTTCGTCAAGTGAATGAAATCTGCAAAATGAAAAATAAGAAAGTTAGAACAAGAAGAGTAGAACAAGAAGAAAAGTAGAACAAGAAGAAGACTAGAACAAGAAGAGTAGAACAAGAAGAGTAGAACAAGAAGAAGACTAGAACAAGAAGAGTATGTCACTTATGAGCTAACTTACGTGAAATGGATCTTTTTTTAGCTAACTTACGTGAAATGGATCGTTTTTTAGCTAACTTAGGTCAAATGGATCATTTTTGAGGTAACTAAGGTGAAATGGATCATTTTTTAGCTAACTTAGGTGAAATAGATAGTTTTTTAGCTAACTTAGGTGAAATGGATCGTTTTTTAGGTAACTAAGGTGAAATGGATCGTTTTTTAGCTAACTTAGGTGAAATGGATCGTTTTTTAGCTAACTTAGGTGAAATGGATCATTTATGAGCTAACTTAGTTGAAATGGATCGGTTTTGAGCTAACTTAGGTGAAATGGATCATTTATGAGCTAATTTAGTTGAAATAGTTCTTTTTGAGCTAACTTAGGTGAAATGGATCATTTAAGAGCTAATTTAGGTGAAATGGATCGTTTTTTAGCTAACTTGGTGAAATGGATCGATTATGAGCTAAATTAGTTGAAATGGATCGTTTATGAGATAACCTAGGTAAGATGGGTCATTTTGGAGTTAACCTAGGTGAAATGGGTCATTTTAAAGCTAACGTAGGTAAAATGGATCATTTAGGAGCTAATCTAGGTAAAATGGGTCATTTTTTGAGCTAACTTGGATGAACTGGATCATTTATAAGCTAACCTAGGTAAAATGGGTCATTTTAGAGCTAACTTAGGTAAAATGGATCGTCTATGGGCTAACTAAGCTAATTATGCAATTTTTGACATAAGTAAGCTAAGTACAGATCGTTTTGGAGCTAACTTAGGTAAAATGGATGGTTTTGGAGGTCAGTAAGCTTATTAAGTCATTTTGGAGGAGAAGAAGCTAAGTCTAGGTCATTATGGTAAGCATTGGAGGAAATAAAGCTAAGTCTAGGTCTTTATGCATGTGTTAAGCAAAACACTAGATAAACTTACCAAGATCCAGGAGGTGTAGGAGCGTGGTGGCTCGTATCGGTAGCTGGAGAAGGATCGTGCGATGCTTGTCTGGAGTTACGCTGCACCAAAGATCATTTCCAATGTCTTGTTAGCATGATGACACTCAAATGTTAAGACTAGCAAGTAATGTACTTTCAAATAAAACTCACCGTGGTCCCAGGAGCAATCACTGGCATCGGCGGAGCGGTCTGACCTGCCTTCTCGCACACAGACTGCACATTTGGTTTTGACGACTCAGTCATACTAGTTAGTAATGAGACAAACACTACATGAATGTTTTGGCTAATCTGCAGAAGAAACTTACCACAAGGAGCTCGTACATGGCCCTTGCCTGCATGTCATTCCGTGCCCTCTCCTCCTCCATCATCTTTGCCGTCCTCTCCTCCAACTCCCGCTGCCTCTCCGCCGCCTCCGCCAGAAGTTTCTCTGTTCTATCTCTCTCACTCTGTATAGCAGCCTGCAACACCACTCACATGACCATTTGTAATCATTGATGGAAGCGCACACAATGTAATGGAGAAAGATAACTGAGTACGTATCACTAACCTTGATGGCGAGTTGCACTGGCCGTTCACGAGGCCTTATCTCAGGAGCGGAGCTCGACTGACGCGCCTTGATCTCCGGGAGAGTGCTAGGACAACGGATAAGTCCATCTCCAATGGCTATGGAGCCATGGGACCTCCCGCCACCAGATATCATCAACAGCTCTGGATCAATGGGACCCTGGCTCGGGTTAAAGTCCTCCCCTTTCCTCGCCTTCCCCTCATCTCTATATCTCACGAGCTTGTTGTGGGAGGAGATGTTGGTGAAGTTGTTTGCATCATCGAGGTCAGACTGAGAGAAAGCCTTGACTTTCTTGAAAGAGGCAGTGTGGGCCATGGCATACAGGTCGTACACCTCTGGCACCTTATCCGCCTTATTGTAGCGTGCCTGAAAGAGAGAAACAATGAAAATTAGTAATTAAAGGGCTCAAGCTAGCATGTTGAATGAATTGCATGAATCATGAAGCAAACCACATACCCAGTTGCGCCCGAACTGATATAAGTTGGAGCTGCCTTGATGGTGTGGCACACCTTCCATTTGGACACGTTTGTCCTTGGCCTCCTTGTGGAGGGCTAGCCATCGTTGTGAGCACCACTCATCGACCAACACCTCCCAACAATCCATCCGATCTGCACACCATCTCGGAGGCGCCTAAGTTAGCAAATAGAAACTTGAGCGCTACGGCTAAGAATTACTAAATGAAGGAACTTAAGTAGAGAAGGCCTTAAGAATTACCTTCATGTACTGCTCCTTACTCAGGAACTTATCGCGGCACGCCGGCTTGGTCTTCTTGATACCACACAAGGCGTAGTAGTCTCGAACAGCCTGCACCCGAGCCTCGTGCCGTAAGTTCTGGAGTAGGCGCTTGCAGACGTTCTCGGTAACATGTGCCGCGTCCTCCTCGTATCCCTCCTCACACCTGTAGAATGTCTGCGATCAAATGGGACAATATTGATTAGTACAATTAATAACTAGCTAGTTGAAGATTTTTAAATGTGTAAAGGAGAAATTACCCAGAACTTTCTGATCACCATGCCTGCCCTCGTGTCGCACTCGACACCATCGATAATCTCATCCGGCGGGGCCGGGGCAGCCACGTAGTGCTCCCAGCTCAATCCAAGCTCTGGAAGCCGACCCTCACCAGGCAACATGACAAACCCCGTAAAGTTTTGCCGGCAAAGAACTCCAAGGACGGAGTTGGGCCGGCGGACACTATGATGGTGGTCCCAACCCCTGCAGCATGACAAGGCCAACGCATTAGTTATTTGAAAAAACGTGAATGCACAAGGTACAAAAATATTAAATGCACTTATGTACCTCTCCCCATCAGGGAAAATCAACCACCTCTGCTCGCGGGTCACCGGCACGGACGGGAGCCGTGTAGCACCACGCTGGTAGACCGTGCCCCCCTCCTCCTCAAGATCAGTCGGCTCCCCGCCATCATCAGCATGGCCACTCGGCTCCTCGGGCTGATCCGGCCAGGTACCCCATCCGGACGTGTGCTCCTCCGGGGTCACGTGGGCCGAACTCTCGGGGGCCGAAGGCCAGTCGACCCGAGGCTCGTGGGCCCAAGACCCGTGGACCGGAGGCTCGTGGACCGGAGTCCGTGTAGCCTCCTCCTCGGACGAGTCCACCCTAGCAGTCACGTGCTCGGGTGAAACGGCTGGGGGTGGCGGCGAGGAAGGCGCCATAGCAATCACCCTACTTCCTCTCCCACGACCACATGCGCCACCTCCTCTCTTCCTACCTCGTCCCCTGCTGGGCACCGCGGTCGACGAAGAAGGGCCCGGTGGTGTGGCCATACTATCCAGCAACGCTTGGCGGAGAGGTGCGTCTGGAATGGAAGACCTCAGACCACGCTCCCGACCAGCGCCCACCATCTTTCAACACCTGCCATGACAAACAGTAAACGAAATTAGTACAACATAAGAAAAGACCGACATGAATAATAATATGTGTATCACTTAAGTGTATCATCATCAAGTACAACATAAAAAAATGTAATACCTGACACTACTAATAATCTCGATCAGTATCATCAATAAATGCATAATCATCATCATCACTATAATCAATGACGGGCTCATAGGGTTCATTGGCATCAACATGTGCAAGGCCACCTTGACGTAATCGGTCAAGCATTGACAGGTCATCCGCAGCAGTAACCTCTTCTTGTTCCAGCTCTTCTTGTTCCTCCTCTGGGGTGATGTCGGATTCATTGTCGCCGTCTACTTCAATGTTTTGGGGTGAAGTATAGCGGTTCTTGAAACGCTTTTTGGAAAGACGTGTCTCTTGGAAGAATTCTCCTTCATATGTGTCTGGGTTAATGTGAGGTTCATAATCTTCTTCCTTTGGGGGAGAAAGTCTAGCACGTGGCGGCACTTCATAAACGACATCCCAACCTTTCAGATTTGGATTAGTTTGGCAGGCCCACGGTAGATAGAATACTTGGGTCGCCTGTTGAGCCATAATATAGACATCTGGAACATCTAAATGAGTGCTTTGGTTGATTTCAACTAGCCCTACATGTTCATGAGTCCTTCTAGTCTCCTTCGGCTGAAACCAATAACATTTGAAGACTACGACATTCGGTGGATTTTCACCATAGAACAGAAGTTCATAAATTGCTTCAACTCTCCCATAATACTCGGTACCTCCTTCGCCGATAGCAGATACACAACAATTTGTTGACTTTCGGTCGGCCATAGATAGCTCTTTGCCATAGGTACGAAAGCGATACCCGTTGATGTCGTACTTGTCAAATGAACGAACCTTATAGTCAAAACCATTAGCGACTTGTCTCAATTCGGCGTCCATAGACTCTGAATTAGCCTACAAGTTTAATATGAAAGGATTGTTGCATTATGCACAAATTAGCGAATGAAATGAAATTGCCTAATAGAAATTACCGTTTGTTTGAACCAAGAGATGAAACCGGGATAGCCACCTCCTTGCTTTGCGAGAAGCTCATACTCTTTGACGGAATCCTTTTGGATCTCCGCTCCATACGAGAATATGGTGACGTATTGACTGTATGACATATCCAGGAATAAGAGTAGTTCAAAGGAAATAGAAGTTGCGAAACAATGTACCGAGAACTTACTCGATGTACGGCCGCACTTCTATCAGGTTGTTGAAGATATACAACGAAATGGTCTGCCATTCTTCGTTATCCAAAGATACTGGATGTGAAACACTAGCTGGTGCGAGATTCCCTTTGAATAGGCTGAGGTTGGATCCACCTTTTTTAGGCTCGTCAGCATTGTACCGAGGATTCGTATTATGCAAATGATGATTTTTGGCTTCGTAGTGCGCTGTTACGAAGTTTGCCGCCTCCTCTGTGATGAATGCCTCAGCCATCGATGCTTCAATTCTACGTTTATTTTTACATTTTTCTCGAAGCATCTTCTGCATCCTCTCAGTTGGGTAGCACCAACGATTTTGCACGGGCCCGCCCAATCTTGCCTCGGTCGGGAGATGCAAAATCAAATGCTGCATTGGATTAAAGAAGCCCGGTGGAAAGATCTTCTCTAACTTGCAGATCAACTCCGGCGCCAACTCTTCCATTTCTTCTAGCACGCCAGGCGATAGTTCTTTCGCACAAAGAACACGGAAGAAATAGCTGAGTTCTGCCAGTACTAGCCATTCATCCTCAGGGATGAAGCCACGCAACATCACCGGCATTACCCGCTCAATCCATATGTGCCAATCATGACTCTTGAGACCAAATATCTTTAGTTTATCAAGCTTCGCTCCCCTCTTTAGATTCGCTGCATACCCATCGGGGAACATCAACTGTTGTTGCACCCACAAGAGAATTTCCCTCATAGCTGGCCTTCCAAGATTGAACCATGCCTTTGGCTTTGTCCAGTTCTGCTTTCCTTTCGGTTCTTTCATGTTTTGTAACGGCCTATCACATAGCGCCTCCAGATCGACTCTAGCCTTAGTATTATCCTTTGACTTCCCATCTATGCCGAACAATGTACCAAAAAGTGCCTCAGCGATATTCTTCTCAGTGTGCATCACGTCGATGTTGTGTGGGCAAAGGAGGTCTTTGAAGTAAGGCAGATCCCATAAGCATGTTTTGTGAGTCCACGCGTGCTTAGTATTATACCCCTTGAAGTACCCTGGACGTTGTGGATCTGGCTCGAGAGCGTTTAACTGATCCAGGGTCTGTTGGCCTGTCAATGCAGGTGGTGCAGAGTTTTTGACAACTCTACCCCTGATGAAGTTCTTCTTGTCTTTCCTGAACTTATGGTGAGGATCCAGGAACTGTCTATGCATGTCGAAGCAAGAAAACTTGCGACCGGCCTGAAGCCAATGAAACTCAAGAGCTCCCTTGCATGTGGGGCACGGGAACCTTCCATGCACACACCAGCCAACGAATAGCGCATACGCCGGCAAGTCATGCGTCGAGTACATGTACCAGACACGCATTATGAAGTTCTGTTTGCTAAAGGCGTCGTATGTCTTGAACCCATTATCCCAGGCTTCTTGCAATTCGTCCTTAAGCAGCTGCATGTACACATTCATATTTTTGCCCGGATAGTTGGGTCCTGGAATTATCAACGTCAAGAAAATGTTCTTTCTTTGCATAATCTGTCTGGGGGGGAGATTTAGTGGAAAGACAAATACGGGCCAACAACTGTATTTGGCTGCCGTCATACCAAACACACTGAACCCATCCGTGCTGATGCCGACTCGAGGATGCCTCGGATCTGCCGCTTTGTCAGCATGTAATTCATCAAACTTTTTCCACGCAACACCATCCGATGTGTGTACCATCATCAGATTCCCATCTGCATCTAGTTCGGTTCTTTTGCCTGTTTTGTGCCATGTCATCTATCTGGCCGTCTCTTCGACCATGAAAAGGCGTTGAAGTCTTGGTATGATTGGCATATACCGAAGAACACTAACGGGGATTTTGGTCTGTGTCTTCTCACCCATACCGTTGTCTACCACAATATACCTGGAAGACTTGCAAATGGGACAATAGTTCAAGTCCGCATAGCCAAGCCTAAATAAGGCACATCCTTTCTCACAGGCATGTATCTTCTCATAGGGCATCTTCAGTGCACGGAGGATTTTGTCCGACTGGTACAGGTTTGCAGGCATTACATGGCCTTTGGGTAGAAAGCGTCCAAATACTGTCATAATTGCGTCATAGCATTCTCTGCCCAAGTTGAACCGAGCCTTCAGAGCCATTACTTGTGAGATGGCATCCAACTGACAAAGCTCAGTGTGCTCGTGTAGCGGACGTTTCGAAGACTCCAACATTTCATTAAAGGCCTTTGCAGATTCCTCCATCTCCTCGTCCGAATCCCGAGCATCATCATAGCCTTGCACCATGTTTTCCATCCCGGTACCATGCTCGTCAGTGCGACGACGATCCACCTCAGCTCGGTCACGTTGGGCAGACTCACCATGAAATGTCCACACCGTATAATCGGGCGTAAAACCACTCTTCTGCAGGTGTTTGCCCATTTCAGCCTCTGCCTTCTTTTCCCAATTGCCGCACCGGAAACAGGGGCACCAGGTTTTCTTTTGGCCATTTGCAAATGCGGCTTGCACAAACCCCTTAGTTTTTGTGAACCATTCAGCGCTCCATTTGTTCTGACCAGTGTGACCGGTATACATCCAAGCACGGTCACTCATCTTGACTTTCAGAGCTACTGGACACACAACAATTATATATGTAATTCACCATGTATATATTCATCAGTTGATCTACTTTGTCAATTTTATTACGTCCATGCAACCTACACTCTAATAGGTAATGATAGGTCCTAATCCCACCCGTGTATGTGTAGATTGGGTTCATTTTCCCATGCTATGCTCCGGATCCGACGCAAAATTTCGGCAGCACCTCCCCGCTGTTCTCCTGATACACGTCTCTGCAATAAACAGAGAGGATGTGTACCCGGAGAACAACAGGGGAGGCACTGACGAAATTTATGCGTCGGATCCGGAGGTAAGCATATGGGAAAACGAACCCAATCTACACATACTCAGGCTGTCCATGGATAGCGTTGGACAATTTGAAAGAATCAAGGTTATAAATATGCAAATGCATGCATATTTATAACTATGACGCTTTCGAATGGGAGACACATATTGGTTACGCATACTGATGATTCAAGACACATCTATAGCTAGCTATCAAGTTTCATCGGAATAGATCAAATAATTAATGGGGGAGGAGGACTTGTCATTTGTGCTCACCCACGAACGAAGGGGCAGAGCTCGTCAAACGCACGGCGAGGTCGTCGGACACCAAACCTCGCAGCGATGAAACAACTGCACATTTAAAACTACACGATCAACACAATTATATATGATGTTTTTCATAACAAAATCGAAAAATATATGACCTATAACTAATAATTCACAAATATATGAGGTCGGGGTCGGGGTGTCGAGGTCGGGGTCTCGGGGTCGGGGTCGGGGTCTCGGGGTCGGGGTGTCGTGTCGGGGTGTCGGGTCGGGGTCTGGGTACCGTGTCGGGTCGGGGTCGGGGTGTCGGGGTCGGGGTCGGGGTGTCGGGTCAGGCTTGGGGGGTGGGGGTGTCGGTGTCGGGGTCGGGGTATCGGGGTCGGGGTGTCGGGATCGGGGTCGGAGTCGGGGTGTCGGGGTCAGGGTCTCGGGGTCGGGGTCGGGGTCTCGGGGTCGGGGTGTCCTGTCGGGGTGCCGGGTCGGGGTCAGGGTACCGTGTCGGGTCGGTTTTTTTTCCTTTTCTTCTTCTTCCTCCTTTTCCTTTTCTTCCTTTTTTCCTTCTTCTTCTTCTTCTTCTTCTTCTTCTTCTTCTTCTTCTTCTTCTTCTTCTTCTTCTTCTTCTTCTTCTTCTTCTTCTTCTTCTTCTTCTTCTTCTTCTTCTTCTTCTTCTTCTTCTTCTTCTTCTTCTTCTTCTTCTTCTTCTTCTTCTTCTTCTTCTTCTTCTTCTTCTTCTTCTTCTTCTTCTTCTTCTTCTTCTTCTTCTTCTTCTTCTTCTTCTTCTTCTTCTTCTTCTTCTTCTTCTTCTTCTTCTTCTTCTTCTTTCTCCTCCTCCCCCTACTCCTCCTCCTCCTCCTCCTCCTCCTCCTCTTCTTCTTCTTCTTCTTCTTTTTCTTCTTCTTCTTCTTCTTCTTCTTCTTCTTCTTCTTCTTCTTCTTCTTCTTCTTCTTCTTCTTCTTCTTCTTCTTCTTCTTCTTTCTCCTCCTCCTCCTCCTCCTCCTCCTCCTCCTCCTCCTCCTCCTCCTCCTCCTCCTCCTCCTCCTCTTCTTCTTCTTCTTCTTCTTCTTCTTCTTCTTCTTCCCCCTTCTACTTAACCTAAACCTAAACTAAAAACCTAAACTAATTAAAACTAAACTATTTAAACTAATTAAACCTAAACTAATTAAACTAAATAACCTAAACAAATTAATTCTAAACTGAAAAAACTTAAACTAAAAAACCTTATCTAAAAAGAAAAGAAAAACAAAAAACAGAAAAAAAAATGGGAGGGGCTCACTGTGGGGGGCGGCGACGGGTTGGGGAGGGGCCGGCGACGGGGCGCCGGGGCAGGGCGGTGGAGGAGGCGGGGCGGCGGGGGCCGGGGCGGGGCGCTGGAGGAGAAGGAGCGGCGGAGGGCCGGGGCGGCGGGCCGGGGGGCCGGGCGACGGGGGGCCGGGGCGGGGCGGTGGAGGAGGCGGCCTAGGGCGGCGGGGGGCCGAGGCGGCGGTGGGGCGCGGGGCGGCGGGGGGCCGGGGAGGGGGGCGACGGGGCGATGGGGCGGTGGGGCGACAGGGCGGCGGCGCGCGGCGGGCGGCGGCGGTGGCGGGGTGGGAGGAGAAGGGCGAGGACGAAGTGAGTAACGGGCGGAGGGGTACCTGCCGTTAGTCAAGTGCCCTCTTTGCCGTCCGCCAGCCTTTGTCGTCCGCCTTTTTGCCTCTTTGCCGTCTGCTAGCGGACGGCAAAGAGGTGGGCCTTTAAGATTTTTTCAAACGAGCGGGGGGTGGGGGCCACCACACTCTTTGCCGTCTGCCAGCGGACGGCAAAGAATCTTTGCCGTCCGCAGGCAGACGGCAAAGAGCTGGCAGATGGCAAAGAGCTTCTTTGCCGTCAGCCTTTTCTTTGCCGTCTGCTTATGGGTAGCTGATGGCAAAGAGCTTCTTTGCCGTCAGCTAGCTGACGGCAAAGAGCTGGCAGATGGCAAATTAGCTGATTCCAGTAGTGGAAGCTTCAACCTAGCATAGAAATTGATGCATACGGGATTGAAGGGCGACCAATATATCTTAATGCTATGGTTCGGTTTTACCTTAATGAACGTTATTAGTTGGGGATGCTTGATAATAGTTCCAATCATAAGTTCATAGAATTCCAAGTCAGGGATGACATGCTAGCAGTGGCCTCTCCCACATAAAACTTGTTATCGGTCTAGTAAAGTAGTCAATTGCTTAGGGACAATTTCGCAACTCCTATCACCAATTTTCCACACTCGCTATACTAACTTTATTGATTCTTTATCTAAACATCCCCTAGTTCTCATTTACGTGCTCTTTATATTCTTGCAAACCTATCCAAACAACACCTACAAAGTACTTCTAGTTTTATACTTGTTCTAGGTAAAGCGAACGTCAAGCATGCGTAGAGTTCTATCGGTGGTCGATAGAACTTGAGGGAATATTTGTTCTACCTTTAGCTCCTCATTGGGTTCGACACTCTTACTTATCGAAAGAGGCTACAATTGGTCCCCTATACTTGTGGGTTATCAAGACCTTTTTCTGGCGCCGTTGCCGGGGAGCAATAGCGTGGGGTGAATATTCTCGTGTGTGCTTGTTTGCTTTATCACTAAGTAGTTTTTATTTGTTGTTCCAAGTTGTCCTCTATCTTTAGTTATGGATACGGAATATGAAATACCAAAAAGTTAGGTGTAATTTCTACTCATGGAGATGGGGAACCTCCTAAAACGCTCGATGTGCATTATGTGAAAGATATTATGTACTACTTTGATAATCCTGAGAAAACCCCATTCAACTTTTTAATGGTAGACATGTTGGATCAACGTGAATACTTTAGGGATTATCGTTCGACTCAAAAAGGGAAACTATTATGGGATCAAATCTATATGTTGCATTGGTATGCTCGGCAACTATGCTTGAGATATGATTATACTTGTTGCTCTAGGATGAAGGCTCCACATCTTCCCTTTTCATGTGAATTTAATGATAATGAAACCTTAGCTTCTTATGCTAATGGTATATATGATTACTATGATGTGGAACAAATAGAAGAGTTCGTTGCTTTTATGGGTGCTTATGAAATTGAATCTTTGTTTAAAGAGTTTGAAGATTTTGATGATTCAGTTTATAGACCTGAGAATTTTGCTATACTTAAATATTGCTATGAGAATTATGAATTCAACTCCGATATTGACGATTTTATTGAGAGAGTCTTCGTTGTCCATGAAGAGCCTAATATTTTGCAAGAGTCTATGGAAAAAGAAATTCATGACATTGTGAGCTCATTGGATGAAAAAGATGAGGACGAGAGCGAAGAACAAAAGAAGTAAGAGCGGATTGATCACCCGTGCCAACCTTCTAATGAGAGTAACTCTTCAACTCATACACTGTTTAATTTCCCTTCGTGCTCACCGAAGGATGAATGCTATGATGATTGTTATGATCCCGTTGGTTCTTTTGAAATATCCCGTTTTGATGATGCTTGCTATGCTTGTGGCCAATATGCCAATATGAATTATGCTTATGGAGATGAACTTGCTATAGCTCCTTATGTTAGACATGAAATTGTTGCTATTGCACCCACGCATGATAGCCCTATTATCCTTTTGAATTCTCCCAACTACACTATATCGGAGAAGTTTGCCCTTATTAAGGATTATATTGATGGGTTGCCTTTTAGCGTTGCACGTGACGATTTTGATGAATACAATATGCATGTGCTTGCTTCTCCTCATTGCAATTATTATGAGAGAGGAACTATATCTCCACCTCTCTATGTTTCCCACATGATAATATTGCAAGAAATTGTTTATATTATGCATTGGCCTTTATTTGGTGTGCTTGAATTGTAGTTTTATGACATGCTGATGCATAGGAAGAGAGTTAGACTTTGTCATTGTATGATATATGTTGCTTTGTGCTCACTAACAAATGCTAAATCATTGCTAATTAAAATTGTCTTTGATATACCTTGGGATCCGGGTGGATCCATTACTTGAGCACTATATGCCTAGCTTAATGGCTTTAAAAAAAGCGCTACCAGGGAGACAACCCTGAAGTTTTAGAGAGTCATTTATTTCTGTTGTGTGCTTTTATAAAGTTTAAAAATAAAAATAATGTGCCAAGGTTTGCCTTTAGGATGTTTTAGACTACTTGTTGGTTTGTGCGGTGTAGAACAGAAACTTTGACTGTCGTGCGCGATTTTACATTTTTTAGTGGGACATCAAACGGTTCTGAAACTTTTTGCACTGTCTTTCTATACAAATTGTTTATTTTTAATAATTTTGGAAGAATTTTTGGAGTACCAGAAGTATGGTGATTGTTCATATTACTACAGACTGTCCTGTTTAAGATAGATTCTGTTTTTGAGGCATAGTTTGCTTGTTTTGATGAAACTATTGATTTCCATCAGTGGATTAACCCATGGAAAAGTTATATTACAGTAGCTATAATGGAAAACAAAATATGAATTGGTTTGCAGCAGTACTTAGAGTAGTGATTTGCTTTATTATACTAATGGATCTTACCGAGTTTTCTGTTGAGTTTTGTGTGGATGAAGTGTTCAAAGATCGAGGATGTCTCGATGAGAGGAGAAGAAGCAGAGGCAGATCTCAAGCTTGGGGATGACCAAGGCAACCCAAGTAAATATTCAAGGAGACTCAAGCGTCTAAGCTTGGGGATGCCCCGGAAGGCATCCCGTCTTTCTTCAACAGGTATCGGTATGTTTTCGGATTCATTTCGTTCATGCGATATGTGCAAATCTTGGAGCGTATTTTGCATTTAGTTTTCACTTTTCTTTTATGCACCATGCTGGTATGGGATAGTCATTGGCTTTATAGAATTCTTCATGTGCTTCACTTATATCATTTGAAGTTTGGATTGCCTGTTTCTCTTCACATAGGTAACCGCCATTTGTCGAATGCTATTTTGCTTCACTTATATTTGTTAGAGCGTGGGCATATCTTTTGTAGAAAGAATGAACCTCTCTTGCTTCACTTATATCTATTTAGAGAGATGACATGAATTGGTCATTCACATGGTTAATCATAAAATCCTACATAAAACTTGTAGATCACTGAATATGATATGTTTGACTCCTTGCAATAGTTTTGCGATATAAAGATGGTGATATTAGAGTCATGCTAGTGGGTAGTTGGGGATTGTAGAAATACTTGTGTTGGAGTTTGTGATTCCCGTAGAATGCACGTATGGTGAACCGTTATGTAACAAAGTTGGATCATGAGGTATTTATTGATTGTCTTCCTTATGAGTGGCGGTCCGGGACGAGCGATGGTCTTTTCCTACCAATCTATCCCCCTAGGAGCATGCGCATAGTACCTTGTTTCTATGACTAAAAGATTTTTGCAATAAGTATGTAAGTTCTTTATGACTAATGTTGAGTCCATGGATTATACGCACTCTCACCCTTCCATCATTGCTAGCCTCTTCGGTATCGTGCATTGCCCTTTCTCACCTCGAGAGTTGGTGCAAACTTCGCCGATGCATCCAAACCCCGTGATACGATACACTCTACCACACATAAGCCTCCTTATATATTCCTCAAAATAGCCACCATACCTACCTATTATGGCATTTACATAGCCATTCTAAGATATATTGCCATGCAACTTCCATCATCACCATATACATGACTTGAGCATTTATTGTCATATTGCTTTGGATGATCGTAATATAGCTAGCATGATGTTTTCATGGCTTGTCTGTTTTTTTATGTCATTGCTAAGCTAGATCATTGCACATCCCGGTACATCACCGGTGGCATTCATATACAGTCATATCTTTGTTCTAGTATCGAGTTGTAATATTGAGTTGTAAGTAAATAAAAGTGTGATGATCATCATTATTAGAGCATTGCCCCATGAAAAATATGAGAGGCCAAAGAAGCCTAAATAAAAAAAGGGGGCCAAAGAAGCCCGCAAAAAAAAGAGGGGGGCAATGTTAGTATCCTTTTACCGCACTTGTGCTTCAAAGTACCACCATGTTCTTCATATAGAGAGTCTCTTGAGTTATCACTTTCATATACTAGTGGGAATTTTAATTGTAGAACTTGGCTTGTATATATTCCAACGATGGGCTTCCTCAAATGCCCTAGGTCGATCATGAGCAATCAAGTTGGATGCACACCCACTTAGTTTTCAGTTTGAGCTTTCATACACTTATAGCTCTTAGTGCATCCGTTGCATGGCAATCCCTACTCCTCGCATTGACATCAATTGATGGGCATCTCCATAGCCCATTGATTAGCCGCGTCGATGTGAGACTTTCTTCCTTTTTGTCTTCTCCGCACAACCTCCATCATCATATTCTATCCCACCTATAGTGCTATATCCATGCTCACGCTCATGTATTGCGTGAAAGTTGAAAAGGTTTGAGATGTCATCAGGATTGAAACAATTGCTTGGCTTGTCATTAGGGTTGTCATCGGGGTTTGTATATTTTGTGTGGTGAAGATGGAGCATCGCCAGACTATATGATTTTGTAGGGATAACTTTCTTTGGCCATGTTATTTTGAAAAGACATGATTGCTTTATTAGTATGCTTGAAGTATTATTGTCTTAATGTCAAATGATAGACTATTGCTTTGAATCACTTGTGTATTAATATTCATGCCATGATTAGATTACATAATCAAGATTATGCTAGGTAGCATTCCACATCAAAAAAAAATATTTTTATCATTTACCTACTCGAGGACGAGCAGGAATTAAGCTTTGGGATGCTGATATGTATTCGTCGTATCTATAATTTTTTATTGTTCCATGCCAATACTATACACCTTTTACATACTTTTGGCAAATTTTTATACTATTTTTGGGCCTAACATATTAATCCAGTGCCCAGTGCCTGTTCTTGTTTGTTGCATGTTTTTTGTTTCATAGAAAGTCCATATCAAACGGAGTCCAAAAGGGATAAAAACTGATGGAGATTTTTTTTGGAATATTTGTGAATTTTGGGAAGTGGAATCAATGCGAGACGATGCATGTCGTGGTTCTAAGTCTGACAGTAGAATATGGGGTAGGTGAAGTAGAGGCAAGATCTTAGCTATGGAGGAGTTGTACGCGCAAGTCTTACGAGTTCAGGCCCTTCTCGGAGGAAGTAACAGCCCTACGTCTCAGTGCCTGGAGGGCATCGACTGGATTATATGCGCGTGAGTTACAGGGGGTGCGAACCCTTGTCCCAGAGGAGGGGGTGGCTTATATAGAGTGCGCCAGGACTCCAGCTCCCCTCCGTTACGCAGGGTTCAATGTACATCAAGAGGGGGGCGTTACTGGTAACGTCAGCTATAAAGATACATAATGACCATTAAAGCTACCACTTAATTCCCGACCATTGCAAAGCGGAGTGGCTCTAGATCTCCTAATAGTCGAGTGATTTTCTACATGGTCGAGTGTCTTCAAGAATGTCGAGTGGAACATAGCTTCATGGTCGAGTGGATAATGATTCTTCTTCGAATGCTTCTGGTTCTTTTAGAGATGTCCTTGGGGAGGGTGTCTTGGACAGATCCATGACCCTACCCTAGGTACATAGCTTCATCATTAGCCCCCGACTGGATCAGGGTTTGAGTGAGGAAGGAGTTGAGAACACTTCCGACCCATTTTTCGTGCTATGAGTATATCTTGTTCTGGATCAATGAACTGAGGTGACGACACCAACTTCTTTTTTAGTCACCTTGATCCATTCCTAGTTTTTGTCAAGTGAACTTTTACTGAAGAGCTCTGAGTGATGATGTGGAGGAGATCTTCCGTTTGACAAGTTGTTCTGCTGTCCGTGGATTTCACAGGATTCGTATTTCGGGAAGCGCACGGGGCAGAGGAGGCCGCAGTAATCAGATGGGATAAGGCAGGGCTGCCTCGATTTCCATGCCGCCTTTTTCCCCACGTATCGATCGCGCGACTGTTGCGGGATTTGATAAGATCGCCTGGGCCTACAAGTCAGTCACTCGGAAGTAACCTCATATAAGGCGCCAGACCGGGGTTTCTGAACAGTGCACTTTCATTCTTCCCCTCTTTCTCAGATTTCTCCGCCATGCCTGCTCTCTCCCCAGCGCCGCTGCTCCGTTCGCGTTTCTCCTGCGACGATGGAGAAAGAGAAGACGGTGGCTCTGGAACGGGTGAAGAAGGCGACGGCGAAGGCAAAGGGGAAGAAGTCCAGCCAGGGCGGATCTTCCTCGAGGGCCGGCCTGCCGCAGGGTTGGATCCAGGGCAACTGGATCCGCTCGGCGCTTCGTCAAGACGACATCGACGACCTGGTCGAGGAAGGACTGATTCCCCATGAAACGGCACGGCTTCTGGGGAACGAGGCCGAGCCGCAACCTCGTGAGGGTGAGTGCGTTCACCTCGCTACTCACGTCGACCGCGGGTTTTCCTTGCCTCCTCACCCTTTCTTTCGAGGCTTCTTGAATTTCTTTGGGGCGCAACTCCACCACTTTACTCCCAACACCATCGTGTACCTTGCTGCTTTTGTGTCTCTGTGTGAAAATTTCTTGGGCTGCCGACCTCATTGGGGCCTTTTCAAGCATATTTTCATCTGTCGCTCCCAGACGGTAAAAAAGGCCAATCCGAGTGACGAGAGGACGCAAGTGATTCAGATGTGCGGGGGCCTTGGGATTCAGATGAGGGGCAAAAGTTCCGTTTCAGCCATGATCCTTCCCGATTCGGTCCGCGGATGGTAGTCGACTTGGTTTTACTACAAAGACCAGCCGACTCCAGGGCAGTCGACTGGACTTCCTCCTTTTTCCATGGCCCGAGTGGGGAAGCCCTCCAATTTGAATGTGATCCCGGAGGAGAAGGCGCAAGTTAAGGTGCTGGTCGAACGAGTAGTTCAGCTTATTTGTGACGGGGTGACCGGTATGGATTTGTTGGAGGTCTTCCTCCGACGACGCATCCAACCAACTTCAAGCTCGAGACCATCTGATGTGGATGTATTCGGGCACCGATGACACCACTCAGACCCATCCGGAGGAGGTTGATGAGACCACGTTGGAGGGGTGGCTGACGAGTATCATTGGAAACAAACATAACCCCAGGGGAGCCAGGAGAATTCCTCCACTCGACCAATCTTACGAACTGGACAAGGTCTAATTCAGAACTTCCGACTGTAATCTTGTTTTAATCGTGCAGCTATTTATGCTTCGTCGACTGACTTTGTTCTACTTGTTTTCTTCCAAACCCTTACCGAAATGTACTCGATGCCCAACGGAGAGCAGGAGCAAAATCCGGAGGGCGAGGCAAGCGGAGGCGAATGTGGCGAGTGGCACTCTGACGGAGAGGGGAACAAGGAGAGAGACGACTCGAGTGACGAAGAAGAAGTCGATTCGCCTCCTCGCAGGGAGAGGTGATCCAAGCTCGACCAAGACCGGGCGAGCGCCCGTGAAAAGGCGATCGCTCAAACTGGCCAGTCTTCAAAGCGTCCTTGGACGTCCTCTCCGGCACCGACTGAGAAAGCCCCAAAGCAGTCCAAGGTTGTAGTGCAGAAGCATCGGAAGGCGCTGCTGAAGATTAAGATTGATATCCCTATTGCTTCTGCCTGAGTGTTTTTCTTTCGCATTCACTCGATGGTCTGTGCTATTTATCTTTCCTTTGATTTGACCAGATGAATCTTCAAATTGGCAGTGCCACTACCTCTGGAACTTTAGCTTACAAAAACAAAGATAAGGAGATGGAAGACGCTGTCACCTCCAACCAGGGTACGATCTTCATTATTTTGTCTTCTTTTTGTCGACTGATCTGTAATATATTCAATCGGGCGATGAAATTTTGGCTACTGATCTTTTTACAGCTCCCAACGTCATTGACCTCCCCGACGATGATGTGGACGAGCCACAGAGGCCTTTGGGAATGAGGAACAGGAAAACGTCCGCTGGCAAGACGCCCCAGTCGATGCCAGTAGTGGAACCGGTAGTTCAGGATGCCGGTGACGCCAATCGGACTTCTGTCTCCTTTGCCATACCGTTGCCGAGTGCTCTACCTTCTATGTCAGCTGCACAAACTCCTGCCGATGCACCTTCTGTTTTTGCTACAGATCACGTCCCAGACAACGAAGTGGGTGCTGCCAAGGAAGCTATACGCCAGGCGGGCATTATGATGGAGAAGATGAAGATGGTGCGGGACGCCAGCCAGGCTGCTTATGATGCCAGCTCCGCTCTCCAGAGCAATGTTCAGGTTAGCAGAATGTCGACTGACTCTCTTGGCTTGTTATGTTTAGGATATGGTACCTGAAAACTCTCTTTCCAAGGATCTTTGCATCTATACACCCACTCGGTGTTTCGATTTGTCACTGAACAAATTCATACTTTGAGCTGAATTTTTTGTTGTCGTCGATTGAATTTTTGCACTAGTGGGGGCACGCTGAGTGCACCCACTGGGTGTAGTCCCCGAGACTACGGTGGACTGCGGGCAGTCGACTGTAGTCTTGAATTTTGAATTCCTTCACTCGGTCTGGTCGAGCCATGTCGAGTGTAAACTGAACCAGTGGGTGCATGCTAAGTGCACCCACTGGGTGTAGTCCCCGAGACCGTGGTCGACTGTTGGCAGTCGACTATGGTCTTAAGAGCCTGTTTGTTGTTGTCTCTGTCTTTTTTTTGCACTCGCACTGGAAAGGTCTTGTCGAGTGTAAACTGAACCAGTGGGGGCACGCTAAGTGCACCCACTGGGTGTAGTCCTCGAGACTACTGTTGGATGTTTGATTCGACATTAGTCTTAGAATTTGTTGTCTTTATCCTTTTACCTTTCTTAAATAACCAATCTTTTATCCAGTCGACTGACCCATTCCTTGATTGCAGAAATGTTGTGATCTTGGAGCTCGCTTTGCTTACTTGGAGAAACAGCAGATTCAACTCAACCTTGACCTGGAGTTGGCCAAGACAGAACTGCAGAAAGCCAAGGATGACGCCAATGGTAAGACAGACTTGTCGACTGGTTTGCCTTCGATATGGATTACATTCTGCTCTTTCTGAACCAAGCATTATTTCTTTTGAGAAAAACTGAACCAAGCTCTGGCAAAAAAGGATCAAGATCTGGCTGCCGCATAGAAGAAGGCTGATGACAAAACTGCTCTAGCTGAACAGAAGTTGGCTTCAGTCGGCAAATTGGGGGAAGAAAACGCCAAGATAAAATCTTCCCTGGACGAAGCCAACAAGGAAGTTACCCGCTTGAAGAAAGGCAAGGTCAATCTGAATGACAAGATGGAAAGCATTGCTCACAGGAGGGATGATCTGGAAAGTTATCTGAGGAGCCTTGCTAAGAAGTTGTTCATCAAGCTTGAAGGTATATACTTTGTTCCGAATGGTTTTTCTTCGTCGACTCGGCATACGATTATTGACTCACCCTCGGATTGTGCATGTAGAGTTTTTCTGAGACTTCGAGGAGGAGACCGGGCGAATTGAACCAAGCTTGGACCCCATCAACTCCCCCGTGAAAGATGAAGCTGCTATGAACTTGCTCCGACTGGAATCCCGCGTCGACGGTGTTGTTGACTACCTTGCTTGACTGAGGGTCGCGACGTCATGGATCGACACAACCCTCTGGCCAAGGGCAACGCTCCAGAATGACCTCGAGTCTCTGATGACTCGACTTAACGAGATTCCCGGTCGAGTGCAGGAGTGGAAGAAGTCTTCTGCCAGTGCGGTACTGATGTGGCTCTGTCTTTGGTTCGCGTCCATTACAAAGAAGCGCGAGAAGATAAGCTGGCAGCGATCAAGGTCGCCAACACCAAGGGGCACGATTTCTGATCCTTTATGGAGACTTTCATTGCTGCCGCCACTCGGATTGCCGATGGCGTTGACCTGGACGAATTCGTCGAGCCTGCCAGCCCTCCTCCTGCGGAGTGAACAAACTTTTATGCTCCACCTTAAATTTGCCTCGGGAAGCCGAGTGGTTTTTGTAACCGTTAAACTCTTTCGGGCTGAATGCCCGAGTACTTTGATCTGCGGTCTTGAACTTTTAGGGTTCATCTGAACTTGATTTATCTCAGGATATGCTTGTGATTGCTTTTGGAATTTGTTCTTCAGTTGGAATAACTCTTGTGTTTGAGATGCGGCCCTGAAGTGGAGACTTCAATCGACTTGCGCCTCGTCGTCCTTGCGTACAAGGATGGAACGCATGCTGTATTTTTGACGCAGCTCCGAAGGAGAAGATTGCACTCGACCTACACCTCGTCGTCCTTGCGGATAGGGATGAAGCACACATTGTATTTGTGGCGCAGCTCCGAAGGAGAAGATTGCCGTCGACCTACACCTTGTCATCCTTGAGGATAGGGGTGGAGCGCACATTGTATTTGTGGCGCAGCTCCAAAGGAGAAGGTTGCAGTCGACCTGCACCTCGTCGTCCTTACGGATAGGGGTGGAGCGCACATTGTATTTGTGGCGCAGCTCCGAAGGAGAAGGTTGCAGTCGACCTGCACCTCAACGTCCTTGCGGATAGGGGTGGAGTGATTATATTTGTGGCGCAGCTCCAAAGGAGAAGGTTGTAGTCGACGTGCACCTCGTCGTCCTTGCGGATAGGGGTGGAGCGCATATTGTATTTGTGGCACAGCTCCGAAGGAGAAGGTTGCAGTCGACCTGCACCTCGTCGTCCTTGCGGATAGGGGTGGAGCGCACATTGTATTTGTGCCGCAGCTCCAAAGGAGAAGGTTGCAGTCGACCTGCACCTCGTCGCCCTTGCGGATAGTGGTGGAGCGAACATTGTATTTGTGGCGCAGCTCCGAAGGAGAAAGTTGCAGTCGATCTGCACCTCGTCGTCCTTGCGGACAGGGATGAAGCGCACATTGTATTTGTGGCGCAGCTCCGAAGGAGAAGGTTGCAGTCGACCTACACATCGTCGTCCTTGCGGATAGGGATGTGTTTCAAACTTAGGCGAGTATAAGACTGCATCTAAGCCCCCTAGTGGGAGGGTTGCTCATCACTCGGTAGGATTTTGTAAACTTAGGCGAGTACTGGACTGCAGCTAAGCCCCCGAGTGGGAGGATTGCTCACAACTTGGTAGGATTTTTCAAACTTAGGCGAGTACTGGACTGCAGCTAAGCCCCCGAGTGGGAGGTTTTCTCACCACTCAGTAGGATTTTTCAAACTTAGGCGAGTACTGGACTACACCTAAGCCCCGAGTGGGATGTTTACTCACCACTCAGTAGGATTTTTCAAACTTAGGCGAGTACTGGACTGCAGCTAAGCCCCCGAGTGGGTGGTTTGCTCACCACTTGGTAGGATTTTTCAAACTTAGGCGAGTACTGGACTGCAGCTAAGCCCCCGAGTGGGAGGTTTGCTCACCACTCGGTAGGATTTTTCAAACTTAGGCGAGTACTGGACTGCAGCTAAGCCCCCGAGTGGGAGGTTTGCTCACCGCTCGTTAGGATTTTTTAACTTAGGCGAATACTGGACTGCAGCTAAGCCCCCGAGTGGGAGGTTTGCTCACCACTCGGTAGGATTTTGTAAACTTAGGCGAGTACTGGACTGCAGCTAAGCCCCGAGTGGGAGGTTTGCTCACCACTCAATAGGATTTTTCAAAAATTAGGCGAGTACTGGACTGCAGCTAAGCCCCCGAGTGGGAGGTTTGCTCACCACTCGGTAGGATTTTCCAAACTTAGGCGAGTACTGGACTGCAGCTAAGCCCCCGAGTGGGAGGTTTGCTCACCACTAGGTAGAATTTTACAAACTTAGGCGAGTACTGTACTGCAGCTAAGCCCCCGAGTGGGAGGTTTGCTCACCGCTCGTTAGGATTTTTTAAACTTAGGCGAATACTGGACTGCCCCTAAGCCCCCGAGTGGGAGGTTTGCTCACCACTCGGTAGGATTTTGTAAACTTAGGCGAGTACTGGACTGCAGCTAAGCCCCCGAGTGGGAGGTTTCCTCACCACTTGATAGGATTTTTCAAACTTAGGCGAGTACTGGACTGCAGCTAAGCCCCCGAGTGGGAGGTTTGCTCACCACTCGGTAGGATTTTCCAAACTTAGGCGAGTACTGGACTGCAGCTAAGCCCCCGAGTGGGAGGTTTGCTCACCACTCGGTAGGATTTTTCAAACTTAGGCGAGTACTGGACTGCAGGTAAGCCCCCGAGTGGGAGGTTTGCTCACCACTCGGTAGGATTTTGTAAACTGAGGCGAGTACTGGACGGCAGCTAAGCCCCCGAGTGGGAGGTTTGCTCACCACTCGGTAGGATTTTTCAAACTTAGGCGAGTACTGGACTGCAGCTCAGCCCCCGAGTGGGAGGTTTGCTCACCACTCGGTAGGATTTTTTAAACTTAGGCGAGTACTGGACTGCAACTAAGCCCCCGAGTGGGAGGATTGCTCACCACTCGGTAGGATTTTTAAAACTTAGGCGAGTACTGGACTGCAGCTAAGCCCCCAAGTGGGAGGTTTGCTCACCACTCGGTAGGATTTTTAAAACTTAGGCGAGTACTGGACTGCAGCTAAGCCCCCGAGTGGGAGGTTTGCTCACCACTCGGTAGGATTTTTTCAAACTTAGGTGAAACAGATTCGTGGCTAAGTCCCCGAGTGGAAGGCTTGCTCACCACTTGGTAGGATTTTGTGAACTTAGGCGAAACAGATTCGCAACAAAGTCACCCACTGGGGGATTTTAGACAAGAACAAAAAAGCAACAACAACCGTTTAAGAAGACTGTAAAGCTCTCGTCTTTGATAAACAAACTACAAAGGTATTTCTTATCACATCTCATCCGGATGAGTACTTAAGTGTGAAAGGGGCGGAGTACCTCCGCGTTCCAAGCCCGTGGCTTGTCTTTCTGATGCTCAACATCGTAAAGATGGTATGCTCGGTTGTGGAGAACTCTGGTGACTATGAATGGACCTTCCCAAGCAGGGGCGAGCTTGTGTGGTTTCTGCTGATCCACTCAAAGAACCAAGTCTCTCCCTTGAAAGGCTTGACCCCTCACATTTCTGGCGTGGAATCGATGCAAGTCTTGTTGATAAATGGTCGAGCGGATCAAAGCCATTTCTCTTTCCTCCTCTAGGAGGTCGACTGCATCCTGCCGAGCATGTTCTGCTTCATCTTCAGAGAAGAGCTCGACTCGTGGTGCATTGTGAAGTAAATCACTCGGCAGAACGGCTTCAGATCCAGATACCAAGAAGAAGGTAGTTCCGCCAGTCGACCGATTGGGAGTCATCCTCAATCACCAAAGAACTGATGGAAGTTCATCGACCCAGGTGCGTGCTGCGTGCTGGAGGTCATGCATCAGTAGGGGTTTTGGTACTTTGAGAATTAAGCCATTTGCTCTTTCTGCTTGTCCATTCGACTGGGGGGTGAGCGACTGAATCATAAGTCGACTCGTGTGCCTTGAGAAGCGCAGAAGGCTCTGAACTCATCACAATCAAAGTTCGACCTGTTGTCAGTGATGATGTTGTGCGGAACCCCGTCTTTGAATGTCAATTCTCTGATGAAACTGACAGCAGTGTTGGCTTCAAGATTCTTGATATGTTTAGCTTCAATCCATTTGGTAAACTTGTCGACTGCTACAAGCACATGAGTGAAGCCGCTCCTACCAGTTCTCAGTGGTCCAACCATATCCAATCCCCAAACAGCAAAGGGCCAGACGAGGGGAATGGTCTTCAGGGCTGACGCTGGCCTGTGAGACATATTAGAGTAAAACTAGCAGCCTTCACATCTGTCGACTATATCTTTCGCCATTTCATTTGCTCGTGGCCAATAAAATCCGGCTCGGTATGCTTTAGCCACAATAGCCTGAGAGGACGCATGGTGACCACAGGTCCCCGATTGGATGTCGTTGATTATCTTTCGACCTTCTTCTGGCGTTATGCATTTCTGACTAACCCCAGTCGCGCTTTCCCTGAACAGTTGTCCTCTTATCATAGTAAAGGCTTTGGATCGACGGACGATCTGTCGAGCCTCTTCCTCATCCTCTGGGAGTTCCTTCCTAAGGATGTACACAATGTATGGCACTGTTCAGTCGGGAGTGATGACCAGAACCTCCATGATTAGGTCGACCACGGCTGGGACCTCGACTTCAGTCAGATCTGTGGCGCTCTTAGGCTGCGGGGGCTCTTCAGTGAAAGGATCTTCCTGAACTGACGGTGTGTAAATGTGTTCCAAAAACACATTGTTGGGAATGGCTTCTCTCTTGGAACCTATCTTTGCCAAATCATCGACTGCTTGATTTTCCAATCAGGGTATATGATGGAGCTCTAACCCCTCAAACTTCTTTCCCAACTTCCTCACCGCATTGCAGTAACCAGTCATGGCTGGGCTTCTGACGTCCCACTCTTTCATCACTTGATTGACTACCAAATCTGAGTCGCCATAGACCATAAGGCAACGGACGCCGAGTGAGATGGCCATACGCAACCCATACAAGAGTGCTTCATATTCTGCTTCGTTATTGGAGGAATCAAAGTGAATCTGGATGACATATATGAGCTTGTCTCCTCGCGGGCATACCAGTATCACCCCAGCACCAGAACCATTCAGCATCTTGGAACCATCAAAGAACATGGTCCAGTGCTCCGAGTGAACTTTAGTCGGCAGTTGCTGTTTGATTCACTCGGCGAGGAAATCTGCTATTGCTTGGGACTTGATAGCTTTCTTTGCCTCAAACTTGATATATAAGGGAAGGAGTTCAATCGCCCACTTTGCCACTCGACCAGTTGCGTCTCTGTTGTGCAGAATCTCTGACAATGGAGCGTCACTGACGAATTTAATTGAGTGGTCAGAGAAGTAATGTGCAACCTTCTTCGTGGTCATATAAATCCCATAAACAAACTTCTGATAATGAGGATATCTTTGCTTTGATGGAGTCAAAACTTTAGAAACATAATATACTGGGCGCTGAACTTCATAGGCTTTTCCTTCTTCTTCCCGCTCGACCGTAAGTAATGTACTGACGACTTGTCCAGTGGCTGCAATGTAAAGCAGTAAAGGCTCTTTGTTGATTGGGGCAGCAAGCACCGGCTGGGTGGAAAGCAGGGCTTTTAGCTCTGCAAATGCTGCATCAGCATCAGGAGTCCACTCGAACTTATCTGACTTCTTCATCAGTCGGCAAAGTGGCAATTCCTTTTCACCGAGACGAGAAATGAATCGACTTAGGGCGGCCAAGCAACCAGTAAGCTTCTGGAAATCATGCACACGCACGGGGCGTTCATCCGGAGTATGGCACCAACTTTCTCTGGATTCGCGTCGATCCCTCGTTCGGAAACGAGAAAACCGAGTAATTTTCCTCCTGGAACTCCGAATGTGCACTTCGATGGATTGAGCTTGATATCATACCTTCTGAGGTTGGCAAAGGTTTCATCAAGGTCAGCTAGTAGGTCGGAACCTTTACGTGACTTGACCACAATGTCATCCATGTACACTTCAACATTCTGACTGATTTGAGTGAGTAAACACTTCTGAATCATCCGCATGAATGTGGCTCCAGCGTTCTTCAAGCCGAATGGCATAGTGACATAACAGAAGCACCCGAATGGGGTGATGAAAGCTGTTTTAATCTCATCGGGTCCATACAGACGGAACTGATGATACCCGGAATAAGCGTCCAAAAAGGACAAACGCTCACACCCCACAGTCGAGTCGACTATTTGATCGATGCGAGGGAGAGGAAAGTGATATTTCGGGCAGCCCCGATTGATATGCTTGAAGTCAATGCACATGCAAAGTGAGTCGTCCTTCTTATGGACCATGACAACATTAGCTAACCACTCGGAGTGGTAAATCTCTCGAATAAACTCAGCTGCTAGAAGCCGAGCCACTTCTTCACTGATTGCCTTTCTCTTCTGTACGGTGGGCCGTCGAAGATGTTCTTTGACCGGTTTCACTTTCGGGTCGACTCACAAACGATGCTCAGCCAGTCCCCTGGGAACACCTGGCATGTCAGAAGGTTTCCATGCGAAGATGTCCCAGTTCTCACGGAGGAACTGGGTGAGCGCTTCTTCCTATTTGGAGTCGAGTGTTGTTGAAATGTGAGTCGGAGCAGCATTGGGATCGGTCGGGTGAATACGAATCGGTTTCGTTTCACCGGACAACTGAAATGTTGAATCTGTGGCAGGCTTCTTAGCTCGCAACAAATCACTCGGGTCTGCATTTTTCTGATATTCTTGCAATTCCACTACTGCCATCTGTGCATCGGCGATCTTCGAGCCCTTCTGGAAGCACTCTTCTGCCTTCTTTCGATTGCCAGTGATACTAATCACACCTTTAGGACTAGGCATCTTCAATTTGAGGTACACATAGCATGGTTGAGCCATAAAACGTGCATAAGCTGTCCTGCACAGAATAGCATGATAAGCACTGTGGAAATCCACCACTTCAAATGTCAACTTTTCTTTGCGGTAATTCTTGGAATCACCGAAAACCACATCAAGAGCGATCTGGCCGAGTGACTCAGCCTTCCTGCCTGGAATGACTCCATGGAAACTCATATTGCTTTCACTGAGTCTGGACATCAGAATGCCCATCCCTTTCAATGTCTCTGCATATAGAATATTCAGGCCGCTTCCACCATCCATCAGAACTTTAGTTAACCGAGTGCCTTCGACGACCGGGTCGACCACCAACGCTTGCCTCCCAGGGGTGGCTATGTGTGTCGGGTGATCAGACTGGTTGAATGTAATAGCAGTCTGAGACCATTTCAAATAACCGGGTGTCGCCGGAGCGACCATGTTTACTTCTCTGTTGATGACTTTCAGTCGACTTTTACTCTCAACATCAGCAAAAATCATTAGAGTGGAATTGACGTGAGGGTAACCATCATCACTTTCCTCCTTGTCCTCAACTTTGTCTGACTCTTTTTCCTTCTCTTTGGGTTGTTTCTCTCGAAACTGCTGGATCAGGAGCCGACACTGTCGAGTGGTATGCTTCGGGTAAATGAGATCACTCTCTTCATCTTTCTTTGTGTGAATGTGGCATGGCAAATCCAACACATCGTTTCCATCTTGATCTTTTACTTTCTTAGGGTTCCATGGACCCTTGGGCTTCCCCTTGAACTTTCCTTGAGTCACGGCTAAGGCTTCTCCAGGAGCAGCTGGCTCGGCTTTGCGCTTCTGCTTTCGACTGGAGTTCCCTCCTCCGGTTTCATGGGCGACTATTTTATGCTTGCCACTCCGGAGCCGATCCTCCTCTTCACCATTGGCATACTTGGTGGCAATCTCCATCATTCGACTTAGAGACATATCTCCGGTCCGACTGAACTTCAGATTCAACTCTCTATATTTGACACCTTCCTTGAAGGCACAAACTGCTTGGTGATCAGACACATTTTCCACCGTGTGGTGCAACGTGATCCACCTCTGGATATAATCCCTCGAAGTATCATTTGGCTTCTGCACACAAGATTGCAGTTCTGTCAGCCCTGCTGGCCATTTGCATGTTCCTTCGAATGTTCTGACAAACACTCGGGCAAGTTCTTCCAGTTGTAAATACTGCCGGGTGCTAATTGATTTAACCATGCTCTGGCCGAGCCCTCCAACATCAGAGGAAGATGTTTCATAGCCACATCATCATTGCCTCCACCAATCTGCACAGCCACTCGGTAGTCCTCAAGCCAAGTGTCAGGCTTCGACTCCCCAGTGAACTTACTAACTCCAGTCGCCAACCTGAAGTTGGGAGGAATTACTGCGGCCCTAATGGCTCTGCTGAAGCACTCTAGACCTGAGACATGTACTCTGCTGCTGGTTGGTAAATCTCTATCATGGCCTTCTCTGCGAGCTCTGTTTCTGTCGACCAAACCCTGAACGAGAATAGATCTCGCATAAAAGCTCGGCTCCCTGGGGTCGATTGGAATCCTTCGCCCACCACAGTGACGGCGTCTGTCATCATGCTGTCGAGGCACATATGACCCACTCCTTGGGGGAGGCGTGGGTACTCGACGACGATCATCGTGATCGAGTCGGTGATCATACTGCTCACGGTTTCTGTACTGATCTCGCCGGTCTCCAGGTCCCTCACGCCTCGTGGGCGATCTTGGGCTGTGAGCCGACTTGACTGTAACTGCCATAATGGTTCTGCTCTAGATCATATTCCGCGACTGTGACATAGCTATATTCTGTTCTCCCGCTGCCCGGAGTAAAGCCCTGATCTGCATCAGGCCTCTGCCAGCTTCTCACTCGGAAGGCTGGATCGACTCTGCTATACGAGCCGCAGCTGTGATATTCTGGATCGGAGATCGATATACCTGGGTTGGAGGTGAAAAAAGTTGACGCCGACTGGATTCTGGAACCCGCTATCGAGCACGCTCGTCGAGTACGCGCTGGAGGTTCTCCAGTCGAGTGCGCTCAGCCAAGTTGGCCAGGCGTGCATCCTCCAAGGCTCGGGCCTCAGGGGTTTCTCCAACGATAGGAGTGTGAAGTGCATCCATGTTCTAGCGGCGAAGTTCTTTCCTCTGCTGTGAAGAGAGGGGTTCGGGGAGGTACTCTTTGTGGACACGCGACGGGTGGCCTCCACCATCGCCACTGTCACCACGGGGGAAGCCAGGAGGACTGCGAGGCCCATCGACCATCAAGACTTCCACCGCGGGGTCGCTGCTGTCGCACTCGGATGCAGTCTCTGCGGAGCCAGTCGACAGGTCGAACAAGCCGTAGAGAGTTTCGTCAGGCTCGATTGCCGCGACTTGGGGGTGGCTGACTGGCGAGCCACCGCATGCCTCACACACCGCTGAAGCCTTGATCGACCGGAACGCTAGCGCCGGCGGGCGACAGAGAGGGAAGACGCCACAGGAGCCGACCGATATTGGGTCGACGGCTGCCGCAGGAGGATGTAACATCCCCAGCATCACACTATAGTAATCTACCCCTAATAAAGGTCATGTCATCATGATCATCATGCCAAAATGCCACTTGTCCAAAATCTGCTTCAAATTGAAATTCAAATTGCATGTCAAATATTTGCTTCTTCTTTCATGCAATCAAAATAGTTCACAATATGGCCAATATTCACTAAGTATTTTCCATGTTAAAACCAAAAATTTTGGAGTTCCCAAATTGCCTCTGGAAATTAATTAGAGTTCTAGTAGCATTCAAATATGCCATTCCCAATTTCCAAAATTCCTAGACAATTCCTCTTGCCTCCAAACTATTTGTGGCAATACCTAAAAATTTGAAGGAATTAATGGGCCAAGTCCCATATTTTTCCTAAATCCTTTCGAGGCTCAAATAAATCATTTCCTCTCTCTATTTTAATTTAAAAAAGGAAAAGACAAAAGAGAAAGAGGAAGAAGAGGACCTAATCTATTGGCGCTATGGCCCATCTAGCAAAAGGGAAGGCCCAACACACCTCCCTTGACTCATCTTCCTCCTCGGTACAGGAAGGCAGGGGTCGTGGCAGGCATCCCCCGGCCATGGTCGTGCCTTGCCACGCGTCAGCCATCCGCCGGCTCCTCCCCCTACATCTACCCCGACACCCCCTCTCAGGAAACCCTAGTTCTCATCCCCTCGTTGCGCCGTTCTCTCGCGGACACACACACACGCACTGCCGATGCCATGGTCGATCTCGTCCTCATGGCCACCATGCTCCCCGACGCTTGGGAGGATGACCAGGAGCTTCACCGTCGTCATCTGCTTCGTCTACGTGCGTCGTATCGAGTGGGGCGTCCTCGTATGCTCGTCACAGCCGTCTTCTTCCCCACCACGGCCACGGTGCCATCGCTGTCGATCTCCACCACCGGCGCCTCCCCGCGGTTCCGAGCACGTCCACGACCTCCCTCGTAGTGAGCCGCGTCCATCCCCCTTCATTGCCCCTTCGATTTGTTGCCGTAGCCACCATCCCCGAGCTCGTCTCCCGTGTACGCGTACGTGCGTGCTTGGTGTCGCTGCCCTCTGTTTCCGTTGCTTCATGTTGCTACTGCTATTGCGTTGGTCCTTGTGTTGTTGTTTCCCCGCTCGCCGCAAGATGCCGCCCTTACTCGCACCCAGCCCTGCGCACCTCGCCCCCGGCCACACTCGCCGTCGCCCCACAGTCTTCTACGCGAGTGTGCCCGCTGCGCCTGGCGCTGGCCCCCGCTCGCCAGTATCGCCTAGTGCCGCGTTAGAACACTTGTAGCACCGCTTACTGTCTTGTTATGCATATGTTTGCGTGTATTTATTGTTTCTTCCCCCGCTTCTCTCCGGTAGACCCCGACACCGCTGCTGATGCCACTGTGATTGACTACGTCGACGACAACCCCTTCTTCTTGTTTGAGCAACCAGGCAAGCCCCCCCTTTGATCATCCCGATATCGCCTATTTCCTTTCTCTCATGCTTGCATTAGATTTTGCTACTGTTATTGTTTGCTCCTATTCTGCTGCATAGCCTCTTTATTGTAACCTGCTATTGTTACCTACCTGCTTATCCTAAACTGCTTAGTATAGGTTGGTTAGAGACCCATCAGTGACCCCCCCCCACTTGACCCGACTGCCCCGCTGGATTATCAGAAGACCCGATCGACGGGATCGAAGACCAGGCCCCGACACCTCACGTCACATCACGCCCCTTTGTTGCTCGACTCTGCAGAGTTACCATCGAGTGCCGAGGCTGGGACCTCATACATCACTCCTGATGAGATCTCTGTAGAGTAACTATTCGGTCGTGGTCATCGAGGGTGATTTCCTCCTTAACCACTTCTGATGCGACTCTGTCATGCAACCCCTCAAGTGTGAACCTCGAGGGTGGTTCCTCTTACGTTCACCTTCATATTTACATCGAGTGGGAATCCAACAAGGGTGATTCCTCAGGTTTTCCCCCTTGGTGTTAGACACGCGGTTACTTTGGTTACTATGACTTTGCACTAGACCCTGTTACTAAAGACGGGTTGGCCCTGAGGGGTACCCGCGCGAGCTTAATTGCGAGTGATGTGGAGTCGGGCGGACCTGGAAGGTGCCCGCGAGATAATTACGAGGCGTGGCCGGGCATTCCTAGCCCTTGCCGCAAGTCCTCGAGACGGGGCAACGGGGTCACATCTTTCGTGAGTCTCTGCTTGTTATCGCGCGTTCCTAATCCACTACGATTTGGATATTTGATCCGAGGGGCCTCTGGCCTGATAGCACTAACCATCACATGGGCATAGTATGGGTGTTCTGCGTCGTATGCATCATCCGAAGCTTAATAGATGTCAGCGACTGAGCGGCGCGCGCCGGGTTGGACTGGTAAGCTCCTGCCTTTTTAGGGAGGTAGCTAGGTCTGCTCACCGGCCGCGTACGCAACGTGTAGGAGTTCCCGGGGCGATGGCCCATGACCCCTGGGGGCATAGGTTTAGTCCGACGCGGTGACCTCTCTATTAAGCCTAGGTCGGGTTGCGGCGTATTGTTTGGCCGAGGCCGGCCATGACCAAGGAAAGTGTGTCCGGCCAGAGTTAATCGAGTGTGATGGGTAAGTTGGTGCACCCCTGCAGGGAAGAAAACATCTATCGATAGCCTGTCCTACGGTAACGGACACTTGGAGTTGTATCCCGATCGATACAACTAGAACTGGATACTTGTGATGAGAACTGGATGGTGATGAGAATTGGATTGTGATGATAACTGGATAGTATGGCTCTGGGATTTCTTTCTCACAGGGAGTCGAGAAAGGATGTCCGGCCGAGGTTGATAACACTACTACTACTTCACTTTATGCTACTCTACTCCCTCCTGTTGCTGCAAGATGGTGGTTTCCAGAAGATGCTAGTCTTCGATAGGACTAGGCCTTCTCTCTATTCTGGCATTTCTGCATCCCAGTCCACTTATACAACCTTCCTTTGATAATGTTGCATATGTAGTGTAGATCCTTGCTTGCGAGTACTTTGGATGAGTACTCACGGTTGCTTTGCTCCCCCTTTTCCCCCTTTCTTCTTCTTTCCGGTTGATGCAACCAGATGTCGGATCCCAGGAGCCAGCTGTCACCGCTGATGTCTACTACCACGTGGAGACCGCGACGACCAGGAGTAGTTGGGAGGCTCCCAGGCAGGAGGCCTTGCCTTTCCGATCGTTGTTGCTTTTGTGCTAGCCTTCTTAAGGCAATTAACTAATTCATGTCTGTACTCCGATATTGTTGCTTCCTCTGACTCTTGTGTTTTCGAGCATATGTATTCGAGCCGTTGAGGCCCCTGGCTTGTAATATAAAGCTTGTATTATTTTATTCTGTGTCTAGAGTTGTGTTGTGATATCTTCCCGTGAGTCCTTGATCTTGATCGTACACATTTGCGTGTATGATTAGTGTATGATTGAATCGGGGGCGTCACAAGTTGGTATCAGAGCCGACTGCCTGTAGGTAGCCCCCCTTCCAACTGCTTGGCCGAAGTTGAGTCTAGTCATCCAAAACTGTTTTACTAACTTGGTTGTGTGGCTTATGGGCCCACGTCGCCGGGTGCTAGGATCTTTTATTCCTCGTCCATACTCTGGGATTCTGATCTCTCTTCTATTCAGGTTAAACATTTTACTAACTCCGACATTAGGTTCTCGTACCCACTTCCTCCCGGAGAGCCCCGACGTTACCGATGACCGCCTCCTTCCTCTGAAGATTCTGCGGATACTCCTCGATGTTTCTCGAGACTCTGTGCCCACTGCCTTACAGTTCCTGGCCACCGGTAATCCTCGTGAATAACCTCCTTGCCGCTTGGACCTTCATCCCCAGTTGCTCATGTTCTTACAAGATACCCCTAGGACTCTCCGTTGTTTCAAGAATCCTTGTGCCTTCTTCTTTGCAGCTTCTTTTGCACTAAAGATAATTCACTTAACCGGGGTCCGCTCATCCCCAGTTGTTCATATGCTTTCCAAAATACTTGTAAATACTATCCGATGTTTCGAGAATCCTCTTCAAACTATTGCTCTGCAAATACTTGTCTGCTTGCATTATGGATGCTTTACATATGTGTAGCAATATTCATTAGTATCCTTTGACACCATCATTTTTATCCTATCGATTCAACATGTGTGTGAAAGCACGCAATCATCAGTTGATCCTTCTAAATTATCTTTCAGGCTCAGACATCTTTTTGAACATGAGCTGGTTCCCGACCAATCCATTTGTCATCGATTGTGCCCCTCGGTCTATTCTACTTATCCATCCTTGATCAGAGCGCCTGCTTGTCGGGTCCCCGATCCTAAGTCACACCGATCTAGCATGTAACACCTCATATTACTTTGCGGCCTCACGCACGGTATTCCCACGGGTGCCACCTTACCTGGCCCGGGACCGTTTGCGCCTTTTGGCTCACGTATATGATAGTGTCGCTAGCATCCATATGACAGAGAACCCGGGCCGACATGGCTAGTCGTGAACTCAAGGCGGCGCCAACCTATGAGGACAGGCATACATGAATCACATCGAGCATGTCGGTCATCAACGTATTTATCCGGGCTGTAGCACTGGGCTAACAGGACTCCGGTAACCCGGTCTGTAGCAGGCTAGGCAGGACTCCGGATAACACCGCGTGACATTTCCCCGAAGGGACAGACACAGGAACGACGTGAAACACATGTCGGCCAGTCAAGTGTTCCGAGCAGTAGTGCTGGGCTAGCAGGACTCCGGTGAACTGGGCTATAGCGGACTACTATCGCTCGGAAGCACTAGACTTACATTTCCCCACATGAAAGGCTGCCAAGGATAAACAACTAGATAGTCGGATCCCACACATAGCAATACACGTTACACGTACGCATAACATGCAAGTATGTGCTGTACAACATGGCATCACAACATAACGCAAACTCATGTAGATAAAGGCCCAGAAGAGCCACATATCATTAAATACAAACAGGGGTCACATGACCCATCATTCAGAACATACAAGCAACAAGCGGAAGCATTACATGTCTGAGTACAGACAACTACAAAATAAAAGGCTGAGAAGCCTGACTATCTACAACCTCCGATCAAGATCGTAGCTGAGGTACAAGCTACCTATAGAAGTCCAAGCGGAACTACTAGTGAGACAGATGTCTCATCTGCAAAACATAAATAAAGCAAACGTGAGTACAAAGGTACTCAGCAAGACTTACATCAGATCCTATCATACATGCATTAGTATCAAGGAGGTAATGTGGGGTTTAGTTGCAGCAAGCCAGCTTTGACTCTGTGGCTATCCTGTTCTACGACTGTTGGTAACTCTTTTGAAAAGGCGCACACGAGTCCACTAATCACCACATCAATACACTACTATGGATTCATCCCCGTCTCACTACGAGAAGGCCATCCATAGCACTCACACTTATCTTGAGCATTTTATGGTATCCACTTCAAGTTGTCTATGTACCACGTAAGCATCCAAGAAGTCCATAACCGAGGACGCGGCTATTCGAATAGATCATGATAACCCTGCAGGGGTGTACTTCTTCACACACGCTCTCACCACTTATCACCATGTACACGTCATGTATCTCGGCAACCTTCAAGCGGAAGCCTGGCGAGGGTGTCGGCCACGACCTGACTAACCACACAAGACTCTAGTCCAGGTTTATCGCCTATTCGGGTTCCATCCGCAAGGAGATCCGGCCGGGGTGTCGCTCACGGCCCCAAACGATGTGTGTAGGGTTCCCAAGCCCACCTCGCCGGGTGGATCTACGCTTGGTACACCGTGCCACTTGTGCCTAGTCTGTCCCAAGCCCACCTGGCCGGGTGCCACTTGGTAGACTACTAACACTACCTACAAACACCAGAAACTATTTGCAACTCCTGGACAGAGATCAAGTTGATTAATAAGTCGAGAGGGGTCGAGTTACCGGAACCCAATGTGTGGTAGTATCGAGTCATTGGACAACATACATAGAACTCAGTGCTTAGGGACGGTTCCAATGAGACAACCCACCATGTACTCCTACATGGCCTCTCACCGCTACCTTTACCAAATCGTGTTCACACACTTAACTCTCAGCATCAGAACATATCATATCACTCCAATCCATTCCCAATGAATCATACCTGACACAACTCTAAGCAATAGCAGGCATGGCATGGTGGAAGCACAACATGGCTCAATCAACTCCTACACATGCTAGTGGGTTTCATCTAATTACTGTGGCAATGACAGGTCATGCAGAGGAATGGGTTCAACTACCGCAGCATAAAGTAGCAGTTGATTCGTTGTTGTCCTAATGCAATAAAAGAGAGCAGGAGCGAGAGTGGGATCATATCGGAATGAACAAGGGGGGTTTGCTTGCCTGGTAGATCAACAGGGGGGCACTGCTCCTCTGACATGTACTCTGGAACGGTCTCCGGAGCAGAACCTATCGAGAAGGAATGGTGTCGGCAATCAATACACAATCATATGCAACAATATGATGCATGAACATGGCATGAGAATGTGATGTTGTTTGAGCTAATGCAGCTAGAGTTTATTTGGTTGAAGTTCATATGAACCAAGGGTTCATATGCAAACCCCAAGTGAAGTATATAACATTCCATTATTACGTTTTCACTTATACAGCAAGTATAAGTTGGTTTTTCATGCATGAAACTAGCATAAATGGGTTCCTTGCATTTTTCTGATGATTTTTCATATATAACTTGTTTCAATCTGAGGTACGGTTGATTTGATATGAATTTTTGAAGTTTGAAACATTTTCTGGAATTTCCTGTTTAAAATTAAATCCAGAAAAATGAATAACTGCGTCAGCATTGCATCATGCTTGCGTCAGCAAGTCAACAACGCTGACTGGGGTCAAACCTGACGTGTGGGGGCCACACGTCAATGACAGGGGGTTAAACAGGGGTTTAATTAATCTTAATTAAAGAGGTTAGTGGCGCTGGGGCCCACTGGTCAGTGACTTAGGGGTGGATTAGGCGGCAGGGTTAGCAGCTAAACACGGGGCCACGTCAGCCTCGCCGGAGTTTCGCCGGCGACGACCAAAAACCGCGGCGGCGACTCGCCGGACTTGCGCTGCGAGCGGCGTTTGGACGCGCGGAGACCACCGGGGCGTAGCCCGTCGTCGTCCGCATCCAGGGGAGCTGGTGAGAGGCTGCGGGGGCGGCGGGGCTCGCCGGAGCAGAGCTCAGGGCGGCGGCCGGAGTTCGGCCTCGAACGGGAGCGAGCTACGAGGCACGGCGGGGGCTGCGGAGGGCATCTATGGCCTCCTGGCGTCACCAGGAGTACGGTGACGCGCTTGGTTGCGGCTGCGGTGGTCAGGGCGACGGTGGTGACATGGACGGCAGCGAGGAGCTACGGCCGCGGCGGGGAAACGGTGCTACGGTGCGAAAATGGAGAAACGGGGAGAGGGGGACGGCGTAGAAGCTCACGGCGATTCAGACGAGGCAGTCGGCGAGCTCGGGGAGGGCTGGAGTCGGCGGGGCGGCGAAGACGATCTCCGGCGACCGGAGATGAAGACGGCGGCGAAGGTGCCTCTCCAGGGCCTCCCGAGGCGCGTGGCTTGGCGGAGAGCTTCAGAGGGAGGAGGCGGAGCTCCTGGGCTCTACGGAGGGACGAGGGGGAGGCGGTGGCTACGGCCACGGCGTGCGGCGGCGACGGCAGCGCTTCGGCGCGGGGAGAGGGAGAGATCCAGGGGAGGGGGAGGAACGAGAGAGGGTGCGGGGCGCCCGTGGCGGCGCGTGGCGTCGTCCAGGGAGGCCAGAGCGACGGGGAGGGGAAGCAGGAGGTGGCGGGGAGTCGTGGCCACGGCCAGACGCGTGGCCGCGCGCGCCAGCGCGTGCCCCTGTCCTCCTGGCGAGAGGAAGGGGACGACTGGCACTGCCAGTCAGCTGGGCCGGCCTGTTGGCCACTGGGCCAGGCCAGGGAGGTAAGTGCAGGTAAGGTTTTACCCATTTACTTCTCTTTTCTATTTTCTGACATTTGTTTTGATTTAGTAATAATACTAAATCATTTTATTTGCTTATGCCAATTTTTGCAGGGGCTAATGGTATTATTCCAGAGCTCCTCAATTACTGGCACAATTTTTGGATATATAAAACATATATATCATTTATATATCCAATGCAAATAATTATTTCATTAATTCCAAATGCCCAAAATAAATATTTAAGAGCTTCTAAAAATATTGGTTTGATTTTTACCTCTGTCCAATATTTTTAGAGAGTAACATGAACTTTTTCTTGGACCTTTTTGGAGCACTTTTTATCTGGGTCATTTCCAGAAATGATTTCTGAGGGTTTACAAATCCCCAATTCAAATTTAAAAGAATTTAAACATGATGCACACATGACTAGCTAGCCTTGAGCATACCAGAACTAGGGATGTGACAACTCGCCCCCACTCAAAAAAATCTCGTCCCGAGATTCAGAGGTCGACGGAAAAAAGGCGGGGTACTCCAATCGAAGACGATCTTCTCGCTCCCAGGTAGCTTCTCTCTCGGAATGATGAGACCACTGAACTTTGAGAAACTTGATGTTCTGACGTCGAGTAACACGCTCTGCTTGATCAAGAATGCGAACAGGGTACTCTCGATATGTGAGGTTATCTTGGAGATCAAGCGTTTCGTGGTCCACTCCGCGGATGGAATCCGAGAAGCAACGCCTGAGTTGAGAGACGTGGAAGACACCATGTACTCGAGAAAGATGTGGCGGTAGTTCCAACTGGTAGGCAACCTCTCCTCGTTTTGCGAGAATGCGAAAAGGACCAATGTAACGAGGAGCCAACTTGCCCTTGATACCGAATCGATGGGTACCCTTCAAAGGAGTAACCCGAAGGTAAGCCTTGTCGCCAACTTCATAAGCCACTTCCTTATGACGACGGTCATACTGGCTCTTTTGACGAGATTGGGCTGTTTTCAAATTCTCACGAATGATGCGAACTTGCTCTTCTGCCTCCTGGATCATATCCGGTCCAAAGAATTGCCTTTCACCGGTTTCTGACCAGTTCAAAGGTGTTCGACATCTTCGTCCATATAGAATCTCAAAAGGAGCTTTCTTGAGACTCGACTGGTAGCTATTGTTATAAGCAAACTCGGCGAAAGGAAGACACTTCTCCCAATCCATACCGAATGAGATAACGCAAGCTCTAAGCATGTCTTCGAGAATTTGGTTGACCCTTTCCACCTGACCACTTGATTGAGGGTGGAAAGCGGTACTGAAGGAAAGATGGGTGCCCATGGCAGTTTGGAAACTCTCCCAGAAATGAGAAGTGAAAAGACTACCACGGTCTGAATTGATCTCTAGTGGAACACCATGAAGTGAAACTATTCGAGAAATATATAAGTCAGCGAGCTGACTAGCGGTGATACTCTCTCGAACAGGTAGGAAGTGAGCCACTTTGGAAAGACGATCAATGACTACAAAGATAGCATTATTCCCTTTCTTAGTCCTGGGAAAGCCGGTGATGAAGTCCATACCAACCTTATCCCATTTCCATTCAGGAATAGCTAAAGGCTGAAGGGTGCCAGCAGGCCTTTGATGCTCTGCCTTAACGCGACGACAAACGTCACAGTTAGCAATGAACTCAGCGATTTCTCTCTTCATCCTAGTCCACCAGAACCTCTGGCGTAGGTCCTGATACATCTTAGTACTACCGGGATGAATCGTGAGAGGGGATTCATGAGCCTCCTTAAGGATCAACTGTCGAAGATGTTGCTTCTTGGGAACCACCAAACGGTTCTCGAAGAGGACAACACCTCGATCATCTATAGAGAAGCTACCAGCAATGCCCTTGGCAACGTTTCTCTTGATCCGGGTAATCCCCGTATCATGCTTCTGGGCTTCTATGATATGATCCACAAGAGTAGGTTTCGCCACCAAGGTAGAAAGGAATCCATGAGGAGCGATGTGAAGGTTAAGCTTACAGAATTCCTCATGAAGAAGGGGTTGGCCCTGCTGCAACATAAGATTGTTGCAATAGGACTTACGACTTAGCGCATCAGCCATGACATTGCCCTTGCCTGGGGTGTAGGTAATCCCTAAGTCGTAATCTGAGATCAACTCCAACCAACGTCTTTGCCTAAGGTTCAAGTCTGGTTGGGTGAAGATATACTTGAGACTCTGGTGATCGGTGTATATCTCACAACGTTTACCGAGAAGGTAATGTCTCCAAGTCTTAAGTGCATAGACTACGGCTGCAAGCTCTAGGTCATGTGTAGGATAATTCTCCTCATGTGGATGCAACTGTCGAGATGCATAGGCAATCACATGACGATCCTGCATAAGAATGCAACCTAGTCCCTGTCGTGAGGCATCACAGTAGATAACAAAGTCCTTAGTGAAATCCGGTGGCACAAGTATGGGAGCAGAAGTCAGGCGTCTTTTCAGTTCCTGAAAACTGTACTCACACTGTGGGGACCACTCAAACTTTTTATCTTTCTTGAGAAGTTCCGTGAGGGGTTTGGCTACTTTGGAGAAGTTTTCAACAAAGCGGCGACAATAGCTGGCTAGACCAAGGAAACTCCTAACTTGTTTAACTGTATCAGGTAGAGTCCAATCAAGAACGGCCTGAACTCTTTCGGGATTGACAGCAATGCCCTTACCAGAGATCACGTGGCCTAGGTAGGTCACTTCTGGCAACCAAAATTCGCACTTGGAGAACTTGGCATAAAGGCGGTGCTCTCTGAGTTTTTCTAGCACAAGTCTAAGATGTTCGGCATGCTCTTCCTCGTTCTTCGAGTAAATAAGAATATCATCAAGGTAAACCACGACGAACTTATCTAAGTACTCCATGAAGATCGAGTTCATCAAGCGGGAAAAGGTAGCTGGAGCATTGGTTAGACCAAAGGACATGACGGTGTACTCGTACTGGCCATAACGAGTGACAAAAGCCGTTTTAGGAATGTCCCCGTTTCTGATCTTGATTTGGTGGTAGCCTAACCTTAAATCCATCTTGGAAAAGACTGAGGATCCAGCGAGCTGATCATACAGGTCGTTGATCCTGGGAAGCGGATACTTGTTCTTTATCGTGACCAAATTAACGGGACGATAATCTACAACCATCCGGTCCGTACCATCCTTCTTCTTGACGAAGAGGACGGGGCAAGCCCAGGGAGAAGAACTAGGACGGATGAAACCCTTTTGCAAGGACTCATCGAGTTGTTTCTTAAGCTCGGCTAGTTCTAAGGGTGCCATCTTGTAAGGTCTCCTAGAAATTGGGGCGGTTCCTGGGATAAGATCTATAACAAATTCTACCTCCCTGTCAGGTGGAATACCTGGCAGTTCTTCTGGAAAGACATCCGGAAAGTCACGGACTACCGGGATATCTTCAAGGTCTGGAAGAGGGTTGGCGTTAAGAGAATAGAGTTGACGCTTGGCAACTCTAGTAGAGACAGTGACTATCTTGCCAGATGGGTGTGTAAGCTGAACAGACCTGGTGTAACAATCAATCTTGGCATAATGAGCTTTCATCCAGTCCATACCCAGGATGATGTTAATATCTAAAGACTTGAGGGCTACAAGTGATGCAAGGAATACAAGTCTGTCAACAAGGATTTCATTGCCATAACTTATCCTAGAGGTTTGCCATTTGGATCCAGGAGTCTGAATGAGTAGTGGGGAGGGCATATCACAAAACGACATGTCGTGCAAGCGGGCATAACTTTCGGAAATGAAGGAATGAGATGCTCCAGTATCAAATAGAACCGAAGCTGGATGACAGTTTACAAGGAGTGTACCAAGAACGACATCTGGATCATCATGAGCGTCTTTAGCTGAGACGTGATGCACACGTCCATGTTCAGTGGGAGCTGTCTGGGCACTGATCATCTTGCGTGATGGCTTACCTCCACGGCCAACAAACTTCTCGGGCTGAGATGGAGCAACACTGGTCTGAGTGCAAATACGGGCAATGTGGCCTGGCTCTCCGCACTTGTAACAAATCATGAAAGTAGGACGTGGACCCGCATTGACAAGCGGTCTGCCAATAGGCTTGGGTGGTGCAAATGGCTGAACTGGGTGAGGCACCACACAAGATGGCCTCGGTGAAAAACCGGGTGGAAGAGCGGAGTTCGGAATCCAAATCCGGCGCTTCTGAGAACTAGAACCGGAAGAAGGAACCAAATCACGGGTGTGCTTGCGAGACTCCTCGTAGGTGAGCTGAGCTGTCTCTGCGTTAATGGCCTCGTTCACAAGAGCCTGGAATGTATTGCAATGGTGCAAATGAAGATCACGACGCAACTTGGGATTGAGACCCTTCCGGAACCTAGCTTGCTTCTTGGCGTCTGCGGACACTTCTTCTGTAGCATAGCGGGCGAGATTCTCAAACTCTCTACTGTAAGCATCAACAGCCATCTTACCCTGGGTGAAACTACAGAACTCTTCTCTCTTGCGATCGATGAGGGCTTCAGGAATGTGATGCTCGCGAAAAGCCTCAGTGAATTCTCTCCAGGTAGGTATCTGACCAACTGGAAGCATAGCCTCATAGTTCTGCCACCAAAGACTAGCAGAACCCTCCAGATGGTATGCAGCATAGATGACCTTGTCACCTTCAGCTACGTTCGCAGAACGCAGCTTGTGTGTGATATTACGAAGCCAGTCATCTGCATCGAGTGGCTCAATAGAATGATGAAAAGTGGGTGGGTGCAAGCGAATGAAGTCATGAATGGTTGCAGACCCTTTGAACTGAGGTGTGGTGTTCTCCTCGATACGTGCCAACAAGCGGTTGGTCTCACGCTTGTTCATCTCAACCTCTAACATGAACTTTGCCAACGAAGACTGGTCGGGAGGATCCTCATCCCTACCATCTCCGTGGTTCTGGCTACGAGCAACAGAACTTTGTTTAACTGATGACATCCTGAAGAACGAAACCAAGGAAAACAAGGATGGATTCAGCATCAACTATAGGATGCAGAAGGTAGCACAAGAATTTAGTATCTCTCAAACTCCTAGGATAATTCCGGCAGCATAACGCCAGTAAAATGCTCAATATGAGACATTCTGCAAAAGACGGGGTAGCACCAAAATCAACATCATCACACAAGGTTCTGAAATATTACTAAACAGACTACACCGGAGGTACTTGAACTGGGATATGACTCTCATCAGCCAATCCTAAGAGACTACGGAGTAGTAACACGTGATCCTGATAGATAGAAGAGGAAGCCTAGTTTCTTAACCCCGTTGGAAAGATAGGATGACTCAGATCAGAAGGGCATGAGATATAAGGAGTAAAAAGAGCCTTACGTTCCCTTCCACAATCAATTCCCTTATATAACTAAAGAATTTCTAGACTCAACTTCGAACAGGTTGGCTTGGAAATCCTACAGGCAGTCAGGCTCTGATACCAACGCTGTCGGGTCCCCGATCCTAAGTCACACCGATCTAGCATGTAACACCTCATATTACTTTGCGGCCTCACGCACGGTATTCCCACGGGTGCCACCTTACCTGGCCCGGGACCGTTTGCGCCTTTTGGCTCACGTATATGATAGTGTCGCTAGCATCCATATGACAGAGAACCCGGGCCAACATGGCTAGTCGTGAACCCAAGGCGGCGCCAACCTATGAGGACAGGCATACATGAATCACATCGAGCATGTCGGTCATCAACGTATTTATCCGGGCTGTAGCACTGGGCTAACAGGACTCCGGTAACCCGGGCTGTAGCAGGCTAGGCAGGACTCCGGATAACACCGCGTGACATTTCCCCGAAGGGACAGACACAGGAACGACGTGAAACACATGCCGGCCAGTCAAGTGTTCCGAGCAGTAGTGCTGGGCTAGCAGGACTCCGGTGAACCGGGCTGTAGCGGACTACTATCGCTCGGAAGCACTAGACTTACATTTCCCCATATGAAAGGCTGCCAAGGATAAACAACTAGATAGTCGGATCCCACACATAGCAATACACGTTACACGTAGGCATAACATGCAAGTATGTGCTGTACAACATGTCATCACAACATAACGCAAACTCATGTAGATAAAGGCCCAGAAGAGCCACATATCATTAAATACAAACAGGGGCCACATGACCCATCATTCAGAACATACAAGCAACAAGCGGAAGCATTACATGTCTGAGTACAGACAACTACAAAATAAAAGGCTGAGAAGCCTGACTATCTACAACCTCCGATCAAGATCGTAGCTGAGGTACAAGCTACCTACCGAAGTCCAAGCGGAACTACTAGTGAGACAGATGTCTCATCTGCAAAACATAAATAAAGCAAACGTGAGTACAAAGGTACTCAGCAAGACTTACATCAGATCCTATCATACATGCATTAGTATCAAGGAGGTAATGTGGGGTTTAGTTGCAGCAAGCCAGCTTTGACTCTGTGGCTATCCTGTTCTACGACTGTTGGTAACTCTTTTGAAAAGGCGCACACGAGTCCACTAATCACCACATCAATACACTACTATGGATTCATCCCCGTCTCACTACGAGAAGGCCATCCATAGCACTCACACTTATCTTGAGCATTTTATGGTATCCACTTCAAGTTGTCTATGTACCACGTAAGCATCCAAGAAGTCCATAACCGAGGACGCGGCTATTCGAATAGATCATGATAACCCTGCAGGGGTGTACTTCTTCACACACGCTCTCACCACTTATCACCATGTACACGTCATGTATCTCGGCAACCTTCAAGCGGAAGCCTGGCGAGGGTGTCGGCCACGACCTGACTAACCACACAAGACTCTAGTCCAGGTTTATCGCCTATTCGGGTTCCATCCGCAAGGAGATCCGGCCGGGGTGTCGCTCACGGCCCCAAACGATGTGTGCAGGGTTCCCAAGCCCACCTCGCCGGGTGGATCTACGCTTGGTACACCGTGCCACTTGTGCCTAGTCTATCCCAAGCCCACCTGGCCGGGTGCCACTTGGTAGACTACTAACACTACCTACAAACACCAGAAACTATTTGCAACTCCTGGACAGAGATCAAGTTGATTAATAAGTCGAGAGGGGTCGAGTTACCGGAACCCAATGTGTGGTAGTATCGAGTCATTGGACAACATACATAGAACTCAGTGCTTAGGGACGGTTCCAATGAGACAACCCACCATGTACTCCTACATGGCCTCTCACCGCTACCTTTACCAAATCGTGTTCACACACTTAACTCTCAGCATCAGAACATATCATATCACTCCAATCCATTCCCAATGAATCAGACCTGACACAACTCTAAGCAATAGCAGGCATGGCATGGTGGAAGCACAACATGGCTCAATCAACTCCTACACATGCTAGTGGGTTTCATCTAATTACTGTGGCAATGACAGGTCATGCAGAGGAATGAGTTCAACTACCGCAGCATAAAGTAGCAGTTGATTCGTTGTTGTCCTAATGCAATAAAAGAGAGCAGGAGCGAGAGTGGGATCATATCGGAATGAACAAGGGGGGTTTGCTTGCCTGGTAGATCAACAGGGGGGCACTGCTCCTCTGACAGGTACTCTGGAACGGTCTCCGGAGCAGAACCTATCGAGAAGGAATGGTGTCGGCAATCAATACACAATCATATGCAACAATATGATGCATGAACATGGCATGAGAATGTGATGTTGTTTGAGCTAATGCAGCTAGAGTTTATTTGGTTGAAGTTCATATGAACCAAGGGTTCATATGCAAACCCCAAGTGAAGTATATAACATGCCATTATTACGTTTTCACTTATACAGCGAGTATAAGTTGGTTTTTCATGCATGAAACTAGCATAAATGGGTTCCTTGCATTTTTCTGATGATTTTTCATATATAACTTGTTTCAATCTGAGGTACGGTTGATTTGATATGAATTTTTGAAGTTTGAAACATTTTCTGGAATTTCCTGTTTAAAATTAAATCCAGAAAAATGAATAACTGCGTCAGCATTGCGTCATGCTTGCGTCAGCAAGTCAACAACGCTGACTGGGGTCAAACCTGACGTGTGGGGGCCACACGTCAGTGACAGGGGGTTAAACAGGGGTTTAATTAATCTTAATTAAAGAGGTTAGTGGCGCTGGGGCCCACTGGTCAGTGACTTAGGGGTGGATTAGGCGGCAGGGTTAGCAGCTAAACACGGGGCCACGTCAGCCTCGCCGGAGTTTCGCCGGCGACGACCAAAAACCGCGGCGGCGACTCGCCGGACTTGCGCTGCGAGCGGCGTTTGGACGCGCGGAGACCACCGGGGCGTAGCCCGTCGTCGTCCGCATCCAGGGGAGCTGGTGAGAGGCTGCGGGGGCGGCGAGGCTCGCCGGAGCAGAGCTCAGGGCGGCGGCCGGAGTTCGGCCTCGAACGGGAGCGAGCTACGAGGCACGGCGGGGGCTGCGGAGGGCATCTATGGCCTCCTGGCGTCACCAGGAGTACGGTGACGCGCTTGGTTGCGGCTGCGGTGGTCAGGGCGACGGTGGTGACATGGACGGCGGCGAGGAGCTACGGCCGCGGCGGGGAAACGGTGCTACGGTGCGAAAATGGAGAAACGGGGAGAGGGGGACGGCGTAGAAGCTCACGGCGATTCAGACGAGGCAGTCGGCGAGCTCGGGGAGGGCTGGAGTCGGCGGGGCGGCGAAGACGATCTCCGGCGACCGGAGATGAAGACGGCGGCGAAGGCGCCTCTCCAGGGCCTCCCGAGGCGCGTGGCTTGGCGGAGAGCTTCAGAGGGAGGAGGCGGAGCTCCTGGGCTCTACGGAGGGACGAGGGGGAGGCGGTGGCTACGGCCACGGCGTGCGGCGGCGACGGCAGCGCTTCGGCGCGGGGAGAGGGAGAGATCCAGGGGAGGGGGAGGAACGAGAGAGGGTGCGGGGCGCCCGTGGCGGCGCGTGGCGTCGTCCAGGGAGGCCAGAGCGACGGGGAGGGGAAGCAGGAGGTGGCGGGGAGTCGTGGCCACGGCCAGACGCGTGGCCGCGCGCGCCAGCGCGTGCCCCTGTCCTCCTGGCGAGAGGAAGGGGACGACTGGCACTGCCAGTCAGCTGGGCCGGCCTGTTGGCCACTGGGCCAGGCCAGGGAGGTAAGTGCAGGTAAGGTTTTACCCATTTACTTCTCTTTTCTATTTTCTGACATTTGTTTTGATTTAGTAATAATACTAAATCATTTTATTTGCTTATGCCAATTTTTGCAGGGGCTAATGGTATTATTCCAGAGCTCCTCAATTACTGGCACAATTTTTGGATATATAAAACATATATATCATTTATATATCCAATGCAAATAATTATTTCATTAATTCCAAATGCCCAAAATAAATATTTAAGAACTTCTAAAAATATTGGTTTAATTTTTACCTCTGTCCAATATTTTTAGAGAGTAACATGAACATTTTCTTGGACCTTTTTGGAGCACTTTTTATCTGGGTCATTTCCAGAAATGATTTCTGAGGGTTTACAAATCCCCAATTCAAATTTAAAAGAATTTAAACATGATGCACACATGACTAGCTAGCCTTGAGCATACCAGAACTAGGGATGTGACACTGCTTCTGATCTCCCGAATTGGAAATCATAATTCCTTTGCATTTAAGCTTTGGAATTATCAGATATTTCCAAAATCCGATGCCTCTGCATTATTTCTTCTTCTGATCGAATATCGACACTCACATCAGCTCCATTGTGGATCGCTGGATCCATTATTGGATAATCATCCGACAGTGTCCTTCATATTCAAAGAACCTCGTGAAGTTCTTTCCCAAATACATAATGCCTTTGGTAATTGTATCCTCTTCTTTTGTCAACCATGCTCTGCTTTCGAGCTTGTGTTGTTTACTTCTGAAGTTTGTGGAATAGGTTCCTAAGATGCCCCTATGGGTTGAACCTATGCCTCCCATAATCCGTTTGAACCCGAGAGTTCTCACGAGTCTTACTCTTCTGGTACTTCGCCAGATAAATCCTCTGCACTACAATTTCTTCGAAAAACGAGGAGTGAATGAAAGGTTATGCATTGAAGAAATGGGAGTCGACCTTGAACCCTTGTGTTCATGCCCATGGACCCGATGTAGAACTTATCGTGGAAGCTGCTCGTAAAAATAATTACCCCTTGTTATAAGTTCATCTTGTATCGGTGGTTTGATCATTCATAAACGTGGTTCCGACCATAGCTTCTCCTTAACTCCATTTCTCGGACAAGTTAAAATACTTGTCTTCTGCAGATCATTTCATCTGTCTAACCTCTATTTTTGATCTACCTCAAGTATTGCCCCTTGTTATCTCAAGTATATTGTGTCATTGCACTACCACTTGTGAATTCTCATTGGAATGATACTCCATCACATCATTCCTAGCTTGATCGGTTATATCATTATCATGCTAAATTTTAACTGTGCTACCAGGTCCTTTCCGGAGCAGAATTTTCGACGACGAGCTAAGCTTATGTCGATCTTCCTCGTCATACCATTTTGCCATGAACAGCTAGCTTGCTTTCGAGTTTGTGTCGTACTCGTGGTTCTTACAGCCTTTCACTTCATCCTTCCTTTTCTACTATATGGCATCTTCATAGAGTCTCTCGACAAAATTTGTCGTGATCACCGTCAACACTTTGGCTTCTTCAGTGATGTCAATTGAATTCATGGCCAGAAATACCATCCCTGCACCTCGATGATTTGTGATATCATCGTTGACATCTTGATTTTCTGCCAACACAGACCTGGTTGTGCTTGGTTATTCCTTACGTTCTGAGATAATCTTGGAACTGTTTCTCGGTATCTCTTGAGATCTTCAAATCCAATCTTTACTTGACACCATATCGTTGTTGCATCGAGCCATGACTGTGGTATTCCGAATATCAACAAGGACATCAGAAGCATAATACAAAATGTTACTCGTTCAATTACCCTCACACCATTGTATGGGTAATATCATGATTCCTCCCTCGCCCCATTATCTAAATGCTTTTGAACTTGCTGTCCTATCATGTATATCCCTCTCTGCTTTTCCTTGGGAAGGGTATACTCCCAACTCTTATGTGTAAACACTTCTTCATTTCCATTGGACTGTTTGATTTGATAATCATACTTTTCCTTTCCTTTGGTTTGTTTAACTTTTATTCTGATCTATATGATATAAGCAGAAATAAATTCCCTGCTTATGTAAACACCTCAGTGTACAAACTGTCAGTAAGACCCTGTTACTATTGTGGACGACATTCCGGTAACCATCGATGGACGAGAACCGTGACCCTACCCTAGGTACATAGCTTCATCAATGCCCGAGGGGGCCACGAGGCAGGGGGCGCCCCTGACCCTCGTGGACACCCCGTAAGGCGGTTGATGCCCTTCTTTCGCCACAGGAAAGCTAATATCCGGATAAAAATCGTGTTCAAGTTTCAATCCAATCGGAGTTACGGATCTCCGGTTATATAAGAAACGGTGAAAGGGCAGAATCTGGAACGCAGAAACAAAGAAACAGACCCAATCTCGGAGGGGCTCTCGCCCCTCCCACGCCATGGAGGCCATGGACCAGAGGGGAAACCCTTCTCCCATCTAGGGGGAAGGTTAATGAAGAAAGAGAAGAAGGGGTGCTCTCTCCCCCTCTCTCCCGGTGGCGCCTGAACGCCGTCGGGGCCATCATCATCACCACAATCTACACCAGCATCTTCGTCATCTTCACCAACATCTCCATCACCTTCCCCCATCTATCTACAGCGGTCCACTCTCCCGCAACCGTTGTACCCTCTACTTGAACATGGTGCTTCATGCTTCATATTATTATCCAATGATGTGTTGCCATCCTATGATGTCTGAGTAGATTTTTGTTGTCCTATCGGCAATTGGTGAATTGCTATGATTGGATTAATTTGCTTGTGGTTATGTTGCTGTCCTTTGATACCCATCATATGAGCGCGCGCGTGGATCACACCATAGGGTTAGTTGTATGTTGATAGGACTATGTATTGGAGGGCAAGAGTGACAGAAGCTTCAACCTGGCATAGAAATTGATGCATACGGGATTGAAGGGGGACCAATATATCTTAATGCTATGGCTGGGTTTTATCTTAATGAACGTGAGTAGTTGCGGATGCTTGCTAATAGTTTCAATCATAAGTGCCTAGAATTCCATATCAGGGATGACATGCTAGCAGTGGTCTCTCCCACATAAAACTTGCTATCGATCTAGTAAAGTAGTCAATTGCTTAGGGACAATTTCGCAACTCCTACCACCACTTTTCCACACTCGCTATACTAACTTTATTGCTTCTTTATCTAAACAACCTCTACTTTTTATTTACGTGCTCTTTATATTCTTGCAAACCTATCTAACAACACCTACAAAGTACTTCTAGTTTTATACTTGTGGTAAAACGAACGAGAAGCGTGCGTAGAGTTATATCGATGGTCGATAGAACTTGAGGGAATATTTGTTCTACCTTTAGCTCCTCGTTAGGTTCGAAACTCTTATTTATCGAAAGAGGCTACAATTGATCCCCTATACTAGTGGGTTATCAACGTGCAACTGCAAAATGATTTGATTGAGCATATGTGGCCTCATGTTGGCAACCAATAAATGTATCTTCTTTTATTCATTAGCAAAACTATGTCAAACTTTTTTATTTGTATTTGGCTTGTAAAACTATACTCCCTCCGTTCCTTGATATAAGGTGTATAGATTTTTGAAAAAAACCCGAAATATAAGGTGTATTGCATTGCACCACTCGTTTGGATAATTTGTTTAGGGATTTGGTTACATTTCCTTATACTAGGCAAGCTCCTCTATTTTCTCATGCTAATTAGTCAGGTGTAATCTCGGCCAAAACTTGTGAAATTTTCCCTCCACGTGCGTTCTTTAATTTCCGTGCCAAAAATCATACACCCTATATTTAGGAACAGATGGAGTATTATTTATTTGGGCGGCAAGACTATTTGGCTTGTAAAACATTTTCATTTAACAATATGTTCAATGCAAATCAATGTAAAATTGGGCAGTCAGCCAGCCACGCCAGCACATATGGGTCGGCGCGTTGGTCGCGCTGCCGACCCATATCAAAAACAGGGCGGATGCCTTGCGGGCGGCCGACCCAAACGAATAAAAAACAAATGAAATCGCCATCCGTTTAGAAGAAGGAGGCCGGATCGAGCGCGTGCTGTACGAGGCCGAGAGCACTCGAGGTCATGGTAGTTGCGGGCTTGCGGCCGAGCTGGCGAGGATGGTTAGGCAAGACGTGGCAGGAGGGACTTTGTTTTATTATAACCGGCAGGAGGGACTTGACCCTGGCCAATTTGCATGCCCGCCATGCAGGCGGCTCCCATGCAGGGCCTTTTGCTGTGTCTATTTTCCGCAGCATGCATGCACGTAACTGACTTCATAATACGGGCACTGTCATGCAACACCATCCATCCATCCTGATGTATAGAAATTGGACACGCACATTTAACACACACATCGATGCCCAATGCCGTCCGTCTAGCCGCTGGCCGCTGCCCTGCTATCGCTAGCTAATGATCGTGGCGTCTGGTGTCCGTAGCTCGCTGGGGCTGGCTGGATGCTCAATCGGTTCATGGCGTACTGGCTTGGTACGTCCATGGGGCAAAATAGCTGGTTGTATGGCCCATTTAGACAACCAATTGGCCCTTTAATTTCTTCTGCATTTTTTCTGCGTCGAAAAATAGCTAGCCAGGCAGAGCAAACCATGGGCGCATACATGTAGATTTCTTTGGTACAAAATGAAGGTGCCCTGCCGTTCCCTACGGAGAGCTCCGCCAATGGCCACTCTGTAGGGAGAAACCAAGCCTAAGGGCAAATTAGGCATTAGGCGATCGGACGTGGCTGCCGTGAATTAATCAGTCGACCTCCTATATGGGACAATGAGCCAATTAGGTTTGAGAGAAGGTTAGAAGCGAGACGGCCATCACTGGCTTGGAATTTGATGGAGATATGAAGTCGGGGAAGAAGATGCTTTGAGATGGGTGCTAAACATGTATCGCACAGATTCTAACGTTATAGGAAAAAGACTGTCTTACAGGGTTTTTTCCGTCCCACGGCAATGCGTCATGATCGACAACCTGACCTGGGAGCAACCGGTTTTAGCATCCAACTTACTATGCGAATGCACCCTTGATGCATGGCAAGTACACTCCATAGAGCTCTACATCAGCGGCCCAAATAATTTTGTCTTTTATGAGTATAAGATATCTTTTAGATATTTAATTTAATCAATTCTTTATAAACTGCAAAGAATATTTCATTCATAAACAGTGCTATATGAATATAGCTCTTCCTTTTCTTTTGTTGATCTGTGTCGGAAAGGGTGAACATGTCTTGAAAGAAAAAGACACTATAATCAACACCAACACAAAGTCACTGTTGTGAGGTCAGTTGTTCCATGCTTTTATAATTAAAGTCTACCACTTCATACTTCAATTTTATATGTTTAAGATTGTCGAAAAATACATTACATGGAGAGAGACAGGGAGTGAGAGTGAGAGACAGAGAGTATTTTAGTGATGCAGCAAAATATAGTCTTGAGCCATTAGGCTAGGAGAGTATTTTGTTTTATTCCCTCGTTGCAACGCACCGACTTTTTTGCTAGATTTCTATAAATTCAAATCAATCTTTAGACAGTTGGATCTGAAGTAATTAAATAATGACCTTCTATATAGTCAATCGTATGAATTTTAACCAACTTTTGCCAACCGAGCAAAAATTCTTTAAATTCAGGTCACTCTACCGTTGGACATGAATCAGATTCCTATCTTTGACCCGCTTCACCATCCCCTGCCGCAAAACCATTAGACACACCCCATATATGTTGTCCAACTCCTAATCTGTGTATTTAATTTCAAGCATTGATACGCAATAATATGAACTGTTTTTCAACTGCTTTTCTTCTTGTTGAAAGATTGATCCAACAGTTTGGGCCAAAAGCTAAACTAAAAAAAGAAAGAGAAACTCATCCTTTCATATATATGTCATCCAACCATCCTCCTATCCATCACCCCGGTCAACAACAACAAAAAAGTGAACAAAAAAATACAAAAAAAAATCGACTCGAGTAAGTTTCAGAAGAAAACAAAATGTCGACTCTAAAACTATTCCTCCCGCATCAGGAAAAGTTGACGCAGACGCTGCCATTCTTGGCGCTTCCGCACGCCGGGCACGCCTGCGCCACGGCCGCGCACCGCGCGCACACGCAGAGGTGCCGGCACGGCAGCAGCAGCACAACGGCCGCGCCCTCGCGGCATCCCTTGCACCTTCCTGCTCCTGTCGTTGGAGGCTCCTTTGCCGGCGTGCCCACCTCCTCCTTCGCGCAGAGGGGCACCTGGTTCTCCCCCCAGCAGCACGATTTGGCGTCGTCCTCCTGACGGTCGCCGCTTGTTCCACCGCCACGGATCGCCTGGGACTGGGAGTCGAGCGCCCGCTGCAGGTCGCCGCGGAGCATGTTGGCCGTGGCCTCGTTGGACTGCGCGACGTCGCGCCACATCTGAGCCTCCATGAAGAGGTTCCGAAGGCGCTCCTCGAGCGCCCAGTTCATGATCCTGATCCGCTCAATCTCCTCGTCCTTCGCCTTGAGCCGCTTCGCCGCCCTGGCCTCCACGCTCGAGACGATGAGCCTCGTGTGGCTCTGCCTCTGCTCCGCCAAAGCAGTCCACATATTTTTCGCCTGCATCATCGACAACGGTTAACAAAAGCTAGTAGAAATTAAAGCCTGAAACGCAAAGCATCGATCGGGACTTACATGTTTTAGCAGCATGCAGTCGACGTCGATGGTCTGCTGCTGCGCGTGTGTTGAGTATATTGTGTACGTGTATATTTGTGTGTAGGGCCCACCTCCTGTTTCCTTTGTATAGTTGAGGTTGTGGCCCACCTCTGTACTTATATATACGTGCCTGGTGCACCGATTAATACATCGAGATTGCACAGCCCATATCTTGTCCTTCTACATGGTATCTATCGCAGCACGATCCTAACCCTAGCCGCCGCCGCCGCCGCGCCTCCGCGCCGTCGCCGCCGCCGCTTCCCTCCGTCGCCGTCACCAGCCGCCGCCGCCGCCACCCTCCTTCCGGCCGCCGCCGCCGCTGGTCACCGCCGCCTCTCCCACCGCCTCGCTCGCCGCCGCCGCCGCCTCTCCACGGCCGCCGCCGCCGCGGGTTCTCGCTTCCGCCACTCGTTCCTCCCCTCCTCACCCGCGCCGCACCCCTCCCCTCCCCTCCCCTCCCACCCGCGCTGCGCCGCCGAACCCGCGCCGCACCCACACCCCGTCTTCCTCCACCCGCGCCGAAACCCTAACCATGAGCTCCTCCTCGTCCACCGTCTCGAACCCGTTTGCCGGTCCCGATGTTACTCTTGTCCGCGACCTCAACATCCATGAGCGTGTTCCGGTCAAGCTTGATCACACCACCGCCTCCTACTCCGCTTGGAAGCGGTATTTTTCGCTTGTGTTCCGTGAATACCTCCTGCACGGCCACGTGGACGGCACTGTGGACTCGGCGCTCATGATCAACGACGAGGAGTGGATGATCCTCGACGCCACCATCATCCGCTGGTTCTACCTCACCATCTCCAGCGACCTCTTCCACACCGTGGTGGCAGACGAGGACGACGCCTATGCGGTTTGGACCAAGCTCAACGGCCTCTTCACCGACAATCGGCTGCAGCGCAAGGTCCTGCTCTATGGTGAGTTTTACGGGTGCCAGCAACTTGACTCATCCATCGATGATTTTTGCATGCGCCTCAAGAAGCTCGCCGATGAGCTCCGTGATCTCGGGGAAAAGATCGGCGACGAGCTCCTCATCAGCACCCTCTCCGGCGGCCTCAACGAGGACTTTGGGAACGCCGCCTCCAACCTCACCCTCATCCCGGAGCCCACCTTCGCCAAGGTGGTCGCGTACCTCAAGTTGGAGGAGCGCCGGATGCGGGTGGCCCGGACGCGCGCGACCCACACTGCCCTCGTCGCCGGCACCCGCGGGGGTTCGGCCCCGCCACCGCCACGCCCGACGCCGCCCCCCGCGGCGCCCGCCTTCCCGCCTGGCTTCCCGCCTGCACCGGCCGCCCCCTTCCCGCCGCCCCAGCCGGCGGCCAATGGGGGGGGTCGTCGCGGCGGCCGTCGTGGAGGCCGCAAGCAGGGCGGCGGCGGTGCTCAGGGAGGAGCGCCCCGCCCGCCGCAGCAGGCTCCTCAGCCGGCTCCGTGGTATGCCGGCCAGAACCCTTGGACTGGCGTCGTCCACGCCTACTCCATGCCGGTTCCTCGGGCCCCTGCCCCGGGCATTCTCGGCACCCGGCCACAGCAGCACCAGGCGTACTACGCCGCGCCGCAGCCCTACGCGGCGCCTTATGGTCAGCAGCCGCCGCCTGGCGGGCCGCTGCCGCTGCCTCTGACGGCCGCGCCACCTCTCCCGCCGGCACCGTGGGACCCGGCCCTGTTGGCGGCTCTCCACAATGCTCCTTCCCCGTCCAACTACACCGGCGGCGGCGACTGGTACATGGATAGCGGCGCCACCGCTCACATGACGGCGTACCCCGGTAACCTCCATACCGCTCATCCTGTCTACACCTCCAACCGCATCACCGTCGGTGACGGCTCTTCCCTTCCTATCACTCATATTGGTCATACATATTTTCCGTCTAACTCCACTCCTATATCCATGTCCAATATTCTAGTTTCTCCTGAACTCATTAAAAATCTTGTTTCCGTTCGTTCTCTTACACGTGAAAATCCGGTTACCGTTGAATTTGACGAGTGTGGTTTTTCTGTTAAGGACGCTCGCACGCGGATGGTGCTCCACCGATGTGACAGCCCCGACGAGCTCTACCCGGTTCACTCCGCCACCTCCACCTCCACCACTACCGCCGCCCCTGTCGCGCTCGCCACCGGAGTGGATCTTTGGCACGCTCGTTTGGGTCATCCCAATCCTGCTACACTTCGCCATATTCTTCGGAGTTTTTCTTTCACGTGTAATAAGAACGAGGGTCACTCGTGTCATGCATGCCGTCTTGGCAAACATACTCGTCTTCCGTTTAGGTCTTCTTCCTTTGTTGCATCGTACCCGTTTGAGTTAATTCATAGTGATGTTTGGACATCTCCTGTTGCCAGTAATACGGGCTTTCTTTATTACCTTGTCATACTTGATGATTTTTCGCATTATGTGTGGACCTTCCCGTTGCGCCGCAAGTCGGATGCTATTTCCACTCTTGCCGCTTTCTACTCCTATGTTCTCACGCAGTTTGGTCGACCCATCCTCGCGTTACAGACAGACAACGGGAAGGAGTTTGACAACACCGCTGTTCGCAACCTTCTCACCACACATGGCACGATTTTTCGTCTTACTTGCCCGTACACCTCGCAACAGAACGGTCGTGCTGAGCGCATCCTTCGCACTCTTAATGACTGCGTTCGGACTCTTCTTTTTCATGCCAATGTGACTCCGCGCTTTTGGCCTGACGCTCTAGCCACCGCTTCTCTCCTTATCAACATCCGTCCATGTCGCACTCGCGGGAACTTTACACCTCACCATCTTCTCTTCGGTGCACCCCCCTCTTATGACGGGCTTCGCATCTTCGGCTGCCTTTGCTATCCTAGCATCGCCGCCACTGCCCCTCATAAGCTCGCACCTCGCTCCGTCGCCTGCATCTTTCTCGGCTACCCACCTAACACTAAAGGCTACCGCTGCTATGATCCCATCTCTCATCGTGTTTTCACCTCCCGACACGTTTACTTTGATGAGATGGTGTTTCCGTTTCAGCAGCAGGTACCCCTCGTCGTCTCGTCGCCGCCGGCCACCGGCGGCTCTCCGACGACCCCGTCAGGTGGACGGTCTCGCTTGGCTCGAGGACCGCCTCCGGGCTTTGGCGGTCCCCGTGCCCTTCGGTGCCCGCCACCTCGGTAGGCGCAGACGGCGCCCCGCCCTCACCCGCCGCCCCCGACTTGGGCGCCGCGGGGTCGGGCGCTACCGGCTCGGCCGCCTCTTCCGCTGCCCCGACGCCGGCCAACTCGCCGGCCGCCTCTCCGGCCGCCTCGCCGGCCGCCTCGCCGACTCCGTCGCTGGCCGCCTCGCCGGCGCTGTCGCCGGCCACCTCGCCGGCTCCATCACCGGCTGCCTCGCCGGCCCCGTCGCCGGACCCGCCGCCGGTCGCCCGGACGGCTGCCTCGCTGGCCTCGTCGCCGGTTGCCTCGCCGGTGCCACCTGCAGCTCCATCCGGCCCCGTCACCCGCGCTCGCGCCGGCGTGCATCGTCCGAGTCTCCGGTACTCGTGTGACGAGTACGTCCTCGCCGCCTCCGCCACGGAGCCGTCGCCCATCCCTGCGTCTGCTCGCGCCGCCCTCCGTGATCCTCACTGGCTTGCGGCGATGCAGGAAGAGTTCGACGCTCTTCAACGGAACCGCACCTGGACCTTGGTGCCCCGGCCTCCCCGCGCCAACGTCATCACCGGCAAGTGGGTCTTTCGCCATAAGACCCGCTCTGACGGTACACTCGAGCGCTACAAGGCTCGCTGGGTGGTTCGCGGTTTCCGCCAGCGTGCCGGCGTTGACTTCACGGAGACGTTTGCCCCGGTTGTGAAACCGGGCACGATCCGCACCGTCCTCCAGCTTGCCGTCTCTCGCGGCTGGCCTGTTCACCAGATGGATGTCTCCAACGCCTTCCTGCACGGTCATCTTGAGGAGCAGGTGTTTTGTGAGCAACCCACCGGTTTTGTCGACGCCACACTTCCCGGCCATGTGTGTCTGCTGTCCCGTTCTCTTTACGGGCTCAAGCAGGCCCCCCGCGCCTGGTACCAGCGGATCGCCGGGTTTCTTCAGACATTGGGCTTCAGCGTTACTCGCTCCGACGCCTCACTGTTTGTTTATCGCCACGGTGACACGACTGCATATTTGCTGCTTTACGTTGACGACATCATCCTGACGGCCTCCTCCGCAGCTGTTCTTCAGCAGATTACTCTCCGGCTGCGTGACGAGTTTGCTATTAAGGACTTGGGTGCTCTCCATTATTTCCTTGGCATTGAGGTTGTTCGGCGCCCGGACGGTTTCTTTCTTCATCAGCAGAAGTATGCACATGAGCTTCTTGAGCGTGCTGGTATGCTCAACTGTCATCCTGCTGCTACTCCTGTTGACACGAAGGCCAAGGTCTCTGCTCTTCAAGGATCACCTGCGTCGGATGCTCCTTTCTACCGGTCTATTGTTGGCGCTCTTCAGTACTTGACTCTTACCCGACCGGATCTTCAGTATGCTGTTCAGCAGGTGTGTCTCCACATGCACGCTCCTCGTGACACTCATTGGACTCTCGTGAAGCGGATCCTTCGCTACATTCGCGGCACGATGTCCCTCGGGCTGACACTCACGGCGTCCCCTTCTCTGGAGATGGTGGCCTACTCCGATGCTGACTGGGCTGGCTGCCCTGACACGCGTCGGTCCACCTCTGGCTACTGCGTCTACCTCGGTCCGTCACTCGTCTCGTGGTCGTCTAAGCGACAACCCACTGTTTCGCGCTCCAGCGCGGAGGCTGAGTACCGAGCTGTTGCCAACGCCGTTGCTGAGTGCACCTCGCTACGACAGTTACTGCAGGAGCTGCATCACGACGTGTCCCAGGCTACGGTTGTCTACTGTGACAACGTATCTGCGGTGTACCTCTCCGCCAACCCCGTTCATCATCGCCGGACTAAACACATCGAGCTGGACATTCACTTTGTGCGCGAGCAGGTGGCTCTTGGACGCATGCGGGTTCTCCATGTGCCGACCGCTCAGCAGTTCGCCGATGTGATGACAAAGGGACTGCCGACTTCTACTTTCGAGGAGTTTCGTTCCAGTCTTTGCGTCACTGGCGCCGCTTCGACTGCGGGGGGTGTTGAGTATATTGTGTACGTGTATATTTGTGTGTAGGGCCCACCTCCTGTTTCCTTTGTATAGTTGAGGTTGTGGCCCACCTCTGTACTTATATATACGTGCCTGGTGCACCGATTAATACATCGAGATTGCACAGCCCATATCTTGTCCTTCTACAGCGTGGGTCGCAAGAACGTCGGCCGCGCCGAGCACCGACGACTGCTCGTCGCGCCTCCGCTTCTTGGTGATCATTTCCTGAGCACCGTCGGGGCTGCCGCCCTTCTTCGCCAGATCAGCCGAGGCCATCGCCAAGAACTCCGAATACTGCTCCGCGGCCGGCGACGTCGTCGGTGGCGGCGGCAGCGTGAAGTGGTCCGCGTACGGCTGGTGCTGCCGCTGGCTCGGCACCGCAGCGCCATAACAAGGCCCACTCGCTGGCATAGCAGCGGCGGAGGCGAGCTGGTGGTGGCCTCCGCCGGCGCCGGTGGTGAGTAACATGTGGCGCAGGCGTTGCAGGTCCACGGAGGCCATGGCGATTGATGGGGCGCGCGGGTCGTCCGCTCGCTCCTATATATACAGCCAAGGCGATGCGTCCCTGGCCGGAGTTAGTCAGATGTGGTGGGTGGTGAGGTCATCGATCGGCGAGGGGACGGGCGGGCAGGGTGGCAAAGAAACGAGGTCCGTAGATGGCAGGCAGCCGGGTATTTATGGTGCGTGACCGGGTTTTGGTTGGCATCCTGAGTGAGAAAGCAACTGACGATGAGATTGACCGGCCCTTTTCAGGAGGGATTTTTCCTTTTATTTATGGCTTCCGTTTCAATCTCTCCCTAAATTTGGAGTAGAAACCACGAATTCGCCGCGTTGTATTACCTTTCTGCACCGAAATTGCTGGCTTCCGTTCCCGACGATTCCATCGATCGGTTGACTATAATTCGCCGCGTAGTATATCGTTTAAGTTAGTATGTTGTGGCGCCAAATCAGCACGCGTCGTTGAGCCTTTGATCTCTGCACGCACGAATCTTGGGGTGTAAGGAAACTTATAACCAAGCAAAACAAATTACGTAAAGAGCCGTGGTTAGTGGATGGCAAAACGGGGAAGAAGGAAACAAATTAAACGTCGTTCATACACTGCATCTGCATGCAGAATCAACGTACGTACTTTAATGTGCTGAGATATATATTACGTAGGCGTTTTTTGGCTGGCTAGCTGTAGATGGTTGAGGAAAATAGAAGGGAATGAATGAGCTAGTAATTGATTTGGTGAAAACAGATCGACCATTCATTCATTCTTGGCTCTACTTTGGTGAAAACAGATCCCTACGTTTAATTTGGGCAAAAGCTACCGCTAGCTTTTAATTTAATTTGATTTCCAAAAAAAGATCTCTGCCAAAGTATAGTGTCGATCGTCTGTTAATTGCGGGATACAGATAATCACGTCAGTGCCAAAATAGAACCATAGTTGTGCAAATGTACACGCGTACGTCGGTGCCATCACACATCTTTTTTTTTTTTTTGCATGGAACTCATCACACATCTACACACGTACGTATCAACATGGTACCAGTTCGGGTTAAATCAATCTTTCAGTTTAACTAGCTTCACACAAAATAGAACATTACTAGCAAAAGAGCCCGTGCGTTGCAAAGGGAGAGAAAAACATAACACACGCTCTTAACTCAACAACCATCACCATCTCCTTTATTTTTGTGAGACATCATATTTGTGTTGCCGCTTATCCTCCTTCTCACCCTCGCCGGCGATGGCCTCGGTGTTCACACAAAACAACAAAAAACGTGTGTTGAATATGGTTAATCCTAAGACGTCTCTATCTCCCTCTCTCCTCCCTCTCCCCCCCCCCCCCTCTCTCTCTCTCTCTCTCTCTCTCTCTCTCGCTCGCTCGCTTTCTCTCACTCTCGCGACGAGAAATCTGTTGTTTTCTCCTGCGATATTTTTCAGAGGTATGCATGTGTAGTTATCGATGTTTTCGTTTCCCGCCGGTATGAAAAAAAATGGATCTTGCGCTATAAATTATAAGTTTGCTTCCATAACAATATTTTAAAAATATTTAACAGGTAAAATTAACATCATATTTAGATTCCACACATTTTTCTAATAAAATTTCATATATAATATGTTAAAATCGAAGTTACGGTTTAAAAGATACAGATAATTTAGAAAATCATTTGGTTTGACTCAAATATATTCCAAAATAATATTTAAAAATACTTAACAGTTAAAAATAATCTCATATTCATATTCTACATATTTTTCTAATCAAATTTCATATATAAAATTTTCAAATCAAAGTTACGGTTTAAAAGATATGGATGATTTAAAAAGCATTTGTTTGACTTAAATATGATCCGCGGATGAATTACCTAAATATCAGGGGGGGTTTCAAAAAATGTAAAATAACGGTTCGGGTGTGACTTAAATCCGAACGGCGGGTTGATTTTAAGAAAATAAAGGGACTTTTGTGTAAAATACGAAAATAACGATCCGTTTTAACTGAAAACAGGACTGCGGGTTGAATTCTCTGAAATAGAGGGACTTTTCTGAAAAATGCCATGACGGACGAAAGAAACCCAATTTGCTTTATTATTAGGTAAATATTTCTTCTCATCGACGAGAATTTTGGAAGTCGTCCCCTCTCTCTGAAGTCGTCTCTTCTCTGTGTTCTAAAGGATTTCCAGCGATGCGCATCCAGTGGGAGGAGACGTTCCCATCGAAGACGAGGTGCCTACGGTGAATTTATAAATTTCAAGATGATCTGCCGGCTCAGTCTTTCGGAGATGCTCATAGGGGTAGGGTGTGCATGTGTGCGTTCATAAGGATGAGTGTATGCGCGTGTATATGAGCGCTTGTGTTTGTACTGTGTTAAAAAAACATCAAAATAATAATAATAATAATAATAATAATAATAATAATAATAATAATAATAATAATAATATACGGCTAAATATACGCATATCTTTGAAAAACAATAACAAACGACCAAACAAATTAGCTTTTGTATACGCGTATGATGGCTTTACCGCTAGTTTTTCCAACGGCATGGTCCATCCTCGGTGATGACGTAACGGCGGCCGTCCTGGATTTTCTGAATGGTGGTGAACTACCGCCAGGTCTGAACGATACTGCCATTACACTTATACCCAAGGTACGCAACCCGCAAAAAATCTCTCAGTATCGCCCTATTGCTCTTTGTCCGGTCATTTAGAAAATCGATGCTAAGGCTATCACTAACCGTTTGCGGAGTATGATGGATGAAGTAATAGGGGTGGAGCAAAGCGCCTTTGTACCTGGGCATTTGATTACGGACAACGTCTTGGTAGCTTATGAAAGTATACATGCAATGAAAAAGATGAGAAGAGGCAACACAGCTTATTGCGCTGTTAAGTTGGACATGCTCAAGGCCTATGATCGAGTCGAATGGCATTATTTGGAGGCCATAATGTCCAGGCTGGGTTTTTGTGATAGATTTATCAGGCTAATTGGTATCCGGGTGTGTACACGCTCGCCATGGGTTAATCACCTATTGTTCGCAGACGATTGATTTTTCTCGATGCTCAGCGGCACAGTGCCAACAGATTAAATGAAATCTTGAGGATATATGTTGAATGTTCTGGGCAAAAGCAGTAAACAAGGAGAAGAGTTCTATATATTTTAGTCCTAATGCTACTCCTCCTGTTCGTGAAGCTATGAAGCACGCACTTTGTATTTTTGTGGAAGCTTTCACTAAACGATATTTGGGCCTACCAACAACGGTGGGGCGTATAACAAGTGGCTCCTTTGAACATATTGGTGAGAAGAGTCGAGGTAATATGCAAGGATGGGTGGAACGCCTTTTGGCATGTGCAGGGAGGGAGGTGCTACTCAAATCAGTAATTCAAGCAATTCCTACCTTTAGCATGAGTTGTTTTCTACTTACTAAAAAAGTTTGCAAACAACTCACGTCCTCCATGGCAAGATACTGGTGGAGCAGTTCCATTGATAGGAGATCTATGCATTGGATATCATGGGATAAACTGACAACACCAAAGGTTCAGGGTGGTATGGGTTTTAGGGAGTTTCAGAAGTTCAATCTCGCACTACTTGGCAAGCATGGCTGGCGATTCCTAACTGACCCAAACTCAATGTGTGCGCGCGTCTTGAAGGGGAAGTACTTCCCAGATTCAGATTTTATGCAAGCCCATGCACTGTCTTCGGCGTTGGCCACTTGGAAGGCTATCGTGGCGGGACGATCGGCGCTTGAACTGGGTCTCATTAAACGCATTGGCAATGGCGAATCAGTTTCTATTTGGAATGATACATGGATACCATCTACTCCCACCCTCAAACCTGTGGGCCGACAAGGGAATGATCCCCTAGATCGGGTTTCAGAATTGTTTGATACTGACACAGGCACTTGGGATGTGGAGTTAGTTAAAAGAAACTTCTTGGCTCGAGACGCTGAATTAATTTTGAATATTCCAATTCGAGCAAGAGGTGGTGAATATGTTTTGGCTTGGGCCTTTAAGAAATTGGGTGAATACACTATAAAAACGGCTTATCGTGCTCTGGTGACTCGTGACGAGCGGCGTGCTCTAGTGGAAGGGACGGTAGGGGAGATTTCATCGTCAGAAAAACAGTTGTGGACAACCCTATGGAAGCTCAAAGTAATTCCAAAAGTACGTGTATTCTGGTGGAGAGTTCTTCATGGTATTCTCCCTGACTATGACACCATGAAATACTGGCATATAAGAACTACTTCAGTATGTGATCTTTGTAAAGCTATGGATGAAGATCTAATGCATGCCCTAGTGCATTGCTCTCATGCTAAGTGTTTTTGGGCAGCAGCAAGGGAGGTCTTGGACCTGAAGCTGCCGTCTTTGCATCCAACCACATGGTCCCGAGACTTAGTGGTGGATACAAGGTTTTCCACAACGGAACGATGTCAGATCACCATGATCATGCATGCAATATGGTCATCGAGGAATCGTAGGACCCATGATGAGGACGGATATAACCCAATTCAGGCAGTCAAGAGGGCGAGGGAGGATCTGGCTCTCTTGGACCTTCTGGGAGATAGATCTAGCATTCCTGAAGGTCATGCTTGGCGACCACCGGAACCTGGTTGGGTTAAAATTAATACCGATGGATCGGTGGATGCTTTGATGCAGGTAGGAGGAGGAGGCGGGTAGCACGGTCTCACCTCTCCGTTTTGGGCGTATGGAGCAAACCTGTACCTGGTATCACTCACCCTTTCATTGCCGAAGTGCTTGCGCTACGCGAGGGAGTTATATTTGCCCAATTGAGGGGCTTCCCGCATGTGGTGATGGAGGTCGACTGTTTAGAGGTGGTTAACCTCTGGCTTTCGCGTCATAATATAAGATCTATTGTGAGTTTATGACGCCTATCTTCGAGGAAATCAGGAAGGGAGCTGCAAATTTTGCTTCTTTTTGGTGCAACAAGTTAGTAGGGATGCCAACGGCACGGCCGACCTTTGTGCCAAACATGCTACTTCCTTTGCGGTACCCGAGTGTTGGATGGATAACTGTCCATCCTTCATTGTAAGCAGCCTTAGGGCTGAGTGTAACCGAATTTCTTTCATGCAATAAAACTCCCATGTTTCACATAAAAAAATAGCTTTTGTAAGGAACCAAACAAATTAGCTAACTACTACATTTGGAATACTAGTGCGTACTGGAAGCGATCGATAGAAAAGGAAACAATGGATAGGTCCATATATATTGCAGTGTTTTTAGAGAATATATTGCAGTTGTGCTTTCCATTAATCTCTAATATATATGGACCTTTGTGCACAAGGAAACAACCTACTGTATGCATGCAGTCAAGCGGAAGACGTCCGTCGGTACGCGGATACGTTTCTGCTTCTAGACTGGAAAAGGAAAAGCAAAACAGGTGACGACATAGGCCAAGGAAAGAGAGAAGAAACGGAACAGCGTCCAAGGAAACCCATGTGGAGGACAAGCATGATCCTTCACTCTTTTCTTGCAGCGCCGCCTCCTCGCCGACAACCCTCCTTCATGCTGCTCGGCCTCGTCTATTCAGGCAGGTAATCCACACCCGACCCCCATCCTCCTCCTTCCACATCCCACATGCCCCGACCTCCGGCGCGACACCTTCCACCCAAATCACCGACCCCTCCACCAAATAAGCACCGCTCTAAGCCATGGTGCACGCAGTATAGCCAGGAGCTCAAGGAGCATTTAGCAGCGGAGAAGCAAATCGCGGCCGCACGCGCGGATGACGTCGCGATGGCTGCCATTCGTGCCGACCCCCAGATCTTGGAGGAGCACCTTGCAAATTGCTAGCTACGCCGGTTAAGCATGCTCGGTTTACCCGTTGTTGCGTGTGCTGCTCCTGCCTTTCCTTTAGAAATTCGAGTGAATTGTGCTATCTAATTTGACCATGCAATGTGTTGCTCTAGTGTATATGTTATATATGTCGTGCAGTGTGGTGCTCACTTATTAATTGTTTGGTTAATTACTTGTCGTCTTCAGTTAATGGTTTGGTTCAATTCTGGAAATGTGGTGTTCAATTCTTCAAGCTACAATTTTGTACCATGTGAGAAATAAATCGAATTGATCTTTACAAAATACATGAGAAACGAATACAATTGCTATATTTCTAAATTGTCAAGCATGCTTGGTTTGGTTATACATTGTGAAATGTGGTGCTCAGTTAACGTTTGGTTCATTTGTGTTTTGGTGTTTAGTTAACCGTTTGGTTCAATTCTGCAATGTGATGTTCAATAGATGTGGGTGCATTCTGTTATTGTATACCATGTGAGGAATATATTAAATTTGGTTGTACTAAATACATGAGAAACAAATACAATTTCTATATTTCCAAGTTGCTAAGCATGCTTGGTTTGGTTAACTATCTGATCTTCTATTGGAAGTATGTTATATTGTGCAATGTTGTGCTCAATTAATATTTGGTTCATTTGTTGTGGTGTTTAGTTAACTGCTTGGTTCAATTATGCAATACGATGTCCAATTGTCGTGGGTACAATTTTGTATTGTTGTGCATGTGAGAAATAAATCAAATTTGGCTGCACTTAATACATGAGAAACATATACAAGTGTTATATTTCCTAATTCTTAATCATGCTTGGTTTGGATAAACCGGTTTTCCATGTAGGTTTGAATTAATCTGATGAATCTGCAATGTGCTTATTTTTCATCAACATGTTTTACTAAAAGCATGCGGACCCTTACTTAACCTGGTCACTACAAGATGGTACTAACTACTTTGCCTTGCCTTTTTTTATTCCTTTGCCCTATTTTCAATATAGAGAAGATATTTATGCACATCCTTATTTTCAGGCCTTTCCAAAGCAGTTCACTGATTATTACCTCTCAAACCACCTCTATGCTCAGGAGGTGAGGAAGGTTTTCATACAACACCCACGGTTCAATATTGAAGTGTTCCTAAAGAGGACGAAGGACGAACGGTCAATCATCCACATGCACTGGCCTAAAGTTGCAAAGACCTTTCAACATGAATGAAGGCTCAATATTCGCCTTCCGCTTTAGCAGTTTTTCAGATGAGATGCAGTTGTCTATATACCGTCTATGATACTAATTTCGAAAGGTTCTACATGTTGCATGTGAAACTTGGTGCTGGTGCAGTTGTGTAATGGGGTAGCTGAGTGCTGAAGCTATATCATGTTGTACTCTAATGCATTTCAATTGAAATCCTGCTTCCTTAATATGGAAATGAAATATATTATGTGCTTAATATGAATGTCAATTAGATTAATAAATGAATTATTAATAATAGGGCAATTAGCCTGCTAATGGCAAATTAGCCTGCTAATTGGGTTTTGCTATTGCAAACGGTTATTGAGAAAATAACGTGGGCGATGACAATAGGCAACGCACACAGTTTCTAGGAATAAACCGTGTTGGATCAATGAACAATCACACATGACCTTCTCTTGAAAACTGTTTGCGTTAGGCCACCTTGCGCAAACGTTTACCACATAAAAATTGTGTGTGATAGACAACCTTTGCCACACAATTTCTTCTACGCACCGTGTGTGATGCATTCAATAACGCAAACGATAAAATTGTTAATATCGTGTGCAATGGCAACATTATCACAAACGATTTAACGGGGAAAATTGTGTGTGAGGTACCTATGAACGGAAACGTTTTCCTTGGAGCGACTATGTGGGATGTACATATGAACGGAAACTTTTAGCAGGGACTGACTATGTGGGATGTACTTGCGACCTGAAACAATTTCGCCTGTATAATTGTATTTTTAGCTCTACTATATGTATTTCCGTATTTGAGCCCTCGCCGGTCGCACATGACCTCATTTTGCCGAGCGTGTGTGCAGGAGGGCATATCCCCGACGGTTTTTGGATCGTGTGGGAAGGACCCCCCCTATCGCCCACACTCACTTGGCGACGGTTCCAAATGTCATCGCGGAAAGGGGTTAAAAACTGTTTGTATAGCACCTTGCTGTACCAGTGTAGATCTTCCTCCTATATATACTCTTATACCCCAAAAACTTTCAGGGGAACCACAAAACCACTTTTCCACCGCCACAACCTTCTGTTCCCGTGAGATACCATCTTGGGGCCTTTTCCGGCATCCTGCCGGAGGGGGATTCAATCACAGAGGGCTTCTACATCAACACCATTGCCTCTCCGGTGAAGCGTGCGTAGTTTACCTCAGACCTACAGGTCCATAGCTAGTAGCTAGATGGCTTATTCTCTCTCTTTGATTCTCAATACAAAGTTCTCCTTTATGTTTTTGGAGATCTATTCGATGTAATACTCTTTTGCGGTGTGTTTGTCGAGATCCTTTGAATTGTGGATTTATGATCAGCTTATATATGAATATTATTTGAATCTCCTCTGAATTCTTTTATGCATGATTTGATATCTTTGCAACTCTCTTCGAACTATCGATTTGGTTTTCCCAACTAGATTGGTTTTTGTTGCAATGGGAGAAGTGCTTAGCTTTGGGTTCAATCTTGCAGTGCTCGATCCTAGTGACAGAAGGGGAACCGACACGTATTGTATTGTTGCCATCGAGGATAAAAAGATGGAGATTTCATCATATTGCTTGAGTTAATTCCTCTATATCATGTCATTTTGCTTAAGGCGTTACTCCATTCTTTATGAACATAATACTCTAGATGCATGTTGGATAGCGGTCGATGTGTGGAGTAATAGTAGTAGATGCAGAATCTTTCGGTCTACTTGACACAGACGTGATGCCTATATTCATGATCATTGCCTTAGATATCGTCATAACTTTGCACTTTTCTATCAATTGTTCGACAGTAATTTGTTCACCCATCGTAATATTTTCTATCTTGAGAGAAGCCTCTAGTGAAACCTATGGTCCCCGGGTCTATTTTCCATCATATAAGTTTCCGATCTACAATTCTAGTTTCTTATTTACTTTCTTTTGCAATCTTTTACTTTCTGTTCCATAAACCAAAAATATTACTTTACCGTTTATCCATCTCTATCAGATCTCACTTTGCCAATAACCATGAAGGGATTGACAATCCCTTTGTCGCGTTGGTTGCAAGTTGGTGTTTGTTTGTGCAGCTATTCGGTGGCTTGTTGCGTTGTCTCCTACTGGATTGATACCTTGGTTCTCAAAACTGAGGGAAATACTTAAGCTACTTTGCTGCATCACCCTTTCCTCTTCAAGGGAAAAAACAATGCAAGCTCAAGAGGTAGCAACCTCCTTACAAGATGACATATGTTGCAAACCATGCAAGCTACCATGCCCTAGCGGCCATGCTATGTGCGATGATGCTCCTTTCAAGCTCTGGTGCTCGACATCCCTTTGCAGCAGCTCACACCATTATGATTGCATCACCTATAGCAATGGGGACAATGCTTCTTATTGCAAATACCGCAGGACAGACGTCGGGCGCGGCGAGAAGGCGACTGGTGCATCTTGTTGCAGAGCCCTGTGACACATACGGGCAGGCTACCGCTATGGTGGCTAGGCCACCTCCCGGCAAGAATTCGAGACACATAGAGAAGTGTTGGGGAAGGAAAGAGTCTAAGACCGGTGTGTGTGAGGGTCAGGATAAGGATAAGGATAAGGGAGACGTTGTTGGTCAAGGAAAACATGGTTCGCATGATACACGAGAAGTAACTGACATGGTAGACGCCTAGCCTGTAATCAGTCGGTTGACGGGGAGCTTTCCCCCTCTGCTATTTACTTGTTGCCTGAAAATTGGATTCAGATCAGTCGATTTCCCCAGCGTGGAGAGCAGTTGAGTAACCTCGAGGCCGAAAGGGGTCCATGCACCAGTGGCATTGGCTTCCTCAACGAGGTTGAGCCATGATTGCGTCGGAGATGCGGGGGGGGGGGGGACACGGCTAGTCAGAGCCTTGCCCCAGAGCCGTGGAAACACGCTCACTGTGCGCGCCTGGTTCTGTTGGGGATGGAGGGAGGGGCGTCTTCACATATTGATGATGAGACACAAGTATAGGGGATCACAACAATTTTCAAAATTATTGATTTGACACAAGGGAAGCCAAAGAATATTCACAAGTATTAGCAGTTGAGTTTTCAATTCAACCACACCTCAAAGACTTACTATCTACAGCAAGGTGATCAATAGCAAAGTAGTATGGTAATAACAGTAACAATGGCAATAGGAACAGTAGTAATTTTGTAGTGATCGTCACAACACCAACGGCGAAAGTAACTTAGCAAAGATCAATATGTGAAAAGTGTAGGCATTGGATCAGTGATGGATAATATGTGAAAAGTGTAGGCATTAGATCTAGATTCCCTTCAGTTCTTTGTGCTGGTCCATAGAGTATTGCATTGTTGCTACATCAGTACGTGGGGATACCTTGTACGTGTCGTAAGTTTGATGCTAGATTGGGTGGATCATTTTCAAGAAGAAAACTCTCGCGGCATGGAGGTATAACCTAGCTACGGGAGTCAAAGGACTTCAAAAATAATTGCATGCAACCATGACATCTCAACAGTCATGCATGTTAGTCACAAGGTAAACAATGGTCATGCATGTGGCCATGAGTTACATTTTTGCACTAACCAGTTCATGCAACCATGTCATCTCAACAATCATTCATGCTAGTCACAAGTTAATAAAAACTGAATTAATTTTGGTGTGACTATGGATGATATATGTATTTAATGCTAGTAATAGACCTGTATAGCTCATATTTCACAATTTCATAAAAAATGGCATTTTCTCAAATCAAAACTATTTTTCTCTTTTTATTCAATATCTTGTCACATGCTTCTTGTGTTTTATTGTTTGCACTTATACCATATAAATTTGCATTTGTTTTAAGAATGGTTCCCATGTCAACGTGTGAGGTATCATCTTGTTTCTATACATATAGCACACCAAAAGTCAGTTGATATAGATTTTTATTCGAAAATAATTTTAAAATATTAAATTTTTATTTGGTGTTATACATGTACTACAGTGTAAAAAACTAGTAGCTACGAGTGAAAGCTACACGCTAAAGACCATTTCAATATTGAAAATCAGTTATTTGTGGAGAAATGAATCAAAATGGATGTATATTGAACTAAAGTATGTCTAGATACATCTAATTCTCCGATAAGTATTTTCGGATGGAGGGAGTATTTCTTAAGCATCGGTGCAATTTTTTTTGCATGGTAATATGTGCCTCATTTATATCACAATAATCATAGTACAAATCACGTACATACTAACCTGGCAAAATTGAAAAGAAAGCAGAAAGCTAGTCTTTACACGAAGGAACACCAGCCAAGAAGGAAAATTACAAACAAGACCGAAGAATCCTCTGAGCTTGACACCGACGTTCGTCACCTACCTCTGACACCACCACAACAGACACCAAAGAAAAATAATGGATCACCTCCACACCCAAGCTCGAAGAAGCTCCATCGCTAATATGCAGCTTTGCGGACCTCCAAGGTGGCTCATCAAAGACAAAACCATTACTGTTGAACGGATTAGGCCAAGGAAACACCACAGAGACGTTGTCGAACTCTAGATCAGGCACCCCCATATGACTAAGACGTCGGAGGAGAAAACCTTATTTGCTATCGACGAACCACGAACTCAGCACACGATCCACCATCTTCCAGACGCCGATGATGCAGACCGCAATCTGCATCCGCTCCAGGACTACTTCTCAAGCTCTGCACTTGTGCTGGAGCAAACGTCGTCGCAATGGTGGAGACCGAGGACACAGGTCCACCACGAGGATGCACCACCGCCGCACCATCTTTGTTTGAATAGACTAGTTTACAAATCTATCCCCAACCGTAGGATCGATCGCCTCATCATAGTAGAATCTGAAGAATTCTTATTTAGCGCTACCATTGCTGGCGTCGAAGCCACGACGATGAGCAACCTTAAAAAACCTAAACTACGAGAGTCTAAAAACTATCCACACGGATCCGATGACCCCACTCACCACGGATGACCAAGGTTGCCGGCGGAGGGGAACCGCCGGAGGACAGCGGCGGGGGAGACTCCTGGCGACGGCGAGTCGCCTTTTCTTTCTTCGAAGGAAAGAAAAGCAACGCATCTGTGCTTATTTATAGAAAGTGGACTCTTAATTATGAACTCCTTTTGTATAAACTAGGTGATTTCCCCGCACGTTGCTAAGGGCTTTTAAAGACTAACTTTAAATAAATTTTGTATTATCAATAAAACGATCTAAATCAAAAGCCATTATTTTTTGAAATAATTGTGTGTGAACAAAGAGTATGCATGTAGTAGGTTGGATCATTGGAGATGGAACAATTAAATAGAAGTATGCATGTGCTACGAAATAGTTTTAAAGGATGATGATGTGGCACATTTGGTGAGGTGGAATGTTAAGAGATTAGAGATAATGGAGATTAACCATTTAAGTATTATAGATAAGTACGGGTGGTTAAGAAAAACTACATTTGTTTTAAGCACCTTGCGTTGTAGAAGGTCTTAATTACGCACTTAAATAAAATCCATATAAACCTAAGGCCAAATGATACTTGTGTATTTGTACAGGCAAAATGGCATGTAGTACGTACTCCCTCGATCGACGAATAAGTGTATGTTTGGCCAATCCAAAGGTCTAGCCAAAACCGTGTGGAGCGTCCGTTGTTAACCCCAAACTGCGCGCCCCTGGCGAAGAAGGGTTTGAGGGCTTGAATGGAGTTCCAGAAGGGGGACCCACGGGGGGCCGCCTCAAAGAAATTCCCATTCGGGAAATATTTCGCACATAGAAGGTCGATCCAGAGGCCAGTCTCACCCTGAGACATCTTCCAGATCCATTTGCACATGAGTGCAATGTTCATCAGCTTGGAGTTGATGATCCCAAGGCCCCACTGAGCTTTAGGTCTGCAAACGGCCTGCCATTTAACCATATGGTATTTCTGTTTAGGTCCCGCTCCTTCCCAAAAAAAGCGGAACCGTGGGGTATCCAACTTAGTGTGTACCCCATCCGCCAGCAAGAACAAACCCATGGCAAGCATAGGTAAGGATGAGAGGCTGGAGTTGGTTAAGATTAGTCTAGCCCCTGAAGACATAAATTTCCCTCTCCACGGACACACCCTATCCGCTACCTGCTTGGAGGTGAGAGGAGCCCAATCGGCGATCGAACATTTCTTCACCGCGATCAGGAGACCGAGGTATGTGAACGGAAACTGGCCAAGTTTGCAACTAAGCAAGTTGGCAACCCGCTGACTCTCGGCCGCGTCCATCCCTATGGACACTACTTCACACTTGTGAAAGTTGATTTTAAGCCCCGACATGAGTTCGAAACACAGCAGAATGGCCTTGACCGTGGCAATACTGTGAGTGTCGGGCTCGAAAAGGAGAAGTGTGTCGTCCGCGTATTGCAAGTGTGACACACCCCCCTGGATCAGGTTGTCCACCACTCCCCTGATGTGGCCAGCCATACGGGCTTTGTCTAGCATGGCGCCCAAGGCGTCCGCCACAAAGTTAAACAACAACGGCGAGGCTGGGTCCCCTTGACGCAGCCCACGCTTGTTGCGAAAGAAGTTCCCTACTTCTCCATTCACCGCAATCGCCGTTTGGTCCCCCGAGACCAATTGCATCATGCGATGAACCCAAACCGACGAGAATCCCCTGTCCAGGAGAACATGTCGGAGAAACTCCCAGTTCACGCGATCGTAAGCCTTTTCGGAATCAAGTTTCAATAGGATCGCGGGCTGACGAGCGCATTTAAGGGAGTGCACAATCTCTTTTAGGGCCAGCGGCCCTTCTAAGATGTTGCGCCCCCGAATAAAGGCCGATTGGTTCCTACTGATAATACGGTGAGCTATCGGAGTCAAGCGCGTCGAGCAAGCTTTGGCACAAATTTTAAACGGAACATTAATTAACGCAATGGGACGAAAGAGCCTAATATGATGCGCGCCCGGAACTTTGGGGATCAGAGAGAGAACCCCAAAGTTTAGGCGAGAGATATCTATCGTTCCCCACATAAAACCATTGCAAACGTCAAAAATAGGCCCTTTGAGCACTTGCCAAAACCTCTTGAACATCGCCACCGGCCACCCATCCGGCCCGGGAGCGGTGTCGGATTTCATGCCAAGTGTCGCCTTGTCAATCTCTTCCGGGGTGAAGGTGTTGGAAATATGCCCTAGAGGCAATAATAAATTGATTATTATTATATTTCCTTGTTCATGATAATCGTTTATTATCCATGCTATAATTGTATTGATAGGAAACTCAGATACATGTGTGGATACATAGACAACACCATGTCCCTAGTAAGCCTCTAGTTGACTAGCTCGTTGATCAATAGATGGTTACGGTTTCCTGACCATGGACATTGGATGTCGTTGATAACGGGATCACATCATTAGGAGAATGATGTGATGGACAAGGCCCAATCCTAAGCCTAGCACAAAGATCGTGTAATTTATATGCTAAAGCTTTTCTAATGTCAAGTATCATTTCCTTAGACCATGAGATTGTGCAACTTCCGGATACCGTAGGAATGCTTTGGGTGTACCAAACGTCACAACGTAACTGGGTGGCTATAAAGGTACACTACAGGTATCTCCGAAAGTGTCTGTTGGCTTGGCACGAATCGAGACTGGGATTTGTCACTCCATGTAACGCAGAGGTATCTCTAGGCCCACTCGGTAGGGCATCATCATATGCGCAATGTGACCAAGGAGTTGATCACGGGATGATGTGTTACGGAACGAGTAAAGAGACTTGCCGGTAAAGGTATCAAGATACCGATGATCGAATCTCGGGCAAGTGCAATACCGCTAGACAAAGGGAATTGAATACGGGATTGATTGAATCCTCGACATCGTGGTTCATCCGATGAGGTCATCGTGGAACATGTGGGAGCCAACATGGGTATCCATATCCCGCTGTTGGTTATTGGCCGGAGAGTTGTCTCGGTCATGTCTGGATGGTTCCCGAACCCGTAGGGCCTACACACTTAAGGTTCGGTGACGCTAGAGTTGTTATGGGAAATAGTATGTGGTTACCAAAGGTTGTTCGGAGTCCCGGATGAGATCCCGGACATGACGAGGAGCTCCGGAATGGTCCGGAGGTGAAGATCGGTATATTGGACGAAGGGTGTTGGAGTCCGGAATTGTTCTGGGGGTACCAGGTGATGACCAGCGTGTCCGAAAGGGGTTTCGGAGGCCCCGACAAGCGTTGGGGGGCCTTATGGGCCAAGGGGAGAGGGCACATCAGCCCACTAAGGGGATGAGCGCCCCTCCAACCCCATCTCACGTAACCAGAGAGGTGGGGGCGCCACCCCTAGGGCAGCCGCCCCTCCCGACTTGGGGGGCAAGTTTCCTAGGGGGTGGGGGCGCCCAAACCCATCTAGGGTTTCCCCTGTGGCCGCCGCCCCTCCCCTAGGGAACCCTAGGGCGCCTCCCCCTCCTCCCTTACCCCTATATATAGTGAGGAAGAGAGATGGCAGCCGCACCCTTCCCCTGGCGCAGCCCTCTCCCTCCTCCAACACCTCCTCTTCCTCCGTAGTGCTTGGCAAAGCCCTGCCGGAGAACCACGAGCTCCATCACCACCATGCCGTCGTGCTGTCGGAGTTTTCCCCTCAACTTCTCCTCTCCCCTTGCTGGATCAAGAAGGAGGAGACGTCCCCGGGCTGTACGTGTGTTGAACGCGGAGGTGCCGTCCGTTCGGCACTAGGATCATCGGTGATTTGGATCATGACGAGTACGACTCCATCAACCCTGTTCACTTGAACACTTCGGCTTAGCGATCTACAAGGGTATGTAGATGCACTCTCCTTCCCTCGTTTCTAGATTACTCCATAGATTGATCTTGGTATTGCGTAGAAAATTTTGAATTTCTGCTACGTTCCCCAAGAGTGGCATCATGAGCTAGGTCTATTGCGTAGATTCTTTGCATGAGTAGAACACAAAGTAGTTGTGGGCGTTGATTTTGTTCAAAATGCTTACCGTTACTAGTCCAATCTTGATTCGGCGGCATTGTGGGATGAAGCGGCCCGGACCGACCTTACACGTACACTTACGTGAGACAGGTTCCACCGACTGACATGCACTAGTTGCATAAGGTGGCTAGCGGGTGCCAGTCTCTCCCACTTTACTCGGATCGGATTCGATGAAAAGGGTCCTTATGAAGGGTAAATAGCAATTGACATATCACGTTGTGGTTTTGCGTAGGTAAGAAACGTTCTTGCTAGAAACACATAGCAGCCACGTAAAACATGCAAACAACAATTAGAGGATGTCTAACTTGTTTTTGCAGGGTATGCCATGTGATGTGATATGGCCAAAAGGATGTGATGAATGATATATGTGATGTATGAGCTGATCATGTTCTTGTAATAGGAATCACGACTTCCATGTCGATGAATATGTCAATCGGCAGGAGCCATAGGAGTTGTCTTAATTTATTTATGACCTGCGTGTCAACGTAAACGTCATGTAATTACTTTACTTTATTGGTAACCGTTAGCTGTAGTAGTAGAAGTAATAGTTGGCGAGACAACTTCATGAAGACACGATGATGGAGATCATGATGATGGAGATCAAGGTGTCATGCCGGTGACGATGATGATCATGGAGCCCCGAAGATGGAGATCAAAAGGAGCAAAGTGATGATGGCCATATCATGTCACTATTTGATTGCATGTGATGTTTATCATGTTTTTGCATCTTATTTGCTTAGAACGACGGTAGTAAATAAGATGATCCCTCATTAAAATTTCAAGAAAGTGTTCTCCCTAACTGTGCACCGTTGCGAAGGTTCGTCGTTTCGAAGCACCACGTGATGATCGGGTGTGATAGATTCTTTCATTCGAATACAGCGGGTGTTGACGAGTCTAGCATGTACAGACATGGCCTCGGAACACATGCGAAACACTTAGGTTGACTTGACGAGCCTAGCATGTACAGACATGGCCTCGGAACACGGAGGACCGAAAGGTCGAATATGAGTCGTATAGAAGATGCGATCAACATGAGATGTTCACTGATGGTGATTAGTCCGTCTCACGTGATGATCGGACACGGCCTAGTTGATTCGGATAATGTATCACTTAGATGACTAGAGGGATGTCTATCTGAGTGGGAGTTCATTAAATAATCAGATGAAGTTAATTATCATGAACATAGTCAAAAGAACTTTGCAAATTATGTCGAAGCTTACGCTTTAGTTCTACTGTTTTAGATACGTTCCCAGAGAAAATTTAGTTGAAAGTTGATAGTAGCAATTATACGGACTGGGTCCGTAAACTGAGGATTGTCCTCATTGCTGCACAGAAGGATTATGTCCTTAATGCACCGCTCAGTGAGCTGAACCTCGAGCGTCGGTTGTGGATGTTGCGAACATCTGACATACACGCTTTGATGACTACATAATAGTTCAGTGCGTATGGTTTAGAACTAAGGCACCAAAGACGTTTTTGAAACATCGCAGAACATATGAGATGTTCCAAGGACTGAAATTGGGATTTCAGGCTAGTGTCTGCGTCAAGAGGTATGAGACCTCTGACAAGTTTCCTAAGCCTACAAACTAAGGAGAAAAGCTCAGTCGTTGAGCATGTGCACAGATTGTATGAGTACTACAATCGCTTGAATCGAGTGGGAGTTAATCTTCCAGATAAGATAGTGATGGTTCTCCAAAGTCACTGCCACCAAGCTACTAGAGCTTCGTGATGAACTATAACATATCAGGGATAGATATGATCCTTGAGATATTTGCGACACCGCGAAAGTAGAAATCAAAAGGGAGTATCAATTGTTGATGGTTAGTAAAACCACTAGTTTCAAGAAGGGCAAGGGCAAGAAGGGATACTTCATGAAACGGCAAATCAGCTGCTGCTCTAGTGAAGAAACCCAAGGTTGAACCCAAAACCCGAGACTAAGTGCTTCTGTAATGAGGGGAACAGTCACTGAAGCGGAATTACCCTAGATACTTGGTAGATGAGAAGGCTGGTAAGGTCGACAGAAGTGTGTTGGATATACATTATATTAATGTGTGCTTTACTAGTACTCCTAGTAGCACCAGGGTATTAGATACCGGTTCGGTTGCTAAGTGTTAGTAACTCGAAATAAAAGGCTACGGAATAAACGGAGACTAGCTAAAGGTGAGATGACGATATATGTTGGAAGTGTTTCCAAGGTTGATGTAATCAAATATCGTAGGCTCCCTCTACCTTCGAGATTGGTATTAAAACCTAAATAATTGTTATTTGGTGTTTGCGTTGGGCATAGACATGATTGGATTATGTTTATCGCAATACGGTTATTCATTTAAGGAGAATAATGGTTACTCTGTTTATTTGAATAATACCATCCCGATCGTAGTGATACACGTGTTCATGCCAAAAGATATAAGATAGTAATGATAGTACCACATACTTGTGGCACTGCAATTTGAGTCATATTGGTATAAAACACATGAAGAAGCTCCATGTTGATGGATCTTTGGACTCATTCGTTTTTTAAAAGATTGAGACATGCGAACCATGTTTATTGGTAGATATGCATGAAGAAACTCCATACAGATGGATCGTTTGGACTCACTTGATTTTGAATCACTTGAGACAAGCAAATCATACCACATGGACAAGATGACTGAGACCTCGTTTTCAGTAAGATGGAACAAGAAAGCAACTTGTTGGAAGTAATACATTTTGATGTGTGCAGTCCAATGAGCGCTGAGGCACGCAGTGGATACCGTTACGTTCTTACTTCACAGATGATTTGAGTAGATGTTGTATATTTACTTGATGAAACACAAGTGTGAATTATTGAATGGTTCAAGTAATTTCAGAATGAAGTTGAAGATCGTCGTGACAAGAGGATAAAATATCTATGATATGATCATAGAGATGAATATCTGAGTTGCGAGTTTGGTACACAATTGAGACATTGTGGAAATTGTTTCACGACTAGTACCGCCTGGAACACCATAGTGTGATGGTGTGTCCGAACATCATAACTGCACCCTATTTGATATGATGCATACCATGATGTCTCTTATCGAATTACCACTATCGTTCATGGGTTAGGCATTAGAGACAACCGCACTCATTTTAAATAGGGCACCACGCAATTCCGATGAGATGACACCGTATGAACTATGGTTTAGAGAAACCTAAGCTGTCATTTCTTAAAAGTTTGGGGCTGCGACGCTTATGTGAAAAAGTTTCAGGCTGATAAGCTCGAACCCAAAGCGAATAAATGCATCTTCATAGGACACCCAAAACAGTTGGGTATACCTCCTGTCTCAGATCCGAAAGCAATAGGGATTGTTTCTGAAATCGGGTCCTTTCTCGAGGAAAAGTTTCTCCCGAAAGAATTGAGTGTGAGGATGGTGGAGACTTGATGAGGTTATTGAACCGTCACTTGAGCTAGTGTGTAGCAGGGCACAGGAGTTGTTCCTATGGCACCTACACCAATTGAAGTGGAAGCTTATGATAGTGATCATGAGACTTCGGATCAAGTCACTCCCAAACCTCGTAGGACGACAAGGATGCGTACTACTTCAGAGTGGTACATAATCCTGTCTTGGAAGTCATGTTGCTAGACAACAATGAACCTACGAGCTATGGAGAAGCGATGGTGGGCCTGGATTCCGATGAATGGCTCGAGGCCATAAAATCCGAGAGAGAGGATCCATGTATGAGAACAAAGTATAGACTTTGGCAGAACGGCTAGATGGTCGTGAGGCTGTTGAGTACAGATGGATTTTAAAAGGAAGACGGACAATGATGGTAAATGTCACCATTAAGAAAGCTCGACTTGTCATTAAGATGTTTCCCGATAAGTTCAAGGAGTTGACTACGATGAGACTTTCTCACTCGTAGCGATGCTAAGAGTCTGTTGGAATTAGCAGGTACTGCATTATTTATGAAATCTTGCAGATAGGATGTCAAAATATTGTTTCCTTGTTCTTGAGGAAAGGTTGTATGTGATACAACCAGAATATTTTGTCGATCCTGAAAGATGCTAACAAGTATGCAAAGCTCCAGCAATCCATCTAAGGACTGGAGTAAGCATCTCGGAGTTGGAATCTACACTTTGATGAGATGATCAAAGATTTTGGGTTTATACAAAGTTTATGAGAAACTTGTATTTCCAAAGAAGTGAGTGGGAGCACTATAGAATTTCTGATGAGTATATGTTGTTGACATATTGTTGATCAGAAATGATGTAGAATTTCTAGAAAGCATATAGGGTTATTTGAAAAGTGTTTTTCAATGGAAAACCTGGATTAAGCTACTTAAACATTGAGCATCAAGATCTATAAGGATAGATCAAAACGCTTAATGGTACTTTTCAAATGAGCACATACCTTAACATGATCTTGAAGGTGTTCAAGATGGATCAGTCAAAGGAGTTCTTGCTTGAGTTGTAAGGTATGAAGTTAAGACTTAAAGCTCGACCACGGCAGAAGAAAGAGGAAGGATGAAGGTCATCCCCTATGCTTTTGTCATAGGCTCTATACAGTATGCCATGCTGAGTACCGCACCTGATGTGTGCCTTGCTACATGTCTGGCAAGAGGGTACAAAGGTGATCTAGGAGTAGGTCACCAGATAACGGTCAAAATTATCCTTAGAGGAATAAGGATATGTTTCTCGGTTATGGAGGTGATAAAGAGTTCGACGTAAATAGTTACATCGATGCAAGCTTAACACCTATCCGGATAGCTCTGAGTAGAGTAAACCGGATTCGTATAGTAGAATAGTTGTTTGAAATATAGCGTAGTAGCAACATCTACAAGATGACATAGAGATTTGCAAAGTACATACGGATCTGAATGTTGCAGACCCGTTGACTAAAACCTCTCTCACAGACATAACATGATCAAACCACGAACTCATTGAGTGTTAATCACATAGTGATGTGAAATAGATTGTTGACTCTAGTAAACTCTTTGGATGTTGGTCACATGGCGATGTGACCTGTGAATGTTAATCACATGGCGATGTGTACTAGATTATTGACTCTAGTGCAAGTGGGAGACTATTGGAAATATGCCCTAGAGGCAATAATAAATTGGTTATTATTATATTTGCTTGTTCATGATAATCGTTTATTATCCATGCTATAATTGTATTGATAGGAAACTCAGATACATGTGTGGATACATAGACAACACCATGTCCCTAGTAAGCCTCTAGTTGACTAGCTCGTTGATCAATAGATGGTTACGGTTTCCTGACCATGGACATTGGATGTCGTTGATAACGGGATCACATCATTAGGTGAATGATGTGATGGACAAGACCCACTCCTAAGCCTAGTACAAAGATCGTGTAGTTCATATGCTAAAGCTTTTCTAATGTTAAGTACCATTTCCTTAGACCATGAGATTGTTCAACTCCCGGATACCGTAGGAATGCTTTGGGTGTACCAAACGTCACAACGTAACTGGGTGGCTATAAAGGTACACTACAGGTATCTCCAAAAGTGTCTGTTGGCTTGGCACGAATCGAGACTGGGATTTGTCACTCCGTGTAATGGAGAGGTATCTCTAGGCAAACTCGGTAGGACATCATCATATGCGCAATGTGACCAAGGAGTTGATCACGGGATGATGTGTTACGGAACGAGTAAAGAGACTTGCCGGTAACGAGATTGAACAAGGTATCGAGATACCGATGATCGAATCTCGGGCAAGTGCAATACCGCTAGACAAAGGGAATTGAATACGAGATTGATTGAATCCTCGACATCGTGGTTCATCCGATGAGGTCATCGTGGAACATGTGGGAGCCAACATGGGTATCCAGATCCCACTGTTGGTTATTGGCCGGAGAGTTGTCTCGGTCATGTCTGCATGGTTCCCGAACCCGTAGGGTCTACACACTTAAGGTTCGGTGACGCTAGAGTTGTTATGGGAAATAGTATGTGGTTACCGAAGGTTGTTCGGAGTCCCGGATGAGATCCCGGACATGACGAGGAGCTCCGGAATGGTCCGGAGGTGAAGATCGGTATATTGGACGAAGGGTGTTGGAGTCCGGAATTGTTCTGGGGGTACCAGGTGATGACCAGCGTGTCCGAAAGGGGTTTCGGAGGCCCCGACAAGCGTTGGGGGGCCTTATGGGCCAAGGGGAGAGGGCACATCAGCCCACTAAGGGGCTGAGCGCCCCTCCCAACCCCATCTCACGTAACCAGAGAGGTGGGGGCGCCACCCCTAGGGCAGCCGCCACTCCCGACTTGGGGGGCAAGTTTCCTAGGGGGTGGGGGCGCCCAAACCCATCTAGGGTTTCCCCTGTGGCCGCCGCCCCTCCCCTAGGGAACCCTAGGGCGCCATCATATATAGTGAGGAAGAGAGAGGGCAGCCGCACCCTTCCCCTGGCGCAGCCCTCTCCCTCCTCCAACACCTCGTCTTCCTCCGTAGTGCTTGGCGAAGCCCTGCCGGAGAACCACGAGCTCCATCACCACCATGCCGTCGTGTTGTCGGAGTTTTTCCCTCAACTTCTCCTCTCCCCTTGCTGGATCAAGAAGGAGGAGACGTCCCCGGGCTGTACGTGTGTTGAACGCGGAGGTGTCGTCCGTTCGGCACTAGGATCATCGGTGATTTGGATCACGACGAGTACGACTCCATCAACCCCGTTCACTTGAACGCTTCCGCTTAGCGATCTACAAGGGTATGTAGATGCACTCTCCTTCCCTCGTTGCTAGATTACTCCATAGATTGATATTGGTGTTGCGTAGAAAATTTTGAATTTCTGCTACGTTCCCCAACAGAAGGCCAATCCCAGGCCCTCATTTTCCTCGTCCGTGACCCGCAACGCGGGGTCCCACACATCCACCCTAAGCCGGGCACGAGATTCCTCCATGGAACCCATAAGTTGGATGTAGAAATCATAAATGTGGCGTACGGTATCCTGTTGCCGCAAAAGGAGCCCCTGCTCAGATTGCAAGCGCAAAATGGCGCATTTGCGGCGACGACCATTCACATAGGCGTGAAAATACTGAGTGTTCGCGTCACCCTTGAGCGTCCACTTGATACCACCGCGTCTACGCCAGTACTCCTCCTCAACACGGAGAAGGGACTCGACCTGGGCCTCAAGCGCGTAGCGCTGAGCCCAGTCTTGCTCCGGGAAGGTCTGCACATCCGCCTCAGCAACCATCTGAGCGAGATCCGCAGTCAAACGCGAGCGAAGCAACTTATCGTCGCGCCCCTGGTTAGCCCCCCACCCTTTTAGGGCCGCACGCAGGCCCGCACTTGCAGCAATCCAGAACTCCATCGGCCCTCGTACGCGTCCGATCCGGGCGACGCAATTCTCCCATTTCGAAAGGAAGATTTGCTCAAAGTCCGGAGATTCTAACCACGCGGTTTCGAAGAAGAAACGGGGACTGCGTTTTAGCCTTTCCTCCCCCGAGGAGAGGATGAGGGGGACGTGGTCCGACCCAATCCTCGTTTCGGCGTGCAAGGAGCACAAGGGAAACAGCGCCTCCCACTCCAGGGACATAAAAACCTTGTCCAAAACCGACCGCACCGGTGTAAGTTGTTTGTTGGTCCAGGTATAGCGTGCCCCCACGCGAGCCACTTCCCTAAGGGCCATAGCTGCGATTGCATTATTAAACATGGACACCCTTGTCCAATTAATAATACTGTTGTTTTTATCCGCTCCCGAACGGATTAAGTTGAAATCCCCTCCCACAAGCAGAGGAAGGTTTCGCGTGCCCAAAGACGCAACCTTCGCCTGGAGTTCTCCCAAGAACTCGAGCGAGAGCGAGTGGTCGTCCGGGCCGTAAACCACAAGCACCTCCCACTCACGAAGAGTTGCACGATGGCGCACGTGGGCCGACAGAAAGAAACGACCAGCATCCCACGCCACCACCTCAAGGCAAACTAGGTTGATGCCTAGCAACATACCTCCCGAGTGCCCGGACGCCGGCACCCAATGCCAAACAAAACATTCCAGCGGGTCAACAGCTAGCAGGTCCCGATGATTGAAATCGGCCTTGATAGTTTCCTGCAGGCCAACTACGTCGATCGCCTCGTTTCGAATGAACTCTTTTAACTGGGTCCGCCTCCCAGCGTGGCCGAAGCCTCGGATATTCCAAAATATGTAACACATTAGATAATGCGATTGCGGAGGCGGATACCGCGAGCGGTCACCACTTTGGCCACGCGTCGTGTCTTGGCAAGACGACGGTTGGAGGGGGACGTCACAGCCCCTGCTGCTATGTCCTCCTGGTCGGGCCGCGCAACAGTCACCAGAGAAGCCCCTACTTCTTCTGCTGCTGGTGCAACGCGGGCCAACGCTGCCTGGGCAAGCGCGGCCTGCGCAATTTCCTTAGCACGAATAAGAGAAAGCACTTCGCGCGTTTCCCCCTCGACAAACAACCTAACACCACTATCCGCTAGAATACCCCCCAAGCACTCATCATAATAATCGTCAAAGATCGTAAAGCGGGGCACTGGATTACCTTCAGTTTCCAGGTTCTTCTGGGCTTTCAATGCATTTTTCACTCCATTCGGTAATATGTTTAAAAAAAATTATATGTACACTTATTCATGGATGGAGGGAGTAGATAGAAAAGGAGAATGAGGTAGTACATACCCGTGTGATCACAGTTCCCAAAGGGGTACAAGACCACACGCCTATCACCGCAATTCCATACATCTGTTGGCTCGACATTTCGACGCTGCATTCTGTCGTCCTTGTGATCATTTTTTTATTTGGATGGCCGTCCGGGTTTGCATACTACAGATACACGATTGCCCTCGGCTCTTTTAATAATATGCAGGACTGCTTTGAGATGTAGTCTTGTTTTTGAAAAGGGAACAAGCTTAGCTATATCAAACTTTTTTTTTGAGGGGGAATTTGGTTAGCTATATCAAACTTTATCTACATACACGGGTATTGACTTTGTTCTTATGTTTGTTTAAGTTGCACATCAGCTCGGGATTTGACGGCTAAAATTCAGTACACCTGCTTCGGTGTTGGGACAGCTTAGCCCAGAGACGTGTAGACTTCAAGTTTTCATTCATATATACATGACTATTTGTTTGAACGCCAAAGTTTAATTGCACATCATAAGATGGTGGTATACTCCTTCCTCTCGTTTGTATTCCGAGTAATCATGTGGTACCCCTCAACTGCCACCTCGGGCGATTCCGATCGTAGGTACCCCTCATATGCATCGTCAAATAGGCACTGATTAGTGCATGTATTTTGTCTCCAGCTCCCTTTGTCGAAATAGAAATGTTGTTGACTAAACAAATTATATATTAGTATGTGTCAATATCATCTACAGGTAGTTGATGTCATTTTCCCGTTGCTTTACGAGCTCCTCTAGGTGTCACAATCATGCACATTTGTCCTGTTTAGCACGAACGCTCGTGATTCGCCGCCCCCTGTGACCGCACAACCGGCAAAAAGATAATGAAGATATGGTTAACCGTCAGCCTCACCCTATCCTTACGTATGTCCACTTCTTTTTCTCGCGTGTCCACGGTCCCTCGTGCTACCACGACATTTCTTCTCGTTTGTCAACTTCAGAGCGTGATTCTTATCAAAGAAAAAAAAAACTTCAGACCGAGATTCCTCCATTTATATGAGAGCAGTAACAAAATAAATAAAAAGGTGAGGGATGCCGAACGGAGAGCCACCACGCCGATGCTAATTGCTACTCCTCCGTTCCAAATTACTCGTCTCAGAAATGGATGTATTTAAAACTAAAATACATCTACATACATCCATACCTGCGACAAGTAATTCGGAACGGAGGGAGTACTACTGAAAAGGCCCTTGTTCCTTCGAAAGATTTTTCAGTGGTTCACGTATGTGTGGTTTGGTAGTTAGTTGGATGCATGGGTTGGCTGCCAAAGCCAGGTTATTGTAGCTTAGTGTGCACTTGGCTTTGTGGATTCGGCTATATATCGACCAGAAGGAAAAGCTGGAGAGGAGTTAGCCCCCAATTAAGTTTACAAAATTCTAAGAGGCATATGTCTAGTGCTTCTGCATTTTTTTAAGGTTTATCACAATCCTTTGCTTGATTGTGGCAAGGTGCAATTCGACGGTTTTACCATTCAAAATTCGTCCGAGCTTTTACATTGGCCTTATGAATAGTACCAGTTACTCCATCCGTTAGTAAGCAAATGGCATCTACGACCTTTTTAGTGTCAAACAATGTTTCATCTCTTTGGCCATTATAAAGTTATAAAAAAGTTAAGCTAGATGTTTTTTAGCAAGTCATCTATGTCGAACAGAGGTAGTACAATTAAGCACCTATCATAATTTATTTATGATAAGTTTGTCTTTTTGGCCATAATAAAGTTATAGAAAAGTTAAGTTGGATGTTTTTGAGCAAGTCATCTATTTACGAACAAAGGTAGCACAATTAAGCACCAATCATAATTAATTAATTTTTATCAAAGCGTAACTTTCTCCAGAGTGACTAGAGAATGTTTTTGCTTGGAAAATGAGAAAAACTGCGCCATTCGACCAGACATGCCATTTGAAATCCAGCTGTAGCAGGTGAATGACCTTTCATAAAGAAAATTCAGCTAACATTGAGACCAGTGGCTTTTTTTGACAAGCGTCACTTCTAAGCCTAATGCAATTAGAAAGCCATATACTACTTTAGTCGAAAGGTGAATATATGGGTGAAAGGAAAGAGAAGAAACATCGTTTGACAATGAAAATTCCGTTGATGCGAGGAATTTTTGCTCGCTCCACTCCACGGAAGGAAGAAAAGTCTTTTGTTCCTAGTTCCTACACGTAGTACAGTTCCTGCTTTTTTTTTTTGCGAATGTAGTACAGCTCATGCTAACCACTTGATCGAACCTTTAGTACTGAACAAATGGATGTACCACATGACATGACATAGCTACCTTCTACACCACTAAATGCAACTTAACTTATTCCTCCTTGAATACCGATCAACCAAGACAGAGGCAGCACCCAGCAAAGATGGCACATATTTGTTCTCCTGTCCGTTGCTAAGACCATCTTTAGTAGACCCCGCAAAATCCCAACCTGCATAAGTCTTTTGCAGTTTGCGGAAAAGTGTATATGCAGACCGGCGCGGGCGAGGTCAGACTCAAACCTCGCAAAACGGACCCGTAGAAAAGGATATTCGGTGAATATGCTCTTTTATGGGTCGGCTACGCAGGGTCTGTTCGGGAACCGCCGCGTCAACCCGCAAACCGAAGATGCCCAATTATCGAATTTGACATCAGTTCCGACAAATAAGTTCAAATTCAAACAATAGAACACAGTTCACGCGCAAATAAAAGCTTAACTTTTGTAGGACAAACGTAAAAGAGGGTCTTGCAAAAGTGACGACCACGTCCGGCATCATCTTGGTCGATCTTCACTCCGCGCCATCGAGTCCAGGAGTTCATCGGAACCACCAAATCCACCTCCAGCGCTTGTTCCAACTCCCACACCGATATCATCGGCTGGTGCACTGAACGCATCGGCGACATTGGTTCCAAACCCCGCTGAGAAAACATCTCCGGCACTGTAACACGCACTGGCCGACGCAACCATTCTCCTCTTCAAGATTTCTCTTCTCGCCATATCATGCCATTCTTTGGTGAGGTCGTCCATGTCATTGTGGTTCATTGTCATGATCTTGTTCTCTTCGGCGAGCAACTTGGACATGGCTTTGTTTTCAGCGGCACGTGCTCTTCTCTCCTCAATGGCCGCTTTGCACAACCCCTCTTCCTTGAGCAATTGTCATTTTTCTTGCTTCTACCTTGCCTTCTTCTCGGCCAACTCTTTCTTGAGCTCCAACGACTTCACTAACATCAACTCATTTGATTGCACCATGACATCAATCTTCTTCCTCAAGCTTGACGCTTCGTGCTCTCTCTTCATCTTCTCCTTAGTCTTCTTGTCGCCATCGGGCTTGTTCAATTTTCTTGGGCCATCATCATCCTCATCTTCATCCATGTTTGTAAGTGAACCTCTCTTCGGTGGGGATTCTTTGTCAATCAACTTCCACTTCTCGCACTCTTTGAGCAAGTACTGACAATGCTCTAGTTTGAAGAATTTGCCTTCCGAAACTTCCAAGTCAAATGATGCAATCATTTCATATGATGCAATATGATGTGCACAACTGGAACAAAGTCAAAACGAGATCACATAGTCGGATTCCACGGTTCCACTTGGAGGTGCATTGCATACTTGCTCCGAGCAAGCTGCCCAACGGCTGCACATAGGCTTGACCGCATCCCAGCGAGCTTGAAGCGATCGAAAGGTGCGTGGAGTCCTATTGGGATACTTCACCATCATGCGGAAGTATTCATCTTTGATCCTTTGCCAATACCTCTTGGCGGTTTGAGAAGTACCCATGCGTGCATCAAGAGACACCACACTCCATGCCTTGGTCAAGATTTGATCTTCCAGGATTGTGTAGTTCTTCGATCTTTGGCGTTTTCCACTTTTTGTTTGCGATTGCTCATACGCCCCCTCATCGATCTCCTCCACTTCTTCCTCACCACCATGATCATCCACGCCGCCCTCCGTTTCATTGTAATCGAATGCGGCGAACGGGGCTTGATTGATGTCAACGGCATTGGTGTCCAACAAGTTCATGAACTCGGCAGTTGCATTGTTCGAATCACCGCTATAGTGAGCGACCACAAGTCACGAGTTATCGTAAATGGCAAAAGCAAAGAAAATTGTCATGACCGAAGACGCATACCTTCCGGGCATTTCGTCAAACACCTCGCTTGCGGTGGGAGCAACACCTTTGAGCGGAATCGCCGGGGAACCCCTTTCCGGGGCGGAGGGAGTGGGTCAAGGAGCCGGCTTCTTTGTAGCCGAAATCTTCTTCCGCTTACGCCGGAGACCTTGCTGACCTTCTCCGCTGACGGCCGAGATCGCGCAGCGGCGTTGGCGCCCGGAGCACGGGCCTTCGCGCCTGGGGCAACCGGATTCCCGCCCTGCACGACCACGTTGCCCTGCCGCTTGCGGGCAGGCGCAGTGGTGCCTAGGGCGATGGCGGGGCCAACATGGTCGGCGATGAGATCTGCCCGAGGGGATTGAGCGTGCGTGGCCTCGACGATGACGGGGGACAGCAGGGAGTCATCCATGGCAGCGAAGGACTGCCGCGGAAGATGCACCGGAGCGGGTGGTGGCGGGGCAATGGTGAAAGAGGGTGCGGGGGGGGGGGGAACGGCCGCGCGGAAATGTCCCTCCCGCCAAATCTCGCTGCGGATAGGGGCCGAGCTCGGGTAGTCCGCCCACCCGGTGAATCTAGAGGTCGGGGGAGATCTTTTGCCGCACCCTGCAAAAAAATTACGGGTCGGACGCGTATGTGGTGTTTGATCGGGCAGATTTTCCAGCGCCAACCCATATTTTGGCGGTTATTTTACGGGTTGGGCGGGATGCGGGGTCTGCTAGAGATGCTCTAACCACTAGAATTTTTTGAATCTTCAGAGCTAGCTAACGTTGGTGCATGCTTGCGGGCTACTAAAAGCGAAAGATTATCTCACAGTTTTATATATCAACCATGCGCTCAATGTACTGAAAGCATATCATGCTGCTTTGTGAGATGTGAGAGCAGGGTCATGGACAAACACCACAGCACAACACTTACTTTATCCACCTTTAATCTCCCATGGCTGACTCAGAGTCATGTATATGGGATGGTGGGCTAGGTGACCAGTACTGCTCACACGAAAGCCACAATGGCAAAAATGTCTCGGTGCCCTGGTTCTTTTTGGTAGGAGTACAACATCTTAATGCCCTGTGACTATAAATTAACTAGTGTATTTTATGTTATTTTTGCTGAGAAAATGAATTTTTAATTACGGATTTGCTAAAACTCATTCGAATGCTTTTTTCTTTGGTCTCATTCACTTTTGTGGCCGTCGGATCAAAACGCTCCGCAATTCGTTTTTCTGAGCGACGCGAGCGTGCGCTGCTCGTCCCGTACGAGGAGCAGCTCATGTGCGTGAGCTTTACCCAGGCTTTTTATTTGCTTGTCCGAGCTGGGCTATGTGGGCTTTTTGTTTTCCTCTTTCCCCGACCACACAAAGAAAGATTTACATGTTTGTCATTTGTTCACTGTAGCTTTCAGGGGTAAGCTCTTTGTAAGGATTTTTTTTAACTTTTTTCTCATGATTAATTGCTGCTTTAGTTTTTTTTCTTATTTCACTATATTTAATAGAACTCTGTTTCACTCTTTTCTTATTTTTATTATATTCATTTCATTTTAAGTATAATATTCATTTGTTACCCAAGATTGCAAATTGATTGTTTAGGTTTTATTTTTCAAAAATTTCCTATTGTTATTATTATTATTATTATTATTATTATTATTATTATTATTATTATTATTATTATTATTTTAAAAGAATCACCGTGCCAACACATTAATGAAGTTTAGATTGAAAAATAGGGTGTCAGTGGGACAGGGGCCAGTTACATTGGACCACATTTTGTGCACCGCCTCACGCCCACGAACATTCACAAGCAAGTTTATGGTACATCTTCTCAATCTTATGTACCTTTTTTTTTGTTATGTTTCTTTGCAAATATGTTTTGTTTTTTCCATATTTTTTTCTAACACATTTTTCACCTTTTTCCCTTTTGTTTTTGTTTTGTATTTGTTGACATCACACAGAAAATCTCCAATAAAATAGTTCAACCAGTGAACTTGCCTCCAAAATGGGTTGTTGGGCTTTGCATCAGTATAGGAGATCTCATGCAGCTTGGATATCACATGGATCGCGATGGACAGATGGTCTTTGATAAAGATTGGGGTGTTTTTGTAGCCAGGATTACCTCCAGGTGGGCGATGCTGTTGTTTTCAACTTCAAGCAGAGCAATGCATAGGGCACCAAGCGTCGTCATTGGTTTGAGGCCGGCACAAGGATAAGAGTTTCTGTGCTAGAAACAGTGTAACAACATTTCCTAGGGCGGCCATTTTTTGTGACTTAGGCTATCTAGCTACCTTCCTTTTTATGTATTTTTGTTTTTCAGAACTATGTAAGCATTGGGATGGATGTTCTGAACTATGCAAACACTGAGATGGATGTTTTTTTGTGGCATGAGTGTTTTCCCATGCACCACCTATGCTTTTTCTGTATATACAATGGCATGTGTTGGCAGAACTTTATTATCCTTAAGTTGTTGTTTATTTATCTTTTTTTAGTTGTAGTTGCAACCGCTGCAACCCGAGTGCAATCGCAACTCAGCACACCCAGTGCAACTGTAGGACATATGATGTGACCGCAACCATGGAGTCGGGGGGAGGGTTGTCGATGCCGATGAAAACAGTACCATTTTTTTTATTTTTTGTTAGGTTTTTTGTTGTACTTGCAACCGCTCCAACCCAAGCGCAATTGCAACTCAGCACACCCCAACGCAACTGCGAGACATATGATGTGACTGCAACCGGGGGTCGGGGGTAGGGTTGTCGGTGACGATGAAAATGATTCCATTTTTTTTGTTAGGTCCTTTTTGCTATAATTGCAATCGCTCCAACCAGAGCACAATTGCAACTCAGCACACCCTAACGCAACTGCAAGACATATAATGTGACCGCAACCAAGGGTCGAGGGGAGGGTTGTCGACGCCGTCGAAATCAGTTCTATTTTTTTATTTTTGCTTAGGTATTTTTCTTGTATTTGCAACCGCTCCAACCCGAACACAATTGCAATTCAGCACACCTCAGCGCAACTGCAGGACATATAATGTTACCGTAACCAGTGGTCGGGGGGAGGGTTGTCGACGCCAATGAAGTCGGTTCCATTTTTTATTTTTTGTTAGGTATTTTTGTTGTATTTGTAACCACCCTAAGCCGAACACAATTGCAACTCAGCACACCCCAGCGCAATTGCAGGACATATAATGTGACTACAACCGGTGGTCGGGGGGAGGGTTGTCGACGCCGATGAAATCGGTTCCATTTATTTATATTTTTGTTAGGTCTTTTTGTTGTAGTTGCAACCACTCCAATCCGAGCACAATTGCAACTAAGCACACCCACAGCGCAACCGCAAGACATACGATGTGACCGCAACCGGGTCGGGGGGAGGGTTGTCGCCGCCGATGAAATCGATACCATTTTTGTTAGGTTTTTTGTTGTAGTTGCAACCGCTCCAACGCAAGCGCAATTGCAACTTGGCACACCCAAGCGCAACTGCATGACATCTAATGTGACTGAAATCGGTGATCTGGGAAAGGGTTGTCAGCGCTAATGAAATCAGTACCATTATTTTTGTACAGTCGTTTTTATTTGTAGTTGCAACCGCCCCAACCCGAGCGCAATTGCAACTCAACACATTCAAGCGCAACTGCATGACATATAATGTGACCGCAACAGGGGGTCGGGGGGAGGGTCGTTGAAGCCGATTAAATTGGTTCCTTTTTTTGTTAGGTTTTTTTGTTGTAGTTGCAACCGCTCCAACGCGAGCGCAATTGCAACTCACAACACCACGATGCAACTGCAGGACATATAATGTGACAACACTCGGTGGTCGGGGGGAGGGTTGTCGACGCCGATGAAATCGGTTCCATTTTTTTATGTTTTTGGTAGGTCTTTTTTTGTAGTTGTAACCGCTCCAACTCGTGCGCAATTGCAACTCAGCACACACAAGCGCAACTGCAGGACATATAATGTGACCGCAACCGGGGTCGGGGAAAGGGTTGTCGGCGCCGATGAAATCGGTTCCATTTTTTGTTAGGTTTTTTGTTGTATTTGCAACCGCTCCAACCCAAGCGCAATTGCAACTCATCACACAGCAACGCAACAGCAAGACATATTATGTGACCGCAACCGGGGGTCGGAGGGCGGGGGGGGGGGGGGGGGTTGTTGCCGCCGATGAAATCGGTTCCATTTTTTTAAGGTTTTTTTTGTTGTAGTCGCAACCGCTCCAACACGAGCGCAATTGCAACTCAGCACACCCAAGCGCAACTACAGGACATATAATGTGACCGCAACCGGGGTCGGGGAGAGGGTTGAGGCCCGTGAAATTGGTTCTATTTTTTGTTAGGGTTTTTGTTGTAGTTGTAACCGCTCCAATGCGAGCGAAATTGCAACTCACAACACCACAATGCAACTACAAGACATATAAAGTGATCGCAACCAGGGGGTTGGGGAAAGGGTTGTCGACGCCAATGAAATCGGTTCCATTTTTTATTTTTTGTTAGGTTTTTTTGTTGTATTTGCAACCGCTCCAACCTGAGCGAAATTGCAACTCATCACACTGCAAGACATATTATGTGACCGCAACCAGGGGTCGGGGGAGGGTTGTTGGCGCCGATGAAATTGATTCCATTTTTTGTTAGGTCTTTTTGTTGTAGTTGCAACCACTCTAACCCAAGTGCAATTGCAACTCAGCACACTGAAGCGCAATTGCGGGACATATAATATAACCGCAACCGGGGATCGGGGGAGGAGGATCGTCAACACCATGTAATCGGTTCCATTTTTTTGTTAGGTTTTTTGTTGTATTTGCAACCGCTCCAACTCGAGCGCAATTGCAACTCAGAACACGACAACGCAATTGCAAGGCATATAATATGACCGCAACTGGGGGTCGGGTGGTTGTCGGGCGCCCATGAAATCGGTTCCATTTTTCTGTATGCTCTTTTTTCTATCCTAAATGCAGACTTATTTTCTGTCCTAAATTGCATTGACTGGTCAAACCAAGCTAGTATGTGTGACATCTGTACCAAGTAGTGTGTGCCTGTCACAACATTTTGGGCACAACACTGAGTAGTTTGGTTGGATGGTTGCTAGTTTTTTTTTGAGAACTGTTGGATGGTTGCTAGTTGTTAGTTTGGCACGGTGACGCCGGGATCCACGGTAACATTTTCGTAAAGAGGCCCACAAACGAAAAAGGCCCACAACCCAAAACAAACGACCCATAATTGACAAACGAAAAGGGAACAAGCGAATTGGCCTTTTATCTGTTTCCTGCGGGGACAAACAAATAAGCCTGGTTTGGTCTGCCAAAAGAACGGGCTGGGACAACAACAACCAACGTCATCAATATGTTTGTTATCTGACTGAGACCATTTTACATCTCAATCGAATGAGTTCCAGGTGCTCCCTTTTAATTAACACTTGTGTTTGCTTTAGGATTACCATATCATGTCATCATCAATCATTTCGATGCGAAGGCCGTACAGCCACGTGGCACCATCGATCAATCGTTGTAGTTAGGTAGGGCCGCATGCACAAAGATGCAGGCAACCAGTATCCTGACTGCCTCCACTTTTGCCAATGAAATCGCTTCTGCTTTCCCTTGTCTGCCATGGAAGACGGGACAACGAATCGGGATAATGAAAGAGGAAAAGAGAGTAACAATTAAAGAGCGAGGAAATTAGAGAGAGGCTGAAACTAAAAGGCATGTGAAATCGCGCCGATCCTCCCGCATGTGTAGACACCTAGGAGTACGTGGGTAGAGTGGGTGAATGTGACAGGGTCCCCTCCCACCTCGATTTCGCCAAATTCCATGCCTCCATTATTGTTCCCATCAACACTAACTGTATTATCCGTTCACCCTGACTTTGATCGCTTGGTTACTACTAGTAGTAGTGCTAAAAAAGAAAGATAACTCATCACAATAATGGGAATGGAGGACGTGAGAAAGTTTAACAAGACTAGGAAATGTTCGGAAAAGGGAGAAACAAAATAGAGGTTATAAACTAAAGAGAGCTAGCATATCTGACTTAGCCGGAAAGTGGCTACCGAGATCACTGGATTCCTGCACTAGAGTCGCAAAAGCGAAGAAGAATCACAAAAATAATAATAGTACGGGTGTTTGTTATTATTTGTGCTTGTGCATGCTCCCCACGTACGTCTAGAACAACTTGGCATCAAACTAAAGACATATTCCTGTCCTGATCACACTAACGCACACGCCTCCTTTTCAAAATTTTTCAAAAGGCTCACTCACGCATTTCCTTGAAAAGAAGTCCAATCCAACTCCAACTTGTGAGTTGGATAGCTACCTTCCCCTATCGGGTGAGAATCTAACCTCGGATCTCATTCGCCATCTTTTTACTTCTTGTATATCAGTTTCTCTCCATTTCTAGCGTTGCTTCGTGAGATGAGATGAGATGGTTCCACGGACAAGAATGTAACAAGTTGAAGAATGTAACAAGTTGGGACCCTTTTGGCCAGGGAGCACATGATATATAGACGTTCTACTTACGCTGCGGTTAATTGTGTGATAGTATATTGTTTAGGATTTGTCAGTTTTGAGTTCGGGGTGATAACCGGGAAGATTTTATTGAGTTGATTTAGTAGTTTGTCGCTCTGCGCTAGTTTTAATTAGGCATTATTTCTTTTTGAAGTGTAGCATCATCATGTCATCTAAAAAGTATGAACTGGCGGTGCAAATATAATAAAGAGGAAACAAGAACAAGTAGATGACCGAAGATTTTATATCCATAACTCATTAATATGTATAAATTATTTGATAAGGTTACTGCTCTTGGATATACTTTAAGTGTTTATTCATCACATGTCATATATGTATTTATTAAATATTATTCTAACTAATCTATTTTTGAGTAATGGGACAAATCGGAAATCCAATTTTGGCTCCCTAGAGCACGTGCTGCTGCACGCAAAAAATGATTTTTGAAATGTCAAAAAATCCCAACATTTTTTTATGTTCATAGGCACATCCAAATGCTATCTGCAAAGTTTCAGGCAAAAAGGTTATAGATTTTAGCCTGCGGAAAAAAAACTAATAGAAAAACCAAATGTCCAAAATTTCACCCAAATTTGTTTATTTCACCAAGGAAACACTACAGCTCCTTTCCGCATGAAATTTGTCAAGCATGCTTGCGGCACTAACACAGACTTCCGCAAAAAAAATCAGAATTTTTTGAAAACATTTTACCACTTTTTTTGAATTACTGTTCATCCGGGAGCAAATGCTCCTGGGAGGCAAAACGCCTCCCCCCGGGACAAATGACTATTCCGCAACTACATAGTAATCAAGATTTTACCCAAACACCATAGAAAAAGCAATTTGTGATGTGAAATGATAAAATAGAAAACCAGCCCTCACGCATTTAGATACAATAAGCTAGTGATACCGACCTAGGAATGTGAGCAAAGTGCATACCCTACAAGTTTTTGGGCATTGGCCTGTTCGGCTGCGCTCGGACTAAAATCCAACAAGCTAGCTCAGGGCGAGCTGGGCTTGGCCTATGGTAGCAACAACTCAAACAGGGTGACTTGGCTCGTCAGCGTCATCCATGAGGCCCAGCCAATACCGCACAAAGCTATTTTTAGCTTGGGCCGAGCGCAAAAGCCCACTTGGCTCATTGAACCCTGAGCATAGACGAAGCCGTTTGCAGTCCAAACCACAATTAGAGAGTGTACTCCTCGGGCGAGGCAACACGACTGCTTTTGGGCGCGGAACGCATCATGAACGTATTTTTTTCTCTCCCTATGTCTCCTAGTCATATGTGTTTAGTGTTTACTAATATCGTCTTGATCACGTGTTTGTATTTATCTCCGGTGGTATGTGTATCAAAATCTAATTAACATATAAAAAAATGGTCGAGCGAGAGTTACGTGGAAGTGTAAAGCATGGATTAATGAGAGATGATGGGCTTTCCTACGTGTTCAGCAAAATGGGTCAAATATATAGGAGATGGGCAGTGTTGTTTAGACACGTGCAGGTAGGTGGGGAATTAAATAAAATGCACTGAGTAGATGTAGCAGCCAAGTTTTTCTATATAAATAGATGCATATTGCCATTCTATTTCACCTTTCATGGGTTAGGATACGTGGCATTGTAATGAACACAACTTGATGAGTAAATTATTTCCAGCAATCCTTACATTTTCTTTAGCAAGGATAGCCTCCTATTTCTACGAACAAAAACAAATGGTGTTTTAGCTATGAAAAAAAAAGGAAAGAACATATAATCCTACTTTGTTTTGCAATGTTTTCCAAGTATACCATTTTAAAGAAAAACCAGAACAAAAATGGAAAGGTTTATCAAGCTTCTTATGCCATTGCTTAGGTGCTTGTTTTAGGCCATTCAAAGATTTCAATGGCCTACACGCCTTTCTTTTCGGATCATTTACTACAAAGCCATTTGGCTGTTGGATGTAAGTTTTCTCGTCTAGCTCTCCATTAAGGAAAGCCATCTTAACGTCCATCTGATGGACGAGAAGACCATGCGAGGCAACCAACGAGAATAACACTTGAATGGTTGTTAGTCTAGCCATAGGTGAGCGGGTATAGAAGGAATCTTATTTCTGGTATAACACTTGACCTTAAGCCTAGTCTTGTACTTCTCAACATTACCATTAGGCCTAAGCTTCCTTTTGAACACCCACTTATATCCCAAATGGTTTGTACCCATAGGGACGACCAATGATCACCCATTCCTGAGATGACCTGGCCTCCATGACCCGGTGTCACGATGTGGTACATCTGCAATTGTGCGTCTTTCGTCCTCACGCTCAGCACAGGGATATAATCCAGATGCCGTGTGCGGTGTGCCTGTGACGGGCCTACCGTGCATGGTGGACTGTCACCACCACCTTACAATGGCTGATAAGATAGTCTTATCTTAAATCTTGCATGTAATTTAGAGATGACAAAAAAGAATGTCTACAATGAGTCATTTCTTAGCCTTATCTTCGATAACTAGCTATTCCTAAAAACGTGGTGAGACGTATTGTGCTAAAAGATCATCTTTTGTCTTCTTTTAAATAAGAAAAGACAAGTCGTTTCTTATGAGTTATTTCTCCTCCACCTCATCATTTATCCTACATGGCACTCGTAAGATAGCACCATTGTACATGCCCTTAGCATTTTCTAGTCAAGTAAAACCGGAGTTTGCGCAGGATGTTAACCACTGGTCTTAACCGAAATCAGCAAGACAGTGTACTTAGTAGTAGTACTGGTAGTATAGTAAGATGTCTAAGTGTGCAAGGCACAGAGAGATGAGAGGGCATGCTATGTTTTGGCTGCTTAACTCGAAGCAGCACCCTCGATCGAGTGCACTGCACCTAGCGCGAGGTATACTATACTAAACGTCTATACCATACCATTACCATGAGTGGGGTAGTTGCGTGGTGGATTCCTCGTGCTGTGCTGCGCATGGTCCATCCAATTGCATGACATTGCAGGCGAGTGATAAGTTTAGGTATGCGCTTGCAGCCGATCGAGCACGCAATCAGCACCAGGCACCAGCACAGGATAGCGTCTCCAGCGTCACGACCGAGATTGTTGCATTGTTGCTTCTTCCTCCAGCCTCATGCGGAAGATAGCGTCCCCCGCTTTTGCTTTGCCTGTACTCACTAGACTGTTGGCCACGCACGGCCGGCACGGCGTTGCCGTCCGCACGCCCGGCCACCCACGCTGTTGGTACGTGTGCATCATCTCGTCTCATTGTGTCAATCCCCAGCCGGCTGCGTCGCCTCGGACCAGATCAGATAAAGGCGTCGTGTCCCGAGCAGGTGTGCTTGGCTTTGGATGGATGCTGACCTCTAGCTCAAGGAGTGGGGCTGGTGCAGTGCGGTGCAGCGGCCGAGCTCCGGGGCGGCAACCTTCATCGCAAAAGCCAAAAAGGAGGTCTGCTCTCTGCCGTGGTGGTGCTCTGCTGCCGAAAGAAGGGGCAGTTGGTTCATGCCGGCTGGATGCCGCCTACCGTTAGCGTCAGACTCGGATCACGACACGACAACAGTGGCTGAGCTTCAATGTGATTTGAGTGGGGCTAGATGTGTTTGAAAAAGAGTTGCTGGGGCTAATCTAGTGTAGTATGTTAAATATGGTTGAAAAATGTTTACGTAAAGAAATATATTTCACCCGCAAAAAAAAGTAAAGAAATATATTTGATTGGGTGGCCATGGCCCCATTGGCCCTCACTAAGTTCCGCCACTGTACGCACACCAAGGGTAGGGAACAAACTTCTTTTGGAAGAGAAAAAAAATACTCACTCTGTTCGGATTTAGTTGTCGAGCGTGCATATAGTGGCTATTTTGCAAAAAAAAAAAAAATCATACATTCAAAGCTGTGAAAAAGGGTCCCTCTCTCCTTCCTTCGTCCTCTGCCCATCGTGCGTGCGTCGCCAAGGCGAGCCGCAGTTGGATTCTACTCATGGCCCATCTTGTGTCGATTCTGCCGTCACCAACTTGCGCGACCAGCACCTGCGCTACCCAGGACATGCCGATTCCACCGCCCACTGAGTGGCGGAATCGCTCCTACCAAAACAGTGGTTGCGCTGGCCTTTTCCCGCCCCCGCCTCGGTTGCTGTTGCGAGTCCAATCATCGGCCCCGCCTCTAATAGGTACTACATCAATGCATAACGAGTACTCCTGCACAAGGTTTGTATTTCGGAAAGAAAATAATTTCATAGACGAAATTATTTCAGATTTTGATTCAAATTTCACTTAATTTTATTGAACCCTGACATAATTTAAATATATTTTGAAATCAGTTTGAAAATGCCTTGAAATTTTGGTGTTAAAATATTTCAGACCCCACTAAAACATGTGAAATTTCACTGAATTTTTGTTTAAATTTTTAAGCCTGCTCCTGCGTGAAGGAAAATTAACAATGAGCTGTGAAGGAGTATCACCTAACATATATCGACAGCAAATTGTCAGAAATAGTGGGGAAGGAAATTATTAAAGTTAGAGCTTGTAGTTTGCCTTAAGCACCATACTTATATATGATTTATGAATTAAACCATTTAAATTTTGTTAAGTTACATTTCTAATCTAGCAGGGTGAACAAACTCAGTGTTAAAAATTGAGTTAAAAAATGCTGCATTAATTGAGCCTTCATATACATAGTGAACAAACTGAGTTCAGCAATATAGCATTTCATTGCACTGCCTTGACCCTTCATATACACAGTGAACGAATAGAGTTCAGAAATTAAGAAGAAGAAATGGCAAGATAGCAGGAGAAGTGGTAAAGTGGTACATTTTTACTTCGGCGAGCTCAGCGGTGAGTCCTCCACCTGCCTATTTGCCTTGAGCATGTAGTCGTCCGTGAAGGCGGCACTCAGTACGTGGAAGTGGAAAAGGGCTACCCACGATTCCACTCTGGAGGTGACACCTAGTACGGGTCGACGATGACCTCTCGACACAGGACGGCGCCCCCATGAATATGCAGGTGTGTCGGGCCCGACTCTATTCCTCGGGTCCTCTAGCTTCGTGGCCGATGGCGACCAGCTAGTGAGGATGTGGTCGACGATGGACAGAGGCCGAAGGAGAGCGAGGACTGAAGAATTGAAGCACGCTGCCAAATTGGGGTATGATATTACTCCCTGTTGTGGGCTCTTGTTTGAGCCTATTGATAGTCCATTTGCAGAATTCATAGATGATATGTATAAAAAAAGATTAGACTAGAATCCCAACCTCTTTGGAAGAAGCTTCAAATAGAAAAAATTTCAGAGCGGGGAATCTTCCTACAAACTATAATGTGTTAAATATATATATACCTACCTCTGCCTAGAAAAACTGGAGTTTCAGGCACCCTCGTGGGAGACATTGGATGTTGTCAACCGGCCTTAAAATGCTCATAAACAGCTCTTCCCCCTTTGACTTAGTTTTCGCTCTCCTCTGTTTCTAGTAGAAAAAGCCTGATCCTACTTTGCAAGGGACCATTTTGCAAAAATGCCCCACGACGTCTATTTCTAGACAGTGGGAGTACATGTAGATGTAGTTGAGATGATGCATCGCGTCTGGACTAGAAGACAATCTGGTACTAATCCTTCGACTCCCATTTCTCAAAAAACTTTCACTTGTGCGGGTTCGTATATCGGAGGCCTCATTGCACAACATCATCCACTCCAGTTGCCCTGCACTGGAGTGCTTGGTGCTTGTTTTCACAGTTAGAATCGGTTGTCTCCAAATAAAGTCGCCTAACCTTGTAAGAATTGGAATTCGTTTTGACGGAAGACAGCTCATCATTCAAGATGCCCCTTCACTTCAAAGGATGATCCTTGATTCTAGTTATTCACCGTTGCAAATAACCGTCCTCTCTGCGCCTAAACCTGAGACCTTGGGTGTAACACATGATCTCTGTGCTCATTTCAATATGGTGTTTGGATCCACAGTTCTTCAGGTACTTTACATTATCATCTACACTTGTAACCATAAGCTGCATTTTAAATTTCTGCGCATAAGTTATATGTCATCTTGGAGTACACATTTTGTACTAAGATTATGTTCTATGCTCAATGAAGAGTTTCTCCATGGATGGCCTATCAATGGTGCTGGATTCTGTCAAGATCTTATATATCCAAATGAATAGTTTTGATCTGAACAAGATTATTGGCTTGCTGCAATGCTTTCCATGTTTGGAGAAGTTGTATATAATGGTGATAATTTCACGCACACTGGAAGCCCGCATATAGTGTACTAGAATTAACAGTTCAGTTGTTGCTCTATCAATACTATTTTTTTAGACCTTAACTATTTTCAATCTTCATGTCTATTTATGCAACAGGACGGGGTAAGAAAGTTATAACCAATCGGTGGATTCGTAAGCATCGGGATTTTCTCACTTCTCATGAGATTCGATTGAAGACAATAATGCTAGAACTATATGTAGCCAACCGTGCAAGCACTAGATTTATCACATTCTTCCTGCTGAATGCGAGGTTAATATTGTCCATCAGGCTTAAGTTTATCAGCAGCATGGTTTTGACGGATGGGTACGTGGACGAGCAAAAAAAGGAGTTTCAGGTGGGCAAAAGAGCTTCTGAACGTGCCGGGCGTCTATTTACAACGTATTGTGGTCATAATCCAGTAAATTTTACGAGCCGGGATGTTCATTCTATGGACTTGACCGATCCATTTGACTGTGTCGGCCGAAAAGAGTGTTGGAGTTAGATGTTGTTGCCCTTTTCAACCTGGTTTTTTTTTGTAAACCTGATGAACCATTAACCCTCGTGCTTTTGTACAGTTTGTAAGCTGGAGTTAGATGTTCTTGCCCTTTTCAACTCGGCTATGACTGTTATATTTTCTTTGAAGCAAGGCAAATGGCTTGCTAGTCGTTTAATTTAGAGTGAAATATTGTAACTACTAACAAATCCCAACCAAGGGAAATAACATCACTCTCGCCGGCTGCTGGAGCTCACTGTGCATTACAGAAGCCAAGTGATTAGCCCCCACCAGCACCCATAAACTTATTTCGAACTAGCACATTAAATGGGCTGTAAATTTTCATAGGAAAGGCTGCATGACCGTGATAGATTTGGATTCTGACATTCAGGACCAGCGAGGAAAAAGCCTATCCAAGGTGGTGTCGACTTACTAGCCAGTCAACAAACGATTCTGCCTACCAGCCGTTGGATTTTCATTACAAGATTTTAAATTCCATTGATTTTTATGCATGGACAATTATTTGGATTTTAATATATTTTATTTTTCAAAATAGTTTGAATGTGAATCGATATTTCAGGATTAAAAATAGTTGACTGCACCGAAATATGCAAAAATTCGTATACTTTTTAAGCGTGGCCACAATATGTGGTGTAATGCTAACAAAAAAAAGATAGGCTCCAAAAAATTTCTTAAGAATTAACAAATGGGTTGTACATTATTAGAAATAATGCATACGAGAGCAGTGACAGTTGGATGTCCATCCAACGGCTGTCATCCTTCTTCAATCTCTGCTTTTCCTGCTCCAACCGCTCAAACAAGCGCCGGCGGGACAGCCTGCTCCCTGCTCCCGCGACCGGCTATGCTGCCTCGCAGGCCTCACCGCCCCACCGTACTCCCATCGCTGGTCTAGCCATCCCTCTACTCACCCACACATGTTGTTATTCTTCGGCGACGGCAGACGAACCAGTAAACCCTCCTACTGTCGTACTCTCCTCCGAGTGGGAAACAACTGCCAAGTCTTCCCTGGATCCGTGTCATTCCCTTACTAGGCCTCGCCGTCATCCACCGCCCTGGTGCTCTCGGCGCGGCCTGGTCAATATGGTCAACGACCGACATGCATCTGAAGTGGACTTTACGTGGAGAGGCTTCAGCTGGGTCCACGGCCACACGCAAGGAAATGCCTCCTTATTACGCGCAAAATAATGATTCCTCCACCTGACGTCTGGGACCCACCGAAAGGGCCTCTGTATTTCGTGAAAAAAAGTTAGCACCGCTGACAGCTTGGACCCAACAGCTATATCTTCGCACGCAATGAAGTGCCTCCTTATTACGCACAAAAAAAACGAAAACACCCCCTGCTAGCTGGGACCCAGTATAGTGGCAGGCTGACTTGTGGGCCTACTAAGTTGACGGGGACGGAGGGCTTTGTCAACTTAGTCAATATGCATGATTCTAGCTCAAGTGACCGCACGGTGTCCATCCAACGTCCGTAGTGCTTCTTCAACCTCTCGTTTCTTGCTCCAGTCGCCCAAAGCAGCGCCGGTCGTGCCACCTGCTCCTGCCTCCCGTGGTCGGCTGTGCTGTCGCGGAGGCCTCACCGCCCCCATACTACTCCCACCACTGGCCAGGCCATCCCTCCACTCACCCGCACCCCCTGTTATTCTGCGGCGACGGGAGCCTCACACCACTGCAAACCAGTGAACCCTCATACTCCTCTATGCGCGGGCATCCACTCCCGCGTCTTCCCTGGCTCCGCGTCGTCCCCTTCCTAGGCCTCGCCGCCGTTCACCGCCTTGGTATTCTCGGCGCGGCGTGGTCAATGTGGTCATCGACCGACTTCCACCGAAGTGTATTGTACGTGGAGAGGCTGACAGATGGATCCACGACAGCCGCAAGGAAGTGCCTCCTTGTTACGCGCAAAATAATTATTCCTACACCTGACAGCGGGGAACCACCAGACGGGCCACCGTATTTTGCTAAAAAAATGTTTCCGCCCTGACTGCTGGGACCCGGCAGCTACATTTTCGCACGCAAGGAAGTGCATCCGGGCAAAAAAACGACTCGCTCCCCTAACTGCTGGGACCCACCAGCTATATCTTCGCACGCAAGGAAGTGCCTGACAGTCGGGACCCACCTGGTCGAAGCGTACGAAGCGTTATCATTCTGGTCACGGACGTGTACGTACACATTGCTTGATGTAGAGCGCGCACGTGTCGTAGTAGAGGCGCGCATGTAGCACGTACATATACGTACAATGGCCAGTGTGCAAGAAAGAAAATACGACCACGTACGTACATACGGTCAGGATATCGAACGCCTACTCACGCATACGTACGGCCAGGGCTCGTGTACATGGCTGGGTCGGAACAGAGAAACTGTGTCGCCGTCGTGTTCATGGGGAGGCAATGGAATGCGTCGGGTTCATCGGGAGGCAACGGAACGCGTGGGAGCCAACCGTCTTGGACAGAACAGCCGATGGAAACGAGGCTTGGCATACCGCAGAACGGAGGAAACGGACTTGTGTTCGATCGGCCACAATCGAAACGGGATCCTGTTCATCAGGAGGGGTCTGGCGTATCGCAAAACGAAAGAAACGGACCTCCTACGGTCGAAACGGGGGTCCTGTTGATCGGGAGGGGTGTGGCGTACCGCAAAACGGAGGAAAAGGACTTGTGTTGGAGTGCTACGGTCGAAATGGGGGTCCTGTTCATCGGGAGGGGCGTGGCATACCGTAAAACGAAGGAAACGAACTTGTGTTGGAGCGCTACGGTCGAAACGGGGGTCCTGTTCATCGTGAGTGGTGTGGCGTACCACAAAACGGGACTCCAGGAGATACTGTTCATCTCCACCGTCGACCCCCTCCAGCCTCCACGGGCTACTATTCATCCACCGTCAACCTCCTCCAGCCTCCACATGCGACTGTTCATCCACGGGCTCCTGTTCATCCAGCCTCCACCGCGCGCTACTCCACCGGTTACTGTTCAACCAGCCCTCTCCACGGGCTACTGTTCAACCACCCCTCCACGGGCTACTGTTCATCCAGCCCTCCACCGTCTACAGTTCATCCAACCCTCCACGGGGTGGTCTTATACGTCTCCAACGTATCTATAATTTTTTATTGCTCCATGCTATATTATCTTCTGTTTTGGACATTATTGGGCTTTATTATCCACTTTTATATTTTTGGGACATTATTTTTGCGGATTTGCTAGATTTCCATGATTTTCATGATTGCTCTCTAAACTTGCACCTTGCGGATTCCACTATTGAGAAACCTATGGGAATAATTAATGATTTTCTTATTGTTGCAAATAGAAATTATGTGCCCGTAGATTTTATCGTTCTTGATATAGATTGCAATCCTTCATGTCCTATTATTCTTGGTAGACCTTTCCTTAGAACGATTGGTGCAATTATTGATATGAAGGAAGGGAATATTAGATTACAATATCCATTAAAGAAAGGCATGGAACACTTCCCTAGAAAGAAAATTAAATTACCATATGAATCTATCATGATAGACACTTATGGATTGCCTATCAAAGATGCACTAGTAGAAAAGGGGGCAACGGTCCAGGGCGGGTTAGCCCATTAGTCTCGGTTCAATCTAGAACCGGGACCAATGGGGGCATTGGACCCGGTTCGTGAGCCCAGGGGGCCAGCCGGGCCACGTGGGCCATTGGTCCCGGTTCGTCTGGACCTTTTGGTCCCGGTTGGTGGGACGAACCGGGACCAATGTGCCTGGCTCCTGGCCCACCACCATTGGTCCCGGTTGGTGGCATGAACCGGGACCAAAGGCTCCCATTTAGTCCCGGTTCATGCCACGAACCGGGACCAGTGGTGCCTCCTATATATACCCCTCGCGCCGGGGCAGAGCACTGAGTGCTCTGTTTTTCTGGGCCGGCGAGAGGAGGGGCTTGTGGTGCTCTAGCTCACCTCCTATGCACATGAGGTGTTCGATGAAATGCCCGAGCTACACTAGTTAAGCTTTTTCCTCTCGAAGCTCGACCTCAAAGCTCCATTTTCCTCGAGATTTGTCTAGATTTAGCGGTCCGTCACGCCCCACCCCTGTCTTCACCGCCGTCGATCACCCGCGCCGATCTCATCACGGACACCACCGTGGTGAGCCTCTTGCTCTTATCTTCTTTCTGAAAGGAAAAATATTCTTACTTGTATGTTTAGATAGATACTTGTATCATTTTCTTACTTTTATTATTGCATCTTATATAGTGCGATGGTTTTGGTATCCGCCCCCGTCGGCCCTCGTCCTGTCTATGATTCGGATGTGGTATATATATTAATCTTTATAACTATTGGTTCATTTATTATTTATGATAATTATGCGGACCAACGTGACATAGATTTTATTTATCTAGGATGTAAGTGAACCGGAAATTCCAACCGACCCTATTGTCGAGAGGTTAAATTTAGTTGAAGAAGAAAACAATTTATTGAAGGAAAAAATAAAAAAATTGAGGAGGAGAAGATGATATTGGATTTGCATGTTGCGGATGTCGTCGATGATCACAAGATCAAGATGGATGCAATGCGCTTGAAGATTAGAAAGATTAGAAAATATGCCATTCATACCGAGGCTTGGTATCATTATGCCGTTGGATCAATTGTTACCTTGGTTGCGATTATGATCCCCTTTGTTTTAATTAATGTATGGTTTAATTAATTAGATGCTCTGGAGAGCTATATGTTGTTAGATGAGAACTATGTATGTACTTTGGTTTTAATGTGATGATGAACTTCTATTAATTTGGACACTTAATTATATATAATGTACGCAGATGAACCGGCAATGGATGTACGGTGACAGACACACCTCCGAGTACATTAAGGGCGTGCATGAGTTTCTCGATGCGGCTGAGGCAAACAAGCAGAATGGTTTTATATGTTGTCCATGCACTAAATGTGAGAATACGATGTCTTACTCTAACCGGAAAATCCTTCACACCCACCTGCTTTACAAGGGTTTCATGCCAAACTATAATGTTTGGACGAGGCACGGAGAAATAGGGGTTATGATGGAAGACGACGAAGAAGAAGAGTACGATGACAACTACGTTCCCCCTGAATACCGTGATGCTGCAATGGAGGGAGCTGGTGAAGATCAAGAGGAACCAGACGATGCGCCCAATGATGCTGCAACGGGTGAAGCTGCTGAAGATGAAGAGGAACCAGACGATGTGCCCGATGATGATGATCTCCGCCGGGTAATTGTCGATGCAAGGATGCAATGCGAAAGTCAAAAGGAGAAGCTGAAGTTCGATCGCATGTTAGAGGATCAGAAAAAAGGGTTGTACCCCAATTGCGAAGATGGCAACACAAAGCTCGGTACCGTACTGGAATTGCTGCAGTGGAAGGCAGAGAATGCTGTGCCTGACAAAGGATTTGAGAAACTACTGAAAATATTGAAGAAGAAGCTTCCAAAGGATAACGAATTGCCCGATAGTACATACGCAACAAAGAAGGTCGTATGCCCTCTAGGATTGGAGGTGGAGAAGATACATGCATGCCCTAATGACTGCATCCTATACAGCGGTGCATACAAGGATCTGAACGCATGCCCGGTATGCGGTGCATTGCGGTATAAGATCAGACGGGATGACCCTGGTGACGTTCACGGCGAACCCCACAGGAAGAGGGTTCCTGCGAAGGTGATGTGGTATGCTCCTATAATAGCACGGTTGAAACGTCTGTTCAGAAACGGAGAGCATGCCAAGTCGATGCGATGGCACAGTGAGGACCGTAAGAAAGACGGGAAGTTGAGAGCACCCGCTAACGGGACGCAGTGGAGAAAAATCGTGAGAAAGTACTGGGATGAGTTTGCAAAGGACCCAAGGAACGTATGGTTTGCTTTAAGCGCGGATGGCATTAATCCTTTCGGGGAGCAGAGCAGCAATCACAGCACCTGGCCGGTCACTCTATGTATGTATAACCTTCCTCCTTGGATGTGCATGAAGCGGAAGTTCATTATGATGCCAGTTCACATCCAAGGCCCTAAGCAACCCGACAACGACATTGATGTGTACCTAAGGCCATTAGTTGAAGAACTTTTACAACTGTGGAATGGAAATGGTGTACGTACATGGGATGAGCACAATAAAGAGGAATTTAACCTAAAGGCGTTGCTGTTCGTGACCATCAACGATTGGCCCGCTCTCAGTAACCTTTCAGGACAGACAAACAAAGGATACCATGCATACACACACTGTTTAGATGACACTGAAAGTATATACCTGGACAAATGCAGGAAGAATGTGTACCTGGGCCATCGTCAATTTCTTCCGACCAACCATCAATGTCGAAAGAAAGGCAAGCATTTTAAAGGCGAGGCAGATCACCGGAGGAAGCCCGCCATGCGTACCGGTGATCACGTACTTGCTATGGTCAATGATTTACACGTAATCTTTGGAAAGGGTCCCGACGCACTAGCTGTTCCGAATGACGCTGAGGGACACGCACCCATGTGGAAGAAGAAATCTATATTTTGGGACCTACCCTACTGGAAAGACCTAGAGGTCCGCTCTTCAATCGACGTGATGCACGTGACGAAGAACCTTTGCGTGAACCTGCTAGGCTTCTTGGGCGTGTATGGAAAGACAAAAGATACACCCGAGGCACGGGAGGACCTGCAACGTTTGCACGAAAAAGACGGCATGCCTCCGAAGCAGTATGAAGGTCCTGCCAGCTACGCTCTTACGAAAGAAGAGAAAGAAATATTCTTTGAATGCCTGCTCAGTATGAAGGTCCCGACTGGCTTCTCGTCGAATATAAAGGGAATAATAAATATCCCAGAGAAAAAGTTCCAGAACCTAAAGTCTCATGACTGCCACGTGATTATGACGCAACTGCTTCCGGTTGCATTGAGGGGGCTTCTACCGGAAAACGTCCGATTAGCCATTGTGAAGCTATGTGCATTCCTCAATGCAATCTCTCAGAAGGTGATCGATCCAGAAATCGTACCAAGGCTAAGGAGTGATGTGGCGCAATGTCTTGTCAGTTTCGAGCTGGTGTTCCCACCATCCTTCTTCAATATCATGACGCATGTCCTAGTTCATCTAGTCGACGAGATTGTCATTCTGGGGCCCGTATTTTTACACAATATGTTCCCCTTTGAGAGGTTCATGGGAGTCCTAAAGAAATATGTCCGTAATCACGCAAGGCCAGAAGGAAGCATCTCCATGGGCCATCAAACAGAGGATGTCATCGGGTTTTGTGTTGACTTCATTCCTGGCCTTAAGAAGATAGGTCTCCCTAAATCGCGGTATGAGGGGAGACTGTCTGGAAAAGGCACGCTAGGAGCGGAGTCAATAATATGCAGGGACGGTCATTCTTGGTCTCAAGCACACTACACAGTTCTACAAAACTCTACCTTGGTGACCCCGTATGTCGATGAACACAAGAACAGTCTGCGCTCCAAACACCTGGAGCAGTGCGACGACTGGATTACATGTGAACACATCAGGACTTTCAGCAGTTGGTTGGAAGCACGTATCAGAGGTGACAACACTGTTTGTGATGAGTTGTACTTGTTGTCCAGGGGACCATCTTTGACTGTATTGATTTGGAAAGGATACGAGATAAATGGGAATACATTTTACACGATTGACCAAGATCAGAAGAGCACCAACCAAAACAGCGGTGTCCGCTTTGATGCAACAATCGATAAGGGAAATGACACATATTATGGTTACATAGTAGACATATGGGAACTTGACTACGGACAAGATTTTAAGGTCCCTTTGTTTAAGTGCAAATGTGTCAATCTGTCAGGAGGCGGGGTACATGTAGACCCGCAGTACAGAATGACAACAGTCGATCTGAAAAATCTTGGGTACACTGATGAACCGTTCGTCCTAGCCAATGATGTGGCACAGATTATCTATGTGAAGGACATGTCTACCAGATCGAGAAAAAGAAAAGATAAGGAAACGAATACATCATACGATGAGCCAAAGCGCCACATAGTTCTTTCAGGAAAAAGGGACATCCTGGGAGTGGAGGGCAAGACAGACATGTCTGAAGATTATGAAAGGTTTCATGAAATTCCTCCCTTCAATGTCAAGGCTGACCCAAGCATCATGATAAACGATGAAGATTATCCATGGTTACGGCGCAATAAGCAAATGACACAAGCGAAGAAAAAGTGAAGACTTTCTCCCGCAACTATTATGATGATACCATGCCAAATTTGTAACAGACGAGTATGTTATGCCAAGTATTTTAGAGTTCATTTGAAAACAGACGAGTAGGTGCATCTATGTTATTTTTTTTATTAAAGTTAATCACAAACTTGTGATTCACACAAATTTCAAAGAATTCAAATTTTAACTATTCAAATTTGAAAACTAATGGCACTAACAGAAAGTTCATAATTTTGCTGACCTAAAAGCAAAAAGAATTAAAAAATATAGCAAAAACAAAATAAAGCAACAAAGAAAACAAAAAAACTAAAAAAGTGTTTTCAAATTTGAAAACTAATGGCACTAACAGAAAGTTTATAATTTTTCTAATACTATAAAGCAAGAAAGTTTAAAAGTTTATAATTTTTCTAAAACTAAAAAAAGTTTAAAAGCTAAAAGAATTAAAAAATAAAGCAAGACGAATAATGATAAAACACAGTAATATTAAATAGCAGGAATTTTTTATAGTAAAGTTATTCATAAACTAGTGATTCACACAAATTTTAAAAAATTCAAAGTTAAACTATTCAAATTTTAAAACTAATGGCACTAACAGAAAGTTTATAATTTTTGTGACCTAAAATAAAAAAGAAATCACTACAAAACTATAAGTATTTAGTTCTAAGTAGAAAAAAAACAAAAAAAATGCCACCTACCGGGCCCCCACGGCCTGAATACGACTAGAAACCCTACCATGGGCCAGGATTCAGGCCCGAGGGAGGCCCAGTAGGCCCACAGGCACAGATTGCAGTGTTAGGCCCGAAAGCCTGCTTTAGAGAGGAGCTCGAGAGGGATGGCGCACCGCACCTTATAAACAGGTGCGCCTCCCTCTCAACTAGCGAGGTGGGACTAAATATTTGGGTTCGGGGCAACACAGGCCTTTCGTCCCGGTTGGAGGGACGAACCGGGACCAAAGGGGTCATTGGTCCCGGTTCGTGGCACCAACCGGGACCAATGCCCCCTCTTTAGTCCCGGTTGGCGCCACCAACCGAGACCAAAGGCCGCCGCTTCCCGCCCTTTGGGCTGCTGAAAAAGGCCTTTGGTCCCGGTTGGTGGCACCAACCGGGACTAAAGGGGGGCATTAGTCCCAGTTTGTTTCACGAACCAGGACTAAAGGCTTTGCTATATAAGCAGCACTTAGCAGTTTCTCCAAAATCCATCCCTTTCTTCTCCGCCCGACGCCCGCTGCTCTGCCTCGTTGTCGTCGCTGCCGAGCCGTCAGGCTCCTCCACCTCGTCGTTGCCGCCGCCTCTGACACCGTCAGGCTGGTCCACCTCACCGTCATCGCCGCCTCTGACGCCGTCAGGCTGCTCAACTTTGCCGTCGCCGCCGCCCTCGACGCCATCTGCCCCGACGCCGGCGCCGCTCCCCCCGCCCCGACGCCGCCCGCCGTGCTCCGCCACCCCTCTGTGAGCACCTGCCTCGCGCCCCTGCCTTGCCTCTCTCTCCCGCGCCCCTGCCCTGCCCTGCCCCGCCGGCGCCACCGCTGCCGCCATGCCCCTCTGCCCCGCCGGCGCCACCACTTTTTTATTAGTTTAATTTTTTTCATATATATATAATGTATGTGTATGTATGTGGCTATATATTTTTGTTCATATGTTGCAATACGTTTTTTTATTTTTATTAGTTTATTTTTTTGTTCATATGTGATGTATATGTGTATGTGGCTATAATGTATACGTGTATGTGATGTATGTGGCTAGAATTTGCTAAATATATATGTTAAAAATGTTTTTTTGTTCATAGAAAGTTTTTTGTTCATATATAGAAAGTTACAATTTTAGAAAAGTTTTATATATGCAAAAGTTACAATTTTAGAAAAAGATGGATAAGAAAGAAGAAAATAAGAAGAGGAAAGAAAGAAGAAGACGAGAGGAAAAGAAGAGGAGAAATAAATAAGAAGAAGAAAAAAGAAGAAAAAGAAGAGGAGAAGAAGAAAGGAATAGTGGAGAGGAAGAGAAAGTAGAATACTCTATTTTCTCTTCTTCTCCACTATTCCTTTCTTCTTATCCTCTTTTTTTTCTTCTTTTTTTCTTCGATCTTCTCCGCTAGCTATTCCTTTCTTCTTCTCCTCTTCTTTTTCTTCTTCTTCTTCTTAATTTTTATCGGGACCGAGGGTGTCGAGGATCGCCGAGGGGTCGAGGGTCGGGAACTAGGGTAGAGGGTCGAGGGTCGTTAAGAGGTCAAGGGTCGAGGGTCGGGAACTAGGGTAGAGGGTCGAGGGTCGTTAAGAGGTGAAGGGTCGAGGGTTTCAGGGTCGAGGGTTCGAGGGTTCTAGGGTCGAGGGTTCCAGCAGGGTCGTCTTGGGGTCGAGGGTTTCGGGGTCGTCGAGGGTTCCAGGGGTCGAGGATCGCCGAGGGTTCTACGTTTGCCACTAATATGTCCATTTTTCATGTTTGAATAATAATTGCCATGTTGTAAATATTTGTAGAAACTATGGACACTATCGCCCAAGACGAAGCAAGAGAAGTGTTGTTGAGGGACATAATCGCAGAAGGAAGTGATGCCGTCTCGTTGTATATCAACGACACCGATGGTACTCTGGAAGGAGAGAGTGAAGAAGTTGGCTCTGGTGACCTAATGCCGGTGCAAGAAGAAGAACGTGACCACGGGTCCGGTGACCGAGCCGAGTCCGTCCAGGTATATATAATAGTTAAGCCTGTGCTGACTAGCTGATTGATGCATTCATTGTTTTGGTATGTACACATATTAATTAAGTCTTTGTTCTTTTTTCTAGCCCTCCGGATCGAGCACAACTGAGGTAAAGAGACGAGGCCCGAAGAGAAAGTTGAGCTCGGATGAAAGGTTTGAGATCATAGAAATCGCGCCCGACGGCCAACCTATTGAACCCATCCGAACAAAGAAGGCATTTGTTGCTCAGTGCAGGGTTCTGGTTAGGGACAAGATCCCGATCAGCGTCCAGCAATGGAATAAGCCTAAGAACAAAGACCCTGAGGTGTCTTATGTCAATGATCTGCAGAAAAATGATCTTTGGACTGAGCTGAAGTCAAATTTCACCCTACCGCGAGAGGATGATCCGGAGAAGCCAGTTAAAGAGCAATTAATCAAGTCTTTTGCTCTTAAGAGGATGGCAGACCTATTCAGGAGGTGGAAGAAAGACCTGAATAGATTTGTCGAGAAAAAAGAGACACCAGAATTCAAGGGCATATATGAGAAGATCAGAGATGACTGGCCTGCATTTGTGGCCCACAAGACATCGGAAAAGAGTAAGAAGATGTCGGAGACAAAAAAGAAAAATGCTGCAAAGAAGAAGCTTCACCATCGCACGGGGTCAGGTGGCTATCTGGTAGCCCGGCCTAAGTGGGCCAAGGCTGAGAATGATCTAGTTGAAAAAGGGATCGAACCAGAGACAATGAGCTGGCCAGACCGTTGCCGGACTTGGTTCTTCGGGGCTGGCGGAACCTTGGACCCTGTAACAGGGAAGTGCATTTGGACGGACGACCAACTTGACATTCCCTTGAAGAAGCTTCGGTACATATCAAAGCAGCGCAGGAAGGGACGTTCCTTCCAGACAGAGAGAACGACGAGCTCACAAAGGCCCTCGGGAATCCTGAGCACCCTGGACGGACACGAGGCACGCCAGGATCCATTCCGTGGAAGGCTGGGTTTCTGGACGTGGGCGGTTACAAAAGCCAGGAGAGGAGGAAGAAAGTGCAGCAGTCTGAACTGTAGGCGCTTAAAGAAAGGGTACTCGAGATAGAGGAACGAGAAGCAGACCGGGAGAAACGAACTGCCGAAGCTTCCCCTAAAGCTACCCCGCCATCTCAGCGGAGAAGCAGCGTGGCTTCCACCGAGCTGCTTCAGCCAGAGCTTGTCTTGACGGCTCCTGCCAGCCATCCCGTGGATGCTATCACGGAGGCTCAAAATTGCCACCTTATGACGCAGTGGATGAATATGAAGGTCAAGGCGGCTGTTGGCTCTGTTTATCCTAATGAACCCGGCGTAACTTTTCACTGCCGACCGATTCCAGAAGGATATGCTAAGGTGATGGTGGATGAAATAACGGCGGGATTTGAGGACCTCCCGCTTCACCACCCTACCGGAGAAGGGGAGACTCGGCTGGGTTCTGCTCTGAAGACTCCATGCCTATGGCGGAAGGAGCTCATCAACCTTCCAAACTGGACGCCTCCGCCGCCTCCTCCTCCTCCTCCGGCGAGTCAGGGGACTCCGCCTCCTCCATCGCCTCCTCCTCCGGCGAGTGACGATCAGGGCCCTCGGCCGGCTCCTTCTCCGGCGCGTGGCGGCACTCCGCCTCCTTCTCCGCCTGCGCCGGCGCGCCCGAGAAGCCAGCCTACTCCTTCTCCGCCTCGTCAGCAAGGGCGGAAGAGACCCGCCGTCGCTCCGGCAGCTGCTCCGGCGCGTCGCAGTCCTTCTCCTCCGCCTCATAAGCAAGTCAAGAAGACTGCCGCTCCGTCTGCTCTGCCGGCGTCTAGCAGTACATCCAGACGCGGGAGAAAATACAAATTCGGTCCTTCTCTGAAGTCTCCAGAGAAGTTACCATACGATATGAGCCCGGAGGAGAACGCGAGGATCACGCGAACCGAGAAGGATGACTGGTTTCAAGGGTTGAAAGCACATAGACATCCACCTCCGAAGGAGAAGGTAGAATCGGTGAAAGTGAAGCGCACTCTGGTTGCCCTGGCAAAACCACCCAAGTCTCCGCCGAAAGGCAACTATGAGCGCATTATTGCAAAGACATGGGCCAAAGTGTCGCCGTCGGGAAGTACAGTCAGTGATCAAAGGCTGAATGAACGACGAGTAGCTGGGAAACAAATTGCGCAGCTCGGCGAACAAGCAAAGCAATCGTGCCCCCCGCTCAAGGTGCCTAGCGTCGATCCGAGGATGGCGCCCGGTTATACCAATCTTGACGATTACCTGCCCGACGATGTAGATTATGATTTCCTGGACGTGCAGATACACAGATACGAGTACGGGAAGCCTCTCGTCAAAGATGAAAGATCTCTAACAACGATGATGCGAAGATTGCATGATTGGTACATTGAAACCTGCAGAGAGTCTGGGGGGAGGAATACTTTGTATATGAGAGTTAAACCGGAGCATGACCTCGTTGGAATTGAACTGTTGCATGTTCCATTTGAGGAGTTCTATCAGTTTTTCAATCAATTGGCCCTCGATAAAGCAACAGTCACCTGCTACTGTCTGTAAGTACTACTACTTCTGTCATTAAGTCTCTCTACATAGCTCAGCTCTTTCATTGCATGTATTTATAATTATCCTCACTATATTATGCAGATTGAAGATCCCGAATTGAAGAAAAGACAAATCGGTGATATTGGGTTCATTAACACAAATCTCATAGATGCAGTTCAGGTTAAAGATCATGCCGCAGAAACCGAGGCCAACTTGCTATGATCATTCAAAATAAATGAACACAAAAATATAATACTCTTTCCTTACAACTTCAAGTGAGTGTTGTCTTGTGCATATTCGATTTCCCTTATATATTAGTCCAGGTTATAGTAATGTAATTGATGAGTTATGCATGCGTGCGCAGTTTACACTATATTCTCCTGGAGATTAGGCTTGAGAAGGGAGTAGTAACTGTCTTGGACTCGAGACGAAAAGATCCCCAGGAGTATGCGGACATGACTGAAATCCTCAAGAAGTAAGTTAAATCGATCATTATCCACCATATCAGCAAATTTGTTCATTTCCTGATATCAAGTAATTGTTTTCTTTTGTCTGGCAGTGTTTGGAGAAAATTCAGCACAAATTCCCCGGGACTCCCGAAGGAGCTGGATTTAGATACCCAAAAGTAAGTACTATAGTACCATGTTCTGCGCGTCTCCTAGCTATTGATTCAAGCGCTAGTTTCATCAATACCATTTGGCATTCTTGCTTATCTGTTTGATTGACCTCTATTTCTTGTAAAGTGGTTGTGGCAGGAACAAGGGAATGATTTCTGTGGATACTACGTCTACGAGTCCATCCGCCACACGACCTGTGAGCGGGGCGGGTACTCTGAGAAACAATATGAAGTGCGTAAGAAATAATATTCACAATTTTTGTTTATTACCATCATTTGTGTTGAGTTTCATTCATTATATATATATATATATATATATATATATATATATATATATATATATATATATATATATATATATATATATATATATATGTATGTATTGACCCCCTTCTTTAAATTAGATGTTTCGGCAGCGGAATGAACTCCTAGGACCAGATCGCATGCGAGCAATTCAAGAGGAATTGGCGGCATTCTTTCTTGACCACGTGATCGCTGAAAACGGAGAATACTATGTGGACCATGCGTCCATAATTTAAGAGATTATATTTGTAAAAGATAATTATTGTATATATGTAGCCGGTAGAGTCGGACGATAGATATACGAGAACTTGTTGTTCGACCAATCTCTCGGAGAAGAAGAGGTGGTCGATATCACTTCTCTCTGTATGCATATATGTTCATGACGATCTTCTGTTTCCTTCGTTTGCTTAGCTAGCTAGAATATGCCTAGTCTTCTCTATACGTATGTTTAGTACGTAACGTCGACCAAGCACGGACATAAGAGAGGACACTTCTCTCTATTAATTAGCTATCTAGCTAACACAATATATGAAATACCTAAATTAACCACGCAAAACCCCCAAACCCCCTCCCCCCTTAAAAAAACAAAAAACCCTAGCCACAGAAATGCTGACGCGTGGATGCCTATTGGTCCCGGTTGGTGCTACCAACCGGGACCAAAGGCCCTCCTGCCTGGGCTCGGCGCACAGGCCACGTGGAGGCCCCTCCGTCCCGGTTCTGGTTTGAACCGGGACTAAAGGGTGAGGGTATTAGTAACGACCCTTTAGTCCCGGTTCAGGAACCGGGACTAAACGCCCTTACAAACCGGGACAATAGGGCGGTTTTCTACTAGTGATGGCAATACCTAGATTTATCCATGCTTTTATGCCTAGCTAGGGGCGTTAAACGATAGCGCTTGTTGGGAGGCAACCCAATTTTTTTTAGTTTTTTTACTTTTGCTTATGTTTAGGAATAAATATTTGTTCTAGCCTCTGGTTAGATGTGTTTTTATGTTTTAATTAGTGTTTGTGCCAAGTTAAACCTATAGGATCTTCTTGGATGCTAGTTATTTGATCTTGCTGTAATTTCCAGAAACTTTCTGTTCACGAAAACAATTGTTAAAAATCACCAGAACGTGATAAAATAGTGATTCCAATTGCTGCTTATCAATAAACAAATTTCCTATGTTTTCCTATTTGGCAGAAGTTTGCATTAATTACAGATTACTACAGACTGTTCTGTTTTTGACAGATTCTGTTTTTCGTGTGTTGTTTGCTTATTTTGATGAATCTATGGCTAGTAAAATAGTTTACAAACGATAGAGAAGTTGGAATACAGTAGGTTTAACACCAATATAAATAAATAATGAGTTCATTACAGTACCTTGAAGTGGTCTTTTGTTTTCTTTCGCTAACGGAGCTCACGAGATTTCTGTTGAGTTTTGTGTTGTGAAGTTTTCAAGTTTTGGGTGAATTTTTTTGATGGATTATGGAACAAGGTGTGACAAGAGCCTAAGCTTTGCGATGGCCATGGCACCCCCAAGATAATTTAAGGACACCAAAAAGTCAAAGCTTGGGGATGCCCCAGAAGGCATCCCCTCTTTCGTCTACTTCCATCGGTAACTTTACTTGGAGCTATATTTTTATTCACCACATGATATGTGTTTTGCTTGGAGCGTCTTTTATGATTTGAGTCTTTTATTTTTAGTTACCACAATCATCCTTGCTCTACACACCTTTTGAGAGAGCCATACATGAATTGGAATTTGATAGAATACTCTATGTGCTTCACTTATATCTTTTGAGCTATATAGTTTTGCTCTAGTGCTTCACTTATATCTTTTAGAGCACGGTGGTGGATTTGTTTTATAGAAACTATTGATCTCTCATGCTTCACTTAGATTATTTTTAGTGTCTTAAATAGCATGGTAATTTGCTTAAACAATCCTAATATGCTTGGTATTAAAGATTTGTAAAACTTTCTTTTGAGTGCGTTGAATACTAAGAAAAGTTTGATGCTTGATAATTGTTTTGAGATATGAAGATGGTGATATTAGAGTCATGCTAGTTGAGTAGTTGTGAATTTGAGAAATACTTGTGATAAAGTTTGCGATTCCCGTAACATGCACGTATGGTGAACCGTTATGTGATGAAGTCGGAGCATGATTATATTTATTAATTGTCTTCCTTATGAGTGGCGGTCGGGGACGAGCGATGGTCTTTTCCTACCAATCTATCCCCCTAGGAGCATGCTCGTAATACTTTGCTTTGATAACTTGTAGATTTTTGCAATAAGTATATGAGTTCTTCATGACTAATGTTGAGTCCATGGATTATACGTACTTTTCTTCCTTCCACCATTGCTAGCCTCTCTAATACCGCGCACTTTTCGCCGGTATCATACACCCACCATATACCTTCCTCAAAACAGCCACCATACCTACCTATCATGCTATTTCCATAGCCATTTCGAGATATATTGCCATGCAACTTTCCACTGTTCCGTTTATTATGACACGCTCCATCATTGTCATATTTCTAGCATGATCATGTAGTTGACATCGTATTTGTGGCCAAGCCACCGTTCATAATTCTTTCATACATGTCACTCTTGATTCATTGCATATCCCGGTACACCGCCGAAGGCATTCATATAGAGTCATATTTTGTTCTAAGTATCGAGTTGTAATTGTTGATTTGTAAGAAAATAAAAGCGTGATGATCATCATTTTTAGAGCATTGTCCCAAGTGAGGAAAGGATGATGGAGACTATGATTCCCCTACAAGTCGGGATGAGACTCCGTACGAAAAATAAAAGGGAGAAAAGAGGCCATAAAAAAGAAGAAAAGGCCCAAATAAAAAATGAGAGAAAAAGAGAGAAGGGACAATGTTACTATCCTTTTACCACACTTGTGCTTAAAAGTAGCACCATGATCTTCATTGTAGAGAGTCTCTCATTTTGTCACTTTCATATACTAGTGGGAATTTTTCATTATAAAACTTGGCTTGTATATTCCAAATATGGGCTTCCTCAAAATGAGCAAGCGAGTTGGATGCACACCCACTTAGTTTCTTTTGTTGAGCTTTCACATGCTTATAGCTCTAGTGCATCCGTTGCATGGCAATCCCTACTCACTCACATTGATATCTATTCATGGGCTTCTCCATAGTCCGTTGATACGCCTAGTTGATGTGAGACCATCTTCCCCTCTTTTTGTCCTCTCCACAACCACCATTCTATTCCACATGTATTGCGTGAAGATTGAAAAAGTTTTGAGAATGTCAAAAGTATGAAACAATTGCTTGGCTTGTCATCGAGGTTGTCCATGATTTAAATACTTTGTGTGGTGAAGATAGAGCATAGCCAGACTATATGATTTTATAGGGATAACCTTCTTTGGCCATGTTATTTTGAGAAGACATAATTGCTTTGTTAGTATGCTTGAAGTATTATTATTTTTATGTCAATATGAACTTTTGTCTTGAACCTTTCGGATCTGAATATTCATACCACAATTAAGAAGAATTACATTGAAATTATGCCAAGTAGCACTCCGCATCAAAAATTCTTTTTTTTCATTTACCTACTTGAGGACGAGCAGGAATTAAGCTTGGGGATCCCTGATACGTCTCCAACGTATCTATAATTTTTGATTGCTCCATGCTATATTATCTACTGTTTTGGACATTATTGGTCTTTATTTTCCACTTTTATATTATTTTTCGGACTAACCTATTAACCGGAGGCCCAGCCCAGAATTGCTGTTTTTTTTGCCTATTTTAGAGTTTCGAAGAAACGGAATATCAAACAGAATGAAACCTCCGGGAACGTGATTTTCTCACCGAATATGACCCAGGACACTCGGACCCTACGCCAAGGAAGCTCCGAGGTGGGCACGAGGTAGGGAGGCGCGCCCTACCCCGCTAGGAGCGCCCCCACCCTCGTGGGGCCCACGAAGCTCCACTGACGTACTTCTTCCTCCTATATATACCTACGTACCCCCATACGATCAGATACGGAGCCAAAAACCTAATTCCACCGCCGCAACTTTCTGTTTCCACGAGATCCCATCTTGGGGCCTATTCCGGAGCTCCATCGGAAGGGGAATCCACCATGGAGGGCCTCTACATCATCACCATAGCCCCTCCGATGAAGTGTGAGTAGTTTACCTCAGACCTTCGGGTCCATAGATGGTAGCTAGATGTCTTCTTCTCTCTTTTTGGATCTCAATACAATGTTCTCCCCCTCTCTCGTGGAGATCTATTCGATGTAATCTTCTTTTTGCGGTGTGTTTGTTGAGACCGATGAATTGTGGGTTTATGATCAAGATTATCTATGAACAATATTTGATTCTTCTCTGAATTCTTTTATGTATTATTGGTTATCTTTGCAAGTCTCTTCGAATTATCAGTTTGGTTTGGCCTACTAGATTGGGTCTTCTTGCAATGGGAGAAGTGCTTAGCTTTGGGGTCAATCTTGTGGTGTCCTTTCCCAGTGACAGTAGGGGCAGCAAGGCACGTATTGTATTGTTGCCATCGAGGATAACAAGATGGGTTTTTTATCATATTGCATGAATTTATCCCTCTACATCATGCCATCTTGCTTAAGGCATTACTCATGGAGTAGATGCAGGCAGGAGTCGGTCTACTTGTTTCAGACGTGATGCCTATATACATGATCATGCCTAGATATTCTCATAACTATGCTCAATTCTCTCAATTGCTCAACAATAATTCGTTCACCCACCGTAAAATACTTATGCACTTGAGAGAAGCCACTAGTGAAACCTATGGCCCCCGGGTCTATCTTCATCATATTAATCTTCCATCACTTTATTATTGCTTTGCTTTTTTACTTCGATTTTTATTTTACTTTGCATCTTTATACCAAAAATACCAATATTATCTATCATCTCTATCAGATCTCACTCTCGTAAGTGACCGTGAAGGGATTGACAACCGAGTTGGATCACGAAGACGTTCGAATACATCAACCGGGTTACTTAATGCTTCCGCTTTCGGTCTACGAAGGTACGTGGACACACTCTCCCCGCTCGTTGCTATGCTTATCCTAGATAGATTTTGCGTGATCATAGGAACTGTTTTGAAATACTGTGTTCCCCAACACCAGGCTGGTGTTGTGGAACGTAGTAATTTCAAAAAAAAAATCCTACGCACACGCAAGATCATGGTGATGCATAGCAACGAGAGGGGAGAGTGTTTTCTACGTACCCTCATAGACCGACAGCGGAAGCGTTATGACAACGCGGTTGATGTAGTCGTACGTCTTCACGGCCCGACTGATCAAACACCGAAACTACGACACCACCGAGTTCTAGCACACGTTCAGCTCGATGACGATCCCCGGACTCCGATCCAGCAAAGTGTCGGGGAAGAGTTCCGTCAGCATGACGGCGTGGTGATGATCTTGATGTTCCACCGTCGCAGGGCTTCGCCTAAGCACCGCTACAATATTATCGAGGATTATGGTGGAGGGGGGCACCGCACACGGCTAAGAGAACGATCACGAAGTTCAACTTGTGTGTCTAGAGGTGCCCCCTGTCCCCGTATATAAAGGAGCAAGGGGGGAGGCCGGACGGCCCTTGTGGGCGCGCCAAGGAGGAGGAGTCCTCCTCCTAGTAGGAGTAGGACTCCCCTCTTTCCTACTCCTACCAGGAGGGGGAAAGGAAGGGGGAGAGGGAGAAGGAAAGGGGGGCGCCGCCCCCCTCTCCTAGTCCAATTCGGACCAGAGGGGGAGGGGGCGCGCGGCCCACCCTGGCCGCCCCTCTCTCTCTCAATTAGGGCCCATAAGACCCATTACTTCTCCCGGGGGGTTCTCATAACCCTTCGGCACTCCGGTTTTCTCCGAAATCACTCGAAACACTTCCGGTGTCCGAATATAGCCTTCCTATATATCGATCTTTATGTCTCGACCATTTCGAGACTCCTCGTCATGTCCGTGATCACATCCGGGACTCTGAACAAACTTTGGTACATCAAAATATATAAACTCATAATGAAACTGTCATCGTAACGTTAAGCGTGCGGATCCTATGGGTTCGAGAACAATGTAGACATGACCGAGACACGTCTCTGGTCAATAACCAATAGCGGAACCTGGATGCTCATATTGGCTCCTACATATTCTACGAAGATCTTTATCGGTCAGACCGCATAACAACATACGTTGTTCCCTTTGTCATCGGTATGTTACTTGCCTGAGATTCGATCGTCGGTATCTCAATACCTAGTTCAATCTCGTTACCGGCAAGTCTCTTTACTCATTTCTGTAATACATCATCTCACAACTAACTCATTAGTAGCAATGCTTGCAAGGCTTATATGATGTGCATTATCGAGAGGGCCCAGAGATACCTCTCCGACAATCGGAGTGACAAATCCTAATCTCAAAATACGCCAACCCAACATGTACCTTTGGAGACACCTATAGAGCTCCTTTATAATCACCCAGTTACGTTGTGACGTTTGGTAGCACACAAAGTGTTCCTCCGGTAAACGGGAGTTGCATAATCTCATAGTCATAGGAACATGTATAAGTCATGAAGAAAGCAATAGCAACATACTAAACAATCGGGTGCTAAGCTAATGGAATGGGTCATGTCAATCACATCATTCTCCTAATGATGTGATCCCGTTAATCAAATGACAACACATGTCTTTGGTTAGGAAACATAACCATCTTCGATTAACGAGCTAGTCAAGTAGAGGCACACTAGTGACGTTTAGTTTGTCTATGTATTCACACAAGTATTATGTTTCCGGATAATACAATTCTAGCATGAATAATAAACATTTATCATGATATAAGGAAATAAATAATAACTTTATTATTGCCTCTAGGGCATATTTCCTTCAGCCGGGTCCTCTCATGTGGTGATACATTTTGATGGACGAGTAGCCTTTGTTTGATCCAAGAATGCACCATTCATCTGAGTTACTAAAAGCAGGTCCGTGTTTCAAATGTTGAAGAAGTAGGTTATATTGATGGTAGGCTTGCTGTGACATTGGTGTGTGGAAAAGTTCTGATAAGTCTTGGCCACAAATAGCTGTCCTCAAGGTTTCAAATTCATTTCTAGCACAGGAGTGAAGCTCAGGGAATTTGGTTACCAGTGGTTGCTCCCAACAGTTATCAGACCACAGCGGTGTAGTGTTTCCAGAGTGTGCCTTGCAGACTGCAAATTGTTTATAGACTGGCAGTAGCTTGAGTAATGATTTCCACCAGAAAGATCCTACTAGTCTCTCACCAGGGAGAAAATTAGAGTAGTATGATTCTCAAATGATATCTATCCAACATATATCAACCTTATTAAAATAATTATGAAGTTGCTTCAGGAGAAGAGCCTTGTTGTGAGTCTCAATATCCAATATCCCCCAATCCTCCACTGGCTTTAGGTTGACATGTTGTGTCCCATGCTATGAGTGCTCATCCTCTCTCAGTTGATTCAAATTTCCTCCAAAAACAGTTCTTTAGGTAAATATTCGATTGCTTGACAACTGTTGCCGGTAGCCTGAGGGAGCACATGAAGAAAATGGGCAAGCTGGAGAACAACTGATTTAATAGGAGTCAATTTGTCTCCAGTGGAAAGCAGAGTTGAACATCCCAGCAGTCTGTTTTCTACTCTTTTCAGCAGAGGCAAGAAGTCTTCAACTCTAGGTTTGTGAAGGCTGAGAGGTAAACCCAAATATGTGTGAGGAAGATTTCCAATCTAACAACCGAAGATAGAAGACAAGTATTGCATCTGGTCATTAGAAGTATTGATAGGTATCATAATTGACTTGTTGTTGTTGACTTTCAGACCATTGAAGGATGCAAAGTGTACAAGTACGTTCTTGATAGGCATCGGTTTAGAGGCCACAACTTTAATAATTAGGATGGTATCATCAGCATATTGAATGATAGGAAAGTATGGGCTTGTTTGATGCACCAAAGGGGCTTGTATCAGAGAATTATGCATTGCTTCATTCATCATGGATTGTAACAAATCTGCAGCAAGCACAAAAATGAGAGGTGATAGGGGGTCACCCTGCCTCACTCCACATTTACATAAGAACTGCATTCTAGGTACCCCATTGAGAAGTACAGAAGAAAACCCAGTGACATATATCATATTAATCCAATTGATCCACTTAGAACCAAACCCTTTGGCTTGTAAAATCTCAATAATAGTGTCATGGTTAAGCATATCAAAGGCCTTCTCAAAATCCAATTTCAGGAGAATCACATCTTGATTTGACTAATAAAATTGATGTATTTATTCGAAAGACCAGGCCAAACAATCTTGCATACATCTGTTGAATAAAAACCCATATTGGTTGGGGTCGATCAGCTTCAGAATCTTCTTTTGCACTCTGTTGGCCAGTAACTTGGTTAAGATCTTCAAAGTATAGTTCAAGAGAGAGATGGGTCTGAAGTCATTGGGTTGTGCAGCATCATCTTTCTTGGGGATCAATGTAATAAAAGAATAATTGATACTCTGCAGATTTACTGTCCCTAAATGAAAATCTTCAATAAGTCTATAGAAATCAGGAGCTAGAATATCCCAACAGTCTTTAAGAAATGCTGCATTAAATGCATCTGGTCCAGGTGCTTTATTAGCAGGAATCTTCATAATAACATCATCAATTTCTTTCTTAGTAAAAGGTGTCTCAAGGTCTAACAAATCATCATGCTACAAAAGTAGAGACTGGAGAAGAAGTGGGTTTTCTGTTTTAGAAACTAAGCCCAATCTCTTCTTGACAACTCTGAAAAGAATAGCAGCTTTTGCATGATGGTCAAGATGCTCATGGTCCTCTTCATCTTTCAGCATAGCAATGTGATTAAATCTGTTCTTAATGGTGGCTTTAGCTTGAAAGTATTTTGTGTTTACTTCCCCCATCTTGATGTTTCTGATGGTAGCCCTTCGCTTCCAATAAATCCTCTGTTGCTGATTAATAAGGGTGAAATGATCAATGAGTATCCTCCTTCCATTAGATTCTTCCATAGACAAGTCCGTATATTCCTCAATGACATCATAGAAAAGAATCATAAAGTTGATGTTCTTGATAGTATCTTTCAGGTTTGAAATAGTTTTATACCAGATCTTTAGGACCTTCCTAAGCCTCTTAAGTTCAGCAGCAATGCACTTTGCACTATCAGTTTCATGCACCTCTTGCTCCCAGTTATTTTTTACTACTTCCTTGAATTGGGGTGCTTGAGCCAGAAATTCTCAAATCTGAATATTTGGGATCTAGGGATGCTGGTGCCCACTTGATAACAATAGGGATGTGACCTGAAGTGGTTTTGGCAACAGGGATGGCTTGAGTAGAAGGAAACATGATGGTCCATGTTTCATAGGTGAAACACGAATCCAACTTTTCCAGTAGAGGGGCTTCTTGCATATTGCTCCAGGTGAACTTTTTGCCTTTTAGAGGAATTTTAACAAGTGCTTCAGTACTGATTGCTTCATTGAACAAGAACATGTCATTTATACTGCAACCATCTCTGTATGAGGATATCTAATGTAATTAAAATCACCCAATACAAGCCAATTTTCATCACCCCCCACCTAATAGTTTTTGAACCAATCAAGGAAATAAACTCTTGCATCTTGTTGACAAGGTCCATAGATGTTGGTGAGTTTCCATGTGGCCCTAGAGTTAAGAAGTAAAATTGATGGTCAAGGAGTAGTCATTCTGACGTATCAGCAGCCCAAAGAATAATTGCTCATTCCAGGCAATCAATAGCTCTCCAGAAGCACCATTAGAGGGAAGAAACTCAAATTTTGGAATGTTCTTAGGGCAGAATTTCCTAATATAAGCAGTGTCAAAATGGTCCCTTTTGATTTCTTGAAGGCAGATGATGGAACGAGCAGATTCAGCAATTTTGTTGGGCAGAGCATCCCATTTCTTAGGGTCGTTGATGCCCCTAATGTTCTAGTTCAGAATATTCTAGTTTCTCTTCATGAGGAGCACAGTAAACTAGAGGGAGGAGGAGGTGAGACTAGTACTTGGAGAGCCAATGACATAGCATACAGACCAGAGCAACCAGAACAAGCATACACTACTAGGGAAAACCTTATACACAAAATCTTAGCAGTAGTGTGGGTCAAAAAAAGCGCTACTACTATTTACCACTAGTGTTGGGCAAACAAACGCGCTGCAGCTAAGTTTATAGCAGTAGCGCTTCTCTGGAAAGAAGCGCTACTACTACAATTCACATACTATTCTAGCCAGGCTACGAATAGTAGTACCATGCTTATACAAAGCGCGCTGCTGCTAAGATGGTTGTAGCAGCGTGTTTTCCGTGAAAGCGCTACTGCTACTGCTAATGAAAAGTAAATAAAATGAAAAACATACAAAAAAGTAAATGGAAATAAATGAAATAGAAAAAGGGGAATGGAAAAAAAGAAAAATATGAAGAAAAATAAATGAAAAATAAAAATAAAAGAGAAAGGCGTAGCAGCAGTGTGCTTTCAGGACAAGCGCTATAGCTAACTTAGCAGTAGCGCTTTATTTCATCCAGAGCTATAGTTAAGTTAGCTACAACTAATGTAGTAGTAGCACTTTTTTGGGCCAGCGCTACCGCTATTTTTTATTTAACCGTGTGGTTCTTCTTCCCCACGACCACTTCACCCAAATCCCCCCTCGATCTGTTGTCGCCGCCATCGTCGCCCTACATCGGCGTCGGCCGTCACGCGCTCTCCCGTCGCCCTCCCCACGCCCTCTGCTGCCCTCGGTGGCCGCCGTCGTCGTTGCCCTACATCGTCGCACTCCACCGCGCGCCTGACCCCTGACCCCGACCCCGACCTCGACGCCGCGTGCCCCTCCCTCGGCCGCTCCCTAACTCCGCCTGCGCCCGAGGTGAGCACGCCTAAACCTCCTCCTCCTCTCCTACCTCTGCTTAGCTAGGGTTCCTAGGGTTCATCAAATTTTAGGGTTCATCTAATTAGTTAGGGTTCATCAGATTAGCTACTATTTGTAGATGCTTAAGTAGTTATATACGACAGTAGTTGTAGATGCTTAATTAGTTTTTAGGGCAGTAATTGTAGATGCTTAATTAGTTTTTAGGACAAATTCCTAGGGTTCATCAATGGGTGCTTAAGTAGTTGTAGACGCTTAAGTACCTAGCTATGGTTCATCTAATTACTTAATACTTGTACATGTATAAGAACTAGGGCGGCAGGGCTTAACTATATGTTAATTAGGGTAGTAGTGTTTAGTTTAGAGAAAAAATTGAATATACGTTTTTTTTACTATTTTTAGTAAGTGTTTAATAGAATTAGTAAGAAAATTAATAGAACTAGTTGAACTGGTTCATTTTTAGTAAGAACTAGTTGAATTAATAGAAATCGTTTATTTTTAGTAAGAAAATTAATAGAACTAGTTGAACTAGGTTATTTTTAGTAAGAACTAGTTTATTTGTATTTATAGTAAGTGTTTAGTTGAATTAAGAGAACTAGTTTAATTTTAGTAAGAAAATTTAGGTATATGAGATTTGATGATCTAATTAAAATTTTACTATAGAACTAGTTTATTTTTAGTAAGAAAATTAATAGAAGTAGTTTATTTTTAGGTGTATTTAACAGTATATCATATTTTGAACATGTCACATTTGTTGTTATTTTTTTAGTTAAAGCAATTATTCCTGCATCAACGTCAATGATGCCTATCCCGCATCCTCGTCATCGACACGGCAGAGGACACCTGCTTTATAAGAGGGGCCATGTCCGAGACTGGGCTCCGCCGGACTGGTACTAGGAGGTGCTAGCTTCCGGGGGGCGCATCTAGGTGAGGAGCCAGCCCGTTGTTGACCCGAACCATCTTTGGTGGCGGTCACGTGGGCCAGTGACGGTGCGGAGGCTTTCGTCCCCCGCGGAGGTGGTACGTGATACGTCTCCAACATATCTATAATTTTTGATTATTCCATGCTATATTATATTCTGTTTTGGACATTAATGGGCTTTATTGTACACTTTCATATTAGTTTTGGGACTAACCTATTAACCGGAGGCCCAGCCCAGAATTGATGTTTTTTGCCTATTTCAGAGTTTCGCAGAAAAAGAATATCAAACGGAGTCAAAACAGAATGAATCCTTTGGGAATGTGATTTTCGGAACGAACGTGATCCAGAGGACTTGGACCCTACGTCAAGACATCAACCAGGAGGGCACGAGGTAGGGGGGCGCACCCTCCACCCTCGCGGGCCCCATGTTGCTCCACCGACGTACTTCTTCCTCCTATATATACCTACGTGCCCCCAAACTACCAGAAACGGAGCCAAAAACCCAATTCCACCGCCGCAACCTTCTGTACCCATGAGATCCCATCTTGGGGCCTTTTCCAAAGCTCCGTCGGAGGGGGCATCGGTCACGGAGGGCTTCTACATCAACACGATAGCCTCTCCGATGATGTGTGAGTAGTTTACCTCAGACCTTCGGGTCCATAGTTATTAGCTAGATGGCTTCTTCTCTCTATTTGGATCTCCATACAATGTTCTCCCCCTCTCTTGTGGAGATCTATTCGATGTAATCTTCTTTTGTGGTGTGTTTGTTGAGACTGATGAATTGTGGGTTTATGATCAAGTTTATCTATGAACAATATTTGAATCTCCTCTGAATTCTTTTATGTATGATTGGTTATCTTTGCAAGTCTCTTCGAATTATCAGTTTGGTTTGGCCTACTAGATTGATCTTTTTTGCAACGGGAGAAGTGCTTATCTTTGGGTTCAATCTTGCGGTGTCCTTTCCCAGTGACAGTAGGGGCAGCAAGGCACGTATTGTATTGTTGCCATCAAGGATAACAAGATGGGGTATATATCATATTGCATGAGTTTATCCCTCTACATCATGTCATCTTGCTTAAAGCGTTACTCTGTTCTTATGAACTTAATACTCTAGATGCATGCTGGATAGTGGTCGATGTGTGGAGTAATAGTAGTAGATGCAGGCAGGAGTCGGTCAACTTGTCTCGGACGTGATGCCTACATACATGATCATACCTAGATATTCTCATAACTATGCTCAATTCTGTCAATTGCTCAATAGTAATTTGTTCACCCACTGTAATACTTATGCTCTCGAGAGAAGCCTCTAGTGAAACCTACGGCCCCCGGGTCTATTTTCCATCATATTAATCTTCCAACACTTAGCTATTTTTATTATCTTTTATTTTACTTTGCATCTTGATCACAAAAATACCAAAAATATTATGTTATCATATCTATTAGATCTCACTCTCGTAAGTGACCGTGAAGGGATTGACAACCCCTTTATTGCGTTGGTTGCGAGGATTTATTTGTTTTTGTAGGTGCGAGGGACTCGTGCGTGGTCTCCTACTGGATTGATACCTTGCTTCTCAAAAATTGAGGGAAATTCTTATGCTACTTTGCTGCATCACCCTTTCCTCACCAACACAGTGCTCAAGAGGTAGCAACAAGGATTTCTGGCGCCGTTGCCGGGGAGGCTTATGCAAGGTCAAGTCAAGATTTGGACTCCCGACAATGAGCCATTTCTGGCGCCATTGCCGGGGAGTCCATGCAAAAGTCAACATACCAAGTACCCATCACAAACCCTTATCTCCCGCATTAAATTATTTGCCATTTCCCTCTCGTTTTCCTCTCCCCCACTTCACCCTTGCCGTATTCACCCTCTCTTTTCCATTCGCCTCTTTTTCGCTTGCGTCTTGTTTGCTCGTGTGTTGGATTGCTTGCTTGTCACGATGGCTCAAGATAATACCAAATTTTGTGACTTTACCAATACCACCAACAATGATTTCCTTAGCACTCCGATTGGTCCTCTTACCGATACTAAATCTTGTGAAATCAATGCTGCTCTGTTGAATCTTGTCATGAAAGATCAATTCGCCGGCCTTCCTAGTGAAGATGCTGCTACCCATCTAAATAGCTTCGTTGGTTTGTGTGATATGCAAAAGAAGAAAGATGTGGATAATGATATTGTTATACTGAAGCTATTTCCTTTTTCGCTTAGAGATCGTGCTAAAGCTTGGTTTTCATCTTTGCCTAAAAATAGTATTGATTCTTGGAATAAGTGCAAAGATGCTTTTATCTCTAAGTATTTTCTTCCCGCTAAGATCATCTCTCTTAGAAATGATATCATGAATTTTAAGCAACTTGATCATGAACATGTTGCACAAGCTTGGGAGAGGATGAAATTAATGATACGTAATTGCCCTACACATGGTTTGAATTTGTGGATGATTATACAAAAAATTTATGCCGGATTGAATTTTGCTTCTATAAATCTTTTAGATTCGGCTGCGGGAGGCACTTTTATGGAAATCACTTTAGGAGAAGCTACTAAACTCCTAGATAATATTATGGTTAATTATTCTCAATGGCACACTGAAAGATCTACTAATAAAAAAGTGCATGCGATAGAAGAAATTAATGTTTTGAGTGGAAAGATGGATGAACTTATGAAGTTATTTACTACTAGATTGTTTCTTTTGATCCTAATGATATGCCTTTGTCTACTTTGATTGAGAATAATAATGAATCTATGGATGTGAATTTTGTTGGTAGGAATAATTTTGGTAACAACGCATATAGAGAAAACTTTAATCCTAGGCCTTATCCTAGTAATTCCTCTAATAATTATGGTAATTCCTACAACAGTTGTGAAGGGATTGACAACCCCTTTATTGCGTTGGTTGCGAGGATTTATTTGTTTGTGTAGGTGCGAGGGACTCGTGCGTGGTCTCCTACTAGATTGATACCTTGGTTCTCAAAAACTGAGGGAAATACTTACGCTACTTTGCTGCATCACCCTTTCCTCTTCAAGGGAAAACCAACGCAGTGTTCAAGAGTTAGCAGTACGTCGCCGTGTCAGCGAGGAGGACGAGCACGTCCGTCGCTACATGGTTGCATTGGAGGGCAGGTTCTCCAATACCTGGCAGGTTCTTTAGGGATCTCACTGAAGCTATGATACTGTGATGGTTCCTTCTCTTTGGGTGTCCACCGCCCGCGTCGATACCCGTCGTTCGCTACGGGTTTAGCTGTATTAGTGATGTTATATGTATGATACTATTCGAGATGTATTAGTGATAATTTTCGATGATGTACGGATGCAAGAGATTATTTAGTTTTGCTTATTGAATGCATGCTAATTTGAATACTTATTTATTTTACAATTTGAATGCTCAAATTGGACCCCACTATGCAAAGCGTAGGCATTTGGTTAGTTGACAGCTTATAGGGTTTTTGTTTTTGCAGAAATCAAGGAGCCCCTCCATCATCCCCGCAGTCGTCCCCGTCACCGACCCCCTCCGACCTCGAGGTAAGACCAGCCAAATCTCCATGTCAATATGAGTCCTATAAGATATTTTGAAATGTTTTTGTTCATATTTTCAACCATTGAAATGCAATGACCATGAAGTTTGAATGCTCATATGATGTAGATATAAACATGTATATCTTGTGTTGCTCAAATAGGATATGTGCTTGCCCAAGTGGTCGGTCATGTTCGCAGGTTACACCTCTGAGTGGCCTATGTTTTGCCGGAGTGTTGATTAATTTCTGTTCTGGCAAATTTCAGGTGCTCGATATGTCCTTTTTTAGCAAAGGTCATGCCGGATTTTTCCGTGAATTTTGGCATGACTTGTGCTAGAATATGTAGGAAATATCGAGTGGCCTGGATTTTTTAGAAAGATAATTAAACGACATTTCGGGTTGACTTTAAGTCTGTTGAGGCTCCATACATCAAAATCAACAAATGAGTCAAGGAGAAAGTCTACACCATATATGCGAGAAGAAGAATCCCGATTGTTGTCATGGGGTTCGTTTTTCCTTCTTCTCCTTGTGCTAGATCGTTGTTATGCACTAGGGGAAGGAGGAATAACGACCATCACTGGCGGTCGAAAAATCAGTGAGGGAGTGTGTCCACCATATATGAGAGAGGACGAAGAATCCCGACTGTTGTCGTGGGGGTCGTTTCTCCTTCTTCTCCTTGTGCTATACCTCTATTATGCACTAGGGAAAGGAGGAGCAACGACCATCACCGACGGTCGCAAATGTCAGAGGAATTAGTGAGGGAGAGTCTCCATCATATATGAGAGGACGAAGAATCCCGACTATTGTCGTGGGGGTCGCTTCTCCTTCGTTCCCGTGTGCTAGACATTTTGGTGTAATGCATTCGGGGACGAAGGGAGGAGCGACCATCACCGACGGTCGAATATATACACCACGTGAGCTGAGAGTTTTCAAGAAAAGGCTCGGCGGACCGATAGTCAACCCGTGATGAATAATAATGATCTAATTTAGTTTTTAGAGTACATATATTTAATTTTACAAGTTTAATCTTTGAATTATCAACATAGGAAATGTCATCATCGGACGACGAAAGTCTCCCGGGGGAGTGCGACTGGTGCAACGACGACCGAGGTATGTGCGACAGGCCTCGCCTGAAAGAAGATCAACACTTCAGCATTAAGCTCCAGGATACCTTCGATGTTGAAATGGTACGCAACGACGACAAGTGTTTCTTTTCGTAATTAAGCACGACCTCAACTATTTCAATGTGTAATTTTCATATTTTATAATTCTACTAGCTTATCCCATGCCATGCAAGACGCTATGTCTTGGAAAGGATGGATTTTAAAGATCATGAAAGTATGGAAACAAAGAAAATTCACCTAAGGACCCATCATGGTATGGATTTTGAAGTAAATCTCTAAAATTCTGAGAGCGTAACCCATTTTCGTTGCACGAATTGGGAGGCACTTTGCAAGATGTATGGTTTTTATGAGGGTATGCTTTTCACCATGGATCTTGGTGATCCTGACATCACCCAAGACAATATGGACCTTTGGGTCCTTGTTGATACGCTTCCAATTCTATCGCCATGTGAGTTTCTCAAACATAGTTATTAACTAATTTATATTGTTTATCTCAAAATAGTTGACAACTTATTTCCATTGACAGCTTATTTTCATTCTTCAAACAATGTGCAGAAGATGGTAGACAGAACCTACTACACCGATGGCTCAGAATTAATGTATCAGGAGAAAAATCATCTGATCTCATTTATTACTGATCTTGAGAATTACAATATCTATTATCAAACTCCTCCACATTATGGTCAATACGTGCAACTAGTGCACGTGTTGAACTATGGTAACATCCATGGAGATGCCATGGTAAGATTTTTAACTATTACAACATCCGTGCATCTTTTGCATAAATTCTTCTAAAACTGAACTACATTGCTAACTACGAAGTTATTACCATGTTTTTCAGCAGAAAATCCCGAAGGATTGTGTGACTCATCTGATGTTTCGGAAAGGTCGCCTTGATGTTTTGAACATACGGCCAGGTCATCTTACGAATCACTCATGTCCATATCGTATTTCTAAAACCGATGAAGACATGACAATCAAAGATTGGAAAAAATGTATGGTCAATCGTAGGGAGCAACTTGGAAGCAACATTGTGCAAAGGAAAAGAATTGGAGACAGGATAATTTCCATTCTTCATAATGGAGAGTCAGGGCCTATCTTGTTTTATGCTATTTTACCTAAGAGAAGGTAGCAGGTCCTATGAGAGAGAAGCAGGTCCTAGGTACAATGTGTTATTATGTGGTACAATGTGTTACAGTTGATGATGAGGAGGAGGAGTTGTGATTATGACTAGTGAACAACTTGCTATATGATGTCTCATTGATGAAAATGAAGATCATGAGGAGGTGTTATATGACAATGATGTATTATGATGATAAGTTGTTAATGATATGATGTTGATGATATTTATTATATCATTGGGTGAAAGAACCGCAGATTAGTTTCAAGTGGATGCCCATTCACTTGAAACTAGTCCATGGTTCTTTCACCGAGTGATGTAATAACTCATTATGATGTAAAAACAATCTCTAAGTTGCTATTGTATGAAAACTTGAATGAAGGTGTATGGATACAACATGAAATAAAAAAGAAATATAATATAGAATAATAGTAGCAGTGCAAGCCGCGAGAAGCGCTACTAGTAATTACCAGTAGCGCCCTATCCAGGAAGCGCTACTACTAAGTGGATATAGCAGTAGCGCGGGTAAACCCACACTGTAGGGCCTTACGAGTAGCGCTGCCACCCGCGCTACTGGTAGGCCAAAAATCCGCGCTACTGCTAGGCTTTTCCCTAGTAGTGAGAATAACACAGCACAGACCAACCCAGAGTTTCATAACACATTGAGATAAGGGAAAGAACCCAGTCATACACCACATAAACTTGTAGACTCATGGCACCAAAAGATCAGGTATCATTATAGAATATGGAAAGAAAAAAAGGCTTACTACTTGGCATTCTTCCCACCAGTGGACCCCTCCTTAGCTTTTCTGGCACCATCCTTTGCTTTGGGGCAGACGTTGGGCTTTTTGATCTTGGTGGTAAGTTTTTCTTCTGTAGTATCCTGAGCATTGACCTTGCAATAAGCAGTGTTCAGATTCATAATAATCTTTGCAGGTAATGGTGGAGGGAAATAATGACAGGCCATGCAGTCTTTATCCATGCATACTGATTTTTTGTAACCTTTATTAATCTGTTGGAGTCTACAACTCCTCCTTACCTCTGTTTCCACCAGTTGTCCCTTGTCATTCCTCTTTCTGTTCTGATGAATAACCAAGGTGGAGGGGGAAGTGATCTCTTGTGATCCACCCATAGATCGAGTTAGGGGTGTTCTCTTGATCCTGAGAATTATCCAAGGGACAAGTAAGATTTGAGCTGACAGGGCAGGATAATGGCAAGGCAAAAGGTAAACAGATCTCCTCATCCTTGTTTTGTGAGATAATTTCCCAGACTTTAGAAGTTATAAATTGTTTGGCCCAGTCAAACTTTTCAGGTGATAGAAAAGTAAGAGACAGAAAATTTACCCAGTCTACAGTTACCTGAATGATGTCCTTGTTGTTTTCCTTAGGAGCAAAGTGTCTGGTCCATATCAGAGCTCCTTCTTTGCCAAGGTATTTCTCTTCATCTTTGATTTCAACCCCTTGTTCTTCAGATGAGATCTGTCTCTTCACTGTGTCAATAAGATTGTCAGGCATGAACATAGGAACATGGAAGCCTGGTGGAGCAGTGTCATCAGAGGAGGAGGATTCACCTTCACCTTCAGTAAATATCATGGGATCAACAGTCTTAGAAATCAAATCAGGATCTTGAGCCTCATTCCGTTGCATTACAGTAGGTGGGGGTTCACATGTTGCTTGTTCCATGGGGATAAACTTGTCCATGCTATGAATTGGATTAGGCTGAGGTTGCAAAACCTGAAGAGTGGACTCAAGTTGTGGCACCTCCAAAGTGACAAGAGCTGCTGAGGATTTAATCAATTCATTTGTGTTGTCAATACCAAAAACAGCCTTGGGTCTGGGGGACAGAGACCATTCAAACTGCATTGGGTCCACCGGATGGAGAGTGTGATCCTCTGCTGTGACATTCAGAATAGCAGTGAGATTAAGATTTTCCAGTGCTGGTTCCACTAGCCTTCTCTCAGCCTGCAAGACCACTTGAGGGGCCTCCTGGGCCAAAATGGGCTCTACAGGCTCCAGTGGCACAACTGGCCCAATATCAGCATTTAAATAAGGAATGATAGGAAGGATTGGCGCCAAAGGCCCAACAGCAGAAGCAGCAGTCTCAGCACTGTGATTAGGTGGTTCCATAGAGTCAGTGACATTGCTGTTAGCCACCTGTTGATCCTCACATAGATGCTCTAGATCTGAAAAGAATAAGCATGTCCATGGGCCTCAAGGCTAACCGTAGTAGCCCATCAAGGCAGTATGCAATAATCCAAAGCTATGCACTATTAATATCCTAGGCGAATTCCCTCAATAAAAAGGCGAGCATGTTCTGTTTCGGTTTTTGTTGAAAACAATGGATCTACAGTCCAGAGGAAGAAGGACGCGCGTGCGATAGCAATCCTTGTAATGTGGAAGATATGGAAGCACCGAAACGCGATCGTATTCGACCGGGGCACACCATCGGTAGAGCGTCTTCTAGCCAATATTGAAGCTGAGGGCAGCGCATGGAAGATGGCCGGGATCATCAAGGGGGACGTGTCCTTTGGGGTAATGGCAGAGTGGGCGAGAGCGAGAGTGTAACTTAGAAGAGTGCTACGGTGGAGTGGGCTGGCATAGCTGTGGACTTGGGTGCATGTAATATGTAACGCCAATGGTGGAGGGGCTCTATCCCCGTTCTCCTTCTTTAATAGAAAGTATGCACGCTCGTGCATATTCGAGAAAAAAATGAATCTACACGGCTGTCCAGGCTAAGCCTTCTCTGTTCGATTATGCGCATCACGTTTAATGCGTCAAACAAATTGCATCCACTGCCCAGTATCATGTCTAAGGATGGCAATTTTACCCATGGGTACGGGTACCCGCGGGTACCGTACCCGCATGGGTAGGGTATGGACACACTTTTATATCCATGGGTAGTACCCATACCCTACCCGTTAAGTCATGGGTAGGGTACGGGTATAGCCTTGTACCCACGGGTATACCCATACCCTGCCCGCTTGTAAAAATAATGCTAATTTGTTGTCAATTAATCATTAATTTGTCATTGACTCGTCTACTCCTATTGACTTATGAGTATGTTGTGATTTCTAAATTTTGATAGTACTCTTGTACCCATGTACTAGCTAAGATATTTGACTTTTTTGTCAAATGTGCTATGAATCAGTGTAAAATTGTGAACAACTTGTGTACTATTTGTTCTACCCGTTGGGTACCCAACGGGTACGGGTACCCGTTGGGTATGGGTATGGGTAAAGTTTTATACCCGTGGGTATGGGTGTGGGTAGAATTTTGTACCCACTGACTATACGGGTATGGGTATGGTATTGCTCTACCCTGCCTATACCCTACCCATTGCCATCCTTAATCATGTCATCTTGACCGCACTGCTGCCGTGACGGTTCAGGGACACACGCTCATCTCAAGCATACAAGATTGCCGCCACATGCATCAAGTCTGGTTATGTAGTAACACACCGCTGCTTCTTTTTTTTTGAGCATCAGTACAGACACAAGCGCTCATATACACGCGCATACACTCACCCTTATGAACGCACACACGCACATCCTACCCCTATGAGCATCTTCGAGAGACTGAGCCGGCATATCATCTTGAGATTTACGAAGTCATCCTAGGCGCCTCGTCGTCGACGGGAACGTCTCCTCCCACTGAAAGCGCATCGCCAGAAATCCTGAAATAAATCCAGGAATAATGCGAGCACCAGGATTTGAACTCTGGTGGGTTGGGGATACCACTGTCCACCAAACCAACTCAATCACAGGTTTGCCGTATACAGTACGTGCTAGCATATCTCCAGCGGCTCCAACTCGACCTGTTTGCCCGATCTTATCTTTTTTTTTTCGGGGGGCCTGATCTTATCTGTTTCTAGGTAAATAAATTCAATTACAACATCTAACCTCTGAAGTAACAGTTCCAAATATTGAATTATTAAAAACATGATTACATGACCATGGATTAGTTGATTTTATTTTTAATTATAGGGCATCCGAGTTCAGCATTTGGTTGTATCGAAATCCTATAGGTCCACCAATGCAGCACATGGACAACTCTTTCAAAGAAAAACAAACGCACACATAAATCTGTCAACCTAAAAAATGGTACTACGACATTAAACCTCTTGGTGAATAGCATGTAAGCATGCACGAGCAGCAGCCCATAGGTTCACATGCATCTATTGGGTGGACATATATGAGCTCAGCAAGGACTACCAACGAATAGTAGAACGACACTTAGAGTCATGCAAAAAAAAAAAAGAGAACGAAACAATTTTTTGTTCTATAATAAAATCTATATTTGCAGAATTAGCCAGATTCGAGTCAGATTGTTTAAAATAATAATATTAAAAAATGTATCTTATTAGGTTGACAAAGAATATAACTCTGACTAATATGTGAAGTTCAAATTAATAAAAACAAACTAAATATATGTTGATGCAGAACAATGAATCTAAAATAGAACATGCAATGAAAATTCGAATAAATTAGTAATCCGATTCCAGTACGTTAAAATATATGTTGATGCAGAACAACATGGACAAGAAAAGTATGGCAATGTTTAAAGATGGAATATTTTAATAGCAACTTTTTATGAACAGACACCAATAGTTACTCAGCTTTAATTTGCCAGGCTACATAGACAATTCAAGTAAGAGAATATTGTCACGAGCATCTGGAAGCACATGTGGAAGACCGAGAGGCATGATATTGTAGTATCATGAGACCACAATTGCCACACACATATTAGTGACACGTAGGCTAGAAGAAGAAGACACAAAGTCTGGGCATCTAATTCTTAGTGAAATGGTCTTAGGTGTAGGACACCAACCTCAATGCCACTGGTAACCTGCTGTCATACAATGACATTTTTAGCTGCACTAATAAATTTAGCACAAAGATACTAGCCAGAGCTTTGATCCTATTACCTCAAGACACACATTCCAACTACAGGATCTCAAATGATATATTAACTGTAACATGCCGACCTAAAAAATACATTTGGATATTGGGAGATATAGGAACTAATGAAGAGTGGTAGGAGATGGATTCTTATAGAATCACATGGTATACTTTTTTTATTGTTGGTTGCTGATCTTTATCATAGGAGGGCGTATTTGCAATCAATAATATAACTGAACTCATAACTCCCCAATAGTCCTGTTTGGTTTCCTCAAGATTCATGTTTGTCTCTTTATATTTTTCCATGGTTTAAATGCCAGATTACTGTCAGTGCATGTCCAAATAAATAGAAGCTCTAAATGTGCCAATTAGAGAATAGTGCAGATAAATTCACACCATTCGTCAATTAGATAGGTTTATTCCTGAAAGTTGCAAAGAAGATTGCATTATGTTGAGAATATGTGGAGCCATATATATGGACTTACTAATGTATGACATTGGACAGAAACACAAACTTAATAGAGTTGGTGTTCTTGGTGAAAAATCATAAACCATATTGGTCGGAAATATAAATACTAACAACTAAGAAAAGTGAACCATGACAGCTAAAGATCGGTACCGGAGTATATGTTTTAGTGGGTCGACGCAGAGACCTTGATTCTTTTGTTGTTTCAACATGATACACATCCACATATTTTATATGAATACTAATGTAGCAAGTGATGAAATGAAAGAAGATAGGTCGATAGAACACACTGCAATATAAAAACAAATCTAGCCGCACAAATGCGCGAGTCACCTTGATAGTTTTTATTATTTTAGTAGGGCGACATTTTTAATATTGAGCGGTGACATTTTTGTTAACTGACACTTTTCTTTTTGCAAAGTGTTTTGGGTGGTGACTAATAATATGACAACTTTTGTGGCATTTTTTTCATTTTCTGATTTTTGTTCATGGCATGTTCTAAGAAAACCTATTTAGTGGACCTTTGAGGAACTGGTGGTTGCCATGGCCCTCCCGCTGTCGAATGGGGGAAACGTTCGCCCAGAGGACCTCCCTCCACCCTCGGCGATTGGATAACAGATATTGGGGTCGTTATAAGGGCCTGTTCGGTAGCTCGCCAGCTCCCAGCTTCCGCGTATCCGCGAGCGGAGCTGGCCCGAACGGCCCGGCGCCAGGAAGCTGGCTTCCCGGATCGAGCCAGCATCCACGTACAAAAATTGGGAGCTGGTGTTTCGTCGATCCTAGAAATCGCAAGAGTTGGAGTTCGAACTATTTACGGCGAGCTGCCACCGCGAAGTGGAAGAAAACGCTTCGTCAAGCGAAGAAAAGATCGGAGCAACTCCCTTCCCTCCCTACCAGGCCAGAAACGAGCTTAATGGGCCAGCGAGCTCCAACTTGGGCCAAGTTTGGCTTGTCCTCAACTCCCAATAGGCCAAAATCATCTGAAAAAGGCTGCCAGCCCATGCGTTGCGAGAGAAAACTGGAGCTGGCACGCCGAACGGTTTTCTGATCGCTAGTTTTCATTTGGGAAGCTGGCATATGAAACGGAAAGCAAATCAACTGAAAAAGGCTGCCAGCCCATGCGTTGCGAGAGAAAACTGGAGCTGGCACGCCGAACGGTTTTCTGATCGCTAGTTTTCATTTGGGAAGCTGGCATACGAAACGGAAAGCTGGATTTCAGGATTTTCAGGAGTTGGGAAGCTGCCGAACAGGCCCTAAGTAATGATCTTTTGTACATCTGGTTGGACGAATTTAGGCACCAACCTCTTGCCAGCCGAGAAAATTTTCCATAAATTCAAATCAATCTTTGCATAGTTTGAATTTTGGCAACCAACCTTTTGCCAATCGAGGAAAAATTCTTTAAATTCAAGTCACTCCTTGACGGTTGGATCAGAATTGGATTCCTATCTTTGACCCGCTTCATCATCCCCTGCCGCAAAACCCTTAGACACGCACCATATATGTTGTTCAAATTCTAATCTATGTATTTAATTTCAAGCATTGATCTGCAATACTACGAACTGTTTTTCTTCTTGTTGAACAATTGATCCAATAGCTTTAGGAAAAAGCTAAACTAAACAAAAAAAAGGATATAAGTCCTCTCATATCTACGTCAACCAACCATCCTCCTATCTATCACCACCATCAACAAGGAGGAGGATACTCTACCGTTCGGCACCCTGTCATTCTACCACTGACATATGGGCCCGTTGAAAACCTGGCCCACATGTCAGTGGCCCAACGTCACACGGTGCACGGCAGAGGAGCCGCTTCCCGTCAACACCAAGTAGAAAAAGTGAACAAAAGAATACAAACAAAAGTCGACTCTAGTACTCCTCAAAAAAATAAAAAAATCGACACTAGTAAGTTTGAGAAGGAAACAAAATGTCGACTCTAAAACTATTCCTCCCGCATCACGAAAAGTTGATGCAGACGCTGCCATTCTTGGCGCTTCCGCACGCCGGGCACGCCTGCGCCGCGGCCGCGCACGGCGCGCACACGCAGAGGTGCCGGCACGGCAGCAGCAGCACAACGGCCGCGTCCTCGCGGCACCCCTTGCACCTTCCTACTCCTGTCGCGGGACGCTCCTCCACTACCGGCGTGCCCACCTCCTCCTCCGCGCAGAGGGGCACCTGATTCTCCCCCCAGCAGCACGACTCGGCGTCGTCTTCCTGACCGTGGCCGCTTCCACCGCCATGGACCGCCTGGACGTCGAGCGCCCGCTGCAGGTCGCCGCGGAGCACGTTGGCCGTGGCCTCGTGGGACTGCGCGACGTCGCGCCACATCTGGGCCTCCATGAAGAGGTTCCGAAGGCGCTCCTCGAGCGCCCAGTTCATGATTCTGATCTGCTCAATCTCCTCGTCCTTGGCCTTGAGCCGCTTCGCCGCCCTGGCCTCCACGGTCGAGACGATGAGCCTCGTGTGGCTCTGCCTCTGCTGCGCCAAAGCAGTCCACATATTTTTCGCCTGCATCATCGACAACGGTTAACAAAAGCTAGTAGAAATTAAAGGCTGAAACGCAAAGCATCGATCGGGACGGTGGGACTTACATGTTTTAGCAGGATGCGGTCGACGTCCATGGTCTGCTGCTGCGCGTGGGCCGCAAGAACGTCGTCGCGCCTCCGCTTCTTGGTGATCATTTCCTGAACACCGTCGGGGCTGCCGCCCTTCTTCGCCAGATCAGCCGCGGCCATCGGCAAGAACTCTGAACACTGACACGGGGCCGGCGTCATCGTCGTCGTCGTCGGCGGCGGCAGCGTGAAGATGTCCGCGTACGGCTGGTGCCCCCGCTCGCACGACGCCGCAGAGCCATAACAAGGCTCACTTGCTGGCATAGCAGCGGCGGAGGCGAGCTGGTGGTGACCGCCGGCGGCGGCGGCGCCGGTGGTGAGTAACATGTGGCGCAGGCGTTGCAGGTCCACGGAGGCCATGGCCATTGATGGGGCGCGCGGGTCGTCCGCTAGCTCCTATATATACAGCCAAGGCGATGCGTCCCTGGCCGTAGTTAGTCAGATGTGGTGGGAGGTGCGGTCATCGATCGGCGAGGGGACGGGAGGGCAGGGTGGCAAAGAAACAAGGTCCCTAGATGGCAGGCAGCCGAGTATTTATGGTGCGTGACCGGGTTTTGGTTGGCGTCCACGTCCCCTATCCTTGGCCCTGGCCTCAGTGAGAAAGCAACTGACGATGAGATTTACCGGCCCTTTTCAGGAGGGTTTTTCCTTTTATTTATGGCTTCCGTTTCAATCTCTCCCTAAATTTGGAGTAGAAACCACGAATTCCCCGCGTTGTATTACCTTTCTCCACCGAAATTGCTGGCTTCCGTTCCCAACGATTCCATCGATCGGTTGGCCATATACTGTATCGTTAGTATATGTCTTGGCGCCAAATCAGCACGCATCGTTGAGCCTTTGATCTCTGCACGCACGAATCTTGGGGTGTAAGGAAACTTAACAAAGCAAAACAAATTACGCGCGGATACGCGCTCTGGTGAGGTCTCTGGACTTGGTAAAGATCGGGAATCACGTAGAAAGCCGTGGTTAGTGGAGGGCAATTCGGGGAAGAAGGAAACTGCAAGCGTTACGTACTAAGTTCATGCACTGCATTTGCATGCAGAATCAACGTACGTACTTTAATGTGCTGAGATATATATTAGGCGTTTTTTGGCTGGCTAGCTGTAGATGGTTGAGGAAAATAATATACTCCTACTGTACGTTAGTTAAAGCGTAGAGGTAGAGATGAGGGCTCAAAATTAGAAGGGGGTGAATGAGCTAGTAAATGATTTGGTGAGAACAGATCGACCATTCATTCATTCTTGCCTGTACTTTGGTGCAAATCCAGCCGATCGATCCCTACGTTTAATTTGGCAAAGCTACCGCCAGCTTTTGATTTAACTTGATTTCCAAAAAAAGATCTCTGTCAAAGTATAGCGTCGATCGATCTTTTAATTGCGGCATACAAATAATCACGTCGGTGCCAAAATAGAACCATAGTTGTGCAAAATAGTTATACACGCGTTCCCTCAAAAAAAAAGACAATAGTTATACACGCGTACGTCGGTGCCATCACACATCTTTTTTTTTTTTTTGCATAGAACTCATCACACATCTACACGCGTACGTATCAACATCGGAATATCTTTTCACGTCAACAAATTAGCTAACCACTATATTTGGAGTAGTGCGTACTGGAATGGATCGGTAAAATGGGAAACAATGAATAGGTGCATATATATTGCAGTTTTTTAGAGAATATATAATGCAGTGCTTTCCATTAATCTCTAGTATATATAGACCTTTGTGCACAAGGAAACAACGTTATGTAGTACTCTATGCATGTATCCAAGCGGAAGACTTCTCTCGGTAAGCGGATACGTTTCGGCTTCTACTTAAACTACTAGTGTTACGGCCGTAGAGGCCCACCGGGCAATCTTAGCCCACAAGTTATCTTAGGTTAATTCTTATGTAAATTATCTTAGATTAATTCTTATGCAAGTTATCTAGGTTATAAATATAGGCTGTAAGACTTTGTTTGGAATTAAACAATAAGAAGATTATCTCTATTGCCCAGCTCCCAGAGGAGCCGGAACCCTAGCCGCCCCCTGCCTCTTGCGCTGCCGCCGCCATCCTCCTTTCCCGCGACGGCGCCCAGCCGCCGGCGCGGCCGCTCATCGCCACGCCCAACCCCCTCCTTTCCCTACTGCCTACGGCCAAGACCGGGCAGAACCCTAGCTCCTAACACCTTGGTATCAGGTACCCGGGTTTCGATCATGTCTTCAACGCCTTCAAACCCGCCACCACCGCAGCCGCCGCTGCCCGACGCCTCCCCCACCGCCGCTGCCACCGATTCCACCAATGTCGCCGCTGCGTCACCGAGCGCCACGGCCTCCCTATCGGCGCCGATCTTCCCCGCACCCGGCACCACGTCGGGCCAGGGTCAGCCGCAAATCCCCATCCAGCAACCACCGCCGTCGCCTCCCCCAGCGCCGCCGCAGTTCACACCGGAGGCCATGGCCGGCGTGCTCAACGACTTGGTCGTCGCGGTCCAGGGCATCCGCCTCTACTTGGCGAGCCCGTACGGGCCGCCTCCACCGCTTCATCCGGCCGCACCCACGGGCCAGCAGGCGCTGTCGTGGTACTTAGTACCGGCGGCCATCACCGGCGGCTACCCGGCGTTTCCCCCACCGGCGGCTTTGACGCCGCCTTGGCCGCAGTGGCCGACGCCGTTCGCGGCGCCAACCGCGTCGCCCGCCTCCACCCAGAGACCGCAGTGGCCGACCTGGGCCCCGCCGCCCGCGCCGTCCCCCACCGCGCCGTCCCTCCCGGCGGCAACAGTGCCAGTTCCACCATCGCCCCCGCCCAACCCTAGCTTGGGCCGGTCCTCGCCGAGCGGCCTTCCGATCCAGGAGGTCCGCTTCCCTTCGTCACCATCTCCGATTCCGGCCTGGCTCACAGGGACGTCGCCTCCGCCAGTTTACACGGAGGCCGGGGACCCGTCAGTGCCCCCGCTGCAGTCCGGGGCCTCGTCGGGCTCCATGGGATCCAACGGCGGCCTCCCCACCATGGACCGGGCGCCGTCATCAGCTCTCCGCCTCACCGAGCCGGTGGGCCCTGGCGCGTCGACCCAGACGTCGCCCCGGTTCGCCAAGATCGACTTCGCCACCTATGACGGCTCGGACGACCCGCTTAACTGGCTCAACCAGTGTGACCAGTTTTTCCGTGGGCAGCGCACGCCCGCGGCGGAGCGCACTTGGCTAGCTTCCTACCACCTCCGTGGGGCAGCCCTGACATGGTACTACGCCGTCGAGCAGGACGAGGACGGCATGCCTCCGTGGGAGCGTTTCCGCGAGCTGTGCCTTCTTCGTTTCGGACCGCCGATGCGCGGGAGCCGCCTGGCCGAGTTGGGCCGCCTGCCCTTCGCCTCCTTGGTGCAGGATTTTGCCGACCGCTTCCAGGCCCTGACGTGTCACGCGCCGGGTGTGACGGCCTTACAGCGGGCTGAACTCTTTGTCGGCGGCCTTCCTGACCACATCCGCGTGGACGTTGAGATGAAGGGGCCGCAGGATCTCCAGACGGCCATGTACTACGCCCGCGCGTTCGAACGCCGCGCGGTGGCCATTCAGCAGGAATCACCGTCTCGGGCCGTTGGGTCGCTACTCTCGCCGGATTCCGCACAGGGTCGGCCTGCACAGGCTTCCGCGGCACCCCTCGCCGCGACCGCGGCGCGGCCGTTCCGCCGGCTCACCTCAGCTGAGATACTCGAGCGTCGCCGCCAAGGGTTGTGCTTCAACTGCGATGAACCCTACACGCCCGGCCACGCCTGCCCGCGACTCTTCTACCCGGAGGTTGCAGACTACATTCCGAAGGACGCCGTCGCCGCCGACCTGGCCGCCCCAGCTGTCGAGAAGGTGTTTGACGCGGGTTGATCACCTCGAGGAGTTCAGCAAGCGCTTCCCCACCTTACAGCTCGAGGGCAAGCTGTTTGTGCAGGCGGGGAGAAGTGTTACGGCCGTAGAGGCCCATCGGGCAATCTTAGCCCACAAGTTATCTTAGGTTAATTCTTATGCAAGTTATCTTAGGTTAATTCTTATGCAAGTTATCTAGGTTATAAATATAGGCTGTAAGACTCTGTTTGGAATTAAGCAATAGGAAGATTATCTCTATTGCCCAGCTCCCAGAGGAGCCGGAACCCTAGCCGCCCCCTGCCTCTTGCGCTGCTGCCGCCATCCTCCTTTCCCGCGACGGCGCCCAGCCGCCGGCGCGGCCGCTCATCGCCACGCCCAACCCCCTCCTTTCCCTACTGCCTACGGCCAAGACCGGGCAGAACCCTAGCTCCTAACACCTAGAAAAGGAAGAGCAAAACAGGTGACGACGCGGGCCAAGGAAAGAGAAGAAACGGAACAGCTTTCAAGAAAACCCATGCTTAGACTATCCATAATGAAAGTAATATAGGTGGTAACATCACATAAATCTAGACAAAATAGATGATATGGCAAATAATAAATGAATAAAAATAGGCATGTGGTAACATAGCTACTCCCTCTGTCCGGTGAAGAGTGTGATCTATCTTGAAAATTTGTCCATAAAAGAGTGTACTTCTATGTTCTCAATGCATTTTAAAGTAAAAAAAATATTTCTCTCTCATCACACGGTAATCAAGACCAATAGCAATCTACACATGGTCTTCTTAATTTCTACATGCACTTAGCTCATTGGGGGTTGGGTAATTAAAGAGGAGAGTGTTGGTGACTTACACATTTCCAATGCAATTTTTACTTAACTTCATTATTTGTCCTAAAATTCTAGATGTACACTCTTCACCTGACGGAGGGAGTAGTTACTAAGGCTGGTCATAGTGGGGAGTAACTTATAATACTAGTGTCATGCACATGACACTAGTCTAAGTTACTAACCCCATAGTGCAAAGTAACATAATATTAGTGGTATAGATGGCTTCATTTATTAGTCTATAGACACATCTTTTTTCGGGAAGCGCTATGTTACAGTAACGATTATGTTACTCCCCTCTCTCTCAGTTTACAGGGCGTGCGCGTACCCTAGGTCATAAATTTGACCAACCTAATACAAGTCATATATTATAAAAATATATCAATATAAACTTCCGATGTTCTATTTTCAAACGGTATAATTTTTGTATTATATAGTTTATATTAGGGTGATAAAATTGGCAACCTAGGTATACGCGCAGGACTTATAAACTGAGACTGAGGGAGTACTCTAAACACCTCTCTCCTTATTAACTACATGCCACATAAGCAAAAATTTCTTAGAATGCGCTATGTTACTACCTAAGTTACTCCCACAATGACTAGCCTAAGTCATAGTAGGAGTAACTTAGGTGCTAATATAGCGCACTCCAAGAAAATTTTGCTTATGTGGCAAATGAGAGGTGGTAACATAATATGTAACATAGCACTTCCCAAGACAAGATGAGTCTACAAGTTAATAAATGAAGCCATCTATGATACTACTATTATATTAATTTGCATTATGAAGGTAGTAACTTAGACTAGTGTCATACATATGACACTAGTCTAAGTTACTCCCCACTATGACTAGCCTAATAGTATGAGTAACATCACACATACCAAGATAAGATGAGTCTATATCATAATAAATGAAGTGTTGCATGATACCATACATATGTTACTCCCCACTGTGGAGGTAGCACTAGTAGAAAACCGGCCTTTAGTCCCGGTTCATAAGGGCCTTTAGTCCCGGTTCCCGAACCGGGACTAAAGGATCGTTACTAATACCCTCAACCTTTAGTCCCGATTCAAACCAGAACCGGGACAGATGGGCCTCCACGTGGCCGCTGCCGGCAGCCCAGGCAGGGGGGCCTTTGGTCCCGGTTTATGACATAAACCGGGACCAAAAGGGTTCCACGTGTCAGCAGGAGGTTTTTCTTTTTTCTTTTTAAAAAAAAGTGGCTGTTTTAGGGGTTTAGGGGGTTATTTTTAGGTTGTTATTAGCTAGCTAATAGAGAGAAGTGTCCTCTCTTATATGTAGTCCTTGGTTTACCTACGCTAGTGCTATATTCATTTCACCCGCAGATATATATATAATAACTCATGCATGCTCGCATCATACATCATCATATATAATAACAAGTCCTACTAATTAATCAAGCATCATCATACAACTTCTACTCATTATTAATAATAAGTCATACGATCATCATCCTCATAGTCATCGAACCCAACCCTACATAATTGTTCTTAGCACATGATCATCAGTATCAGGTAGGATCGGACCTAAACACACTTAAGGTAAATTAGCATAAAACAATATAGACCCAGACTCTCCATTATGAAGAATGGAAATCATCTTGTCTCCAATTCTTGCGCCTCGCTTCCTTTTGCTTCCAAGAAGCTCTTTACGACTGTCCATACATTTTTTCCATCCTTTGATTGTCATGTCTCCACTTGTTTTAGAAATACGGTATGGACAGTTGAGATTCGTAGGATGACCTGGATATATGTTCAAAACAAGAAGGCCGCTGCCATTCTGATACATCAAATGAGGCACACAATCCTCTGGGATTCTCTGTTGAAAAACATAGTAATAACTTCGTAGTTAGCAATGATGTACTAGTTTTAGAAGTATGCAAAAAGATGCACGGATGTCGTAATAGTAAAAAAACTTACCAGGGTATCTCCATGGTAGTTACCGTAGTTCAACACGTGCACTAGTGGCACGTATTGACCATAATGTTGAGGAGTTCGATTGTAGATATTGTAATTCTCAATATCATTACAAAATCCAACCAGATGAGTTTTCTCCTTGTAAGTTAACTCAGAGCCATCGGTGTAGTAAGTTCTATCTACCATCTTCAGCACATTCTTTGATACTTCAAAATAAGCTGTCAATGGAAATAAGCTGTCAACTATTTTGAAATGAACAATATAAGTTCTATTAATAATTAACTATGTTTGAGAAATTCACATAGCGGTAGAACTGGAGGCGTATCAACAAGGACCCAAATGTCCATATTGTCTTGCTCGATTTCAGGATCACCAAGATCCATGGTGACAAGCATACCCTCATCAAAACCATAAAATTTGCAAAATGCTTCCCAATTTTTGCAACCATAATGGGTTACGCTCTCGGCATTATACAACTTACTTCAAAATACACATCATGATGGGTCCTTAGGTGAATTTTCTTCGTTTCAAAATTTTCATGGTCTTCAAAATCCATCCTCTCCAAGACATAGCGTCTTGCATGGCATGGGATCAACTATACTCGAATTGTAAAAGATGAAAAATACACGTTGAAATAGTTGAAGTCATGCTTAATTATGAAAAAAAACACTTGTCGTCGTTGCGTACCGTTTCAACTTCGACGATCTCCTCGAGCTTAATGCTGAAGCGCCGACCATTGTCTAGGTGAGGCCTGTCGCACTGACCTCGATCATCGTGGCACCAGTCGCACTCCCCCGGGAGACTTCCGTCGTCCGATGATGACATTTCCTATACATTCATAATTCAAAGACTAAATTAGATCATTATTATTCAACTAATCATATGCATATGCCTTGCATAGTGCTCTCCAATTTGAGGATTCAATAAGAAAAATCAAATCGCAAAATAAAGTAGTATTCAAATTAGGATGCATTCAATTATAAAAAAAACTACATCATCTCCATGTCTTCGTACATCGAATATTATCACTAATACACGTCGAATACTATCATACATATCGCCAGTACAGTTAGAACCGTAGCGCCCGACGGGTATCGGCACGGGCGCTGGACACCCAAAGGGAAGGAACCATCACAAGAACATAGCTCCAGTGAGATCCTTGAAGAACCTGCCAGGTATTCTCGAACCTGCCCTCCAACGCAACCATGTAGCGACGGACGTGCTGGTCCTCCTCGCTGACACGGTGACGTACCACCTCCGCGGTGTCTGGAAGCCTCGGCACCATCACTGGCCCACGCGACCGCCACCAAACAAGGATCGGGTCAACGACGGGCTGGCTCCTCACCAAGCTACGCCCCCCGGAAGGTAGCGCCTCCCAGTACCACCCCGACGGAGCCTAGTCCCGGACATGGCCCATCTGGTCAAGCAGGTGTCGTCCTCCGCCGACTCGACGACGAGGATGCGGGATAGGCATCGTCCACGTCGATGCGGGAATAATTTCTTTAACTAAAAAAATAAACTAGTTCTATTAATTTTCTTGCTAAAAATAAACAACTTCTATAGTAAAATAAACCAGTTTAATTAAATCAACTAGTTCAACTACTAAGCACTTACTATAAATAGAATAATGTAGTACTTACTAAAAGTAATCGGGGAGGGGGGTATATCGACGACGACAGACCCGATAAAACATAAGAAAACGAAGAAGAAATAAAAAGAGGAGAAGAAGAGAGGAGACGATCGAATAAAAAAATAGAAGAATAAGAAAGGAATAAAGGAGAAGAAGAAGAAATAGAATAATTCTATTTTTTTCTTCTTCTCCTCTATTCCTTTCTTCTTCTCCTCTTCTTTTTCTTCTTTTTTCCTTTTCTTATTTATTTCTCCTCTTCTTCCTCTCCTCTTCTTCTTTCTTCCTCTTCTTATTTCATTCTTTCCCTATCCTTCTTTTTCTTCTAAATTTTAGCATATTCTAAATTTTCTTCTAACTTTTTATATATGAACAAAAAACTTTCTATGAACAAAAGTCTTTCTATATATATATGAAAAAAAATTCTATGAACAAAAAAAATTAAACGAACATACACATATACCTACACATATACATTATACATACACATGTACATTATACAAAAATTTCTATGAACATATATACATACACATAGCCACATACGTACATACACATATACATTATATATATATGAACAAAAAAATTAAACTTAAAAAAATGAAGGGCAGGGGCGGCGGCATGGCAGGGCAGGGGCGGCGCGCGGCGGGGCGGCGTGCAGCGGCAGCGAAGGGCAGGGGCGGCGCGCGGCGGGGGCTCACGGCAGGGGCGGCGCGCGGCGGGGCGGCGTGCAGCGGCGGCGAAGGGCAGGGGCATCGCGCGGCGGCCGCGCAAGGCAGGGGCGGCGCGCGGCGGCAGCGAAGGGCAGGGGCGGCGGCGCGATGGCAGCGCGCGGCGGCGACGACAGCCAGTACATGGGGAGGAGCAGGGGAACGGGGCGGCGCTCACCGCGAGGTGGCGTCGGCAACGAGGAAGAAGCTAGGCTCGGGGACGGCGGAGGCCCGCTCGGGGGCGAGGGCATGGGCGCGTGGGCTCGGCGACGGCGACGAAGACGCGATGGCGAGGCACAGGCGACGGAAGGGGCGGCGGATGGCGTCGGGGCAGCCTGGCGGCGTCGATGAGCTCGGCGTCGTCGGGGAAACTGGCGAGGGAAATGGTGAAAATTTCCTAAGTGTTGCTTATATAGCTAAGGCATTGGTCCCGTTTCGTGGCACAAACCGGGACCAATGCCCCCTTTAGTCCCGGTTGGTGCCACCAACCGGGACCAAAGGCCACTCTTCGGCAGCCCAAAGGGCGGGAAGCGGCGGCCTTTGGTCCCGGTTGGTGGCACCAACCGGGACTAAAAGGGGGCATTAGTCCCGGTTTCTGTCACGAACCGGGACCAATTCACCCCTTTAGTCCCGGTTGGTGCCACCAACCGGGACCAATGGTCTTATGCTGGCGCGGTGGTGGGAGTTTAGTCCCACGTCGCTAGTTGAGAGCGACTGACACCTGTTTATAAGCTCCGCTGCCTCTTCCCTCTCGAACTCCTCTGAAATGCAGGCTTATGGGCCTAATTAGACACTGCAATGCCTGTGGGCCTACTGGGCCTGTTGCGGGCCTGAATCCTGCCCCATGGTTGGGTTTCTAGTCGTATTCAGGACGTGCTGGCCCAGTAGGTGGCATTTTTTTTCTTTTTTTCTGTTTAGTTTTTTGTTTCTACTTAGAACGAAATACTTATAGTTTTTTAGTGATTTTTTTATTTTAGGTCACAAAAATTATAAACTTTCAGTTAGTGCCATTAGTTTTAAAATTTGAATAGTTAAAATTTGAGTTCTTTGAAATTTGTGTGAATCTCAAGTTTGTGATTAACTTTACTAGTGCGATTAGTGTCAAATTAGAATAGTTAAAATTGATTTTTGAGTCAATCTTTTTCCTGCTATTAATAGTAGGTGGCACTTTTTTTTGTCTTGTAGTGATTTCTTTTTTATTTTAGGTCACAAAAATTATAAACTTTCTGTTAGTGCCATTAGTTTTAAAATTTGAATAGTTTAAATTTGAATTCTTTGAAATTTGTGTGAATCTCAAGTTTGTGATTAACTTTACTAGTGCCATTAGTGTCAAATTAGAATAGTTAAAATTGATTTTTGTGTCAATCTTTTTCCTGCTATTTAATAGTAGGTGGCACTTTTTTTGTCTTGTAGTGATTTCTTTTTTATTTTAGGTCAAAAAAATTATAAACTTTCTGTTAGTGCCATTAGTTTTAAAATTTGAATAGTTTAAAATTGAATTTTTTAAAATTTGTGTGAATCACTAGTTTATGAATAACTTTACAAATATTATATGCATTTTTTTCTTTTTTGCTATTTATTTTTTCATTTCTACTTAGAACTAAATACTTATAGTTTTTTAGTGATTTCTTTTTTCTTTTAGGTCACAAAAAAAACTTCTCTGTTAGTGAACATAGATGCACTTATAGAGAAAATTAAACAGAAATTCATAATTCATTTCTATTTATGAATTTAGGTCCAATTTTCCTCAATAGGTGCATGTATTTTCACTTTGAGAGGAGCTCAATAATGCAGAGAGGGACAGGCTTATAAGCAGGTGTGGGCGCCCTTCGGTTGGCGAGGTGGGACTAAACTCTGGGTGCAACGAGGGTGAACCCTTTAGTCCCGGTTCGTGGCACGAACCGGGACTAAAGGGGAGCCTGTGGTCCCGGTTCATGCCACGAACCGGGACCAATGGTGGTGGGCCAGGAGCCAGGCCCATTAGTCCCGGTTCGTCCCACCAACCGGGACCAAAAGGTCCAGACGAACCGGGACCAATGGCCCACGTGGCCCGGCCGGCCCCCTGGGCTCACGAACCGGGACCGTTGCCCCAATTGGTCCCGGTTCTAGACTGAACCGGGACTAATGGGCTGCCCCGGCCTGAACCGTTGCCCCCTTTTCTACTAGTGTAGTAACATAGACTAGTAAAATATGCATGTTTCTAGTCTAAGTTACTCCTCATTGTGGCTAGTCTGAGAACATGCATGATCGGGCAAGTACGAACGTGTCGCGCGCCGCACGAATAGCCCCACATGCATGGTAGCGCGGTAGCACTTGGCTCTGGCGCCACCGAGCGATTGATACCAACCTTTGACTTGTCCCAAGACGCATCACGCCTGTTGGGCCGGCGACGTGGCTCTTGACATGTCATGTGTATCCGTGATTAGTAAAAATAAAACTTCAAGGGGGCTAGTCCATATTATTTTGCATGGATCACCGATCATGCTATACGTTCGTCGACTGTTCTTCGGTAAAAATAGGTTATTTCGTCGACTGGTCTTTTGGTAAAACTTGATTAGGTCACGTGACATTAGATTTACCGCCCGATAGTCGACTTATACAGCTGGTGAGTGTGTCCAACATGAGCCATGTTGCGGTCCAAAATTTGCAACACGATCCATGTTGCACTCGAAGATTTACAATGACATGCAAACATGAGCCATGTTACACTCAGATTTGCAGCATGGGTCATGTTGTAGTGCGCTGATGTTGTGAGAGAAGGAAAAAGTGGACGTCGTCACAGCCTCTTTGCAACATGGTCCATGTTGCAAACCTCCATGCAACATGACATATGTTGCGAACCATGCAAACTACCATGTCCCGGCACCATGTTGCGTGCGATGTTTCTGCTTCAAGCTCTAGTGGTCGACATCCCTTTGTAGCAACTCGCACCCTTAGGATTGAATTGTTGGGGAACATTGCATGGAAAACAAAACAAAATTCCACGCACACGCAAGATCTATCCATGGAGATGTATAGCTACAAGAGGGGGAGAGCATCTACATATCCTTGTAGATCGCTAGCGGAAGCGTTTATCAACGCGATTGATGTAGTCGTACACCTTCACGATCCGTCCCGATCAAGTACCGAACGTACGGCACCTCCGCAGTCAGCACACATTCAGCTCGATCACGTCTTCGCCTTCTCGATCCAGCAAGAGAAGTGAAGTAGTAGATGAGTTCCGGCAGCACGACGACGTGGTGATGGTGGCGGTGAAACTATTTCCGTAGGGCTTCGCCAGGCACAACGAATTTAGGATGGAGGACGAACTAGAGGGAGAGGGGGCGCCGACACACGGCTTGGTGAATCGTGGTGTCCCCCAGGGGCTAGCCCCGCTCCTCTATTTATATGTTAAGCCCCGGAGTCATTTCTTGGAAAAGAGCCTCCTCAAAGTTGGCTTCGGACGCAACAAAGAGTCGTTCTCGGTTTCCAGTATCAGACGCGACGGTCCTCGGCATCTGGCCCAGACTCCATAGGCCTCGGCGTCTGGCCCCGGGCCAGACACCAGTGTCCCTAGCGTCTGGTCCCTGACCTCTGCAAAACTTCTTTTTGCACCGACCTAAAGCCCCGTGGATCTTACTCCTTGGCCCAACCATATCATCCTATATATCAATCTTTACCTCCAGACCATTCCGAGCTCCTCGTCATCTCCGTGATCTCATACGGGACTCCGAACAACATTCAGTCACCAACATACATAAGTTATATAATACTATGTCGTCAATGAACGTGAAGCGTGCAGACCCTATGGGTTCGAGAATGATGTAGACATGACCGAGACACTTCTCCGGTCAATAACCAATACCGGGACCTGGATGCCCATATTGGTTCCTACATATTCTATGAAGATCTTTATCGATCAAACCTTTATGAAAAAATACATAGTTCCCTTTGTCTGATAGTATGTTATTTGCCAAGGATTCGATCGTCGGTATCTTCATACCTAGTTCAATGTCATTACCGGTAAGTCTCTTTACTCGTTCCGTAATACATCATCTCGTAACTAACTCCTTAGTCACTTGGCTTGCAAGCTTCTTTTGATGATGTATTACCGAGAGGGCCCAGAGATACCTGTCTGTCATACGGATTGACCCGAGTGTCTCATATTTCACAATTTCATTAAAAATGGCATTTCTTCAAGTTCAATCAAAACAATTTTTCTCTTTGTGTACAATATTTTCACATGCTTCTTGTGTTTTATTGTTTGCACTTATACCACATATATTTGCATTTGTTTTAACAACGGTTTGTCATCTAGTTTTTTACATATAGCACACAAAAATTTAGTTGACATAGATTTTTATTGAAAAATGATTTTAAAATATTACATTTTGTTGGGTATTATACATGTTCTACAGTGTAAAAAACTAGTAGCTATGAGTGAAAGCTACACGCTAAAGACCATTTCAATATCGAAAACATCAATTATTTGTGGAGAAATGAATAAAAATAGATGTATCTAGAACTAAAATACATCTAGATACATGCATTTCTCCGACAAGTATTTCTGGATGGAGCAAGTATTTCTTAAGCATCGATGTTTATATATTAATTACTCCCTCCGTCCAAAAATAAGTGTTTCAACCTTAGAACAATTTTATACTAAAGTTAGTACAGAGTTGAGACACTTATTTTGGGATGAAGAAAGTATTATTTTTGCATGGTAATACGTGTCTTGTTTATATAATAAGAATCATAATACAAGTCACGTACATATCGACCTGGCGAAACTGAAAAGTAAGTAGAAAGTTAGTTTTTTGCATAAAGGAACACCAGTCAAGAAGTAAAAACTACAAACAAGACCGAAGAATGCTCTGAGCTTGACACCGACGGCCGTCGCCTACCTCTGGTACCACCATACTAGCTAGCAAAGAAAAAATGTATCACCTCCACACTCGAGCTTGATGCGGCTCCATCGCTGATATGCAGCTTTGTGGACCTCCAAGGTGGCTCGCCAAAGACGGAACCATTACCGTTAAACGAATCAGACCCGGGCAACACCCTATTCACGCCATCGAACTCTAGATCTAGCTCCCCCACACGACCAAGACGTCAGAGGAGAAAACCATATCTGCCATGAACCCAACACACAATCCACCATCTTCCAGATGCCACCGATGCAGACCACAATTTGCATCCGCTCTTGGACTACCTCTCAAGCTGCGCTGGAGCAAACATCTTTGCAATGGCGGAGCCCGAGGACACAAATCCACCGTGAAGATGATGTCGCTGCGACGCCATCCTGGCTTGAACAGACTGGTTTCCAAATCCATCCCCAATCATAGAACCGATTGCCTCGTCAAAGTAGGATCTGAAGAATTTTTATTCAGCGTCGCCATTGCCGCCGTCGAAGCCATGGCGATGAACAACCTAAAAAACCTAAACTACGAGATTCCAAAGCCTAACCACATGCGTCACTATAAAAAAAGACACTTCCGTGATGATACGTGTTTGTCACAGTAGGCCACGTTTTCTGTCATGCATGTACATCCATAACGATTTTTTGACAAAATCAAGATAGTCATACATGTGCTGTCGTAGAAGTGTTCCATGACATTACCAAAATTATCATCACGGAAGTGTCCACTTCCATGACGATAAATCGCGCGTCATAGAAGTGCTTTCGTCAAGGGTGACCGACACGTGGCATCGACCGTAACGGCTCTCCGTTAAGCTATTGGGTCCGGTTTTGGATCCGATAACCCGTTAACAGCCCGGACCAATGGGGATTTTCCACGTGTAAAATTCTTATTGGCTGACGGAACCACGTGTCAGCTCCTCACTGGGACAAATGTCATCCACTCATTGGACAGGAGGCGCCTATAATACGTCAAGACGTGGCACTACCCAATAGAGGCCCATTCCGGTGAAAAGGCCGGCCCAGCTAAAGGCCAACCATGTTTTTTCACACACTAGTGGGCTGGCTCGTTAATAGCCTGTCATACTTTGGGTCAAATTGAGGCCCATATCAGATCAGGCCCGTTCACAGCCTGCCGAGTTTTGGGCCAAATTATGGCCAATATCGGATCAGGCCCGTTAACATGCCACTCTACCTTTGGGCCCATTCTAAGACAAGTTTGTATTTCAGCCTGTTAAATGCCCATTTACCAGTTCGGCCTGATAAAAGTTTCGGCCTGTTAGCGGCCCGTGGAGTATCTGGAACGTTGTCGGCCCGGTTTAACATTAGGCCATTTAACAGCCCACGCAGAAACTGGGCTATTTCTTGTCCGAAGTAACTTTAGGCCTCTTAATGGCTCGTAGTCATCATGGATAAATTTCAGCCCAACTGGCCTATCGGCCTGTTAATGGCCCGTGTAACAGTTGGGCCTAATTACAGCCCGCGTTGAATCCGGCCTGCTTACAGCCCATATGATAATGGCCCGTGACACTTTTGGGCCTATGGCCCGCATGGATACCGGCCTACTTAAAGCCCATAATTTTACTGGGCCAAATAGGCCCGAGATATATTTTGGCCTGTTAACTGCTCGTCCTATATGGGTCCAACATGGGACTTGGGCTGTTTCGGCATGTATTGGCCCGTGAATTTTTCGGCTCAACGCTAGCCCAATCTAGGTTTTATCCTGTTAAAAGCCCATGGTATTCTCTGGCCCAGCTGGCTAGAATTTTACTCGGCATGTTAAAGGAGGGAAACTACTATAGGTTTAGACCAGCTAATGGGCCAAGATGATTATAGGCCCATGTTTTGGCCCATATGAGTAACGGGCCAGCCTGAAGACCGACAACATTGATATCCACTGAACCTTCCGGCCTAAATTACAACATACCGACCAAAGAATAAACCTAGACTATACAATAAAGAATTTACAGCATATTACATCCACTGGGAATCAAAGTTCTCTACTGGTGATAATAAAGCGCAACATGACCGGCGATAATAAAGCGCAACATGACGCCACCAGTGCATATAAATGCGCCGACAAAAGAATATATAAAACTGAGAGCACTTCAGAAGGCACTAGGCCTGGCAAGGACGGTCCCCGCAAGTAGCCGAACAAGCTGATGAGACCATAGTCGTGTCAACGGTAGATGCGTCATCCCTAGCTGTATGGCACCATAGTATGCACGGCAGTCCCCTGACATCTTCATTATATCTTTGACTTCAAGTCAGAGTTGAGCTGAAGCAAGCCTTTCCGCTTTAAGTTGATCAGACTGAAGAAGTCAAACTGATTGAGGCAGCGACCGCACAGAGGTTGTCTCACACCTGTTCGTGCGTAGCTTCAACTCACTGTCTTCATCAAGACAAGACCTTGGGGTCATCTCGCTGTCCTCAAGATGGTTTGGCTCACTATCTTCCCTAAAGTTCTGCCTGACATAAGAGATACGACTCTGCAAAAGAAATAAGGAGACACGTAACAGGTTTCACAATTATATAAGCAAATAAATGGATCTGTTCTGCATAAGGAACATGTTTTTACAACTACAATTTAAAACTGGTAGCTGTTGCACACATCCAATCAGATGTAAACAGCAAAGTAAACAGTAGTGGAGGAAATGATGCCTATCCAAATCTATACTAGAACAAAGTTTGAAGTCTTGAGAAGGATGAACTTCATTACATGTTAACACGGGCTGGACAAAGCTCTTCTCCATGTTGATGCAAGGATAATTCAATAAATTCCATAAAGAAAATTCTTTATAAGCGTTGTCGTTATTCTACATTTAGCAAAGAGTTGATATATATCAAATAATATTTGAAGAAACAGAGGATAATGAAGCTCAGGTGCAGACTGATGATACATAATCAAATAGAAATTAATTAAGTACAACGTTACAAGGCAAAAGGTACTGACAAGAGGAATGCAGACATCAACATGTGTAGTGGCATTGGCTTTATTGAACATTTTGGTAAGAGTAAATGTAGATATGATAATTTGGAGAAAGTGGAGGGCAGGGCAGATAAGATGCAGAGTAATGCTAGACAATCAACTATCTCGCGATGCAAGTACAGTAATACCACCACCGTCTGTTATTACTTGTCGCTCAAATGGATGTATCTAGCACTATTAAGTTCTAAATACATCCAATTGATCAACAATTAATTCGATACCGAGGGAGTACATGACAACAGGTACTTACATGAACAATCCAAAACTTCATAACCATTGTGTTAATTCTACGTTTATCTAAGAGTAAATATAGATCTTATAATTTCAAGCAACGGGAGGGTAAAGAAGAGAACATTTACAGTGATGCTACATAATCAAACAACAGTGAGTGTAAGTATGCTGACAAAGGGAGGTACTGACAAGAGCAATGCAGAGCCCAGTATTGTCGTGAGATCCTATGATCCTTTGAGCAAGGAGATTCATCTGAAATTAGTTTTCATAGAATAGAGAAGGTAAGGCACATGCATAAATTTAGGAGTTCAAATTTTGAATTTATACCATAGACAGTACCTGGCGCTGGGCTCTCAACTGTTCTAATAGGGGTTTGGCCATTGGAGTAGGGGTAAAGTGTGGTACAGTTGGGCTTGTGTTTTCTGTGGCTGCTGATCTATCTGATTTAACAGGTAGTTTGTACTCCTTGAGGATCTGCACTCACCCTCTTCCTTTTGGACATCTATTATGAAAGAACAACATTTGACTGGAAAAACATAGTATGACGACACATGGAATAGGTACAGAAAATGGATAGGTATGGCATATACTCATATATAATGCTTAAACTAAGCAGATGGTGTAAAAAAGTAGAAGTAATGCAAGAAGTTAGATGCAAAATATGTGCGACCAATACAACCTTGCCAAGTTAGAGCAAGCACCTTGATGGGTGAATAAGATACGTCATCCTCCACCATGCCAAGTTTGTTAGCCGGTGGATTGTTCCACAATATTCCTCTCGTGCGCCCATTCTCATATTAATTTTGATAATGTTCAATACCTGACATGCATGAAAACATAAAAACAAGTGAGATTATGTTTGTAATGCAGAAGTGATTCTAATCCAATACTTCCTCCCTGTAAACCACTTTGTGCTATCTTTGCACTTCTTCTAAGAGGTGCCTTGCATGCTGTAATTTGGTGTGTGCATTAATATAATGTGGTCTACTACTAAAAATATGAGAGCTCCAGAAGTGATGATACTTCACAGATGACAACTTCAACATATAGTAAAGAAGAACAAGTCGACCTGACCTGACAGATTCAAAATGTACTAAGGGAGAATAACTCGACCTGACCAGTCGACCGCAAGAGAAGGGGATCATCTTAAAGAAGAGCAGAAGAGCAAGCAGATTGAAGATATTACAAGCCTTTCTATAAAATGTCGGTTGGCCACCCATGGCGAACCAGAGCGCACAGAGAAATACTATTCCTTCCGGTCTCTCCATATGTGGCTCACATGCATTTCGAAACTAAAGTAGGAACATTTAGCTGACCAATTAAACATCTCTCAGTTTTACTAATATCTGCATAATATCATATTTGAATTTGTACAACTAAGCTTGTTTAGCTCGATGGGTGGAGCAGTGCTATTACGACACGAACCATGTAGGTTGATCGTGGTCATCATAAAATGGGGAAACCATAAGCATGATGAGTATAGTGTTGACCGTGGCAGTGGGATGGCAGATCTGAAGATGCAAACCGCGCAAAGTGTAGTTAGCAACCGATGTTTGCTTTGAAATAACAATTAAGATTTGGTATGGACAAGAAAGTAGAGTCAACAAGTGACAAAGAAATGCAATTCTGTTGTCTCTCTATATGTCGTGACATGCATTTGGAAACTCAAGTGGGACCTTTAGCTAACCAATTAAATGTGTCTATTAATTAATATCAGTATCATATCACAATTATATTTGAAAAACTAAGCTTTGGAATTTTGAGTGTTGTGTTGTTTAGTTTGAATGGTGGAGTAATGCTAGTACGACAGAAAGCACCTACGCAGATCATTGTAGAGTAGATAAAAGGGGGAAACCCTAAGCATCAAGAGTAAAATCAGGAAAGTGGAACTAGCTGGACCACTGGGTGGCGCACATGCTTCTCGAAACGAATATAGGAACATTAGGTGAACAATTAAACGTACTCTGTTTTAGTAATATGAGCATCATGTCAGATTCGTATTTCAACACGTAAGCTTTGGAATTATGAGTGGCATGTTATTTCGCTTGATGGGTTGAGGTCTCGAGGAGCAGTGCTAGCACGACACGAAGAAGTGAAGCACCTATGATGATGGTAGTGAATACAAAGGGGGGGAAACATAAGCTTTACGAGTATAGTGACCGTGCCATGGCAGATCTGAAGGTGCAAACCGGACAAAGCTACTTCGTAACCAATGTTTGCTTTCAACTAGCCACTACGATTTGGTACGGACAAGCAAATTACAGTAAACAATTTACGATCTATTTTCCAGGTGAGATCAATAACTTAAGCACGTATGGAAGAGTACCACCTCTCTTGCGACACCGTGTAGGCCCCTGCTAATTCGTTGAGTTCTACGGGTGCGATGGCTGTCGGCAGTGGGGAAGAAGGCTTTAGATGGCAAACAGCCGGGTCGGGGGATAAATCATGTTGCCGTGGACGTGGCGGTCGTAGGAGCGGCAACGGCAAGGTGGACGACGGCGCCGATGAAGCGAGACAACGCGATGAAAGGATCCTGGTCCAGCGTCGTGGATGAGAGACGCCCATCTCTTGCAGTGGACGACGGGGTAGGGGTAGCAGCTCCGGCAAGGTGGAGGATGGGGTGGCGGATGGAGGAGGCTGGCCGCAGTGGGGAGGTTTGTTGGGTAACGTAGCAGAAATTCAAAATTTTCCTACATGTCACCAAGATCTATCTATGGAGAAACCAACAACGAGGGGAAAGAGAGTGTATCTACATACCCTTGTAGATTGCTAAGCGGAAGCGTTCAAGTGAACGGGGTTGATGGAGTCGTACTCGCCGTGATCCAAATCACCGATGACCAAGTGCCGAACGGACGACACCTCAGCGTTCAACACACCTACAGCCCGGTGACGTCTCGCATGCCTTGATCCAGCAAGGAGAGAGGGAGAGGTTGAGTAAGACTCCGTCCAGTAGAAGCACAACGGCGTGGTGGTGGTGGAGGAGCGTGGCAATCCTGTAGGGCTTCGCCAAGCACCGCAGGGGAGGAGAAGGGAGAGAAGCAGGGCTGCGCCATCGAGAGGTTAGAACTCATGTGTCTTGGGCAGCCCAAACCTCAAGTATATATAGGGGGAGGGGAGGGGCTGCGCCCCCACCTAGGGTTCCCTCCCCAGGGGTGGCCGCAGCCCCCCAGATCCCATCTGGGTGGCGGCCAGGTGGAGGGGAGAGGAAGGCGCACCAGGTATGGGCCCTAAGGCCCATCTGCCCTTAGGGTTTGCCCTCCTCCTCCCCTTAGGCGCCTTGGCCCCTTGTGGGGGGGCGCACCATCCCACCTGGGTCTGGTCCCCTCCCACACTTGGCCCACGCAGCCCTCTGGGGCAGGTGGCCCCACTTGGTGGACCCCTGGACCCCTCCGGTGGTCCCGGTACGTTACCGATAAAACCCGAAACTCTTTCGGTGACCAAAACAGGACTTCCCATATATAAATCTTTACCGCCGGACCATTCCGGAACTCCTCGTGACGTTCGGGATCTCATCCGGGACTCTGAACAACATTCGGTAACCACATACGAACTTCCTTTATAACCCTAGCGTCATCGAACCTTAAGTGTGTAGACCCTACGGGTTCGGGAACCATGCAGACATGACCGAGATGTTCTCCAGTCAATAACCAACAGCGGGATCTGGATACCCATGTTGGTTCCCACATGTTCCACGATGATCTCATCGGATGAACCACGATGTCGAGGATTCGATCAATCCCGTATACAATTCCCTTTGTCTAGCGGTGTTGTACTTGCCCGAGATTCGATCGTCGGTATCCCGATACCTTGTTCAATCTTGTTACCGGCAAGTCTCTTTACTCGTTCCGTAACACATCATCCCGTGATCAACTCCTTGATTACATTGTGCACATTATGATGATGTCCTACCGAGTGGGCCCAGAGATACCTCTCCGTCACACGGAGTGACAAATCCCAGTTTCGATTCGTGCCAACCCAACAGACACTTTCGGAGATACCCGTAGTGCACCTTTATAGCCACCCAGTTACGTTGTGACGTTTGGCACACCCAAAGTATTCCTACGGTATCCGGGAGTTGCACAATCTCATGGTCTAAGGAAATGATACTTGACATTAGAAAAGCTTTAGCATACGGACTACACGATCTTGTGCTATGCTTAGGATTGGGTCTTGTCCATCACATCATTCTTCTAATGATGTGACCCCGTTATCAATGACATCCAATATCCATGGTCAGGAAACCGTAACCATCTATTGATCAACGAGCTAGTCAACTGGAGGCTTACTAGGGACATGGTGTTGTCTATGTATCCACACATGTATCTGAGTTTCCTATCAATATAATTCTAGCATGGATAATAAACGATTATCATGAACAAGGAAATATAATAATAACCTATTTATTATTGCCTCTAGGGCATATTTCCAACAGTCTCCCACTTGCACTAGAGTCAATAATCTAGTTCACATCGCCATGTGATTAACACTCACAGGTCACATCGCCATGTGACCAATAGCCAAAGAGTTTACTAGAGTCAATAATCTAGTTCACATCACTATGTAATTAACACTTAATGAGTTCTTGGTTTGATCATGTTATGTCTGTGAGAGAGGTTTTAGTCAACGGGTCTGCAACATTCAGATCCGTATGTACTTTGCAAATCTCTATGTCATCTCCTAGATGCAGCTACCACGCTCTATTTGGAGATATTCTAAATAACTGTTCTACTATATGAATCCAGTTTACTACTCAGAATAATCTGGATTAGTGTCAAAGTTTGCATCGGCGTAACCCTTTACGACGAACTCTTTTATCACCTCCATAATCGAGAAAATTCCTTAGTCCACTAGTTACTAAGGATAACTTTGACCGCTGTGATGTGATCCATTCTTGGATCACTCTTGTACCCCTTGACTGACTCATGGCTTGGCACACTTCAGGTGCGGTACACAACATAGCATACTTTAGAGCCTATGTCTGAAGCATAGGGGACGACCTTTTTCCCTTCTCTCTATTCTGCCGTGGTCAGGTCTTGAGTCTTACTCAACACTCATACCTTATAACACAGGCAAGAACTCCTTCTTTGCCGATCTATTTTTTGAACTCCTTCAAAATCTTGTCATGGTATGTGTTCGTTTGAAAGTATTATTAAGCGATTTTGATCTATCCTTATAGATCTTGATGCTCAATGTTCAAATAGCTTAATCCAGGTTTTCCATTGAAAAACACTTTTCAAACAACCCTATATGCTTTCCAGAAATTCTACATCATTTCCGATCAACAATATGTCAACAACATATACTCATCAGAAATTCTATAGTGCTCCCACTCACTTCTTTGGAAATACAAGTTTCTCATGAACTTTGTATAAACCTAAAATCTTTGATCATCTCATCAAAGCGTACATTCCAATTCCGAGATGCTTACTCCAGTCCTTAAAAGGATTGCTGGAGCTTTGCATACTTGTTAGTATCTTTCCGGATTGACAAAACCTTTTGGTTGTATCACATACAACCTTTCCTCAAGAAAATCGTCGAGGAAACAATGTTTTGACATCCTATCTGCAAGATTTCATAAATAATGCAGTAACTGCTAACATAATTCCAACAGACTCTTAGCATCGCTATGAGTGAGAAAATCTCGTCGTAGTCAACTCCTTGAACTTGTCGGGAAACATTTTAACGACAAGTCGACCTTTCTCAATGGTGACACTTACCATCATTGTCCGTCTTCCTTTTAAAATCCATATGTACCTAACAGCCTTACGACCATCAAGTGGTTCTTCCAAAGTCTACACTTTGTTTTCATACATGGATCCTCTCTCGGATTTTATGGCCTCGAGACATATTGGAATCCGGGCCCACCATCGCTTCTCCATAGCTCGTAGGTTCATTGTTGACTAGCAACATGACTTCCAAGACAGGACCACGTACCACTCTGAAGTAGCACGCATCCTTGTCGTCCTACGAGGTTTGGTAGTGACTTGATCCGAAGTTTCATGATCACTATCATAAGCTTCTACTTCAATTGGTGTAGGTGCCACAGGAACAACTTCTTGTGCCCTGCTACATACTAGTTGAAGTGACGGTTCAATAACCTCATCAAGTCTCCACCATCCTCCCACTCAATTCTTTCGAGAGAAACTTTTCCTCGAGAAAGTACCCGATTTCAGAAACAATCCCTATTGCTTTCGAATCTGAGACAGGAGGTACACCCAACTGTTTTTGGGTGTCCTATGAAGATGCATTTATCCGCTTTGGGTTCGAGCTTATCAGCCTGAAACTTTTTCACATAAGCGTCGTAGCCCCAAACTTTTAAGAAACAACAGCTTAGGTTTCTCTAAACCATAGTTCATACGGTGTCGTCTCAACGGATTTGCGTGGTTCCCTATTTAAAGTGAATGCGGTTGTCTCTAATGCCTAACCCATAAACGATAGTGGTAATTCGATAAGACACCTCATGGTATGCACCATATCCAATAGGGCACAGTTATGCTGTTCGGACACACCATCAGACTATGGTGTTCCCGGTGGTATTAGTCGTGAAACAATTTCCACAATGTCTTAATTGTGTGCCAAACTCGTAACTCAGATATAAATCTCTATGATCATATCACAGACATTTTATCCTCTTGTCATGACGATCTTCAACTTCACTCTGAAATTAGTTGAACCTTTCAATAATTCAGACTCGTGTTTCATCAAGTAAATATACTCAGCATCTACTCAAATCATCTGTGAAGTAAGAACACAATGATATCCACTGCGTGCCTCAGCGCTCATTGGACCGCACACATCAAAATGTATTACTTCCAACAAGTTGCTTTCTTGTTCCATCTTACTGAAAACGAGGTCTTTAAGTCATCTTGTCCATGTGGTATGATTTGCATGTCTCAAGTGATTCAAAATCAAGTGAGTCCAAACTATCCATCTGTATGGAGTTTCTTCATGCATATCTACCAATAAACATGGTTCGCATGTCTCAATCCTTTCAAAAACGAGTGAGTCCAAAGATCCATCAACATGGAGCTTCTTCATGCGTTTTATACCAATATGACTCAAATTGCAGTGCCACAAGTATGTGGTACTATCATTACTATCATATGAACATGTGTATCACTACGATCGGGATGGTATTATGCAAATAAACAGAGTAACCATTATTCTCATTAAATGAATAGCCGTATTGCGATAAACATAATCCAATCATGTCTATGCCCAACGCAAACACCAAATAACAATTATTTAGGTTTTAATACCAATCTCGATAGTAGAGGGAGCGTACGATATTTGATTACATCAACCTTGGAAACACTTCCAACACATATCGTCATCTCACCTTTAACTAGTCTCCGTTTATTCCGTAGCCTTTTATTTTGAGTTACTAACACTTAGCAACCGAACCGGTATCTTATACCCTGGTGCTACTAGGAGTACTAGTAAAGTACACAATAATATATCCAACACACTTCTGTCGACCTTACCAACCTTCTCATCTACCAATTATCTAGGGTAATTCCACTCTAGTGATCGTTCCCCTTAATACAGAAGCACTTAGTCTCGGGTTTGGGTTCAACTTTGGGTTTCTTCACTTAGAGCAGCAGCTGGTTTGCCGTTTCATGAAGTATCCCTTCTTGCGCTTGCCCTTCTTGAAACTAGTGGTTTCACTAACCATCAAAAATTGATGCTCCTTCTTGATTTCTACTTTCGCGGTGTCAAACATCGTGAATATTTCAAGGATCATCATATCTATCCCTGATATATTATAGTTCATTACGAAGCTCTAGCATCTTGGTGGCAATGACTTTGGAGAAACATCACTACCTTATCTGGAAGATCAACTCCCACTCGATTCAAGTGATTGTTGTACTCAGACAATCTGAGCACAAGCTCAACGATTGAGCTTTTCTCCCTTAGTTTGCAGGCTAAGAAAATTCGTCGGAGGTCTTAAACCTCTTGACGTGGGCACGAGCCTGAAATCCCAATTTCAGCCCTCGAAACATCTCATATGTTCCGCGACATTTCAAAAATGTCTTCGGTGCCTCAATTCTAAACCATTTAACATTACCGAACTATCATGTAGTCATCAAAGCGTGTATGTCAGATGTTCGCAACATCCGCAGACCACGTTCGAGGTCCAGCACACCGAGCGTTGCATTAAGGACATAAGCCTTCTATTGTCCACATAATTGCTACTATCAACTTTCAACTATATTTTCTCTAGGAACATATCTAAAACAGTGGAACTAAAGCGCGAGCTTACGACATAATTTGCAAAGATCTTTTGACTATGTTCATGATAATTAAGTTCATCTTATGAACTCCCACTCAGATAAACATCCCTCTCGTCATCTAAGTGATTACATGATCCGAGTCAACTAGGCCGTGTCCGATCATCACGTGAGACGGACTAGTCATCATCGGTGAACATCGCATGTTGATCACATCTTCTATACGACTCATGTTCGACCTTTCGGTCCTCCGTGTTCCGAGGCCATGTCTGTACATGCTAGGCTCGTCAAGTTAACCTAAGTGTTTCGCATGTGTTCCGAGGCCATGTCTGTACATGCTAGGCTCGTCAACACCCGTTGTATTCGAACGAAAGAATCTATCACACCCGATCATCATGTGGTGCTTCGAAACGACGAACCTTCGCAACGGTGCATAGTTAGGGAGAACACTTTCTTGAAATTTTGATGAGTGATCATCTTATTTACTACCGTCGTTCTAAGCAAATAAGATGCAAAAACATGATAAACATCACATGCAATCAAATAGTGACATGATATGGCCATCATCACTTTGCTCCTTTTGATCTCCATCTTCGGGGCTCCATGATCATCATCGTCACCGGCATGACACCATGATCTCCATCATCATGATCTCCATCATCGTGTCTTCATGAAGTTGTCTCGCCAACTATTACTTCTACTACTACAGCTAACGGTTAGCAATAAAGTAAAGTAATTACATGACATTTACGTTTGACACGCAGGTCATAAATAAATTAAGACAACTCCTATGGCTCCTGCCGGTTGTCATAATCATCGACATGCAAGTCGTGATTCCTATTACAAGAACATGATCAATCTCATACATCACATATATTATTCATCACATCCTTTTGGCCATATCACATCACATGGCATACCCTGCAAAAACAAGTTAGACGTCCTCTAATTGTTGTTTGCATGTTTTACGTGGCTGCTATGGGTTTCTAGCAAGAACGTTTCTTACCTACGCAAAACCACAACGTGATATGTCAATTGCTATTTACCCTTCATAAGGAACCTTTTCATCGAATCCGATCCGACCAAAGTGGGAGAGACAGGCACCCACTAGCCACCTTATGCAACTAGTGCATGTCAGTCGGTGGAACCTGTCTCATGTAAGTGTACGTGTAAGGTCGGTCCGGGCCGCTTCTTCCGACAATGCCGCCGAATCAAGATTGGACTAGTAACGGTAAGCATATTGAACAAAATCAACGCCCACAACTACTTTGTGTTCTACTCGTGCAAAGAATCTACGCAATAGACCTAGCTCTGATACCACTGTTGGGTAACGTAGCAGAAATTCAAAATTTTCCTATGTGTCACCAAGATTTATCTATAGAGAAACCAGCAACGAGGGGAAAGAGAGTGCATCTACATACCCTTGTAGATCCTTAAGCGGAAGCGTTCAAGTGAACGGGGTTGATGGAGTCGTACTCGCCGTGATCCAAATCAACGATGACCAAGTGCCGAACGGACGGCACCTCCGCGTTCAACACACGTACAGCCCGGTGACGTCTCCCATGCCTTGATCCAGCAAGGAGAGAGGGAGAGGTTGAGGAAGACTCCGTCCAGCAGCAACACAACGGCGTGGTGGTGGTGGAGGAGCGTGGCAATCCTGCAGGGCTTCGCCAAGCACCGCGGGAGAGGAGAAGGGAGAGAAGCAGGGTTGCGCCATCGAGAGGTCAGAACTCATGTGTCTTGGGCAGCCCAAACCTCAAGTATATATAGGGGGAGGGGAGGGGCTGCGCCCCCACCTAGGGTTCCCTCACCAGGGGTGGCGGCAGCCCCCCAGATCCCATCTGGGTGGCGGCCAGGTGGAGGGGAGAGGGAGGCGCACCAGGTATGGGCCCTAAGGCCCATCTGCCCTTAGGGTTTGCCCCCCTCCTCCCCTTAGGCGCCTTGGGCCCTTGTGGGGGGGCGCACCAGCCCACCTGGGGCTAGTCCCCTCCCACACTTGGCCCACGCAGCCCTCTGGGGCAGGTGGCCCCACTTGGTGGACCCCTTGACCCCTCCGGTGGTCCCGGTACGTTACCGATAAAACCCGAAACTCTTTCGGTGACCAAAACAGGACTTCCCATATATAAATCTTTACCTCCGGACCATTCCAGAACTCCTCGTGACGTCCGGGATCTCATCCGGGACTCCTAACAACATTCGGTAACCACGTACGAACTTCCTTTATAACCCTAGCGTCATCGAACCTTAAGTGTGTAGACCCTACGGGTTCGGGAACCATGCATACATGACCGAGACGTTCTCCAGTCAATAACCAACAGTGGGATCTAGATACCCATGTTGGTTCCCACATGTTCCACGATGATCTCATCGGATGAACCACGATGTCGAGGATTCGATCAATCCCGTATACAATTCCCTTTGTCTAGCGGTATTGTACTTGCCCGAGATTCGATCGTCGGTATCCCGATACCTTGTTCAATCTCGTTACCGGCAAGTCTCTTTACTCGTTCCGTAACACATCATCCCGTGATCAACTCCTTGATCACATTGTGCACATTATGATGATGTCCTACCGAGTGGGCCCAGAGATACCTCTCCGTCACACGGAGTGACAAATCCCAGTCTCGATTCGTGCCAACCCAACAGACACTTTCGGAGATACCCGTAGTGCACCTTTATAGCCACCCATTTACGTTGTGACGTTTGGCACACCCAAAGTATTCCTACGGTATCCGGGAGTTGCACAATCTCATGGTCTAAGGAAATGATACTTGACATTAGAAAAGCTTTAGCATACGAACTACACGATCTTGTGCTATGCTTAGGATTGGGTCTTGTCCATCACATCATTCTTTTAATGATGTGACCCCGTTATCAATGATATCCAATGTCCATGGTCAGGAAACCGTAACCATATATTGATCAACGAGCTAGTCAACTGGAGGCTTACTAGGGACATGGTGTTGTCTATGTATCCACACATGTATCTGAGTTTCCTATCAATGCAATTCTAGCATGGATAATAAACGATTATCATTAACAAGGAAATATAATAATAACCTATTTATTATTGCCTCTAGGGCATATTTCCAACAAGGTTGTCGTGGCGCCGACAGTGTATGAATGGGGAAATGGAGGGGGATCTCAAAACTTTGGGACGCGCTTGTCTGAAATGTGGGAAAGTTACGAACTTATCCCCCGTTTAAAATTTCGTACATCATGTCAGTTGGGGATAGGACGGTAATCTCGCATCTCCCAAATATTTGCCGGTAACGATTTCGGGTGAGGAGAGGGTGTTTTGCCGCCCATGATTGGCACCCACGGTGTATGAACGGGGCTGACAGGTAGGGCGGTTGTGTCACGTGTGAGGGAAGTTACACATCTGCCCCTATTCAAAATATTAGCCTACATCAATCTCGGACGAGGAGAGTTTGTTTTGCCACCAACCATGGATGAATGGGGAAATGGAGGGAGAGACGCATGTCTTTCGGACGAGCTTGAATCAAATGTGTTTTGCTTCCCAGGTTTGGCACCCACCATGTTTGAATTGGCTCAGAGGCCGTTGTGTCACGTCTGATTGAAGTTACTAGTCTACCTCTATCGACAACAGTGTAAATCCGGTCGATAAGGATGTCAAGTGTTAGGGGTGGACAGTAATTTCCATCTCGCAAACACTTGCTTCGAGCAGCCCACAAATGATAGTGGGTGTTTAGCCGCTTCGTTCAAAACTTGGGAGAATTAGCATTCACGTTTGCCCTGGGCCCTCGCAACTAAATCCAAATCCAATTTTTATTCGATTACGAATATCCACAGATAATTCTACGTTTTGTTATTTATTTCTTCAAAACCACAACAAAGATTTATTCCACCTTTATATATGATTATGATTTAGAAATGCCATGATCTTCGAATTCAGTAGGTTGGATACACTTTGAGTCAAACAGTTATTTCATCCAATACAATATGCTCGCACGAAAAACAGTTCACCTTATGTCAATCATACAAGTACTAAGGATTACCTCGCCTAAAAAATTCGGATCATTACAACTCATGGACAACATAGGGGGTCTTACAACATAATCCATTTAGAGACATGACACAACATGCAAGTACAATAATCTAATGACAATTTCTACTGGTATCTAAAGAAGAACTGGGATTACCCTGGGCTTCAGATAGCAAAAGCAGTAGGACCTCCTCCGTCTTCAAATGTAACATTCTTACTTCCTCCCATTCTTGGGTTGCTTGCATAATACGTGCAGCTAATTGCATGATTTCCAGCTTCAAGATCGAGATTACCTCATTCATGGCAGCCACACATCTCTTTCTGCCTCTAGTAGTGCCTCAAGAACTATAATATTTGTACTCATGCTGCTCACCGGCGGTATTGCCTCTGAACTGCTATCATCTGGTAACATGGATGACGCACTGCTTCCACAAATAGATTCTGGGGTTGTACATTGTGTCCTAGTGTGAACGGCATCCTGAAAGGTTTCCGCTGGACATAAGTAAGAGATGGTTATCGTATGACCCAAGCAGTAAGCTTACATAGTAAACGACATATGAATTATTGCCGAGCTTGGCATACGAATTATGACTACTAGGACTAGAGCAAGCCAAAAAAGCTTCACCGTCACCCCCTCCTTATCGGCGATGGGAAAACCTTTGTTTTACATAGTCGAGAAGTCATTGTGCTAAGGCCCCACATGCTTAGGCGTTGAATAGAATGTAGATCCTAGTTTACGGAAACAAGTATCGATAATACGTTTGTATCTCCGTACTTATATTTCTTCTCTTATAAAAAACCGAGTTGGTGATGATGGTACGCGTGCCATCTTACAATATAGACCGTCTGATCTATATCTGATGGATGGAAATGAAACTAAAAGATACCCGCACCACTCTCCACACTTGCACACAAGGCCTTCCCTCGTTCATCCTTATCTCCAACAACCTCATTGTCGAGCAATTAAAAAAGGAAGCCTTTGGAACAAACTGGCTTCGTGGTCGCTGCCGGCATCGTCCATCCCCATGCCTCCGCTCAGTCCGACCACCAATCACCACCATGCCCCACCCTCTTCACCTTATCTCCTATTTCTCGAGATATCATTAGTTTTTACACATGGGATTTGTCGGGGATATACCCCGCGGTGTAAACCGGCCGGAAGTTAACCCGGCCGGACTTGGCGGTCTACTTGAGACCCGGCTGAGAATTGATGATTCACTGGCGACCCGTTTGGAGCTGGCGGTTTACGATTCATTGGTAATCCGGCAGGCGGGTCAGAGGAGCGACAAGACCCGGTGGCCCAACGGGCGGTTCATGGAGGCCGGTTTACAAGGAAAGGCATGAGGAATATTTCCCTTACAAGGAGTCAAGACCCGGACTTGTATCCAGTTTGTATTAGAGATAGACTAGTCCTAATCCCAATAGGACTCCACATGTAACCCGCCCCTTCAACATATATAAGGAGGGGCAGGGCTCCCCAAAAAGGGACAAGCTACAAGCTATAGACAACAATCAACAATCTTAGGGCTAGACACAAAGAGGAGAGCCGGTTTACGGCGACTCCCTTGTGATGATAATGAGACCTAGCCTCAAACAGCATGTAGGGTTATTACCGGATGATGTTTCCCGGGGCCCGAAGCTGTCTAAATCTTGGTCTTGTGTGTTGATCCGCCCTACGTCTCTCGATCCCACTCAACCCCTCTCAAGCTACCACATAGATGCATTGGCCTCGCGACTAAGTCCTCATCCTAGGACATCTGTCGTGACAATTCCACGACAGTTGGCACCCACCGCGGGGCTCGCGCACGGTGGTGTTGAGTTCTTGGAGGGCGCTATTCCAGAGATTGAAAAGTTTCGCCCAGCTGATTGAAAAGTTCCGACTAGCTCGTCGGAGAGTTCCTGCTGGCTCGCCGAAAAGTTCCATCAGACTCATCAAAAAGTTCTGCCGGTTCGTCGGACAGTTCGGGCCGGATCATTGAAAAGTTCCGACCGTCTCGACGAAAGATTCTATCGGAATCATCAAAGAGTTTCGATCGCCACGACGAAAAGTTCAGTCCGAATCGCCGAAGGGTTCCAGCCGCATCGCCGAAACGTTTTGTCCGAGTCATCAAAGAGTTTCGACTTAGGCTACAAAAAAGTACCGGATTATCAAATACTTCCGGATTAGGAAAAAGTTCCGGCCGGTTATCCAGATGTTCCGGTTCAAAGTTCCGGACTATCAAAATTTCCGGTTGAATTATCAAGAGGTTCCGGTTCAAAGGTTCCGGATTATCAAAAGTTCCGGCCGGGTTATCCAGAGGTTCCAGCTCAAAAGGTTTCGGATTATCAAAAACTTCCGGTTGGATTATCAAGAGGTTCCGGTTCAAAGGTTCCGGATTATCAAGAGGTTCTCTGGTTCGAGAAATTCCGGCTCAAAAAAGTACCGGGCGGGTTATATGGAGAGCTCAGGCATTAGAAGACACAGAACCAAGGAACTCTTTTGTCAAAAACAAAAGCAGCACTATGGATTTTCCAACGCCAGCATCCTGCAAAAAATACCAGGTGCTATCCTTTCTATGTATTTTACCAGTACATGTTAATTCATCCGAGAACAATTACTCTGGTCTGTAATATTTTTACGCAGGGCAACTATTAAAAGAAAAGGGGGTGGTGTTATACCACGGATGCACGTTCAGATGTATCGGGCGGCTTCACGGACAGGGTGTCACGGTCCGGTTTATGTCAATGTACCGGCTGACTCGCCCGTCCGCACCACCTTACAATGCCACGGACGACTCGTCCGTCCTCCCTCACGGCCGGTTCACGTGCCGGCTTACAACGCGGAGGACAACTTGCTCGTCCGCACCGGTTTACAACAACGGGCCGACTCATCTGTTAGCTCCCGCGGCTGACTCACCCGTGAGTGATTTCAGTTTCACCTAGTGATCATCAACTTCATGGCGGGTTATTTCCGGCCTCAACGAATCAGGTGCTATCCATCTAAAGTCTATTTTATTAGCACATGTTATTTTTTGTCAGAGAACAAATTACTTTGATTTGTATATTCTTATATACAGGATCATCATTCATTACAAATGGGGTTTATACCACGGGTATGGAGCACGGGTGGATAATATTCCGCTTGGCGATAATCTGAGACATATTACATGATGAATGGACGCACACGAGTTGCCTCCCTTGCGGCCCGGTCTACATCGACTTGCCGGGATCGCGTTTGATTGATGTTAAATGGACGTGCACAAAGCCGCCGCCTCTACGGACCCGGTCTACATTAACTCGTCTGTCTGTGCCGGTTTAAAACATCGGTGCCAATTTTTCCTGTCTGCACCAGCTTGCAATGCCGTGACATGCGGCCGGCTTATTTGTCTGAGCTACTTATGATGCTGCAGTCGTCTTTGATGTCCGTCTCTCGCGGCCTGGTCTACATCAGCATACCGGGCCGCACATGTCTGCATGAGCTGTTTATTGAGAATGAGCAAGTCACAGCTTGGGTAGCTCGGTTTTCTTTCAACAAATTGGAGGCAAATTATCATATACTATCAACCGCCGTCTGCACTGGATGGATCAATGGGCAAGCACGCAAGTCGTCGCCACTACAGTTTGGTTAATTTCAAATAGCCAGTTGGAAGGAACCATTGGCCGAGTTGTTGACACGGCTTATACAGATCATTTATAACCCGCCGCAATCACCTCAACCTTCTGTGGATTCACATCGTGCTATCAACACCAATGTTACACAAGTCATGCCAATTTATATCACGGTCAAATATGGAGAATCTCAAGCCAACTCTTCGAGTCACCTTGAGACTCGGGGGCTACAATGATATGACTCAGCAAAGGTTGCCGGTTTGTCAGTGAAGTCAAAAACCGCAGGACGCTGGAGGGAAAGATAACCCGGTTCAAAATTTAAGGGCCGTCAGAAAATTTCCGGTTCAAAATGAAGAATGCCGGTTTAATATCCGCTTCAAGGGAAATCTGTTCTCCCACAAATCTCTGAAGCTCTCAAATCTGGTTTAAATGTGTCCGATTCAAAAAAGGAATTAACTTCTCGCAAGTTCGAGTTGAAAGGCCGTCATAAAATTTCTGGCTGAAAATGAAGATTCCGGTTTACAACCCGGTTCAAGGGAGAGATGTCTCCCACAAAGCTTTGAAGCTCTCAATATCCGGTTTAATATCCCGATTCAAGAAGAATTTATCTCTTGCAAAAAGTTAAAGTTTCCGAAGAGGACCCGCTGCCATGGTGCGCGGTTCAAACATGGGTATCATGCCTTATTGGCTTATCATATTATTGATCACTTGGGAGCTTGGTCGTATCCGAACCATAGCTGCACCTCTTGATCGACGCAATGCCACAATATCACTTGGGGGCTTTGGTCGTGTCCGAACCATAGCAACACCTTTTGATAGGCGAAAAGCCACAACATCACTTGGGGACTTGGTCAAGTCTGAACCATAGTCACGCCTCTTGATCGGCCTAGTGCCACAACATCACTTGGGGCCTTTGGTCGAACCCGAACCATCGCTACACCTCTTGATCGGCGTAATGCCAACGCATCATTTGGGGACCTGGGTGACTCGAACCATAGCTACGCCTTTTGGGGGCTTGGTCGTGTCCGACCATGGTAATGCCTCTTCATCGGCTCAAAGCCTCATTTGCAAATGGTTTTATCTTTGCATTTGCTTTAATTCTATTCTTTTGTTGCGTTTTAAACCGACATTGTTAATCTGGTTCGACAGTCAATTACAAATTGACGGAACACGGTCAAATCTTAATCCGGAGACTATCTGCCCGGTCTGATTTTCTGTTACCATCTTATTATGGAGTAAACTGGTGTTTATCACACTACAACAGGACCCCACCTATAGCAACGCATTTTTTCGTATCTAAAAGTCCATATATGCGTTGCTAGGGACTTTACCAACGGTTTGGGATGCGTTGCCTTATCCAGTGTTGCTAGCGCATAATGCAACGCTTATACTTCCGTTGGTAAAAGGAACCGTTGCAGGAGTGCAACACATAAAACAAACTTTTACAACACTCATATACGTTGGTGGTTAATGTACAGGAATCAAAATCTCATTGCTTCGCAATAAAGAATTTGCAACGCTTCAGGTGTTTTACGTATAAAATGTGAATAATATTTTATATATTGACAACAATTAAATTAATGCTTCACATAATGGTACTAAGTATGTATATCAAGTCGAAAGACAAAATATACGCACGAGAGGAAGAAATCATATATTGAGAAAAATTGTGGGATTACAATAGTTGATATTACAGGACGAATAACATGCAAATGTGATGCATAATCTAAACATTCTCTTGACAACGAAAGTTAAACTAACAGCATCCATCAACAACCCTACAACTTAACTAAAACCTAACCAAGGAACATCATCCAACAGGAACAGCATCCCACCAACTTAACTAAAACTGAAAACAGACATCATCTTCATCATCGTGAACCGGAACATCAACATCATCATCATTGTAGTATACTTGCCACGCACCCATATAATCATCCGTGTATATCTACAAAGAAAATAACCAAATGAACCGTTAATACACAATGCATTGACATGATGCAAATAGTGATGGGTTGCCCTACAAATAAGAAACATTACTTCTTACAAAGGGTCATTACTTCCGATACATTGGTTGCCCGGCTAGATTACGACTAATACAAAGAAAAGTTCTGACCTGAAAGTATTCCCTTAGAACTCAATATACTACTTCAGGTCACATAACAAACATAAACAGACTCAGAGAAAAATAAACAGATGTGGTTGTGGCCTAAAAGCAAGCCACTAATAACATAGTACCTACTTAGTTGACGGGTTAAAAGCACAATAGACATTGCTCATATGGAACAGTGCAAGCGACATAATGAGAAATTCAGCAATTTACGGACTGTGACAGCAAGAGTTCATGTGGGTAATTCAGCAATTTATGAATACAAGTAGTGAGAGCTCAGTTGTCAGTTTAGCAATTTACGAATCAAAAGGGCAAGATCATCTAAGAAGAATATTAGTTGCATTTCCATCTTCACAAATAGTTAATATATGGAGATCATAGACACTTACCAGAACCATGACTACGAACACTGCCATATCTTGGACAAATATACTCGCAGCTCCAGCCATCCATGGTGTTGGCCTCCATCTCGATATTGCCGGAACGGATGAGTGCGGTGCCTCACATTAAATTACATACAACAATAGGTAAATCATTGGCAAGATAGGAGTACATAAATAATTAAATAAGAGCAGAAAAGGAGACTGGCACATTGAAAACCACCGAATGGCATTGAGTATTTATTTCTTTGGAAACCTGCGCACAAACAAACAGTGAGCCTCTACTTAATGAATGACTAACATGATGATTAACAGTGAGCCGCTGCTGGTGTATATGTGTGTGTGCTTGCTGCAAGCTTTAGTATATGCATAGTTTGCACATGAACATGCATAAAGCTCAGGTGTAGGTTGCATCTAAGTGGGGTATTGGGATTCAGTTTTATTTTCACTATGATGTACAGCGGTAGTAGATAAGTACCTTTTTTTAGTTTTGTAGATAAGTACTTGATATAGACGAATCCTCTGCATTGACCTGACCCAAGTCCATATATAATAAATGCATGTTATGACAGGACAATCACATAACCAAATGACAAAGAAAATGTGTACAGTAACATAGAATATTCGGTGCGAGGAATAGGCTAGCAAGACATAGGAATTTAACTGGGGAGTTGCATACTAGCTTTTCAAACCGAAGGAAGAGAAGGACGTCAGTGTATGGAAATACAATTGGAAAGTAACAGTCAGTGGCGGTGCTACAAAGGAAAACCTGGACAGGCAAAATTTAAAGAAACACAAATATTTCAACTCAAGCGATGGATGAAGAGCTGCTGCTCATAAATCTTTCTCAACATTATATCTCTTTTTTCTCTTGAAAACCAAATCAATTCCGCATTGATTAGCCCTGCTGTCCATGACAAATATCTAGTACCAAATTAAGATATTTATTATCAATTAATTGAATTTCAGAGTGTTATAACCTACATTTTATACGAAAATTAGTACTGTCCGAGCGACAGTTTTGGGGCTGCACATGTGCTTGTGCACCAGCGCTCGTCGTCTAGGTTGCTACTCGCCCGGCTGGCCACCGCTGCATGGGTCGCCCTTGGGCCTCCGCACCACATGGCGCTGCTACTTGCTGCGGCGGTGCGACCGGCGACTCGACGGCGGCTCCGCGCCACGTCGCTCTGGCCCTCCATGCGGCTGTACGCGTTGCTTGTGCCCATACTACTCTGCTGGATAGGAAGAGGAATCGAGCAATAGAGCCCAGAGGCCAAGAAAGAACCGTGAAGAGGCGACACTACAGGCAAGCAAGGCAGCTGTGAGCTGGGCTACTCCTACATCTGTACTACTACATGTATTTTTACCCCACGGGCTGGGCAGGCCATGGCATGCTTTTGCCCTCACGAAGCACCACCGGTGGTAACAGTGTATCACATTTGACATGTTCATGAAATTTAATGTTTGTTATCCCATAGCAACGCACGGGTATTTAGCTAGTAGTCCAAATTGTTTAGAATAATAAGAGCATACAACAATCAGTACATTAACAGGCGTGGAGAGAAGTATTTATCAGTGTTCTGAATCATATCAATAATGTCAAAGAAACATCATATAGAAGAAACAATGTGGATTGTTAATTCACCTGCTCAGTAAAACAAAGGAGTACGTGCTTCCCCCAATAGGTCCACGTTCTCTAGTATTTGAGATGGACGTGAAAGCCACCATTAGCAAGCTACACCGCCACCTAAATAGCCTAACCATCAGACTCCAGAAGACTGAAATTTCAACAAAAACTTCGATTAGTAACTCATCAAAACAGTCGTACAGACACCTATTAAGACTGCATCCCTCCTTAAATATTATAACTCTTGCAATAGACTATTTAAGATGGGGTCCGCATATATGAAGTACTCCCTCTGTCCCAAAACATAAGAACGTTTTCAACACTACACTAGTGTCAAAAACGTTCTTATATTATGGGATGGAGGGAGTAGTTCTTATCTACATAAATAAAATTTGAAAGGTATACCGACTTATGTATCAAGGATTGATGACTAATAAGAATTTTTAAAAAATTTGATGCTCCATTGATATCTAATAATTACTAATTTAATAGAATAGCAATCAGTGCATGAATGTAAATAAACGGAGATCGGAACTCAGTCTGCAGGCTTGTCAAGTGTTCATCGCACAAGGGCCAAACTTTTTTGACAGCGATTTGCTCCAATAGAATCGGGGGTGCAAACCTAGACGTCTACAGGAGAAGAGAAGAGAAGAATAGAGGTTAGAGAAAGGGGAAGAGAGAGAGGACAAAGCCAGGGGAGGGGATTCACTCACCGGACGAGAAGGACGTCATGGGCTCATGGCCACCGGCGGCGGAGCCGACTCCCGAAACCCTAGCCATCAAAGGAAGGTCGCGGCTAGGCTTTCGTAGCCGCGAGCGCCAGATCTAGCCATATGGAAGGGCGCCGTGGTGTGAGGGGACCTTGGGTTGTGCTTCGTGATGGCGGGATTCGCCGGACGTCGCCTGAATCAGCCAACCGCAGGTGGCGCAATGAGGAGCTGCATCTAGAGAGAGAGGTGGGATGTGAGAGGGATGGGTGGGTGGGGGATGAAGCGGATACGGTAGCCTCCATAGCCGCGATGTGGGAGGAGTGGAGGGGAGGGCCGGTGGCGAGGTGGGAGGAAGGTGGCGAGGCGATTGGTGGCGGCGATTTGGGAGAGACGAGGGGCATCGGGGGCTCTGTTTCTGGCACATCCCTCTCTCCTTTTTTGTTTTCTTTTTTTTTCTTTTTTTCATATATGTCCCACGGTAGGATCAAGAGCTAGAATTCTGCAACGCATATCTGCAACCTATAATATGCGTATCTATTATGAATTTTACAACATTTAGTCAAAATGTTGTAGAAGTTGTGTTGCTTTATAAAGGGTATCCTTGTAGTGTCACAACCCGGTACGGTTTTATCATAAACCGGCAAAATATGGAAGGAGTTATCAGTACTCAAGATTTGGGTTATCACCCTTACTACAAAAGTTGGTAAGCCAACGATGTGATTCATTATCATAGGTATGATATATTTCATATTTCATTATTCTTAAGTGCATCCTTGGTTATATACCCGGGTTATATGTTGGGCACTATGACCCGTTCGGCGGTAAACCGCCAGGACACTTTAAACTTGTTGTATGCAGAAACAAGTTGAATAAAGCATGATTATAAATCGCCGGCGTTTATTAAACCGGCCTGGCTTTCGACTATATGTCGCCAGTATGATGATAAATTATCCGGTGTTTATTAAACCGGCCTGGCTTTAAGACGATAAGTCGCCAGTATATAATGAAAAATTATCCGGTGTTTATTAAACCGGCCTGGCTTTGGACTATAAGTCGCCAGTATATATTTGGATTGCGCCATTGAAATCATGCGCTTATAAATCATTGGGTTATATTATTCAAATAGCCAAACTTGGCTGAATTTTCATTATGATATTGAATGAATAAGGTTTGCATACCGGATTACATTATCTTGAATAGCCAACATGGCTGGATTTTTATTATGGTTATTAATAACCGGTATTATTGAGGTTTCAAAGTCGCTTTAGCGCAATGGCTATTAATTTATCAGAGGATATGATTTATTCTACAATGAAAGAAATAGTCCCGAGTCGTTGCAGGCTTACAACCCGGCACTTGGGGGCTACATTATTCAAATTGAGGTTATATGCAAGTCTCATGTCGCTGCAAGCATGCACCATAACACTTGGGAGCTAATGCAAAGTCATTTTTTTTCATCTTATTGAAGACCCGACTCATCATATCATAATGAGCCGGCCCTTGGGGGCTACACATCACTGTTCAAGTTTACATGATCATATTTATAAAGTCCCTGCTCATTATTGCATAATGACCCGGCCCTTGGGGGCTACACTGGTTGAAGTTTTTATGAGTATAAGGCAATTACAAGTTCCAGGTTGTTGCAAGCATGACAACCCGACACTTGGGGGCTACATATATGGAGTCTTCAGTTTTTACTAGTGACTGAGATGAGCAAGATGGATTTCTTCAAAGTGGCAGTAATTATATGGAAACAAGTCTCAAATCATCACTTTGTTCTGTTCAAGATTTGGGGGCTATAGGTAATATGTGTATAAGGGAGAAATATCTTCCGATTTTCAGTTTTGAGCAAACCAGATTGACCCGGCATCACCAGTCATCATGAACCGGCGTTGGAAGCAATCATGAACCGACATTAGAAACAATCATGACCCAGAATTATTAGTTTTATAAATCCGGCAGTTTTGGCAACGATAAACCGGGAAGTTTTACATCTTCAAACCGGCTGAATATCAAATGAGTATTTCAAGACCCATATTTCTTAAACCGGCGCTATGGAAGCCGACTCAAGTGGATTACTCTTCATAGTATTTCTCTGTGAGAAACCAATGTTAGCAAATTGAGTATGAAGCTGGCTTATTGACCTGGATTTTCTAGAAGAAGGAAATGGCAAGGAATTAAGGATGATCAGATGCCAGTTTATAAGAATTCTTAACCCGGAGCATAATCTATCAAATTTGTTCTTGTATTTGTTTTACAAGATCAGTTTAACATGGATAAATCCAAACTAAACTAGGGGCTAATGTCGGGGATATACCCCGCGGTGTAAACCGAACGGAAGTTAACCCGGCCGGACTTGGCGGTTTACTTGAGACCCGGCTGAGAATTGACGATTCACTGGCGACCTGTTTGGACCTGGCGGTTTATGATTCATTGGTAATCCGGCAGGCGGGACAGAGGAGCGACAAGACCCGGTGGCCCAACGGGCGGTTCATGGAGGCCGGTTTACAAGGAAAGGCATGAGAAATATTTCCCTTATAAGGAGTCAAGACCCAGACTTGTATCCGGTCTGTATTAGAGATAGACTAGTCCTAATCCCATTAGGACTCCACATGTAACCCGCCCCTTCAACATATATAAGGAGGGGCAGGGCTCCCCAAAAAGGGACAAGCTACAAGCTACAGACAACAATCAACAATCTTAGGGCTAGACACAAAGAGGAGAGCTGGTTTACGGCGACTCCCTCGTGATGATAATGAGACCTAGCCTCAAACAACATGTAGGGTTATTACCGGATGATGTTTCCCGGGGCCCGAAGCTGTCTAAATCTTTGTCTTGTGTTTTGATCCGCCCTGCATCTCTCGATCCCACTCAACCCCTCTCAAGCTACCACATAGATGCGTTGGCCTCGCGACTAAGTCCTCACCCTAGGACATCTGTCGTGACAATTCCACGACAGGATTACTCCCGCATGGGTCAATCACAATAAGTGTTTTATAAAAAAATGCATCTTGATGTTTCGTGCAATGCACGGACATCTTGCTGGTACTCCTACAGAAGACTAAGTTGGTGATGATGGTGTGTCTGCCATCCATCATTTCTGACCATTAGATCTACATCTAACGATTGTGAGGTAAGTTGTTGCCTTTTCTAATCAACATCCCACTTCTCCACCAATTTGCAGAAAAATCCATAATTAGTATCTTAAAACCAACCACATCCCTCCCTCACCTCACCAAAACACGCCAAGGAATATATTCTGATTGAAACATAATATATCTCTAGTGATATATGTATATCAAAATTAGAGTGTTTTGCATCAAGTTTGTGAATAAGTATTATTCTAATTATGATCCATTGCAACGCACGTGAACATTGCTAGTATTTCCAACCATGCAAAAAAATGCTAGTATTTCCATAGTTTTGAGTTTTCCATCAAGATATTAGTCACACACGGTTGATATTTACTTTCAATCATGTACACATATGCACTATGTAACTAGCCATGCTTATTGGCTTCCAAAGCTTAACTTTCACTACTACTTACAATATGTAGAGTATTTAATAAAAAAATACCACTTTCAACCAGCCCTGGGAACAATCTATTGTAAAAAAATAGCAAAAACATACCCAAAATTTCTTAATCCGCACCAAAAACTACTACCTAGTGCCGATTAGGCTCGTTTAAACCCGTTTATGACAGGGTTGGCCAACACGTCTGTGCTGACAAGGAAGCTTAAACCAACACATTTTGTTTGATCGTTGACACGAGGGACCCACATCTGACCTTCTATCATGTTATTCCCCCTCAAATCATTATTTTTCCTAAACATTACATCAAACAGTACTGATGCGTGTTCGTTGGTGGCGCCGGTGATGAGCGAGTTGGCCGCCACTCCGCCGGACGGGCCGGACGCCGCGCTGGCCTCCACACGGGTTGCCAGGCTGGCCCGAGCGTGAATCCCGAGCGAGCAAGCCGCTGCGTGGCCTTCGCTCGAGCCAGATGGATGGCCTTAGCGCGGTGCGCATGAGGAAGCCACCGCGCCGACGTGCCAATCTATCTAGAAAACCTTGCAGACAAGCAGCTGGACGGAGCTATTTTGGCTAGCTAGCGGCCGTGAGTATCGGACGGAGCTGGCATCCAGGCTGCCGCAAGATGGGCTCCGCATCGCCGGCAGTTTTGACCTCGCCTTCTGCCGGCGGCGGTAGCTGCGTCCCATGGCTGAGGATGACTAGGTGGACGGGCCAGAGGTAGGAGGTCACTCAGGGATTTTTGTGCAGACTGACATGTAGGTCCCACAACTCATAACGCCAAACTTGCAGGTCGAATAGAAGGCATTGACTTAAGGGGCGACATGGGTTGAAACATGCCTATAACGACACTTTTAGAGTAGTCGTTTCTTGGTAGGGCTGGTTGGTAAGGGCATGTACAATGGTTGATAAGGTAGTCTTATCTTAAGTCTACCATGTATGCAAGTGGTAGTAGTTTCTTGGCATTATTAGTGGTTTCTTGTAAGGAACAATGTACTACTAGCGACAAAAGGCGATTCTAGGTTGCGCTGTACTCCAACGAGTACTACTAGTGGTCGCGGGAGTGTACACCTCGTTTTGTGGGTCCGATCCCGGCCGAACGCACGGCGGCCTTTTTTTAATAGTAACTTCGCTGGGAGCCAATATTGTACACGGGTAGTTTGAGTTTTGAAGTCGAACGGACATGTCGCACCACAATCTGGGTGCACTGGATAGCCTAGCCACGTGAACGGGTTTTCCTTCCCATCATCTCGTGGCTCACTTGCTCGCCCTAGCCACACCTCGCTTGCAGCTTCCTCGTCAGCTAGTATCATATTTAAACTAGCGCCTCCCAATTAAGCTCGAGGAGACGGAAAAGCCTAGCACGGCATTGGGAACTGTGCAATATGGCTCTGTGCGTAAAGTGCTAGTACTCTACTAGTACTCTGTAGCTTGTGGCGTTGCACGCATGGACTTCACTTGATTATCGGCTCTATAAAAGAAATTCCTCTTGACGTGATTTTTTTTCAAAAAGGAGGCAAAAGCTTTGCCTCATCTCATTCATAAAGAAGGAACTCCTAACAAAGTTTGACGAGATCCATTACACCTCCACAAATGGAAGCGAAAAGCCTAGTCTCGTTGTATCAAATAACTCAAATGTTCTGCCCCCGCAGTAACCATCGTTGATAAACAGGCTGCTAGTGTGTGTGTGAGAGGAGCGGCTGAGTAGGCTAGCTACTAATACAGTACAAGTACGTAGCAAATAATAGCCTCACCCCTTCGCTAAGGAACGATCGAGGAGCTACAGTTGGAAGGGACGAGGCCCTGTGGTTACTACGCTCTTATCTCCTCCTCGCCAATTCCCCTCCCCCCGAAGAGAAGGCAGTTCATCGCTGCTCCCATGGATTCGCCAGGCGGTTCTCCTCCTCGTCGGGGCTGGGAGACCTTGGACGATGATCCTCTGGGAGAAACCACACGCCGCTCCGACGTCCTCACCGCTGCAACACTTGGTGCTTCTTGCACCAACTTTTTCAAGATGGTGCTTAAACATGCTTGGGAAAAGGCCATGCTTGTTGGTCTTCCATGCGTCCTCGAGGAGAAGGTTCTTCTATGGGACAATCCTTCGAACAGTCCACCGCTCCCTGGCCATGGTTGCACGTTGACTCCACTAGACTTGCCGACGTTGAGAGGTAGTCGGATTTTGTCCGATGAGCAGCTCAGTCATGGAGTTTGATCATGTAGTACTTAGTTATTCCATTTCCATCCCGTAATTTCTCCGCTGCCCACCGTCTTATATATAGGTCTGGGTCGGTGCCAACGAAGATTGGCTTGCATACCTCCGGCCGGATACCACCATCATTGTGCACAACATCCACAGAGTGCGGCCGTTCCCGTAGACCCCTTCTCAACCATTGGGATAGGCCTTCCGGACTAGCCAGGCTTGAATACGTATGATGATGCCTACATGAGATTTAAGAAGATAGCAATTGTGGACCCACCGACAAAGTGACGCGGCTACGACAATTACTATCTCATCGCGGTGTTCGACATAAGGATTGCCATCAATGCAAGAGGCAGTAACGGCAGAGGCTGGCGCATGTTGGCCGCGGCAGATTTGTACCCCTACATGTTCGAAGACGTCGTGCGCCATCTAGGCCGCATCTTCGCGGTGACAAGCCAGTGGACTTGTTTCATCTGGTTGCCATCCTACGGTACGGGAGATTAAAAACAGAATGCACAAACCATCATTTGCATCCCTAACGATACTCCACAATTTTGCAGGGACCAGTCATTCCCCCGATCAAAATAAGATCGCTGATCCTGAATGTGCATTTGCATCCGCGATTCGGTCTAACCTGGAACCTTGTAGCTGACTTTGGCATATTGGGATCAACTATCTTAGCAATCGTTACCCATCGTACCACTGATGTGTGATATGTCTCCAACGTATCTATAATTTTTGATTGCTCCATGCTATATTATCTACTGTTTTGGACCATATTGGGCTTTATTTCCCACTTTTATATTACTTTTGGGACTAACCTATTAACAGAAGGCCCAGCCCAGAATTGCTGTTTTTTCCTATTTCAGTGTTTCGAAGAAACGGAATATCAAACGGAGTCCAAACGGAATGAAACCTTTGGGAACGTGATTTCTCAACAAATAAGATCCAGGAGACTTGGACCCTCCGTCAAGAAAGCCACGAGCCGGTCACGGGGGTGGAGGGCGCGCCCCTGCCTCGTGGGCCCCTCGAAGCTCCACCAACGTACTCCTTCCTCCTATATATACCTACGTACCCCCAAACGATCAGATACGGAGCCAAAAACCTAATTCCACCGCCGCAACCTTCTGTACCCACGAGATCCCATCTTGGGGCCTGTTCCGGAGCTCCGCCGGAGGGGGCCATCATCACGGAGGGCTTCCACATCATCATAGCCCCTCCGATGAAGTGTGAGTAGTTTACCTAAGACCTTCGGGTCCATAGTTAGTAGCTAGATGGCTTCTTCTTTCTTTTTGGATCTCAATACAATGTTCTCCCCCTCTCTCGTGGAGATATATTCAATGTAATCTTCTTTTTGCGGTGTGTTTGTTGAGACCGATGAATTGTGGGTTAATGATCAAGTCTAACTATGAACAATATTTGAATCTTCTCTGAATTCTTTTATGTATGATTGGTTATCTTTGCAAGTCTCTTCGAATTATCAGTTTGGCTTGGCCTACTAGATTGGTTTTTCTTGCAATGGGAGAAGTGCTTAGCTTTGGGTTCAATCTTGCGGTGTCCTTTCCCAGTGATAGTAGGGGCAGCAAGGCACGTATAGTATTGTTGCCATCGAGGATAACAAGATGGGGTTTTTATCTTATTGCATGAAACTATCCCTCTACATCATGTCGTCTTGCTTAAGGCATTACTCTGTTTTTAACTTAATACTCTAGATGCATGCTGGATAGCGGTCGATGAGTGGAGTAATAGTAGTAGATGCAGGCAGGAGTCGGTCTACTTGTCTCGGACGTGATGCCTATATACATGATCATACCTAGATATTCTCATAACTATGCTCAATTCTGTCAATTGCTCAGCAGTAATTTGTTCACCCACCATAGAATACTTATGCTCTTTAGAGAAGCCACTAGTGAAATCTATGGCCCCAGGGTCTATTTTCATCATATCAATCTCCAATCACTTTATTATTGCTTTGCTTTTTACTTGGCCTTTTATTTTACCTTGAATCTTTATATCAAAAATGCCAAAAATATTATCTATCAGATCTCACTCTCGTAAGTGACCGTGAAGGGATTGACAACCCCTAATCGTGTTGGTTGCGTTGAGCAATTTGTTTTGTGTAGGTATGAGGGACTCGCGCGTAGCCTCCTACTGGATTGATACCTTGGTTATCAAAAATTGAGGGAAATACTTACGCTACTTTGCTGCATCATCCTCTCCTCTTTGGCGAAATCCAACGCAGTGCTCAAGAGGTAGCAAGAGGAATTTTTGGCACCGTTGTCGGGGAGTCTACGCAAGAGTCAACATACCAAGTACCCATCACAAATCCCTTATCTCCAGCATTACATTATTTCCCATTTGCCTCTTGTTTTCCTCTCCCCCACTTCAGCCTTGCCGTTTTATTCACCCTTCCTCCGTTCAATCTTGTGTTACCATGTGCCTTATTTCTGCTTGCATCTTCGCTTGCTAAAAGTTAATGGATCCTCATCCACTTGCTAATCTCTTTAAGAGATCCAATTATGATGAACCTATTGCTATTGAATTGAGTGCACTAGATTATCTTTATGAGGTTTTTCCTGAAATTCGTGAATCTAAAAATTGTGATGAAGTACTTTATGAAGCGATTCACGATAGATCTTTGAATAAAAAGCATGATTGCAATGATTTTACTATAAATTCTATTGATGTCAATTGTGCTAAAAATATGCAAAACCCTAAGCTTGGGGATGCTAGTTTTGCTATGTCCTCTGCTTGTTGCAATGATCATGATTGGGGTGATAGTTCTTCTTATAATCTTGAAAATTTATTTAAGCCCCATGATGAATATGAGATTGATAATAGTGTTTGCAATATTATTGAAAGTGGGTTCGGAGGAGTGTCAACTTTAGATCCCACATATTTGGAGAATGTTCAAACTTATGAAATTTTTGGTAAAAGTGGGTTTGGAGAGGTCATGACTTTAGTTAATGTTAATCCCGCTATTTCCGAAGAGTGTCAACTTTGCATGCATGTGGATCGTGTTGAAAGTATTTGTTGTGATAGCTATTTTGTTGAATTTCTTGTGATCCTACATGTAATTATTATGAGAAAGGAAAATATGGTTATAGAAATTTTCATGTTACTAAATTACCTCTCGTTATCTTGAGATTGCTATTGCTCTTTTCCGCTTCCTTGCATATGCTAGTTTTTGCTTGCTATGATAATTTGTTTGCCTATAATATGCCTATGCATAGGAAGTATGTTAGACATAAGTGTGTTTGTCACATGTTTTATGATGCCATCTTTAAGCTTCAATTCTTGTCTTTCACGTGCATCATTGAAATCTTAATGCCTAGCTAGGGGCGTTAAACAATAGCGCTTGTTGGGAGGCAACCCAATTTTTTTGTTTTGTTTTTTTTTTGCTTTTTCTTATGTTTAGGAATAAATATTCCATCTAGACTCTGGTTATATGTGTTTTTATGTTTTAATTAGTGTTTGTGCCAATTTAGACCTATAGGATCTTCTTGGATGATAGTTATTTGATCTTGCTGTAATTTCCAGAAACTTTTTGTTCACGAAAATAATTGTTAAAAATAACCAGAACGTGATAAAATACTGATTCCAATTGCTGATGATCAATAAACAAATTTCCTAGGACTTCCTATTTTGGTAGATTTTTTGGAGTTCCAGAAGTTTGCGTTAGTTACAGATAACTACAAATTGTTCTGTTTTTGACAGATTCTGTTTTTCGTGTGTTGTTTGCTTATTTTGATGAGTCTATGGCTAATAAAATAGTTTATAAACCATAGAGAAGTTGGAATAAAGTAGGTTTAACACCAATACAAATAAATAATGAGTTCATTACACTACCTTCACTAGTAGAAAAGGGGGCAATGGTCCAGGCCGGGTCAGCCCATTAGTCCCGGTTCAATCTAGAACCGAGACCAATGGTGGCATTGGACCCGGTTCGTGAGCCTAGGGGGCCGGCCGGGCCACGTGGGCCATTGGTCCCGGTTCGTCTGGACCTTTTGGTCCCGGTTAGTGGGACGAACCGGGACCAATGTGCCTGGCTCCTGGCCCACCATCATTGGTCCCGGTTCGTGGCATGAACCAGGACCAAAGGCTCCCATTTAGTCCCGGTTCATGCCATGAACCGGGACCAATGAGGTGCCTATATATACCCTCGCCCGCGAGCAGAGCACTCCAGTGCTCTGTTTTCCTCTGGCCGGCGAGGGGAGGTGCTTGTGGTGCTCTAGCTCACCTCCTATGCACATGAGGTGTTCGATGAAATGCCTGAGCCACACTAGTTAAGCTTTCTCCTCTCGAAGCTTGACCTCAAAGCTCCATTTTCCTCGAGATTTGACTAGATTTAGCGGTCCGTCACGCCCCACCCTGTCTTCACCGCCGTCGATCACCCGCGCCGATCTCATCGCCGACACCACCGTGGTGAGCCTCTTGCTCTTATCTTCTTTCTGAAAGGAAAAATATTCTTACTTGTATGTTTAGATAGATACTTGTATCATTTTCTTACTTTTATTATTGCATCTTATATAGTGCGATGGTTTTGGTATACGCCCCCGTCGGCCCTCGTCCTGTCTATGATTCGGATGTGGTATATATATTAATCTTTATAACTATTGGTTCATTTATTGTTTATGATAATTATGCGGACCAACGTGACATAGATTTTATTTATCTAGGATGTATGTGAACCGGAAATTCCAACCGACCCTATTGTCGAGAGGTTAAATTTAGTTGAAGAAGAAAACAATTTTTTGAAGGAAAAAATAAAAAAAATTGAGGAGGAGAAGATGATATTGGAGTTGCATGTTGCGGATGTCGTCGATGATCACAAGATCAAGATGGATGCAATGCGCTTGAAGATTAGAAAGATTAGAAAATATGCCATTCATACCGAGGCTTGGTATCATTATACCGTTGGATCAATTGTTACCTTGGTTGCGATTATGATCGCCTTTGTTTTAATTAATGTATGGTTTAATTAATTAGATGCTCTGGAGAGCTATATGTTGTTAGATGAGAACTATGTATGTACTTTGGTTTTAATGTGATGATGAACTTCTATTAATTTGGACACTTAATTATATATAATGCACGCAGATGAACCGGCAATGGATGTACGGTGACAGACACACCTCCGAGTACATTAAGGGCGTGCATGAGTTTCTCGATGCGGCTGAGGCAAACAAGCAGAATGGTTTTATGTGTTGTCCATGCCCTGATTGTGGGAATACGAAGTCTTACTCTGACCAGAAAATCCTTCACACCCACCTGCTTTACAAGGGTTTCATGCCTCACTATAATGTTTGGACGAGGCACGGAGAAATAGGGGTTATGATGGAAGACGATGAAGAAGAAGAGTACGATGACAACTACGTTCCCCTGAATACCGTGATGCTGCAACGGGGGGAGCTGGTGAAGATCAAGAGGAACCAGACGATGTGCCCAATGATGCTGCAACGGGTGAAGCTGCTGAAGATGAAGAGGAACCAGGCGATATGCCCGATGATGATGATCTCCGCCGGGTAATTGTCGATGCAAGGACGCAATGCGAAAGTCAAAAGGAGAAGCTGAAGTTCGATCGCATGTTAAGGATCACAAAAAAGGGTTGTACCCCAATTGCGAAGATGGCAACACAAAGCTCGGTACCGTACTGGAATTGCTGCAGTGGAAGGCAGAGAATGCTGTACCTGACAAAGGATTTGAGAAACTACCGAAAATATTGAAGAAGAAGCTTCCAAAGGATAACGAATTTCCCGATAGTACATACGCAGCAAAGAAGGTCGTATGCCCTCTAGGATTGGAGGTGGAGAAGATACATGCATGCCCTAATGATTGCATCCTATACCGCGGTGCATACAAGGATCTGAACGCATGCTCGGTATGCGGTGCATTGCGGTATAAGATCAGACGAGATGACCCTGGTGATGTTCATGGCGATCCCCGCAGGAAGGGGGTTCCTGCGAAGGTGATGTGGTATGCTCCTATAATACCACGGTTGAAACGTCTGTTCAGAAACGGAGAACATGCCAAGTCGATGCGATGGCACAGTGAGGACCGTAAGAAAGACGGGAAGTTGAGAGCACCCGCTGACGGGTCGCAGTGGAGAAAAATCGTGAGAAAGTACTGGGATGAGTTTGCAAAGGACCCAAGGAACATATGGTTTGCTTTAAGCGCAGATGGCATTAATCCTTTCGGGGAGCAGAGCAGCAATCACAGCACCTGGCCTGTGACTCTATGTATGTATAACCTTCCTCCTTGGATGTGCATGAAGCGGAAGTTCATTATCATGCCAGTTCTCATCCAAGGCCCTAAGCAACCCGGCAACGACATTGATGTGTACCTAAGGCCATTAGTTGAAGAACTTTTACAGCTGTGGAATGGAAATGGTGTACGTACGTGGAATGAGCACAATAAAGAGGAATTTAACCTAAAGGCGTTGCTGTTCGTGACCATCAATGATTGGCCTGCTCTCAATAACCTTTCAGGACAGACAAACAAAGGATACCACGCATGCACACACTGTTTAGATGACACTGAAAGTATATACCTGGACAAATGCAGGAAGAATGTGTACCTGGGCCATCGTCGATTTCTTCCGACCAACCATCAATGTCGAAAGAAAGGCAAGCATTTTAAAGGCGAGGCAGATCACCGGAGGAAGCCCGCCATGCGTACCGGTGATTGCGTACTTGCTATGGTCAATGATTTACACGTAATCTTTGGAAAGGGTCCCGGCACACTAGCTGTTCCGAATGACGCTGAGGCACACGCACCCATGTGGAAGAATAAATCTATATTTTGGGACCTACCCTACTGGAAAGACCTAGAGGTCCGCTCTTCAATCGACGTGATGCACGTGACGAAGAACCTTTGCATGAACCTGCTAGGCTTCTTGGGCGTGTAAGGAAAGACAAAAGATACACCCGAGGCACGGGAGGACCTGCAACGTTTGCACGAAAAATACGGCATGCCTCCGAAGCAGTATGAAGGTCCTGCCAGCTACGCTCTTACGAAAGAAGAGAAAGAAATCTTCTTTCAATGCCTGCTCAGTATGAAGGTCCCGACTGGCTTCTCGTCGAATATAAAGGGAATAATAAATATCCGAGAGAAAAAGTTCCAGAACCTAAAGTCTCATGACTGCCACGTGATTATGATGCAACTGCTTCCGGTTGCATTGAGGGGGCTTCTACCGGAAAACGTCCGATTAGCCATTGTGAAGCTATGTGCATTCCTCAATGCAATCTCTCAGAAGGTGATCGATCCAGAAATTGTACCAAGGCTAAGGAGTGATGTGGCGCAATGTCTTGTCAGTTTCGAGCTGGTGTTCCCACCATCCTTCTTCAATATCATGACGCATGTCCTAGTTCATCTAGTCGACGAGATTGTCATTCTGGGGCCCGTATTTCTACACAATATGTTCCCCTTTGAGAGGTTCATGGGAGTCCTAAAGAAATATGTCCGTAATCGCGCAAGGCCAGAAGGAAGCATCTCCATGGGCCATCAAACAGAGGATGTCATCGGGTTTTGTGTTGACTTCATTCCTGGCCTTAAGAAGATAGGTCTCCCTAAATCACGGTATGAGGGGAGACTGACTGGAAAAGGCACGCTAGGAGCGGACTCAATAATATGCAGGGACGGGCATTCTTGGTCTCAAGCACACTACACAGTTCTACAGAACTCTACCTTGGTGACCCCGTATGTCGATGAACACAAGAACAGTCTGCGCTCCAAACACTCGGAGTAGTGCGTCGACTGGATTACATATGAACACATCAGGACTTTCAACAGTTGGTTGGAAGCACGTATCAGAGGTGACAACACTGTTTGTGATGAGTTGTACTTGTTGTCCAGGGGACCATCTTTGACTGTATTGATTTGGAAAGGATACGAGATAAATGGGAATACATTTTACACGATTGACCAAGATGAGAAGAGCACCAACCAAAACAGCGGTGTCCGCTTTGATGCAACAACCGAGAAGGGAAAGGACACATATTATTGTTACATAGTGGACATATGGGAACTTGACTACGGACATGATTTTAAGGTCCCTTTGTTTAAGTGCAAATGGGTCAATCTGTCAGGAGGCGGGGTACATGTAGACCCACAGTACGGAATGACAACAGTCGATCTGAAAAATCTTGGGTACACTGATGAACCGTTCGTCCTAGCCAATGATGTGGCACAGGTTATCTATGTGAAGGACATGTCTACCAGATCGAGAAAAAGAAAAGATAAGGAAACGAATACATCATACGATGAGCCAAAGCGCCACATAGTTCTTTCAGGAAAAAGGGACATCCTGGGAGTGGAGGACAAGACAGACATGTCTGAAGATTATGAAAGGTTTCATGAAATTCCTCCCTTCAATGTCAAGGCTGACCCAAGCATCATGATAAACGGTGAAGATTATCCATGGTTACGGCGCAATAAGCAAATGACACAAGCGAAGAAAAAGTGAAGAATTTCTCCCGCAACTATTATGATGATACCAAGCCAAATTTGTAACAGACGAGTATGTTATGCCAAGTATTTTAGAATTCATTTGAAAACAGACGAGTAGGTGCATCTATGTTAATTTTTTTTATTAAAGTTAATCACAAACTTGTGATTCACACAAATTTCAAAGAATTCAAATTTAACTATTCAAATTTGAAAACTAATGGCACTAACAGAAAGTTCATAATTTTGCTGACCTAAAAGCAAAAATAATTAAAAAATATAGCAAAAACAAAATAAAGCAACAAAGAAAAAAAAACTAAAAAAGTGTTTTCAAATTTGGAAACTAATGGCACTAACAGAAAGTTTATAATTTTTCTAAAGCTATAAAGCAAGAAAGTTTAAAAGTTTATAATTTTTCTAAAACTAAAAAAGTTTATATTAAATTGCAGGAATTTTTCATAGTAAAGTTATTCATAAACTAGTGATTCACACAAATTTTAAAAAATTCAAAGTTAAACTATTCAAATTTTAAAACTAATGGCACTAACAGAAAGTTTATAATTTTTGTGACCTAAAATAAAAAAGAAATCACTACAAAAAAGAAATCACTACAAAAAAAACAAAAAAAAATGCCACCTACTGGGCCCCCACGGCCTGAATACGACTAGAAACCTTACCATGGGCCAGGATTCAGGCCCGAGGGAGGCCCAGTAGGCCCACAGGCATCGCAGTTCCAATTAGGCCCGTAAGCCTGCAGTTCAGAGGAGTTCGAAAGGGAACACAGAGCAGGGCTTATAAACAGGTGCGGGAGCTCTTCAACTAGCGAGGTGGGACTAAAAATCCCACAACCGCGCCAGCGCAAGGCCTTTGGTCCCGGTTGGCGGGACGAACCGGGACCAAAGGGTGGCATTGGTCCCGGTTCGTGCCACCAACCGGGACCAATGCCCCCTCTTTAGTCCCGGTTGGTGCCACCAACCGGGACCAAAGGCCGCCGCTTCCCGCCCTTCGGGCTGCTGAAAAGAGGCCTTTGGTCCCGGTTGGTGGCACCTACCGGGACTAAAGGGGGCATTGGTCCCGGTTCGTAGCACCAACCGGGACCAATACCTTTCCTATATGACCAAACACTCAGGAAATTTCCCCCAACCGCCATTCTTCTCTCCAAACGCCGCCAGGCTGCAGCGCTGCTCCTCGACGCCGGCTGCCCCGACGTCGCCATCGCCTCCCCTAGCCGCCCGAGGTCGCGGTCGCCGCCCGCTCGCCGTCGCCCGTGCCCTCGCCCGACGCCGTCGCCGCTCGCCGCCCTGCCCCGACGCGCGTTGCGCGCCCCGGCCCGCCCGTCGCCGTCTCCCTGCCCCGCCCGTCGCCGTCGCCCCTGCCCCGCCCGTCGCCGTCGCCCCTGCCCCGCCCGTCGCCGTCGCCGTCGCCCCGGCCCGCCCTGCTCGTTGGTCCGGCCGGCGCCCCTCCCCCGTTTTTATATATTATATATGCTTGTGTATATTGCTTCTTTGTGTATATTATGTATATATGTCAGTATATGTATTATGTATATTGCTTCTTTTCAGATTTTTTTCATAGATATGTTTGTATTTTGTATTTTGCTTTTTTATAAAAATGTATATATGTTTTTATGTTCTCTTTGTATATATGTTCATATATGCAAAAGTTAGATTTGAATATTTAGAAAAAGATTATCTACATATGTTCTCTCATTTAGTACATTTTAGGTTAGTTTCATTTTTAGAAAAGTTTTATATATTTAGGAGAGGAAAAAGGAAAATAAGAAGAGGAAAAAGGAGAAGAAGAGGAGAGGAAGAAAAGGAAGAGGAGAAGAAGAAAGGAATAGAGAAGAAGAAAAAATAGAAAAAAAATTCTATTTTTTCTTCTTCTCCTCTATTCCTTTCTTCTTCTCCTCTTTTTTTTCTTCTATTTTTTCTTAGATCTTCTCCTCTATTCCTTTCTTCTTCTCCTCTCTATTTCCCTCTCCCGATAACTTCAACACGAGGGGGGGTCGATATACCCCTCGGATAACTTCGACATGAGGGGCGGTCGATATATATACCCCTCTCGACTGTGATAATAACTTATACCGCGGGAGCACCCCCCGACCCTCTTGCTCGACCAAAAAATCTCGAGGACACCCAAATCCTAGAAAAAAAAGATGTCGGTCTCCTACCCCCTCCCGCCGCGCCCCTACCCGACAAACTCTCTCGAGGCCACCCCAAACCCTTGAAGCGTTGTCGAGGCCACCCCAAACCCTAGAGAAGCAGCGTCGAGGCCACTAATTAATATATATGATTCCTTACTATGATTAGCTAGCTAGTTCTACGTTTGCCACTAATATATCCATTTGTCATGTTTAAATATTTGTAGAAACTATGGACACCGCCCGAGACGAAGCAAGAGAAGCGATGTTGAGGGACATAATCGCAGAAGGAAGTGATGCCGTCTCGTTATATCTCAACGACGACTTCGATGGTCTGCAAGGAGAGGGTGAAGAAGCTGGCTCCGGTGACCTAATGGCGGTGCAAGAAGAAGAACGTGATGACGGGTCCGGTGACCGAAACGAGTTCGGCGACCGAGCCGAGGCCGGCCAGGTATATATATTAGTTAAGCCTGTGCTGACTAGCTAATTGATGCATTCATTGTTTTGTTATGTACACATATTAATTAAGTCTTTGTTCTTTTTTCTAGCCCTCCGGATCGAGCACAACTGAGGTAAAGAGACGAGGCCCGAAGAGAAAGTTGAGCTCGGATGAAAGGTTTGAGATCACAGCAATCGCGCCCGACGGCCAACCTATTCAACCCATCCGAACAAAGAAGGCATTTGTTGCTCAGTGCGGGGTTCTGGTTAGGGACAAGATCCCGATCAGCATCCAGCAATGGTATAAGCCTAAGAACGAAGACCCTGAGATGTCTTATGTCAATGATCTGCAGAAAAATGATCTTTGGACTGAGCTGAAGTCAAATTCCACCCTACCGCCAGGGGATGATCCGGAGAAGCCAGTTAAAGAGCAATTAATCAAGTCTTTTGCTCTTAAGAGGATGGCAGACCTATTCAGCAGGTGGAAGAAAGACCTGAATAGGTTTGTCGAGAAAAAAGAGACACCAGAATTCAAGGGCATATATGAGAAGATCAGAGATGACTGGCCTGCATTTGTGGCCCACAAGACATCGGAAAAGAGTAAGAAGATGTCGGAGACAAACAAGAAAAATGCTGCGAAGAAGAAGCTTCACCATCGCACAGGGTCAGGTGGCTACCTGGTAGCCCGGCCTAAGTGGGACAAGGCTGAGAATGATCTAGTTGAAAAAGGGATCGAACCAGAGACAATGAGCTGGCCAGACCGTTGCCGGACTTGGTTCTTCGGGGCTGGCGGAAACTTGGACCCTGTAACAGGGAAGTGCATTTGGACGGACGAGCAACTTAACATTCCCTTGAAGAAGCTTCGGTACTATATCAAAGCAGCGCAGGAAGGGACGTTCCATCCAGACAGAGAGAACGACGAGCTCACAAAGGCCCTCGGGAATCCTGAGCACCCTGGACGGACACGAGGCACGCCAGGATCCATTCCGTGGAAGGCTGGGTTTCCGGACGCAGGCGGTTACAAAAGCCAGGAGAGGAGGAAGAAAGCGCAGCAGTCCGAACTGCAGGCGCTTAAAGCAAGGGTACTCGGGATAGAGGAACGAGAAGCAAATCGCTGCAACCGAACTGCCGAAGCTTCCCCTGAAGCTACCCCGCCATCTCAGCGGAGAAGTAGCGTGGCTTCCACCGAGCTGCTTCAGCCAGAGCATGTCTTGACGGCACCTGCCAGCTATCCCGTGGATGCTATCACGGAGGCTCAAAATTGCCACCTTATGACGCAGTGGATGAATATGAAGGTCAAGGCGGCTGTTGGCTCTGTTTATCCTAATGAACCCGGCACAACTTTTCACTGTCGGCCGATTCCAGAAGGATATGCTAAGGTGATGGTGGATGAAATAACGGAGGGATTTGAGGACCTCCCGCTTCACCACCCTACCGGAGAAGGGGAGACTCGGCTGGGTTCTGCTCTGAAGACTCCATGCCTATGGCGGAAGGAGCTCATCAACCTTCCAAACTGGACGCCTCCGCCACCTCCTCCTCCTCCGGTGAGTCAGGGGACTCCGCCTCCTCCACCGCCTCCTCCTCCGGCGAGTGACGATCAGGGCCCTCGGCCGGCTCCTTCTTCGGCGCGTGGCGGCACTCCGCCTCCTTCTCCGCCTGCGCCGGCGCGCCCGAGCAGCCAGCCTACTCCTTCTCCGCCTCGTCAGAAAGGGCGGAAGAGACCCGCCGCCGCTCCGGCAGCTGCTCCTGCGCGTCGTAGTCCTTCTCCTCCACCTCACAAAAAGCAAGTAGTAAAGAAGACTGCCGCTCCGTCTTCTCTGCCGGCGTCTAGCAGTACAGCCAGAGCCGGGAGGACATACAGATTCGGTCCTTCTCTGAAGACTCCAGAGAAGTTACCATACGAGATGACCCCGGAGGAGAACAAGAAGATCGTGCGAGCCGAAGTGAACGACTGGCTTCAAGGGTTGAAAGCAAAGAGACATCCACCTCCGGAGGAGAAGGTAGATCCGGTGAAAGCGAAGCGCACTCTGGCTGCCCTGGCAAAACCACCCAAGTCTCCACCGAAAGGCAACTATGAGTGCATTATTGCAAAGACATGGGCCGAAGCGTCACGGTCGGGAAGTACAGTCAGTGATCAAAGACTGAAAGAACGACGAGCAGCTGGGATCGTGCCCCCCGCTCAAGGTGCCTAGCGTCGATCCGAGGATGGCGCCCGATTATACCAATCTTGACGATTACCTGCCTGACGATGTAGATTATGGTTTCCTGGACGTGCAGATACACAGATACGAGTACGGGAAGCCTCTCATCAAAGATGAAAGATCTCTAACAACGATGATGCGAAGATTGCATGATTGGTACTTGAAAATCTGCAGAGAGTCTGGGGGGAGGAGTACTTTGTATGCGAGAGTTAAGCCGGAGCATGACCTCGTTGGAATTGAACTGTTGCCTATTCCATTTGAGGAGTTCTTTCAGTTTTTCAATCAATTGGCCCTCGATAAAGTAACGGTCACCTGCTACTGTCTGTAAGTACTACTACTTCTGTCATTAAGTCTCTCTATATAGCTCAGCTCTTTGATTGCATGTATTTATAATTATCCTCACTATATTATGCAGATTGAAGATCGCCGAATTGAAGAAAAGACAAGTCGGTGATATTGGGTTCGTTAACACATATCTCATAGATGCAACTGAGGTTGATAAAAGGCCCGAAGCTACTGAGGCCAACTTGCTACGATCATTCAAAAGAAATGAACACAAAGATATAATACTCTTTCCTTACAACTTCCAGTGAGTGTTACTGTCTTGTGCATATTCGGTTTCCCTTATATATTAGTCCAGGTTATAGTAATGTAATTGATGAGTTATGCATGCGGCGCAATTTCCACTATATTCTCCTGGAGATTAGGCTTGAGCAGGGAGTAGTAACTGTCTTGGACTCGAGACTGAAAGATCCCCAGGAGTATGCGGACATGACTGAAATCCTCAAGAAGTAAGTTAAATCGATCATTATCCACCATATCAGCAAATTTGCTCATTTCCTGATAATTGTTTTCTTTTGTCTCGCAGTGTTTGGAGAAAATTCAGCACAAAATCCCCGGGACTCCCGAAGGAGCTGCAATTTAGATACCCGAAAGTAAGTACTATAGTACCATGTTCCGCGCGTCTCCTAGCTATTGATTCAAGCGCTAGTTTCATCAATACCATTTGGCATTCTTGCTTATCTGTTTGATTGACCTCTATTTCTTGTAAAGTGGTTGTGGCAGGAACAAGGGAATGATTTCTGTGGATACTACGTCTGCGAGTCCATCTGCCACACGACCTGTGAGCGGGGCGGGTACTCTGAGAAACAATATGAAGTGCGTAAGAAATAATATTCACATTTTTTGTTTATTACCATCATTTGTGTTGTGTTTCACTTGTATATATATGTATTGACCCCCTTCTTCAAATTAGATGTTTCGGCAGCGGCAGGAACTCCTAGGACCAGATCGCATGCGAGCAATTCAAGAGGAATTGGCGGCATTCTTTCTTGACCACGTGATCGCTGAAGACGGAGAATACTATGTGGACCATGAGTCCGTAATTTAGGAGATTATATTTGTAAGAGATAATTATTGTATATATGTAGCCGGTAGTGTCGGATAGATATACGAGAACTTGTTGTTCGACCAATCTCTCGGAGAAGGAGAGGTGGTCGATATCACTTCTCTCCGTATGCATATATGTTCATGACGATCTTCTGTTTCCTTCGTTTGCATAGCTAGCTAGCATATGCCTAGTCTTCTCTATACGTATGTTTAATTAGTACGTAACATCGACCAAGCACGGACATAAGAGAGGACACTTCTCTATATTAATTAGCTATCTAGCTAACACAATATATGAAATACCTAAATTAACCCCCCAAAACCCCCAAACCCCTCCCCCCTTTCAAAAAAAACAAAAACCCCAGCCACAGAAAAGCTGACGCGTGGATGCCTATTGGTCCCGGTTGGTGCCACCAACCGGGACCAAAGGCCCTCCTGCCTGGGCTCAGGGCGCAGGCCACGTGGAGGCCCATCTGTCCCGGTTCTGGATTGAACCGGACTAAAGGGTGCGGGCACTAGTAACGACCCTTTAGTCCCGGTTCGGGAACCGGGACTAAAGGCCCTTACGAACCGGGACAATAGGCCCATTTTCTACTAGTGCTTGAAGTGGTCTTTTGTTTTCTTTCGCTAACGGAGCTCACAAGATTTCTGTTGAGTTTTGTGTTGTGAAGTTTTCAAGTTTTGGGTGAAATCTTTTGATGGATTATGGAACAAGGAGTGGCAAGAGCCTAAGCTTGGGGATGCCCATGGCACCCCCAAGATAATCCGAGGACACCAAAAATTCAAAGCTTGGGGATGCCCCAGAAGGCATCCCCTCTTTCGTCTACTTCCATTGGTAATTTTACTTGGAGCTATATTTTTATTCACCACATGATATGTGTTTTGGTTGGAGTGTCTTATATTATTTGAGTCTTTGTTTGTTAGTGTGCCACAATCATCCTTGCTGTACACACCTTTTGAGAGAGCCATACATGAATTGGAATTTGATAGAATACTCTATGTGCTTCACTTATATCTTTTGAGCTTTATAGTTTTGCTCTAGTGCTTCACTTATACCTTTTAGGGCACGGTGGTGGATTTATTTTATAGAAACTATTGATCTCTCATGCTTCACTTAGATTATTTTGAGAGTCTTAAATAGCATGGTAATTTTCTTAATAATAATAATATGCTTGGTATTCACGATTTGTAAAACTTTCTTTCGAGTGCATTGAATACTAAGAAAAGATTGATGCTTCATAATTGTTTTGAGATATGAAGATGGTGATATTAGAGTCATGCTAGTTGAGTAGTTGTGAATTTGAGAAATACTTGTGTTAAAGTTTGTGATTCCCGTAGCATGCACGTATGGTGAACCGTTATGTGATGAAGTCCAAGCATGATTTATTTATAGATTGTCTTCCTTATGAGTGGCGGTCGGGACGAGCGATGGTCTTTTCCTACCAATCTATCCCCCTAGGAGCATGCGCGTAATACTTTGCTTTAATAACTTCTAGATTTTTGCAATAAGTATATGAGTTCTTTATGACTAATGTTGAGTCCATGGATTATACGCACTTTTCCCATCCTTCCACCATTGCTAGCCTCTCTAATACCGCACACCCTTTTCGCTGGTATCATACACCCACGATATACCTTCCTAAAAACAACCACCATACCTACCTATCATGGCATTTCCATAGCCATTCCGAGATATATTGCCATGCAACTTTCCACTGTTCCGTTTATTATGACACGCTCCATCATTGTTATATTGCTAGCATGATCATGTAGTTGACATCGTATTTGTGGCAAAGCCACCATTCATAATTCTTTCATACATGTCACTCTTGATTCATTGCATATCCCGGTACACCGCCGGAGGCATTCATATAGAGTCATATTTTGTTCTAAGTATCGAGCTGTGATTGTTGAGTTGTAAGAAAAATAAAAGTGTGATGATCATCATTTTTAGAGCATTGTACCAAGTGAGGAAAGGATGATGGAGACTATGATTCCCCCACAAGTCGGTATGAGACTCCGGACGAAAAATAAAAAAATAAAAAAAAGGAGAAAGAAAAAAATGAGAGAAAAAGAGAGAAGGGACAATGTTACTATCCTTTTACCACACGTGTTCTTCAAAGTAGCACCATGATGTTCATGATAGAGAGTCTCTCATTTTGTCACTTTCATATACTAGTGGGAACTTTTCATTATAGAACTTGGCTTGTATATTCCAATGATGGGCTTCCTCAAAATGCCCTAGGTCTTCGTGAGTAAGCGAGTTGGATGCACACCCACTTAGTTTCTTTTGTTGAGCTTTCATATACTTATAGCTCTAGTGCATCCGTTGCATGCCAATCCCTACTCACTCACATTGATATCTATTGATGGGCATCTCCATAGCCCGTTGATATGCCTAGTTGATGTGAGACTATCTTCCCCTTTTTGTCTTCTCCACAACCACCATTCTATTCCACATATAGTGCTATATCCATGGCTCACGCTCATGTATTGCGTGAAGATCGAAAAAGTTTTGAAAATGTCAAAAGTATGAAACAATTGCTTGGCTTGTCATCGGGGTTGTGCATGATTTAAATACTTTGTGTGGTGAAGATAGAGCATAGCCAGACTATATGATTTTGAAGGGATAATTTTCTTTGGCCATGTTATTTTGAGAAGACATAATTGCTTTGTTAGTATGCTTGAAGTATTATTATTTTTATGTCAATATAAACTTTCGTCTTGAATCTTTCGAATCTGAATATTCATACCACAATTAAGAAGATTTACATTGAAATTATGCCAACTAGCACTCCGCATCAAAAATTCTCTTTTTATCATTTACCTACTCGAGGACGAGCAGGAATTACGCTTGGGGATGCCTGATACGTCTCCAACGTATCTATAATTCTTGATTTCTCCAAGCTATATTATCTACTGTTTTGGACCATATTGGGCTTTATTTTCCACTTTTATATTACTTTTGGGACTAACCTATTAACTGGAGGCCCAGCCCAGAATTGTTGTTTTTTGCCTATTTCAGTGTTTCGAAGAAACGGAATATCAAACGGAGTCCAAACGGAATAAAACCTTTGGGAACGTGATTTTCTCAACAACTAAGATCCAGGAGACTTGGACCCTCCGTCAAGAAAGCCACAAGGCGGTCACGAGGGTGGAGGGCGCCCCCTGCCTCGTGGGCCCCTTGAAGCTCCACCAACGTACTCCTTCCTCCTATATATACCTACGTACACCCAAACAATCATATACAGAGCCAAAAACCTAATTCCACCGCCGCAACCTTCTGTACCCACGAGATCCCATCTTGGGGCCTGTTCCGGAGCTCCGCCGGAGGGGGCCATCATCATGGAGGGCTTCTACATCATCATAGCCCCTCCGATGAAGTGTGAGTAGTTTACCTCAGACCTTCGGGTGCATAGTTAGTAGCTAGATGGCTTCTTCTCTCTTTTTGGATCTCAATACAATGTTCTCCCCCTCTCTCGTGGAGATCTACTCGATGTAATCTTCTTTTTGCGGTGTGTTTGTTGAGACCGATGAATTGTGGGTTTATGATCAAGTCTAACTATGAACAATATTTGAATCTTCTCTGAATTCTTTTATGTATGATTGGTTATCTTTGCAAGTCTCTTCGAATTATCAGTTTGGTTTGGCCTACTAGATTGGTTTTTCTTGCAATGGGAGAAGTGATTAGCTGTGGGTTCAATCTTGCGGTGTCCTTTCCTAGTGATAGTAGGGGTAGCAAGGCACGTATAGTATTGTTGCCATCGAGGATAACAAGATGGAGTTTTTATTATATTGCATGAAACTATCCCTCTACATCATGTCATCTTGCTTAAGGCGTTACTCTGTTTTTAACTTAATACTCTAGATGCATGTTGGATAGCGGTCGATGAGTGGAGTAATAGTAGTAGATGCAGGCAGGAGTCGGTCTACTTGTCTCGGACGTGATGCCTATATACATGATCGTACCTAGATATTCTCATAACTGTGCTCAATTCTGTCAATTGCTCAACAGTAATTTGTTCACCCACCGTAGAATACTTATGCTCTTGAGAGAAGCCACTAGTGAAATCTATGGCCCCCGGGTCTATTCTCATCATATCAATCTCCAATCACTTGAGAGAACCGTTGCCCAGCTGAGAGAACAGTGGGCGCAATCGATCCCCCCACTTGTTGTGCCGCCAACAACACGTGACAGTACGCGCGGCCAATATTATTGTGGGCAAACAGTTTACGTTCCCCAGGTGGGCGATGTGGTAATAACCCAGCAGCATATAACGCAGGCTGACGGACACAAGATCACTGTTGGACAACTCCTCGAGATCGAGGACATGCCCGTGCTTACAGAGGAGGAAATAAAATGGAAATATGTCCGGGGCCAACCTTTGGTCAAGCCAGAAGATGTCAAGAAGCTCCCAACGAGAATGTATGAATTGCAGCAATGGTACATGGACATTACCAAGAGATCCGATCGACAGTCCCTCATGGTGCAAGTCAACAAGGATCATTACTACCATGAGAAACCTGTGACCGTTGAGTATTCTAAACTGTTTCAGTTATACAATCAAAACGCACTCGACAAATCTATCGTCAGTTGCTATTGTCTGTAAGTGATTTCTTTCCGTAATTTAAGTCTCAAGCTAGCTGTATTGATCCTTTTGATCAATCATTACCTGTAATTATCCTCACTTTATTATTTTCTGTGGTATTATGCAGGATGAAGATGTATGAAATGACAAAAGGTGGACGCTATGGCATTGGGTTCATTGACCCAAACACCGTTAATGAATACACATGGAAAATAAGCAAGCATTTTGAAAAGTAGGTAGAGACAGCATGTTCGAGTTCTTGAAGCGCCTCAAATACAATGAAGATATACTACTTCCTTACAACTTCCAGTGAGTCACACTTTCTTGTACTACAAATTCTCTGTTTTTGCCTATTAGTTACCTAGCTACATGTTTTTGCTTACATATGCCCGCTTAATTAAGACATGCAAACGTGTGTGCATGCAGATTTCACTGGATCTTGTGTATCATTAAAGTTGACGAAGGAACAGTTGAAATACTGGACTCACTAGTCAAAGAAAATAGTGACTATAACATCTTGTTTGGGATAGTCAACAGGTAATTTCAATCATTATTAACTATATATCTCGGCCTATTTAGTTCGTCATTTCATGATATGAACTATTTAATAACCCCTTTATTCATTTTCTTTGTCAGCGGGCAGGGCTTGGGCAAGGTTCATTAGCAAAACGGAAGGCGAATGGAAACGACAGTTGAGATGGCTTCGGCCCAAGGTAAGTAATTAAGTAGTTCTAGCTAGCTGCCATCTTTTTAATATTATCATGCTTGATTAATTATTATCTGATCAAATTAAATTCCATTCTCGCAAAGGCCATAAAGCAGGCGCAGGGGACTGATCTGTGTGCATATTGCGTTTGCGAGAACATTCGCATGATGGCGTCCGAAAGGAGCAGATCTCAAAGACAGGAATGGGTACGCTTGTCAGAACACTATTCACAATTTGTGCACCATTATCAATATCTAGTCACACAACTAATACACATGCATATTGATCTCCTTCTTAACAGTTCATAGAGGTGCGGGACAAGCTCCTAGATAGGAGCGCGTACAAGCACTTCAAGAGGAAATAGCAGGATTTTTACTCGACCAGGTCATAAATCCGAAGGGAGAATACTATTACCCGCTACCGCCCCGATCGACCAGGTCATGAACCACTTCCAATTTGTCATCGTGCTCCGAAGGCACCAATTAGGCTAATGCAACTGGCTCCGAAGGCAACATGCATATGTACGAGAAATTGTATATAGCTATACATGTGTGTATGTGTGAATTAATATGGTGGTTTGTGAGACATTGATGATCTATATATATGATTGGTTCTACTAGCTACCATATATATGCATAACGTGTACAATGTGTAGTATCGTAAAATACCAGCAAACGAAAAAGAATTAAAATGGAAAACACAAAATTAAATGAAAAAGAAATCATAAAAAACAAAACCCCCAAAACATTTTAGTACCGGTTGGTGTTACCAACCGGTACTAAAGGGCTCCCGGCCCCCGGAGTTGGCTCGTGCCACGTGATTACCCTTTAGCACCGGTTCGTGCTGAACCGGTACTAAAGGGGGGGGGGCTTTAGTGCCCACACTTTAGTGTCGGTTATGGAACCGGCACTAAAGGGCCTTACGAACCGGTGCTATATATTGCCCGGTTCTACACTAGTGGTACCCCCAAACGATCAGATACGGAGCCAAAAACCTAATTCCACCGCCGCAACCTTCTGTACCCACGAGATCCCATCTTGTGGCATGTTCCGGAGCTCCGCCGAAGGGGGCCATTATCATGGAGGGCTTCTACATCATCATAGCTCCTCCGATGTAGTGTGAGTAGTTTACCTCAGACCTTCGGGTCCATAGTTAGTAGCTAGATGGCTTCTTCTCTCTTTTGGATCTCAATACAATGTTCTCCCCCTCTCTCGTGGAGATCTATTCGATGTAATCTTCTTTTTGCGGTGTGTTTGTTGAGACCGATGAATTGTGGGTTTATGATCAAATCTATCTATGAACAATATTTGAATCTTCTCTGGATTCTTTTATGTATGATTGGTTATCTTTGCAAGTCTCTTCAAATTATAAGTTTGGTTTGGCCTACTATATTGGTTTTTCTTGCAATGGGAGAAGTGCTTAGATTTGGGTTTAATCTTGTGGTGTCCTTTCCCAGTGACAGTAGGGGAAGCAAGGCACGTACAGTATTGTTGCCATCGAGGATAACAAGATGGGGTTTTTATCATATTGCATGAAACTATCCCTCTACATCATGTCATCTTGCTTAAGGCGTTACTCTGTTTTTAACTTAATACTCTAGATGCATGTTGGATAGCGGTCGATGAGTGGAGTAATAGTAGTAGATGCAGGCAGGAGTCGGTCTACTTATCTCGGATGTGATGCCTATATACATGATCATACCTAGATATTCTCATAACTATGCTCAATTCTGTTAATTGCTCAACAGTAATTTGTTCACCCACCGTAGAATACTTATGCTCTTGAGAGAAGCCACTAGTGAAATCTATTGCCCCCGGGTCTATTCTCATCATATCAATCTCCAATCACTTTATTATTGCTTTGCTTTTTTACTTTGCCATTTATTTTACCTTGCATCTTTATATCAAAAATACCAAAAATATTATCTATCAGATCTCACTCCCGTAAGTGACCGTGAAGGGATTGACAACCCCTAATCGTGTTGGTTGCATTGAGCTATTTGTTTTGTGTAGGTACGAGGGACTCGCGCGTAGCCTCTTATTGGATTGATACCTTGGTTCTCAAAAAGTGAGGGAAATACTTACGCTACTTTGTTGCATCATCCTCTCCTCTTCGGGGAAATCCAACGCAGTGCTCAAGAGGTAGCAATGTGCAATATGGTCACACAATCTACCACGATCGGACCGTCACCATCTACCCAGGTATTCCATTTAGTATTATATTTTTTAACCCTCTCGCCTTCTCTTTCGTTGTTGTACTACTTACTAGTTCTAGTAGGAGTACTTTTTACCTTGGAGGGCGCGTATAACTAGCTAGGCCCTTGAAGACTTGAACCCACTAGCTGCCAAGAGTGGCTATATATAATAAGCCGGTTATTTTACTTCCTCTATACCGGAGTAGTACTATTTGTTGCACAGTATTACTGACAGCCATATTTGAGCATAATATTATTATGCATGGACCTTGACTGTTGATACGTCTCCAACGTATCTATAATTTTTGATTGCTCCATGCTATATTATCTACTATTTTGGACTATACTGGACTTTATTTTCCACTTTTATATTATTTTGGGGACTAACCTATTAACCGGAGGCCCAACCCAAAATTGTTGTTTTTTGCCTATTTCAGAGTTTCGGAGAAACAGAATATCAAACGGATTCCAAACAGAATAAAACCTTCGGGAACGTGATTTCCTTACCAAACTTGATCCAGGAGACTTGGACCCTGCTCCAAGGAACAAGAGAGGGCGCGCCCCCTGCCTCGTGGGCCCCCTGTTGCTCCACCGACATACTCCTTCCTCCTATATATGCCTACGTACCCCAAAACGATCTGATACGGAGCCAAAAACCTAATTCCAACGCCGCAACTTTCTGTATCCATGAGATCCCATCTTGGGGCCTGTTCCGGAGCTCCGCTGGAGAGTGCCGTCATCACGGAGGGCTTCTACATCATGATAGCCTCTCCGATGAAGTGTGAGTAGTTTACCTCAGACCTTCGGGTCCATAGTTATTAGCTAGTTGGCTTCTTCTCTCTTTTTGGATCACAATACAATGTTCTCCCCCTCTCTTGTGGAGATCTATTCGATGTAATCTTCTTTTTGCGGTGTGTTTGTTGAGACCGATGAATTGTGGGTTTATGATCAAGTCTATCTATGAATAATATTTTAATCTTCTCTGAATTCTTTTATGTATGATTGATTATCTTTGCAAGTCTCTTCGAATTATCAGTTTGGTTTGGCCTACTAGATTGGTTTTTCTTGCAATGGGAGAAGTGCTTTGCTTTGGGTTCAATCTTGCGGTGTCCTTTCCCAGTGATAGTAGGGGCAGCAAGGCACCTATAGTATTGTTGCCATCGAGGATAACAAGATGGGGTTTTTATTATATTGCATGAAACTATCTCTCTACATCATGTCATCTTGCTTAAGGCGTTACTCTGTTTTTAACTTAATACTCTAGATGCATGCTGGATAGCGGTCGATGAGTGGAGTAATAGTAGTAGAGGCAGGCAGGAGTCGGTCTACTTGTCTCGGACGTGATGCCTATATACATGATCATACCTAGATATTCTCATAACTATGCTCAATTCTGTCAATTGCTCAACAGTAATTTGTTCACCTACCGTAGAATACTTATGCTCTCGAGAGAAGCCACTAGTGAAACCTATGGCCCCCGGGTCTATTCTCATCATATGAATCTCCATCACTTCAATCTTGCTTTTCTTTTTACTTTGCTTTTTTACTTTTCACTTTGCATCTCTATACCAAAAATACCAAAAATATTACCTCTATGAGATCTCACTCCCGTAAGTGACCGTGAAGGGATTGACAACCCCTAATCGCGTTGGTTGCATTGAGCTATTGTTTTGTGCAGGTACGAGGGACTTGAGCATAGCCTCCTACTGGATTGATACCTTGGTTCTCAAAAACTAAGGGAAATACTTACGCTACTTTGCTCCATCATCCTCTCCTCTTCGGTGAAATCCAACGCAGTGCTCGAGAGGTAGCAAGTGTGTACGTCACCCTGTGTCCAAATCTGAGATACCGCGTGTACCAGATGAACGGCGCCGAGTTCGACCCCTGTCGTGGATTTGTCACGGCAGATGTCCTAGTAAGAGGACTTAGTCGCGGAGCCATCGCAACGGGTTAGCTTGAAGGGGTTAAAGTGGACACAAGGACACGGTTTTTATACTAGTTCGGCCCCTTCGATGAAGGTAAAAGCCTACGTCTAGTTGTGATGGGATTGATGGGTTTCGAGGGCTTAGGGAGCGATAAGCTTCGCCTAAACCTCGGGTTCTCTTTTTCTCTGTCCCCAAACCGCCGTCGGGTCGTCCCCTTATATACACGGGTGACGCCCGTCGGTCTGCAAAGTCTCGACCTCCGGCTTATAAACGTGCCCGGGCCGGTCTCTCTATTCCTATCTTACAGTACAAGTTGGCCCCAGGCCGGTTTACACCATAAACCTTTAAACCGTTTATAGATCTTGGGCCTTTCTACTCCTCCTTGGGCTTTAACATCTCGGGTCTTGTTGATGTGGTAACCCGGGCCCTGCAGGCCGGTTTACCCCAGATAGCAACATCCCCAACATTAGGCCCCAGATTGATTTGAACAGGTTCATGTCAATCCTTAATAAGAATTTCTGTCTTCAAATGTCTTCCAGTGACTTGTTAAACCGTCGTTTCTCCGTCTCCTCTGCTGTGGTAAACCGATATGACGTCAGCGCCGGCTACCGTCTCCTTTCGCTAACCCGCACGAATTAGGGCGACGGCTGGGCTTCCGAAATCTCCGACCCCTGGATTCGCGCGCCTGACACACGCGCCGCACCTTATAAATAAGACTTGAAGGCCATCTTCTTTTCCTCCCCTTCTTCGTCTTCCTCGCGACCCAGGCTTCAGAGCTCCGCCGCCGCCGTCAGCTGCTGCACCAACTCCGGCCGCCGCATCAACCTGATCGGATCAGAGCACCGCGGCGATTTTCCGCATCTGTTTGGACCCCGGTAAGGCCCCTGTTCTTGTTGCTTTAGATCTGTTCTAGGGTTCATCGTCCTGCTACTGTTTCTTGCTCATACCCATAGCAGCCCTTGCGAACAGATAATGCTACCTGTATCTGGATTTGTAGTTCCTCTTAGCAGTCGCCATAAATCTGCACTCATTTCCTTAGATCTCACTCTTGTTCCTGCTTGTCGGACTTATGTTGTTCTGCTGTGAGCCTGACTTCATATTACCTGTTTTTATTTCTTTTTCCGCCCTAGCTGTAGATCCATTGTTTTGAAAGAATCCGTACGGGCTCTGTTTCTGCTTTCATACTCACAACTGTTTAGATCTGGCCGGTTTAACTCTTAGCAAACCGATCTACACATCCATTAGTCCCCTTGATGAACCGCCGGTTGATATTATTGTAGATAACCTGACTCTATATAAGAGCATCTTCGGTTTACTATCATACTTGCTCTCAAACCGGAATACCTTTGCCTTGTAGATTTCCTCATGGCAAAACAGGTGTATGAATGCAACTGGGTTCCCTCTTGCATCACTGAGACCCATCTAAACAACTTAGTTCTGACTGGTGCTTTGAGTAGCAAAAGTATCATCCATTGGAGGGTTCCAGGAGACGAATGTCCTCCTACCCCGCAGGAGGGAGAAGTGGTGGTGTTTGCGGATCACCTGGCCCGGGGGTTTAATCCACCCGGTTCAAAATTTTATCGGGATGTCTTGGCTAATTTTAGGCTGCGCCCACAAGATGTTGGTCCAAATTCAGTCACGAATATCTGCCATTTTCAAGTACTTTGCGAGGCGTACTTCCAAGAAGAACCTACTGCAGAGCTGTTCCGGGACTTTTTCCATTTGAACCGACGTACTGAATTTACCGACGGCCCTAATATGGAACTGGGTGGTATGGCGATTCAGAAAAGGAAAGAGGTGACTTATCCTCACGCCAAGTTGCATAGTCATCCGCAAGAATGGAATTGTACTTGGTTCTACTGCAAGGATACTTCCCCTGCCGATGAAAATCCACTGCCTGGTTTCCGTCCAGAGAGACTTAGCAACACTCACCCCTTCCCCCCACGGCTAACTGCCAAAGAGAGGAGTAAGTATGCCCCTCAGCTGTCCAAGCTCAGAGCCTTCATGGCTAATGGTTTAACGGGGGTTGATCTTGCTCGTTGCTGGATTTCCTGGAGCATCCTGCCCCTTAGCATCCGCTCCGGTTTGATGTGCCAATACACGGGTCGGGTTGATGACCCTCTGAGGCACTGCAACATTCAGCTGACGGAGGACGAAGTCGCTGAAGCTGTGAAGAAGATGCTGAACGAACCGGAACCTGTTTGCGCTCAAACCGGCCTGCTTCCATTTTCTGCCACAAACAAACCACCTGCTGTAAGTAATTTCTCTGTTTATAGAATCTTTGATCTCCTTATATATATGTTGTTAACTCCAGTCCTTCCTGAGACAGGGAGATGATCCATTTTGGAGCAAGAAGTTACAAGAGCCGACCGAAAAGGTAACCCGACCCAAGACGAGGGTGAAGAAGCCTGCTCAGAGGAAAAGGAACACCGCTTCCAATACTCTGGATTTAGAGGAGGATGATGTGGGTAATCCGGACCTCGGGGTAGACCTCGATTCAGTTGGTTTGCTTTTTGTACGTCTTATTGATGATGATATTTGTCAGGATGATGATGAAGTGAGCCATGCCGAAGGCCCAGAGGTAACTATTCTTTCTTCTGATGCCGTTCCTTTGCCTTTGAAAAAACCTCGCCAGGCAAATCGGAAAATTAAATTTTCTCACCCTCTTGCTTACTTGGATCCCAAATTTCTTGTGAAGACCCAGCAACATGAAGCTCGACGCACCACCCGTCATAGCGGCCAGGTAGTCACCTCCGCCGGTTTACCGAACAGCCCGGTTCGGAAACGCCGTTCAGAGGTCTCCGATTTATGCGCTAGCTTTCCTCCTAAAGCCGGTTTAACTCGCCAGCCTCTAAATCCATCTGACTCCGATTATCAGGTCACTTCCCATTCATCTTCCGGTGAATCTTCAGCTACTCAACTGCCACCGTTGAAGACAGTTATTGGGTAAGTTGGACCGATCACAACATATCTCTGTATGGGTCTCTTAATCCATTTTATACTGTTTTACCAATCTTTGGGTTTTTCCAGGGCTAAACCTAGACCGAGCAAGAAGGCTCGTCTGGATAACCCGGCTGAAGGAACTGCCGCTCCTGAACCGGAGAAAACTCCTGGTGCTGACGCTCTGGGTCGTGAAGATACTCAGAACTATCTATCTCCGCAAGATGACATCTGCGCTGAAGAAAGGACTACCGAACCTGCTAGCCGTACTGATCCGCCTGCCAGTCCTGTTCGGGTTGAGGAATCCATCCCCCCTTCTGCAACTGCTGATAAACCGACAGGGCCACTGCAGAGCAGCGACTCCAAGGATGATGATGTCGTGATTACCGGTATTGGCCGCTCTGAACCGGGGAACACTGCTACTTTGGCCAAGCACACTGCCAAGGACGAAGTCTCGGCCATAAAGGGCAAATGGGACCTTGACTTATCTACGTACGCCTCTTTAAGCGCCCCGGATCTTTATTCTGGGTATCTGAACCGGCTGTACACCAGTCGGGATTATGAGGCTGCTATGATCAAGATGAAGAAGGAGAAACTTGAGGTAACTCCCTTGTGCTTCATTCTATTGCAATTTTAGCTTATCAAATACTTCCAAACCGAGATGATAGTCCGGACCAGGCTGCTTTTGACAATTAAGGTCTGGTTTAGAAAACCCAAGGTTTCAACATCGGTCATAACCAGAAAAACATCAACAGATAACCATTAGCCCCCAAGTGCCAAGCTTAAATACTTGTATTAATCTTGGGACTTTTTGTAATGGAAAACTTATGTTAAAATCAAATATGCATTAGCCCCCAAGTATCGAGCACATAACTTGCTTGTGTGGTTGATACTTCCAAACCGTGCAATATTTTCTGAACACTGTTGATGACCTGCTGCAGGGGGATTTGAAGACCAAAGAGAACCAAGTCTCGGACCTTCAGGAAGCTTTAAAAGCCCAGCAGATTGAAACTGAAAAAGCAAAGGAGGAATTGACCAAAGCCTTAACTGTTATGGAGCAGCTGAAAGCAAGCCGAAAAAAGGAGCAAGCCGATTGGGCTACTGAAAGAGCTCTTTTGACGAAGAGGGCTGAAAATGCCGAAGCTGCTCTTAAACCGGTGGTTGATGAGTTATCCACCATGAAGCGACAAATACACTCCATGACCTCTGCCGTCTTTGGTAAACTTTTTCGATGCCCTTCTTCCAATTTGTACCTTGTTTGCCACACCCTATGCCCGGTTTGTAATCCACCTTGAAACACTGCAGGCTCACGTATTGGACACTTGGGTTCTGACGTGCGGATGAAACTCAAAGCTGCTTATACTCTGATTGAACAGTTATACACCGGAGCACAAAGAGCTATCACCACTGCCTCGCATAACAACCCTGCGCCGTCTCTGATTCAAGACACATTAAAGAGGTTGTCCATGCTTCCAGCCCGGATTGAAGAATTGAAAAGATCAGCTGCTCGAACTGGAGCCATTACTGCCTTGATCCGGGCCAAAGCGTGGGTACCAGATTTCGATCCTGTCGAAGCGGCCCAAGGATACCCCAGCTTGAAGGAGGACGGTTCAGACTTTGGTGAAGACGATTTGAGGGCGATAAACCGGGCGGTGCGCCCCCTAGCTTGTCAATTGGCGGAGGAAGCAGATCTGTCACGTTACCAAGCCCAATACGACAACCAGAACAAACGAGTATCTGCCCCGGTCCCTGAAGCGGGAAACCTTGTTCCTTCAATCCGTAAGCATACTTACGCCCCAGACATTGAACCGTCTTCGCTGATTCATGAAGAAGCCGTCTTTCAAGCGCTAATGGGAATCGACTGGACCACTGCTGATTTCCAGCCAATGGGTAACCAAGATGGAGCTGAAGCGGCGCAAGACGATCCCCAGCCTTCAAACCGAGGCGGCGAACAGGCGTAATCAGTGCTCCGGTTCACCTTTGGCGAAGCTATAATCCGTCAGCGAACAATATATTCAGGCACTACGTTGCCTTGTAATAAGATAGTTTAATACTTCTGCATTTGAATGTGCCTTCGCGCACGGGTACTGATGCTCTTTCCGATGATGTTTCCATCTTATGTTTTCTGCCTTTACTGAGTACACAATGCGATTTTTCGACTACCTGAACCGTGCTGCGCCTTTGCCAAACCGGGCAATTTGCCTCCGGGTTAAAAAGCGGACCAGGCTACGCCAGCTGAATCGGTTTAAGGATGCTTGACGTTCCGAAGAACTAAAAAAGACACCACAATCAAGGCAGAAAAACCAAACCAAATATGAAAGGCAAAGCAATAATAAACGCATGCGAATAGTGGTTACTATGAACCGTTCAGTAGGCGTGACCATCGTCAAGACAAAACCGAGCCCCCAAGAGGTGTAGCTACGGTTTAAGCCGACTAGGTTCCTAACTGAATCGTGGCAAATATGCCGGCCAAATGGCATTGCATTGGTTCGTCAACCAAGCCCCCAAGTGACTCAATGGCCAAGGGCCGATCAAGTGGCATTGCGTTGGTTCGGACACGACCAAGCCCCCAAATGATTCATTGGCTAAAAAGCCGACCAGAAGGCATTACCATTATCAAGACATGACCGAGTTCCCCTAAGGTGTAATCTACGGTTTAAGTCGATTAGGTCCCCAACTGATTCAGTGGCAAATGTGCCAGCCAGAAGGCATTACCGTCGTCAAGACATGACCAAGCCCCCCGAAGGTGTAGCCACGGTTCAGGCCGACTAGGTCCCCAACTGACTTTATAGGGATAGCCACGTTCTCTTTGGTTCGAATACGACCTATGTTTGAACAGCTGTGTTCTCTTTGGTTCGAATACGACCTATGTTTGAACAGGAAGCCCCATGTTTGAATAGCTATGTTCTCTTTGGTTCGAATACGACCTATGTTTGAACAGGAAGCCTCATGTTTGAATAGCTATGTTCTCTTTGGTTCGAATACGACCTATGTTTGAACAGGAAGCCTCATGTTTGAATAGCTATGTTCTCTTTGGTTCGAATACGACCTATGTTTGAACAGGAAGCCTCATGTTTGAACCGGGATATTGAATCGGATACTAAGAGCCGCACAGCCTGGCCGGAGACATCTTCCCTTGAACCGGCTTTTAAACCGGAATCTATATCTTGAACTTTGTGAAGCAACCTCCAGGGGAAAACACACATGATGTGAAGAACAGCAGAGACCCCGCTTTACTCGAGGCTCCGGTTTATTGTATTAATCATAATATATACATGGTCATGATATGTACATAAGCAGAGCCCAGGGCTCATGTATAATAAGGCCGTAGATGAGCTATGTTCCACGGCCTGCTGGTCTCCTCCTCTGATGTGCGTGAATCCTTGCGCTCTCGAATATCAATCAGGTAATATGACCCATTATTCAGATTCTTGCTGACCACAAAAGGTCCTTCCCAAGGCGGGGATAATTTATGCTGATCAGACTGATCCTGGATGAGCCGAAGCACCAAATCCCCCTCCTGAAAGGTTCTGGTCCTAACCCGACGGCTGTGGTAACGGCGAAGATCTTGCTGGTAAATCGCTGAACGGGCAGCTGCCAAGTCACGCTCCTCATCCAACAAGTCAAGAGCGTTCTGCCGTGCCTGCTCATTATCCGCTTCAACATATGCTGCCACGCGAGGTGAGTCATGTCGTATATCACTTGGGAGAACCGCCTCTGCTCCATAAACCATAAAAAACGGCGTAAACCCCGTGGATCTGTTAGGCGTGGTGTTGATGCTCCATAATACAGACGGTAGCTCCTCCACCCAACAACCCGGCGTCCTTTGCAAAGGGACTAGAAGCCGGGGTTTGATACCTCTCAAGATCTCTTGGTTCGCTCGTTCTGCCTGACCATTAGACTGTGGGTGCGCTACCGAAGAAACATCAAGCCGTATATGCTCCCGTGCACAGAACTCCTTCATGGCCCCCTTGGATAGATTGGTACCATTATCTGTGATGATGCTGTGTGGAAAACCAAACCGGAAGATCACCTTCTTTATAAACCGGACCGCCGTGGCTGCATCACACTTACTAACCGGTTCTACCTCTACCCACTTTGTAAATTTGTCCACCGCCACCAGCAGATGGGTCTTCTTATCTTTGGAACGCTTAAAAGGCCCAACCATATCAAGCCCCCAAGTCGCAAACGGCCAAGTGATTGGAATCATCCTCAATTCTTGAGCCGGTATGTGTGCTCGTCTGGAAAATTTCTGGCAACCATCACATAATCTAACCAGGTCTTCTGCATCAGCATGAGCAGTTAACCAGTAGAAACCGTGGCGGAACGCTTTAGCCACCAATGATTTTGAACCGGCGTGGTGGCCGCAATCCCCTTCATGTATTTCTCGTAATATCTCGCATCCCTCCTTAGGGGATATGCACCGTTGCAGCGCTCCTGATACGCTGCGATGATGTAACTCTCCTTGGAAAATGGTCATAGACTTGGACCGTCGTACTATCTGTCGAGCCAAGCTTTCATCTTCTGGCAATTCACCCCGGTTCATATATGCCAGGTAAGGGAGCGTCCAATCCGGGGTGGCGTGAAGGGCCGCCACTAACTGAGCCTCCGGATCAGGAACAGCCAACTCCAGCTCACCGGGCAGCTGTACCGATGGGTGGTACAATACATCCAAGAACACATTAGGTGGGACCGGTTTACGCTGAGAGCCCAAGCGACTTAAAGCGTCCGCTGCCTCATTCTTTCTGCGGTCCACATGATCCACTTGATAACCTTTGAAATGTCCAGCCACCATGTCCACTTCACGTCGGTACGCAGCCATAAGTGGATCCTTAGAATCCCAGGTGCCAGATACCTGCTGAGCCACCAGATCCGAATCACCAAAGCACCTAACTCTGCTCAAATTCATCTCTTTAGCCACCCGAAGACCATGAAGCAAAGCTTCATACTCCGCCGCATTATTTGTACAGGGGAACATCAAATGGAGGACGTAACAAAACTTATCTCCTCGTGGGGAAGTTAAAACGACTCCAGCCCCCGAGCCTTCCAATTGTCTTGACCCGTCGAAATGAACAGTCCAATAGGTGTTATCTGGCTTCTCCTCAGGCGCTTGCAACTCTGTCCAATCGTTTATGAAATCGACAAGTGCCTGTGACTTTATGGCCGTCCGGGGTACGTACCTTAAATCGTGCGGCCCGAGCTCGATAGCCCACTTGGCAATCTGACCGGTCGCCTCCCGGTTCTGTATAATGTCACCCAAAGGAGCAGAACTGACCACCGTGATTGGGTGTCCTTGAAAATATTGCCTCAGCTTCCGGCTTGCCATAAAAACGCCATATACCAGCTTCTGCCAATGCGGATACCTTTGTTTGGACTCGATAAGTACTTCACTGACATAGTAAACCGGCCGCTGAACCGGATGTTCCTTTCCAGCCTCCTTTCGTTCTACCACCATCGCCACACTGACTGCTCTGGCATTCGCTGCAACATATAACAGGAGTGGCTCTTTATCTACAGGGGCTGCCAACACTGGCGGATTGACTAGTTGTCGCTTCAAGTCCTCAAACGCTTTATCAGCCTCCGGACTCCAGACAAACTGATCCGTTTTCTTGAGCATTTGATACAAGGGGATCGCCTTTTCACCAAGGCGACTGATAAACCGGCTTAACGCCGCAATCCGCCCGGCCATGCGCTGAACATCATTGATGCATTTCGGTTTGGCCAGGGAGGTGATGGCTGTGATCTTTTCCGGATTGGCCTCAATTCCTCTATGGGACACTAAAAATCCCAACAGCTTGCCTGCAGGTACACCAAAAACACATTTAGCCGGGTTGAGCATCATTTGGTACACTCTCAAGTTATCGAAAGTCTCCTTCAAATCGTCAACCAGGGTCTCCTTCTTTCGTGACTTGACCACGATATCATCCACATAAGCATGCACGTTACGCCCAATCTGCTCGTGGAGGCAATTTTGCACACATCGTTGATAAGTAGCCTGCGCACTCTTAAGCCCAAAGGGCATAGACACATAGCAGAAGGCTCCAAAGGGAGTAATGAACGCTGTCTTCTCCTGGTCCTTAACTGCCATCTTGATCTGATGATAACCCGAATAAGCATCCAAAAAACTTAAACGCTCGCAACCTGCCGTAGCATCAATGATCTGATCAATCCGGGGGAGAGCAAAAGGATCTGCTGGGCAAGCTTTATTCAAGTCTGTATAGTCCACGCACATGCGCCAGGTGCCGTTTTTCTTAAGAACTAGCACCGGATTAGCGAGCCATTCGGGATGAAAAACCTCAATGATAAACCCAGCTGCCAGGAGCCTGGCCACTTCCTCACCAATCGCTTTACGTCTTTCTTCATTAAACCGTCGTAAGAACTGCTTTACCGGCTTGTACTTAGGATCCACATTAAGGGTGTGCTCAGCGAGTTGCCTCGGTACACCAGGCATGTCAGATGGCTTCCATGCAAAGATGTCCCGATTCTCACGGATGAACTCGATGAGCGCGCTTTCCTATTTTGGATCCAAGTTTGCACTGATGCTGAACTGCTTGGATGAATCGCCAGGTACGAAGTCAACAAGTTTAGTTTCGGCCGCTGACTTGAACTTCAAGGCCGGATCGTGGTCCGTAGTCGGCTTTTTTAATGAAGTCATATCCTCCGGATCAACACTGTCTTTGTACTGCTTTAGCTCCTCCGTAGCGCAAACCGATTCAGCATAAGTCGCATCTCCTTCCTCGCATTCCAAAGCGATTCGGCGGCTCCCATGAACCATTATAGTGCCCTTGTAACCTGGCATCTTAAGTTGCAGATATACGTAGCAGGGCCGTGCCATAAATTTTGCATAAGCTGGCCGCCCGAACAAAGCGTGGTATGGACTTTGGATTTTAACCACCTCAAACGTCAGCGTCTCTGATCTGGAATCGTGACTATCGCCAAATACCACTTCAAGGGCTATCTTACCAACCGGATATGCAGACTTGCCAGGCACCACCCCGTGGAACACTGTATTGGTCGGTCTGAGATCCTTATCTATCAGTCCCATACGACGGAAGGTCTCATAATACAAGATGTTAATGCTGCTCCCTCCGTCCATGAGCACCTTGGTGAGCTTATAACCTCCCACCTGAGGCGCTACCACCAGTGCTAACTGACCCGGATTATACACCCTGGGAGGATGATCTTCTCGGCTCCATATGATAGGCTGTTCCGACCAACGCAGATAGTGAGGCGTGGCCGGTTCGACAGCACTGACTGCCCGCCTCTGAAGCTTCCTATCTCGTTTATCCAAGCTCGTAGTAAAGACATGATACTGTCCACCACTCAACTGTTTCGGGTTGCTCTGATAACCACTTTGATTACTTTGATTATTCTGATTATTTTGGCTGTCCTGTCCGCCCGGGTTACCCTGGAACCCTGGACCGGAACCTGAACCGCCGCCGGAGCTGCGATCATTCTGGAACGTGTTTGAGCTTTTGAACTCCTTCATGATATAACAATCCTTCCAAAGATGGGCTGCTGGTTCCTCCTTTGTTCCGTGCTTCGGACAGGGCTGGTTTAAGAAAAAGTTCAAACGCTCCGGATTAGGACCAGGATCTGTGCGGAAACTTGGCTGTTTTCCCTTGCGCCGCTGGCCCTTATTCTGTGCACTTGCGTTGGCTACAAAGTACATGCTCCCATCCGGTTTACGCTTACCTCCGCCTCCGTTACCTGTCGGTCGATGCTGCTGGCCTTTGACGTTGCTATTCTTCCTTCCCTTCCCTGCCTTGTCATCACCAGAGTCAGGATCCTTGGTACTGTCAGAATCCGCATACTTCACTAAAGCGGTCATGAGCGTTCCTATATCTGTGCAATCACGCTTCATCCGGCCCAGCTTTAGCTTCAAAGGGCCAAACCGACAGTTGCTTTCCAACAGCACTACAGCGGTGTCTGCGTTGATGCGATCTGATGAGTGCAAGACTTCTGATACTCGTCGTACCCAATGGGTAGTTGATTCCCCTTCTTGCTGAACGCAGGCTGCTAGGTCAACTATTGACATTGGCTGTTTGCACGTGTCCTTGAAGTTCTTGATAAACCGGGCACGCAATTGGGCCCATGAGCTAATTGAATTAGGCGGCAAGCTCTTTAGCCAAGTCCGGGCCGTTCCTTCTAACATCATAGTAAAATACTTGGCACACGCCGTGTCATCCACATCCAGCATTTCCATAGCCATTTCATAGCTCTCCACCCATGTCTCCGGAGGCTGATCTGCCGTGTAGTTTGGTACCTTGCGGGGGCCTTTGAAGTCTTTGGGCAGGCGTACGTTGCGTAAAGCGGGAACAAGGCACGGTACTCCCAAAGAACTGGAAACCACCCCCGGTTCGACCGTAGCTGCGGGGAAGATAGGTGTAAGCTGACGAGCCTGATGCTGCCCTTCTAATCCGGCCTCCCGTGCACGGGTGCGATCCACATTTTCGTGAGTATTGTCGACGCCCGCCGGATTGTTGGCGCGGAGCGCTTCACGCCTGGCGTTACTTGAAACGGCCGGCTCCTCCACGCGCCTACTATAACTCCTGCTGGGGCGAGGGGTGGAGTGAATCCGATCACGGCTTTGCGAATACGCTTCTTGCTGGGCCAACGCAGTCCTAAGGAGCTCCTTGACCCGGCGTGTCTCTTCATCCTGCGGTGAATCTCCTTCGATCGGAATGGCTTCCAACTGAGCCGCCGCCGCGACGAGGTTATCCATCGGGTTGGAATAATGACCTGACGGCGTTGGCATGGCCGGTGGCGTATCAGTGTTATGACGAGGCAGGTCTATAATCCGGTGCTGACCCGGGGCGCCGGCTGTCGCCTCCGCACGGTTTACCCCCGGGGTGTTGAAGAGATTTCGAGCGTCGAAGGCGGCGGGCAACCGAGACCGGGATTTTCTCTTCAGGACCTCCTGGGATGCCTTCTGGTCCATCATGAGCCTGTAAGCCTGTGCATCTAAAGCGGCGCGTTCCGCCGTCATCCTGATCTCTTCTGCTGCCAGCTCCGCTTTAGCCCGAGTGATCTGCTCTCTCACTTTGGCAATCTCAGCATTGTGAACCTCCTGATCCACCGGGTTGGCCTCCGCCATGAGCGCTGCTAGTGCGTCAAACAGGTCTGACAAAACTTGGGCTGGTGAACCGGTAGGGCCTCCTGCCCGCGCAGCCGTTGCTGCTGCCGATCCGTAGATCGCTGCTGCCGCAGTTGATGATCGTGGCGTCGCCTGTGTCCCAGCCATGAAGATCCCAACCCGATAGGGCAGATCAGAGGGGTCCGGAATACTGTTGCCATCGGAGCCGCCCTCAATCCGATCATCTTATAGCTGATAAAGAGATTCGGTTTCCCCGGTCGACGTTTCATCGCCGGAGTAGATGGCGGTTTCGTCACCAGATTCGGATCCTTCCTCGTAGCTTCCTCCGCGGATGACCCCCACGAAGGCGTGCTTTCTGATCGGTTTAGCCAGGGTCGATCTCGTGCACTGAGCCGTCTCGACGAGGTCGGCGCAGACGCCTAGCGCGGGGCCCGGTTCTCCGATCTTGCCGATGAAAACATGGATGCCGCCAAAGGGGACCCGGTATCCGTACTCGATCGAGCCGGCGTCGGGGCCCCAGCCTGTGTTGTCGATGTAGAGCTTTCCGCGGCGGCTCTTGGTCATCCGTCCCACAGCGTAACCCTCGAGTCCTTCAAAGCGGCCCTCCAAGAACCTGAAACCATCTCGCGATAGCCCCACGGTGGGCGCCAACTGTCGTGGATTTGTCACGGCAGATGTCCTAGTAAGAGGACTTAGTCGCGGAGCCATCGCAACGGGTTAGCTTGAAGGGGTTAAAGTGGACACAAGGACACGGTTTTTATACTAGTTCGGCCCCTTCGATGAAGGTAAAAGCCTACGTCTAGTTGTGATGGGATTGATGGGTTTCGAGGGCTTAGGGAGCGATAAGCTTCGCCTAAACCTCGGGTTCTCTTTTTCTCTGTCCCCAAACCGCCGTCGGGTCGTCCCCTTATATACACGGGTGACGCCCGTCGGTCTGCAAAGTCTCGACCTCCGGCTTATAAACGTGCCCGGGCCGGTCTCTCTATTCCTATCTTACAGTACAAGTTGGCCCCAGGCCGGTTTACACCATAAACCTTTAAACCGTTTATAGATCTTGGGCCTTTCTACTCCTCCTTGGGCTTTAACATCTCGGGTCTTGTTGATGTGGTAACCCGGGCCCTGCAGGCCGGTTTACCCCAGATAGCAACATCCCCAACAACCCCCGTGATGCTACGTGGGTGCCGAGGAACACTCTTGTTGAGTACTCGCTTTTCATTCGGGACAGCTACCCCATTCTGAAGCGGATGCCACCTTCCGTGCACGACACCGAAGGCCTGCCTTTCATGAAGCATGGTTGTGTCTTTAGTGCGCACCGCCAAATGAATGACATGCTGGGACACGCTATCCCTCATTTATGCCGCTTCAGCTCGGATGAGTATCCATCGTGTGGAACCGGACTAGAAAGTTGTGACAATGATTCCCGTTGTCCACCGCTATGGATCGTGCCATCCATGAAGAACACCTGGGACTGGAACCTGGAGGAGGACATGTAGCCCATCTATAACGTGTAATTGGGGCATGGTAAGTTGTGAACGGTAGCGCTGTGAATATATGTAGACTAGTGGCGCACAAATTTATCACATGAATTGGAGATGAACTTGTGTGGCATACTGGCATTTGTCCTTTAGAATTTATTACTAGTAAATGCGTTATGTGTACGTGCAACTTGTGTGGTTCATGGGATCCAACACGCTCACTGAGAAAAAAAGGTGGCACAACTTTGGATATAGGTGACGTGGCGGCATCATACAGTAGCATCATTCGCTATAGTTGTAATACTCCTACAAGGACGACAACTCCTATAAAACCTTGCGCTTGGCTCTTTGCCTCTTCGGGAGGTTCAACAGTTCATACTCGTGTGAACCTTGCACTTTGCTCTTCGCCTCTTCGGAAGGTCCAACAATGATGATACTACAGTACAATATGCTTTTGGCAATGTGACACCGATTGAACTGTTGCATGTCCACCGCAAGGGCGAGGGCGAGCGAGAGGGAGATGGAGAGGGCGCTGTAGTCAAAACCCTCTCCTCGTCCTGTGAGCCACCACGCACGTGGGCAAGGGAGAGGCGTAGTAAGCAAGCTTCTCCTCGTTCGGCGAGTTGACGGGACACATCAAAGCAGTACAATTACTAGTCCTTTCCGGTTAAATATGGCTTAATTTGAAACGCGAAAAATAGACTGGCGGTCAACATATGTAACAATACGCTCTTTACGGTCACCATATATAGTTTTGCGGTGATTATATGATCACTAGCTCATCGTAGAGCACCGTATTGCACCCTACTGACCGGCCACATAGTCAATGTGGCACTTTGTTGACTGGTTAAATTGTCACCTGGTTTATGGGTCCCACTTGTCAGTTGGCAGAGCAAAGAAATTAGTTGAACAAAACTTTACACAGGCGCGGCAGGAGTCCAACCCTTGCGCGCGAACCACCCTGGTTGTGTATGTGAGTGCATGCACGTGTACTCCCTCGGTCTTCCAACAAAGAGTGTGCATCGGCTAAAAAACAAAGAGTGTACACCTACACTTCCAATGCATTTAACCTTTAATCTAAAATCGATATTGATTGACTAATGCACCAACTTGTTCTCTAGCTATAGGCTATATGTCTATCCATAATTACAGCATGCAACAACCTTCATTTAATCTTCTTCTCTCAATGGTCGCATGCACACATAAATCTGCTACTTTTGGGCGTTAATTATGCCCTGGTCAATGTGTAAATCTCTAAATGTATAGTTTTTCACGGACGTAGGGAGTAGGTTGAGCACTTGAGCGTGAGCGTGCGTGTTGCGTCGCGTGCTGTGTGTGGCATGGGTGCGTGAGTGTTGCGTGCATCCATGTGTACGTGTGAGTGTTGCATGTTGCATGCATGCATGCATGATGCTTTTACTCCCTCCCATTGACATGTTCATATTTCAAGCTTCCTCTGTTCCCTTCATATTGTGATACTCCCTTTGTTCCCAAATACGGAGTAAAAGCCTCCCTCTATTCCCACGGAGTATTTATCTCTCTATAGATTTCAACAAGTGACTACGTACGGAGAAAAATGAGTGAATATACATTCTAAAATATGTCTACATACATCCGTATGTTGCATTCCATTTGAATGTCTAAAAAGACAATATTTAGGAACGGAGGGAGTAGCAAATAAACATTAAGTTCTCTTGTTTTTCCCTCCTTGGTCACGGTGCACAACCAAAGATGACTCACCTGGATGGAGGGAGTAGATGGTCAAAGTTTGACACAAAATTAATGCATTGGTAAACATAATTTTTTTGAGGAAAACGAGTGCATTAGTTGAGTGTTTTTGCAAACTAAAAAAAATTATTCCACCACTCATCATCTACCTTGGTTGATGAGATTTTTAATTGAGCCCTATAAACCGGAAAGGAGGTACTCCCTCCTTCCATCCATATGGGGCCTAATGCGTTTTTTAAGACCGCCTTTTGACTATTGACAAGATTAATAGTACATGACATGCACAATGTGAAAATTATATAATTGCAAGCTCCTTTCACACACGAATTTAACGGTGTGCTTTGTGTAAGTTGCATGTCATATACTATTGCTCTAATATTAGGTCAAAGTTAGCCCCGAAAAACGCATTAGGCCCTATATAGATGGAAGGAGGGAGTAGTACTAGTACTCCTACATTATTGGTGTCGGGTGCCTTGGCCAATGTTGCATCTTGTTGGACATGATGCATCGATGCTTACATGGGGTGCTAAGAAAATTAAAAACTTTAGCAACTAAAGCTCCCAATGCTTACATGTACAGGTGCTTAACTTGTTGGTGCTAAGCATCCATTATTTAATGATCTTGTAACTAAAGTTCTTCATGCATTGGTGCGATTATTCCATTTAAGTCTTTTGTCTAGGTTCCCGCGCTTAGTACTGGGGTCACCACACTTAAATCTCTCCTCTTAATTACCTTGCCACATCAGACTTTTTGCCTACATGGCAGCCTTAGCACCTGTACAAGGCAGAGCATTGGGAGGGGCCCGAGCGTACAGGCATAGGGATATTGTAGATAGAAAGTCTTCGCGATCCATTATTCCCCATCTCGGTCAGAGAGAACTATTCAACTAGTCTTCACAGTGAAGTGACAATACACGCTGCAGCAGATGGGACACTTGATTAATAAGCTGAACCAGCGTGTTGTGTGTTACTAAATCAGCCTTACCCAGTACTGCCATCATGTTTGCCAGTGGAGCACGCTTCCGCAAATACGACTACGCACCTCTCTCCTCCATTAACTGACATATGGGCCCTCTTTAGGTAGACCCACATATCATCGGCGTAACTATTTACACTCCGAAGGACGGTATATCCTGGTAGTAGTATTAGTAGAATTGAGATTTAATGTACTTTCTTCCCGTTCTTTCACTCTTCTTCCTCCTCTCTTCTTCTTCCTCCTCTCTTCCCCATCATCGGCCGCACACCATTTCCCCCCGCTCACTGCTCGCCTGCCCGGGCCATCTTCCTTGGTAGCTCGCGCGTACCATATTCCCCCGCTCACTGCTCGGCCACACACGCCATCTTGTTTGCTCACCTGCCCAAATCCACTTCTCGCTGGCTCGCAGGCACCGAAAACCGAAGTCACTCAGCGCCCTAAAAAACCATATGGCAGAACCGATTGATACGCAGAGCCGTGATTGGAATTCCCTCCTCGATGTTCTCTTCGACCAGATCTGTAATCGTATGGACCTGCTCAGCACCGTCCGTATGGCCGCATGCTCGGTGTCTTTTGTTGGAAATATGCCCTAGAGGCAATAATAAAAGCATTATTATTATATTTCCTTGTTCATGATAATTGTCTTTTATTCATGGTATAATTGTGTTATCCGAAAATCGTAATACATGTGTGAATACATAGACACCAACATGTCCCTAGTAAGCCTCTAGTTGACTAGCTCGTTGATCAACTGATAGTCATGGTTTCCTGACTATGGACATTGGATGTCATTGATAACGAGATCACATCATTAGGAGAATGATGTGATGGACAAGACCCAATCCTAAGCATAAGCACAAAGATCGTATAATTCGTTTGCTAGAGCTTTTCCAATGTCAAGTATCATTTCCTTAGACCATGAGATTGTGTAACTCCCGGATACCGTAGGAGTGCTTTGGGTGTGCCAAACGTCACAACATAACTGGGTGACTATAAAGGTATACTACGGGTATCTCTGAAAGTGTCTGTTGGGTTGACACGGATCGAGACTGGGATTTGTCACTCCGTATGACGGAGAGGTATCACCGGGCCCACTCGGTAATGCATCATCATAATGAGCTCAATGTGATCATGCATTACGGTACGAGTAAAGTGACTTGCCGGTAACGAGATTGAACGAGGTATTGGGATACCGACGATCGAATCTCGGGCAAGTAAAATACTGATTGACAAAGGGAATTGTATACGGGATTGATTGAATCCTCGACATCGTGGTTCATCCGATGAGATCATCGAGGAGCATGTGGGAGCCAACATGGGTATCCAGATCCCGCTGTTGGTTATTGGCCGGAGAGGCGTCTCGGTCATGTCTGCATGTCTCCCGAACCCGTAGGGTCTACACACTTAAGGTTCGGTGACGCTAGGGTTGTAAAGATATGAATATGCAGTAATCCGAAAGTTGTTCGGAGTCCCGGATGAGATCTCGGACGTCAAGAAAAGTTTCGCAATGGTCCGGAGGTAAAGAATTATATATAGGAAGTGCAGTTTCGGCCGTCGGGAAGATTCGGGGTCACTAGTATTGTACCGGGACCACCGGATGGGTCCTGGGGGTCCACCGGGTGGGACCACCCATCCCGGAGGGCCCCATGGGCTCAAGTGGGAGGGGGAACCAGCCCATAGTGGGGTGGTGCGCCCCCTAGGCCCACCCCCTGCGCCTAGGGTTGGAACCCTAGGGTGGGGGGGCGCCCCACTTGCCTTGGGGGGCACTCCACCCCCCCTGGTCGCCGCCCCCCTGGGAGATTGGATCTCCAGGGTCGGCGCCCCCCCCAGGGGGCCTATATAAAGGGGGGAGGGAGGGGCAACTGCACCCTTGACCCCTGGCGCCTCCCTCTCCCCTGTCACACCTCTCCCTCTCGCGTAGACGCTTGGCGAAGCCCTGCTGCAGGTGACAACTGCATCCACCACCACGCCGTCGTGCTGCTGGATCTTCATCAACCTCTCCTTCCCCCTTGCTGGATCAAGAAGGAGGAGACGTCATCCGCTCCGTACGTGTGTTGAACGCGGAGGTGCCGTCTGTTCAGCACTCGATCATCGGTGATTTGGATCACGGCGAGTACGACTCCATCATCCACGTTCTAGTGAACGCTTCCGCTCGCGATCTACAAAGGTATGTAGATGCATCCGATCACTCGTTGCTAGATGAACTCATAGATGGATCTTGGTGAAACCGTAGGAAATTTTTTGTTTTCTGCAACATTCCCCAACATCTTTGTACTGTCTACTCGTCTGCAACCGGCCGACTCTTTTCAAGACACCCTGCTTGCTGACGCCCGATCCTCGCAGGTGGCCCAGGCACCGACTTGACGATCCTACGGAGGTTGTCGTGGTGCCCCTCGACATACTACCACTACCCGTCCACCTGTCCTTCATGTGCGGCCACTACTGGGCAGGCATGAAGGCCAACTGGATCGTCCTCATCCACCAATCCGGTAGTCCGTGGTGTCTCATGGATATCTACACCCAGCGAGAGATCACCCTTCCATCGTTGGATACCACCGTCATCGAGCCTCACGGCCCGCCGGACACTCCTGCCTACTACGCACGAGACGCGTCGAGCTTTTGGCTCGACCTCTGTTTGCTGAAGGTTGTAATCTGCGAAGTGCGCACACCATCACAGGACTACATGGATTACAAGCTCATTGTCGTGTTCACATGGGATTAGTCTATCTGGAATCCGGTCGCCATACATGGTTATGGCTCATCGTCGGTCCTCTTCACCCAACATTTCTGTCTTATGCTATAGTGCACGATGGCATCGTTTATGCGGTCGACGCACAGATTGGCTGCCTATACTGGTGGAATCTATCATCATGTAATTGTTCTATCTCATATCATCTTTACCTTAAGAATACGACTTCATGTTCATTGTTACAAATTTAGAATATATAGTATGTCTATAACCACATCATTGCTATATGTTCCTCTCATTTCCTAGATTTTTATGACCACACATGTTATTGTTAGAGTTGATATGAGAACAATTGGCATCTAATGATTGTTAGAATAGACATTATGAGTATAACCTCATGATTGCTATATGTTACTATCATTTTCAGGATTTTTATAACAACGCATGTTATTGCTTAGAGTTGATATGATAACTGTAGTAAGTGCTATGGTAGAATATGAGTAGGCCCTGTCATATCTGTTTTCCTCTTATTGTTACATGATATTTGAACCATGATATATTGCTAGAATATGAAGGCCATTGGCTTATTTTTTTAACTTGGGTATGATTATGACCACGGCATTGCAATTCTCTATCTATGATATGTGTCACTATTATAATAATCTTAATTCCACACATACTCTGAACATGATTGTTTATTTTTGTCCTTTTGGTCTACACTTTGAATTGTTGCAGCAGACACAAATGCACTGGCCTTCATGATTCCAGGACCTGGAATCATACCAGCCGATGGGTGGTGGTTTATCGCTCGTTCAGCTGACGGAGGTCATGTGATGCTCATTTGCACGTACCAAATTGACCAAACCATTTCATCAAACCACATGCAGTACAATGCCTGGGGCATTCGTGACATGGATGGCTATGGCTGCTTCGTGTACGAGAAAGATCCCAGCTCCGTTGGGCCAGGCGTATTCATTTGGAGGCGGGTTTACAGCCTCGGCAACCACTCCATGTTCCTCGGGCTCAATTATCCGATCATCCAACCAATCATCAATCATATCACCGGCGATGATTACCGTGCTATGCAACTTCCATTCGCTAGGGGGAACTGTGTTTACACATCATACCATGGGTTTCATGAATCACCATATCCAGAGATTTGTTGACACAGCTTGTTGACAGATAATCTTCAGTGTGTGAAAGGCATCAAGCTTCTATGCGATGGATGGCTTTTGCAAACCCGACATGCGGCGATGTGGTTCATGCCAACAGCAAATATGCACAACTTGATTCGTATTGATATCTAGACCGAGCCATGTGTCATGTTGCTGTAGCATGACCCTCTTTTGTTCGATATTATGTACTGTTGTTAGTTTGAAGCACTCCTGTGGTTAGAAGGATAGATACCTTTCTGGGATCAAGTGCATCCTAACTCACCTATGTAGGCTGTACTGATAATGATGATGGAGATGCTGTGCAGAATATATATATCAATTAGGCTTCAAGTGTGTACTTGTTGGTGAAAGTGTTGTCCAATGGAAATTATATTTTGTATTACTCGTGTAGCCTACAAAGTCTGTCGCATAGCCTTGTAACTTCTTACCCCATTTCTAAATTTGTACTAGTCCTCTATACCATATATTGCACTACTTGTACTACTACCTCCCTCCTGGTTTACTATCCCCCTTCGTAATTTGTGTCAAATTCTGACCATAAATTTCACTAACTAAATATTAATGCATGTCACAAAAAATTATATCGTTTTATTCGTATTTGAACATAGTTTCCAATGGAATAATTTTCGGTGACATGCATTGACATTTTCTTAGTTAAACCTATGGTTAAAATATGACACTAAATACGACAAGTAAGTAGTACAGTAGCAGTATTAGTGTATGTCGGTCAAATTATTCATCATGTCCATATATTGAATTGACGTGACAACACGCTGCGAGTGAGGTGACACAAGAATCCCGGCAGCGTCTTCGGGTATTGTGGACTTCAGATTTGGAGTACCACTTATCTGTTGAAATCTTTCATCGTTCACTTAAAACAGTCGATTGATCATATATTGAATATCATATAACTGGAATTAACCGATGCAAGTCCAAGAAGGATTGGTCGGTGCTACCGGCTGGCGTCAAGTTTGATCCCACGGATCAGGGGCTGATCAAGCACCTTGAGGCCAAAGTGGCTGCTGACAGCACGAGATCTCAACCTCTCATCGAGTTGTTCATACCAACCATCGACAGCGAGCACGACATATGCTACACCCATCCTGAGAAACTTCTAGGTGAGACACTGATCGGCCGTCTACTTGCACAAACATATTACTTTGTTTATAGCTCTGTTTTTCTTTTTAGACACAGACCTAGTGAAGCAATTACAATTTGACAGTTAATAAAAAGTGAAACAAGTGACTGCAACATGCCAAAGATGTTATGAAAATGCCAACCACATACACTAAAACCTGTATTCGATAATACTGCAGGTATCACACTGAGTGGACTAAGCAAGCATTTCTTCCAGCGCAATTCCAGGGTGTTCAAAAGGGGCACGTGGACGCGTAGCAAGATACAGTCGGAGTGCGGCATGCACGTGATGTGGCACAAGACCGGCATACCTTGCCGGTGGTGGTCCACGGCCGGCAAACGGGCAACAAAAAGGTTATGGTGCTGCACACCAACAAGAACTTCGACCACCAGAGGACCAACTGGGTGATGCACTAGTACCACCTCGGGGACCTCGAGCAAGAGAAGGAGCGGGAGCTGGTCCTCTGCAAGATTTTCTACCAGAGGAACACTAGGGCCAGGAGTAAAAAGATTATAAGTTAGTTTGGTATTTGTGACACTCCAAAAATTTTATTTGGTTTTAGCAAAAACCTTGCTGGTTTTTATTTTGTGAAATGAGGCCTTTCAAAATTTTCAGAAAAACAATCCTCTTAAAAGTCCTTTTTCTTTGGCTAGGATTGTTATTTCTGTTTTCTTCTTCAAACTTTGGGTTTAACCTTTTTAAAACTTCTCCTCTGTTTGTTCTCTTCTCAAATTATTTTGGGAGTTTAATCTTTTCTTTTTAAAAGGAAAACTCTATGAAAATTTGGGATTTTCATTCTTTTGATAACCACCCATGACCTTGTATTTTTGCCCATGAAGTAAAACCACTCCAAAACCTCCTCTCCTCCTTGTTAACAACCCAAGTTCCCTGTCCCAACTCATCCAAACAAGTTTTGGATTTTATTTTGATTATCTCACCTCTCAAATCTTTTCTGGTTTTTATTTTGAGCCTGAACCATTTACAAAGCAAGTACCCTATAGAATTTGTATTTGGACCTCAAACCAACTCTGCTGGCTAGTCCTTGGTACCCTCAACCTAGAACCATCTTGACCCACTCATCTTCTTTTCAAATATTTCAACTTACACTCCCTGCAAGTTTGGACCAGATTTGCCAAATTTGGTGAAATTCATATCTACACTTCTCCAAAAATTCCACCAAAAATCAGGCAGCCTACTGGAGCAATGAGAAGCCACTCTACCAAAAATCAGCACAAGGAAAAATCCCTACATGCCTAGATCATTCTGTCGAACACCTTGCATGCACTGTTTCAGTCATCTTCGGTTAAGTTCAGACTTTCAGTGTCGATCTTCTTTAGATGAGTGCTGTCACATGCTCACAGTGCCCCTTGGCACGTTGCTCGCCGCCTGGCCTGCTTGTCCGGAGCCCCGCACGCGCGCTTGGCGCCTTCCTGGCGTCGGTGGTGCCCTGGCCCGCCTGCGCCGGCGTGTCTTGCGGCGGCCGAACCACCGTAGGAGCAGACAGGGAGCAGAACGGCGGCTCAACGCCGTTCACCACCGCCCAAGCCCCCTGGTGGCTCCGCGTGGCCATCTCCGCGCAAGCGCACGCATGCAGCACCGTCGCCGTGGCGCGGCGCGCACAGAGCACGCTCTCTGCCGCCAACGGGCCCGCGCCGCCCCGTTCCGTCGAACTCCACCTAAGCAAGCAAATCCCGGCACGGTTGGCACCTAAACGGACTCAGTGGACCTCCACGACGAAGCTCAACTCCTAAACCCTCCCGTCCAAGCACTGCGCCGCCGTAATCCTTCGCCGGAAAACTCCGTTCATGGCCACCACCTCGGATCGCCTATAAAAGGAGACCCCGAGCTCCCCCTTGAGCACACACCACCTCTGCACCTCACATACACCCCGCCTGGACACTGGAGGGGCCTCGAGGAGCCCTTCTTCCTCGACTCCGGCCACCTCCGTCCGCCTCTGGCTCCAGCTGCGTTCACTGCGGTGAGGCCATCTCCGGCGTCTAAACTCCGTCTGCAGCCCTCTCCCACGCCTCGTACCCTAACCCCCTCGTCAATTTAAACATTGGCAGCCCCTCCGGCGAGCTCCATCCTCGTCCGAACCGCCGTCCGCTGGAGCAGGGGCCACCGTCGACACAGTGCACGCCGGCGACCACCACGACCACCACCTGATGCGGAACGGCACCCTCAGCACGGAGGTACCCTCCGATCCCTCTGCCTCGCCGTGGATCACCGCCGGCGATCGCCGCGGCTCTGTGGCGCCAAAGGCGCCGTCCCGTTTTCAAACCCGATGGGTGGGACCGCCCCGTCAGGTTTCTCTTTTTTTTCGAATCGTTTTCTGAAAGCGTATTCGGGCAAAATACGTCTTCTCCTCTGAGCTGGCGTAAATGAGACCGAAGCGTTTTCTATTTTTATAAAAAGAACCCTGAGAAGTTTCTGTTTCATTACAGATAGGTCCCTAGACAAAAACCTTTATAACTTTTAAACAGAAACATATTTTTTAGTGATTCTTTTTATGTTCTCTTCAAAATTTTGTCTAGTTTTTTATCAGATTTATTTGAAGATTATTTGGAATAATTTTTGTGCACCTCTCGGTATTCACGATAGCGCGTATATTCTCTTTATACCGTAGATACCGAAGGAGGTGACGGGACCGCGAACTTCACCGAGTTAGACTCCGACTACTCTGAACCAGGCAAGCACGTTTGAACTTTTGATATGATGAGTGTCATGGCATGTTTTGCATCTAGTTAGTTTCATGGCATATTGTTGAACATACCGATGAACGTGTTTATCATACTTTGTTGAGACAAGTTAGTTCGATGATCCATAAGTGGTTGGATGTGAGTATGCAAGGCCATGTGTTGGCAAGAAGATGGGTAAGATGGCAGTGTTGTAGCATGCCAGTCTTATGCCATACAAGTTAACTTCGGTACCAGCCCGTATCGGTTTGGTTCCTATCCATTTCCCTCCATGTACTACCACATGTTTTCCGCAAGGGATATGGTTTAGTAAGTGGCAAATCGTTTTCCTGGTACACACCAAAAAGGAGAGGCCAGTATGATGGTTCCATGGCCCTGGATTAAAGCCAGTCATCCGGTCAGGGGGCATGGGTGTTTCCGGTTGGGACCGAGAGGGGGGCACCCCTTAGAGCGCGCGTAGATAAATTTGATCCCATCCTATTCGAGATTGTGATCTCCCCGTCTCAAAAGTTTTTCTTGGACGATGTCGAGGGTGATTCCTGGCATCGAGAGGTTGGATGGGTGTGTACTGGTTAGCTGTGTTTCCTTCTGAAATACCATAAACGGAACTAGTCCTTGTGACTACGGAAATCCGTTAACTGTGGGAAATTTTGTACAAACTCTGCAGAGTCATATATCCTCAAATCATCTTATCTATATCCAATTTCCGTGCTAACTGACATGTGCCAGTTTTGATGACAGATTATCCGCTGGGACCATGAGCACTAAGATCAGTTAAATGTTTATTCTTATGGATGGACTAACCCGTTTATTTTCAAGAGTTGAATTATAATTATTTTTCCTTGTCAGTAAAGCCCTTTATGTGGTGTCGCTCAGACGCCCGACTGCGGCATTTCTTTTAAAGCCCTTTATGTGATGTCGCTCAGACGCCCGACTGCGGCATTTCTTTTAAAGCCCTTTATGAGGTGTCGCTAAGACGCCCGACTGTGGCATTTCTTTTAAAGCCCTTTATGTGGTGTCGCTCAGACGCCCGACTGTGGCATTTCTTTTAAGCCCTTTACGTGGTGTCGCTCAGACGCCCGACTGTGGCATTTCTTTTAAGCCCTTTATGCGGTGTCGCTAAGACGCCCGACTGTGCCATTTCTTTTAAAGCCCTTTACATGGTGTCGCTCAGATGCCCGACTGTGGCATTTCTTTTAAAGCCCTTTATGTGGTGTCGCTCAGACGCCCGACTGTGGTATTTCTTTTAAAGCCCTTTATGAGGTGTCGCTAAGACGCCCGACTGTGGCATGATTTTTCTTTCATTTATTAATTTACCTTCGTGGCGTCGCTCTAGACAATTGATTGGTCCATTACTTACTGTTGGGATTTCAGGCGGACTACCGCCGTTTCCCTTTTTATTTACTTGCCTTGCCTGCTACATTTTAAATATGCATTGGTGATTTAATCATGACACACTCATGCATGCATTTGTTATATCTTGCTTCCAAACTGTCTTGCGAGTACTTTCAAAGTACTCACTGGCTTGTTGATTTGGCCAGATGCTGACGAAGGTGATCTCATGGATGAAGAGTTCGATAGCGAGTCCGACGCCTAGAGGAATCCCAGTCAGTCTCGTGCAACCCTGGACTTGGTCACTGTTTTATACCCGCTTCCGCAACCCAAATAAATTCATCGAGCCTCACCTCGACGCTCGATGGGATGTTAGTTTGAGAGTCACATATCCACTCCCCACTGTGTTATTCCACCACTCCCCAGTTTCGAGTCAGTAGTATGCCACCACACCATTATATTATATCCGCCTTTATGTATAATTATTGGCATGCCTGTAATAAATTGTTGAGCATCATCAGCTCAACCCTGTAATATATTTGATGCTACTGGCTTATTGTATCAAAAGTTTGTCTACCAGTGAGGAGGTTTTATCTCAAACTGGATTCTAAAGATTGGTTTCTCAATAAATATTTTCATTCGAAAACCGGTCGTGACAGTATTGGTACTTGTACTACCTTGTCATCCGCAAGTTGGTATTGTTGTTAACGATCTTTCAGTATGAACTTGGCATTTGCTTCCAACCATCATGTCGAGGGTCGACGTGGATATAAAGCTGAATAATTTATTTCGAAACAAATTTTTAGGCACCTGATTTTTATTTGAAACCAGCGCATGCACTTATTGTCACGATAAAAAAACAATATCCGTGCTGCATCCCAGTTATCAGTCTGTACTTGCAGAATTCTCTCGCTTATTGAGCACGTATATTGTTTTTTCAGGTCGAGCAAGTTTCAACTGGGCTGTAGATTGCCCAAGCTTGGTTTTTGTTTTTAACAGGCCCAACCCATAATGACAACGGGGCACAAAGATCAAGCAGGTATCTACTGGCCTCTGGCCCACCAGCGTTAGTTATATTTTGTCTTACAACATCCGCAAGCAGTTTTTTTTATTGAATCAAACACACAGTCCAGTTCTATTTTCCTCTTGAAACGCCATGTCCTACATCCATTTTCTAATCTCTACCTATAGTTTACTAGTTCATATACACGTATCATTATATTGCAAATACATAAAGTTTCCTTTTTCATATTTACATCCTTATTTTTGTTGTTGTTTTCTCTCCCAGCTCTGATTTTTTTACCACTAGTTTTCCCTTAAACCAACTCAATTGTCCCACGTCTTATTTGCTTACAAAAACAAAACGATTTTTTTGGTAAATCAATAAGTTCTTAAAAAATGTTTATCATTTTGGGATTACAACAGTTCGGACTCCACCGAAATATGCAAAATAAAGTTGAACTTTTTGGCCCTGGTCCTGGGCAGAAAATGGGCTGTAATAAATTACTTAAGAATTAGCAAATGGGCATCAAATTATAATTCTTTTTAGCAAATGGGCTTTATGTTGTCTGCCACAGATTTGGAGTCTGACTTGTGTGCATACTAAGTTCATGCGTACACAAGGTTTCTCAAAAAAGAAAATTTAGTCAACAATCGACTCTAGCAGTGTCAGACCGTTAGATGTCAAACTAACAGGCAATCATGCTTCTTCAGTCTCTGATCTTCCTGCTCCAGCCGCCCAAATTAGCACCGGCGGAACCGCCTGCTCCCGCCTCCCGTGGCCGGCTGTGCTGCCGGGCAGGCCTCACGGCCCTAAAATACTCGCATCCCTGGCCTGTCTATCCCTCTACTCACCCACACCTCCTGTTATTTTCCGGCTACGGCAGCCGAACCAGTCAACCCTCGTACTCCCCATCGCGTGGGCAGCCACTGCCGTGTCTTCCCCGGCTCTGTGTCGTTCCCTTCGTAGGCCTCGCCGTCGTCCACCGCCCTGGTGCTCTCGGCGCGACATGGTCAACGTAGTCAACGAAGGACATCCATTGGAAGTGGACTGTACGTGGATAGGCTGACAGCTAGGTCCAAGGCCGCAGACAAGGAAATGCCTCCTTATTATGCGCAAAATAATGATTCCTCCACCTGACATCTGGGAACCACCGGAAGGGTCTCTGTATTTCACGAAAAAAAGTTCCCCCCACTGACAGTTTGGACCCACCAGCTATATCTTCGCACGCAAGGAAGTGCCTCCTTATTACGCACAAAAAATGAATACCCCCTGCGTGGGAGGCTGACTTGTGGGCCTACTAAGTTGACGGGGACGGAGGGCTTTGTTAACTTAGTCAATGTGAACGATTCTAGCTCCAGGGACCGTACGATGTCCATCCAACGGTTGTAGTGCTTCTTCAACCTTTGGTCTTCTTGCTCCAGCCGCCGAAACCAGCGCCGGTCGTGCCGCATGATCCTGCCTCCCGTGGCCGGCTGTGATGCCGCGAAGGCCTCACCGCCCCCTACTACAACCAACGCTGGCCGGACCATCCGCCTCTACTCACCCACATCCCCTGTTATTCTGCGGCGACGTCAGCCTCACACCACAGCCGAACCAGTGAACCCTCGTACTCCTCTTCGCGTGGGCTTCCATTATCACGTCTTCCCCGTCTCCGTGTCATCCCCTTTATAGGCCTCGCCGTCGTCCACCGTCGTGGTGCTCTCGGCGCTGCGTGGTCAACATGGTCAAGGAACGACTTCCATCGGAAGAGTACTGTACGTGGAGAGGCTGACAGCTGGGTCCACGGCCGCAGCAAGAAAGTGCCTCCTTATTACGCGCAAAATAATTATTCCTCCACCTGACAGCAGGGACCCACCGGACGAGCCACCGTATTTCGTGAAAAAAACGTTTCCCCCTAACTACTGGGACCCACCAGCTACATCTTCACACGCAAGGAAGTGCCTGACAGTCGGGACCCACCTGGTCGAAGCGTACGTAGCGTTGTCATTTTGGTCGCGAGCGTGTACGTACATACTGGTCAATGTAGAGGCGCGCACGTGTCATGTACACGTGCATACAGTGGCCAGGGTGCAAGAAAGTAAATACGGCCACGTACGTGTACATACCGGCGGGGTCTCGGGCGCCTACTCGCGCATACGTACGGCTAGGGCTCATGTACATGGCTGGGTCGGAACAGAGAAACTGCGTCTTGTCGTGTTCATGGGGAGCCAACCGGCTGGGTCGGAACGAAATGCGTCGTCGTGTTCATCGGGAGCCAACCGACTTGGACGGAACAGGCGATGGAAACGAGGCCTGGCATACCGCAGAACGAAGGAAACGGCCTTGTGTTCGACCGGCCACGGTGGAAACGGGATCTTGTTCATCGGGAGGGGTCCGGCGTACCGCAAAACGGAGGAAATGGACCTCCTACGGTGGAAACGGAGTCCTGTTGATCGGGAGGGGCGTGGCATACCGCAAAACGGAGTAAACAGACTTGTGTTCGAGCGCTACGGTCGAAACGGGGGGTCCTATTCATCGGGAGGGGTGTGGCGTACCGCAAAACGGGACTCCATGGGATACTGTTCATCTCCACCGTCGACCTCCTCAACATCCACGGGCTACTGTTCATCCATCGTCGACCTCCTCCAGCCTCCACCTGCGACTGTTCATCCACGGGGCTCCTGTTCATCCAGCCTCCACCGGCTACTGTTCAACCAGCCCTCTTCACGGGGTCCTGTTCAACCACCCCTCCACGGGCTACTGTTCATCCACCCCTCCACCTGCTACTGTTCAACCAGCCCTCCACCGGCTACTGTTCATCCAGCACTCCACGGGGTCCTGTTCATCCACCGGCTCGACCGATCGGGGTACTGTTCATCCAGCGGCAACGGCCTCTACTACCACGGGGTCCTGTTCATACAACCTACACCGGGAACTGTTCACCCAAACCCCTCAACAACGCTCACTGTTCATCCAAGGAAGGAGGCAGCAGTGTTCGAACTGCTTCAGTTAGCAGCAGTAGCGAAGGAATCACTCTGGTTCAGTTAACAGCAAGAGATCGATCGGTCACTCGGGTTCAGTAACGCATAGCCTGCAGTGCAATCGCTCGGGTTTTGTTAGAGCCCAACGCTTCGCTCGGGTTCAATTAGAGCGCAACGCCTTGCACACACGCGCATACGTACGAGAGATATGTGCATCGCTCGGCCCCCGACCAGCCACCGTAAGCGGGAACTCCCCAATATTTTCCTCGCCCTCGCTTCTACCACGGTTTTTTCTGTCATGGACGGCCCAAAGAATGTCATGCAGCTGTGTCTCCGGCCCGCTCAGGACGAAAAGCCCATTTTCTGTCATAATTTTTTGTCATAGAAGTAGGACCCCACCATATCTATGATGATACCGGGTTTTGTCACAATTATTGTCATAGAAGTGTCATAAGTATGACAGAAAAAATTCCATTCGGTCCAAAATGTCACGGATATGTCTTTTTTTTTGTAGTGCGTGTATCCGCCCCCCCCCCCCCCCGTGCTCACCACCGACCAGTGAGGTCGCCAACGGAGGGGAGCCGCCAGAGGTCGGCGGCAACGGCGAGTCGATCACCTTTTCTTTCTTTGGAGGAAAGAAAAGCGAACGCATAAGTGCTTATTTATAGAAAGTAGAATCTTAATTATGCATTCCTTTTATAAAGATTAGTATGGGTGCTCAAGAGAAACTTCATTTGTGTGTTAAGCACCTTGCTTTGTAGAAGGTCTTAATTCTGCACTTAAATAACATACAGATAAACCTAAGGCGGTACTCACGTGTGTATTTGAACAGGCCAAATGGCATGTAGCACGTAGATAGAAAAGGAGAGGTGCATAGTACGATTCAAGAACAAGCTGACAAGTATACGAACATCGAGGCGGCTATCTCTGGGGTATAGCAAGACTTGGAGTGTTCATCTCATCTGGGCAACCTCCTTGGACCGTTCCGGCGCATCAAATTTAGCGCTGTTTAATTTAATTTAGTTTCTTATAAGAGGTAGATAGATACCGTGGAGTATGAACCAAACGTAGAACCGAGTCGACCTGGCCAGGTTTTTGGCGCCGATCGAGCTGGGGGATGGGGGTTAATAGCGACTAGCTAAGTTACTTACTCTTCAATCAACCCATAGTTGTGTCTCTTGGCATGACATCTCAAAACGACAACCTGTCATCATCGTGACCATTTAAGTACAGTACAAAACAAAGGCAACCACAGCCAAATCATTACAAAAAAGATGAATAAAACAGCTACGGCCACTTTATTAATTATTATCACAAAACCTTATAAAGCCATACAACTGCAAGACTAAAGCCACCGACTAAGCAACAACTGTCGCTACACCTACCCAATTGATGAAGGGGCGCAGATAGTCTGGGCCTAATACCAAACATACATCGCAGCAAAACCTAAATATCTAAGACCTGAGGTCCCAACCAGGACGCCTACCGGGTATGGGGCACCTACCAGTCCGGCGCACTCCTCAACCAGGACGCCTGCCGGGTATGAGGCCGCCGCAGCCACCTGCCACAAATCCATCTTCAGAGATGTACTGTTGTATGTATCATGCCAGGTCTCTCTGCCATCGACGCCACCACGACGCCCGACAACGTCGTCCTCCTGCGCGAGTCCATCCTCCCACAGCGAACTCCGAATCTGCACTGCGCCACGCTGTCAAGATCCGTCGCCATCAGTGTGTAGGATGAAGCACCGCTCCACCAAAGAATCCGTCCTCTGGTCCCTCGATCACGTGTGTACCTCCAGAAATGACGCCCCCAAGGGAGGAACGGCACCAGAGCGCCGCCGTCATCCGATCATCCGATCTAGGGTTTCCCCCGAAGGTAGCAGAGAGTGGCCTTGAACTTCTTCACGGCGATGCCTTTAAGAAGGGAACGATGCAGATAGCGCCGCCACCGCCGGCCTTAGCAGAAGCCGAAGGCAAGTTTTCACCCAGATCAGTTCGAAAGAATCCAACTCTCATGCACGGGCCGCCGTCACCACCAGCATCACCAGGCAGACCCTGGAGTACCGGCAGATCAGCGAGCCACCGGCACCACCGCATCCAGATCGCCGGCCACGCCGGGCCGCCGCCATCCCCCGCGCCGTCTGGGTCAGAGACGGAGCTGCCGACCGCGCACAGGGACAGCCGTCTCCTGCACACGCCGGAGCGCCGCCGAGATCCCAACGCCCGCCACCGCTTGCCGACGCCAACCGCCGCCCGAGCACTGGCGCCACCGTGGAGCCATCAGATCGGGGAGGGAGACGTCGCGCGCCGACCACCCTCACGGACCCCGCTGCACGCCCGAGCGCCAGCGCCACCGCGGCGCCATCAGATCGGAAGGAGGAGGAGCCCGCGCCTCGCCGCCCCGCGCAGACCACACCGCCGCCATCGCCGCAGCGCCACCAAATGGGGCCCCATAGATCCGCCGGTGACCCGACTTGCCGCCGAGCCGAGCGCCGCCGCGAGGGCCGGCCGTCCCGCGCCGCACAGGAGCCTCGCGAGGAGGGAGGGATCCCCGCCGCCGCCGACGGACGCGCGGGCTTTGCCCGGCGGCGTCCCCTGACGGCGGCGAGGGAGAAGGAAGGCGAAGGAAGGGAGCGGCGGCGGCGATCTAGGGTTCCGCCCGGGCCGCTCGCGATCATTTGCTTATATACATGGGCGTCCGGGTTTGCGTACTACAAATACACAATTGCCCTCGGCTGTTCTAATAACATGCAGGACTGGTTTGAGGTTTAGTCTTGTTTTTGTTCTTCCGTTTGTTTAAATTGCACATCTGCCCGAGAAAGAAAATTGATTTGAGGGCTAAAATTCTGTACACCTGCTTCGGTGTTGGGACAGCTTAGCCCAGAGAGTCAGAGACGTGTAGGCTTGATGTTTTCATTCATATATACATGACCATTGGTTTAAACGCCAATGTTTTGATTGCACATCATAAGATGGTGGTATACTCCTTCCTCTCGTTGTTTTCCGAGTAATCATGTGGTACCCGGCCCTCAACTGCCACCTCGGGCGATTCGGATCGGGGGTAGATAGTCATCAACACCAAATATAATTAATCGCTACAAAATTGGAACCTTTTCTCTTACGGTCCTTCCTTCGTTCCAACAGAAAATACTGATCACATATAAGATGATCCAATAAAGAGTGTTCCATTCGTTGTCATTTCTGATTATCTTTTCGTGCACAGAGTGGTTAGCACACCTGGTGCCATACGGGTTGGCTTCCATTTTCATATGAATAGCCATATGAATCGCCAAATATGCACTGATTAGTGCATGTATTTTGTCTCCAGCTCCCTTTGCCGAAACAGAAATGTTGTTGACTAGTTAATTAGTTTAATTAAAGGGAAATCCCAGCTTTTCCAAACCGATGTGCGGTTTCTCCCCGATGGGTCACGTCCTAATGTAACGGACGCGTCCTTTTAATCTTGCCTCTTGTAAGCGTCGCGACTGTGCGACGTGTCCCTTCCAGACATAAAAATATGTACATCATCACATTCAATCAATAGAGAAAAGTTACGTTTATTCACCCTGTTCTTTTACACGTTATCACGCACGTCTCACTAGCGAGAGCGACAGGCCACACACAGGAACTCGTCGGAGAAAAATCTGGAACGAACTTCAAGGAATAATACAATGGAGGAGGAAATGTGTTTAGTGGATAGTGGATCTACTAACAAGATACTTAGGAAGATGAAGTATTTCCAAACACTCAAGAAGAGTAATGGAAGTGTCATGACAATTGCTGGTCGAGACACGGTAATTGTTGGTTCTGGTCAAGCTACAATTACACTCCCTATGGGTACTAAATTGGTAATCCCGGATGCTCTACTGTATCCAGATTCTACTCGTACCTTGCTAAGTTTTAAGGATATCCGCAAAAATGGTTTCCATGTGGAAACTAATGAAGAGAGTGGGGCTGAATGCCTACTCACAACTTAGCAAAAGGGATTTCGAAAGAAAGTCCTTGAGAATTTGCCTTCTCTATCTTCTGGGTTGTATTATATATACATTAAACCAGAGAAGCATTTGGCGTACAAGATAGTTTTTCAGAATCTTGATAAGTTCAAGATTTGGCATGGTCGCCTGGGTCATCCTGCTATTGGGATGGTGAGAAAAATTAGTGATGGTTCTGTTGGACACAACATAACGGATAGAATGTTCCCAAAATCATCGGATTTTGTATGCACAGCATGTGCAACTGGAAAATTGATCACAAGGCCATCTTATGTGAAATTAAAGGATGAGCCACTTAATTTCCTTGAACACATTCAAGGAGACACTTGTGGTCTAATACAACCGTTATCTGGACCATTCAGATATTTCATGGTCCTAATTGATGCATCAACGAGATGGTCAAATGTGTGTCTACTGTCAACAAGGAACCATGCTTTTGCAAAGCTAATTGCTCAGATCATTAAATTGAGAGCAAATCATCCTGAGCATAGGATAAAAACCATCAGAATGGATAATGCTGCGGAATTTAGTTCACGAGCATTTAATGATTACTGTCTAGCTTTGGGCATTTCTGTGGAGCACTCAGTACCTTATGTACATACCCAGAATGGTCTTGCAGAATCACTTATCAAGAGGATCAAGTTGATAGCAAGACCGCTCCTGCAGAATAGTAATCTTCCAGCTTCATGTTGGGGTCATGCAGTTTTACATGCTGCAGAACTGATACAAATTCGACCAACTGCATATCATACGGTCTCCCCGTTGCAGTTAGTACGTGGAAACCAGCCAAGTATTTCCCATCTGCGGCAATTCGGTTGCGCGGTATATGTACCGATCTCACAACCGCAGCGTACATCAATGGGCCCTCATAGACGAATGGGGATCTATGTGGGGTACAATTCTCCGTCAATCATTAAGTACCTGGAACCCCTGACAGGGGATTTGTTTACAGCCCGGTACGCTGATTGCATTTTTGATGAGGACAATTTCCCGGCATTAGGGGGAGAGAATAACCACAAAGAATGCCGAGAAATAGATTGGGATGTGAAAGGCATCCAGTCCTTAGATCCACGTACGAATGAGTCTGAACTTGAGGTTCAGAAGATTATAAATTTGCAAAATATTGCAAATAATCTACCAGATGCATTTACTGATTATAAAGGTGTCACAAAATCAAATGTTCCCTCTATGAATGTGCCAGAGAGAGTGGATGTGACCCATAGATCTACTCAGCCACCCAAGAGGGGGAGGAATCTGGACACAAAGGACAAGGCTTTGCAGAAGCGTCCAAGGGGAATGAGGAATCCTCAAAAAGTAAATGCAAGTCAACAAGATGTTGATATTCAACCTAGGGTTGAAGGACACCTGAAGGATGTTGGACATCCAGAACCCAACACGAGTGTGCACACAAATTTTGGTGTTGGGACATCGGAAGACCTTGATCCAATTGTTGAGGGAAATCACGAAGGATCAAAAGGTATTGATGAGATATCCATTAATTATATTGATTCAGGAGAATCATACAATAGAAAGACTACAGTTGTCGACATTTATTTCGCCTCTAGAATTGCAGAAGGCCTTGATTTGGATCGAGAACCTAAGTCCATGGCAGAGTGCATGAAGTGCTCAGACTGGTCCAAATGGAAGGCAGCAATTGAGGATGAATTGCGCTCGCTCATAAAAAGAGGGGTATTCACTGCAGTAATACCCACTCCTCAGCTGTGTTCCCTGTGGGAGCAAAATGGGTTTTCGTTCGTAAGAGGAACGAGAACAATGAGGTGGTGAGATATAAGGCGAGGCTTGTAGCACAGGGGTTCACGCAGAGACCCGGCATCGATTATGATGAAACATATTCTCCTCTTATGAGTGGAACAACGTTCCGATATTTAATATCACTGGCAGTGAAAATGAATTTGTCTATCCAACTGATGGATGTTGTGACTGCATATTTATATGGATCGCTGGATTCGGATATTTATATGAAAGTTCCCGAGGGAATGAAGCTTCCGAATCCAAAGGCTAATCGCAACATGTATTGTGTAAAGCTTCAGAAGTCATTATATGGCTTAAAGCAGTCGGGAAGAATGTGGTATAACCGACTGAGTATATTCCTTCTTCAGAAGGGTTACTCAAACAACAGTGATTGCCCATGTGTGTTTATTAAGAAATCTAAGAATGGATTTTGCATTATTTCTGTGTATGTGGATGATCTGAATATCATTGGGACTACACAAGAAATACATGAGGCAAGTAATCATCTTAAGACGGAGTTTGAGATGAAAGATCTGGGTAAGACTAAATTTTGTTTGGGCTTACAACTTGAACATCTTCCTTCAGGAATACTTGTTCATCAGTCTGCTTATATCCAAAAGATTCTTGAGAAATTTAAGATGGATAAAGCATATCCATCGAAAACACCAATGGTTGTTAGATCTCTTGATAGAGATAAAGACCCATTTAGACCTAAGGGTGATGATGAAGAGGTATTAGGACCTGAGTTTCCTTACCTCAGTGCTATTGGAGCACTAATATATCTAGCAAACTGCACCAGGCCTGATATATCATTTGCAGTAAATTTATTGGCTAGATTCAGTGCATCACCAACAAAGAGGCACTGGGTTGGTGTGAAGAACATTTTCAGATATCTTCAAGGCACCAAAGATCTTGGTTTATTCTATCGGAAAAATCAAGATAAGACCATGGTGGGATATTGTGATGCTGGATACCTATCGGATCCCCATAATGCCAGATCACAGACTGGTTTTGTCTTCTTGAGTGGAGGTACAGCCTTTTCTTGGAAGTCGACAAAACAAACTCTGGTGGCTACATCCACGAATCATTCTGAAATTATTGCTTTGTTTGAAGCATCATGTGAATGTGCATGGCTTCACAGAATGATTAACTTTATTGAAAGTTCAAGTGGGATTGGATCATTGGAATCACCCACTATTATCTATGAAGATAATGCTGCATGTATTACACAGATGCAAACAGGTTACATAAAGAGTAATATTGCAAAGCATATTTCTCCTAAGTTATTTTATCCCCATGAGTTACAGCAGACCGGGGAGATAAATATTTTGCAAACGAAGTCATGTGATAATCTTGCTGATTTGTTTACAAAGTCATTACCAAGTTCTTTATTTGAGAAGTACATTAATGGAATTGGTATGAAACGACTTCTGGATTTGCAAAGTTCAGGGGGAGTGTCTCCCTGAATGATAATCTGTTTGTGATCCTCGGATCTTTGATATTGCACTCTTTTCCTTTATAAGTTTTCCTAAATGGTTTCTTATGGAAGGTTTTTAACGAGGCAATAATAATGCAGGCATTGTGATATGTCAGTTTCTCCTTATTTTCCCACTAGGTTTTGGAAGGAGTTTTTGACGGCATATTGTATATATCTCCTCATATTTTTCCTACAGGGTTTTTGGAGGAGACTGATCATGATGATGATGATGGTGATGGTGATGATGATGTTTACAAGAATAATGAAAGCAGGGATTAGGGGGAGTGTTAAGATTTAGTTAATTAGTTTAATTAAAGGGAAATCCCAGCTTTTCCAAACCGATGTGCGGTTTCTCCCCCGATGGGTCACGTCTTAATGTAACGGACGCGTTCTTTTAATCTTGCCTCTTGTAAGCGTCGCGACTGTGCGACGTGTCCCTTCGAGACATATAAATATGTACATCATCACATTCAATGAATAGAGAAAAGTTACTGTTCATTCACCCTGTTCTTTTACAGTATACTCCTTCCTCTCGTTGTTTTCCGAGTAATCATGTGGTACCCGGCCCTCATCTGCCACCTCGGGCGATTCGGATCGGGGGTAGATAGTCATCAACACCAAATATAATTAGTCGCTACAAAATTAGAACCTTTTCTCTTACGGTCCTTCCTTCGTTCCAACAGAAAATACTGATCACATATAAGATCATCCAATAAAGAGTGTTCCATTCGTTGTCATTTCTGATTATCTTTCCGTGCACAGAGTGGTTAGCACACCTGGTGCCATACCGGTTGGCTTCCATTTTCATATGAATAGCCATATGAATCGCCAAATATGCACTGATTAGTGCATGTATTTTGTCTCCAGCTCCCTTTGCCGAAACAGAAATGTTGTTGACTAAACTAAATATATATTAGTATGTCAATATCATCTACAGTTAGATGATGTCAATTTCCCGTTGCCTTTCAAGCTCCTCTAGGTGTCACAATCATGCACATTTGTCCTGTTTAGCACGAACGCTTGTGATTCGCCTGCCCCTTTAATCGCACAGCCGGGATATGGTTAACCATCAGCCTCACTCTATCCTTACGTATGTCCACTTCTTTTCTTTCGTATGTCCACGGTGCCTCATGGTACCACGACATTTCTTCTCGTGTGTCCACTTCTCCTCTGTCACCTTCACAGCGTGATTCTTATCAACGAAAAAAGAACTTCACACTGTGATTCCTCCATTTAAGTGAGAGTAAATAAATAAAGAGGCGAGGGACGCAGAAAGAAGAGCCACCATGCTGATGCTAACTGCTACTGCTGAAAAGGCCCTTGTTCCTTCCAAAGATTTTTCAGTGGTTCACGTACGTGTGGATTGGTGGTTGGGTTTTTTTTTTTGGCATACACACGCACACCCTACCCCTATGAGCACCTCCGAGAGACTGAGCCGGCATATCATCTTGATGATTTACGAAGTCACCGTAGGCGCCTCGTCGTCGACGGGAACGTCTCCTCCCACTGAAAGCGCATCGCCGGAAATCCTGAAATAAATCCAGGAATAATGCGAGCACCAGGATTTGAACCCTCGTGGGTTGAGGATACCACTATCCACCTAACCAACTCAACCACAGGTTGATTTGTGATTGGTGGTTGGGTTGGCTGCCAAAGCTAGGTTATTGTAGCTTAGCGGTGCACCTGGCTTTGTGGATTCGGCTATATATAGACAGGAAGGAAAAGCTAGAGAGGAGTTAGCCCCCAATTAAGTTTGCAAAATTCTCAGAGGCATGTGTGTAGTGCTCCTGGAGTTTATTTAAAGATTTAACACAATCTTTTACATGATTGTGGCAAGGTACAATTCGACGCTTTTACCATCGGAAATTCCTCCAAAACTTTTACATTGGCCTTATGTATAGTAGCAGTACTCCGTCCGTTAGGAAGCAAATGGCACAAACGACCTTTTCAGTGTCAAATAATGTTTCATCTCTTTGGCCATTATAAAGTTATAAAAAAGTTAAGCTCGATGTTTTTGAGCAAGTCATCTATGTCCAACAGAGGTAGTACAATTAAGCACCTATAATTTATTTATTTTTATCAGGCATAACTTTCTCCAGCGAGGCTAGCGAATGTCTTTGCCTGAAAAATGAGAAAAATTACGCCATTCGACCAGACATGCCATCTGAAATCAAGCGGTCACAGCTGAATGGCCTTTCACAAAGCAGATTCACCTAACAATGATACACAAGACAAGCGTCACTTCTGAACCTAATGCAATTAGAAAGCCGTCTTCTTCTTTAGTCGAAAGTTGAATATATGGTTGAAAGGAAAGGGACGAAACATCGCTTGACAATTAAAAGGTCGTTGATGCGAGGAATTTTAGAAATGTCCTTTGTTCCTAGTTCCTACACGTAGTACAGCTCATGCTAACCACTTGATCGAGCCTTTAGTACTGCACAAATGGATGTACCACATGACATGACATAGCTAGCTTCTACGCCATTACACGGAACTTAATTTATTCCTCCCTGAAAGCCGATTAACCAAGAGACAGACAACACCCAGCAAAGATGGCACAGATTTGTTCTTCTGTCCGTATGATATGATAACCACTAGACTTTTTGGATCTACTACCGAGCTAGCTAGCGTTACTGCATACCTGGAAAGCTACTGAAAGCCAGGGATTATCCCACAGTTATATATAATAAACCATGCGCTCAATGTGCCGGAAGCTTATCAGGCTGGTTTTTTTTTTTTTTTTTTTTTGCGACTAAATCAGGCTGTTTTGTGATATGTGAGAGCAGGGTCATGGACAAACACCACAGCACAACACTTATCCCATCCAGCTTTAGTTTACCATGGCTGACTGATGAGAGTCATGTATATGGGATGGCTGGGCTAGGTGACCAGTGCTGCTCACCACAGCCACAATGGCAAAAATGTCTCTGTACCCTGGTTTTTTTGGTACAACGTCCTAATGCCCTGTGACTATGAAGTAACTGGTGTGTTTTATTTTATTTTTGCTGACAAAATGAATTCTTAAGTAACTTTTGGGGGGGGGGGGGGTCGGAATTGGCCTGAAAAAACTTGTGCTTTAGGATTGCCATCATCAATCATTTTGATGCGAACACTGTACAGCCCACGCGGCAGCGTCGATCAATCGTTGTACTAGTTAGGTAGGGCCGCATGCACAAAGATGCAGGCAACTAGTATCTTGATTGCCTCCATTTTCTCCAATGGAATCGCTTCTGCTTTCTCGCGTCTGCCATGGAAGATGGGACAAGGAATCGGGATAATGAAAGAAGAAACGAGAGGAACAATTAAAGGGGAGGGAGGAGGCTGAAACTAAAAGGCATGTGAGATCATACCGATCTCCTGGCATGTGTAGATAGATGGTAGCTTAGCAGACACGTAGGAGTAAATGGGTAGAGTGGGTGAATGTGACAGGGCCCCGTCTTTCTGCATTCTCTAATGCTGATTGGGCTGGGTGTCCAGATGACAGGCGATCCACGGGGGAACATGATGTGTTCTTGGGTCCTAATCTGGTCGCCTGGAGTGCACGCAAGCAAGCCATTGTTTTCCGCAGCAGCACATAAGCTGAGTACAAGTCGGTTGTCAATGCGACTGCCGAACTTATATGGATTGAGTCCCTACTTCGAGAGTTAGGAGTTGCTCACCCACATCCTTCGGTCCTTTGGTGTGATAACATCGGTGCTACGTTTCTGTCATCAAACCCAGTGTTCCATGCACGGACTAAACACATTGAGATTGACTATCATTTTGTGAGGGAACGTATTACACAGAAGCTACTACAAGTCTGGTTTATCTCTTCAAAAGATCAACTTGCAGACATCTTCATCAAGCCTCTACCTTCTCCCATGTTTGAGGTCTGTAGGCGCAATCTCAACCTCCTAAGTACTTCAGGAGTAAGTTGAGATTGAGGGAGAGTGTTAGACTACGTATTATAGCCTTACTGTGTAAACCATACCTTATTGGTATTGGACTTGTATGTCATCATTATATATATATATATGTGTGTGTGTGTGTGTGTGTGTGTGTGTGTGTGTGTGTGTGTGTGTTAGGCCACCCCTTGGAGGGTTGAGCCAGTTCCCCCAAAACCTACGTTTTACACCGTCCCTCCTCCTCAATTTCGCAAAATTCCTGGGCTCTATTATTGTTTCCATCGACCCTAACCGTATTATCCGGTCACCCCCACTCTGATCGCTTGGTTACTACTACTAGTAGTGCTAAAAAGGAAGAGAGGTCATCATGATAACCTAATGGAGGACAAGAGAAAGTTTAATAAGACTAGGAAATGTTCGGAAAAGGGAGAAACAAAAGGAGTTGTTATAAACTAAAGAGACTCAGCCGGAAAGTGGCTGTGGAGATCAGCTGGATTCCTGCACTAGAGTACCAAAAGCCAAGAAGAATCACATAAATAATAATAGTACGGGTGTTCATTATTATCTGAGCTCGTGCATGCTCCCCCGTACGTCTAGGGGCAATTTGGCATCAAACTAAAGATATATTCTGAGTGTCGATCCTGATCACGCTCACTCACACGCCTCCTTCACATTTTTCGGAAGGCTCACTCGCGCACCTCCTTGAAAAGAAGTCCAATCCAGCTCCAACTTGTGAGTTGGATGGCTACCTTCTTCCCTATCATGTGGGAATCTGGCCAGGGGTCTCGTTCGCCATCTTTTTACTTCTTGTATCAGTTACACTCCTTTTTTCTGGCGTTGCTGTCTAAGATGAGATGTGGTTGGTTCTACGGACAGAAATGTAACAAGTTGGGACCCTTTTGGCCAGGAGCACATGATACATATGTTCTACGCTGAGGATAATCGTGTGGTATAGATCCTGAGCTGACCTGGCCTCCATGACCTGGAGGGTGGAACAGAGACGAGAATATAATTCTCGGCCACGATGTCGTACATCCGCAGTTGTGCATCGTTCGTCCTCACGCACAGCTGGCACAGAGATATGATTCAGATGCCGTGTGCCTGTGATGGTGGACCATCGAGACCACTTTAGACCAACTCCAACGAGCCGACCCAACCGGACGGCAATTTCGTCTGCTTTTTATCTGTTTGGGTCAAAGGCCCGCCCGGCGTCCGCCCTATTTTTCATATGGGTCGGCAGCGCGCCCAACGCGCCGACCCATATGTGCAGACGTGGCTGGCTGGCCGCCCAATTTTGCATTGCATTCAACATATTGTGAAATAAAAATTTAACAAATAAAATAGTCCGCCCAAATAAATAGTATAGTTTACAGGCCAAATAAAAATAAAAATGTTTCACATAGTTTTGCAAACGAATAAAAAAAGATACATCTATTGGTTGCCAACATGAGTCCACATATACTCAACCAAATCATTTTACAGTTGCACGTGAGTTTCCCAATCACGCATGTCTTCATGAAACTGAGTAAACTGCTCAAATGTTGCAGCTACTCCATTCTCAGGCACAACATTCTCACCCTGAAACTAAAAGCCTTGAGCATATAGACGTTCCGGGCGCTCGTCTTCTACGATCATATTGTGCATGATCACACAAGCAGTCATGATCTTCCATAGTTTCTGCATGCTCCAAGTATTAGCAGGATACCGAACGATGCCCCATCGAGATTGCAAAACACCAAAGGCACGCTCGACATCCTTTCTAGCACTCTCTTGCTCTTGGGCAAATCTTTTCCTTTTCTCTCCGACAGGGTTGGGTATTGTTTTTACAATAGTGGTCCATTGAGGATAGATACCGTCACCTAAATAGTACCCTTTGTCGTAGTTGTGGCCGTTGACAGTAAAGTTCACCGTTGGCTTGTTGCCTTCGGCAAGCCTAGCAAACACCGGCGAGCGCTGAAGCACGTTGATATCATTGTGTGATCCAGCCATGCCTAAGAAAGAGTGCCAGATCCAAAGATCTTGAGACGCCATGGCCTCTAGTATGACAGTGCAAGCCCTGACATGTCCCTTATACTGCCCTTGCCAAGCAGAAGGGCAGTTCTTCCACTCCCAGTGCATGCAGTCTATGCGGCCAAGCATCCCCGGGAAGCCCCTGCTAGCATTCATCGTCAACAAATGGGATGTATCTTCAGCTATTGGCTCTCTCAAGTACTTAGGGCCAAACACAGCAATCACAGCCTTGCAGAACTTATACAGGGACTCTAGGCATGTAGACTCGCTCATACGAACGTACTCGTCAATGAGATCACCGGGTACACCGTATGCAAGCATTCGGATGGCGGTAGTGCATTTATGATAAGAGGAGTGTTAGAGTTGTGTCGAATATTATTGTACAAGTTAGATTACAGTTGGACTTGGAGTCGTACGGTGTGTAGACAGAGTAGGAGTCGTGTCCAAATAGGACACTTGATCCTAGGCCTCTCATATATAGCGGGGGTAGACATACGATGTAACATATGCCAACATAATAGCACGGGCACGCGGGGAAGCCGGCGGCGTGTGCCGGCGCCCGGGCGGCCGGGGTGCGGTATTGTGACGGTGTCATGCGGTGGAGCGCCCGTAGTCATGCCTCGAGGATGTAGCCATATCGGTGAATCTCGTTAGCAAATCTCGGTGTCGTGCTTGTGTGATTGCGTGGTCCTCGGTAGATCGACGGAGCGCCTCGGAATTATTCTAACAAGTGGTATCATGAGCAAGGTTGCAAGGTCTGAAGGTTGCGGATCGTTGATTTAGAGGAGAGCGATGAAGACCGGCGGCTGTGGAGGTACGTCGTACGTGCAGCGTACATGCAGCAGCGATCGGAGATCGACGCGTATAAAGCAATCGGAATCAGAGAAGCAGTTCACGGTAGAGTCGGCGAGATTAGAAGTTGCAAAAGATCGGAAGTGCGTGCGGCGGTAGCTGTGTTCGAGGTGGCAGCATTTGAGGCTCGACACACGCGTGGCCGGCGAGCTAGCGTGCTTTCCACGCCGATCGCTCGATAGAGGCTGGGGCTGGGCTGGATGCAGCAGCAGGCCCATGGCACTCAGATGGCCCAGGCGCAGCAAGCTAGGCACGTAGGCGGTCGATCAGGGAGCAGTTTTGGTCGCTACAGGTCTACAGAAGGAGCTTCGGTGCATGCAAGTGGCAGGAGATTTGTTAAAAGGAAAAGAGCAATCAAAAGTCAAGGGCAGGATCCAGAACACGTTGTGTATTTGGTGTTGTTTGTGCTAGTCAAAAGTACATGGAGTGCATGCATCAGGAAGATACGTGATGTGTAAGAGGAGGACTGGTGTTGGCTGTTGGATTGCGATTATATTCTCGTGGTTCTAGACAATTACAAGGAATATCAAGGTGTCATGGGCAGCAGGGATGGTTCCTGTATAGTTTAGATGGTGTTGGCATGATCAGCTTGCTCAGGGGACTACGACAATCGGCAGAGTTAGGTTTGCAAGTGTTGTCATGGCCGTAGAGCATGGACGACGTGGACAAACAAATACAATGTCATGCGAGTCCTGATGGTTTTAGCGAGAGAAGCCATTAGGTGAGCAGCGGGTGATCGGAGAGCCACACGGCAGGAGGACAACTAGTGGGGCGTGGTCGAACTAATGGCTTTTGGTCAGTTAGAACGTCCTACGACAGAGACGACAATAAATTGGCGACGTGTGTATAAAGCTCGGAGGAGTCTGGAGCACGTCGTGGCAGGGATCATGCATACACAGGACGTTAAGCAAGGCATGGAGATGTGTGGGCGGACATGACGTAGGGTAAGCATGCTTGCAGTCAGATAATTTCGGCTGGGTCGGACTGAATAGTCTGATGGATCGACGGGGATGTCGGTCAAAGCAGAAGACGGCGGTGATTTCAGCGACGATGACACAGGAGCATAATGCTGATGGTGGCTGACTTCTGGGGCGTGGAAACACGTGGTGCAGGCTTGAGGGCTTGTGCGGCTTCGACAGACTATTGCGCAGGGTTGCTTCAAGACGGTGCACATGAGAGCTTGGAGTCGACAGGGCGCGGGAGGGTGGCACGTACAACCATCATGGAGTCACGTTGAAGGTGGAGCTGGAGTCTGACAGATGACTACACTCTGAGCTGATGGAGGGGCTACGGCGTAAGTTAACGGAGAGTCGAAGCTTATTTCAGCGGGTAAAGTGAGAGACACGTGGATCGGACTGGGCGCCAGTGGTCTGATGGAGGCGTGATACTCGGCATCGTCGGTGATGATCGATGATTCTCTGCAGTGGTAGTTGAGACAGTGGGGGCTAGCTACCCGAGAGACTCAACAGGACAACAGAGGCTCGACACGGTGATAGCGGCGAGGCGTGCGGTAAGCACGGGACACAGCGACAGACCAAGGCACTAATGGTAGACATGTGGTCAGACAAAATTGTGCAAAGGGTGCTGAAGCAGTGTTGACGAGTACCGGATTCAAGTTGGTGACTGGGTCTATCAGTACCGAAAGATGGACAGGAGTTGACCATGGAGAATCTGAGAAAGTGACGGAGAGTCTGGAATTGTCAAAAGCTGAGAGAGTACATGGCTGTATATTCTGTGGTGTTCAGTGCACATGGCAAAGTGCGGATGACAAATATAGAAGGAGGCGGAGTGCTATAGCGGTGGGACATGTCAGAGACTATCCGGAAGAAGGGTGAGACAACTGCGAATTTGACTTAGGGTGACACAGGGCGACGGTGCAATTCCTTCAAGTTTCAGACAAGCGGTCAAGAAAGAGCGGTGATGTTGAGTTCAGGTAACTCCTATGTGTGGCGTCCAATATGTGAGTTGTTCACTTTCACGCAGGTTAATGATCGGTGTGTGATGGCGTTGAACGGATTCTCCGGAAGTTGGGAGTACAACGTAGAGTAATGAGGAACTTAATTTTGCTCAAGTATTGACTGTGAAGAAGACGAGAAGGGACTACAGTTGCAGGTGGAGTCACATGGAGTCTGGGAGTAGCAGCGGTGCTCATGGTGTATCTCAAGTCCAATGTACATGGAGGTTTGACGCACGAACGAATTCAAGGTGGTGGAGAATATTCGCCAAGGTGGAGTTTGTTAGAGTTGTGTCGAATATTATTGTACAAGTTAGATTACAGTTGGACTTGGAGTCGTACGGTGTGTAGACAGAGTAGGAGTCGTGTCCAAATAGGACACTTGATCCTAGGCCTCTCATATATAGCGGGGGTAGACACACGATGTAACCTATGCCAACATAATAGCACGGGCACGCGGGGAAGCCGGCGGCGTGTGCCGGCGCCCGGGCGGCCGGGGTGCGGTATTGTGACGGTGTCATGAGGTGGAGCGCCCGTAGTCATGCCCCGGGGATGTAGCCATATCGATGAACCTCGTTAACAAATCTCGGTGTTATGCTTGTGTGATTGCGTGGTCCTCGGTAGATCGACGGAGCGCCTCGGAATTATTCTAACAAGTGGTATCATGAGCAAGGTTGCAAGGTATGAAGGTTGCGGATCGTTGATTTAGAGGAGAGCGATGAAGACCGGCGGCTGTGGAGGTACGTCGTACGTGCAGCGTACATGCAGCAGCGATCGGAGATCGACGCGTATAAAGCAATCGGAATCATAGAAGCAGTTCACGGTAGAGTCGGCGAGATTAGAAGTTGCAAAAGATTGGAAGTGCGTGCGGCGGTAGCTGTGTTCGAGGTGGCAGCATTCGAGGCTCGACACACGCATGGCCGGCGAGCTAGCGTGCTTTCCACGCCGATCGCTCGATGGAGGCTGGGGCTGGGCTGGATGCAGCAGCAGGCCCATGGCACTCAGATGGCCCAGGCGCAGCAAGCTAGGCACGCAGGCGGTCGATTAGGGAGCAGTTTTTGTCGCTACAGGTCTACAGAAGGAGCTTCGGTGCATGCAGGTGACAGGAGATTTGTTAAAAGGAAAAGAGCAAACGAAAGTCAAGGGCAGGATCCAGGACACGTTGTGTATTTGGTGTTGTTTGTGCTTGTCAAAAGTACATGGAGTGCATGCATCAGGAAGATACGTGATGTGTAAGAGGAGGACTGGTGTTGGCTGTTGGATTGCGATTATATTCTCGTGGTTCTAGACAATTACAAGAATATCAAGGTGTCATGGGCAGCAGGGATGGTTCCTGTATAGTTTAGATGGTGTTGGCATGATCAGCTTGCTCAGGGGACTACGACAATTGGCAGAGTTAGGTTTGCAAGTGTTGTCAGGGCCGTAGAGCATGGATGACGTGGACAAACAAATACAAAGTCGTGCGAGTCCTGATGGTTTTAGCGAGAGAAGCCATTAGGTGAGCAACGGGTGATCGGAGAGCCACACGGCAGGAGGACAACTAGTGGGGCCTGGTCGGAGTGATGGCTTTTGGTCAGTTAGAACATCCTACAACAGAGACGACAATAAATTGGCGACGTGTGTATAAAGCTCAGAGGAGTCTGGAGCACGTCGTGGCAGGGATCATGCATACACAGGGCGTTAAGCAAGGCATGGAGATGTGCGGGCGGACATGACGTAGGGTGAAGCATGGTTGCAGTCGGATAATTTCGGTTGGGTCGGACTGAACAGTCTGATGGATCGACGGGGATGTCGGTCAAAGCAAAAGACGGCGGTGATTTCAGCGACGATGACACAGGAGCATAATGTTGATGGTGGCTGACTTCTGGGGCGTGGAAACACGTGGTGCAGGCTTGAGGGCTTGTGCGGCTTCGACAGACTATTGCGCAGGGTTGCTTCAAGACGGTGCACATGAGAGCTTGGAGTCGACAGGGCGCGGGAGGGTGGCACGTACAACCATCATGGAGTCATGTTGAAGGTGGAGCTGGAGTCTGACAGATGACTACACTCAGAGCTGATGGAGGGGCTACGGCGTAAGTTAACGGAGAGTCGAAGCTTATTTCAGCGGGTAAAGCGAGAGACACGTGGATCGGACTGTGCGCAAGTGGTCTGATGGAGGCGTGATACTCGGCATCGTCGGTGATGATCGATGATTCTCTGCAGTATGAGTTGAGACAGTGGGGGCTAGCTATCCGGGAGACTCGACAGGACAGGAGAGGCTCGACACGGTGATAGCGGCGAGGCGTGTGGTAAGCACGGGACACAGCGACAGACCAAGGCACTAATGGTAGACATGTGGTCAGACAAAATTGTGCAAAGGGTGCTGAAGCAGTGTTGACGACTACCGGATTCAAGTTGGTCACTGGGTCTATCGGTACCGAAAGATGGACAGGAGTTGACCATGGAGAATCTGAGAAAGTGACGGAGAGTCTGGAATTGCCAAAAGCTGAGAGAGTACATGGCCGTATATTCTGTGGTGTTCAGTGCACATGGCAAAGTGCGGATGACAAATATAGAAGGAGGCGGAGTGCTATAGCGGTGGGACATGTCAGAGACTATCCGGAAGAAGGGTGAGACAACTGCGAATTTGACTTAGGGTGACACGGGGCGACAGTGCAATTCCTTCAAGTTTCAGACAAGCGGTCAAGAAAGAGCGGTGATGTTGAGTTCAGGTAACTCTTATGTGTGGCGTCCAATATGTGAGTTGTTCACTTTCACGCAGGTTAATGATCGGTGTGTGATGGCGTTGAACGGATTCTCCGGAAGTTGGGAGTACAACATAGAGTAATGAGGAACTTAATTTTGCTCAAGTATTGACTGTGAAGAAGACGAGAAGGGACTACAGTTGCAGGTGGAGTCACATGGAGTCTGGGAGTAGCAGCGGTGCTCATGGTGTATCTCAAGTCCAATGTACATGGAGGTTTGACGCACGAACGAATTCAAGGTGGTGGAGAATATTCGCCAAGGTGAAGTTTGTTAGAGTTGTGTCGAATATTATTGTACAAGTTAGATTACAGTTGGACTTGGAGTCGTACGGTGTGTAGACAGAGTAGGAGTCGTGTCCAAATAGGACACTTGATCCTAGGCCTCTCATATATAGCGGGGGTAGACACACGATGTAACCTATGCCAACATAATAGCACGGGCACGCGGGGAAGCTGGCGGCGTGTGCCGGCGCCCGGGCGGCCGGGGTGCGGTATTGTGACGGTGTCATGGGGAGGAGCGCCCGTAGTCATGCCCCGGGGATGTAGCCATATCGGTGAACCTCGTTAACAAATCTCGGTGTCGTGCTTGTGTGATTGCGTGGTCCTCGGTAGATCGACGGAGCGCCTCGGAATTATTCTAACAAGGAGAAACCAATCTTGCCGACGGCATCCTCTTTGCACTCGAAGTAGTCATCATAGCCGACCACTCCCAAACATGCCTACTCATACGGAACCGGCTGCGGAATTTGTGATGTTTGAACAACGGGTTTGTTGTATCAAAGTAGTCCTTCCAGAGAAGGAAATACCCGCTCTCCCGGTTACGATTCAACGCTGGAAGGTGGCCCGGAATGGAGCCACGGAACAATGGCCGCTGGTTGTTGAGGTGGTGATGGACCAACACGGCAGCCAATATGTCCTCCTCCTCGTCGGAGGACGAATCGTCGGAGTCGCAAAGGAAATTATGGAAAAAGAACTCGTCGGCGGAGTCCATTTTCGTACCTTGGCAAACTGTCGAACAGTTTGCGGGCGTCGAAGAAGGAGACGACCGGCGAGGGGAGACGCGGCGCCCATAGACCAGCTAGCTGCCCAGCCGGCGTCCGACGTGTGTGACGGCGTCAGACGAGCGTGCCGTTCGTATGTGGCGGGGGCGGCGAGGCGTCTTCTTGGTCGCGGGCGACTGGGCGATGGGGGAAGCGGCGGCGGGAACCAGCTTGCTCCCCGGCGGCAAAACGGCGGCGGCGGGCGACTGGGGGCAGGGGCGGTGTTGCTGGGCGGATGTGGAGGCGGCTGCAGCTGGAAGAGTCACCGGCAAAATGGGTAGCGGCGTCGGTGACAGAGAAGGCGGGGGCGAGGGTTGCTTGTTGGCCGGGGGGGAGGCCAATGTGCAACAGACGAGCGGGCCCGGGGACAGGAGTAGGCGAGCGCGCGCGTCCGTCGCTTGTCCGCGCCGGCGCAAATCAGGCTAAAAAATGAATCTGGAATGGATCACCCGCGGACGAAAAACGGACGCGCGTCCGTTTGGATCGGCGCGTTGGGCCGCCTTTTCTGTCCGCGCCGACCCAAACGGACGGTCACAGACGAAATGGGTCGCCCCATTAAAGTTGCTCTTAGCATTCTGGCCAAGTGATCGGCCACACTCCACCCAGCGCGAGGTATACTATACCATATCATTTTTATTTTATTTTAGAAAGATCACTATACCATACCATTACCACGAGTGGTAGCGGTGGTTGCGCGGTGGCTTCCCCGTGCTGTGCATGCATGGTACGTCCATCCAAATTGCATGACATTGCAGGCGGGTGATAAGTTTAGGTAGTACTATGCGCTTGCAGCCGATCGAGCACGCAATCAGCACGAGGCGCCAGCACAGGATAGCGTCTCCAGCATCACGACCGTGATTGTTGCGTTGTTACTTCTTCCTCCAGCCTCATGCGGAAGATAGCGTCCCCCGCTTTGGCTTTGCCTGTACTACTCACTAGGCTGTAGGCCACGCACGGCCGGCACGGCGTTGCCGCCCGCACGCCCGGCCACCTACGCTGTTGGTGCGTGTGCTTCATCTCGTCTCATTGTGTCAATCCCCAGACGGCTGCGTCACCTCGGACCAGATTAGATAAATGCGTCGTGTCCTGAGGAAGTGTGCTTGGCTTCCGATATGGATGCTGACCTCTGGCTCTAGGAGTGGGGCTGGTCCCGTGCGGTGCAGCGGCCGTGCTCCGGGGCGGCAACCTTCATCACAAAAGACAAAAAGGAGGTCTGCTCTGTGCCGTCGTGGTGCTCTGCGGCCGAAAGAAGGGGCAGTTGGTTCATGCCTGGATGCCGCCTACGGTTAGCGTCAGAGTCGGATCACGACACCAGTGGCGCTGAGCTTCAATGTGATTTGAGTGGGGGCTAAACGTGTTTGAAAGAGAGTTGCTGGGGCTAATCAAGTGTGTTATGTTAAATATGGTTGAAATAAGGTAAGTATTATATGTTTATGTAAAGAAAATATACTGTATTCGAAATATGTATTTGGCAACCCTGTGCCCGATTGCAAAACTGCCACACCACTCGGTGTCCCTTCGATCGGCATCGCACGCATAAGTCTTCCTCCAGTATTCCTCCCCCTCGCCAAGTCCCCAGCCGATGGTGTGGCCGCCCCGCCGTCGCCTTGCGCCCCACCTTCTCCGCTAGCTCCGGCCGCCGCCCCGTGTCCCACCTTCTACCCCCGACTTCGGCCGTCCCCCACACCTCACCTTCTCCCTCGGCTCCGGCCGTCGCCCCACGCCCCACCTTCTCCCTTGACTCCGGTCGCCGCCCAATCCCCCACCATCTCGTGCCCCTGGCCGCGCCCCATCCACCATCCCCATCGCCGGCCGCCCCCATCCGCAGCGCGCCTGCCGTCCTCATCCCCAGCGCACCAACCCCCAGGTCGCCACCTGCCTCATCGCGACGCCGCCCACTGCACTTCCTCCTGGCTTCTCCTAGCCATGTCGAGCGCCGCCTCCTTGCTCCAAGCTCACTGCGGACTACACAGAGCCGCCAGCCCCCCCCCCCGACTCCCGTGCTAGTACAACGCCGCCCCTGTACAAGGTTCAAAGAACTTACAGTGAGAAGGAAGGGAGATGCTAAGGTCCGGCAGCTTCCTCGTTGCCATCCTGGCACAGTGTGTGTCCCTTGTTCATCCGCTGCCATTCATTTTACTAACTAGCAGCAGTATAACCTCCGACTGCACAATTTTTCATATTAGTTCTGAAATTTCTAGAGCTTCAGTCCAACTATGTTGCTTGCGATTATCCGTACGCAGAAAAATCACACTGAAGATTGTTTTGTTCTCTGAACCTAAATGCATTTGTTGCTTCTACAAACATGACAGGCCCCTCAAGACAACCTCTGGTTCGGCCTTTGATCAACGGAGAAAAGAAGACAAATCCCATGGTAACTTTGGCCCGGAAAAATAATATTGAAAAAGATAACGTCACTAACTTACGTGTAAATAACATCATAATTTACGCTCCACAGACTTCATAACTTGCATATAAACATCATGGTAACTTTAATTGCGTAGGGTGGAGGGAGTTATTGAAAACATACCCCGGTAATTTTTGTATAAATAACATGGTAATATAAGTACCACATAACTGATATTTTACATACAAGCACCCTGGTAACTTTTGATCCGGCAAAAAAGTTACTGAAAACACAACCCCGGTAACTTTTTCTGTAAATACTATGGTAATATACATTTTGTAGACATGATAACTTAAGTACAAACACCGCGATAAAATTAAACAAGGAGGGGAGTTGTTAAAAAATAAACCCAATAACTTTACGTGAAAATAACATGATAATATATGAACCATGTACATGATAATTTACGTAAAAACATCGCGGTAAAATTGACCAAGGGAAAAATGTTATTGACAAATGTACTCCCAGTAACTTCTGTGTGAGTAGCTTGGTAAAATAGGAAAAATCGACTTGATAATTTGGGTGCAAACACCATGATAACTTTGTCTAAAGAGGGGAAAATTGTTGAAAAATATACCTCGATAACTCACGTGAAAATAGAACGGTAATATACGAATCATATACCCGATAACTTACGTACAAACAACACGGTAACTTTGACTAAAGAGCAAAAAAGTTATCAAAGAACATACCCGCGATAACTTAAGTGAAAATAGCACTGTTATATATGAACCGCAAAATCCGATAACTTACGTCCAAGTACTATGATAAATTTGATTCGAGTGGATGAAGTTGTTGAAAATATACCTCGGGAACTTATGTGTAAATAGCACGGTAATAGTCTTGATTTGGGGAAAAGTAGTAAAAAGTGGCCTAAAAATACACATGGTAACTTTTTGTATGTAAATAGCATAGAAATTACGCACCACAACCTTGATAATTTAGGTCCAAACACCACGGTAAATTTGATCTGAAAAAAAATGTTAAAAAGATACCCCGGTAACTTCTGTGTAAATAGCATAGTAATATACACACCGCATACCTGATAATTTACATACAAATAGCATGGTAATATTTGACTCGGTGGGGAAATTGTTGAAAACATACCCTCATAAATTTTGTGTAAATAGCATGGTTACATACGCATCACATACCTACGTACAAACACCACGGTAATCTTGATCAAGTAGAAAAAAATGTTAGAAACATACCCCCCCCCCCCCGCTAACTTATATAAAAACACCATGGTAATATACGAACCGCAGACCTAAAAACAACATGGTAATATAATAACCGCAGGCCCGATAACTTATATGAATAAAGCATGGTAATATATGAACTGCAGGGTCGGTGAACCATTTTTATGCCTTCGATAACTTATGTGAAAATAACACGGTAACTTGCATATAATGGGCATGGTAACTTATGTAGCCTAGGTGTGATAATTTTTGGCTGAAAAAAAAGTCATCGGAACATGCCAACATGGGATCTAGTTTCAAAGATCTCGTCGCGACGAATCTTTTATGTAGAAACGGTTTTTACATCGGACCAATGGTTTGAGTTACAAAACATTTTAAAATTTTGGAATAAAGAGAATCTAGAATGACATCAGATTTTTTGTCCTCTAGTGTATGCATATAATTAGAAAGAGAAATGCAGGTGAAAGAAGAAAGAATGCTAATGTATGCATGTATTTAAAGTGAATGAAGTAGAGGTGTGGTAGTTTTGCTTATATGGCACACATGTGCCAAATATCACAGTCCTACTGTATTTGATTGGGTGGCCATGGCCCCTTTGGCCATCACTAAGTTCTGCCACTGCACGCACACCAAGGGTTGTCGCGCATGCATATGGTGGTTATTTCGCAAAAAAAATAACCTACGCTGTTGGTGCGTGATGCACGCGCGGCAACTTCTTTTGGATGAGAAAAAAAATACTCACTTTGTTCTGATTTAGTTGTCACGCGTGCATATGGTGGTTATTTTGCAAAAAAAACTCATACATTCAAAGCTGTGAAAAAGGGTCCCTTCCTCCTTCCTCCGTCCTCTGCCCATCATACGTGCGTAGCCAAGGCCAGCCGCCATTGGATTCAGCTCACGGCCCATATTGTGTCGATTCCGCCGTCACCAAGTTGCGCGACCAGCACCTCCTCTACCCAGGACATGCCGATTCCACCGCCCATCGAGTGGCGGAATCGCTCCTACCCCGACAGTCGTCGCGCTGGCCTTTTCCCTGGCGCCGCCTCGGTTGTTGTTGCGACTCCAGTCACCGGCCCCGCCTCTAATAGGTACTCCTGGAATGCATAACGAGTACTCGTGCACAAGGTTTTTATTTTCAGAAATGAAATTATTTCAGATTTAGATTTCAAGTTTCACTTAATTTTATTGAACTCAAACATAATTTAAATATATTTTGAAATTAGTTTGAAAATGCCTTGAAATTTCGGGGTTAAAAATATTTCAGACCCCACTGAAATATGTGAAATTTCAGAAATTTCACTGAAATTTTGTTGAAATTTTTAAGCCTGCTCCTGTGTGAAGGAAATTTAACAATGAGCTGCGAAGGAATATCACCCAACATATATAGAGAGCACATTGTCAGAAATAGTGGGGAAGGAAAATATTAAAGTTACAGCTTGTAGTTTGCCTTAAGCTTCATACTTATAAATGATTTTTGAATTAAACCATTTAAATTTTGTGAAGTCACATTTCTAATCTAGCAAGGTGAACAAATCAGTGTTAACAATTGAGTTCAACAATGCAACATTAATTGTGCCTTCATATACATGGTGAACAAATTGAGTTCAGCAATATAGCATAGCATTGCACTGCATTGACCCTTCATATACACAGTCAACAAATTGAGTTCAGAAATTAAGAAGAAGAAATTACAAGATAGCAGGAGAAGTGGTAAAGTGGTACCTTTTTACTTTGGCGAGCTCGGCGATGAGTCCTCCACCTCTCTATTTGCCTTGAGCATGTAGTCGTCCGTGAAGGCGACACTCAGTATGTGGAATTAGAAAAGGGGTACCTGTGATTCCACTCCGGAGGCAGCAACTAGTACGGGTCGACGATGACCTCCCGACACAGGGCCACGACTTCGACCGACTTGAGCCAGTACTCCATGGCGCCTGCATGAAGATACACGTGTGTCGGGGCCGGCCCTATTCCTAGGGCCCTCTAGCTTCATGGTCGACGGCGGGTAGCCGGTGAGGAGGTGGTCGACAATGGACAGAGGCAAAAGAGAGCGAGGACTGCAGGCAAAGGTGACCTTCAAAAGAATCCAACCTTCAGATCAAGGTGGCAGCGGCGTGGTGTGGGAACGCAAGGCATCGGTGGCGTGGGGTGGCAGGGGTGGAGGGGTGGCAAGGCAGAGTGGGTGAGGAGGGAGAGGGAGCAAGGCATTGTGGGCCAGCGTCGAAGACGAAGAACGGGAGTGAGGTAGGAGAGCGGTGACGAGGAAGGAGGGGACTGCGGGTTGTGTCGGGAAATTGCAAGGGACCATTTTGCAAAATGCCCAAAGACATCTGTTTCTGGACGAAGGGAGTACATGTAGATGTATTTGAGATTGTCAAACTTTCCGAAAGGTCACACATCCTCACACTACTTCAGCCCGAGCACGCTTAACTTCGCAGTTCTATCCAACCCCAGCATCAGCTCACTTCACAGGCACTTATTGATATATCTATAATATCAATCCTATTAAACCCTGTTGATGTCTAGGACTTTGTTCATGTCATGAGTGTGATGAAATTTTGAAACAATATTTCAAACTTCCCGGTCATATTACGTATCATATTTTGAAAAAAAATCCAAAATTTTTTTGAAACCAATTTTTTCTGTTACTAGTGGCGCACCTAGCAAATGGTGCACCACTAGTAATTTTGATAATTTTTTTCATGTTCCCCACTCTAGATCTTAAAAGCCCTGTATCTTTCGTTCTGTTAGGTTTTTGGGGATTTTGAAGATGTTCAACGTGGATCCCCTAGTTGAATTCGGATGTAACTTTTCGAGTAGATGATTTTTTATATAAAAAACTTTTTAATCCGAGTTCGTATGCAAAAGTTATGCCCATTTTACTAAATTCCAGAGAGATTTTGCAAATAAAGTCGAAATTCATATTTGTAAATTTTCCCAACAACTAGACAACATATCACATGGGAAACTAATTTTCTTTTATTTTTTTGACATTTCCATCATTTTCTTCTATTTTTTAAAAAATGAAAAGGCGGTCCATGTGGGGGGGTGCATTTAGCACCAGGGTTACTAATGGCGCACCTGGTGTGTGGTGCGTCATTAATAGTTTTAAAAAAAGTAAAAAAAAGTTGTTAGTAGTGGCGCACCATGGGATAGTGCGCCACTATTAGTTAAAAGGGCGACGCTAGGCGCCGGCGCACCGGCCCAATAGTTGGGCCGGTCCAGCCCTGGCCGCCCGATGCAGCGATTAGACCGTCAGATCTGTCCCTCGCTTTGTCCTCCTCCTGAGTCAATTTCCAAAAAAAAATTGCAACGGCCCGAGCGCCGGCGACACCACGCCATATCCTCGCGAGAAAACAGCCGAGCTTGAAGCACCACCGCGGCGTTCCTCGTCGCCGGTGGGCGTCCTCACCGGCCGTCCGCGCTTGCCCCAGATCCGCGCTCGCCATGGATGCAGCTCCGCCGCCCGCGCTCATCAGAGATCTGTGCTCACCATGGATGCAACTCCGCCGTCCGGCGCTTGCCGTGGATGCAGCTTCGCCGCCCACGCTCGCCATGGATCGATCCCGCCCTCGCCGCCCGCGCACGCCATGGATGCAGCTCCGCCTCGTTGGCGATTCACTGGTTCCAGCAAATAGAATTGCCCGTTGTAGCATTTTTCGTTGTTTGTCATAGCAAAATGGAGACACGGTTGCAGCAAAAAAGAAACGTCACCATTTTCGCTGGTTGTAGCTCGCCCTTGCAGGTAGGAACATTTTCATCAATGAATGGATGTAACAAAACCCATTGCCGGACGTAGCAAACACCTACGACGGTTGCAACAAAAAAGTCGTCGTCGCCGCTCGTGGGCCACAACTCGGTCGTGCTGGATGTAGCAAAACATTGTGCCGGTTGTAGCAAAAAAGCGATGCTAGTTGTAGCAAAACCACGACGTCGGTTGTGTGTTGTAGCAAAACGTGACCATAGCTGTAGCAAAATGATATGCCGGTTGTAGCAAAATCTATGCCAGTTGAAGCATGTAGCAAAACTGTAGCGTTTTGTCATCTTCTTCCACCTCCAGCCGTCGCTGGTTGAAGCTTTTTCAAACTACAGTTGAAGCTTTCGTATGAACGATTGTAGCTTTTTTCTGTGCGTGGTATCCTGTTGAAGCTTGATATACCGCGGGTTGAAGCTTTTGAATCAAATAGTTGTAGCTTTTTCCGCTGCCGGTTGTAGCGTGCGCCAATGACCATAGTAGCACGGCCAGGGAGTTGGGGACCGCACGCGCCAATGGCCATAGTAGCACGGCCAGGGAGTTGGGGACCTAGGAGTGCGCCATGAGGACGAGGGGGTAGCTGGCGCATGGCCATGGCGTGGAGGGACGCTGTCAGGAAGAAGAATAGAGGCTGGCCATGGGGAGGAGGATGTGCAGGCGGAGGCGCGCGAGCTCGAAGAAAAATAATACGAGAGAAGGGGATAAGAGCGAGCGGCCTGGAAGAGAAGAAGGGATAACGCAGAGGTATAGTCAATTCGGGTCCACCACGCCACATGGTTGCTCGCGAATGGGTCGCTCATGCACGCGTGGATTGGACCGGCCGAAATTTCCACCGGTCCGCTGTGTGAAACGTTTCCCTAGTTAAAACTAGTAATAACGCACTGTCCACTGATGTGCCACTATCAACAATTTTTTTTATTTTTTTTTCCAAAACTACTAATGGCGCACGATGGGTGTGGTGCGCCATTACTATGTCAACTAGTAATGACGCACTATCCCTTGGTGCGCCACTGCTAACAATTTTTTTATTTTTTTTCAAAACTACTAATGGCGCATCATACATCAGATGCGCCATTAATAATATGTCAATAATGACGCACATGTATCTGGTGCGCCGTGCGCCATTAATGTCCATATTAGCTATAGCCCTTTTCTTAATAGTGTAGCAGACGCTCCCATCACTATCGCACAGATCTCGACGCAGGGGCAATGCCGTGTCGGATGGCTGAAGGTGTTCATTGTCTGCCGATGCCTAGCAAACACTAGTTTCTTCTAAGAAAAAATATCTCCAAAAATGTGAATCCCACCCGCTGGTGGAGGTTTCGAACTCGCGCCATCTCGCAATAGTGCGGGGCTTTTTCCGAATGGGCTCCAGAGAAGGTTCATGAACATTCATGTTAAAACATATTTTTAAATATAACTTGGTATTTTAAAACCTTTTTTTAATTGATCTGAAATTCTGTTTTTTTTTACTTTCTATTCGGGCAGTTTTATTATAAGATGATGGCATTTCTTATTATAAGATGATGGCTTTTTTGTTATAAGAATATGACATTTTTATTATAAGAGCATGTAATTTTTTATTATAAGAGCATGTAATTTTTTTGTTTTATAATCGAATGGCATTTCGATCATTACGAGGATGACATTTCTTTTATTGTTTAAAAGGATATCATTTTATTATAAGAGGATGGCATTTTTTATAATAAGGTAAGAGGATGACATTTTTATTATAAGATGATGGCCGTTTTATTTATAAGAGCATGGTTTCTATTTAATAATAAGATGGGCATTTTATTATTGCACGGATGGCATCTATCTGTTATATACTTAAAAGAGAACAACTCATCACATTAATCCACAAAGGCTAAAAATATATTATCCGTTGATTATAATTATAAGGGTTGAGATTAAAAGATGAGAAAGTTACGCAGAACATCAATCATGTACAAGTAAGCCTACTATTGACACGTAAAAATAGTCTAACATGACCATGTGAAACATATGGTAAGCAATTCAAAAAATTCAAAAAATAAAAGTCTAACATGAACACATACAAAACCATGTCACGTATGGAGGAGGCCAAGTTATGTACAAGCAAGTACAAGCAAGTGCACTCAAAGAAAAAGTTATGTACAAGCATGCATTGGCACATAAAAATTGGGTTTTCCAACTGAAGTGCGTATTGAGGAGTTCATAAAAAAGAACGTAAGCATTGAGGAGACCAACTCATGTACTCACGACAAAGAAGAAGCATCACCTGGCGGTGAATTTTATTTGGCGCTGCAGACGCCCGTTAACGTGTATTTTGCAAAGCGAAAGGTTTAAAATCGGTAGACCAGCCGCGCAGCTCGCTCACAAAGCCACTCGTTTATTTCTTTTGCACGCGCAATCACATGCTCGAGTCAGGCCCACACACTGTCTTAACTTTTTCCTTATCCCCTCGTACGCCGCCCATCTATCACGCACCCACCCTTCCCCCTTTCTCTACTACTGACACAGCTCCGCCACGTCCTTCGCTACCGCCGAAGGAAGCAAAGGCGAGGTTCTGGTGAGCCGCAAGCGCGTCGACTTCTACCTCGCGCTTCTCCACTGAGAGCAACCATATTTTCTTTATCCCTCGATGGCAACACGAGCAAGGGACAAGAGCAGTTGTTTCCATGGATGTGGCTAGCTCGGCTGTCCTGCACGGAGTTCAATCGAGAAGGTAATTGCATGCGTATCTAGTACCAGCAGGACTTTTTGCTGCAATCAGCGGCATGACTTACCAGGAGCCATTTTTTCTGTTCAAACCTTTAGAGCAACTTCAACGGCCGACCCAAACGGATGGCATTTTTGTTCGTTTTTTGTCCGTTTGGGTCGGCATTTTTGTTCGCTTTTTGTTCGTTTGGGTCGGCCGCCCTTCCGCCGTTCGCTCTTTTTCAGTTTTGGGTAGGCAGTGCGCCCAACGGGCCGACCCGTTTCATGACAACACGCGTTTAACATCATGTCGTCGTCCTGGTTTTGAAGCTCCAGCGCGCGGGAAAGGTTCGCGCGGGGGGGGGGGGGGGGGAGCGGCCTAGCGCGCGCTGGTTTTGGCGATCCAGCGCGCGGGAAAGGTTCGCGCGCGCGCCGCGGCCGGCGCTCCCTCCACACTCTGTCGGCCGCCCACTCTCGCCGCCTCTGCGCCACCATGTCGATCCGCCACCTGGGCGCTTCGGATTTTCACGGAGTCCGCGAGCGCCGCTCCGGCACCTTCTCCGCCGAGATCTTGTTTCGCGAGAAACGTCTCGTCCTCGGCACCATCAACACCGCAGAGGAGGCGGCCCGCGCGCACGACGCGGCGGCGTGGCGCCTCCTGAGGCCTCGTCGGGATATGAATTTTTCCAACGTGTCGAGCCAGCGGACGCAGGATCTGGCGCCTCTCCCGCGGCTTTTCACCGACAAGGATCGTCATGTCCACCGGAGGCGGCAGCGTCGCCTCGCCATCGCAGAGAGGACGTGGAAGCCTTGGTGGTGTGGCGCGGAGGCTACCCGCAGGACATCGTCGACGAGCGTCAGTTCTACAAGCAATTGAGATCGAAGAGGGACGCGAGGAGGAGGGAGCGAGCCGCCTATCGGGAGGACAAGCGTTCGCGCAAGCAGGCAGCTCAATTGAAACTGAAGCTACGAGAAACGTCGGGTTGGGACTTTGAAGACGAGCAGCTTGCTGACGCCTACCTTCAAACGTCGGAGGAGGACATTACCGAGTCGGAGTCAGAAAGCGACGACTAGTGGTCTTTTTCTTTTATCTGTGTACGCTAGAACTATCTATGTATCCATTTTTATCTGAAAAAATGGTCGGCGGCGTCGGCGACGTAGCAGGCGGGCGAGGGTGTGAATCCACTGTGCCACCGACCAGCGGGCCCGGTGAGGAAAGATGGCGAGCACGCGCGCGTCCGTCTTGTGTCCGCGCCGACGCAAATCAGGCTAAAAAATGGGCCGGAAATGGGTCGGCAGGCGGACGAAAGCGGACGCGCGTCCGTTTGGGTCGGCGTGTTGGGCCGGCTTTTTTGTTCGCGCCGACTCAAACGGACGCCCGCGGACGAAATGGGTCGCGCCATTCAGGGGCGGAGCCAAGGGGGGACGAGCGGGGGCCAGCCCCCCCCCCCCAACGGCCGCGTCGTACACGAAGTATGCAATTGTACGCCAGGTAGATTACGCTACGTGAAACAGACTTAGGACTAAATGGCCCCCCCTAACAATGCGCTCAAGGCTTGAAGCCGAGGAGCTTTCCTAGTTAAAGCCCATATGTATTTATTGGTCAGCCCACGCTAGAGAAAACAAACAGCCAGGTAGTTCTGGAATCTGACTGAGGCCACGAACCCACGATCGAGGGCATCTATTATCGTTCGTTTCAGCGCCGAGCCGCCGTCCGCCGACATACCGGGCACACACGCGCTCGCTTCGTGTAGACGCCTAGGAAGTTCGACGGTGGCATCTGTAAAACGGATCAACACCGGCGCTGAAGGCAGAATAATACCGCGGTGAGTCTCCTTAATTCCTTTGTTGATTTATACTGTGAAATATTGATGATGAAGTGATCCACATCTGGCTCCAGAAGACTGGAAACTTTTTGCTTTAGATGGAATTAATTAGGTGTAGCAATTTCTTGTTTTATTCTCACAAATAGGTCCTGTATGCACTGATTTCATCATCCAAGTTTAAAATTTCGCCCTTAGTTTTAAATTTCACCCTTAGGACAACATAGCACGACTCACGTCAGATCTGAGGTATATCACCGACTCATGTCTAGGCTATCACAAGTTACTATTATTATTAGATATGCACAAATAGTTAGATGCTTGTTTGTATTTTTGGGACGATTATAAATCTACCAGTTTGTATGCATGATGGCTAGAATGTCAAATTAGTTGATACACAAACTACCGATCAAATATTCTAGCACCAGTAAATTTAGTTAACAAGCTAGAATCGCCATATAGGATTATCGACTTTATTTTATGTGTTTTAGGTGTAAGAGCCACATTCAAACTAATGAACAAAAATACAAATTTCTAACTGCAAAATACATATTATTTTGTTCCTTTATGTATGGTCATTTTCAGAAGAAAAAAAAACTTTTATGTGTTCATTGTCTTCTTCGCCCCCCCTATGGTCAAATCCTGGCTCCGCCCCTGGCGCCATTGGAGTTGCTCTTAGGTGTTTTTGCTGGAACTAGCCGTGATTTATGCTGGAGGGCCGGCAAGATGCTGGAACCAGCAGCTCGACTTACCAGCAACCGTTTTTTGCTGGAACCAGAACGACGTCTTTTGCTGGAACCAACATGAATTTTTGCTGGACCCTGTGATGTATTTTGCTACAACTACAATAGTTTTTTGCTGGAACTGCCATTGTTGATTTGTTGGATGTGGTGTTTTTGTTGCCACCAGCGACAATTTTTGTTGGATCAAACGATTATTTTTGCTGGAATCGGCTAAAAAGGGATGAACATGGTTCATGTTGCAAACTAGATAAGAGGTGCCCACATCAGCACACTTGCTGGAACCAGCAATGGGACGAGCTGCAAGTGACAGATGGAGGTGCTACAACTGGCTGCCGGCGATGCTGGAACCGGCAGTGCGATGAGCTACGAGCGGCAGGACGAGGATGCTACAACCGGCCAAGCCTAAAGCTACAACCCCTAGTGTTCTTTGCTGCACGCGGCCGCCAGCGATATTGCAACCTTCATTGGCGGATGCTACAATTGTCAACGGTGAGAGCTAGAAGCAGCGAGCTATGAGCACAGAGTCGATTTTGCTAAGACCGGCGATAGCGGCGGTGGCGGAACTGCAGCGACGATGGGAGACAAAGCTACGATGACGTGCTCTAGTGCTGCAATCACGGGGTGGCCAGGAGCAGCAATGGCAGTGCCCGCGTTCAACACGGCAACGACGAGCTGCTGCCAGGAGGGGCCGTGAACTGGAGGCTGCTGACCGAGATGACGCCGGAAGACGACGCGGGGGAGAAGTTGGTGCATGCTGCAGATGATGTGGGGATCAGCGGGAAGAGAGATCTGATGGAGGACTGGGGAATTTTTTCCTGAAGGGGCCAGAGGCGAGGAAGAAGACGTGTGGGGTGGGAGAATAGAAAGAGATCTGACCGCGAAAATTCGAATCTGAGCCCGAGCTCATCTGCACCTGCGCTCACGAAAAAAATCAAAATAAATACTAGAAAAATTCAAAAAATTCCAAAAAAAATTGGGTGGTAGACAATTTGATGCGTGAGGTACGCTCCAATTTTCAAAATATTTGGACTTCTGTGCAGCTCTCAGCAAAAAAGACAAATCGGAGGTCTGTAAAAATATGTACTGTTCATATACTGTTCTGGTCTGATTTATCTTTTTTTCTGAGAGCTGCACAGAAGTCCAAATGTTTTGAAAATTGGAGCGTACCTCACGCATCAAATTGTCTACCACCCTAAGTTTTTTTTGAATTTTTTTAAATTTTTCTGAATTTTTTACGAAATTTTTTTTTGACCACGTGCAGATGCACCCGGGCACCGAAACGCCGCTCCCGACTGACCGTGCATATATTAAAACAAATCAAGGGCTGGTGTTAGACCGGCCAAAAGTTTCGGCCGGCAGTCTGGCGCCTATCACCCGCCTTTTGCAAAACGGGCAATTGCAGCGCCCCCTGCCGGGCCGGCCCATCTCGGCTTTTTCCACAGCAAATAAAGACGAAAACGCAAGGGATCAAACCAGCAATCTGCACTTGGAGGCACGCTGCGTCAACCATCGGACCACCTTACCTGACCTGCCAACGTAGATCATTTCCCCGTTTACTTACTTCTTCTTTCCTTTCTCTTCTTTCCTTTTTCCTTTTATACCTATTCCTTTTTCTTTTCTCTTTTTTTTCCTCTTCTTCGTCGTCCGATGATTTTTTTACTTCAAATTTGTGAACTTTTTTCTTTAAATTCGATGAACCTTTTTTTTCAAACTCGGTGAACTTTTTGGATCGATGAACTTTTTTTCAAACTCGGTGAACTTTTTAGAAATTCGATGAACTTTTTTTAAATCCATTAACTTTTTTTCAATTTCGATGAACGTTTTTCAAACTTTATGAACTTTTTTCAATTTCAATGAACTTTTTTTGGATGCAATGAACCTTTTCTCAAATTCTATGAACTATTTGCAAATTTGATGAAATTTTATTAAAATCCATTTTATTTTTTTTCTAAATTTGATGAGCAGCGCCAACTAGGAGCTCCCCCACCTGGCCTCCAAATCAAGTAAGCATTGGAAAAGAAGAAGACACAATTGCCACCCACATATTAGTGACACATAGGCTAGAAGAAGAAGGCACAAAGTCTGGGCATCTAATTCTTAGTGAAATGGTCTTAGGTGTAGGACACCAACCTCAACGCCATTGGTAACCTGCTGTCATGCAATGACATTTTTAGCGGCACTAATACATTTATCACGAAGATACTAGCCAGAGCTTTGATCCTATTACCTCAAGACACACATTCCAACTACAAGATCTCAAATGATATATTAACTATAACATGCCGACCTAAAAAAACATTTGGATATTGGGAGATATAGCAACTAATGAAGAGTAGTAGGAGATGGATTTTTATAGAATCATATGGTATCTTTTTTCAATGTTGCTTGCTGATCTTTATCATAGGTGGGCGTATTTGCAATCAATTTGCAATCAATAATATAATTGAACTCATAACTCCCCAAAAGTCCTACTGTTTTTCCTCAAGATTCATGTTTGTCTCTTTATTTATTTTTCATGGTTTAAATGCTAGATTAGTGTCAGTGCATGTCCAAATAAACAGAAGCTATAAATGTGCCAATTAGAGAATAGTGCACATGAATTCACACCATTCGACATTAGATAGGTTTATTCCTGAAAATTGCAAAGAAGATTACATTATGTTGAGAATATGTGGAGCCATATATATGGACTAACAAATGTATGACATTGGACAAAACAGAAATTCAATAGAGTTAGTGTTCTTGGTGAAAAATCCTAAACCATATTTGTTGGAAATATAAGTACTGACAACTAAGAAAAGTAAACCGTGACAGCTAGAGATTAGTACCAGAGTATATGTTTTAGCGGGTCGATACATAGACCTTGATTATTTTTGTTGTTTCATCATGATATACATCCATATATTTTATATGAATACTAATGTAGCGATGGATGAAATGAAAGAGGAAGGGTCGATAGAACACACAGCAATAAAAAAAACTAGCCGCACAAATGCGCGGGTCACCTTGCTAGTTTTTATTATTTTAATAGGATGATATTTTTAATATTGAGTGGTGGCATTTTTGTTTACTGACTTTTTTGCAAAGATTTTTGGGTGATGACAAATAACATGGCAACTTTTGTGGATTTTTTTTTCATTTTCTGATTTTTTTTCATGGCATTTTCTAAAAAATAACCTATTTAGTGGACCTTTGGGGAACTGGTGGTCGCCATGGCCCTCCCTCCACCCCCTGGGGACTGGACGTCAGATATTGGGGTCCTTATAAATAATGATCTTCTGTATATTTGGTTTTGCGAATTTAGGCACCAACGTCTTACCAGCCGAGAAAAATTTCTATAAATTCAAATCAATCTTTGGACAATTTGAATTTTGGCAACCAACCTTTTGCCAACCGAGGAAAAATTCTTCAAATTCAAGTCACTCTTTGACGGTTGGATCTGAATCGGATTCCTATCTTTGACCCGCTTCACCACCCCCCGCCGCAAAACCCTACATCTCCCATATATGTTCAACTTCTAATCTATGTACTTAATTTCAAGCATTGATGTGCAATACCACGAACTGTTTTTCTTCTTGTTGAACAATTGATCCAACAACTTCAGAACAAAGCTAAACTAAACAAAAAAGAGGATACAAGTCCTCTCATATCTATGTCATCCAGCCATCCTCGTATCTATCACCTCTGTCAAACAAGGAGGAGGATAATCTACCGTTCGGCACCCTGTCGTTCTACCATTGACATGTGGACCCACTGAAAACCTGGCCCACGTGTCAACAGCCCAACCTTACACGGCGCATGGCAGAGGAGCCGCTTTCGGTCAACAACAATAGAAAAAGTGAACAAAAGAATACAAACAAAAGTCGACTCTAGTAAGTTTCAGAAGGAAACAAAATGTCTACTCTAAAACTATTCCTCCCGCATCACGAAAAGTTGATGCACACGCTGCCATTCTTGGCGCTTCCGCACGCCGGGCACGCCTGCGCCGCGGCCGCGCACGGCGCGCACACGCAGAGGTGCCGGCACGGCAGCAGCAGCACAACGGCCGCGCCCTCGCGGCACCCCTTGCACCTTCCTGCTCCTGTCGCGTGGCGCTCCTCCACTACCGGCGTGCCCACCTCCTCCTCCGCGCACAAAGGCACCTGGTTCTCTCCCCGGCAGCACGACTCGGCGTCGTCCTCCTGACCGTTGTCGCTTCCACCACCACGAACCGCCTGGGAGTCGAGCGCCCGCTGTAGGTCGCCGCGGAGCACGTTGGCCGTGGCCTCATGGGACTGCGCGACATCGCGCCACATCTGAGCCTCCATGAAGAGGTTCCGAAGACGCTCCTCGAGCGCCCAGTTCATGATCCTGATCCGCTCAATAACCTCGTCCTTGGCCTTGAGCCGCTTCGCCGCCCTGGCCTCCACGGTCGACACGATGAGCCTCGTGTGGCTCTGCCTCTGCTCCGCCAGAGTAGTCCACATCTTTTGCGCCTGCATCATCGACCACGTAGAAATTAAAGCCTGAAACGCAAAGTATCGATCGGTGGCGGCGATTTGATCATGGCATGAGACTTACATGTTTGAGCAGGATGCGGTCGACGTCGATGGTCTGCTGCTGCGCGTGGGCCGCAAGAACGTCGGCCGCGCCGAGCACCGACGACTGCTCGTCGCGCCTCCGCTTCTTGGTGATCATTTCCTGAGCACCGTCGGGGCTGCCGCCCTTCTTTGCCAGATCAGCCGAGGCCATCGCCAAGAACTCCGAATACTGCTCCGCGGCCGGCGACGTCGTCGGTGGCGGCGGCAGCGTGAAGTGGTCCGCGTACGGCTGGTGCTGCCGCTGGCTCGGCACCGCAGCGCCATAACAAGGCCCACTCGCTGGCATAGCAGCGGCGGAGGCGAGCTGGTGGTGGCCTCCGCCGGCGCCGGTGGTGAGTAACATGTGGCGCAGGCGTTGCAGGTCCACGGAGGCCATGGCGATTGATGGGGCGCGCGGGTCGTCCGCTCGCTCCTATATATACAGCCAAGGCGATGCGTCCCTGGCCGGAGTTAGTCAGATGTGGTGGGAGGTGCGGTCATCGATCGGCGAGGGACGGGCGGGCAGGGTGGCAAAGAAAGGAGGTCCGTAGATGGCAGGCAGCCTGGTATTTATGGTGCGTGACCGGGTTTTGGTGGCGTCCACGTCCCCTATCCTGAGTGAGAAAGCAACTGACTATGAGATTGACCGGCCCTTTTCAGGAGGGATTTTTCCTTTTATTTATGGCTTCCGTTTCAATCTCTCCCTAAATTTGGAGTAGAAACCACGAATTCGCCGCGTTGTATTACCTTTCTGCACCGAAATTGCTGGCTTCCGTTCCCGACGATTCCATCGATCGGTTGACTATAATTTGCAGAAACCAAGGCTGGCCATATACTGTATCGTTTAAGTTAGTATGTTGTGGCGCCAAATCAGCACGCATCGTTGAGCCTTTGATCTCCGCACGCACGAATCTTGGGGTGTAAGGAACCTTATAACAAAGCAAAACAAATCACGCGCTCTGGTGAGGTCTCTGGACTTGGTAAAGATCGGGAATCACGTACAAAGCTGTGGTTAGTGGAGGGCAATTCGGCGAAGAAGGAAACTGCATGCGTTACGTACTACGTTCATGCACTGCATCTGCATGCAGAATCAACGTACGTACTTTAATGTGCTGAGATTTACTTGGCGTTTTTTGGCTGGCTACCTGTAGACGGTTGAGGAAAATAATATATACGCGTAAGTTAAAGCGTAGAGAAAGAGATGAGGGCTAAAAATTAGAAGGGAATGAATGAGCTAGTATTTGGTTTGGTGAGAACAGATCGACCATTCATTCATTCTTGGCTGTACTTTGGTGCAAATCCGGCCGATCGATCCCTACGTTTAATTTGGGCAAAAGCTACCGCCAGCTTTTGATTTAACTTGATTTCCAAAAAAGAGATCTCTGCCAAAGTATAGCATCGATCGTCTTTTAATTGCGGGACACAGATAATCACGTCGGTGCCAAAATAGAACCACAGTTGTGCAAAATAGTTATACACGGGGTGCCATCACACATCTTTTTTTTTTCTCGCATGGAACTCATCACACATTAACACGCGTACATATCAACATTGGAAAAATAATACTAATACTAATAATACATGGCTGGATATACGTGTATCTTTGAAAACAAATAAGCTTTTTTATTTAGGGAACCAAACAAATTAGCTAACCACTATATTTGGAGTAGTGCGCACTGGAATGGATATGTAAAATGGGAAACAATGAATAGGTGCATATATATTGCAGTTTTTTTAGAGAATATATATCACAGTTATGCTTTCCGTTTTTTAAGCTATTATGCTTTCTATTAATCTCTAGTATATATGGGTGCACAAGGAAGACGTCCGTCGGTAAGCAGATACGTTTTGGCTTCTACTTAAACTACTAGAAAAGGAAGAGCAAAACAGGTGACCACGTAGAGCAAGGAAAGAGAAAAAACGGAACAGCTTTCAAGGAAACGCATGCTGAGAACAAGCATGATCGGGCAAATACGAACCTGTCGCGTGCCGCACAAATAGCCCCACCTGCATGCTAGCGCGGTAGCACTTGTCTCTGGCGCCACCGAGTTTTTTTTTTAACACATACAGATGCAAGCGCTCATACATACGTGCATATACTCACCCTTATAAATGCACGCATGCACACCTTACCTCTATGAGCATCTTCGAAAGACTGAGCCGACATATCATCTTGAAATTTACGAAGTCACCGTAGGCACCTCGTCGTCGACTGGAACGTCTCCTTCCACTGAATGCACATCGCCGAAAATCCTGGAATAAATCCAGAAATAAATGCGAGCACCAGAATTTGAACCCTGGTGGGCTGGGGATACCGCAGTCCCTCTAACCATCCAACCACAGGTTTTTGACTTGTCCCGAGACGCGCCACGCCTGTCGGGCCGGTGACGTGGCTCTTGACATGTCATGCGTATCCATGATTAGTAAAAAAAACCTTCAAGGGGGCTAGTCCATATTATTTTGCATGGATCACCGACCATGCTACACCTTCGTCAACTGGTCTTTGTTAAAGATTGGTTAGTTCGTCGACTGGTCTTTGGTAAAAATTGTTTAGGTCACGTGACATTAGTTTTACCGCACGATAGTCAACTGATACAGCTGGTGAGTGTGTGCAACATGAGACATGTTGCGGTCCAAAATTTGCAACATGATACATGTTGCACTCAAAAATTTACAATGGCATGCAAACATGATCCATGTTACACTCAGTTTGCAGCATGGGTCATGTTGCAGTGAGCTGATGTTGTGAGAGAAGGAAAAAGTGGATGTCGTCACAACCTCTTTGCAACATGGTCTGTGTTGCAAACCTCCTTGCAACATGACATATGTTGCGAACCATGCAAACTACCATGCCCCGGCACCATGTTGCGTGCGATGTTGCTCCTTTCAAGCTCTAGTGGTCGACATCCCTTTGTAGTAACTCGCACCCTGTGACGCTCGCGATTCAATCGTACACTAATCATACACGCAAACGTGTACGATCAAGATCAGGGACTCATGGGAAGATATCACAACACAACTCTAAAAATAAAATAAGTCATACAAGCATCATAATACAAGCCAGGGGCCTTGAAGGCTCGAATACAAGTGCTCGGTCATAAACGAGTCAGCGGAAGCAACAATATCTGAGTACAGACATAAGTTAAACAAGTTTGCCTTAAGAAGGCTAGCACAAACTGGGATACAGATCGAAACAAGCGCGTGCCTCCTGGCTGGGATCCTCCTAAACTACTCCTGGTCGTCGTCAGCGGCCTGCACGTAGTAGTAGGCACCTCCGGTGTAGTAAGAGTCGTCGTCGACAGTGGCGTCAAGCTCCTGGGCTCCAGCATCTGGTTGCGACAAGCAGGTAGAATGGAAAGGGGGAAAAGGGGGAGAAAAGCAACCGCGAGTACTCATCCAAAGTACTCGCAAGCAAGGATCTACACTACATATGCATGGGTATCTGTGTAAAGGGGCAATATTGGTGGGCTGAACTATAGAATGCCAGAATAAGAGGGGGGGTAGCTAGTCCTGTCGAAGACTACGCTTCTGGCAGCCTCCATCTTACAGCATGTAGAAGAGAATAGGTGGTAAGTTCACCAAGTAGCATCGCATAGCATAAACCTAACCGGCGATCCCCTCCTCGTCGCCCTGTTAGAGAGCGATCACCGGGTTATATCTGACACTTGGAAGGGTGTGTTTTATTAAGTATCTGGTTCTAGTTGTCATAAGGTCAGGGTACAACTCCAAGTCGTCATGTTACCGAAGATCACGACTATTCGAATAGATAAACTTCCCTTCAGGGGTGCACCACATAACCCAACACGCTCGATCCCATTTGGCCGGACACACTTTCCTGGGTCATGCCCGGCCTTGGAAGATCAACACGGCGCAACCCTACCTAGGCACAACAGAGAGGTCAGCACGTCGGTCTAAATCCTACGGCGTAGGGGTCTGGGCCCATCGCGCATTGCACACCTGCATGTTGCGAGGGCGGCCGGAAGTAGAACTAGCCCTCTTAATACAAGAGCAGGCTTACGTTCCAATCCGGTACGCGCCGCTCAGTCGCTGACGTCACGAAGGCTTCAGCTGATACCACGACGCCGGGTGCCCATATCTTTCCCACGTAGTTGGTTAGTGCGTATAGACCAAATGGCCAGACGCAAATCAAATACCAAGATCTCATTAAGCGTGTTATTTTGAAGTAACCGCGAACGCCGACCAGGGCCAGGACCACCTCTCTCCTAGATGGTCTGAACCTGCCCTGTCGCTCCGCCACAAAGTAACAGTTGGGGGCCATCGGGAACCCAGGCCCACCACTACCGGGATGGAGCCACCTGCCCTTCAGCCCCCATCTCCGAACAGTATCATAAGTAATGTAACAGTATAAAGTATATAACATATGCCCGTGATCACCTCCCGAAGTGATCACAACCCAGTAGTATAGCATGGCAGACGGACAAGAGTGTAGGGCCACTGATGGAACACTAGCATCCTATACTGAGCATTAGGATAGCAGGTAAAGGTATCAACAATTGTAGCAACAATAACAGGCTATGCGGCAGAATAGGATTAACAGAAAGCAGTAACATGCTACACTAGTTTAATGCAAGCAGTAGAGAGAGGGAATAGGCGATATCTGGTGATCAAGGGGGGGGGGGGCTTGCCTGGAAGCTCTGTTGTACAGGAAGAAGGATCATCGGTGACGTAGTCGTACTCGGTGGCATCAGCGCCAGTCTCGGGGTCTACCAGAGAAGAAGAGGGGGAAGAAACAGTAAATACGGAGCAAACAAAGCATCACAAGATATAACGAGGCAATATGCGGTGCTAGGTATGCCCTAACGTGGTAGTAGGTGATACCGGCGAAGGGGGAAAACATCCGGGAAAGTATTCCTGGTGTTTCGCATTTTCAGGCAGATGAACCGGAAGGGGAAAGTTGCATGTTTGCTATGCTAGTGATGTGTGGCGGACGAACAGGCTATGTATCCGGATTCGTCTCGTCGTTCTGAGCAACTTTCATGTACAAAGTTTTTTCATCTGAACTACGGATTATTTTATATAATTTTTCAAAGTTTATTCATTTTATGAATTTAATTTAATTCGAAATAAACATGAATTGCTAGGTGCACCCAGCTCTGGGTACACATAAGTGTACCAGAGGGGCTGACATGTGGGTCCAAGGGGTCCCAGTTGACCAGTCAAACTTTGACTGGTCAACAGGGGGTGGGTCCCCCTTGTCATATACTATCTTACTAACCTAACAGATTAAATAGACTAATTAGGTTATAAGTTTAACTAACACAGGTTAATTAAGTTAATTAACTCTTTAATTAATTAATTGATTGATATTATTATTATTATTTAATCTCTTTTTTTATAAATGTTTCAGGGGCGTGGGGCCCCTTTGTCATAGGCCCTTGGGGGCTTAACGGGGCGGGTTAACGGCCGCGGGCGAGGCTGCCCGTTTAGGCGCCCGCCCAGACCAGTGGAGGTGCCTGGGCATCATAGCCGGCGGCGAGGTGCGTTGAGCAGCAGGGGGGCGAGCGTCGGCTGTGGTGCGACGCGCGCGCAGGGGAGCGACCAAGGCAGTAGGCAGGTGAGCAGCGACACGGTGCGGCAACGACAGGTAGTAGGGACAGAGGCGCGCCTCGGGCGGACGTGCGTGCGCGAGGGCACGGCCAGGTCATGCGCGGAGCGGGGGCACCGGGCGCGGCAATGGGAGGACGCGGACGGCGATTAGGCAACGAGATTGAGGGGGGAGGTGGGGGATCGTCGGAGAGGCTCACTGCGGAGCTCGTGGAGGGTTCGGTGAAGCCGGGGGAGGTCGAGGTCGTCCAGCGAGGTGGGGATGAGGACGACGGTTCAAGGCGGCGGCTGTTGGTGTTGGGGCGACAAGCACGACGTCCTGCGGAGCTCGGGGAAGACGGGCGCGGTGCCGGAGGGTGAGGAAGAAGGCCGGGAGGGGGCGGCAAGGATGAGGCGTTCGACGAGGTCCGGCGACGGGGCCGGCGGCACCAGGCGGCGCCGTGGGGGCGAGTGCGATGGCGTCGGGGACACGTCGGGGGCGGGCGTCACGCTCGATCCAGATCGAGTGAGAGGGCGAAGGGGTCGTGGGGAACGTGGGGGTGGGATTAGGGTTCGGTGGGAGGGGGGCCTAAGTAGGCCAGTAGGTGGGTCGGCCTGGCTAGCCCAGTGGCCAGCTAGGTTGGCCCCGGGGGAGGGTTTGGTCTTTTTCTTCTTCTTCTTCTTCTTTTGTTTGTTTTAGTTTTACTTTTTTTATTTTTCTTTTCTGTTTTATTTTAGTTACATATTAATTTTAGTTTAGTAAATATGACTATAGCCCCTAAAATAACGTCTCAGAACAATCCACTACTGTAAAAAGTTTTGGCCGGGTATAAAATAGTTTAATATTTTGTAAAATACCAAAGGTGTTTAAATAGTTGTTTTTGCTACTATTTGAATCATTTTAGGGCATTTAAACCTTTTACAAAAATGTGGTTCCTCCACCATAATGACTTAGGATTTATTTGTCGCATTTTGACCATTTTAGTTTTAACATTTGAAAACTTTTGTTATTTGCCTTTATTTTGAATTTGAGTTTGAACGGGATTTGAATCTTCGCAAGTTTAACTAGAGTAATAGTGGTGACGTGGCAGCGTTAGCAAAGGGTTACTATAGCTTAATTATCCGGGCGTCACACACCCCTAGGATTGAATTGTTTAGGAACGTTGCATGGAAAACAAAAACAATTCTACGCACACGCAAGATCTATTCATGGAGATGTATAACTACGAGAGGGGGAGAGCATCTACATATACTTGTAAATCGCTAGCGAAAGCGTTTATCAACGCGGTTGATGTAGTCGCACACCTTCACAATCCGTCCCGGTCAAGTACCGAATGTACAACACCTCCGCGGTCAGCACACGTTCATCTCGATGACGTCTTCGCCTTCTCGATCCAGTAAGAGAGGTGAAGTAGTAGATGATTTCCGGCAGCACGATAGCATGGTGATGATGGTGGTGAAACTATTTCTGTAGGGCTTCGCCAATCACAACTGATTTAGGACGGAGGACGAACTAGAGAGAGAGGGGGCGCCGACACATGGCTTGGTGAATCATGGTGTCCCCCAGGGGCTAGCCCTGCTCCTCTATTTATATGTTAAGCCCTGGGGTCGTTTCTTGGAAAAGAGCCTCCTCAAAGTCGGTTTCGAACGCAAGAAAGAGTCGTTCTCAGTTTCCATGACCACACGCCACGGTCCTCGGTGTCTGGCCCAGACTCCATGGGCCTCGGTGTCTAGCCCAGGGCCAGACGCCAGGATCCCTGGCGTCTGGTCCCTGACCTCCGCAAAACTTCTTTTTGCACCGACCTAAAGCCCCGTGGGCCTTACCCCTTGGCCCAACCATATCATCCTATATACTAATGTTTACCTCCAGACCATTCCGAGCTCCTCATCATCTCCTAGATCTCATCCGGGACTCCGAACAACATTTGGTCATCAACATACATAACTCATATAATACTATATCGTAAACAAACGTTAAGCATGCAGACCCTATGGGTTCAAGAATGATGTAGACATGACCGAGACGCTTCTCCGGTCAATAACCAATACCGGGACCTGGATGCCCATATTGGTTCCTACATATTCTACGAAGATCTTTATCGGTCGAACCTTTATGACAACATACGTAGTTCCCTTTGTCCGATAGTATGTTACTTGCCCAAGATTCGATCGTTGGTATCTACCTAGTTCAATCTCGTTATCGGTAAGTCTCTTTACTCGTTCTGTAATACATCATCTCGTAACTAACTCCTTAGTCACTTTGCTTGCAAGCTTCTTGTGATGATGTATTACCGAGAGGGCCCAGAGATACCTCTCCGTCATACGAATTGACCCGAGCATCTCATATTTCACAATTTCATTAAAAATGGAATTTTCTAAGTTCAATCAAAACTATTTTTCTCTTTTTGTACAATATTTGTCACATGCTTCTTGTGTTTTATTGTTTGCACTTGTACCAGATATATTTGCATTTGTTTGAACAATGGTTCCCATGGCAATGTGCAAGGTATCATCTAGTTTTTATACATATAGCACACAAAAAGTTAGTTGACATAGATTTTTATTGAAAAATGATTTTAAAACATTGCATTTTGTTGGGTATTATACATGTACTATAGTGTAAAAAACTAGCAGCTATGAGTGAAAGCTACACGGTAAAGACCATTTCAATATCGAAAACATCAATTATTTATGGAGAAATGAATAAAAATGGATGTATCTAGAACTAAAATACATCTAGATACATGCATTTCTCCGACAAGTATTTCTGGATGGAGCAAGTATTTCTTAAGCATCGGTGTTTATATATTAATTACTCCCTCACTACTAGGGAAAACCCTAGCAGTAGCGCTGGTTTTGGGCTCACTAGTAGCACGGTTAGGCGCGCTACTAATAAGGCGCTACAGCTATTGCTTAGCAGTAGCGCGTGCCCGCACGAGATACTGCTAGGACAAATAGCTGCAGCGTTTGTTCACTCCCACGCTACTGCTAATGTAACTACTGGCAGCGCGTTTTCTGTCCATCGCTACTAGTATTCTTTATTTTTTTATTTTTAGTGTATTTATGCGCCGTCGTACAAATATTGGTACAATACCAGTTATGAGGTTTACATCATTATGTCCATAACAATGTGTCAAATGAAGGTTTATTAGGTTCAAGTGGAGGCAATATGTGGTGCATGTCAAAAGTATACTACTAATCCAAACTTGATCTAGTTTGGACTAGTAGTACTTTCGATGTGCACCACATGTTGCCTCCACTTGAATCTAATCCGCCAACACAAGCTATTTAATCATCATCATATTCATTACCACCAACATTAGCTATTTAATCATCATAGTCATAGTGTAGCACACATCATCATCTTCAAACTCATTCTAGCTAGTTAATCACCACCAACACTAGCTAATAATAATCATCATAGTCATTACCACCAACACTAGCTATTTTATCATCATAGTAATAGTGTAGCACATCATCATCCTCAAACTCATTTCTATCTAGCTAATCACTCCTGCTGCTCTCTCTTAGGTAAAAGAACATAAAGCATGCGTAGCTCTCCTCCTTGATCAAGTTGGAGCATGTAGATGAACCTGTCTCCTAATTGTGGGTAGCACATCTGTTTGCTGCCCCCTAGTACTTCTCTGCTCTCCCCCATCACATATTTGGTCCAGTCTTGCACTATTAAGCATCCATCGCTGATCTTGAATGCACTAAAGTAACATGTAGGATATCTTGGTCGTAAGCTAATAATACTCATGGTACCTTTAGTGTCGATCCCGTAAGGCACAACATTCATCGGGAGTCCCTGTTGAAGAACATCGTATGGTAACATATTTAGTAATGAAGTTTAGCTTCACAAATAATGTATGGAAAAGATGCACTGAGGACAAATAGTAAAAATCTTACCATCCTTCCTAAATAGATGTGACCGTAGTTCATTACGAACACTATTGGTCACACGTTTTCAGTACTAACATTTCTAAGTGCAGGAAGAAAATTTGTCTTGATAGTATCAAGATCCTCAAGCCATGAAACATAATGACTTAGCTCCTCGCAGTTTAGTTCAGCCCCGGGACAGTAGTAGGTCCTGTCTACCAAGCGCTGGACATGTTTGCTTGCACGGAAATAAGCTGACAATACAAATTAGTTGTCAACTATTTTTGAATAAACAATATCAAAGAAATAAATATGGCTGAGAAACTTACATAATGGTGTAACTGGAGGCGTCTGCACATCGACCCAGATGTCGGTATTATCTTCAATATTATCTTCCGGACGAATATTAAAGGTGATAACCATATCAGGCTCAAATGCATAAGTCTTGCATAGTGCTCGCCATGTTTTGCATCCAAAATAGGTGTAGTCGTCTGAATTGTATAATTTTGCGTGGAAAATATAACCATGCTCGGTCTTCAAGTAAACTTTCTTTATCTCCATAGTATGACTGGAATCTATCTTATCCAATACAAAAACTCTTGCATGGCAGGGGATACGCTAGTAGAATAGTAAAAAAATATAAGTTGAAGCAAATGAAGCAGATGTCATGCTTAATTACGAAAAAAAGACTTGTCGTTGTGACTTACTGTATCCACTTCGAAGTTCTCGTCCAGCTTGATGCTGAAGCGCCTATCATCATCTAGGAAGATTCCGTCGCACAGGCCGCGCTCGTCTTCGCAGTATTTGCAAATACCGAAATCCTTTTCGTCGTCAGACATTTCCTATGTTCATAGTTAAAACATTAATTGAAAATTGATCGAAGAAAACTACCAGGATACTCAACACACAAATCCGGGGCACTCGATATTTCGTACATATTCTGGCACAAGTCATGCCAAAATTCACGGAAAAATCTGGCATGACCTTTGCTAAAATAGTACATATCGAGCGCCTGAAATTTGCTGGAATGGAAATGATTCAACACTCCAGTAAAACATAGGCCACCCGGAGGTGTAACCTGCAAACATGACCGACCACTTGGATATTGAGCAACGCAAGATATACATTTCAAAATATCTTATATGACTCAAATTAGCATGCATTCAATAAGCAAAATTAAATAATCTCATGCGTCCGTACATCGTCGAATATTACCACTAATACATCCCGAATAGTGTCATACATATATCACTAATACAACTAAAACCCTAGCACACGACGGGTATTGGCGTGGGCGGTGGACACCCACAGAGAAGGAACCATCACGGGATCATAGCTCCAGTGAGATCCCTGGAGAACCTGCCAGGTATTGGAGAACCTATGCTCCAACGCAAACAAGTAGCGACGGACGTGCGCGTCCTCCTCACTGACACGGTGACGCACCACCTCCGCGGAGTCCTCGAGCCTCTAGACCGTCACTGGTCCACGCGACCGCCACCAAAGAAGGTTCGGGTCAACGACAGGCTGGCTCCTCACCAACCTGCGCCCCCGGTAGGTAGCGCCTCCCAGTACCACCCCGGCGGAGCCCAGTCCCGGACATGGCCCATCTGGTCAAGCAGGTGTCGTCCTCCGCCGACTCGACGACGAGGATGCGGGATACGCATCGTCCACGTCGATGTGAGAAAAATTGCTTTAACTAAAAAAATAGCAACAAGTTCTTACTAACTAGTTTTATAAATAAAAATTCAACTAGTTCTTACTAAAAATAAACTTACTATAAATAAAAATATTCTAGTACCTAATTAGTACCTAGTTCTTACTAACTAATTAGTACCTAGGAACTACTGCCCTAATTACCATCTAATTTGATGAACCTATAGGGGTGGAAAGTGGTAGCGGATATTCCAATTATCCAACTATAAAGTGAAATAAGTGGTCAAATTTTACTCGTTTTATGATTCATCTTAGAAATTTGATTCGTTTCCACCCTTACATGAACCATAACTCATTTGAGGCCGCATCCGCATCCGATTCGTTTCCACCCTAACATGAACCCTAACTAATTTGATGCAACTAAAATATAAAGAAACCCTAGGCATAGGTAGGGGAGAGGGAGGAGCAGGCGTGCTCACCTCGCGTGTCTGCGACAAGGGAGGCAGGCAGCGTCGAGGTCGGGGTCGGGGCTCGGGCGCGCGGCAGATGGCGGCGTCGAGGTCGGGGTCGGGGGCGGCGTCCGGGGCGGCGTTGAGGTCGGGTGCGGGGCGGCGTTGAATCTGGGGTCGGGGCAGCGTAGAGGGTGTGGGGAGAGCGTGCGGCGGCCGACGGGCGACGGCGGCAGCGAGAGTGGAGAGTTGGATTTGGGGGAAGTGGCCGTGGGGAAGGGCGAACCCCGTGGTTAAGTCAGAAGTAGCAGTAGCGCATTCCAGAAAGGGCGCTACTGCTAAGTTAGCTACAACGCGTTCTGGGATACACGCTACTGCTACTCCTTTCTCTTTTATCCTCTTTTTCATTTAGTTTTCTTCACATTTTATTTTTTTTCCTTTCACCTTATTATATTTCTTTCATTTTCAATTACCTTTCTACTCCCTCCTTCCCAAAATATAAGGCACGGTTGACTTTTTACGGTCTTTGATGCACGACTTTGACCACTAGTATATATCAAAGTATATGGATTGAACATGTATAAATGGCATCGTCCTATTTGTCTTGCAAAACAATTTTATTACATATGTATGTACACTAATTTTATAGACATACAATATATGAAAATCATAGTCAAAGTTGTTCAACAAAGACCAAAAAAGTCAAACCGTGCCCTATATTTTGGGAAGGAGGGAGTATTTGCTTTCCATTTAATTTTATATCCTTTAGCAGTAGCGAGTTTAGACTAAAACGCGCTGCTACAAGGAAAGTAGCGGTAGCGTGGTTTGATATAGGTCGCTACTACTATGTGTAGCCATCGGCTAAACCGTGGGAATTTTAATAGTAACGTGTTTAAAACAAGACGCGCTACTGTTAGAACTTTATCTGCAGCGCGGTTTGCGCAGGCTCGCTACTGCTACTTAGCAACAGCGTGCTGTTTTGACCATCGCTACTGCTAAAGTTCTGTGTATAAGGTTTTCCCTAGTAGTGCCTCCATCCCAAAATAAGTGTTTCAACCTTAGAACAGTTCTATACTAAAGTTAGTACATAGTTGAGACACTTATTTTGGGATGAAGGAAGTATTATTTTTGCATGGTAAAACGTGTCTCATTTATATGATAAGAATCATAGTACAAGTCACGTAATACATACCGACCTGCAAAACTGGAAAGTAAGTAGAAAGTTAGTTTTTGCACAAAGGAACACTACTGAAGAAATAAAACTACAAACAAGACCAAAGAATCCTTTGAGCTTGACACCGATGGCCGTCGCCTACCTCTGGCACCACCACAGTAGCCAGCAAAGAAAAAAACGTATAACCTCCACACTCGAGCTTGATGCGGCTCCATCACTGATATGCAGCTTTGCGAACCACCAAGGTGGCTCGCCAAACACGAAACCATTACTGTTAAACGAATCAACCGGGGCAACACCCTAGTCACGCCATCGAACTTCAGATTTGGCTCCCCCACACGACCAAGACGTCAGAGGAGAAAACCATATATGCCACGAACCCAGCACACAATCCACCATCTTTCAGATGCCACCGACGCAGACCACAATTTGCATCCACTCCTGGACTACCTCTCAAGCTGCGCTGGAGCAAACGTCATTGCAATGGCGGAGCCTGAGGACACAGGTCCACCATGAAGATGATGTCGCTGTGACGCCATCCTGGCTTGAACAGACTGATTTCCAAATCCATCCACAACCATAGGACCGATAGCCTCGTCAAAGTAGGATCTGAAGAATTTTTATTCAGCGCCGCCATTGCCGTCGAAGCCACGACGATGAACAACCTAAAAAACCTAAACTACGAGAGTCTAAAACCTATCCACATGCGTGGATCCGGTGATTGCTGGTGGCGGCGGCGGCGAGTCAATCGCCTTTTCTTTCTTCGGAGGAAAGAAAAGCGAACGCATGGGTGCTTATTTATAGAAAGTAGACTCTTAATTATGCACTCCTTTTATAAAGATTAGTATGGGTGCTCAAGAGAAATTCATTAGTGTGTTAAGCGCATTGCTTTGTAGAAGGTCTTAATTCTTCACTTAAATAACATACAGATAAACCTAAGGCGGTACTCACTTGTGTATTTGAATAGGCCAAATGACATGTAGCACGTAGATAGAAAAGGAGAGTTGCATAGTACGATTCAAGAACAAGCTGACAACAAGTATACGCACATTGAGGCGGCTATCTCTGGGGTATAGCAAGACTTGGAGAGTCATCTCATCTGCGGAACCTCCTTGGAACGTTCCGGTGCATCAAATTTAGCGCTGTTTAATTTAATTTAATTTCTCTGTTCATTTTTATAAGATTTTAAGGTGTTTTAGACAATGTGTAAAACAGCCCATTTTCAGTTATCTGAAACAACTTACAAAAGTGAACGGAAGAAGTAGTTTCTTTATAAGAGGTAGACATATACCGTGGAGTATGAGGCCCAGATTTTTGCCAGAATCTAGGGATTCTTTCAGAATCTTTGAGCCCCATCTGTTTTACAATTCGATCTACTTAGGGTCTAATTAGATAGGATTGTAAAATAAATGGGGCTCAAAGATTATCAGAGAAGCTGGGTAAGGGTCAAATTTTGGGAGAATCCCCAGATTCTGGCAAAAAGAACAGGGCCTGAATCAACCGCAGAACCGAGTCGACCTGGCCAGGTTTTTGGCGCCGATTGAACTGGAGAATGGGGTATAATAGCGGCTTGCTAAGTTACTTACTCCTCAATCAACCAATACGTGCGTCTCCTGGCATGACATCTCAACATGACTACATGTCATCATCGTGATCATTTAAGTAAAACAAAGGCAACCACAACCAAATAATTTTATAAAAAGATGAATGAAACAGCTATGACTAAGTCGACCTCATCCGCAGCGTCTTCCGGAAGGGTACACGACCTCATGCCTATCATCGTCAACTCCATACATCTATTGGCTTGGCATTTCAACGCAGCAATCTGTCATCCTCGTGATCATTTTTTATATACTTTCTTTTCGAGGGTCCGCCAAAGGCGTACCTTAGCTTTATAGACGGGAGAAAGATATGTACAAGAGTTTACATCGACGCTAGGTAGGCCTCCTACATAGTCCTACCACTGCCTCCTAACATAGCCCATAGCCTACTACTCACAAAACGTAGCAACTCCGGTCGCTCCAGCCCTAGTCCACTGCTCTAGTTCTTGCTAGATCAGGTCCACTGTGCCCCCTTCATTTCGCAAGTCCGTTCTGCCGAACACCCTTCCATTACGCTGCTTCCATAAGTTCCAGCATATCGACGTGATAACAGAGTCAAAGCCCTTCCGATGCAATTTTGGCATCCGTTTCCTCACTCCCGACCACCATCTCCCCATACTGTCTTGAGCCGAAGGGCATAGGGTCAAGTCAATCCCCATTCTGTCGAAGCACATGTACCAGACTTGCCGAGTAAACACACATTGCAGAAAAATATGGTCAACAGTATCTTCCTCCTGATCACATAGGAAACACGGTGATCTCTCCTCCTGCATTCCATGTATCCATCTTCTGTCTGAGGTCTAGAGCCTGTACTGCATGGCTAGCCAAATGAAAAGTTTGCAGACTAGCGGTGCCCAACACTTCCATATTGCAGCATGATGTTGAAATCTAACCCCTCCAATACACATCATCTTGTATGCCGAGGAGGCCGTGTATTTTCCATTCCTGTTCCAACCCCAAAGAGGTTTATCCTCCCTGTCCGGCACTAGTTGTATCTCCAAAAAAATCTCCCACAACCTAATGAACTGTGCCAAGCCCTCCGTGTCCAGCTCACCGCCAATATCCTCCATTCAAGCATGCATCCATAGTGCATCTCGCACACATCTTCCGTTGGCGGTTTGTGTCCTGACCTGGCGAGAGACCAGTGGGGCCAACTCCTTAACTGTTGCGCCATTGATCCAATGATCCATCCAGAAGAGCACCTTTGTGCCCTTACCAAGTTGCCATTTCACCAGGCTACCAAAAGCGGCACAGACCTGTTTATCCGGCTTCCAGTTCAGCCCCTGCCATGGTCTTGATTCATCGGTTCTCAAGAGCCATGCCCATCTCAGCCTGAGAGCTATCCCTTGCTTGTGTAAATCAATGACGCCAAGCCCTCCCAACTCTTTTGGACGACACACTCTGTTCCATGATACCAAACATCTACCTCCATGCACCTCTTCGGAACCGGCCCAAAAAAATGCCCGGCATCCCTTGTCAATTCTCTCCAAAGCCCACTTTGGCGCCTCGGCCACGATCAGGTGATGCGTCGCTCTAGCTCTCATAACCTGGTTGACCAGAATCAATCTCCCTGGCCGTGTCACCAAGCCTCTTTGCCATCCAAGAAGAATGTGCAACGCTGCATCCCCCATTGGTTGCCACTCCGATCGCTTCAACTGCTTAATACTCAACTGCAAGCCAAGGTACTTGCATGGTAAAGACTCCATCTTCCATGGCAGAGCATCCCTGACCAGCTGCTCATCCTCCAGATCTGCCAACTTTGCATAGTTGATCTTGAGTCCCGAAGCTTTTCCAAAGATGCCAAATACTTCACGCACAAAGTGCATATCCATGATGGTCGGCTTTATAAACAAGATCACGTCATCAGCGTACAGTGATAGCCTCTGCAACGGGCTGCAACCATTCATTGTGCTTAACACCTCGGAGTCATGAGCCTTGATAATAATACTGGTAAGAACCTCCATTGCTATAACGAAAAGCAAAGGCGAAATAGAATCCCCTTGCCGAAGGCCCTTAGCATGCATGAACTTGGCACCAGCCGATCCATTCACAATCACTCTGGAGCTAGCCGACATGAGGAGAGTGGCAACCCAATCAATCCATCTCTCAGAAAAGCCTTTTGCTCACAACACCTCGAAAAGGAAAGGCCATGAGAGTGAGTCGAACGCCCTCGATATGTCCAGCTTCAGCATCACACCTTTGGACTTTCGCTTATGTAACCTCCGTCCCATTTGTTGCACCAACAGGAAGTTGTCGTGTATATTTCTTCCTTTGATGAACGCCGACTGATTAATATGCACCAAATCTCCCATCCTCGGCCTCAATCTAGTCACCATAAGCATGGAGGCAAGCTTTGGCATACTATGAACCAAACTTATCGGCCGAAAATCATTGATGCCGCATGCCTCTGGAGACTTCGGGATTAGAGTTATGAGTGATTGGTTAAGCCTCCCAAACCCAACTCCATTGCCAATGAACAACTTATGTAGAGCTGCAATCAGGTCTCCCTTTACATTCTCCCAAGCTTTTTGAAAAAACAGCCCAATGAAACCATCCGGCCGTGGCGCCTTATCCGACGGCATCTCTTTAACAACCGCCCATATTTCCTCCTCCGAAAAAACTAAGTCTTGCTCAGATAGATCCACTGCTGTCACACCCATAGAGGCCAAGTAAAAAGTATGCTCCCTTGCCTCATACCTGCCAAGCAGAGTTCTATAAGCATTAAGAAAGGCCTCCTCTTTGCCAGCTTGATCAGCAATGATTTGTCCATCCACATGTATAGTAGGTATGTAATTCTTTATTCTCCTTCCGTTGGCAACCAGATGGAAGAGCTTAGAGTTTGCATCACCTTCGTGCAGCCAAGTGATCCGTGATCTCTGGCGGGATATTGTTCTCTCCAGCGAGGCGAGGCCTAGCACCAAGTGCTTGAGCATACCCCTCATTCTAAGCTCTTCCGTGGTCAGGAGACAGAAATCTTGAGCGTAATCAAACTGCAAAATCACTAAGTTCGCAACCACAATCTGTAGCTTGATATTGCCCACTCTCTTCTGACCCCAAATCGCTAGACTCCTAGCCGTGTTCCTGAGTAGCATGTCGAAACGATGGAATGGGTCAGTGATCTCTGGGTCACAAACCCAAGCCTCCTTCACAACCTCCAAAAAACCATCCAGCTTGACCCAGAACTTTTCAAATTTGAATCTTTTCTTGTAGTGCATATGCTCTTAGAGAGATAGATATAAGGGACAATGGTCCAAAGTTGAGGTAGGCAGAGCCTGCAGCAAGCATTCCGTATGGTCCAGCTCCCAATCGATTGAGACAAATGCTCTGTCTATCTTGGTCAGCGTAGGCACCTCCCTTTTGCTACTCCACGTAAATCTGCGCCCATGCAGAAATAATTCTTTGAGCGCATTGTCCTCCACAAACCTTTCAAACCTTCTCATCATTCTCCGATCCAAAATAGCATTGTTCATGTTCGTTGCATATAAAATCATGTTGAAATCTCCCCAAACCAGACACGGACCAGGGCAAAGTTGTCGCCTCGCCGACAGCTCTTCCAAAAACATGATCTTTTGGGCGTCCTCTTGTGGTCCATATACCACTGTGAGCCACCACGACGGTCCCTCCAAGGGAGATACATATCCTGTTGTGAAGTTAGTATCGTTGAAAAAATTGTCAATTGCACCTTCGTGGAATCCCACGTCACAAAGATCCCACCCCGAGTGTCCGAAGCCGGCAAGTAGTAGAAGCCATCATAGGCTGGCCCTAAACATTGCATTATTACAAATTGTTCGACCGTCTCCAACTTAGTTTCTAGGATACAAATGATAGCTACTCGTAGAGATTCTACAAATTCTCTAAGAGCCTTCTTTATAGAAGGGCTATTGAGTCCCCTCACATTCCAACACACTAACTCTTGGTTGTTGTACGACATGGAAGGCAATTGCTCCATGTCCGTACAATCCCCCTGCTAGATACCTAGACGGCCACCATCTCGCTACTCTCCAGGTCAGCTCCCAAGTTGAGTGGAATTGACTTGCCAGAGATTGCTGCAATCGCCCTCAATTGCTGCTCCTGCAGCAGTGAGTCAAACACCTCTCTCAGTTGACCTAGCGCGTCCTCGGAGACCGCCAGATCCTCACAATCAACCCCAAGCATCTTGAGTAGTACCGGTTCCGCTGCGGAGGCCTTGGATTTGCGTGGAGCGCCCACACCTAGCAACCTAGTAGTGCGTTCTGGTGTGAACGGGTCCTATCCAGGCCGAAAGCCCCGCAATCCCTCGAATTCCTTGAGCAAAGGAGGTGCTAACTTCTTCAACAAACCCGCACAGAATGTCTTGATATTGCCAAGAGCCACTTGCTCTTTCGTTGAAAGTCTCGTATCCACACAGACCAGCTGGCCAGGGCTCGCATGTACGTTGCATGGCACATTGCATGGATTCGACGTAGTCACCTCACCCACAATGGCCTCCGAACCCGCCATTGGGTGCATGGGCATAGCATCCAATGTGTTTGTCTCCACCACCAACTTGTTGCACGCCCCGACAGAATCAGTCCGTAAAATATCCTCCACTGGGGCCCATCCATCAGCCATCCGTTGATTAGATTCCAGATCGTTGTTCACCCCTGAATCTGATGGGATTTTCTGCGCCTCCATAGGCTGGGTGGCCAGCTGAGTGCTGGAGACCACCAAATCATCTGCCCGCATCTGATCCACCCTCGGGGATTGCTCCACTGCCAACTAAACCTGGGCCCCCAGTTGTGGGATCGCCACCTCTGTCCCGGTCGGATCCACCCTCGGGGATTGGTCCATGTCCAGGTTTGCATGCTAAAAATACGCAATTGCCCTCGGCTCTTTTAATAATATGCAGGACTGGTTTGAGATTTACTCTTGTTTTGGAAAAGGGAACAAGCTTAGCTGTATCAAACTTTATCTACATACATGGGCATTGAATTCTATTTTTTGTTCTTCCATTCATTTAAATTGCACATCAACTCGAGAAAGAAAAAGGATTTGACGGCTAAAATACAGTGCACTTGCTTCGGTGTTGGCACTGCTTAGCTCAGAGACGAGTACGCTTGAAGTTTTCATTCATATATACATGACCATTTGTTTACACCACAATGTTTAATTACACATCATAAGATGGTTGTACACTCCATCCTCTCATTTGTTTTCTGAGTAATCATGTGGTACCGCTCAACTGCCACCTCGGGCGATTCGGGTCGGAGGTACATAATCACTACCGGAATACACTCTATGCTGATGGTTGGCATAGGCCCGAACCCCGTCGGTATAAGCCTATGCCGACGGCTGCCGTCAGCTTAGACCCGTCGGTAAAGTACCCTATCCGATGGCTTTCCGTACGACCGTCGGCATAGAGTGGACGTCGGCCACCTAATGGCGTCGTCGTCAAACCAGCCCAATTGGGAGGCGACATGCGGCACCTTTGCCGTCGGCGTATTTGTGCCAGGTAGCATCTCCTGGTCGTTTCTTGTCTGTCAGGTATGCCGATGGCTGTCGGCATAGCTTCGAAGCTACCTTCGCCACTGAAAAGGATCGATATGGTTGACTAGAGGGGGGATGAATAAGCAACTATCAATTTTTAGTTTTTCTTAACAAATTAGTTTTAGCAACAAATAGGTTGTCTAGATGTGCAACTAGGTGAACAACCTATATGATGCAAACGACAACAACAACAAGTGCAAGCAAAGGATACAACACAATAATAGCTTGCACAAAGTCAAGGGAAGAGATAACCACAAGTGGAGCCGGTGGAGACGAGGATGTGTTACCGAAGTTCCTTCCCTTTGGGGGAAGTACATCTCTGTTGGAGCGGCGTGGAGGCACAATGCTCCCCAAGAAGCCACTAGGGCCATCGTATTCTCCTCACGCCCTCACACAATGCGAGATGTCGTGATTCCACTAGTGGTGCCCTTGAAGGCAGCGACTGAACCTTTACAAACAAGGTTGAGGCTATCTCCACAACTTGATTGGAGGCTCCCAACGATACCACGGAGCGTCACCACAATGGAATGTGGCTCCGAGGTGACCTCAACCGTCTAGGGTACTCAAACACCCAAGATTAACAAGATCCGCAATGGATTACTGGGAGAATCAAATTTCTCTTGATGGAAGTGTAGGTCCGGGCCTTCTCAACCAATCCCTAGAAAATCAACAAGTTTGATTGGCTCGGTAGAGAGATCGGGCAAAAAAGAGCTTTGGAGCAACAATGGAGCTTGGGGGCAAAGAGGCAGGTCTTCTTGGGGAAGAAGACCTCCTTCTATAGTGGGGAATCAAATCGAACCATTATCCCACAACTCATACCGCAGAGAGTGGTACTACCGCCCATGGGAGTGGCACTACCACACTAGGCAGCGGTACTGCCACTTGGCCCAGCGGTAGAACCGCTGGGGCTGCGCAGAAAGAGTGGAGAGAAGGGGTAGGAGAGAGAGCACCCTCTAGCGGTGGTAGGACGGTACTACCGCTTGTAAGCGATACTACACTACAAGAAATATGACAACTTATGACCTTCTGTCAGTGACCCTGGAAGAATTGGTCATAAATTTATGACCATTATAGACCAATTGGTCAAAAGCTGTTCAGGGGGCTCCAAACCCTAACCCATAACGACCATTCTGGTCAGAAAGGTCGTAATTTCATTAGAGGAAATGGTCATAAAGCAGACAGCCCTGGTTCATGCCTCATTTCTAACAAATTATGATCAATATGAATGGTCGTTACACATGAGTTTTAATGCAGTTGTATGATTAGGCGACCACATCAGCAGTCTCGCCTATGTGCAGTGCTTAGTTGTCATTTTCGCTTACATGTGTATATTCAACAAGAGCTCGTTTACAGGAGGGACCCACTTGACAGACCCTAAATTTGTTAGTAAAAAAGATGCGCGAGGCTGGACTCGAACCCACGACCTCGCGTTGTTTAACTTGTTCGCTACCACTGGGCTAGAGAGGGATTGTTGTCCATCTAGCGGAATGGCTCTGTATATTATATTATAGCACCAAATCTAAGTCACTGACAAGTGGGACCTATTCCGACCAGGTGGCGGCGGGCTGCGAGCAGAGCCAACACTTAGCCAAAAATTTCTAGGTCTTCCGACCAGGTGGCGGCGGGCTGTGGGCAGGGGCGTGGCCGGCGGACGAGGGCGGGGCCGGCGGCCGAAGCGACCAGCAGGGGTGGGGGCGACCGGTGGTGGTGGGGATGGGGGCAGGAACGGCCTCGCCGCAGGTGACCTCGCCCACGGCCTCGCCGCTCGCCTTGTACCCGACGGGGGCAGCAGCGGCGGGGGCAGCAGCTGAAGCAACTGGCGGGTGTGGAGGCGGGGCTGGCTGCCGAAGCGACCAGCGGGGGCGTGGGCCACCTGCGGTGGTGGGGGCGGGCGTAGGAACGACGCCCACGCAAGGAGAGGCTCGCCGAGCATGGGGTACTCGCCGCCGCCGCAAGCACACCTCCCGGTATGCACCCCTCTCCTCTCTCACTATCTGCACCTCGTCGCCGAGCATAAATGAATTTTGTCAGATGTTCTTCAACATAGATGAATTTTGTTGATGCTCTATTAGGAATTAGGAGATAGCTTGCTTGTTTGGTAGATATTGCATAGATGAATTTTCTTGATGTACTGTTGGGAGTTCTTCAGCTTGTTTGTTAAGAATTGTTCAGGCCTTGTTCGGTTAAGATTTGGGGGGAATTTCAGCTAGATGGGATTTAATCCCTGCCAATATCTGTTAACCCCTCTCATTTATCAAGGCCAGAAACAAGGCCTTGGTCTTCAATTGTTTGTCTACATATTGTTAGGATAATTGTAATTGTAATTGATAGAAACATCATAGTATTTGTTAGGAGCTAGCTAGCTAGTTTGGTTTATTTTGAATTAGCCTTCTCTGCAACATAAATTCATGCCATTTTCAGTGTTGGTTTGATTTATAGTTTGGTTTGTTTCAGTGTTGTGGTTAGGCAATTAGCATATAAAATTTTCTGGAATTTTAGCTTCCATTACTTCCATCCATTTTCATTAATTAATGTTGATGCACTTAGATTAATGTGCTAAGTTGCAACAATTTGTTGTCTTTCGCAGATGGACAGAAGCTGGATTAGAAAAGGAGTTAGAAAGTTTTCGAAAGAACATATGAAAGGAGTTGATGATTTCATGGCATTTGTTCGGGCAAATTTTGCCAACGATGCTCACATTCTTTGCCGATGCTGCGAATGCCTCAACCGTTCAAGAATGGCTCAAGGAAGAGTGGAAGATCATCTGCTTCTTAATGGGATGTCCAGCACATATGATAGATTGATATATCATGGAGATGCTTTAGACAGACAACCTCAACATTTTTAAGCTAATACAGAGGCCCCTCATATGATGGGTGGTGGTGATGCTGGCATTGATTTCATGGAAAAGGTTTTGCGAGATAATGCTGTTTTGGAGGAAGAGGATGGGCATGAAGATGATAGGATTCCTGACCTATTGAAGGATTTGTACGATGCTGAAGATCGTGCTGATGGACAGAAGTCGTTGTTTGCTGAGGTGTTAGAGGAGGCGAAGCGCGCAGCTCATGAAGGGGGTAAATTTTCAAGATTTACCTTCACCGTGAAGTTACTCCACATCAAGTCTTTCTACCGGATTAGCAATGCCGCATTCAACGCAATAATCCGTCTTTTGAGCTTGCAATTCCCTGATAGTTGTGTTCCCAGATCTTATGATGAAGCATTGAGCATAATCCGCTGGCTGGGGTTAGGTTATGTGTCAATACATGTGTGCCCAAATAACTGTGTCTTGCTTCGGAAGGATTTAGCAAAGCATGACAACTGTCCAAAATGCAATGCATCTAGGTGGAAAGATGCTGATGGGAAGAAGTCAATACCGGAGAAGGTACTGAGGCACTTTCGCTTGATACCAAGGTTGCAGCAGATGTTCATCTCGAAGAAATCATCGCGTGAGGTACAATGGCACAAGATGAAGCGGCAACCTGTGGACAATGAGCTGAGCCATCCAGCGGATGGAGAGGCATGGAAAGAGTTTGACCGTATACATTTAGATTTTGCTGCAGATCCAAGGAACATAAAACTTGGGATTGCCACAGATGGGTTTAATCCGTTTGGGAACATGAGCACGTAGCATGTGGCCAGTGTTTGTGGTGCCGTACAACCTGCCACCATGGGCATGCATGGATCAGTCCAACTTCATGATGTCATTGCTTATCCCGGGTCCAGAGTCTCCAGCAAAGGATTTTGATGTTTTTATGGAGCCCCTCGTAGAAGAACTGCTCCAGCTCTGGACTAGTGTACCTACATACGATGCCTTGAGTCTGGAAGAAAAGTTCAATCTACGTGCTGTAATCATATGGTCCATCCATGATTTCCCGGCTCTGCACACTCTGTCTGGGAGGATCACAGTGGGTTATCAGGCTTGTGTCCATTGTGACAAAGACCCTTGCTCAAAGAGAATAAGGAGCAAGATCTGCTATATTGGGAACCGCCGCTTTCTTCCCCGAAACCATCGCTGGCGAATAAGCAAAGATTTTAATGGTGAGAATGAAACCCGTGACAAGCCAGCTGAATTCACTAAAGAAGAGCTGGAGCAGCAACTTGAAAAGGTGAAAGATGTGATACCAGGAAAGCTGGCGAAGAAAAGAAAGCGTGAGGAAGGTCAATGTCGTGACCGGAGATCTTGTTTGTGGGACCTGCCATACTAGGCTGATCTGAAATTAAGGCATAATCTCGATGTAATGCACATTGAGAAAAACATATGCAAGAATCTGCTAGGGACGTTTCTGAACATTGAAGGGAAGACAAAGGACATGGTTAGTTCTAGGCTTGATTTGGAGGACATGGGCATAAGAGAAGATTTGCATCTACAGCACAATGAAGATGAAGATTCATTTGAAATGCCACGAGCATGGTATACAATGAGTAAAAACAAAAGCTTGCATTCTGTGAATTCCTAAGAGCGGTGAAATTTCCGGATGGTTATGCTGCTAACCTAGAAAAGTGTGTTACTTCTGATGGATTCAAGCTTTCAGTATTGAAAACCCATGAGTGTCACATCCTCCTCCAAAGGATTTTACCGGCGGGCCTCCGAGGAATCATGGACAAGGATATATATGAAGCAGTTGCTGAGCTGGGAAATTTCTTTAGAGAACTGTGCTACAAAACACTCAAGTTAACTATCCTGGAAAGACTTGAAAAAGAAATCCCAATTATTCTTTACAAGCTCGAGAAGATTTTCCCTCCAGCTTTCTTCACCGTGATGGTCCATTTGGCGGTGCATTTAGCAAAAGAGGCAATGCTTAGAGGCGCTGTGCAATACGGTTGGATGTACCCAATCAAAAGAAGGATGCTCACTTGTAAGCGTTATGTGCGAAACACGGCAAGACCTGAAGGTTCTATTGTTGAAGCATATGTAGTTGACGAGTGCTTGACTTTTTGCTCTAGATACTTTGGTGATGTGGAAACAAGATGGAACTGGCCGGGCAGAAATAGAGAGCGGTCTGATTCGCAAAGTGGTGATGTCTCTGTTTTCAACCATGGTGTGAACTTTCTTGGAGCCTCACAATACTTGGAGGCTGGTGATGAGTATGACAAGATGGTTTGGTTTGTGCTCAGCAATTGCGCCAAGGTTCTACCATATATCGAGTATGTTATATCTTGTGCACTCTCTCTCTCTCTCTCTCTCTCTATATATATATATATATATATATATATATATATATATATATTTATATTTATATTTGCTTGGGTTGGCACCAGCCTAATGTTTTAATTCACATGTTTTGTTGGCATTGCAGGAAATGCAAGGAAGCGTTAAATCAGGAAGAAAGCAATATCCATGTTGATAAAAGGGTTGCCAAGGGGTTTGCTAAGTGGTTTAAGAATCATGTGAGATCTTTAGCCACATGTTTTATGTTTTCTGTGTTATTCACCAATTGTTAAATACCATTGTTTGCTAACTGGTTTATTTGTGCAGATTGGAAAGTTGCATGAGGAATAGAAGGTCAGTGATGATCTATTTGCTTTGGCATGCTTACCGGATAAGCGAGTGAGAGTGTATTCATCATGCATTGCTGACGGTGTCCGGTACCACACCGTTGACCGCGAGGAAAAAAGGAAGACATAGAATAGTGGAATCGTCACTGAGGGGTCACATGATGGTGAGATCATTGACTTCTATGGTTAGTTGAGAAGCACCGTAGAGTTGCAGTACAACTCTAGTGGAGGCATCCATCGCTCGGTTGTCTTATTTCGCTGTGACTGGTTTGAGCTTGGTAGCAAGAAGAAGAGAGACTCTTTTGTCAAATATGATGGCCACTTCAAAAGCATCAACATTGCAAGGTGCTGGTATAAGAGTGATCCCTTTATTCTAACAACACAAGCAACAATGGTGTTTTATCTGCCAGACACTCTTTTGCACGGAAAATGGCGAGTTGTGCAAAACTTTCAGCACAGACACTTGTGGAGTGTGACTGAAACTGAAGTGGAAAAGGGCCCCGGTGATGGTGGACTAACATACCAAGATGATGACTCTAGGGAAGTTCCGTTGCAAGCTGATGATGACTCTATGGAAGTTCCGGTGCAAAGTAGAATGCAAGGGACCGGGAACGTGTGGTCATTGGTGCTGCAACAGTTGAAGGCGTCAAGAAAAGAAGAAAGGTGGTAGCGGATGGACATGAGAGCGGGGATGAAGAAAACCGTATTGATCATACTATGCTGCAATATTGTAGTGATGATGGGGAAAACAGGAGTGGGCATAGAGTTCCTTGTTTTCGTATCGACGACGATGAGTAGCGAATGGACATGAAGGTCAATTTGGTCTCCTTGGTGATCCTTGTAACTCTCTATAGTTTTACTTCTTGTGCATATGCATGGTGATCCTGATGTATTACAATTATCTCCAGGTAGCAAAATGCTTGAAGATCCTGATGGCTGTAGTGGTGTGATCCTGTGACAAAATGTTCATTGTAGTATTTGATGCAAAATGCAAAACATTTGATTTCCTTGTGTAAGCATTTGATGTGATCCTGATGGTTGTAGTATTTTGTAAGCATTTTGGATGCAAAACACTTTTTGTGCATTTTGGATATCAAACTAAATAAAATTTCTTCACTAAATGAGACTTATGGTTGTAGCAGATGGTGAAGATACAATGCCAAATGATGTGATGAAGATACTGATGTAGTTTTTGGTTGTGATGTGATGCTGTTTTTGTTGAACTGAAGATGCACACGATGTAGCAGATGCTGTTTTTGATTGTGATGTGATGCTGTTTTATTTCACTGTGAGCAAAAAAATATGCGCGAGCGGGGACTCGAACCCACGACCGTGCGCTTGTTTCACTATGTTTCTACCACTGGGCTAGGAAGAGACTATTAGTATTCCACTCTATGCCAACCCTTTTCAATATATCAAACTAGTCAAGTATCAAGCACACACCTTGCTGACAAGTGGGCCACTCGACCCACTCGCTGACAAGTGGGCCATTTTGCTATTGTACCCAAGCTACCAAAAAATGCGTGTGGCCAAAAAATATGCGCGCGGGGGGGGGGGGGGGGCTCGAACCCACGACCTAGCACTTATTTCACTGTTTCGACCACTAGGCTAGGAAGAGGCTGTTGGTTTTGTAATCTATGCCCACCCTTTTCAATATATCGAACCAGTCATGTAGCAAACACAGAACTCGCTGATAAGTGGACCAGCTCCCTCTCTTTTCCCCACTTCTCCTCACCACTCGACCCGCTCCTCCTCTCCATCGACGGCGCCGCCCACCGTTGTTGGCTCCTTCCTCTCCCACCGCCGACCTCCCCACCGCTGTCGGCTTCTTCCTCTCCCACCGCTGCCGACTCCTTCCTCTCCCACCGCCACCGAATCCTTCCTCTCTCACCCGAGGTATGAATCCTTCCTCTCTCTCTCTCTCTCCTTCCTGGTTGGATTAGTTTTCTGCTACTGGTTAGATTAGGGTTCTTGCCGTCGCCTAGATTGGATTAGATTAGATAGGGATTGGATTAGATTAGGGTTTGATTTGGTTAGGGTTTGATTGGGAGTGCATTAGATTAGATTAGGGTTGGATTAGATTAGGGTTTGATTAGTGGGAAACGATTCAGTTAAGGATTATGTTGTCAAGTATGCTTTGTGCCTTTTGATAAGAGTGGGAAGTATGTTGTCAAGGATTATTCAGTTAAGGATTATTCGGTTAAGGGTTCTTGTCAAGTATTCAGTTAAGGATTCAGTTAAGGAATTAGATAAGTACAGATGTATGAGATACTTGGTATGAGCTGTAGAATGTTCTGTGCCATTTGATATGCAGCAAGTATGAGCATTATGAGGCAGTGAGACACTAGTGTGTTCTAATTTGTTTTTATTTTTGTAATGTTTTACCCGAGTGGCTAAGCACTGCTATGTAGGTGTACAAATACAATGTGATCATGCTAAGCACTGCTATGTTGATGCTTATGTTCTGATGTGTACAAATACAATTCTATCTAGGTGTTTGCACTGCTAAGATTTTCTTGGTCTCTTGTTTTTTATGTTTTGATGTTATATTCATAGAAGTTTGCGTATGTGTGCATCATGTAATGTGATCATGCTAGCTCAAAAGGTTGAGAAAGGCCAGTGTCAGAAATGATCATAATCTCTTGATGATGCATGAAGTATTTCCTGCTATAATTTTCTTCAGTCACACTGTTGTTTTGCTGTGCTTGATAAACCTGAGACTTCTTTCTATTGTAATATTGAAATTGTTGTTTTGCTGTACACTATTGGTCCATTTATAATAGATATGGTTCTGGTCAATTTATAGCAGATATGGTTCTGGTCAATTTATAGTAGATTTTAGTGTTGTTGCTGTTGGTGGTCACCTGATGATGTTGTTGTTGCTGTGTGAGTTTACTATGCTATTGATGTTGATGTGCTTGTTTATAGTAGGAGCAAATTGAGGCCATTGCCATTTATAGTAGTATTCCAAATTGAGGCCTTGGCAAACACATGTAGTAATTATTCTACTGTTTTGAAGTGCTTGTTTCCTATTTCTGTCCAGTCATGTTGTTTAATTTACAATGCTGCTTTTCAGAGAAGTGAGATGGCTAGCTTGGAAGGTTTCGAGTTCTTCGAGATCATAATTGAGAAATCTTGAAGTAGGCAGGTATATTTATCATCACTCATTTCTTTATCATCACTCTGCTGTCTAGTGCTTGATTGCCACAATTAACCACTGCTTGACCCTCGCTGCAGAGGCTGCCTAACAAGTTTGCGAAGATGCTCGCCGACCGTGAGCCCCACAAAGTGAAGCTGCGGGAGGCCGGCAGCGGGCTTCACAGGCTGTGGGACGTGTTGGTGATGTTCGATGGTGAAGGCCACATGTACCTAGGGCCCGGTTGGGAGTATTTCGCCCGTGCCCATGAGCTACAGCTCGGGTACTTCCTTGTCTTCCGCTACAACGGCGACGCCATGTTCACCGTGAAGATGTTCGACAACACCATGTGTCGCATGTACTACCAGCACGACGACGATGCCAGTAAGCTCTCTGCCTCTCTTCTTCCTGTCCTTTTGGCTTCCTCTACCTGCACGGCGACAACACCATGTTCACACTTTGTTGCATTTGGCCAGGAAATGGGAGCAGCAGCGGGGATGACGAGGAGCAGAGCGGGGATGACGAGGAGCAGCCTATTCTGACTGACGACGACCATCCTATGATGGTGGCTGACGACGACCCTGCTATGGTGGTGGCGGATGACGACCTTGCTATGGTGGTGGAGGACGACAACCTTGCTATGGTGGTGGCGGACGACGACCTTGCTATGGTGGTGGCGGACGACGACCTCGCGATGGTGGTGGCGCCTGCAATCCCATAGCTTGGCGACACGACCATGCAAATTGTGGTAGAGGAGTACATCTGCGTTGGGATTCGCCACTCTGAGCGCATCAGGTTGATGAAGGAGAAGAAGGAGGAGTGAAGATGTTAAGAAAATGAAGTGGCAATGTTAAGCATGTTAGGTTTAAGCTTGTTTGTGTAATCTGAACATGTCAATGTTAAGTATGTCAGGTTTAATTTTGTGCATGCTCATGGATGATGTATGACAGTGTCATCTAAACATGTCAATTTCTTAACAATGAATATTCAGTTTGGTAATTGATGGGAATTGAAAATTTTTATGCATGCTCATGGATGAAAGATAAAATTATGGGTTTTTGTGGATGCTCATGTACGAAACAATATAAGTTTCATTTTTTGAATGCTAAAAACATGACTCAAACCCTAGCCAGGAATGACCGCCGTGATGAAATCCGCCGGTTTTTGAAAACACCATAAAAAATTCAAAAACCGTTTTTCATTTTTTGAATGCTAAAGACATGCGTTTTTTGTGAAGCGGCTACAAGGAGGGTTACCCCAAACGGCGCCATTCCATGTCTATCTCAAAGTAGACCCTATTTTACGGACGGTCGCCAAAAAGCATGCATTTCCGACCCTCGTAGCTACTCCCGGCAATTCAGACCACCTTCGGCCGATTCAGCTGGAACTGGCTGGAATTTGAACTGTGGGTCCTCCATAGCTTGTCCGTTATTTTCACTAAAAATGTTTTTTAGCTTCACAGGTAGGCATTTCATCACAAAACGACAACAGATTTGCACGGCTCAAACCCTAGCCACGGACGGCCGCCACGACGAAATCGGCCGGTTTTTTAAAACACTGTAAAAAATTCAAAAAAATCAAAAAAAATGGGAGACCTCCGCGTCACATCATCAAATGTGGCCTACCAACTACCAAAAATACTAAAATTGCAATACCGGCGTTTTCTTGAAAAAGTGTTCTCAAAAACGACATACCATGAACGAAGATTCATGGCTTTCAAGCCAAACTAGCAATGATATGGCCGCATCCGTTGAATAGTTTCTGATAATATGTCCAAATTTGGCCCATGCCTCCTTCTTGTGATGGCAAACAATGTTGCCAAAGCGAGGTTCCAACTTGTTTAACAAAAAAACCGTTTTTCATTTTTTGAATGCTAAAGACATGCGTTTTTTGTGAAGCGGCTACAAGGAGGGTCACCCCAAATGGCGCCATTCCATGTCTATCTCAAAGTAGACCCTATTTTACGGACGGTCGCCAAAAAGCATGCATTTCCAACCCTTGTAGCTACTCCCGGTAATTTAGACCACCTTCGGTCAATTTAGCTGGAACCGGCTGGAATTTGAACTGCGGGTCCTCCATAGCTTGCCCGTTATTTGCACTAAAAATGCTTTTTAGCTTCACAGATAGGCATTTCATCACAGAATCGACAACAGATTTGCATGGCTCAAACCCTAGCCATGGACGGTCGTCGCGACTAAATCAGCCGGTTTTTGAAAACACCATAAAAAATTCAACAAAAATCAAAAAAATGGGAGACCTCCACGTCATATCATGAAATGTGGCCTACCAACTAGCAAAAATACTAAACTTGCAATACCGACATTTTTTGAGCTGCCCGGTATGATTTTAACCATGATTTCTACAAATTTTACAAAAAACCCTATTTTTCTACCCCCAAACCCAAAAGAATTTCCCTCCCACACCAAAATTTTCCCTCCACCAAAATTTCCCTCTCGCAAAATTTCCCTCCACTCCCTCCACTCCCTCTCCCACTACCAGGCGGGACCCACCACTCCCTCTCCCACTAACACGCGGGATCCCCTCCCCACCCCTCCCAAAATTTCCCCTCCATCTCCCATTCCCCACCCCGCAACCCTAGCGCCTCCCTTCCTCTGCTCCGCCCCGACGAACCGCCCACTCCGCTCCCACTCCCTCCCCTGCTCCGTGCCACCCCGCCACGCCGCGCCGCGGTGCGCCGCCTACCCCGACGACGAATCCACCCTTCTCTCTCTCCTCGATGACGGTTGCTACATCGACGGCTACATCGCCCGCCCGGCTACGACTACATCAACGACAGTGAGTACATCGGCGACGATGGCTACATCATCCACCACTAGTAGAAAAAGGGCCTTTAGTCCCGGTTCATAAGGGCCTTTAGTCCCGGTTCTTGAACCGGGACTAAAGGGTCGTTACTAATGCCCTGACCCTTTAGTCCCGGTTCAAACCAGAACCGGGACTAAAGGCCCTCCACGTGGCCGCTTCCTGGAGGTCCACCTTTAGTACCGGTTGGTTGGTAACACCAACCGGTACTAAAGGAAATTTTTTAAATTTTTTTTAAATTTTTTTATGAATTTTTTTTGATTTTTTTTTCGTTTTCAAATTTCTGAATTATTTTAACCTCTAATCTCTAATCACCCCTCATCACTACTCAATTTAATATCTAATCACCCCTCATCATTCCAAATCATCTAACTTCCCGGACGGTCACCCATCCTCCCACTCCCCCAGCCTAAGCACGCTTAACTTCCAGGTTCTATTCTCCCTCGTTTCCAAGTCTGCACTCGTTGTTTTCCTGACAATAGTAAGATGTTAATCCTATTAACCCTTAGGAGTTTAGCTTGAGCATGAAGTCACATATTTCACTGTTTGAGTTTGAAACTACTGTTCTAAAAAACAATAATTATTTAGTAACACTAATATTTCTTGAATAAGTAGTTTGACCATTGTTTGACCATAGTTTGACCAGGTTTGACCAAAATTCAAAAAAACTGAAATAATTATTTAGTAACACTAATATTCTTGAATAATTATTTAGTAACACTAATACTTCTTGAATAAGTAGTTTGACCATAGTTTGACCAAATTTAATGAAAATTTAAAAAACTGAAATTTGAGCATAACTTTTTTTCCTTTTGGAATTTGAGGATTCTACAAATTTGCAAACAGGCCGTAGGCAGTCTCCATCGGATGTAACTTTTCGAGTAGATGATTTTTCATATAAAAAACTTTTTAATCCGAGTTCGTATGCAAAAGTTATGCCCATTTTACAAATTCCAGAGAGATTTTGTAAATAAAGTCGAAATTCATATTTGTAAATTTTCCCAACAACTAGACCACATATCGCATGGGAAACTTATTTTATTTTTTAAAACTGAAAAGGCGGTCCACAGGGGGGGGAGTTTGAAAATGGGACCTTTAGTACCGGTTCGTGCCATGAACCGGTACTAATGCCTCAAAGCCCATGAGTACCGGTTGGTGGCACCAACCGGGACTAAAGGTCTAACCTTTAGTACCGGTTGGTGCCACCAACCGGGACTAATGGGCATCGCACCCTTTAGTCCCGGTTTGTGGCACGAACCGGGACTAAAGGGCCCAGGTGAACCGGGACTAATGCCTTAGCCGCACGAACCGGGATAAATGCACCCATTAGTCCCGGATCTGGACTGAACCGGGACTAATGGGGTTACCCGGCCTAGACCAAAGCCCCCTTTTCTACTAGTGCACATCATCAACGATCGACAACGGCGACAAGTACCCCTCTCCTCTCCCCTCTCCCCTCGATCTTCTAGGGTTTGGTAGATCCCCCTCCTGGTCGACCTAGTGTTAAGATTCGGTCGATCTAGGGTTAGGATTCGGTCAATCTAGGGTTAGGATTCGGTTGATCTATGAGCTCCTGGTGGTTCTTGTTCATGTTCATTAGACAAGTTGTTCATGTTCATCGAGCTCCTGGTTCTTGTTCTTGTTCATCTCGATCTAGGGTTAGGTTTCGTTTTCTTGTCGATCTAGGGTTAGTATTCGCGCGTTGGCTCCTCCCTCTTTGCTCGAACCCTTCTGATCCAGAACGTGCTCGCCAGATTCACTCATGGTGCTTGGCTTGGGTCACAGTTGGTTATGTTGCATGCGTGTCCTTGTGCACTTGTAGTGCTGGTGGTTTAAGGCACTGAGAATTGGAAGCGGGCGCTTATGGCAATTTACATCTCATCTAATAGTTCTTAGTTTGATCCGATCGTTTGTGCCAATGTAGAATTGGAAGCAGACGCTTATGGCAACTGATTGAGTGGAGTATCCTTCTCAGCCAAACACAAATCTGCTTGTTTTTAAATGCCCAATTGACAGTAATTGCACGTCCTGCAAGACATTGCTTTTTTATGCTTATTATTATTACTGTTTAAAAGGTTGCACCATTTATCAGATATATTGTTTATTTGTTTGGATCTTTCATGTCATAATCTTAAAAAAATGCTTGTTTGATACTCCTGGAGCTCCTGGTGGTTTGTTTGATCCCCCTCATAGTTTAGGGTTCATGTTGATGGAGAGGAAGTGCATGATTTCAGGGGATGGGGATGGATGAGGTTCGAGGAAGACCTCCCTCTGGTTCATGTTGCTTGTGTATGATTTAATTACTTAGCTTGTATCAGTAGCACTTGGAGAAGGTGCCCCTCAGGGCCTCTCATGCTACCCATTCCTATTGTTTTGAGGTTATGGGTGGGTTTGCTATGCGTTTGGTTATATTGTTCTTGTGTGTTGGTCTGGTTCGTGGCGTGTTTACCGCTCTTGTGAGCGGGCGATGTGTCACTGATGTTTCTGAACCTGATGTTTATGCCGTATCTCTCTGATGAGATGTATGGCCAAGTGAATGCTATCATCATCACGATTCACCCCTATGAAACTAGAAGTTTATTTCCCTTTGATTTCATCCAAACTGATGCCTTGTGCTGGCCCAAGATGTTGTAATATCGTTCTATGGCTGCCCATGATCTGTCCTTTTTTTGTGGGTATGGAATTCTTTCTGTACTCAAACACAAAAGCAATCTGTGTTAAGTAGACAGTGATGTGTTCAGTCACCAAGCTATAGTGGAATTACATGATTCAGATGAGCATTTCTTTATCAGCATAGAGGTCGTCCTGTGTGGCCCTCTCGCCTTTGTTGTTGTTGTAGTTGCAAAGACCGGTAACTTTATTGAACAGTTGAGAATAATTTTTTCATCTGCTTTTGTACTTCTGCAAGTACTGTTGTTTCATGCTTTACTAGTGGAAACATCTAGTTGTTTTGAAGGTCCTCATGATATACTCGTCTAGCTTGCTGTCAGACTGTCTAAGCATGTGTACATGACACCAATTCACTAGTTCATGTTGCTTGCTTGCTAACATACATGTTGCTTGCAAGCATACATGCTTAATTAGGGTTTCCACCAGCAGTACTTGCTTGTATCAGTAGCACATGGAGAAGAAGCTACTTGCTTGCTTATTAATTAGGGTTTGTGTCAATAGTATTTGCTTGCTTCTTTTCAATTTCCTTCATTGCTTGCTTGTTTCTATCAGTAGCACTTTGCTTGCTTGCTTGTTTAGTGTACATATATTTCCACTGTACATGCATGCTTGTTTAGTGCACTTACATGTTTGCTTAATTAATAACAGTACATCATTGTATGTGCATGATGGTCCAAATGCTTTCCTTTATTGATACAAGTGCATCATTTTACTTCATCCCTATTGTATCTGATTGTTGTTTATTCTATTTTGCAAGAACCACCTCAAGATCATCCATGGCAAGGTTGACAAGGTCAAACATGAGGCCAACCTTTGGTATGCAACTTGCTCCTTGTGGTTATACTGTCAGTTTCATAAAATATGTGTCTTAATATGCTAAGTGAAATGTATTGCTACAATCTGAATAAGCTGGCTTAATTGTGCCTGTGTGCTGTTAGTCTTCCTTACCTGAATAAGTAGGATTAAATGATAATAAAATTTCATAAGATATGTTTGCCTATCTGTCCATGCATTCCAAACATTCACCTAATAGTTACGGTTCCTTTATCATGCAAATAAGAGCCTCTCACCGAGTACGAGAAGGTTAGGGCTAGAAATATCATGAGGAACAATCGGATGTTCCAGTCCCTTGGCATCGGTGCAATAGCGTCGATGATTAGGAAAACAAATGGTGTACAAGAAGGTAGAAGTGATGAGGTTCAAGAAGGTAGTGGAGTTATCAACGATGACCCAGAGTATAATCCTAAGGAGGATGAAGTTATTGATGGAGAGGAAGTGGATAATGTTGTAGTGAACAAGACTGTTAAGGTGCAAACTCTGTCTTGCTTGGAGGGTTGGGGTTCTTTTATGCTATGTTATTCCTTGTGCTCACATATTTCTCTTGTGATCTAATGCTTTTTTCCGTGCTGTTTATATGAGGCACTGAAGGAATCTAGGACGAAGAGGCCTGGTGTTAAGAAGATAGTCAGCAAGAAGAAGAAGAGCTCAAAAACATCTGTTGCAATGCCTCCGGGAAGGGTGATGGCCCCAGCTCCAGGACAAAAAAAAGAGGATCCTGGAACCTGATGAACCTGCCCTTGATAGAGTCACAAGGCAGAAAGCAAAGATGGCGACTGCGACGGACCATCAGGAAAGTCTGTTGCGCATGGACTCTGAGACCTCGGTGCAAATGGGTGATGAGTTGCCGCCCATGGATGAATGAACCACTCTCAGCATGGATGGAAGTGGCACTGTCTGCCTAGATGAAGGAGGAACCATCTGCATTGATGAAGCAGGCACTGTCCACACAGACCTCAGCCCTGTTGCACCTTCTATTGACAGGAATGTTGTCATCAATGAAGAACAGCAGCTTGTGCTTCAATCAGGCAAGTTGACCTTTGCAATGCTATCTTTTACTAGTGCATTTTCCAAATGGAATGATCATGTATGCTTTTGTCGATTCCTGCATTTGTCGATTTCTATTCTAATTTATGAGTTCAATTTCATTTTCAGATGCAATGACTACCAAGACTAGACTTAAAAAGGGCAAAGGGCTAGAGAGGATCACCAAGTCGCTTGGTAGCAAGGTGCCTATCCAAATTGCCGAAGGGATGAAGCGTCCAGAGAAGCCTCTGCAGGCAGCAAAGCTTGCTTGTGAGTGTGGACTCGTTGCAAGAAGCCATCTTCCGGTTCTTCCTCACTTCAAGCTATACAAAAAATGCTAGTCTATTGGAGAACTACATTGGGAAATTTGTTGTAAGCTACTTGTTTCATAGTTAATGTGATATCTATTTTCTGTTACACCTATGCATGATCACTAATATTGTTCCTACCTTGTTTTCTATCTTGGTAGGCAAATTTTGAGATGAACACGGACTCGGAGACCATCAAGACTGTGTGCAAAGATATTCTGCAGAAAAATTCAAAGAACAGACGCCATCAGATCAAGAAGAAGTATTTTGATACTGTAGCCGCAAATAAAGTCAGCATTAAGTCTCCGGTGCCTGATCTGACGGATGGTGAATGGCAAGCTCTGGTGGAGATGTGGTCTACCCTAAGACACAAGGTTTGTCTCTGCTTTGTTTGATGATTTATGTTCTGCACATGATATGCTAGTGCTAGATCATGCTGACAGTATGCTTTTTTGTAGGAAACCTGTGTCTCGAACAAGATGAATCGAGAAAAAGTCGTGTCCAATCAGAGAACTGGTTCCAGGCACTACACAAACCACATTTTTGCCACTGTGAGAACTTTTCTCTAGAGACCTTATCGTTTGATCCTCATTGAATAACATTTCTGATTCTTGCTGAATAACATTTTGATTCTTGTTGAAAAACATTTCAGAAAGAAGAGCGTAAGGGTGAGGAGCTGTCTGCGATTGACTTGTTTAAGGCCACCCACAACAGCAAGAAGCACGGGTTTTCGGAGCCAGTCAAGACTGCTATAGTAAGTCACTCATGCTTTGCCCTGTTTGATTCACAGCTAGCTTTGATGCTTTGATGATTTGATGTTGTTTGATTCGGAGCCAGTCAAGAACACATGCTATGTTCAACGCTTTGATGCTGTTTGATAGTTCAAAAAAGATATCAGAACTTGTTGTAGCTATTTGGTGCATTTTTTATGATATGATGAAATTTGATTTGAATGTTAGTTTGATGATCGGCTCACTCGGGAAGCCATCTTATATAGAACCACCATTCTAGGCTTAATGAAGCGATCATATTGTTCCAATTGCATGTCCTCAGGTCACTAGTCATCATCTTCTTGTATAGATTTTGTGTGCTAGTTTGGTTACTTCAAATAATCCATTTGTGTGATGGTTTGGTTTCTCTTGCTTGGTTTGGTTTGCAAAATGTGAAATAGATCTCCCACTAATGCCTATCATTTTCCTCCATATGCTAGCTTGAGATGGAAAAAAATGAAGGACGCGCCAGTACCAGAAGGTGAAGAGCCAAAGTCTGTTGTTGAAATTGTCGAAGAAGTGCTCAAGACCGAAGTCAAGCAAAGCACATTCCTCAGGAATGTTGGGCTCCAGTCATCTAGGAACAACTCCAGCAAAGCAACTGCTGAAGTGGCTGCTCATGTTCGTGACCTTGAGCAGAAGCTGGAGAGGTCTGAGCTTCAAGCTGAAGTGATGCAAGAAGAATTGGCGGCAATCAAGATGAAGGCGGAAGAATCTGAAGCTGCACGCGACAAGAAACTTGAGCTGCTGCGCAAGAAGTCTCAAGAGCAGGAAGAGAAGCTAGCCCACTTGATGGCTCTCTTTGGAGCTAAGTCAGTTTGATGGCTGTGCAGTTTTTCTTTGAGTTGCTAAGGTAGTTGCATTGCTGCCTAGTTTGATGGTTGTGAACCTCTTGTGCAGTTTGTCTTTGAGCATTTTTGTTGCATTGCTGCCTAGTTTGAACCTGTGAAGTTATGTGATCTTGTGAACCTGTGAAGTTATGTGATCTTGTGAACTTGTGTTTATTTTCTGTGAAGTTATGTGGATCACTTGTGCACCTGGGCCTTGTTGTTTGAACCTGGGCTTGTGGATCACTTGTGCACCTGGGCCTTTCGATTTATAGTTATGCAAAATAAGAACCTGGGCTCTAAAAAGGCCGAGGCCCAAACAAGAATTAGACTAAAAAGGCTTGGGCCTAAAAAAAGAAATGACTGGAAAAAAAATTATAAAAGGCTGCATAACAGAAAATAAAAAGGCCAAGGCCCAAATTCGAACTAGACTAAAAAGGATGTGGCCCAAAACAATAGTGGACTATAAAAAAATTATCAGAAAAAGGCTCCATTCCCAGAAAATAAAAGGCCAAATTATTGGGCCAGGCCCATGCAGATAAGCAAAATAAAGAGAGAGAAAATTAAATGGGTTGAATTATTGGGCTTAACCCATGTAGACGGCTGAAATGGACCGGGCTGACTCTATTTTACAACCTTTTCATTTGGTCGTAATTCTGCCACGTCAGCTTGCCATGGTGGATCTGACGTGGTGTGGTCGGATTGCTAGTGACCAAAATAATTGGTCGTTAAATCTACGACCTTTTTTCGGTCATAAACGTCTACGACTACTCCAGAAGAAAGGTCGCTAATGTCAGTTTACGACGGCCAGCTTTTGACCTTATGTTTTGGGTCACAAAAAGGTCCCAAATAGAAAACTGTGACCATTTAGGGACCAATTGTGGTGGTCACAAGTTGACATATTTCTTGTAGTGCTACCGCGCCTACTTCCACTCCTACTGCCGCCCAACCCGACACGAGAAGCGACAATCTCGAATCGAGGCGGTACCAGCGCGGAACTCGAGCAGTAGTGCCGCTGATGGCCATGAGCAGTACTACCACTGTGAAACACCAGTACTGCCACTTAAGGCTATCAGCGGTACTGCCGCTCGGGCTCGTCAGTACTACCGCTGGCTCCTCCCATGTGCCACTTCTGCGATAATGGTATACTCCAAGGAAGGGGGAAGGAACTGGGGGTGCGAGAAAGATGTGTACGTGTTGATTCCACCCTGGCCTTTTCGATACGGACCCCCTCTTGATAGCACGGTGTCTCCTACGACTCAAGTCCACCAAAACTGAAATGAAAGAGACTACACCATATTCACCTTGTGCTCCAAGGGGAAAGAATCGTCTCGTGCCAATGAATGAATATCTGAAATGCTCAATGCACACGATTAGTCCACAAATCCATTGTCATCAATCACCAAAACCACTTAGAGAGCGACATGCCCTAACAATCTCCCCCTTTTTGGTGGATTGATGACACCATGGGATTTGCATAGAGATAAAACAAGAAAATATGCAAACCCCAGAGACTACAAAATATAGACGGGCTCCCCCTAGATGTGTGCACTTAATTAGGAGTGCCTTTGAATTGCAAAGTACACACATTAGGATCAACACTCCCTCTATATTTTATAGCCTGACAACACTTGCATCTATAATAAGAGACATAAGCTAGGATGCAAGGAGGAGTAAGTGAGCATAATAGGATCAAGTTAAGCATGCAACTCACAAACTACCAAAGTACTAGACATACATTAGACAAGCAAGATAGGATAGCATATGTCTCACACCATATGACAAGGTAACCAGGTCTCACAGACACAAACCAAACCAGAGAAAACGACCGAGAAAAGAGTTTGCGAGAGAGAAAGACAAGGCAAATAAGACACACGGGCAACTCAACAAATCCATAAACTCTCTCCCCCTTTGGCATCGAGACACCAAAAGGGGAAAGAGTGCTACTACGGTCACAGGTGATAGCAAAGCTGAAGAACTCCATCATCACATCCCCGCGTGGTCGCCCGCATTTCCGTCATCGATAGTGGGCTGCTCAGACTCTGAATCCATCCAGGGCGGGGCAGTGCTGAGAAATCCTCTCCTCCCCATATGTGATCTTTCCCTCAGACCCACTGTTAACTATAGCACCAAGCTAACACATAAGATCCTTGTGACGACTCCTTGACTTCTTCTCAGGCACATGAGCCATATACTACACTACTAGAAAAAGGGCTATAGATGGGATTAACACTAATGACACACCAGACAAGCGGTGCGCCATTAGTATATACTAATGGCGCACCACATACAGATACGCCATTAGAGTTGAAACTACTAATGGCGCACCTGTCCCAGGGTGCGCCATTAGTATCAAACAAATTTTTTTTGAACTAGTGCGCCTGTCCAAACATACTAATGGCACATCCAGACAAAGTGCGCCATTACTAGTTGTAACTAGTAATGGCGCACCTGCCGGAAAGTGCGCCACTAATGTTGTTTTTTTATTACATTTTTTATTCCTTTCTTTGCAAAACTACTAATGGCGCACTGTTCCACCGTGCGCCATTACTAGTTTAAACTAGTAATGGCGCACTGCGGAACAGTGCGCCATTAGTATGTTTTTTTGCAAAACTACTAAGGGCGCACCAGCAGAAGGTGCGCCATTAGTAACCTGGATTACTAATGGCGCATTTGTTGTTGGTGCGCCATTAGTAAGTGGGCAGCAACAAGATATTTTGGACAGCCTCTCCTACCCACACTCACTTTCTCCCCACTTCATTCTCTCCACCTCCTCCTTGTCTCGGGTGCCTCCTCTTTTTCACCTCATTTCCACCATAGATTCATTCAAATTAAGTGGTTAAATTACCTTGTTTTGATAGGTAAGTAAGGGGGGAAGCTATATTTATGTTGTTCTCCCTACAACAATGTGCACATGCACTTTTTATGGCCTAGCTAGATCTATGTATGTTCGTGGTGTTGCATATGTTTGTGGTGTTGCATATGTGTTTGTGTTTGGAGGTGTACCGGTATTTGAAATGCGATAGTTGCCAATATTTTGCCGGAATGTTGATTCATTTCCATTTCGGCGATAATTTTGGCATTAAGCATTCTTTTTGGTCATATATTTAGGGAAAGTCATGCCAAATTTTTTCTTGGTTCTAAAATATCGTTTTGCTCTACCCCGCAGGCGACCATGGTCCGCACGGTGACCGAAGGCATCGTGAATAGGTTTTTGAGGTCCGCGAAGGCCGAGATGCTTCAAAAGAACGAGACGGAGATAAGATGTCCGTGTCGAAGATGCAAGCTAAAGAGCCTTATTGCGGACCCGGATTCTGGGCACGTGCGGGACCACCTGCTCTTGCGTGGTTTCATGGATGGCTATCGGTGGCAAGGTGATGAAGATGACTACGAAGTCGTCCATGGGGGCCGGGCAAGAAATGAGGAAGGGCAGCAAGACAACCACCGCGGCTCGGGCGGGCGAGAAGATGAAGAATCCCCAGGAGATGATCACGACGGTGATGCTGTACACAGTCATCATGTAGAAGATGCAGGACATGATGATGAGGAAGATGCCGGAGCAGACGACGGGCATGATCATGAAGATGATGATGCCGGCAGAGCAGACGGCGGTGGACCATCGATGGGCTGGGTGCAGGACCCTTATATTCAAGAGCTGCTTCTCAAGCAGACGGATAACGCAAGAGCTGCCGCCCGAGAGAAAGCCAAGATGGATCAACTTGATTTAGACGCGGTTACTCCATTGTATGAAGGATGCAGGCCCGAGGATACCCGCCTGAAAGTAACGCTCATGGCTCTGGAGATGAAGGTAAAACACAAAATGACCGATGCATGCTTTGACGAGAACATGTCATTCTGGCACGAACATCTTCCAAAGGGGAACAAGTGCCCGACCAGTTTGGAGGAGGCGAAGAAAATCGTGTGTCCTCTGGATTTACCGCACGTGAAATACCATGTGTGCATGAACAATTGCATCATTTATCGGGACGAGCACGCGGAGTCTACCATATGTCCGGTGTGCGGCGTCACTCGATGCAAGAAGAGGAAGAAAGCTCCTCGAAAAGTGGTGTGGTACTTTCCGATCACTCCTTGTCTGCAGCGGTATTTCGCGGATCCTAAGGTAGCAAAGCTCCTGCGTTGGCACGCGGATAGGGAGGAGAAGAAGCGAGAAGATGACGCAAATGATCCGGAGATAGATAAAAAAGACAAGATGCTGAGTCACCCTAAGGATGCGAGCCAATGGCAAGCGTTGAACTTCGAATACCCAGAATTTGGGAAGGATCCAAGGAACATCGTGCTGGGCGCGAGCACCGATGGAGTCAATCCGTTTGGCAGCCAGAGAAGCACACATAGCACCTGGCCTGTGTTTGTGTGGATGTACAACCTTCCCCCCTGATTGTGCATGAAGAGGAAGTACATTCACATGAGTATGCTAATTGAAGGGCCGAAACAACCAGGGAACGACATCAATCTGTATCTGGGGCTGCTGAAGGAGGAGCTAGACACGCTGTGGAAAACGCCAGCCAATACGTCGGAGGCCGCAGAGAAAGAATATTTCCCTATGAGAGCCGCACTGCTCACGACGGTGCACGACTATCTCGGTTACGGATATCTCGTGAGGCAGGTAGTCCACGGATTTTCTGGATGCGTAAGGTGCATGGATGACACAACGTATCGCCAGCTAGATAGAGATCCCGGGTCTTCGAAAACCATGTTCATGGGACATCGAAGGTGGCTTCGTGACGATGACCCGTGGAGGAAACGCAAGGATCTGTTCGATGGTGAAATCGAACCCCGAAAACGCCCGTGTACGAGGAGCGGCGAGGAAATAGACAAGATGTTGAAAAATTGGAAAGACTGCCCACTGCCGGGAAAGAAGCAAAAGGCGCCAGAGCCGGGAAAGAAGCGAAAGGCGCCAGAGCCGCTGCTGAAGGTATGGAAAACAAGGTCTGTTTTCTGGGACTTGCCGTACTGGAAGATCCACCGTGTGCCTCACAGCCTTGATGTCATGCATATCACGAAGAACGTGTGCGAGAGTCTGCTTGGTACCCTGCTCAACATGCCAGAGAGGACCAAAGATGGGCCGAAAGCAAGGGCATACTTGAAATCAATGGGCATCAGGCAGGAGCTTCACGCTATATATGATGATGATGATGATGATGATGAGGCGAAGCAGGACACAGAAAGTCGTCGCAAAGGCAAAAAGGCCAAGAAGACCGGAAATGACTACCCTCCCGCGTGCTTCACTCTAAGTCAGGAGGAGATCGAGCAGTTTTTCACCTGCCTCCTAGGAGTAAAGCTTCCTTACAGTTACGCGGGGAAGATAAGCAGATACCTAGACCCAGCGAAGCAGAAGTTCAGCGGGATGAAGTCTCACGACTGTCACGTGCTGATGACGCAGATACTTCCAGTTGCAATCCGTGGGATCATGGACGTGCATGTCCATGAAACGCTATTTGGCCTATGCAACTTTTTCGACGTCATCTCTCGGAAGTCGATTGGCGTGCGGCAACTCAGAAGGCTACACGAAGAGATCGTGGTGATACTATGCGAGCTTGAGATGTACTTCCCGCCCGCATTCTTCGACGCTATGGTGCATCTGCTGGTCCATATCGTGGAGGATATCATCCAACTCGGGCCGACGTTCCTGCACAGCATGATGCCGTTCGAAAGGATGAATGGTGTCATCAAAGGATACGTTCGCAACATGTCACGTCCAGAGGGAAGCATAGCCAGGGGCTTTCTGACCGAAGAGTGCATCTCCTACTGCACGAATTATCTAGGCATCGAGAACCCCGTTGGTCTGCCCGTCAACAGGCACCTCGGCAGGCTCGCTGGATGGGGTCACCGTGAGGTTCGTCGCGAAATGCATGTCGACTTCGAGGGTCGACTCGCGGACTTTGAAAGAGCAAACCTAGTCGCGCTACAACACATAGACGTGGTCGATCCTTGGGTGGTAGAGCACAAAACCTTTATTAAGAAGATGTACAATGACCGAGGCCAACAGAGGACGGACGGAGATATACTCAAAGAGCACAACTCATGTTTCATGCGTTGGTTCAAGCAGAAGCTTCTGTCGTACCCTTTACATGAGGATTCTTCCGCAGAAGAACAACTCATATTCGCCTTGTCACAGGGCGCCGAGCACAACCTGATGACCTATGAGGCGTACGATATCAACGGCTACACATTCTACACCGAGGCCAAGGACATGAAGAGCGATGGTTATCAGAACTCCGGGGTAACGATGGAATCCTACACCGGTAACGACAAGGACAGATACTATGGAAGGATCGAGGAGATCTGGGAGCTGAGCTACGCTGGAGAGAAGGTCCCGATGTTCCGTGTCAGATGGGCCAAGAGCGTCCTAAAAGAAGACCGTTATTTCACCACCATGGTTATACCCGAAGCCAAATCCAAGACCGCGGGCGCAAACGTCACCACGAAAAATGAGCCATGGGTACTGGCTTCCCAAGTGGACCAATGCTTCTTCATTACCGACCCGTCAAAGTCCAGTCGTGTTGTCGTGAGGAGAGGCAAAAGGAAGATCATTGGAATGGATGGAGTAGCCAATGTGCAAGACTTCGACAAGTATGGCGACCCGAGGATCGAACATGACGACGATGATGAAGTAGCAACATACACCACAAGAAGAAGCAAGACCACCCTACCTAAAGGACGTCCGTTCCAGAGAACAACTCCATTTGCGAAAAAGAAGGGCAAGAAGATTGTGAACAGATAGCTAGCTAAGATCAATTGTATTTAAATCGTAGCCTTCATTTCTCGATTGTATTTCATTGGCACTTTTTGAACTATCATGAATATTTTTAAATTTCATGGACACTCGGTCTCGATCCCCTCCATCTCGATCGCTATCCCACCTTGCCAGATCCGGTCACCCTCGCCGCCGAGCACCCCCCGGTCCACCGGCCACCGCCGCGGACCCCCCGCACCCTCGATTCCCCTATTCAACCGTCGCCGCCGACCCCCCGCACCCCTCCCCTACTCAACCGCCGCCGCCGACCCCCCGCACCCCCCGCACCCTCCCCCGCTCCACCGGCATTACTGTTTGATGATATTTTTTAAAAAATTATTACTGTCTTATAAAAATTATACTGTTATGATTTAAACAAGTTTGAACATATTTAAACACAAATAAGTATCAAACAACATTTTAAATGCATAAAAAAATTGTGGAGCCTGGGAATCGAACCCAGGACCTCCTGGTGTGAGAACTGGCTGCTGACCAGTCGAGCTAGTAGAGGGGACTTGATGTGGATCAGGTCAGGTGGGAGATAACCTGTTGGCTCGAGCAGAAATAAAAAAATACTAATAGCGCACCAGGGTGAGGTGCGCCATTAGTATGGATGTACTTATGGCGCACCGAGGGGTGGTGCGCCATTAGTATTCTGCCGCCCCCATCAATATTCCCTCCCCGGCCCAAACCTATCCCCTCTCTCTCCTTCTCCCTCGCCCTCGATCCCCTTCCCCTCTCCTCTCCCGACACCGCTGACCCGCCGCCTCGACGCCGCCCCGACGCCGCGACGCCGCCCCGATGCCTCGACGCCGCCCCTTGCCCCGACGCCTCGACGCCGCCCCTTGCCCCTGCGCCCCTGCGCCTCGACGCCCGACGTCTCCAACCACCGCCGCCTGAGGCCCCGACGCCGCCCCTTGCCCCTGTGCCCCTGCTCGTCGTCCCCGACCTCGGCGGCTGGGTTCCCGATCTCGCCGGCTCGCCGGACACCGTCGCCCGTCGCCGCCTGCCTCTCCGCCCCGCCTCGCCCGCCCGGCGCTCAGCGCCACCGGGCCCCTCTGGCGCCCCTGCAAGCCGGCGCCCGCCGCCCACTCCGCTCTCCGCCGACTCCGGCACTCGGCCGGCAGCAAGCCAGCAAGCCAGCCCTGCCCGGCGGCCAGCCTTTAGCCCGATTTGAATACTCGAGGTGAGCTGCCCATTCCCCCAATTTCTGATTTAGGGTTTGATCTTTGCTGTCTGTTGCATCAATCGGGTGGTGGAAGAGTCAAGTCTATTGCGTTGACCAAACAATCAGTGCAAGAACACACTGTCCTGTGAACGCATACGCATAGATTTTGCTATCCAGTGCGTGCATGGACACCTGATCAGTGGCATAATAATGATTTGTCTGATTGTTTGCCACTCTTACAAATTAACAATGCCACATATTCTTCTTTGAACTTGTCAAGGTATGTATTGTGTAGGCTTCTCTTATGCAAAATTGAGAATTTTAGTATGTCTGTAACTCTAAGTCCATATTGATCTGTTTCTATGTGCTACTGGTAAACTAGGTACAACGTTGGCATGTCATATTTGTTGTAGAATTAGTGTTCAGGTGGACCACCCTATTTTATGATCCTAGAAAAATTAGGGCTTTTTTTCCATTTTGTGAGAACCAGGGTTTGAATTGAACCAGGGTTTGCTGATAGTTTTTTACCATATGCCTGAGTAAGCGTGTCTTATCAAACGGGCTTAGTTGATATAAATGGCGCTCAGGTGTTAGCTGTAATGTTATGTGAGAAGGAGCATTTGTTTTGCTCGCGTCATGATCAAAGATGCTCGGAAACTGGCGCAGAGGATATTGAATTGGCTAGTTGTGGTTTATACTGGAGTGGCGGGGTTCAACGGCGATTCACTTACTTCTTCATCTGCCTGTTTTTGATTTGATAGTTGTAACTGTTCACCCGCATCTTTTATCTCATAGTGATGATTTAGTCAAGTGGTAATTGGACACTAATATGATTCTGAAGTCATATGATAGTTGGTGTTTTGGTTTGTGATTAACATTTGACAATAATTAAATTGTTGTGAAGTAGTGAGACCCTGGAAATGTTACTTATATATGCATAATGCTCTTACTGCTCTGGAAGGATTGGACAAGTGTGCACGAACGTTTCAGATAGTTGGCCAAATGATATTTGTATTTGTTTGCATTTTCTCACATTCTTCTTGTATCCAATCCAGTATTGCTTGTAGTGGTTTGTCCAAAATGTTGAATGATACTGCGTGGAGATGCATATATTGTTTCACCTCTTCACAGGTCAACGTATTTTCCATGTTGTGATGGAGGCCTTTTTTTTAACACTGGCTTTGCCACCTGTTGTTTGTCTTGTAAATAGAGCATTGGACAGAGATTTAAGCAAGTAGCACATTGCCTTGTCCACCTGGGATAATGATTTTGCAGGTACCCCGAGAGGCCCTTGAGTTTGCCGGAATGTCGATTAACTTCTGTTCCGGCAAATTCGGATACTCCATATGTCCTATTTTCAGCAAAGGTCATGCTGAAATTTTCCGTGAATTTTAGCATGACTTTGCTAAAAATAGGACATATGGGGTACTTGTGACTAATGCATGGGCCGAGGTATCTTAGTAGTTAATTAAGTAGGATCAAGTGCCTCTTTATTCTAGATGCATTAAACCATAGGCGGCAATAGAGCCAAGTGATTAGGCCCAACTTAGAATTCTCCTTCCCAGCTTAGCTTTTAGGATGCCTCGGTGTCGACAAACCATTAATTATACAACCTTGGCTTTTAGGGTGCCTCGGTGTCGACAAACCCTAAATGATGAGACCATGATCTTGTTCCTTGACAATAACCAACTTTTGGACCAAACTTTGTTCCTATTTAGAGAGAAACATGGCCAACAACGATGAGGCCGGGGGTTCGGGCGGCACGGCATTCTGGGAGCTGTCCCAGGAGATGGAGGAACAACCTCACTTGTATGAGGAGGCCGCCTTCCCCACCGATCCTGAGACCACTGATGGTGCCACCGAGGATGACCCCACTGATGGTGCCGCCGAGGATGCCACTACTGATGATGGCGGCGCACGCACAGATGGCAGCCAACCGAAGAGGCAACGGAAGGACCGGCGCCCGACCGTGCTCCACACCCTCAAGGAGGAAGTTACTGAAGTGGACTCCGACGGGAATCCAACGGCGCCCGAACGAATAGTCAAGGGGTACTCGCTTCAGCTCGGGTGCATTCTTCGGAGCACCGTCTCGATCAACACCGAGAACCTGAGGCATCTTGACCGGGGGAATTTGCGCAACCTCCTCTTCATGAAGTTGCACGAACGATACAAGTTCCCCGCTGAATTTGAAAACACAAGCCTCAAAGGGAATAAAGTGAACAATACTGCCCTCACGAAGATGAGCAAGGCCCTGTCTACTTGGAAAAGCAATGTGAAGAGAATGATCGAGAAAGGTGAGAGTTACGAGAAGATCAAGGAGAAAAATCGATTGCTCAAGCACCGCAAACTCCGAATCAAGTCGGTGGGGGAAAGAAATGCGGGAGCTGAACTTAGGGGAACACACACTCGGTCCCGGCGGTTACAGAGTGGCGGAGCCTATATGGGACAAGGAGGAGGCAGACCGTGCCGAGCAAGGCCTACCGCCCCTCTTCGATAAATACGATGACAAGCAGACCAGGAACTATGTCAGGGCACGGTACAAGAAGGACCCGAAAACAAAGGAGCTTACCACGGATCCGAAGACCAGGGCGCTTGAGCTTGTTCTGGTAAGGAATACACCCCCGCGTAATTAGCTCCATATGGTTGCATTCTAATTAATGAAGCCAAATTTCTAAATGGTTCACATTCCTTCCGCAGGCGACTGAAAGCAGTAGCGCGGGGTCGACTAAGAGCAACCCTTGGGACACCACTCTAAATAGGGCGTTGAATGTAATGAAGAACAAGGATAAGCTCAGTAAGCCGATGTCAGCTGGTCGTGTGGCCGGCAAAGGCTTGTCGACAAAATGGGGGTCATACTATAACACTGGTGGGCGAAAGGAGAAAAAGACCAGCTCGGAAAGCCAGGCGCGCGAGGTTCAAGAACTCAAGGCACAGGTGGCGCGGATTCCGGAGATTGTCCAAGAGCAAGTGCAACAACAACTCGGAGCGACGATCACCGCCATTGTGCCTACCTTGATCCAGGGGTTGAGTGCGTGGATTGCGGGCGGCCAACAGGGGCCGCCCCCTATTCCTAGCTTCATGGCCAGCAACTCGCAGAACGCGATGGCGGGGCCATTGGTGTCTCCGGCGGAGGCGGCATTGGTGACTCCGACGCCGGCACGGGAGCTTAATGCACCCGGGTGTACGCCGGCCGGCACCTCTGCAGCAAGCGGCCCCTCCGTCAACTGCAGGCCCGCCGTTGGCGGTGCCTCAACATTAGCCGAGCTCGACGCCATCATCACGGTAACTAATTAAGCCTCTCTCGGCCGAGGACTTCATCTCCTTGCCTTTGACTGGGCATCCCTGACGCCCTACATGTTTTCGCAGGGCGCCGCCGACGTTCCGTGCACTCTCCTGCACTTCGTGAACAACGAGTTGGTCGATGTCGCCAAGGGGAAAATCGTTCAACCGGGCAACCCCTTGTTCCACGGTACCCAGATGCCACCCAACTTGTTTAGGGTTCAGCTGGTTCGGGTGCTGCCAGGCTGCGACGAGTTGTTACCTCCGATTCGACCCGTCGGGGCCGACGATGATGACGTGATGACCCTCAGCGCCTGCCTGAGCTGGCCCCTGCTTTGGCTGAAGAGCCAGATTCGTTTGGGGGCGGGGGACACCACCCCAAAGACAACACCGCCAGTCGTGCCGGCGCCAAGTTGACCCCATGGCAAGACCGCCGCAACGGTGCCGGACATCCCTATGCCACTGGATCCAAACATGCATATGGCACAGGATCAGAACGACGACGACGACGATACATTTGGCAACGTCGATCAGTACTTTGCCGATCATGGGTACGATGGCGACTTCATGGGGCCTCCTTCTCAAGAACCCAACCCAACAAAAGATGTGCGCGATCTAGCTGGTACCGCGGAGAAGCCAAGTTGCAACAGGCGTCGTCTGCCGTTCAGCTCTTAGGAGACGCCTCCAGCTGCCGATTTCACCGAGCCTCAGATAGGCGAGGTACGAAATATTCTCAGCCCCAACACACTCAAGAAGGCGGTCTGTGAGCAGAACTCGGTCCCATTACAGGAGAAGAAGAAGGCATGCAAAAGAAAGACTAACAAGGGTGCGGGCCAGCCGGCACCGAGTACGATCCGTGCTCAGGACGGGCCACCTTCACCTGAGGATTTAATGAGGAGGGTGCATGTGGCGGGTAGGCCGATGCTACCGAGAAATATGCTCGATGTTGCAGCTGGTGCTATGCGGAGTCTGCATGACAGTGTTCTTTCTTTGGAGAAGCGGCGTCTCAGAGAGAAGGATGTGGCATACCCGGTTTTCGCAGCCAAGGTGCCAGAGGGCAAGGGCTTTGTGGATAACTCCATCGGGGGTACGATCGTCCTGCGGTTTGATGACATCCACGCTATGTTGAACCTTCATCCGCTGCACTACACCTTCGTTTGGCTATTTTCGCTGAGTATGGAGATGCGGATCATTCGCGACAAGACCCCGGACATCGTGACAGTCGACCCCTTCTACATGCGTGCCAAGATCTTAGGCAGCGCTGGGGACCGACAAGTCGCGAGTTCTTACCTCGAAGGCATCATTCTGGCAAACCCAGATAAGGATAACTTCCTCGTGCCTTACTTTCCCGAGTAAGTCCTCCCCTCAACCGCCCCGTAACATATGAATTCTTAGATTTCGATCGTTTTTCTTTTAACATTCCGTGTTTTCTGCAGTGACACACATTGCACGCTCATCCTCCTAAGCCCCAAATATTCCATGGCCACGTATTTCGACCCGGACCGTCAGTCGAACGTAGACTACACAAATGTCAAGAAGGTTCTTGATGATGTTCTCCCCGGCTACGCCAAATCTGGAGGCACCTTCACCAGGCCTATTCGTAAGTACGTCAAGCACGTGTACTCCCACAATACGACGTTCTGCTGCGTCAAGCAGCCGCCTGGCGGTCAGAAGGGTGCCTACTACGCCATCCATCACATGCGGGCGATCGTACGGGACCATCATCAACTTCTGCTACCGTGTAAACTCAAAGATTGGGCCGCGAGCGTGTCGGCAATCCAGGACGCGGACATCAGACAAGAATTCTTTCGCATCCAGTCGGAGTTTGCGGAAATCATCCATCAAGATGTCCTTCGTACCTCGGGGCAGTTCTACCTCAGAAATCAACCGTCCAACAGTGACATCGACACAATACTACAAATGCAGGCTGACAACGCCCGTAATTTCATGACTCCCACGATAGACGGTGGCTTCATCCACGTTCCGGTCCCTTGAGTCGAGTCAAAAGCAGTGATGCTGTGTCTAGTTCTGAAACATCGATTGGCTCATGTTGTAATTAAACTTTAATGAACTTGTAGTATGTCTCTTTGGTTTCGAGAGTCGTTCAACTTAGATGTAATCGATGCTATTAATGTCTTGCTTTTCTCTTCCGATCGTTCTGTTGCATACTTATATATTGCTTATGTATTGTCTGTGAATTGGTACTAACGTTTCGTTTGGCTAGTGCATAGCGATGCCGTCGTATGTCGTGTACAAGGGTAAGGTTCCCGGAGTCTACGATGACTGGGAGGAGTGTCGGAGACAGGTTCACCGATTCAGTGGTAACAGTTACAAAGGGTACACCACTAGGGCCGAGGCCGAATCTAGATACGCCCGCTATCTAGCGGGAGAGGGGAGGGAGCGTTGGAGGAACCGGATGAAGATGAGTTTCATCGTGATGATGCTCATCGTGATGACCGCAGCTCTCTTCTATGTGATGGTAGTTTAGATGATCAATATCGACTTGTAATGTGAAGACAAACTCGCTACTCGCGGTCTCGAGACTTGTAATATAATGTTCTATCTTTTTCGGTCTTTTCAATTCGGAGACTAATATGATGAATTGTATTCGGAGACTAATATGATGAATTGTATTCAGAGACTAATCTTCTATTGTATTCGATGAATCTGTTGTTGATGTGTGCTATCTATATTTTGTCCAATTATACATTTTGTAACCTGTGCAAAAAACAGAAAATTAAAAAATTAAAAAAACCTAATATTCATACTAATGGCGCATCACAACATAGTGCCCATTAGTATGCCAGAGGATACTAATGGCGCATCATTAAGCAGTGCGTCATTAGTATGCCGAAGTTACTAATGGCGCATCTTGTTGTCGTGCGCCATTAGTATGCCAAAGCACCTGGGTATACATGGCCCCTGGGAGGCATACTAATGGCGCACTGTTGTATATACTAATGGCGCATCTGAGGTGCGCCATTAGTATACCAGATACTAATAGCGCACCAGTGGTGCGCCATTAGTAAAATATACTAATGGCATGGTACTAATGGCGCACCACTAATGCACCATTAATGGCCAAATTAGGTGCGCCATTAGTAGCCCTTTTTCTACTAGTGCTACCTGTGAGACTCCATGCAGAAAAGTTTCTTCATCTTACGCTTGAGCTTCTTTGCCCATGAGGGCTCCACACCAGAGGGCTCATAGTCCTCATCATCCTCCGCCTCAGCCTCATCAGCTTCAGAAGGAATCTCAATCTCTGTAATAGGAGTGCCCCAGTTCTCGCTCCTTATGTCTCAGACACTTAATCTCGTGAGAGACCAAGTCACCGGTCTCCAGCAAGACACCGGTACAAGTGTGCGCCCATGCCTTCTCAATGAGCAACATCAGGTGGGGGCATAGATGGGGGACTTACGCTCAATGATGGCAGAGAGGAGCTATGGCCACATGACATGAGAAATATCCAAGGTATTTCCTGTGTTGTTGTCCTTCTCACGTTGGCAAAACAGTAACATGTCCACAAGGTACGAATGCACAATATCCAAGTACCCAATGCGAGGAAAATAGTGTTCTTGAAGATGCGATGAAGGATGTCCAAAAAGGGAAACAACTCATAGGTCTTCTTATCCATCACAGGGTGAATCTTCACAGTGTTGTAGGGCCAGAGAGCCGACTTCTGAGTAGAAGTAGCATTCATGTGAGGATGAAAGCCAACCGGGTTGTCAAGCCCCTGATATTTAATGTCAAAAGGTTCCGTGAATGCCTTCCATTCGATTGAGAGAAGCTTGCCATTGGTCATCCAAGTCAATGTCCACTCCTCATCTGTGCCAAGATGAACCGTGGCATAAAACTAAGCCACAATATCCGCATCAAAGTCCTTGTTGAACTCCATGAGCTTTTGGATGTTCAACTGTGCACACATATCAAGTGCCTCGCCAAAATAGGCACGATCCTTCTCCAGATAACCAGTGTCGATGGAGCGGGCATCTACATAGAGATTCTTCTTTGCTTTGAGCACATCAAAGTAGACAGGGCACTGAAACCGGTTCCAGAAGGGGCGGTGGACAAGACCCGGTCTTGACCTTGAGCATACGTGTTGTGGCTACGAGCCACACAAAACTCCTTAGCAGTCATCTCTATCATAGACTTGACCATGGGCTTGGGCTTGTTCGCAATTTGCTTGGAAGGAGGCTTGGGCTGAGTTGGAGGAACACTTGACAAAGCAGCTGCTGCCTCAGAAGTGCGATAGCGCTTAGATCCTCCAGGACGCCCGGGGTTGATACGATGGACGGGGGGCTCTGAAGTGCCATCACCTAAAACCACACAAACACCGGCAAAGAAAGCGAATGAAACGAGCATAAGCCAGCAGAAGAGCAACATGAATCAACATTTGGTATGAGAAAAATGGATTCCGGCACCCCGAGCGGTAATACCGTTCCCAACAGGCAGTAGTACCGCCTGAAGCAGTAGTACCGCTCCAAGGGAGCGATAGTACCGCCCAATGCGGAGGACAACAGTCAGGCCACATGCGCTGCAAGATCCGGTACTACCGGGGGTGCCAAATTCAAAAATACTCCTACCAAACATCAATCCAACTAGTCTAGCAGCCTTCAACATCCTACTAAAGCCTCGATTTGGCCAAAAATCGATAAATGCTAAGACTATTGCCCCAAAAGCCTAGATCTAAAACCTAGAAACAATGAGGAGAAGAACGGGGGCAATACCAGCATCCATGGTAAGAGGAAGGGGTGGGGATCGATTCCACCGGTTGGAAATGCAAAGGACGACCCGGAGAAGGTTGCCCGACGGCGTCCTCCCGCAGCGAGTTAATCACTGGAGCGAGAGAGGAACGGACGGGGCGAGACGAATGGGTATGGGGTAGAAAAACTCCCCCAGCCTGATTCATAACCCCAAGTCCCGCCCCGCAGTGGTAGTACCGCTCGGGCGGGCGGTAGTACCGCTTGATGCTACTTAGCGGTAGTACCGCTCGTCCCCACCGGTAGTACCGCCTAGCTAGCACAAACACGAAAAGACTGGCAAGAAAAACGCCTAGCTTATACAAGAACAAACACCGAGACAAGCCGAGGAAGTAACTCAAAGAGCAAAACACAACCAATAACCAGATATGCACCCACTGAGAGACTAGAAGCAAAGCACAACTAAAACACAAACCAAACCAACAAGAGGAAAAGGAAAACAACAAACCTCTCAAGGAGAGGGCGGTGGCCGAGGTCACCTATGTTTGAGTCAAGTGGTGTGGCACCGCGAAGATTTTAACCTTGGGACCATGACCAAAACTCATCTTTGAAACACAAGTACCATAAAAATGGCTAATGTGAAAGACGTGATCAAAACTTGGGGGACTAAACATACCATCTTCATCAAACATAGCATCCCCAAGCTTGTGGCTTTGCATATCATTAGCATCATGCGTATTCAAAGAATTCGTACTAACAACATTGCAATCATGCTCATCGTTCACATATTTTATGCCAAGCATTCTATGTAATTCTTCCTCTAGTACTTGAGCACAATTTTCCATCCCATCATTTTCACGGAAGTCATTAAAAAGATGAAGCATATGAGGCAACCTTAATTCCATTTTTTTGTAGTTTTCTTTTATAGACTAAACTAGTGATAAAACAAGAAACAAAAAGATTCGATTGCAAGATCTAAAGATATACCTTCAAGAACTCACCTCCCCAGCAACGGCGCCAGAAAATAGCTTGATGTCTACTACACAACCTTCTTCTTGTAGACGTTGTTGGGCCTCCAAGTGCAGAGGTTTATAGGACAGTAGAAAATTTCCCTCAAGTGGATGACCTAAGGTTTATCAATCCGTGGGAAGCGTAGGATGAATATGGTCTCTCTCAAAGAACCCTGCAAACAAATAACAAAGAGTCTCTTGTGTCCCCAACACACCCAATACAATGGTAAATTGTATAGGTGCACTAGTTCGGCGAAGAGATGGTGATACAAGTGCAATATGGATGGTAGATATAGGTTTTTGTAATCTGAAAATATAAAAACAGCAAGGTAAATAATGATAAAAGTGAGCATAAACGGTATTGCGGAAACAAGGCCTAGGGTTCATACTTTCACTAGTGCAAGTTCTCTCAACAATAATAACATAATTGGATCATATAACTATTCCTCAACATGCAACAAAGAGTCACTCCAAAGTCACTAATAGCCGAGAACAAACGAAGAGATTATGGTAGGGTACGAAACCACCTCAAAGTTATTCTTTCTGATCGGTCTATTCAGGAGTCCGTAGTAAAATAACACAAAGTTATTATTTCCGTTCGATCTATCATAGAGTTTGTACTAGAATAACACCTTAAGACACAAATCAACCAAAACCCTAATGTCACCTAGATACTCCAATGCCACCACAAGTATCCATGGGTATGATTATACAATATGCATCACACAATCTCAGATTCATCTATTCAAACCAACACAAAGTACTTCAAAGAATGCCCCAAAGTTTCTACCGGAGAGTCAAGACGAAAACGTGTGCCAACCGCTATGCATAAGTTCATGAGGTCAAGGAACTCGCAAGTTGATCACCAAAACATACATCAAGTTAATCACATGATATCCCATTGTCACCACAGATAAGCACATGCAAGACATACATCAAGTGTTCACAAAACCTTAAAGACTCAATCTGATAAGATAACTTCAAAGGGAAAACTCAATCCATTACAAGAGAGTAGAGGGGAAGAAACATCATAAGATCCAACTATAATAGCAAAGCTTGCGATAGATCAAGATCGTATCACCTCAAGAACACGAGAGAGAGAGAGAGAGAGAGAGAGAGAGAGAGAGAGAGATCAAACACATAGCTACTGGTACATACCCTCAGCCCCGAGGGTGAACTACTCCCTCGTCGTCATGGAGATCGCCGGGATAATGAAGATGGCCACCGGTGAGGGATCCCCCCTCCGGCAGGGTGCCGGAACAGGGTTCTGATTGGTTTTTGGTGGCTACAGAGGCTTGCGGCGGCGGAACTCCCGATCTATTGTGCTCCCGATGTTTTTAGGGTATATGGGTATATATAGGCGAAAGAAGTCGGTCAGGGGAGCCACGAGGGGCCCACGAGTGTGGGGGCGTGCCCAGGGGGCAGGCGCGCCTCCCTGCCTCGTGGCCACCTCGAAGCTTCCTTGACTTCAACTCCAAGTCTCCTGGATCACGTTCCTTCCAAAAATCACGCTCCCGAAGGTTTCATTCCATTTGGACTCCATTTAATATTTCTTTTCTGCGAGGCACTGACACAGCAAGAAATATGTCAACTTGTGACCCTCACTATTGGCAGCTGAAAGGTCATAGTTTTTCATTTGTGACCTTTTTGTGACCAAAAACAGAAGGTCAAAAGCTGGCGGTCATAAACTGAAATTAGCGACCTTTAATAGAAGGTCGTTGAACCCATGACCTTTTGTTTTGGTCACTGGCTATCTGCCCAGGCCACATCAGATCCGACATGGCAATCTGACATGGCGAAATTGCGACCAATTGAAAAGGTCACTAACAACATTCAGCCCGGTCCGATTCGGTGTTTGACATGGGCCGAGCCCATTAATTCAGCCTATTTGTGTTTTTTCCATCACTTTTTTGTTGGGTTCATGGGCCAAGCCCAACATTACAGCTTTTTTATTGTTGGGCCATGGCCTTTTTGTCTAAACTATTTCATTTTCCTTTTTTTATTAAATGGGTCCAAATGGGTCCCAATTGTTAGGTTCTTGTAACTGGGCCCCATTTTTCATGTTCTGGTAAGTGGGTCCCATCGATCAGGCTCATATTCTTCATATTTCAACCGGTATTTAAATTGCCAGACAAAAAGCACACATGATACTTCAAATAAGAGCAACCAGATCACATAATACAATGGCAATCACAAAAACAAGTTCTATACGTGCCAATACATGACCATGTGTAATACAGTACTTTCAAGCTCTACAAGTGTAACGAGTTCTACAAGTGTAATACAATACTGCTTTACAAGAAATGACAACATGCCAGACTCGCTGGACGACCGTAGTCAGATGAACAACATGACGGACTCGCTGGACGACCGTAGTCGGATGTACAACATGCCAGACTCGCTGGACGACCGAAGTCAGGGCTGGCAACAAACAAAACTGCAACATGGCTTCCTCTATCACCCTGTTACATGAATGAGAGAAGAATAAGAAAAATTGGGGCAAATATATTATGAACATACCATTCAAGAAAATGACATTTATTTAGAATGATAACACAAATTGAGTTAGTGCCATGCTTTTGTCCTCCAACTAGTTAAAATGAGATACCCATACGTACAAGAAAACAGAAACAGAATATGAATATGCATGGCTCAAGTGCAAGTCGTGCAAAAAACTTCACTGCAACACATTGCACCTAAAACAAAATACCATTCTACTAACACGGCCATCCATTCAACCAGCAAGATCTAACAAAACTAGTCAGCACAAGCATACTAACATCACAAAGGTAGGAGGGTATAAAGGGAACCGAGAGAGATACCTGTGGATTATAGTGTCAACGGTGATCTTTAGCAGCGCCGGAGACAACTCGAACCCAACCATGGCAGCGGCGACGACGACTAGTATAGTGCAGAAAAAAGAAAAGATATCAAATCAGGCATTTTAAGGTTCAACCATGGTTGATATCCAACAACATACAAGCAGGTTTTTAATCGACAAAAAAATATAGAACAGTCTACATCTACAAGTAGATACAAGCTAGATTTGATCAAGACTTATAGAAAGGTAAAAAAGTTGCATGTTTTAGAGCCAGGACAACAATCCAATCTTTATTAGGAAAGGAAACCTGTCTGTTAGCAGCAGGCTCTCTTCGATTGTTCAACTTAATTGGGTGGTTTTGATCAAATATTATTCATGCAACACTTGGCATCACTAAACTACAAGTCCAAAGCATCATATGCACTAGGCAGAAATCACCATGGCCAGAACATAACTTAGCAGAAGGGGTGTATGGTCGTGGACACACGCAGAGCAAGATAATAGAGCAAGAGAGAGCAAAAGAGAGGAGCGGTTGCTTACCAGCTATGCTATGCTGGAGCAGAAAAGGAGTTACTGGAGTGGGAGGCCTGCGAGTGGAAGAAGAATCATTGCACGGTGGCATGTCTCTGTCTTGCACCTGCGCGTGTTAGAAAGTGCACCCATCAGGGAACCAAGCATATACATGACATGACGAAAGAATAAATACCATGGCAGCAATGAAATTAAACACCAACTGCCAACAGTACTACTGCTGTCGACTTGTTTGGATCATCACAAACCAACTAGTATAGCAGTTGGCACACGAAAGTAGCAGTAGTACATGCACCTTCCAGGTTCACATTGCACTTTCTTTTCAGGTTTGCAACGAAAGGAAGAAAGAAAGAAACAACATTCTCAGACGCACTAAGACACGAACTTGACAGCATAATATTCCCAGTCAGCCACTTAACTGGATCAATTCCCACCAAGCAAGACACAACAAAATATTAAAAAAGAATACACAAAGTGATCAGAAGTGGTTTTGAATATAACACTCGCCTTGGCAAAAGACTCTGTCATTAAAAGGCACTTGTGACTTCAACTAACTTGTGGACTGATTTTGCTCAAGTTTCTTAGTAGACTTATAATGTTTAGCTTCCAGAAATTAAATCACAAATTTTAGCTTACGGAAACAAAATTACAAGGTTTTCTATCTGCAATCAGTACAAACTTGATAGTGCTACAAGTGCTAATGATCCAACAGTGTCCCAGCTCTACACGTCCTAGTATTGAATTTCCTCACACTTGATAGTGCTACAAGCAAGCAAGCAAACATGCAAATGCAAGTAGTAGTACTAGTTGTCTAATGAATGGGATACATGATTCTCCTCAAATAAATTGAGAAGGTTTTCTTCTTTTTCTAGTTAATGACAACCAGACATCAATCAAGCAAGCTACATCACATTGGTACAGCAGTTAGCATCGTTCAACATATATGGGGTGTGAGCAGTCAACACCTACCAAAAACAGGGTCAGGAGCTTCCTCTTATAATCGCTCATCTTGTGCTCTAGTGAGGCGGTCACGGACACCGACCTCTGCGCGACGCCGCTTGAGGGGAGCGCTCCAAAGGGGAGCAGACCTTTCGTTGCAAGACTCATGGATGGTGTCATGTTTGCCCACTGAATGAAATGAATGGAGATGTCATCAGCATGAATCAGAGACAGAACATAGCTGTTGTCGTCAGCATCAATTAGAGACAGAACAAATTAATTCTTATAAAAGCAAAACAGTACTACTAGTAAATACTAGTGAAGTTAACTTGTCGGTTAAGAGACTAACGAAACCAGTAACTTTAAGCATGCTAGAGCTTCAAACCTCAAGCTAAACAGAGTAATGCTAGTGCATACAAAACCTCAAGCTAAACACAATATGCAGTACCTAGGAAGTAATCATCATATTTTCACAAAAACAACATGCAATGCAGACATACATACACATACAAGAAGATCACTGCCTGCAGTTTTATTTAGATGACATACAATGCAAAACTTTGAAGAGAAAATATCTACACCGAGCAATTTACTTCATGATTATGCAAGCAAGTCGACATAACATCAAATCAAACACAAGCATAAACGATCTGTCAATCTGCATCATCAGTAGAGCTACACTGCAGTAGGGCATATCAGCATTATTTAACCCTTCAAATATTTTGTCAGAGTACATGTCACGAGTCTACACTCTATAGTAAACACAACTATAGTTTTCAGCAAACGAAACACGAATCTGGGGTACCAACCGTTTAAAAGGACACATGTCAGATACAACAAGAAATATGCACAGTGCATGTCTTCCACATGGCAGGTCACCAGATCAAGGGGCCTATCAAATAGCCAGATACGACCGTTCCTATCTACAGCGCGTGCCTTGCCCATGGGTCGCAGTCCAACAAATTCTGCATGTCACTATATCTGGGCAGCACTCCAATCATTCATAGCTAGCTAATTTTCCTAGGGTGCAAATGGCAGAGGGCTCACCTCATCAAGGAACTATGGCAAGGCCAAGCGGAGCTCGTCGGGAAATACAGATGCTGAAAACCTCTTGCCATCCTCGTGAAGCACCTCGCCCAAAGACGGTGACCTACAGCATAACCGTTCAGGTTACTTCCCCAACAACTAGGACGGACCGGATCTGGACCATTCATAAGAGGAAACGAAGTGAAAATACCCTGTTGGTACGAGGTCCATAGGCGCACTCAGAAACCCATAGTGGCCCTGAAGGTAGCAGTCCTCCGCCAGGACAACGGAGACCATCGGCGTGAGGTGCAAGATCCGCTCGCTGAGAGGACGCGTCGGCTGGAGAAGCCCCGTGGCCAGCGACCGAAGGCAGGCAGCCATGGCCACGCGCTGCGTAGCACCAATAGAAGGTTCGTCAAGCAGCGCCAAATCAAATCGAGAGAGAGGGGGGTCGAATCGGGGAGTTCCAACCTTGAGACGAAGGGGGGACCAATAGACTCTAGCTCCAGGTAGTCGATGACGGAGCACAGGAATGCGTCGTCCACCCGCGCCACCGACTTGATCCGCTCCGCCACGAACCCCAGCAGCTGCGACAGCACGTCCCCCACGCGTACCGTCACGAGGTCCCGCACGATGGCGTTTCCTAAGTAGTTGGCCGGCAGCTGCGGGCGCAGGCGCTGCCGGATGTTGTCCCCTGCGGCGGGAGGGATGAGCGTGGCGGCCCTGCAGCGGAGGGCGCTGACTGAGGCCTCCGGTATGGGCGGAGGAAGAGCGGCGGACGTCCTCCGGGAGGTGAGGAGGAGCAGGTGGTGGCGCGTGGGCGCGGGCGACTGGGTCGGATCAGAATCAGGGAGGGATGGGATTGGCGGGATGGGATTGGCGGGATGGCGGCGACGATGTGGGAGACGAGGGGAGAGGGAGCGCGTGAGGGAGAGGGAGCGCTAGGGTTCATGGGGTGAGAGGGTCAGGGAGTTTTCTTTTTTCTTTTTTCTGAGACAAAGAGGGGGAGGGGTGAGGGAGAAAGGGCTGTCGTCGGATCTGAGAGCATCGGACGTCGTTTGAGCATGATCCGCGTGACATGTCCATGGACCAATCAGAACCCAGTACACGTTATGACCTTCTAAATTGGTCGCAATCGACTAAAAATAAGGTGTTGAACCATATTTTTTCAAAAAAAGTGTTGAATCATAGAAACAGTTTTATGATATGAGAAATTCAAAAAGAAACATTCTCATTGTGTCACCAAATGTGACATAGTTTTTAGGAAAAATAACAAACTTGGAATTGGCATAAGACAAATATCTTTTAAAAATTGTTATGAGAAATGAGTTTTTAGGGGGGGGGGGTCATTTTCTACTTTTTCACATGATGTGCACAAGCGTGCATATTGGAATGCAAAACAATGTTGCCTAAGGAAGTTTTCATTTACTTTGGACGAAAAAACTATTTTCCATTTTTTGAGTGCCCAAAAGGAGGTTTTTTTGTGAAGGACCTCCCAAATAATTGTTGCAAAATTGGACCAAATCATTTTTCTAAAATACTAGGCCATATTTAATGCACAATTGACCAAATAGTTGGGTGTAAAAAGTTTTGATCCACCTCTGGTGAAAAAGACAAATTTCCGCCGATTCAGTTGGAAGTGGGTCAAATTTGAACTGCGGCTGCCTCATAGTTTGATCTTTATTTTTTCCAAAAATCATTTCTAGGTACATAAGTATCTATTTATTCAAAGAAACATCAAAAGTTTTCCAACATTCAACCACTAGCTAGGAACGGTCAAGCCCGCCATTTTGACCGCATTTTGAAACGAGCATAAAAAATAAAAAAGTAAAAAATGGAAAACCTTTGCATTGTGTCATTATATGTGGCCAAGTTCCCACGAAAAATAACAAACTTGTAATACACTAATTATTTTAAAAAATTGTTCTCAGAAACGAGCTATCACGTGTGGAGATCAATGGCTTTCAAGCCAAATAATCAATCGAATGGCCACATTCATGGCATAGTTTGTTCAAATGATCTCAAATTGTGCACAAGGGTGCATATTGGAATGGCAAACAATGTTGCCTAAGGAAGTTTGCATTTTCTTTGGACGAAAAAACCATTTTCCATTTTTCGAGTGCCCAAAAGGAGGTTTTTTTGTGAAGGACCTCCCCAATAATTGTTGCAAAATTGGACCAAATTATATTAAAAAAATACTAGTCCATATTTAATGCATAATTGACCAAATGGTTGGGTGTAAAAAGTTTTGATCCACCTCTGGTGAAAACGACAAATTTCCGCCGATTCAGTTGGAAGCGGGTCAAATTTGAACTGCGGGTGCCTCATAGTTTGCTCTTTATTTTTTCCAAAAATCATTTCTAGGTACATAAGTATCTATTTAATCAGAGAAACATCAAAAGTTTTCCAAGATTCAACCACTAGCTAGGAACGGTCAAGCCTGCCGTTTTTACCGCATTTTGAAACGGGCATAAAAAATTAAAAAAAATCAAAAAAATGGAAAACATTCGCATTGTTTCATTATATGTGGCCACGTTCCCATGAAAAATAACAAACTTGTAATCTGGCAATTATTTTAAAAAAGTGTTCTCAGAAACGAGCTATCACGTGTGGAGATCAATGGCTTTCAAGCCAAATGATCAATCTTATGGCCACAATCATGGCATAGTTTGTTCAAATGATCTCATATTGTGCACAAGGGTGCATATTGGAATGGAAAACAATGTTGCCTAAGGAAGTTTTTATTTGCTTTGGATGAAAAAACCATTTTCCAATTTTTGAGTGCCCAAAAGGAGGTTTTTTTGTGAAGGACCTCCCAAATAATTGTTGCAAAATTGGACCAAATCAATTTTATAAAATACTAGGCCATATTTAATGCACAATTGACCAAATGGTTGGGTGTAAAAAGTTTTGATCCACCTCTGGTGAAAAAGACAAATTTCCGACGATTTAGTTGGAAGCGGGTCAAATTTGAACCGCGGCTGCCTCATAGTTTGCTCTTTATTTTTTTTCAAAAATCATTTCTAGGTACATAAGTATCTATTTAATCAGAGAAACATCAAAAGTTTTCCAAGATTCAACCAGTAGCTAGGAACGGTCAAGCACGGCGTCTTGACCGCATTTTGAAACGGGCATAAAAAATAAAAAAATAAAAAAAATTAGAAAACCTTCGCATTGTGTCATTATATGTGGCCAAGTTCCCATGAAAAATAACAAACTTGTAATACGGCAATTATTTTAAAAAGTGTTCTAAAAAACGAGCTATCACGTGTGGAGATCAATGGCTGTCAAGCCAAATGATCAATATTATAGCCACATTCATGGCATAGTTTGTTCAAATGATCTCATATTGTGCACAAGGGTGCATATTGGAATGGCAAACAATGTTTCCTAAGGAAGTTTGCATTTTCTTTGGACGAAAAAACCATTTTCCATTTTTTTAGTGCCCAAAAGGAGGTTTTTTTGTGAAGGACCTCCCAAATAATTGTTGCAAAATTGGACCAGATCATTTTTAAAAAAAATACTAGGCAATATTTAATGCACAATTGACCAAATGGTTTGGTATAGAAAGTTTTGATCCACCTCTGGTGAAAAAGACAAATTTCCGCCGATTCAGTTGGAAGCGGGTCAAATTTGAACTACGGCTGCCTCATAGTTTGCTCTTTATATTTCCCAAAAATCATTTCTAGGTACATAAGTATCTATTTAATAAGAGAAACATCAAAAGTTTTCCAAGATTCAACCACTAGATAGGAACGGTCAAGCCTGCCGTTTTGACCGCATTTTGAAACGGGCATAAAAAATGAAAAAATTAAAAATTGGAAAACCTTCGCATTGTGTCATTATATGTGGCCACGTTCCCACGAAAAATAACAAACTTGTAATACGACAATTATTTTAAAAAAGTGTTCTCAGAAACGAGCTATCACGTGTGGAGATCAATGGCTTTCAAGCCAAATGATCAATCTTATGGCCACAATCATGGCATAGTTTGTTCAAATGATCTCATATTGTGCACAAGGGTGCATATTGGAATGGAAAACAATGTTGCCTAAGGAAGTTTTCGTTTTCTTTGGATGAAAAAACCATTTTCCATTTTTCGAGTGCCCAAAAGGAGGTTTTTTTGTGAAGGACCTCCCAAATAATTGTTGCAAAATTGGAACAAATAATTTTTTTAAATACTAGGCCATATTTAATGCACAATTGACCAAATGTTTGGGTGTAAAAAGTTTTGATCCACCTCTGGTGAAAAAGACAAATTGCCGCCGATTCAGTTGGAAGCGGGTCAAATTTGAACTGCGGTTGCCTCATAGTTTGCTCTTTATTTTTTCCAAAAATCATTTCTAGGTACATAAGTATCTATTTAATCAGAGAAACATCAAAAGTTTTCCAAGATTCAACCACTAGCTAGGAACGGTCAAGCCCGCCGTTTTGACCGCATTTTGAAACGGGCATAAAAAAATCAGAAAAAATTAATAAAATTGGAAAACCTTCGCATTGTGTCATTATATGTGGCCAAGTTCCCAGGAAAAATAACAAACTTGTAATACGGCAATTATTTTAAAAAAAGTGTTCTCAGAAACGAGCTATCACGTGTGGAGATTAATGGCTTTCAAGGCAAATGATCAATCTTATGGCCACATTCATGGCATAGTTTGTTCAAATGATCTCGTATTGTGCACAAGGGTGCATATTGGAATGGAAAACAATGTTGTCTAAGGAAGTTTTCATTTTCTTTGGATGAGAAAACCATTTTCCATTTTTCGAGTGGCCAAAAGGAGGTTTTTTCATGAAGGATCTCCCAAATAATTGTTGCAAAATTGGACCAGATCAATTTTCTAAAATACTAGGACATATTTAATTTACAATTGACAAAATGGTTGGGTGTAAAAATTTTTGATCCACCGCTCGTGAAAAAGACAAATTTCCACCGATTCAGTTGGAAGCGGGTCAAATTTGAACTACAGCTGCCTCATAGTTTGCTATTTATTTTTTCCAAAAATCATTTCTAGGTACATAAGTATCTATTTAATCAGAGAAACACCAAAAAATTCCAAGATTCAACCACTTGCTAGGAACGGTCATTCCCGCCGTTTTGACCGCATTTTGAAACGGGCATAAAAAATTTAAAAAAATCAAAAAAATGGGAAACCTTCGCATTGTGTCATTATATGTGGCCAAGTTCCCAGAAAAAATAACAAACTTGTAATACAACAATTATTTTAAAAAAGTGTTATCAGAAATGAGCTATTATCTCTAAAGAGTCATGGCTTTCAAGCCAAATGATCAATCTTATGGCCACATTCATGGCATAGTTTGTTCAAATGATCTCATATTGTGAACAAGGATGCATATTGGAATAAAAAAACAATGTTGCTTAAGGGAGTTTTCATTTTCTTTGGAGGAAAAATCAATTTTCCATTTTTCGAGTGCCCAAAATGAATTTTTTTGTGAAGGACCTACCATATATTTGTTGCAAAATTGGACCAAATCAATTTTATAAAATATTAGGCCATGTTTAATGCACAATTGACAAAATGGTTGGGTGCCAAAAGTTTTTATCCACCTCTAGTGAAAAATACAAATTTCTGCTGATTCAGCAGGAAGCGGGACAAATTTGAATTGCAGCTGCCTCATAGTTTGCTCTTTATTTTTTTCAAAAAATCATTTCTAGGTAGAAAAGTATCTATTTAATCAGAAATACATGGTTTGGTGGCGATACGTTGAGGTTTGGATGGTGGCCTAGGGCCCCAACTCCAAAGCGCGTAGACTCGCATGCCCGCCGCGTGATCACCGCGTGACCGTGGTGTTGCCACGCGTTCCAGGCGGCGTAGGCATGTCTAGTGGGTTGGGCACTCCCTTGATAGGTGTCAGGAAGAAGAAGGCAATAGAAGAATCTCATGAGGAGACTGAACCGAGCTCAAACATGAATTAGCACCCAAGTGTTTGATTAGTGGTATGGGAAATGCACATTGCCAATGGGCCTGAGTTTTGGCCAAGGATGATCATCTACTAAGGACACTATCTTGGAAAATTTGCAGCTCAAATGGAGGAGCCTAGGTGTCACTTGCTTTGCAACATACCACACTGGACAGAAATATGAATGTTGAATCCACACTCACATGTATTGTTAGATGGGGCTCAAATTTTGTGGAGAGCTATGATTTGGGAATATAGAAGATGTGGCAAAAATTCAGCTCATTAGGATATGCCTAGCCAGTACATCCTTCACAATAGTTCGAGCTGAACAAAAACTTTGGAAATTTGCCGAGGAAGATTTACCAGGCAAATGGAGTTGAATATTTTCATGAGGCAATGATTTGGATAGTAAAGAATGCCCTTTTTGGGAATTTTGGGAATGACAGAAATATAGGTTGCTTCACAACCTAGGGCAAAAATTGACACATGGACATGACACATAGGCAAAACTGATGAGGTGGCGCCTTGTCATCGCAATAAGTACCAATGCATCCACATTCACAACCTCATGACCATTTATATTGGTCGTAATCAGGTAGAAATAAGGTCATTGGCGCCTCTTGTTTGCTTTGTGACCATTTGGTGTAAGCAATTTTAGGGTTTGAGCCCTTCTAAGCGAAATGGCCGTGAATTTACGACCAATTCAGCTGGGGTCACTAAGATAAGGTCATAAGTTGACATATTTCTTGTAGTGTGAAACAAGGGGAAAAAATAGAAACTTGCACTGGGCTCTGGGTTAATAGGTTAGTCCCAAAAATAATATAGAAGTGTATAAATAAAGCCCATAAACATCCAAAACAGATAATATAATAGCATGGAACAATCCAAAATTAAAGATACGTTGGAGACGTATCAGCATCCCCAAGCTTAATTCCTGCCCGTCCTCGAGTAGGTAAATGATAAAAACAGAATTTTTGATGTGGAATGCTACCTAACATATTTATCAATGTAATCTTCTTTATTGTGGCAAGAATATTCAGATCCATAAGATTCAAGACAAAAGTTTAATATTGACATAAAAATAATAATACTTCAAGCATACTAACTAAGCAATCATGTCTTCTCAAAATAGTGTGGCCAAAGAAAGTTCATCCCTACAAAATCATATAGTTTGTTCATGCTCCATTCTCGTCACACAAGAATGCTCTCATCATGCACAACCCCTATGACAAGCCAAGCAATTGTTTCATACTTTAGTAATCTCAAACTTTTTCAACCTTCACGTAATACATGAGCGTGAGCCATGGATATAGCACTAAGGGTGGAATAGAATATGATAATGGGGGTTGTGTGGAGAAGACAAAAAAGGAGAAAGTCTCACATTGACACTGCTAATCAACGGGCTAGGGAGATGCCCATCGATTGATGTCAATGCAAGGAGTAGGGATTGCCATGCAATGGATGTACTAGAGCTATAAATGTATGAAAGCTCAACAAAGGAAACTAAGTGCGTGTGCATCCAACTTGCTTTCTCATGAAGACCTAGGGCATTTGAGAAAGCACATCGTTGGAATATACAAGCCAAGTTCTATAATGAAAAACTCCCACTGGTATATGAAAAGTGACAAAACAAGAGACTCTCTATCATGAAGACCATGGTGCTACTTTGAAGCACAAGTGTGGAAAAAGGATAGTAGCATTGTCCCTTCTTTTCTTTTTATTTATTTATTTATTTGGCCTTTCTTTTTTTCTTTTTTTTGCCTTTCTTTCTCTTTTTTTTGGGACAATGCTCTATTAATGATGATCATCACACTTCTATTTATTTACAACTCAATGATTACAACTCGATACTAGAACAAAATATGACTCTATATGAATGCCTCCGGCGGTGTACCGAGATGGGCAATGAATCAAGAGTGACATGTATGAAATTATGCATGGTGGCTTTGCCACAAATACGATGTCAACTACATGATCATGCAAGGCAATATGACAATGATGAACGTGTCATGATAAACGGAACGGTGGAAAGTTGCGTGGCAATATATCTCGGAATGGCTATGGAAATGCCATAATAGGTTGGTATGGTGGATGTTTTGAGAAAGATATAAGGAGGTGTATGTGTGATAGAGCGTATCGTATCATGGGGTTTGGATGCACCGGCGAAGTTTGCACCAACTCTCAAGGAGAGAAAGGGCCATGCACGGTACCGAAGAGGCTAGCAATTGTGGAAGGTTGAGAGTGCGTATAATCCATGGACTCAACATTAGTCATAAAGAACTCACATACTTATTGCAAAAATCTACAAGTCATAAAAAACCAAGCACTACGCGCATGCTCCTAGGGGGATAGATTGGTAAGAAAAGACCATCACTCGTCCCCGACCGCCACTCATAAGGATCAAAATCAAAGAACACCTTATGTTTCAAATTTGTCACACAACGTTTACCATACGTGCATGCTACGGGACTTGCAGACTTCAACACAAGTATTTCTCAAATTCACAACTACTCAACTAGCACAACTTCAATATCACTATCTCCATATCTCAAAACACCTATCAAGTATCAAACTTTTCTTAGTATTCAATGCACTTATATGAAAGTTTTTATTATATCCCTCTTGGATGCCCATCATATTAGGACTAAATTCATAACCAAAGCAAATTACCATGATGTTTAGGACTCTCAAAATAATATAAGTGAAGCATGAGAGTCAATGTGAGATATAAGTGAAGATCAATGAGTAGTCAAATAATTATGCAACTATGTGAAGCACTAGAGCAAACAACAAACTACTCCAAAAGATATAAGTGAAGACCAATGAGTAGTCGAATAATTATGCAACTATGTGAAGACTCTCTAACATTTAAGAATTTAAGATATTGGTATTTTATTCAAACATCAAGCAAAACAAATGAAAATAAAATGACGCTCCAAGCAAAACACATATCATGTGGTGAATAAAAATATAGCTCCAAGTAAAGTTACCGATGAACGAAGACGAAAGAGGGGATGCCTTCCGGGGCATCCCCAAGCTTAGGCTCTTGGTTATCCTTAAATATTACCTTGGGGTGCCTTGGGCATCCCCAATATTAGGCTCTTTCCACTCCTTATTCCATAGTCCATCGAATCTTTACACAAAACCTGAAAACTTCACAACACAAAACTTAACAGAAAACTCGTATGCTCCATTAGTATAAGAAAATAAAACCACCACCTAGGTACTGTTTTGAACTCATTCTTTATTTATATTGGTGCAATATCTACTGTATTCCAAATTCTCTATGGTTCATACCCTCCGATACTACTCATAGATTCATCAAAATAAACAAACAACACATAGAGAAACAGAATCTGTCAAAAACAGAACAGTCTATAGTAATCTGTATCAAATGCAAACTTCTGGAACTCAGCAAAATCTGCCAAAGTAGGAAGACCTAGATAATTTGATTATTGATATACTTCAATTGGAATCAGTATTTTATCGCATTCTGGTGATCTTTAACAATTGTTTTCGTGAACAGAAAGTTTTTGGAATTTTCAGCAAGATCAAATAACTATCATCCAAGAAGATCATATAGATTTAACTTGGCACTAACACTAATTAAAACATAAAAACACATCTAAACATAAGCTAGATGAATTATTTATTTCTAAACAGAACCAAAAGGCAAAAAACTAAAGTAAAATTGGGTTGTCTCCCAACAAGCGCTAACGTTTAACACCCCTAGCTAGGCATGATGATTTCAATTATGCTCACATAAGACATGAGAAATGAAACATAAAGAGAGCATCATGAAGAATATGACTAGCACATTTAAGTCTAACCCAATTCCTATGCATAGGGATTTTGTGAGCAAACAACTTATGGGGACAATAATCAACTAGCATAGGAAGGCAAAATAAGCATAACTTTAAAACTTTAAGCACATAGAGAGGAAACTTGATATTATTGCTATTCCTACAAGCATATATTCCTCCCTCAAAATAATTTTTGGTAGCATCATGAATGAATTCAACAATATAACTATCACATAAAGCATTTTTTTCATGATCTCCAAGCATAGAAATTTTACTACTCTCCACATAAGCAAATTTATTCTCATCAATAGTAGTGGGAGAAAACTCAACAAAATAACTATCATTTGAAGCATAATCCAATTGAAAATTAAAATCATGATGACAAGTTTCCTGGTTATCATTATTCTTTATAGCATACGTGTCATCACAATAATCATCATAAATAGGAGGCATGCTTCCATCATAATAAATTTGCTCATCAAAACTTGGGGGACTAAAAATATCATCTTCATCAAACATAGCATCCCCAAGCTTGTGGCTTTGCATCTCATTAGCATCATGGGTATTCAAAGAATTCGTACTAACAACATTGCAATCATGCTCATCATTCACATATTTTATGCCAAGCATTCTATGTAATTCTTCTTCTAGTACTTGAGCATAATTTTCCATCCCATCATTTTCACGAAAGACATTAAAAAGACGAAGCATATGAGGCAACCTCAATTCCATTTTTTGTAGTTCTCTTTTATAAACTAAACTAGTGCTAAAACGACAAACAAAAAGATTCGATTGCAAGATCCAAAGATATACCTTCAAGCACTCACCTCCCCGGCAACGGCGCCAGAAAAGAGCTTGATGTCTACTACACAACCTTCTTCTTGTAGACGTTGTTGGGCCTCCAAGTGCGGAGGTTTGCAGGACAGTAGAAAATTTCCCTCAAGTGGATGACCTAAGGTTTATCAATCCGTGGGAGGCGTAGGATGAAGATGGTCTCTCTCAAACAACCCTGCAATCAAATAACAAAGAGTCTCTTGTGTCCCCAACACACCCAATACAATGGTAAATTGTATAGGTGCACTTGTTCGGCGAAGAGATGGTGATACAAGTGCAATATGGATGGTAGATATGGGTTTTTGTAATCTAAAAATATAAAAACAGGAAGGTAACTAATGATAAAAGTGAGCGTAAACGGTATTGCAATGCTAGGAAACAAGGCCTAGGGTTCATACTTTCACTAGTGCAAGTTATCTCAACAATAATAATATAATTGGATCATATAAGTATCCCTCAACATGCAACAAAGAGTCACTCCAAAGTCACTAATAGCGGAGAACAAACGAAGAGATTATGGTAGGGTACGAAACCACCTCAAAGTTATTCTTTCTGATCGATCTATTCAAGAGTTTGTAGTAAAATAACATGAAGTTATTCTTTCTGTTCGGTCTATCATAGAGTTCGTACTAGAATAACACCTTAAGACACAAATCAACCAAAACCCTAATGCCACCTAGATACTCCAATGTTACCACAAGTATCCATGTGTATGATAATACGATATGCATCACACAATCTCAGATTCATCTATTCAAACCAACACAAAGTACTTCAAAGAATGCCCCAAAGTTTCTACCGGAGAGTCAAGACGAAAACGTGTGCCAACCCCTATGCATAAGTTCACGAGGTCACGGAACCCGCAAGTTGATCACCAAAACATACATCAAGTGAATCACATGATATCCCATTGTCACCATAGATAAGCACATGCAAGACATACATCAAGTGTTCTCAAATCCTTAAAGACTCAATCCAATAAGATAACTTCAAAGGGAAAACTCAATCCATTACAAGGGAGTAGAGGGGGAGAAACATCATAAGATCCGACTATAATAGCAAAGCTTGCGATACATCAAGATCGTATCACCTCAAGAACACGAGAGAGAGAGAGAGAGAGAGAGAGAGAGAGAGAGATCAAACACATAGCTACTGGTACATACCCTCAGCCCCGAGGGTGAACTACTCCCTCCTCGTCATGGAGATCGCCGGGATAATGAAGATGGCCACCGGTGAGGGATCCCCCCTCCGGCAGGGTGCCGGAACAGGGTCCTGATTGGTTTTTGGTGGCTACAGAGGCTTGTGGTGGCGGAACTCCCGATCTATTGTGCTCCCCGATGTTTTTAGGGTATATGGGTATATATAGGCAAAAGAAGTCGGTCAGGGGAGCCACGAGGGTGGGGGTGCACCCAGGGGGGCAGGCACGCCTCCCTGCCTCGTGGCCACCTCGAAGTTCCTTAACTTCAACTCGAAGTCTCCTGGATCACGTTCGTTCCAAAAATCATGGTCCCGAAGGTTTCATTCCGTTTGATATTCCTTTTCTGTGAAACACTGAAACAAGGGAAAAAACAAAAACTGGCACTGGGCTCTGGGTTAATAGGTTAGTCCCAAAAATAATATAAAAGTGTATAATAAAGTCCATAAACATCCAAAACAGATAATATAATAGCATGGAACAATCAAAAATTATAGATACGTTGGAGACGTATCACACATCCATTTGTTGCAATTTAAAGTCATGATGAGATGCATATGCAAGTAACATGTGAATAGATTCGAGACGAGCAACGGGGGTAAAGGTTTCACCGTAGTCGATACCCTCAACTTGGGAGTAGCCTTGTGCCACCAATCTTGCCTTGTTTCGAACAACCACACCATTCGCATCTTGCTTGTTCTTGAAGATCCATTTGGTTCTGATGACATTATGTTCCTCCATTGGCCTTGTCACTAATTCCCAAACTTGATTGTGCTCAAAGTTGTTGAGTTCATCGTGCATAGCTTCAAGCCAATATACATCATCAAGCACCTCATGTACCTTTCGGGGTTCAACACATGAAAAAAACGCGTGGTACTCACAAAAGTTTGACAATTGTTTACGAGTAGTTACCCCTTTTCTCAAGCTTCCAAGCACATTCTCCATGACATATTATTGATGCTTGAGCTTGGAAGCCACCTTAGCGGCACGACGCTCCAAAAGTTCCTCAATGGTCATTTGAGGATCATCTTGTGCATCTTGAGCATCGTCTTGAGTTTTCTCTTGATCTTGAGCGCCGTCTTGAGTTTGCTCTTGATCTTGAGCACCGTCTTGAGCTTGCTTTTGATCTTGAGTTTGCTCTTGATCTTGAGCGCGCTCGGAGGCATGAAATTGATCTTGGGCACCATTTGGTTCATCACCATCTCCACAGAGTTGATCTTGCCCTTGATTTTGTTCATAGGGTTGAGGGCCTTCATTTGTTCTTCGGAAGCTTGTGGGTCTAGCGTAGGTGGTGGCTCCACTTGAGTAGAGCATTGCCCTTCTCCTTCAGCCATAAGGGGTTCCTCGATGGGGAGTATTTGACCAATCCCCATTCTTCTTATGGATTGGGGAGGAATTTCATCACCTACATCACAAAGATCACTTTGCTCCACTTGGGAGCCATTATTTTCATCAAACTCCATGTTACACGTCTCCTCAATTAGTCTGGTGGACTTGTTGAGAACACGGTAAGCATGAGAGTTTGTAGCATAACCAACAAATATGCCCTCTTGAGCTCTAGGTTCGAATTTAGAAAAACGAACACTTTCTTGAGAATGAAACACTTACAACCAAACACCCGGATGTATTTGAGGTTGGGCTTGTTGCCGGTAAGTATCTCATATGGAGTCTTGTTCAAGCCTTTGCGGAGGTAGAGCCTATTGGAAGCATGACATGCGGTGTTCATGGCTTCGGCCCAAAAGTTGTACGAAGATTTGAATTCCGCCATCATGGTCCTTGCCGCATCCATCAACGTCTGGTTCTTCCTCTCTGCCACACAATTTTGTTGAGGGGTATAGGGTGCGGAAAATTGGTGCTTGATTCCCTCGTCACTGAGAAACTCATCCAAGGTTTAGTTCTTGAACTCGATGTCGTTGTCACTTCTAATCATCAAGATCTTTGCTTCATGTTGACATTGAGCTTCATTTGCAAAGTTGATGGCGGTTTGTTGAGTCTCACTCTTCCTCTTGAAGAAGTATACCCATGTGTATCTTGAGTAGTCTTCCACAATCACCAAGCAATAATTTCTTCCGCCAATATTATCAAAGGATGGAAGACCAAAAGATCCATGTGAAGGAGCTCCAAGGGTCTCTTTGAGTAGATGATAGTTGATGGTCGATGAGTCGTTTCATGAAGCTTTCTTTCGATACAAGCACTACAAGCATGGTCTTTGGGAAAACTCACATTTGTTAGTCCATGCACATGGTCCCCTTTGAGGAGACATTGCAAAGATCTCATATTGACGTGGGCTAGACGGCGATGCCAAAGCCAACCCACATCAACTTTAGCCATTAGGAAAATCGCGGTCTTAGTGTGTCGCTCTGAAAAGTTCACCACATAGAGACCGTTCTCGACATGCTCAACAAAGGCTAATTTAAGAGTCTTGCTCCACATAAGGGCCACGGTATCAAGATCAAAGAATGTTGCAAAGCCCATAAGTGCAAGTTGACGAACGGAAATAAATTGTATGCAAGGGACTCAACAAGCATGACCTTCTCAATAGATAAATATTGAGAGATGACAACCTTGCCAAGCCCCAATACCTTAGAAGTTGAAGCTTCACCGATTTGGACATGGGTGGGCATAAATGGAATTGGATGCACATCCACCACCAAGTCCTTGCTCCCGGTCATATGATTTATTGCTCCACTATGGAGCAACCATGACACCCCACCGGAAGCAAAATCCTACAAGATATCAATGCTTGGATTTTGGTATCCATTATTGAATGGGTCCTTTGATGTTAATAAAAGGGTATTAGGAACCCAAATAGACCATTCAATGTACTCATAAGAAGAACCAACAAATTTAGCATAAACTTGCCCATCACTAGCACGACACAAAACATAAGAGGGGTTAAAGTCTCCGGCTTCGTTGCTAGGGGTGGTTTTGCCCTTCTTGGCATTACCACCCACTTCCTTGTTCTTCTTCTTATCATGAGCACCCTCACCCGCCTTGACAAAGGTGTCCTTGAGCGGGAGAGATTGCTTGGTCTTGTTCTTCTTCTTCTTCTTTGAGTTGGGTACAAACCCAAGTCTTTCATTTCCTACAAATTCATTTTGATTGCTCAAAATGTCATTGAGGTTCTTCTCGCCTTGTATGCAAGTCACAAGGCCCTTATCAAGTTGCTCTTTCAACTTAGCATTTTCCTCCACGAGATGCACATGCTCGCAACAAGGGTTAGTAGCATGGGCATTATCAATTAGAACGAAGGGAGGACAAGTGGAAATCTCCTTGGTTAGCTTCACTTGGAGTTGATCATGAGACTCTTTGAGATAAGCATGAACACCCTTCAAGACCTTGTGAGCCTTGTCAAGTGTATCAAATTCTTCATTGAGTCTATCGTGGCCAACTCCAAGTGCGGATTTCTCAGATTTAAGCACACGAGTAAGAAAAATAGCATGATCAAGATCTTATTGTAATTTAGCATGATCAACATTGTGTGACTCCTCAAGAGTCAAACGAAGATCCCGCTCTTCCTCTAGAGCAATGGAAAGATCCACAATCTTATCGGCATAGTCACGACTACGCCCCTCCAACTTGGAGATAGTATCCTCATGTGACTCAATGATATCATTGACCTCACCAAGTTGTTCCAAGAGAGGAACAAAGTGCTTCTTGGACTCACCCTTGAGCTTGCTAACAAACTTGATGAACTCATTCTCATCAACTTTCTCCACCTCACTATCATCTACACAATCTAACAATGAAGGAGTAGTAGTGATGGTGGTTTTGATGCTAGGAGTTACCTTGTTGATACCTTTGGCCATGAGACACTTGGTAATGGTGTTTTCGTTGGGGGCGCCGAAGAGAGACGCCTTGGAGGGGGAATATGTAGCAATGTAAATGGTTGCCGTTGCCATTCCTTCTCCACTTGTATCCTCCTCATCATCATTGGAGGGGTACTCTTCATGTGCCACCAAGCCATTTGGAGGAGTCTTCTTGGTGAAGTTGTTCTTGCTAGGGAAGGACTTGGCTTTATCTTTGCAAATGAGTTTGCCATCATTGTCTTCCCTCTTCTCGTAGGGGCAATCCACCACAAAGTGACTCACATTGCCACAATTGTAGAAAGTTCTTACATGTTGCTTGTTATTTGACCCACTTGAGTTGTTCTTGGTGAAGTTGGGCCTTGAGTTCCTCTTGTTGCTCCAAAATTGCCTTGACGCAAGAGCCATGTAATCATGGTAAGCATATTTGGTGTCTTCGGGGCCACACTCCTCTTCTTCTTCCGGAATGGCCTTGGCCTTCAAAGAAAGGGTGGGAGTGCTTTTCTTTGACCAGACACGAGCAATAGCATTGTCGGCGGTCTTGTTCATGATGTTCATGGCAATAAACTCATCCAACACTTCACTTGAGGTTAAGGTGTGAAAGTCCGGCCTTTGTCGAATCACGGAAGACATGGCCTTGTTGAATGGCATGATATCCTTGAGGAACTTACGCTTGATGCAAGTGTCATCCGTATCCTTGCTTCCATGGTCTTGGAGAGCAACCGCAAGAGTAGTCACCCTCCAGTAAAAATCACACGGATCCTCATCTTCAAGCATCACAAATTCATCGACCTCATCAATGACCACTTCAAAGTTGGACAGTTGGATACTTGAGCTCCCCTTGTACATAGAAACAATGTTCTCCCAACAATCCTTTGCACGAGTGAAAGGTCGTAGGTGCGCTAGGTTTTCGGGAGGGACCGCTTCTTGAAGGATGAACAATGCGGAGTGATTGTATTGATTGTCCACTTCTTCTCTTGGGGAGAAGTTATTTGGATCATGTGGGTAGAAGCCTTGCTCAATGATTCTCCAAAGGTTAGTTGAGCAATGATTGAAATGATACTTAATGCAGAAGACCCAACTAGCAAAATCACCCTTAACAAGCTTGGGAGGAGGACCATGATTATTAATGCGAGCTGTGGGGACCAGTCCTCCATAGACTCAGGGAGGGGGAACCGAGGCAAAGGTTCCCGTCCCATTCTTGTCATGAGGGGGAGGAACATGAGTACCTTTAGCCGCTTCCATGGTGGAATTGGCCTCCGACTCCAATGCGTGGGATTAACCACAAGCAAGGGATCAGGAGTGGATTTCATCCCCTCAAGTAATTTTTTAAGCATGGACTTGACTTCAGTCGTCATAGACGTCTTAAATGAAGCCATAGCTTCATTTAAGTCATCTCGAGTGATCAAAGTCAACTCCATGGCCTCGGGCACTTCCTCCCCGGTTTCAACCATACTCTTCGGGTGGTAAAACCCTTAATAAAGAGACGAGGCTCTGATACCAATTGAAAGGATCGATATGGTTGACTAGAGGGGGGGTGAATAGGCAACTACTATTTTTTAGCTTTTCTTAATTTTAGCAACAAATAGGTTGTCTAGATGTGCAACTAGGTGAACAGCCTATATGATGCAAACGACAACAACAACAAGTGCAAGCAAAGGATACAACACAATAATAGCTTGCACAAAGTCAAGGAAAGAGATAACCACAAGTGGAGCCAGTGGAGACGAGGATGTGTTACCAAAGTTACCTCCCTATGGGGGAAGTATGTCTCCGTTGGAGCGGTGTGGAGGCACAATGCTCTCGAAGAAGCCACTAGGGCCACCGTATTCTCCTCGCGCCCTCACACAATGCGAGATGCTGCGATTCCACAAGTGGTGCCCTTGAAGGCCGCAACTGAACCTTTACAAACAAGGTTGGGGCTATATCCACATATTGATTGGAGGCTCCCAATGATACCACAGAGCTTCACCACAATGGAATGTGGCTCCGAGGTTAGCTCAACCATCTAGGGTGCTCAAACACCCAAGAGTAACAAGATCCGGAAGGATAGTGGGGGGAATCAAATTTATCTTGGTGGAAGTGTAGATCCGGGCCTTCTCAACCAATCCCTAGAAAATCAACAAGTTTGATTGACTAGCGAGAGAAATCGGGTGGAAATGAGCTTTGGAGCAACAATGGGGCTTGGGGGTAAAGAGGTAGGTCTTCTTGGGGAAGAAGACCTCCTTTTATAGTGGGGACTAAAATCCAACCGTTATCCCACAACTCAGCCCGCAGAGAGCGGTACTATCACCCATGGGAGCGGTACTACCACACTAGGTAGCGGTACTGCCGCTTGGCCCAGCAATAGTACCACTGGGGCTGCGCACAGAGAGTAGAGAGAAGGGGAAGGAGAGAGAGCGCCCTCTGGCGGCACTAGTAGCGGTGGTAGGACGATACTACCACTTGTAAGTGGTACTACCGCGCCTACTGCCGCTCCTACTGCCGCGCAACCCGACACGAGAAGCAACGGTGGTAGGACGATACTACCACTTGTAAGTGGTACTACCGCGCCTACTGCCGCTCCTACTATCGCGCAACCCGACACGAGAAGCGACGGTCTCGAATCGAGGCGGTACTAGCACGGAACTGGAGCAATAGTGCCGCTGATGGCCATGAGCGGTACTACCGCCGTGAAACAGCAGTACTGCTGCTTAAAGCTATCAGTGGTACTACCGCTGGCTCCTCCCATGTGCCACTTCTGCGATAACGGTATACTCCAAGGAAGAGGGAAGAAGCTGGGGGTGCTAGAAAGATGTGCACGTGTTGATTCCATCCTAACCTTTCCGGTACGGACCCCCTCTTGATAGTACGGTGTCTACTACGACTCAAGTCCATGAAAACCGAAACGAAAGAGACTATACCGTCTTCACCTTGAGCTCCGAGAGGAAAGAATTGTCTCATGCCAATGAATGAATATATGAAATGCTCAATGCACACGATTAGCCCACAAATGCATTGTCATCAATCACCAAAACCACTTAGAGAGAGAGAGACATGCCCTAACAGCCACGTGGCGGCTCCTAGGAGTTCTTTGCCTAGATCTAGCCAGCTAGATCTGGGCAAAGAACTCTGAGGAGCCGCCATGTGTGACCTATGCCGACGGTATTGTGCCAAGCCGTCGGCATAGATGACACGTGGCGGCTCCTAGGAGCTCGGCCACAACCTATGCCAATGGCAAGATCGTCGGCATAGAGTTGACCAAATATTTTTTACTGACTTTTGGCTCTGCCCTGCAAATTCACAAACACACACGCACACACACACACACACACACACACACAGATATATAGATCATCACCATATACATAACATGAAAGATCATCAACATCATCATCGTCATAGAAACATCATTAACATAAGTATGAAACATGGGATGAAGTGTAGAACATGGAAACATAAATAAAAGTGGTCAAGCGCCGCCACCACCACCAGCATCAGCGCCACCACCACCACTAGCATCAACGCCACCACCACCAGCAACATCAGCACCACGACCACCACCACCTTGGTAGACTAGAGTGATTGGGCTCCATGAACTAGGAGTTGAACCACCAACAATGGATGATCCATGGGATCCCTACATGTTTTAAAAGAGACGGTAAGGGGAAATATGTTAGTGTTGAACCTACGATATCTAGTTCTGGAATAGTTTGGCAATGTACTAATTCGAGTCCCATTGGCTAGTGCCACAAATTGTTTGAACGAAGGCAATTGTGGGTACGGTCCAGGATGTGGTGGTGCTGGTCTCATTGGTGGAAGCGCAGTGCCATTTTGCATAGCCATATACATAGTCTACATGTTAGTTGACCAAGCAAACATGAATGTTAGAAGAAATGAAAGTGCAATATTATGTTGGCTCTAAGTGGGAAAAACTAACCCTCATTAGCAGACGGTTGTACTCCTCGTATGCTTCAAGTTTCTCGGCATGTTGCCCGCACCCGAGGCGATGAAGCTCGACAAACTTAACGTAGGCCTACAATATGACATGATGGAACTCATAAAACATATCAATGCGGAAAATAAAGTCAGAAAAAGGGAAGAAAGGGGAAATACTTACAGCATGCTAGCTTGATACGCTCAGCAGTGTGTTAGCCATACTCCCGCTCAGGGTGGTAGCTCAGAGCCATGTGTAAGAGACAGATGGCCAGTTCATGCCATCCAGAACCGGGTAGCGGCCTTGTTTCTTCGGTGCTATGCTGACCACTGCTGTCTCGTTGATCTCTGACTCTATGGGGTTAGCAACATCCTCCCCATTATGGAGCTGACGGAATTCCTCCATGTAGGTCATCAGATTCTCCTTGCTTCTACCGTAGTACTTCTACATCTCAAAAACTATGACAAATTACCACATATCTTATATCACATGTGTCTGCAATGTGTAAAATTTCATGAATTTATCACGTTGTGACTGTTCAGAAATATTCATGGAACAACAAAACCACCGAATGTTACTTTGGTGTTATCGCCGTTCGTGTAGGGGGTGATACGTCTCCAACGTATCTATAATTTTTGATTGTTCCATGCTATTATATATTCTGTTTTGGGTGTTTAATGGGCTTTATTATACACTTTTATATTATTTTTTAGACTAACCTATTAACCGGAGGCCTAGCCCAAATTGCTGTTTTTTTGCCTATTTCAGTGTTTTGAAGGAAATGGAATATCAAACGGAGTCCAAACGGAATAAAACCTTCGGGAGCGTGATTTTTGGAACAACCGTGATCCAGAGGACTTGGAGTGGACGTCAAGAAATCACCAAGAAGGCCACGAGGCAGGGGGTGCGCCTACCCCCCTGGGCGCGCCCTCCACCCTCGTGGGACCCTCGTAGCTCCACCGACCTACTTCTTCCTCCTATATATACCTACGTACCCCCAAACCATCAGACGGAGCCAAAACCCTATTTCCACCGCCGCAACCTTCTGTACCCGTGAGATCCCATCTTGGGGCCTTTTCCGGCACTCCGCCGGAGGAGGCATTGATCATGGAGGGCTTCTACATCAACACCATAGCCTCTCCGATGATGTCTGAGTAGTTTACCTCAGACCTTCGGGTCCATAGTTATTAGCTAGATGGCTTCTTCTCTCTCTTTGGATCTCAATACAAAGTTCTCCTCGATATTCTTGGAGTTCTATTCGATGTAATCTTCTTTTGTGGTGCGTTTATCGAGATTCGATGAATTTTGGGTTTATGATCAAGATTAACTACAAACAATATTTGAATCTCCTCTGAATTCTTTTATGTATGATTGGTTATCTTTGCAAGTCTCTTGGAATTACCAGTTTGGTTTGGCCTACTAGATTGATCTTTCTTGCAATGGGAGAAGTGCTTAGCTTTGGGTTCAATCTTGCGGTGCTCGATCCCAGTGACAGCAGGGGAAACGACACGTATTGTATTGTTGCCATCGAGGATAAAAAGATGGGGTTTATATCATATTGCATGAATTTATCCGTCTACATCATGTCATCTTGCTTAAAGCGTTACTCCATTCTTATGAACTTAATACTCTAGATGCATGCTGGATAGCGGTCGATGTGTGGAGTAATAGTAGTAGATGCAGGAAGGAGTCGGTCTACTTGTCATGGATGTGATGCCTATATACATGATCATACCTAGATATTCTCATAACTATGTTCAATTCTATCAATTGCTCGACAGTAATTTGTTCACCCACCGTAATACTTATGCTATCTTGAGAGAAGCCACTAGTGAAACCTATGGCCCCCGGGTCTATTTTCCATCATATTAATCTTCCGTCGACAAGCTATTTCTATTACCATTTATTTTGCAATCTTTACTTTTTATCTGTACCATAAAAATACCAAAAATATTATCTTATCATCTCTATCAGATCTCACTTTTGCAAGTGGCCGTGAAGGGATTGACAACCCCTTTATCGCGTTGGTTGCAAGGTTCTTATTTGTTTGTGTAGGTGCGAGGGACTTGAGCGTGGTCTCCTACTGGATTGATACCTTGGTTCTCAAAAACTGAGGGAAATATTTACGTTACTTTACTGCATCACCCTTTCCTCTTCAAGGGAAAACCAACGCAGTGCTCAAGAGGTAGCAAGGGGTCGCACTCCAGAGCTGCGTGTTGGGTGGTTGAACATATTTCCACACTTTAAGGAATGTATGAGGACTCAATGCATTGTTTTTGTGGCATTGCTACCCCCCCCCCCTCGAAGGCCCTCAACCAGGCTGACCATAGTCATGTTAACCCGGATATCTAACCCTTTGACTTTTATCGGACGCCCTTTGAACAATGAACTTCTCCACCTAGTTGTGATAGGTCAGCCGTAGGAACATTTAAGAACAAATTTTGGGCGCAAGGCAACATAAGATTCCCTCCGGGTTGACCCGACGTGGCCGTTTTCCCTCTAAGTGATGGCGGCAGTGCTGTGCATGAAGGGGGGTCACACTCTGGAGCTGCATGCTGGGTGTTCACACTTACCACCACACTTTCAGACATGTAAGAGGACCCAACGCAAGATTTTGTGGGATTGCTAACCTCTGAATACCGCCACCACACTTTTAGACACGTAAAGTACAATCCTTAAGGAAGGATCATTCCAAATACTTCGGCATCTAAAAAAACTATGAAAAATTACCACACATCTTATATCACATGTGTCTGCACTATGTAAAATTTCATGAATTCATCGTGCTATTACTGTTCAGAAATATTCATGCAACGGAAAAACTGTCGAACGTTACTTTCGTGTTATCGTCGTCCATGTAGGGGGTCACACTCTGAAGCTATGTGATGGGTATTTGAACCTACCGCCACACTTCAAGACATGTATGAGGACCCAGTGCAATGTTTTGGTGGCATTGCTACCCCCTGCCCCCCCCAAGGCCCCGACCGGCCTAACCCTAGCCCCGTCAACCCAAAGATCTTAGCCCTTTCACTTTCACCGGACGACCTTTGACCAATGGACTTTTCCACCTGGTTGTGATAGTTCAGCACATAGGAACATTTCAGAACAAAGTTTGGGCCCAACCCACCACAAGATTCCCTCCGGGTTGACCCGACGCGGCCGTTTCGCCCTCTAAGTGAAGGCGGCAGTGTCGTCCATGAAAGGGGTCACACTCCGGAGCTGTGTGTTGGGTGTTCACACCTATTATAATCCTAGAAACAATCTGATGGATGTAGATATAAAAGTTGTCTCATTTGGACAAGGGATTAAAAATATATTTAAAAAGTCAAAATAAAAGAGTGTTTTCTGTAAATATGAAGGAAACATGATTTTAGTTTGTTGAAATTTGAAAGTATAGTATAGCAACATAATCCTTTCGAGATCCTGATAAAAAACGATATAAATTTTCTCAAAATCAGCGCAAGTATCAATTCACTAGTAGAAAATAGGCCTATTGTCCCGGTTCGTAAGGGCCTTTTGTCCCGGTTCCTGAACCAGGACTAAAGGGTCGTTACAAATGCCCTGACCCTTTAGTCCCGGTTCTAACCAGAACCGGGACAGATGGCCTCCACGTGGCCTGCATGGTGAGCCCAGGCAGGAGAGCCTTTGGTCCCGGTTGGTGGCACCAACCGGGACCAATAGACCTCCACGCGTCAGCATTTCTATGGCTGGGGTTTTTATTTTTTTAAGGGGGTTTTGGGGGGTTAATTTAGGTATTTCATATATTGTGTTAGATAACTAATTAGTAGAGAGAAGTGTCCTCTCTTATGTCCGTGCTTGGTCGACGCTACGTACTATACATACGTATAGAGAGGACTAGACACGCTAGCTAGCTAGTAAGCAAACGAAGGAAATAGAAGATCGTCATGAACATATATGCATACAGAGAGAAGTGATATCGACCACCTCTCCTTCTCCGAGAGATTGGTCGAACAACAAGTTCTCGTATATCTATCTGACACTACCGGCTACATATATACAATAATTATCTATTCCAAATATAATCTCCTAAATTACGGACGCATGATCCACATAGTATTCTCCGTCTTCAGCGATCACATGGTCAAGAAAGAATGCCGCCAATTCCTCTTGAATTGCTCGCATGCGATCTGGTGCTAGGAGTTCATCCCACTGCCGAAACATCTAATTTGAAGAAGGGGGTCAATACATACATATATATATATATATATATATATATATATATATATATATATATATATATATATATATATGAATGAATGAATGAAACTCAACACAAATGATGGTAATAAACTAAAATTGTGAATATTATTTCTTACGCACTTCATATTGTTCGTCAGAGTACCCGCCCCGCTCACAGGTCGTGTGGCGGATGGACTCGCAAACGTAATATCCACAGAAATCATTCCCTTGTTCCTACCACAACCACTTTACAAGAAATAGAGGTCAATCAAACAGATAAGCAAGAATGCCAAATGGTATTGATGAAACTAGCGCTAGGAGACGCGCGGAACATGCTACTATAGTACTTACTTTCGGGTATCTAAATTGCAGCATCTTCGGCAGTCCCGGAGATTTTTTGGTGAATTTTCTCCAAACCCTGCCAGACAAAAGAAAACAATTACTTGATATCAGGAAATGAACAAAGTTGCTGATATGGTGGATAAGGATCGATTTAATTTACTTCTCGAGGATTTCAGTCATGTCCGCATACTCCTGGGGATCTTTTCGTTTAGAGTCCAAGACAGTTACTGTTGGGGAACGTAGTAATTTCAAAAAATTTCCTACGCACACGCAAGATCATGGTGATGCATAGCAACGAGAAGGGAGAGTGTCGTCTACGTACCCTCGTAGACCGAAGCGGAAGCGTTGACACAACGTAGAGGAAGTAGTCGTACGTTCTCTTCGCGATCCAACCGATCACAGCACCGTTACTCCGGCACCTCCGAGTTCTTGGCACACGTTCAGCTCGATGACGATCCCCGGGCTTCGATCCAGCAAAGCGTCGGGGAAGAGTTCCGTCAGCACGACGGCGTGGTGACGATCTTGATGTGTTACCGGCGCAGGGCTTCGCCTAAGCACTACAACGATATGACCGAGGTGGAATTTGGTGGAAGGGGGCACCGCACACGGCTAAGGAACGATCCGTAGATCAACTTGTGTCTTTGGGGTGCCCCCTGCCCCCGTATATAAAGGAGCCAAGGGGGAGGGGCTGGCCGGCCAAGCCTGGCGCGCCAGGAGAGTCCTACTCCCTCTGGGAGTAGGATTCCCCCCCCCCCAGTCCTAGTTGGACTAGGATTCTCCAAGGGGGAGAGAGAGAGAGAGGGGGCGCCCACCTCTCCTAGTCCTAATAGGACTAGGGGAAGGGGGGAGGCGCACAGCCCATGAGGGCAGCCCTCTCACCTCTCCTCCAAGGCCCATGTTGGCCCATTATGCTCCCGGGGGGTTCCGGTAACCCTCCCGGTATTCCGGTAAAATCCTGATTTCACCTGGAATGCATCCGATGTCCAAACATAGGCTTCCAATATATCATTCTTTACGTCTCGACCATTTCGAGACTCCTCGTCATGTCTGTGATCACATCCGGGACTCCGAACTCCTTCGGTACATCAAAATGCATAAACTCATAATAACTGTCATCGTAACGTTAAGCGTGCGGACCCTACGGTTCGAGAACAATGTAGACATGACCGAGACACGTCTCCGGTCAATAACCAATAGCAGGACCTGGATGCCCATATTGGCTCCTACATATTCTACGAAGATCTTTATCGGTCAGACCGCATAACAACATACGTTGTTCCCTTTGTCATCGGTATGTTACTTGCCCGAGATTCGATCGTCGGTATCCAATACCTAGTTCAATCTCGTTACTGGCAAGTATCTTTACTCGTTCCGTAATACATCATCTCGCAACTAACTCATTGGTTGCAATGCTTGCAAGGCTTTATGTGATGTGCATTACCGAGAAGGCCCTGAGATACCTCTCCGACAATTGGAGTGACAAATCCTAATCTCGAAATACGCCAACTCAACATGTACCTTCGGAGACACCTGTAGAGCACCTTTATAATCACCCAGTTACGTTGTGACGTTTGGTAGCACACAAAGTGTTCCTATGGTAAACGGGAGTTGCATAATCTCATAGTTAAAGGAACATGTATAAGTCATGGATAAAAGCAATAGCAACATACTAAACGATCGGGTGCTATGCTAATGGAATGGGTCATGTCAATCAGATCATTCAACTAATGATGTGATCTCGTTAATCAAATAACAACTCTTTGTTCATGGCTAGGAAACATAACCATCTTTGATTAATGAGCTAGTCAAGTAGAGGCATACTAGTGACACTCTGTTTGTCTATGTATTCACACATGTATTATGTTTCCGGTTAATACAATTCTAGCATGAATAATAAACATTTATCATGACATGTAAGGAAATAAATAATAACTTTATTATTGCCTCTAGGGCATATTTCCTTCAGTCTCCCACTTGCACTAGAGTCAATAATCTAGTTCACATCGCCATGTGATTTATCAGCAATAGTTCACATCGATATGTGACCAACACCCAAAGGGTTTACTAGATTCAGTAATCTAGTTCACATCGCTATGTGATTAACACCCAAAGAGTACTACGGTGTGATCATGTTTTGCTTGTGAGAGAAGTTTAGTCAACGGGTCTGCCACATTCAGATCCGTTACGTATTTTGCAATTTTCTATGTCTACAATGCTCTGCACGGAGCTACTTTAGCTAATTGCTCCCACTTTCAATATGTATCTAGATTCGAGACTTAGAGTCATCTAGATTAGTGTCAAAACTTGCATCGACGCAACCTTTTACGACGAACCTTTTTGTCACATCCATAATCGAGAAACATATCCTTATTCCACTAAGGATAATTTTGACCGCTGTCCAGTGATCTACTCCTAGATCATTATTGTACTCCCTTGCCAAAATCAGCGTAGGGTATACAATAGATCTGGTACATAGCATGGCATACTTTATAGAACCTATGGCCAAGGCATAGGGAATGTCTTTCATTCTCTTTCTATCTTCTGTCGTGGTCGGGTTTTGAGTCTTACTCAATTTCACACCTTGTAACACAGGCAAGAACTCTTTCTTTGACTGTTCCATTTTGAACTACTTCAAAATCTTGTCAAGGTATGTACTCATTGAAAAACTTATCAAGCGTCTTGATCTATCTCTATAGATCTTGATGCTCAATATGTAAGCAGCTTCACCGAAGTCTTTCTTTGAAAAACTCCTCTCAAATACTCGTTTATGCTTTGCAGAATAATTCTACACTATTTCCGATCAACAATATGTCATTTACATATACTTATCAGAAATGTTGTAGTGCTCCCACTCACTTTCTTGTAAATACAGGCTTCACCGCAAGTCTGTATAAAACCATATGCTTTGATCAACTTATCAAAGTGTATATTCCAACTCCGAGATGCTTGCACCAGTCCATAGATGGATCGCTGGAGCTTGCATATTTTGTTAACACCTTTAGGATCGACAAAACTTTCTAGTTGCATCGTATACAACTCTTCTTTAATAAATCCATTAAGGAATGTAGTTTTGTTTATCCATTTGCCGGATTTCATAAAATGCGGCAATTGCTAACATGATTCGGACAGACTTAAGCATAGATACGAGTGAGAAACTCTCATCGTAGTCAACACCTTGAACTTGTCGAAAACCTTTTGCGACAATTCTAGCTTTGTAGATAGTAACACTACTATCAGTGTCCGTCTTCCTCTTCAAGATCCATTTATTTTCTTTGGCTTGCCGATCATCGGGCAAATCCATCAAAGTCCATACTTTGTTCTCATACATGGATCATATCTCAGATTTCATGGCCTCTAACCATTTCGCGGAATCTGGGCTCATCATCGCTTCCTCATAGTTCGCAAGTTCGTCATGGTCTAGTAACATGACTTCCAGAACAGGATTACCGTACCACTCTGGTGCGGATCTCACTCTAGTTTACTTACGAGATTCGGTAGTAACTTGATCTTGAAGTTACATGATCATCATCATTAGCTTCCTTACAAATTGGTGTACTAGTCACAAGAACAGATTTCTGTGATGAACTACTTTCCAATAAGGGAGAAGGTACAATTACCTTATCAAGTTTTCTACTTTCCTCCCACTCACTTCTTTCGAGAGAATCTCCTTCTCTAGAAAGGATCCATTCTCAGCAACGAATATCTTGCCTTCGGATCTGTGATAGACGGTGTACCCAACAGTCTCCTTTGGGTACCTATGAAGACACATTTCTCCGATTTGGGTTTGAGCTTATCAGGATGAAACTTTTTTACATAAGCATCGTAACCCCAAACTTTAAGAAACGACAACTTTGGTTTCTTGCCAAACCACAGTTCATTTTGTGTCGTCTCAACGGACTTTAGATGGTGCCCCTTTTAACGTGAATGCAGCTGTCTCTAATGCATGATCCCAAAATGATATTGGTAAATCGGTAAAAAACATCATAGATTGTACTATATCCAATAAAGTACGGTTATGACGTTCGGACACACCATTATGCTGTGGTGTTCCAGGTGGCAGGAATTTGTGAAACTATTCTACATTGTTTTAATTGAAGACCAAACTCGTAACTCAAATATTTGTCTCCGCGATCAGATCGTAGAAATATTATTTTCTTGTCACGATGATTTTCCACTTCACTCTAAAATTCTTTGAACTTTTCAAATGTTTTAGACTTATGTTTCATCAAGTAGATATACCCATATCTGCTCAAATCATCTGTGAAGGTTAGAAAATAATGATACTTGTCGCGAGCCTTAATATTCATCGGACCATATACATCAGTATGTATGATTTCCAACAAATCTGTTGCTTGCTCCATTGTTCCGGAGAACGGCGTTTTAGTCATCTTGCCCAAGAGGCATGGTTCGCAAGCATCAAGTGATTCATAATCAAGTGATTCCAAAATCCCATCAGCATGGAGTTTCTTCATGCGCTTTACACCAATATGACCTAAACAGCAGTGCCACAAATAGGTTGCACTATCATTATTAACTTCGCATCTTTTGGTTTCAATATTATGAATATGTGTATCACTACGATCGAGATCCAATGAACTATTTTCATTGGTGTGTATGACCATAGAAGGTTTTATTCATGTAAACAGAACAACAATTGTTCTCTAACTTAAATGAATAACTGTATTGCAATTAACATGATCAAATCATATTCATGCTCAACGCAAACACCAAATAACACTTATTTAGTTTCAACACTAATCCTGAAAGTATAGGGAGTGTGTGATGATGATCATATCAATCTTGGAACCACTTCCAACACACATCGTCACCTTGCCCTTTAACTAGTCTTTGTTCATTCTGCAACTCCCGTTTCGAGTTACTAATCTTAGCAACTTGAACTAGTACCAAATACTGAGGGGTTGCTATGAATACTAGTAAAGTACACATCAATAACATGTATATCAAATATACTTATGTTCACTTTGCCATCCTTCTTATCCGCCAATCACTTGGGGTAGTTCCGCTTCCAGTGACCAATCCCTTTGCAGTAGAAGCACTTAGTCTCAGGCTTAGGACCAGACTTGGGCTTTTTCACTTGAGCAGCAACTTGCTTGCCGTTCTTCTTGAAGTTCCCCTTCTTTCCTTTTGCCCTTTTCTTGAAACTAGTGATCTTGTCAACCATCAACACTTGATGTTTTTCTTTGATTTCTACCTTTGCCGATTTTAGCATCGCGAAGAGCTTGGGAATATTTTCCGTTATCCCTTGCATATTTTAGTTCATCACGAAGTTCTACTAACTTGGTGATGGTGACTAGAGAATTCTGTCAATCACTATCTTATCTGGAAGATTAACTCCCACTTGATTCAAGCGATTGTAGTACCCAGACAATCTGAGCACATGCTCACTAGTTGAGCGATTCTCCTCCATCTTTTAGCTATAGAACTTGTTGGAGACTTCATATCTCTCAACTCGGGTATTTGCTTGAAATATTAACTTCAACTCCTAGAACATCTCATATGCTCCATGACGTTCAAAACGTCTTTGAAGTCCCGATTCTAAGCAGTTAAGCATGGTGCACTAAACTATTAAGTAGTCATCATATTGAGCTAGCAAAACGTTCATAATGTCTGCATCTGCTCCTGCAATAGGTCCGTCACCTAGCGGTGCATCAAGGACATAATTCTTCTGTGCAGCAATGAGGATAAACCTCAGATCACGGATCCAATCCGCATCATTGCTACTAACATTTTTCAACACAATTTTCTCTAGGAACATATCAAAATAAACACAGGGAAGCAACAATGCGAGCTATTGATCTACAACATAGATATGCTAATACTACCAGGACTAAGTTCATGATAAATTTAAGTTCAATTAATCATATTACTTAAGAACTCCCACTTAGATAGATATCCCTCTAATCCTCTAAGTGATCACGTGATCCAAATCAACTAAACCATGTCCGATCATCACGTGAGATGGAGTAGTTTCAATGGTGAACATCACTATGTTGATCATATCTACTATATGATTCACGCTCGACCTTTCGGTCTCCGTGTTCCGAGGCCATATCTGTTATATGCTAGGCTCGTCAAGTTAAACATGAGTATTCCGCGTGTGCAACTGTTTTGCACCCGTTGTATTTGAACGTAGAACCTATCACACCCGATCATCACGTGGTGTCTCAGCACGAAGAACTTTCGCAACGATGCATACTCAGGGAGAACACTTCTTGATAATTTAGTGAGAGATCATCTTATAATGCTATCGTCAATCAAAGCAAGATAAGATGCATAAAAAGATAAACATCACATGCAATCAATATAAGTGATATGATATGGCCATCATCATCTCGTGCTTGTGATCTCCATCTTCGAAGCACCGTCATGATCACCATCGTCACCGGCGCGACACCTTGATCTCCATCGTAGCATCGTTGCCGTCTCGCCAATCTTATGCTTCCACGACTATCACTACCGCTTAGTAATAAAGTAAAGCATTACATCGCGATTGCATTGCATACAATAAAGCGACAACCATATGGCTCCTGCCAGTTGCCGATAACTTGGTTACAAAACATGATCATCTCATACAATAAAATTTAGCATCATGTCTTGACCATATCACATCACAACATGCCCTGCAAAAACAAGTTAGACGTCCTCTACTTTGTTGTTGCAAGTTTTACGTGGCTGCTACGGGCTTAAGCAAGAACTCATCTTACCTACGCATCAAAACCACAACGATAGTTTGTCAAATAGACTCCGTTTTAACCTTCTCAAGGACCGGGCGTAGCCACACTCGGTTCAACTAAAGTTGGAGAGACAGTCTTCCGCAAGCCATCTATGTGCAAAGCACGTCGAGGGAACCGGTCTCGCGTAAGCGTACGCGTAAGGTTGGTCCGGATCGTCTCGTCCAACAATACCGCTGAACCAAAATATGACATGCTGGTAGGCAGTATGACTTGTATCGTCCACAACTCACTTGTGTTCTACTCGTGCAAATAACATCAAACCATAAAAACCTAGGCTCTGATACCACTGTTGGGGAACGTAGTAATTTCAAAAAAATTCCTACGCACACGCAAGATCATGGTGATGCATAGCAACGAGAAGGGAGAGTGTCGTCTACGTACCCTCGTAGACCGAAGCGGAAGCATTGACACAACGTAGAGGAAGTAGTCGTACGTTCTCTTCGCGATCCAACCGATCACAGCACCGTTACTCCGGCACCTCCGAGTTCTTGGCACACGTTCAGCTCGATGACGATCCCCGGGCTTCGATCCAGCAAAGCGTCGGGGAAGAGTTCCGTCAGCACGACGGCGTGGTGACGATCTTGATGTGTTACCGGCGCAGGGCTTCGCCTAAGCACTACAACGATATGACCGAGGTGGAATTTGGTGGAAGGGGGCACCGCACACGGCTAAGGAACGATCCGTAGATCAACTTGTGTCTTTGGGGTGCCCCCTGCCCCCGTATATAAAGGAGCCAAGGGGGAGGGGCTGGACGGCCAAGCCTGGCGCGCCAGGAGAGTCCTACTCCCTCTGGGAGTAGGATTCCCCCCCCCCCCCCCAATCCTAGTTGGACTAGGATTCTCCAAGGGGGAGAGAGAGAGAGGGGGCGCCCACCTCTCCTAGTCCTAATAGGACTAGGGGAAGGGGGGAGGTGCACAGCCCATGAGGGCAGCCTTCTCACCTCTCCTCCAAGGCCCATGTTGGCCCATTATGCTCCCGGGGGGTTCCGGTAACCCTCCCGGTATTCCGGTAAAATCCTGATTTCACCTGGAATGCATCCGATGTCCAAACATAGGCTTCCGATATATCATTCTTTACGTCTCGACCATTTCGAGACTCCTCGTCATGTCCGTGATCACATCCGGGACTCCGAACTCCTTCGGTACATCAAAATGCATAAACTCATAATAACTGTCATCGTAACGTTAAGCGTGCGGACCCTACGGTTCGAGAACAATGTAGACATGACCGAGACACGTCTCCGGTCAATAACCAATAGCGGGACCTGGATGCCCATATTGGCTCCTACATATTCTACGAAGATCTTTATCGGTCAGACCGCATAACAACATACGTTGTTCCCTTTGTCATCGGTATGTTACTTGCCCGAGATTCGATCGTCGGTATCCAATACCTAGTTCAATCTCGTTACTGGCAAGTCTCTTTACTCGTTCCGTAATACATCATCTCGCAACTAACTCATTGGTTGCAATGCTTGCAAGGCTTTATGTGATGTGCATTACCGAGAAGGCCCTGAGATACCTCTCCGACAATTGGAGTGACAAATCCTAATCTCGAAATACGCCAACTCAACATGTACCTTCGGAGACACCTGTAGAGCACCTTTATAATCACCCAGTTACGTTGTGACGTTTGGTAGCACACAAAGTGTTCCTATGGTAAACGGGAGTTGCATAATCTCATAGTTAAAGGAACATGTATAAGTCATGGATAAAAGCAATAGCAACATACTAAACGATCGGGTGCTATGCTAATGGAATGGGTCATGTCAATAAGATCATTCAACTAATGATGTGATCTCGTTAATCAAATAACAACTCTTTGTTCATGGCTAGGAAACATAACCATCTTTGATTAATGAGCTAGTCAAGTAGAGGCATACTAGTGACACTCTGTTTGTCTATGTATTCACACATGTATTATGTTTCCGGTTAATACAATTCTAGCATGAATAATAAACATTTATCATGACATGTAAGGAAATAAATAATAACTTTATTATTGCCTCTAGGGCATATTTCCTTCAGTTACTACTCCCTGCGCAAGCCTAATCTCTAGGAGAATATAGTGGTACCTGCGCACGCATGCATAACTCATCAATTACATTACTATAACCTGGACTAATATATAAGGGAAACCGAATATGCACAAGACAGTAACACTCATTTGAAGTTGTAAGGAAAGAGTATTATATCTTTGTTTTCATTTATTTTGAATGATCGTAGCAAGTTGGCCTCGGTATCTGCGGCACGATGTTCAACCTCAGTTGCATCTATGAGATATGTGTTAACGAACCCAATATCACCGATTTGTCTTTTCTTCAATTCGGCGATCTTCAATCTGCATAATATAGTGAGGATAATTATAAATACATGCAATGAAAGAGCTGAGCTATATAGAGAGACTTAATGACAGAAGTAGTAGTACTTACAGACAGTAGAAGGTGACCGTTGCTTTATCGAGGGCCAATTGATTGAAAAACTGATAGAACTCATCAAATGGAATAGGCAACAGATCAATTCCAACGAGGTCATGCTCCGGTTTAACTCTCACATACAAAGTACTCCTCCCCCAGACTCTCTGCAGATTTTCAAGTACCAATCATGCAATCTTCGCATCATCGTTGACAGAGATCTTTCATCTTTGACGAGAGGCTTCCCGTACTCGTATCTGTGTATCTGCACGTCCATGAAATCATAATGTACATCATCGGGCAGGTAATCTCCAATATTGCTATAACCGGGCACCATCCTCGGATCGACGATGTCGCTAGGCACCTTGAGCGGGGGGCACAATTGATTCCCTTGTTCGCAGAGCTGGGCAATTTATTTCCCAGCTGCTCGTCGTTCTTTCATCCTTTGATCACTGACTGTACTTCCCGACCACTCCGCTTCAGCCCATGTCTTTGCAATAATGCGCTCATAGTTGCCTTTTGGCGGAGACTTGGGTGGTTTTGCCAGGGCAGTCAGAGTGCGCTCCGCTTTCACCGGATCTACCTTCTCCTCCGGAGGTGGATGTCTCTGTGCTTTCAACCCTTCAAACCATTCCTTCGCTTCGGTTCGCGCGATCTTCGTGTTCTCCTCCGGGCTCATATCGTATGGTAACTTCTCTGGAGTCTTCAGAGAAGGACCGAATCTGTATTTCGTCCTGCCTCTGGCTGTACTGCTAGACGCCGGCCGAGCAGACGGAGCGGTTGTCTTCTTTACTTGCTTACGAGGCGGAGGAGAAGGACTATGACGCGCCAGAGTAGCTGCCGGAGTGGCGGCAGGTCTCTTCCGCCCTTGCTGACGAGGCGGAGAAGGAGGAGGCTGACTGCTCGGGCGCGCTGGCGCAGGCGGAGAAGGAGGCGGAGTGCCGCCATGCGCCGGAGAAGGAGCCGGCCGAGTGCCCTGATCGTCACTCGTCGGAGGAGGAGGCGGTGAAGGAGGCGGAGTGCCCTGACTCACCGGAGGAGGAGGAGGCGGAGGCGTCCAGTTCGGAAGGTTGATGAGCTCCTTCCGCCATAGGCATGGAGTCTTCAGAGAAGAACCCAACTGAGTCTCCCCTTCTCCGGTAGGGTGGTCAAGCGGGAGGTCCTCAAATCCCTCCGTTATTTCATCCACCATCACCTTAGCATATCCTTCTGGAATCGGCCGGCAGTGAAAAGTTGGGCCGGGTTCAGTAGGAAAAACAGAGCCAACAACCGCCTTGACCTTCATATTAATCCATTGCGTCATAAGGTGGCAATTTTGAGACTCCGTGATAGCATCCACGAGATAGCTGGCAGGAGCTGTCAAGACATGCGCCGGCTGAAGCAGCTCGGTGGAAGCCACGCTGCTTCTCCGCTGAGATGGCGGGGTAGCTTTAGGGGAAGCTTCGGCAACTCGTTTGCTGCGGTTTGCTTCTCGCTCCTCTATACCTTGTACCCTTGCTTTAAGCGCCTGCATTTCGGTCTGTTGCACTTTCTTCCTCCTCTCGTGGCATTTGTAACCGCCTGCGCCCGGAAACCCAGCCTTCCACGGAATGGATCCTGGTGTGCCTCGTGTCCGTACAGGGTGCTCAGGATTTCCGAGGGCCTTTGTGAGCTCGTCGTTCTCTCTGTCTGGAAGGAACGTCCCTTTCTGCGCTGCATCGATATAGTACCGAAGGTTCTTGAAGGGTATGTCAAGTTGCTCGTCCGTCCAAACGCACATCCCTGTTACAGGGTCCAAGGATCCGCCATCCCCGAAGTACCAAGTCCGGCAACGGTCTGGCTAGTTCATTGTCTCTGGTTCGTTCCCTTTATCAAGCAGATCAGTCTCAGCCTTTGCCCACTTAGGCCGGCCTTTGAGGTAGCCACCTGACCCCGTGCGATGGTGAAGCATCTTCTTCGCAGCATTTTTCTTGTTTGTCTCCGACATCTTCTTACTCTTATCCGATGTCTTGTGGGCCACAAATGCGGGCCATTGATCTCTGGTCTTCTCATATTTGCCGATGAATTGTGGTGTCTCTTTTTGTCGACAAACCTTTTCAGCTCATTCTTCCACCTCCTGAATAGCTCTGCCATCTTCTTAAGAGCAGCGGACTTAATTAATTGCTCTATAACCGGCTTCTCCGGATCCTCCTCTGGCGGTAGGGTGAAATTTGCCTTCAGCTCATTCCAGAGATCCTCTTTCTGCATATCATTGACATAAGACACCTCAGGGTCTTCTTTAGCCGGCTTAAACCATTGGTGGATGCTGATCGAGATCTTGTCCCTAACAAGAACCCCGCACTGAGCAGTAAATGCATCCTTTGTCCGGATGGGTTCAATGGGTAGGCCGTCGCGCGCGATTGCTGTGATCTCAAATCTTTCATCCTGACGCAAGTTTTTCTTCGGGCCTCGTCTCTTTACCGAAGTTGTGCTCGATCCGGAGGGCTAGAAAAAAGAAGAAAGATGAGAGTTAATTAATATGTGTGCATACCAAAACAATGAATGCATCAATTAGCTAGCCTCGGCACATGCCTAACTAATATATTTACCTGGCCGGACTCTGTTCGTTCACAGGAGCCGTGACCCTGTTCTTCCGGACCTTCTTCACTCTGCTGTTCTTCCCAACCTTCTTCACCCTGTTGTTCTTCCGGACCTGCTTCTTCACCCTGCTGTTCTTCCAGATCATCATTGTCGTTAAGAAAACTCGACATGACATCACCTCCGTCTAAGATTATGTCCCGCAACGTCTCTTCTGCTTGCTCGTCTCGTCCGTGCTCCATTGTTTCTGCAAATATATATTACAACATGGCAATTATTACACAAGCATGACAACACGTGGTATATTAGTTTGGGTGTACTCCTCGAGAGTTTTCACTGTGGAAGTTATCCGGGAGGGGGTAATATCGACAACGATGAGATACATACAAGGGAAAATAATGTTATCGGGGAGCGGGTATATCGACCCCCCCCCCCCACGTGTTGAAGTTATCGGGAGGGGTTTATATCGACAACGACGACATACGTACATGGGAAAATAATATTATCGGGGAGGGGGTATATCGACCCCCCCCCACGTGTTGAAGTTATCGGGAGGGGGTATATCGACCCCCCCCCCCACGTGTTGAAGTTATCGGGGTTTATATCGACAACGACGACATACGTACATGGGAAAATAATAATATCGGGGAGGGGGTATATCGACCCCCCACATGTTGAAGTTATCGGGAGGGGTATTATATCGACGACGACGGACCCGATAAAACATAAGAAAACGAAGAAGAAATAAGAAGAGGAGAAGAAGAAAGGAATAGCTAGAGGAGAAGATCGAAGAAAAAAAGAAGAAAAAAAGAGGAGAAGAAGAAAGGAATAGAGGAGAAGAAGAGAAAATAGAATATATTCTATTTTCTCTTCTTCTCCTCTATTCCTTCCTTCTTCTCCTCTTTTTTTTCTTCTTTTTTCTTCTTCTTATTTATTTCTCCTCTTCTTCCTCTCCCCTCTTCTTCTCCTTTCTTCCTCTTCTTATTTCCTTTTTCCTCTCATTCTTTTTCTTCTTCTTCCTTCTTAAAAATACATGAAGTAGTATTGCCTAATTCATTGTTCATATGAATATACAAACATTTGCATATTTACAATAATTAATATCACCAAAAAAATCTATGAACAGAAAAAAATCATAATTTTTCTAAAAAACTATCTTTTGCATATATACATGAACATATATATACACAGATAACATATGTACATATATATAAAAAACAAGCATATATATGAAAAAAACATATAAATGAAAAAATGCTAGCTAGGGAGGGCGCCGGCCGGACCAGGAGGACCGCGGGGTCGGCGGCGAGGATGGCGACGGGGCAGTGGGCGCGCGCTCGGGGTAGGGGGCGCGGGCAACGCCAAGGGCGGGCCGGGGCGGCGCGCGTCGGGGAAGGGGCCGGCGCGGGCGACGGCGAGGGCGGGCCGGGGCGGCGCGCGTCGGGGCAGGGGTGCGGGCGACGGCGACGGGGGCGGCGTCGGGGCAGCCTGGCGGCGTCGGGGGCGGCAACTGCAAGATGAGAGTGAAAATTTCCTAAGTGTGGACTTATATAGCAGAGTCTTTAGTCCCGGTTCGTGGCAGCAACCGGGACTAAAGGTGAGCATTAGTCCCGGTTGGTGCCACCAACCGGGACCAAAGGCCACTTTTCAGCAGCCCAAAGGGCGGGAAGCGGCGGCCTTTGGTCCCGGTTGGTGGCTCCAACCGGGACTAAAGGGGGGCATTGGTACCGGTTCGTGGCACCAACCGGGACCAATGCCCACCTTTAGTCCTGGTTGCTGCCACCAACCGGGACCAAAGGCCTTGTGCTGCTGCGCCCGCGTCGAAAGTTTAGTCCCACCTCACTAGTTGAGAGGGGTGCGCAGTGGTTTATAAGCTCCACTGCCGCACCCCTCTCGAGTTTCTCTCCATTGCAGGCTTACGAGCATAATTGTCACTGCTATGCCTGTGGGCCTACTGGGCCTCCTGCGGGCCTGAATCCTGGCCCATGGATGGGTTTCTTGTCGTATTCAGGCTGTCGGGGCCTAGTAGGTGGCACTTTTTTGTTTTTTTGTTGCTTTATTTATTTTATTTTATTTTGTTTTTTGCTTTATTTTTTAATTCCTTATGCTTTTAGTTTTAGAAAAATTATAAACTTTTTGTTATTTCCATTAGTTTTCAAATTTGAAAACACTTTTTTGTTTTTTGTTTTCTTTGTTGCTTTATTTATTTTATTTTGTTTCTACTTACAACAAAATACTTATTGTTGCTATTTTTATTTTTATTTCAATTTTTTTGTTTTGTTTTCTGCATTATTTATTTTCTTTTGTTTTTTGCTTTATTTTTTAATTCTTTTTGCTTTTAGTTTTAGAAAAAATATAAACTTTCTGTTAGTGCCATTAGTTTTCAAATTAGAATAGTTAAAATTTGAATTCTTTGAAATTTGTGTGAATCACAAGTTTGTTGCCCTCTTGAGAGTGTTCTTGGTGAGAACATTGTTGACAAGGAATGAACCGGGATTAATGGTATTACGAGGGCCAAACCATAAGACATTAAAGCATTTGAAATTAACTCTGAAAAAGTTGGCACGGCATGTGCATGTACAAAACGGAGAATGGTATCATACTCATCTGTTACAAAGTTGGCATGGTATCATCATAATAGTTGCGGGAGAAAGTCTTCACTTTTTCTTCGCTCGTGTTATTTGCTTATTGCGCCGTAACCATGGATAATCTTCATCGTATATCAGGATGCTTGGGTCAGCCTTGACTTTGAAGGGAGAAATTTCATGAAACTTTTCATAATCTTCAGACATGTCTGTCTTGCCCTCCACTCCCACGATGTCCCTTTTTCCTGAAAGAATTATGTGGCGCTTTGGCTTATTGTATGATGTATTCGCTTCCTTATCTTTTCTTTTTCTCGGTTTGGTAGACATGTCCTTCACATAGATAACCTGTGCCACATCATTGGCTAGGACGAACGGTTCGTCAGTGTACCCAAGATTTTTCAGATCCACTATTGTCATTCCGTACTGTGGGTCTACCTGTACCCCGCCTCCTGACAGATTGACCCATTTGCACTTAAACAAAGGGACCTTAAAATCATGTCCGTAGTCAAGTTCCCATATGTCCACTATGTAACCATAATATGTGTCCTTTCCCTTCTCGGTTGTTGCATCAAAGCGGACACCGCTGTTTTGGTTGGTGCTCTTTTGATCTTGTTCAATCGTGTAAAATGTATTCCCATTTATCTCGTATCCTTTGTAAATCAATACAGTCAAAGATGGTCCCCTGGACAACAAGTACAGCTCATCACAAACAGTGTTGTCACCTCTGAGACGTGTTTCCAACCAACTGCTGAAAGTCCTGATGTGTTCACATGTAATCCAGTCGTCGTACTGCTCCGGGTGTTTGGAGCGCAGACTATTCTTGTGTTCATCGACATACGGGGTCACCAAGGTAGAGTTCTGTAAAACTGGGTAGTGTGCTTTACACCAAGAATGCCCGTCCCTACATATTATTGAGTCCGCTCCTAGTGTGCCTTTTCCAGTCAGTCTCCCCTCATACCGCGATTTAGGGAGATCTATCTTCTTAAGGCCAGAAATGAAGTCAACACGAAACCCGATGACATCCTCTGTTTGATGGCCCATGGAGATGCTTCCTTCTGGCCTAGCGCGGTTACGGACATATTTCTTTAGGACTCCCATGAACCTCTCAAAGGGGAACATATTGTGTAGAAATACGGGCCCCAGAATGACAATCTCGTTGACTAGATGAACTAGGACGTGCGTCATGATATTGAAGAAGGATGGTGGGAACACCAGCTCGAAACTGACAAGACATTGCACCACATCACTCCTTAGCCTTGGTATGATTTCTGGATCGATCACCTTCTGACAGATTGCATTGAGGAATGCACATAGCTTCACAATGGCTAATCGGATGTTTTCCGATAGAAGCCCCCTCGATGCAACCGGAAGCAGTTGCGTCATAATCACGTGGCTGTCATGAGACTTTAGGTTCTGGAACTTTTTCTCTGGCATATTTATTATTCCCTTTATATTCAACGAGAAGCCAGTCGGGACCTTCATACTGAGCAGGCATTCAAAGAAAATTTCTTTCTCTTCTTTCGTAAGAGCGTAGCTGGCAGGACCTTCATACTGCTTCGGAGGCATGCCGTCTTTTTCGTGCAAACGTTGCAGGTCCTCCCGTGCCTCAGGTATATCTTTTGTCTTCCCATACACGCCCAAGAAGCCTAACAGGTTCACGCAAAGGTTCTTCGTCACGTGCATCACGTCGATTGAAGAGCGGACCTCTAGCTCTTTCCAGTAGGGTAGGTCGAAGAATATAGATTTCTTCTTCCACAAGGGTGCGCGTCCCTCAACGTCATTCGGAACAGCTAGTCCGTCGGGACCCTTTCCAAAGATTATGTGTAAATCATTGACCATAGCAAGTACGTGATCACCAGTACGCATGGCAGGCTTCTTCCGGTGATCTGCCTCGCCTTTGAAATGCTTGCCTTTCTTTCGACATTGATGGTTGGTTGGGAGAAATCGACGATGGCCCACGTACACATTCTTCCTGCATCTGTCCAGGTATATACTTTCGGTGTCATCCAAACAGTGCGTGCATGCGTGGTATCCCTTGTTTGTCTGTCCTGAAAGGTTACTGAGAGCGGGTCAATCGTTTATGGTCATGAACAACAACGCCTTTAGGTTAAATTCCTCTTGTTTGTGCTCATCCCACGTACGTACACCGTTTCCATTCCACAGCTGTAAAAGTTCTTCAACTAATGGCCTTAGGTACACATCAATGTCCTTGCCGGGTTGCTTAGGGCCTTGGATAAGAACTCGCATCATAATGAACTTCCGCTTCATGCACATCCAAGGAGGAAGGTTATACATACATAGAGTCATGGGCCAGGTGCTGTGATTGCTGCTCTGCTCCCCGAAAGGATTAATGCCATCCGCGCTTAAAGCAAACCATACGTTTCTTGGGTCCTTTGCAAACTCATCCCAGTACTTTCTCTCGATTTTTCTCCGCTGCGACCCGTCAGCGGGTGCTCTCAACTTCCCGTCTTTCTTACGGTCCTCACTGTGCCATCGCATCAACTTGGCATGCTCACTGTTTCTGAACAGACGTTTCAACCGTGGTATTATAGGAGCATACCACATCACCTTCGCAGGTACCCTCTTCCGGGGGGCTCGCCGTCAACATCACCAGGGTCATCTCGTCTGATCTTATACCGCAATGCACCGCATACCGGGCATGCGTTCAGATCCTTGTATGCACCGCGGTAGAGGATGCAGTCATTAGGGCATGCATGTATCTTCTGCACCTCCAATCCTAGAGGGCATACGACCTTCTTTGCTGCGTATGTACTGTCGGGCAATTCGTTATCCTTTGGAAGCTTCTTATTCAATATTTTCAGTAGCTTCTCAAATCCTTTGTTAGGCACAGCATTCTCTGCCTTCCACTGCAGCAATTCCAGTACGGTACCGAGCTTTGTGTTGCCATCTTCGCAATTGGGGTACAACCCTTTTTTGTGATCCTCTAACATGCGATCGAACTTTAGCTTTTCCTTTTGACTTTCGCATTGCGTCCTTGCATCGACAATGACCCGGCGGAGATCATCATCATCGGGCACATCGTCTGGTTCCTCTTGATCTTCAGCAGCTTCACCTGTTGCAGCATCATTGGGCACATCGTCTGGTTCCTCTTGATCTTCACCAGCTCCCCCCGTTGCAGCATCACCGTATTCAGGGGGCACATAGTTGTCATCGTACTCTTCTTCTTCGTCGTCTTCCATCATAACCCCTATTTCTCTGTGCCTTCTCCAAACATTATAGTGTGGCATGAAACCCTTGTAAAGCATGTGGGTGTGAAGGATTTTCCGGTCTGAGTAAAAATTCGTATTCCCACAATTAGGGCATGGACAACACATAAAACCATTCTGCTTGTTTGCCTCAGCCTCTTCGAGAAATTCATGCATGCCCTTAATGTACTCAGAGGTGTGTCTGTCACCGTACATCCATTGCCGGTTCATCTGCGTGCTTTATATATAATTAAGTGTGTCAAAACTCATTACAGATAAGTTCATCATCACATTAAAACCAAAGTACATACATAGTTCTCATCTAACAACATATAGCTCTTCAGAGCATCTAATTAATTAAACCATACATTGAAACTATGTAAAACATTTCAATGCGAAAACAAACGCGATCATAATCCCAACCAAGGTAACAATTGATCCAATGGCATAATGATACCAAGCCTCGGTATGAACGGCATATTTTCTAATCTTTCTAATCTTCAAGCGCATTGCATCCATCTTGATCTTGTGATCATCGACGACATCCGCAACATGCAACTCCAATATCATCTTCTCCTCCTCAATTTTTTTATTTTTTCCTTCAAGAAATTGTTTTCTTCTTCAACTAAATTTAACCTCTCAACAATAGGGTCGGTTGGAATTTCTGGTTCACATACCTCCTAGATAAATAAAATCTATGTCACGTTGGTCGGCATAATTTTTATAAACAATAAATGAACCAATAGTTATAAAGATAATATATACCACATCCGAATCATAGACAGGACGAGGGCCGACAGGGGCGGATACCAAAACCATCGCACTATATAAGATGCAATAATAAAAGTAAGAAAATGATACAAGTATCTATCTAAACATACAAGTAAGAATATTTTTACTTTCAGAAAGAAGATAAGAACAAGAGGCTCACCACGGTGGTGCCGGTGATGAGATCGGCGCGGGTGATCGACGGCGGTGAAGACGGGGGCGGGGCGTGACGGAACGCTAAACCTAGACAAATATTGAGGAAAATGGAGCTTGGAGGTCGAGCTTGGAGAGGAGAAAGCTTAAGTAGTGTGGCTCGGGCATTCCATCGAACACCTTGTGTGCATAGGAGGTGAGCTAGAGCACCACCAAACCCTCTGCCAGAAAAAACAGAGCAGTGTGCTCTGCTCTTGCGCGAGGGGGTATATATAAGCACCACCATTGGCCCCGGTTGGTGGCATGAACCGGGACTGAAGGGGGGGTCTTTGGTCCCGGTTCATGCCTCCAACCAGGGCCAATGGGGGTGGGCCAGGAGCCAGGACCATTGGTCCCGGTTCGTCCCACAAACCGGGACCAAAAGGTCCAAACGAACCGGGACCAATGGCCCACGTGGCCCGGCCGGCCCCCTGAGCTCACGAACCGGGTCCAATGCACCCATTGGTCCCGGTTCTAGATTGAACCGGGACTAATGGGCTTATCCGACCTGAACCTTTGCCCCCTTTTCTACTAGTGATTACTTATGATTTTAACAAAGTATAGGGACCTATATGCAAAAGTACATGAGATCGCATTTTTAACATACCCAAAAAAACTGGATATTCATAATCTATGAAAACTTCTATCCCAAATCGATATATAGTTTGTATATGTTTAAGTTTAGATAAGTCGGATTTAAATTAATCAAATTTTAACTTTTAAAAAAGGAAATTATTTAAAATAAAAAATACAGATAAAATCTATGCCGACGACCGCCATCATGGCCATTGGTATAGTTTTGATTGCATCAGTCGGCCGTCATAGGCCGGGTCGCTAGGGCCAAGAATATGCCGACGGCCGGTCTATGCCGTCGGCATAGATGGAGGTATACCGACGGCCCCAACAAAAAACCGTCGGCATAGAAAATGCCATTGGGATATAAGGTTATTCCGGTAGTGAGTCATCAACACCAAATATAATTAATCCTTACCAAAATGGAACCTTTTGTCTTACGATCCTTCCTTCCTTCCAACAGAAAATATTGATCACATATAAGATCATCCAATTTAGAGTGTTTCTTTCACTGTCCTTTCTGATTATCCGTCCACGCACAGAGTGACTGGCTTCCATTTTCGTAAGAATAGCCATATACATCATCAAATATGCACTGGTAAATGTGTGTATTTTGTCTCCAGCTCCCTTTGAGGAAATGGAAATGTTATCGACTAAACTAAATATATTAGTACGTCAATATCATCTACAGGTAGAATATAAACGTAACCAAATGATGTCATTTTCCTGTTGCCTTTCGAGCTCCTCTAGGTGTCACGGTTATGCACATTTGTCCTGTTTACCACGAACGCTTGTGATTTGCCGGGCCCTTTAATCCCACGACCGGCTAAAAGATAATCGAGATATGGTTAACCATCAGCCTCACCCTATCCTTACGTATGTCCACTTCTTTCTCTCGCCTATACACGGTCCCTCGTGGATTTTTCTAGAGGTTTATCACAATCTTTTACTTGATTGTGGCAAGGGGCGATTCGACTCTTTTACCATCAGAAATTCGTCCGGGCTTTTACAATGGCCTTATGAATAGTACCAGTTACTCCATCCGCTAGTAAGCAAATGGCATCGACGACCTTTTCAGTGTCAACGTTTCGTCCTTTTGGCCATTATAAAGTTATAGAAAAGTTAAGCTCGATGTTTTTGAGCAAGTCATCTACTTACGAATAGAGGTAGTACAATTAAGCACCTATCATAATTAATTAATTTTTATCAAGGCGTAACTTTCTCCCAAGGGACTAGCGAATGTTTTTGCATGGAAAATGAGAAAACTACGCCATTCGACCAGACAGACCATTTGAAATCAAGCGGTTGCAGGTGAATGACCCTTCACAAAGAAAATTCACCTAACATTGATACCAGTGGTTTTTTCGACAAGCGTCACTTCTAAGCCTAATGCAATTAGAAAGCCATCTTCTACTTTAGTCGAAAGGTGAATAAATGGGTGAAAGGAAAGAGACGAAACATCGTTCGACAATGAAAAATTCGTTGCGAGGAATTTTTGCTCGCTCCACGGAAGGAAGAAATGTCTTTTGTTCCTAGTTCCTACACGTAGTACAGCCCATGCTTTTTTTTGTGCGAATGTAGTACAGCTCATGCTAACCACTTGATCGAACCTTTAGTACTGCACAAATGGATGTACCACATGACATGACATAGCTACCTTCTACACCACTAAATGGAACTTAACTTATTCCTCCTTGAATACCGATCAACCAAGAGACAGACAGCACCCAGCAAAGATGGCACAGATTTGTTCTCCTGTCCGTTGCTAACCACTGGACTTTTTTGGATCTACAGAGAGCTAGCTAGCGTTGGTGCATGCTTGCGGGCTACTGAAAGCCAAAGATTATCCCACAATTCTACTCCCTCCGTTTCAAAATAGATTACTCAACTTTGTCCTAACTTTATACTAAAGTTAGTATAAAATTGAGTCATCTATTTTGGAATAGAGGGAGTATATATCAACCATGCGCTCAATGTGCTGGAAGCATATCATGCTGCTTTGTGAGATGCGAGAGCACGGTCATGGAGAAACACCACAGCACAACACTTATCTTATCCACCTTTAATCTCCCATGGCTGACTGAGAGTCATGTATGTGGGATGGTGGGCTAGGTGACCAGTACTGCTCACCACACAGCCACAATGGCAAAAATGTCTCGGTGCCCTGGTTTTTTTGGTAGGAGTACAACGTCTTAATGCCCTGTGACTATTAAGTAACTGGTGTATTTAATTTTATTTTTGCTGAGAAAATGAATTCGTAAGTAACACTTATGTTTGCTTTAGGATTACCATATCATGTCATCATCATTCATTTCGATGTGAAGGCCGTATGGCCACGTGGCAGCATTGATCAATCGTCGTATCTAGGTAGGGCCGCATGCACAAAGATGCAGGCAACTAGTATCCTGATTGCCTCCACTTTTGCCAATCGAATCACTTCTGCTTTCCCACGTCTGACATGGAAGATGGGACAAGGAATCGGGATAATGAAAGAAGAAAAGAGAAGAGCAATTAAAGGGGGAGGAAATTAGAGAGAGGCTGAAACTGAAAGGCATGTGAAATCACGCGGATCTCCTGACATGTGTAGATAGATGGTAGCTTAGCAGACTCGTAGGAGTACGTGGGTAGAGTGGGTGAATGTGACAGGGTCCCTCCCTCCACAATTTCACAAAATTCCATGCCTCCATTATTGTTCCCATCGACCCTAACCGTATTATCCGGTCACCCTCACTCTGATTGCTTGGTTACTACTACTTGTAGTGCTAAAAAGGAAGAGAACTCATCACGATAACCTAATGAAGGACAAGAGAAAGATTAATAAGACTAGGAAATGTTCGGGAAAGGGAGACTAAAGAGAGGTAGCAGATCTGACTCGGCCAGAAGGTGGCTGTGGAGATCACTGGATTCCTGCACTAGAATCCCAAAAGCCAAGAAGAATCACTTAAATAATAATACGGGTGTTTATTGTATTATTTGTGCTCGTGCATGCTTCCCACGTCTAGCGCCAATTTGGCATCAAACTAAAGACATATTCGGAGTGTCCTGATCACACTCACTCACACGCCTCCTTTTCATTTTTCGAAAGGCTCACTCGCGCACCTCCTTGAAAACAGGTCCAGTCCAACTCCAACTTGTCAGTTGGATGGCTACCTTCCCCTATCGGGTGAGAACCGAACCTCGGATCTCGTTCGCCCTCTTTTTACTTCTTGTATCAGTTTCACTCCTTTTCTGCCGTTGCTTTCTGAGATAGGGTGCGGTTGGTTCCACGGACAAAAATCGAACAAGGTGGGACCCTTTTGGCCAGAAGCACATGATATATACGTTCTACGCGGAGGATAATTGTGTGGTATATATCCTATGCTGACCTGGCCTCCATGGCCTAGAGGGATGAACAGAGACGAGAATATAATTCTCGGCCATGATACATATAGCGTTTAATATTAATCCTCCAACTAGTATTAACATGTTATTTGGGGCGTGGCTATTTGAAGTGAAAACAAATATTGCGAGACGTATACGGATAGGGATAGGTGCATTATTGTGGGCTATATGGAACTGCAGAAATGACATGATATTTAACAGAAAAATCTTTATTAACTTTTTGCAGGTTATCTACAGAGCCACTGCTTTGATCCTTACGTGGTCGTTACACACTCGTGCGGACTCCGGGAAGCTTTTGGTTTCTAGGTGCAACCGTTGGGAGACGGTAACACGAGTTATTTTCAACCGATTTGAATAGCGGACTGATAATAGGCTAGGTGTTTAGTAATCGTAGCCTGTTTTTCGCCGCATGTGGCAATCTTTATACTTTTCTTGTCGCTTGGGCTCCGTTCGTGAGCCAAGACCCAACCTCAGACTTTGTTGGCGTACTTTTGTCAACAAAACGGCTGCATGCATCATTTTGATGCAAAGGCCGGGGGCTTTCCTCCTTTTTTTAAAAAAACTATGTTGTATGTCCGCAGTTGTGCATCGTTCGTCCTCACGCACAGGGATATAATTGAGATGCCGTGTGCCCGTGATGGGCCTACCGTGCATGGTGGACTATCACCGCCACCTTAGCATTCTGGTCGAGTGATCGGCCACCTCAGCACTCCACCCAGCGCGAGGCATACTATAGCATACCATTACCACGAGTGGTAGTGGTAGTTGGGCGGTGGCTTCCCCGTGCCGTGCATGGTCCGTCCAAATCGCATGACATTGCAGGCGGGTGATAAGTTTAGGTAGGAGTATGTGGTTGCAGCCGGGCACGCAGTCAGCACAGCAGACCTCACGATGGAGATCGTTGCAATGTTGCTTCCTCCGGCCTCATGCGGAGGATAGCGTCCCTCCCCACTTTGGCTTTGCCTGTGCTATACCAAAGTTAGGCTGTAGGCCACGCACGGCCGGCACGGCGTTGCCGTTGCCGTCCGCACCGCACGCCCCGCCCACGCTGTTGGTGCGTGTGCATCCTCTCGTGTCAATCCCCAGCCGGCCGCGGCGCGCGTGCGTCACCTCGGACCAGATCGATCGGATAAAGGCATCGCGTCCCGAGGAAGGAGGTGTGCTTGGTTCGGCTTTGGATGGACGCTGGCATCATAGGAGTGGGGCTGGTGCGGTGCGGTGCAGCGGCCGTGCTCCGGGGCGGGCGGCAACCTTCATCGCAAAAGCCAAAAAGGAGGTCTGGTCTGTGCCGATGCCGTGGTTGTGCACTGCTGCCGAAAGGAGCGGGGGCAGTTGGTGCATGCCAGGATGCATGCCGCCTACCGTTCGCGTCAGGCTAGCTCGGATGGATCACAACACCACCGAGGGTAGGGAACAAACTTCTTTCTTTGACAAACAAATACATGCAGCAGATGCGGTCGAGATGATGCGTCGCGTCCGCTTCCACCACCGCCACCACCAGTAGATAAGTACACGCGCTCACGCCAAGCGGATGAGCTAGCTGCAGAGTCAGCACAACACATGCACCAGCGCTCGGTCTCCATGGCTCCATGCCATCGCCTTCCTTCTTTCTTTCTTGTGACCGAGCCTTTCCCTTTCGTTTTCGTTTCCGTTTTGCGCCCCGGCCCGCACCAGTCACTGCACCACAATTGTTGCAACAGGCACACAAAATTGACCCGGAGAAACTAAATACCACGTCGACCGACAGTGCTGCTAGTGGCCAGTAATTTTGCACAATACAGAACGGAACAGACGCTGGAAACAGGACCGCATGAAAAGAATGTGAGAAGGAAAGGTAACAGAGGGGCCAAACGCATGGCAACAAACCGCGAATAGCTCCGGGAAACATTTCTTGGCAGAAAGATGCAGGAGAGAGAGCAGCAGCAGGTGTGGCTTTCGTCGACCAGCACAGGACAAGGGAGGCAATGCAGCTTGCACAAGTCACTGTACATGGGTTGGCAAATGGAGACGGCATTATCAGGCGCCCAGAACGACAAGAAGAGCTGTTTCAGATTGAACAAAAAGTTGGCATGGAGTATTGCACTATGCTCATCCCCTGTGACAGTGCAAGCAGATGGCACACACGCACTCCATGTTACCTCACCAGGAATGAGCATATCTCCCATCGAGTCCCATCATCGATCCATGGGTAGATGGTACATACAACATGCTAATTTCATACTCTATAATTCTATATATACCCTAGAGTTGAAGAAATGAGCTACTGAGCCCAACCCATAAGATAGGCGTGTATACGATGATTGCAACGTGGCCACAGCCCAGAAGCTATCTAAATGCCGACCTAAACCGATTTGATTGACCCGGGTTGTGATGAGCTAACCGTGGAATGATTCATTTCCCCCTCCAGATGCTCGATCGTGCTCAGTCTCATTAACATGGAGTAAAATCATCATTTCTGGGGTATTATTGAGCTAGAATAATCTCCCTTGGATGCATACGTCTTCATCTGGTGACATGGTACAGATAAAGAAAGATCATGGAGACATGCAAGGAAAGAAATTGGATTCACGGAGGGACAGGAACCTGACCCTCCATGCATACATATGCCAAGATTGCGAAATCTGAACCAACCAGATAACACATGGCTAGGCTACGCCACCATGGATGGACCCCTAGTCCTCCACGTATATATCAATGCATTGCACACACTGACACACACACATTACTTTCTTCATATGAGACAAGTATAAAAATGACCTGCTACTAGAGTAGTAGAGGCTGTGGTGCACGAGTTGGAAGAAACGGGACTCCAGCGCGATGCTGATAGATAGATAGATCGTCACAATTCAGAGAACCTTCTCAATGCCAGCCAGGTTCATGAAAGTTTGAAAACCTACTCTATACAAGGGTAGAAAAAGGGAATATCCACCCACTGAAAAAGCTAAGAACCAATCGAGATAGACATTCATCGGAAATCAAGAGGCCGATAATGTTATTGAACCAATAAGCTGCAAGAAACTGGAACTCTACCTAATTCGGCAAATAAAATAGTGTTGTAGTAAAACTTAGGTCGAAATCCAGTGGTAACTATGAGAATCAAAGTGAAGGGAAAGTAAAGATAATGGTAGCTTCCTAAAGTCAAGGCAGGGTCCGGAGAAAAAGACAGCAAAATCATACAAGCAAAGCAAGCCAGTTCCTGAAGCAGTGATAACTCAAGGATTTGTGGAAGTTTCCAACTTTAAAAAGGAAGGCCCTAGCCCCACACACACACACAAGTTGTTTATGGAACGGGCAATGCTACTCAGGTACAGGGACAGGGACAGGCAAGCAAAAACTGGTGTACAAGAAAGACGCATCAACCGGAAACTCAGATGGGTCAAAGAAAGCATGTGCTGTTGGTGGCCAATAATAGAGCCAAAACGAATTAATAAGAGAGGCCAATGCAAAGGCTCAGATCATTTGGAGAGAAACCCTTACCAGGAGAAGAGAAACAAACAGGGTCAGAAAAGGGCGGGCCATCCGTTGTATTTGCTTGAATTTTCCTGGGTAAACCATCCAAATCTAGCTCTCAGTGCATCTGACCAGGCTCATGACCACCATCCAAATCATGCATCTCAATTACTCCCTCTGTAAAGTAATATAAAAAGATCTTATATTACTTTACAGAGGTAGTAGATAATTGTTTCTTGGAGTTGTGGTTATCTTAACCTAAGCCCCAGCTATTATGGTTCCATGACATTTACTGTATATACTATGACATGAATGGCACAACCTAAAATGTTGCAAAGGGAGGACTAACAACGGTAGACAGCAAAAACAAAGAAAAGAAGTGCTAGGTTTGGAAGTAAAACCTCCAGATTGACTAACAATTATTGTAATTCGTTTGCCTTGACCTCAAATTCTTCTCTGGTAGACAGTACCTTCACACGAACCATGCCTCGCTCCCACTCAGATTTCCCAACCAAAACCAGCCTGCATGTTTAAACACCCATTTCAGACGCTTCTCTTGTACAAGGTCTACAGATCTGCCATTCTTACGCAAAGAAGATGCAACAGAGGATGCTGGTCCCTGAAGCTCATCATCCAACGGGAAGACAATGTCGTCTATTTGTCGCGACAGATGAGGCAGAAGACCCTTCTCCTTCAGAAGTTCGACAATGACAGCGTCCCCAAACCCGAATCCACAGGCTGGTACATCTCCACTTTCAAATGTTGAAAGCAGGCTGAAAACAGGACCGCATAAAAAGAACGTGAGGCAGAAAGAAAGATAGAGAGGGACAAAACGCATGGCAACAGACTGCTGCAAATAGCTCCGAGAAACATTTGCTGGCACAGAGATGCAGGAGAGAGGGCAGCGGGTGTGGCTTTCGTCGACCAGCACGGGACAAGGGAGGCAATGCAGCTTGCACAAGTCATTGTACATGGGTTGGCAAAATGGCATGTCATTAGGCGCCCAAAATGACAAGTGCTGTTTCAGATTTAACAAAAAGTTGGCGTGGAGTATTGCACTATGCTCGTCCCCCTTGTGACAGTGCAAGTAGATGGCACGCACGCACTCCACGTTACATCGCCAGGAATGAGCTTTGTTTAGCTAGCATCTCCCGTCAAGTCCCATCCTCAATCCATGGGTGGATGGTACAACATGCCAAGTTCATAGTATAATTCTGTATTGATAAGAAAAAGGAAGAAGAAATATGCCCTAGAGTTGAAGAAAGGAGCCACTGAGCCCAACCAATAAGATAGCGTATGATTGTAACATGGCCACAGCCCAGAAGCTTTCTAAATGCCTACCTAAATTGATTGACCCGGCCGGCTGGTGAAGAGCTAAACGTGGAGTGGTTCACTCCCCCCTCCAGATGCTCGTGCTCAGTCTCATTGACATGGAATAAAATCGTTGTGTGTGGACTCTGGAGTATTATTGGGCTAGAATAGTCTCCCTTGGATACATACATCTTTATCTGCTGACATGGTACAGATAAAGAAAGATCATGGAGACATGAAAGCAAAGAAATTGGATTCACAGAGGGACAGGCACCTGACCCTCGATGCATACAAGATTGCGAAATCTGAACCAACCAGATAACACATGGCTGGGCTACGCCACCATGGATGGACCCCTACGCCTCCACGTATATATCGATGCATTGCACACACACATTACTTTCTTCAGATGAGACAAGTATAAAAATGACCTGCTACTAGAGTAGTAGAGGTCATGATGCACGAGTAGGAAGAAACGAGACTCCAGCGCGATGCTGATAGATAGATAGATCGTCCAAATATCTGTCCAGAGCGATGGAGATGGGGGAGCGGGCTCTGGGTATTCAAATCAGGATTCTTTTCTTTGCTTGCTAGGCGCCAATTTGTTCATTCAAGCGATCGAAAGAGATTGTTTCACGACGTAAATGGGGTGCTTTGTCGGACTCCTAATGGATAGGCACCACACCAGGCAGATAGATGATGATGGAAACAGGGGTGGTGGTATTGACTGGCCACTCTAATTGTGACGTTTGACCAGACGAGCAAAGAGACGTCGAACAACACAATTCAGAGAACCTTCTCAATGCAAGCAAGAATCAACAGAGACATTCATCAGAAATCAAGCTGCAAAAAACTGGAACTCTTTATCTTAACTAATTCGGCAGATAAAATAAGATTTAGGTCGAAATCTAGCGGTAACTAGTATGACAATCAAAGCACAAGTAAAGATAGTGGAAGCTTCCTAAAGTCAAGGCAGGGTCCGGAAAAAAAGATAGCAAAACCATACAGGCAAAGCAAGGCAGTTCCTGAAGCAGTGCACTTAAAAAATGGCTGGCCCTACACACACACACAAGTTGTTTATGGAGCAGGCAATGCTACTCAGGGACAGGGACAGGCAAGCAAAGACTGGTGTGGTGTACAAGAAAGACGCATCAACCGGAAACCCAGATGGATCCATAGAGGCTGAAGGTGACCCAAGCTAAGGGCAAAGAAAGCATGTGCTGTTGGTGGCCAATAATAGTAGAGCCAAAAGGTATTAAGACAGGCTAATGCAAAGGTTCAGATCGTTGGAAGGCTACTGCAGAGGGAGAGAGAAATGCTTACCCTTACCAGGAGAAGAAAAACAAACAGGATCAGGAAAGGGTGGGCCTCCAGTCTCCATCCTAGGCTATCAGCCATCCAAATCTAGTTCTCAGTGCATCTGACCAGGCTCATGACCACATATCATAGGCTAGTGTCTGCAGAATCTGGTCCCAATCACTGCTCCTGTTCATGCTCTTAACTTTCAGGGGTTATAATTGAGCAGCAGCCAGTTAGTTGGCCTCATCGCACCTGGCTCCATGTGTCCACACCATGCATAATTGTGTCGGTCCTTCTTTACCTAGCATATGTTCATCTGATTGGATTGGATCCCACTGAGAGCTATGTCTAGCGTTGCAGTTAAGTGTATATATATATATATATATATATATATATATATATATATATGTGCATCTCCCACCAAGACATCATTCTATGTTGACAGCCACTTCAATGCAGGAATATGAGGACATACTCAAGATAGTCTGAAAGGGATTTAAACCTGCCCATGAATAGCCTGTTGCAGTTATTGTATTGATTGGCATAACAAACTGATACAGCTTTGCATGCCTAGAATCAAGGTCCAAGATCAACAGTAAGCCATGTTTCCCCGATTTCATCAGTCATTATTCACGGCCAACACAATCACGTAACCTACAGGCTTTCGGAGGATGACATTTGTCGGTGTACTAAAGTAGGGGTACCTTAGTACCCCGAACTTGTGCACGGGCAGTCGTAGCACCCCGCGGCAAGGCTTGCCAGGCGATCGCCAAAACTCTCCATGGTCCCTTTTTGGGCCATCCAAGAACAAAGTATTTGAGCCAAGGCCCCGGCAGGAGGAGCTTGCCGGAAAGGCCACCCGAAGAGAGCAAGGCCCCGGCAAGAGGAGCTTGCCGGGACGGCCGCTCGAAGCACAAGGCCCCGGCAAGAGGAGCTTGCCGGGAAGGCCGACCAGGGCACGACAAGAGACTTACTGCGACGCGCCACACGTCCCGGCAAGGACCGGTGAGCAACAAGCTCCCGGGCGCGACAAGGCATCAACCGCGGCAAGTCACCACCCCGCGCCTGCGTTCCAGCTCATCCACCCACGCGTCGCTCTGGGGCCATTCCAGGCGTACGTGGCGAGAGGCTGCGCAGCCAGGGGCATGCGGTGGCGAAGCAACGCTGACAGGGTAGCCGTCGTGGCAAACGGTGGCGCCCCTGACGGTCCCTTTTCTGCACTGTTTGGGCGACCCAGACGGGCATTTAATGCCCTTGTCCCCTGCCGTCAGAGTTAGGTATATGATAGCACTATGCAAACAGCTGTACCCAACACAGCGTTTTCCAGTTTTACCCCCGCCTACGTTGCCACATGTGGGTAACCCCTTGCGCATATAAAAGGAGACCCCATGCGCAACGTGAAAGAGAGGAAGAAGGGAGGCCACTCACGCTTGGTCTGATTAGTTGCCTGAGTGTACTGTAGCACTCAGCGCTCCCGAACGAGAACACAATACAAACCACAAAGCAGCAGTAGGGTTTTACGCATCCGTGCAGCCCGAAGCTGGGTAAATCCCCTTGTGTGCATCGCCTCGATCCGCTCTTCGCGCGACTTCCGCCCCCCGCCGAACCAGAAAGGGGCTCGGTCCCCATAGGTGTTCGTGGAGGCAGATTTCACCCGACATCTTTGGCGCGCCAGGTAGGGGGCGTCGAGGTTGTGTGAACCTGATCCGGCGTCTGCACAGGCTAGATCTCCATCATCTTCATCGACATGCCACCGAAGAATAAGGCTCCGGAGGTGGCTGGTCCGTCCGCGTCGAACCCACCGCCCCTGGAGCAAACGGGTGGTGGGGACGGCACCGGCGGCGGAACGGGCGTCGCCGAACCAGCTCATGGTGCCGCGGCGTCCGAACATGCACCGCGCCCCTCTCAGGAGGCACGGGACCAGCAGCGTCTTGGCACTCACGGTACCATACGCTCGCTGGACCCAGATCGAGCTAGCGGATCCCAGGGTGCTCAAGGCCAGCATACACACCAACGTGCTGGCGCGAGCGTGGCGCGACTGCCTGGTCCGAGTGTTGCTCCTTCTAACATAGTTAGAAGTTCGAGCACATCCCGCTCCACGCGCCGCTCGCAACCGCTGCCCGCCACTCCAGCAGAAGCTCTAGCACAAGCTCAACTGCTCCTAGACTACCCTCCAACGGCGGACAAGCTCGACGACTGGAGGGCCACGATACAGAGTCTCATCGGCTTCGCTAACGGCGACACCCCGCGGCAGCACAGTGCGTCGCAGCCGCGGCAGGTCGGCCAGGCGAGAACCGATGGCGCCAAGACCGGTGGGGGTGCGACCACCGTGCATTCCCCGCCCCAAAGGCCAAGATCGCCGACTCGCCGGAGCCATCACGACAACGACTCCACCGCGTCGTCAAATCCGCGAACTCGTCGCGATCAACGCCAAGTTCTTCACGAACGAGAGCAAGAGGACGCTCGTACGCGCATCGAGCGTCGGAGAGAAGCGCGGCGTCAATCAAACCAGCGCGCTGGGCCCTCTGTCGACATGCATGCGCCGGAGGGACCAGGCGACCTGCCGTACGCGGTAGGCTGCCCTGCGTTCACCCGTGAGCTGCGGCAAGTCCAGTGGCCCAGCACGAAGAATTTCAAGCCAGACGTACCAAAGAAGTACAACGGCAAGTCGCATCCGTCGGAGTTCCTCAGCATCTACACCATTGCGGTGCAGGCTGCTGGAGGGCGAGACGACAAGATCCTTGCCAACTACTTCCCGCTGGTACTCAAATCCAACGTCAGATCCTGGCTCATGCACTTGCCGGATAACTCCATAACCTCCTGGACAGACTTGTGCCATCAGTTTGTTGGCGCCTTTACAGGCGGCCACAAACCCCATGGCCAAGCGAGCGACCTTCATCTGTTCGTCCAGAAGGAAGGGGAATCCTTGCGCAAGTTCATCCAGAGATTCAGCCGCGTACACTACAACATCCCAGACGTCCACCCTGCCGCGGTCATCAGCGCGTTCCATCAGAACGTGCGTAACCGCAGGATGCGGGAGGAGATGGCAATGTGCAAGATCAAAGACGTCAGCGAGCTATATGCCCTGGCCGACAAGTGTGCACGTGCTGAGGAAGGAAGGAAACTATCCGGAGAGAACATTGGAGCAGGAGAATCTAACAGTGAGGATACCGCCCCGGCAAGGAAGAACCGGCGGCGAAGCAACAGGAAGAAGAGCCAAGAAGTACTGGTTGTTGAGCAGTCCGGCGATGAAGGCGCCGCCAAGAAGGCCCAGGCTGGTAGCTCCGGCAAGGAGGTTGCCGGATGCGCCAACTGCCAGGCTGTGACGGTCGCCGACAAGCGGGACGGCACCAACAAACAGTACTGCAAGATCCACCGCACCAAGGGCCATGACCTCCAGAGCTGCAAGCAGGTCGAGCGGCTCGTCGAGCTGCAAAAGGCCGAGTACGAGCGGCGCGACAAGGAGAGAGCCCGGGGAGGTGGCGGAGGATCAGGCACGAAGCGCCCCGGCCAGGGAGGGCGCCGCGACAAGGACAAGCAGCGGCAAGCAGACAGACCTCCCCGCGGCCGCGACAAGAACGAAGACGATGACGAAGACGAAGACATGGATGATGTCGAGACTAGTGAGCAGGAGTTTCAGAAAGCCACAGAGGTCTTGTGCGTAGACGGCGGTGCTTCTCTGCATACTTCTCACCGCCAGCTCAAGCAGTGGGCGCGGGAAGTCAATGCAGCGGAACCACCCGTCGAGTCGCGCAAGCCTCTAAAATGGTCCAGCACGCCTATCATCTTCGATATTGAGGACCACCCTGACCGCACAACTGCGATCGGGTGCTTGCCGATGTTGGTCTCACCAACAGTCCGCAACCTCAAGGTCACTAAGATGCTAGTCGACGGCAGGGCCGGCTTGAACCTGATCTCCTCCGCTGTGCTCCAGAAACTCCAAGTCCCCAACAGCGAGCTCGAAGAGACCGGCACGTTCCAAGGAATCAACCCGGGAAGGAGCAAGCTGAAGGGGAAGATAACGTTGCCGGTGACATTTGGCAGCGAGCTGAACTTCAGGACAGAGAGGATCACTTTTGACGTTGCCGATTTTCCATTGTCCTACAATGGAATTCTCGGCCGTCCGGCGCTCGCCAAGTTCATGGCGGCCTCTCACTACGCATACAACATGCTCAAGATGCCAGGCCCGATAAGCGTCATCTCTGTCCCGGGCGATAAGAAGGATGCCCTTATCTGTGCCGACAAGATCTACCGGGAAGCAGCAGCTGCGACGGATCACAAGCCACTTGCCGCTGAAGCTCCCGGAGGGAAGAAGAAGACCAAGCCCGGCAAGTGCTCTGGTGCCCACTCCGGCAAGCGCACCTCTTCGGAGTGCTGCGCTACCGTCGAGGACGCACCATCGAGCTCCACCGGCAAGAGTAAGAAGTCAATGGCAGCCTCGCCAACGACCAAGAAGGTGTCCGCCAAGGAGGACGGCACTGATGGTACCTTCACCATCAGTGCCACTCTCGACCCCAAATAGGAAAGCGCGCTCGTTGCTTTCCTGCGGGCGAATGTCGATGTGTTTGCCTCGCAACCATCTGACATCCCCGGCGTTCCCAGGAAAGTGATTGAGCACCACCTCGCCGTCTGTCCTCATGCGCGGCCCGTCAAGCAGAGAGTCAGGAAGCAAGCGGTGGAACGCCAAGAGTTCATCGCGGAAGAGATCAAGAAGTTGGAAGCGGCAGGCCTTGTCAGAGGTGTGCTCCATCCGACGTGGTTGGCCAATCCTGTTGTCGTGCGCAAAGCAAATGGGAAATGGAGGCTTTGCATCGACTTTACTGATGTTAACAAAGCTTGTCCCAAAGATCCCTTTCCCTTGTCACGCATTGACCAGATTGTTGACTCCACGGCCGGATGTGACCTGCTTTCATTTCTTGACGCATACTCAGGGTACCATCAGATCTTCATGGCTGAAGAAGATGAGGAAAAGACCGCATTCATCACTCCATGTGGCACGTACTGTTTCGTACGGATGCCTTTTGGTTTGAAGAATGCCGGTTCGACGTTTGCGAGGGTTGTCCATACCGCTTTTGAGCCGCAAATCCACAGAAATGTGGAAGCCTACATGGATGACATAGTGGTCAAAAGCAGGAACAGGGCAACCCTGATTCAAGATTTAGAAGAGACATTTACGAACCTGCGCAGGATCAGCCTCAAGCTCAACCCCAAGAAGTGCGTGTTTGGAGTCCCTTCCGGCAAGCTTCTCGGGTTCTTCGTGTCTCAGCGAGGAATCGAAGCCAATCCAGACAAAATCAAGGCCATCGAGCAGATTGAAGCACCAACACGCGTCAAGGATGTACGAAGGCTTGCCGGCTGCGTCGCGGCTCTCAGCAGGTTTATTTCCAAGTCTGCAGAACGCGCCCTGCCGTTTTTCAAAGTTTTGAAAAAGGTGGGTCCCGTAAAATGGACTCCGGAAGCGGAGGCTGCGCTGCAGGACTTGAATAAATACCTGTCCTCCGCTCCAATACTTGTCGCGCCTAAACCACAAGAGAAGTTGCTGCTGTACCTGGCGGCAACCAATCAAGTGATTAGTGCTGCGTTAGTAGCGGAGAGGGAGGCAGATGATGAGCTAGCAACCGCGGCAAGCGCGTCCAGCGACAAGCAAGAGGCTTCCCCGACAAGGATGAATCTGCGGAGGAGCGAGTGGAGGTGCAGAAGAAGAGAATGGTGCAGCGCCCAGTTTACTTTGTCAGCTCCCTTCTGCAGGGGGCTAGGTCAAGGTACTCTGGTGTGCAGAAATTGCTTTTCGGCCTTCTCATGGCCTCGAGAAAGCTGCGCCATTACTTCCAAGCACATGAGATTACAGTTGTCACCCGCTTTCCGCTGAAGAGTATACTGCAGAATCCAGAAGCAACAGGCAGGATTGTCGAGTGGGCACTGGAACTGTCAAGCTTCGGTCTCAAATTCGAGAGCACTTCAACTATCCAAACCAGAGCATTGGCGGAGTTCATAGCAGAGTGGACACCGACACCAGACGAAGAGATCCCAGAGACGAGCATCCCCGTCAAAGAAGCAAGCAAAGAGTGGCTGATGTATTTTGATGGTGCTTTCTCGCTGCAAGGCGCCGGTGCTGGCGCGTTGCTTATCGCGCCCACCGAAGAGCATCTCAAGTACATAGTCCAGATGCACTTCCCCAAGGAGCAAGCAACCAACAATACTGCAGAGTATGAAGGTTTGCTCGCCGGTCTCAGGATCGCGGCAGAACTTGGGATCAAGAAGCTCATTGTCAGGGGTGACTCGCAGCTTGTCGTCCGCCAAGTGAACAAAGATTACCAGAGTCCATTGATGGAAGCGTACGTTGATGAAGTGAGGAAGCTAGAAGAGCGCTTTGACGGCCTGCAAATGGAACACGTTCCAAGAGCTGAGAACGACATTGCTGATGGCCTGTCAAAGTGCGCAGCACTTAAGTTACCTGTGGAACCAGGAACCTTTGTGCTCAAGCTGACTCAGCCATCCGTAACACCATCAACCGGACAGAGCAAGAAGAGGAAGTTGGTCTCCGGCGACTATCTCCCGGCAGAGCTCCCCGGAGCCGCCGCCAAGAAGGTCCCCAAGATCGACGCCAAGAGCGCTGAGGAGCCGTCTGCTCCGGCAAACCCCAGGGTTTGTTCCGTAGAAGCAGGCGCTCCCGACAAGTTTTGCCCCGGCAAGCTTGCCGGGGAACGTCAAGCTCCGGCTGAGCCCCAGATCCTCGCCGTAGAAGCGGACGTTCCCGCAGCAGCAGATGTGCCTTCAGTCCTTGTTGTCGAGCCACAGGCTCCAGCATGGGCGCAGCAGACTGTCCATTTCCTCCAGAACGGAGAACTTTCCGAAGAACAAGAAGAAGCGGAAAGAGTAGCCCGGCGCTCGAGTATGTACCAGTTCATCGACAACACGCTGTACAGAAGAGGGCGCAACGGTGTGAAATTGAAGTGTATTTCCCGGGAAGACGGACAAAAGCTGTTGGCAGAGATACATGGAGGCATATGTGGTCACCACATTGGCGCCAGAGAACTTGCCGGCAAAGCGTTCCGGCAAGGTTTCTTCTGGCCGACAGCCCTCCAGGATGCAACTGCGCAAGTAACCAAGTGTGAAGCGTGCCAGTTCCATTCCAAGCAGATACACCAGCCAGCTCAAGCTCTCCAGACGATCCCTTTATCCTGGCCATTTTCGGTCTGGGGGCTCGACATCCTTGGCCCCTTCCCCCGAGCTGTCGTGGGCTTTGAGTACTTGTACGTCGCAATCGACAAGTTCACAAAGTGGCCGGAAGTGGAACCAGTGAGGAAGGTGACAGCACAGTCAGCAGTCAAGTTCTTCAGGTCGATTGTTTGCCGCTTCGGGATCCCCAACAGGATCATCACCGACAACGGTACGCAATTCACAAGCCGCGCCTTCATGCAATACGTCCAAGATCTCGGCGCCAAGGTCTGCTTCGCTTCTGTTGCTCATCCCAGGAGCAACGGTCAAGCGGAAAGGGCCAATGCCGAAGTGCTGCGCGGGCTCAAGACCAGAACTTTCGACAGGCTGCACAAGTGCGGAAGAAACTGGATCGAGGAGCTGCCGGTGGCTCTTTGGTCGATTAGAACGACGCCAAATCGAGCCACTGGCCAGACACCATTTGCAATAGTCTATGGAGCAGAAGCAGTTACCCCCACGGAACTCGTATATGGGTCACCTCGAGTGCTTGCTTATGATGAGCTTGAGCAAGAGCGGCTGCGTGAAGATGACGCGCTGCTCCTTGAGGAAGATCGTCTTCAGGCTGCTGTGCGAGCCTCTCGCTACCAGCAAGCTTTGCGTCGCTACCATAGCCGCAAAGTTAAAGCCAGAAGCTTCGAGGAAGGCGACCTTGTTCTTCGGCGCGCTCCGTCCGCCAAGAATCATAACAAGTTGACGCCGAAGTGGGAAGGCCCTTACCGGGTGAGACGAGTCACGAGGCCCGGCGTTGTCCGCCTTGAGACCAAAGATGGCACTCCGGTGAGCAACTCCTGGAATATTGAGCATCTTCGTAAGTTTTACCCGTAAGGCGCGGTTGTCGGACCCCGTCCGGCAACCACCCTTTTGTACAAGTCTTGCCGATGTTGCATGTAGTCCTTTGTACAAAGCCAGGCGCAGACCCTGAGCAGCAGTAAATGAAGCGCTGGCGCCCTAAGTTTTAGCATGCATGCTGAGTCGAGTCTCGTCCTTGGTTAGGGTTGATAGTGCCTAACAGCTGCTAACCCCTAGCTTAGAGGTCGGGTCTGCGTCCTTTTTTCCTGTTCTTTCGTTTCCTTTGGTTCGCAGGGTTTTGCATATCCTGGCCAGACCGCTTAAAGACGAAGGAGAGAAAAAGGGCGGACCAGCATCTGGTCCCCGGCAAACCAGTGTTACCGGGGGCTACAAGTACAAAGATTCGCCCGCGGCGAGCCAAAGTTGCCGGGGGCTGCAATCCCAGATAAGTTTTTCATCCCTTATCATGCATTCTCTTATGGACTGAGGAATGCGAAAACCTTGTTTCTTCCTAGAAAGCTGCCGTGCTCCCTTAACTCTGGGCCCCGGAGCGCGTTCCTGGGGCCAGTTTTGGTAGTAGCCGCGGCGGCAAAGGAACGGAATGAGGAGCCCGAACCCGCCTCATCCCTACCTCCGCCAAAGGCGTGAGGAAGGTCGAGTGGCGCGGGAAGACGGCAGGGCCTGTTGCCGGGCAAAGAAGTGTCTATCTTAACGATATAAAGGATTCGCTCCTTGGCGTGGGTTTTACCCGCGAGACAAATGGCCCGGCAAACATCCCCTTTTCATTAAAAACATTCCGCTCAGGTACAGTTCAGAGAGAATGAAAAACATGAGAGATGGGATTACAAGCTTTAAATGCAACTAAGGCCCGAAGGCTTACAAGTTAAAAAAAGATAAGGTGCCCGTAATCCCTTTCTTGTCTCTCTCCTCAGGAGGTAGGACAAGGAGGCGAGAGGGGCAAAAGGGGCGCCTAAACGAGCTACGGGTGGCAGAAGACACCAACAGAACGCCCCGGGGGCCGTCTGAAGGCTAGGTGGTGGTGGCGGCTCCGGAAGCAGGGCTCGACGGGGCGGCAGGACGTCAGCACGCTGTCGAGGGCACCTCGCCCTCGTACTCCGACTTGACGGCCTTGCCGCCAGCCCTCTTCCTCTTCCACAGCCTCGCCACTCCAGCCGCCCAAGGAGACGACCCCGAGAAGCTCAAGGAGCCGGCGACACGGATGATGGGGTCGCCGGTGCCACGCGGGGCCGCGACCGACGCCTAGTCGGACCCGTCATCCCGACGACCGCTACCCTCGTCGTCGCTGTCGCTCCCCTCCTCGTCACTCTCGCTCGAGGAGGAGCCTTCGCTGTCAGAGGAGCTATCCACGCAGCACCGGGCCCGGGTCCCGAAGCACCCGAAGACCTTGACGGAGAGGAGGTCGCCCTCCATCAACTTAAAATGGAGGGTGAACCCCTCCATCAAGCTGTGGATACGGGCGAACGTCTTCCACCCTTGACCAAGATACATCACGCCGGGGGCTGAGGACTCAACGTGGACCCGCGTGCCGCTGATCCCGCAGCCCCTCATGCGCAGTCTTAGCGTCTCGGGTTGTTCCATCTCCATCACGCTTGCGAAGGGGGCCGGGAGACGGAGGCGACGACGAGGCGCCCGGCGCAGCCTGACGAAGAACTCGTAAGGGTCGTCCCCGATGTGGACTGCCGTGAGAAGAGGGGCCGCTGGCGGAGGCGAGGCCGGCGCGTCGCCCCGTCCGCCTCGTCCCCGAGCGCCTCGGCCTCGTCCACGACCTCGCCCCCTCCCCCTTCCCCTTACGGTTGGCTCTGCCACCGCGGGTGCAAGGGGAGGAGGGGCGCGTTGCCTAGCGGCGACCCTCGCCGCCACCGATGAAGGACCAGGATTCCCTTTCTCCATGGCGAATGGAGAGAGGGGATCAGAAGCTAAAGGGAAGCAAAGATGGAGTGTGGGTTTTCGTCGCCCCCCCCCCCTCTTGCTCTTTATAAAGGAGCAGGGTGGGGGCTCGGCCGCCCCGCTCAGCCAATCAAGACGCAGGAAGAGCAGGCGACTAGGACCGGCCTGCTGCCTCGACCCGCGGCGGCCTGGTTTCCTGCCTCCACCGTCCGCAACTCCAGATGCATGGAAGCCGCGTGGCTGGCGTGCAGGACCGAGGCGATGGATGAGGCGACCTCCCCTCGCCCCGTGATCGTGGCGAGCGGACGCTTCGGAAACCGTGCCTCGGCCCCTTCCAGCAAACGAGCCACGCCTCCACGCCTCCCTCCACTTATGGAGATAGCGCGAACCGTCCCCCTTTATTGCGACGAGACGCATGCCTGCGGGGCTCAGCCCCGCGCACGCCGCCCACGTCACGCACGCCTCTCCCCACGATGCCGCGTTCGACGCGTGCCGTTCGGAGAGGACGTGGTGGATGCAAAAAAAGATGCAGCGTGACCCAGGCCGCGCGTGCCCGTGCACTGTTTTGGGCCTGGCCCAACAGCGCTCGGCACCGTGTATGGCCCAGGCCCGGGGGCTCCTGTCGGTGTACTAAAGTAGGGGTACCTTAGTACCCCGAACTTGTGCACGGGCAGTCGTAGCACCCCGCGGCAAGGCTTGCCAGGCGATCGCCAAAACTCTCCATGGTCCCTTTTTGGGCCATCCAAGAACAAAGTATTTGAGCCAAGGCCCCGGCAGGAGGAGCTTGCCGGGAAGGCCACCCGAAGAGAGCAAGGCCCCGGCAAGAGGAGCTTGCCGGGACGGCCGCTCGAAGCACAAGGCCCCGGCAAGAGGAGCTTGCCGGGAAGGCCGACCAGGGCACGACAAGAGACTTGCTGCGACGCGTCACGCGTCCCGCAAGGACCGGTGAGCAACAAGCTCCCGGGCGCGACAAGGCATCAACCGCGGCAAGGCGCTTGCCGCGGCAAGTCACCACCCCGCGCCTGCATTCCAGCTCATCCACCCACGCGTCGCTCTGGGGCCATTCCAGGCGTACGTGGCGAGAGGCTGCGCAGCCAGGGGCAATGCTGTGGCGAAGCAACGCTGACAGGGTAGCCGTCATGGCAAACGGTGGCGCCCCTGACGGTCCCTTTTCTGCACTGTTTGGGCGACCCAGACGGGCATTTAATGCCCTTGTCCCCTGCCGTCAGAGTTAGGTATATGATAGCACTGTGCAAACAGCTGTACCCAACACAGCGTTTTCCAGTTTTACCCCCGCCTACGTTGCCACCTGTGGGTAACCCCTTGCGCATATAAAAGGAGGCCCCATGCGCAACGTGAAAGAGAGAAAGAAGGGAGGCCACTCACGCTCGGTCTGATTAGTTGCCTGAGTGTACTGTAGCACTCAGCGCTCCCGAACGAGAACACAATACGAACCACAAAGCAGCAGTAGGGTTTTACGCATCCGTGCGGCCCGAAGCTGGGTAAATCCCCTTGTGTGCATCGCCTCGATCCGCTCTTCGCGCGACCTCCGGCCCCCGCCGAACCAGAAAGGGGCTCGGTCCCCATAGGTGTTCGTGGAGGCAGATTTCCCCCGACAACATTGCACAGCCCTTAACCAATCCATCAAAGCACTCCATTGTATTTTCTCTATACTTGACTGGTGCACAGCGTATTGATTTTGACACAAAGCCAAATTACAGAAAAACAATATCAGTACCAGACTTGCTACAGAATAATCTGACAACATCAATCAAACCCATGCTACAAAGACCAGCCCTTATTGCTCGATTACAATATTTGTACTGAGATGTTAACAAAAGAAGAAAAAAAATCATGTCAGCTTGTTGCATACCTTCGCTTAGTTGACCCTTTGTGAGTTCCATCCGCTGAACAATTGCCACTGTAGATTCCAAAGATGCGTGGGGTGAGGACTATAGCCCATGGGCATTAGTCTTGCTTAACAGAAATGGGGCAATCTGCAGCAAAGAAGTGTGGTGACTGTCAAAACGCACAGACATAGGGTGTTATCATGAGCTATCTCAGTATAAACCTTAGCAAGACTTTTATTTAAAAAGGCAGGCCCTAGCCAGACACACACAAGTTGTTTATGGAGCGGGCAATGCTACTCAGGTACAGAGACAGGGACAGGCAAGCAAAGACTGGTGTACAAGAAAGATGCATCAACCGGAAACTCAGATGGGTCAAAGAAAGCATGTGCTGTTGGTGGCCAATAATAGAGCCAAAATGTATTAATAAGAGAGGCCAATGCAAAGGCTCAGATCGTTTGGAAGGCTACTGCATGCAGAGGGAGAGAGAAATCCTTACCAGGAGAAGAGAACCAAACAGGATCAGAAAAGGGCGGGCCATCCGTTGTATTTGCTTGACTTTTTCTGGGTAAGCCATCCAAATCTACTCCCTCCGTTCGGAAATACTTGTCCTAGAAATGATTGTATCTAGACTTGTTTTAGTTCTAGATACAACCATTTCTAAGACAAGTATTTCCGAACGGAGGGAGTAGCTCTCAGTGCATCTGACCAGGCTCATGACCACCATCATAGGAAAGTGTCTGCAGAATCTGGTCCCAATCAATGCTCCTGTTCATGCTCTTAACTTTCAGGCGTTATAATTGAGCAGCAGCAGCCAGTTAGTTGGCCTCATCTCACCTGGCTCCATGTGTCCACACCATGCATAATTTTGTCGGTCCTTCTTTACCTAGAATATGTTCATCTGATTGGATCCCACTGAGCTATGTTTAGCATTGCAGTTAACATATGCATCTCCCACTAAGACATCATTCTATGTTGACAACCACTTCAATGCAGGAATATGAGGACATACTCAAGATAGTCTGAAAGGGATTTAAACCTGCCCATGAATAGCCTGTTGCGGGTATTGTAATGATTGGCATAACAAACTGATACAGCTTTGCATGCCTAGAATCATGGTCCAAGATCGACACTAAGCCATGTTTCCCCGATTTCACCGGTCATTATTCAGGGCAAACACCAATCACGTAACCTACAGGCTTTCAGAGGATGACATTGCACAGCCCTTAATCAATCCATCAAAGCACTCCATTGACTCGCTCTGGTCCTTTTTACTCTGCATATAAGTTTTGTCCGAAATCAAAGTATCTCTACTTTGACCAAACTTATAGAAAAAAGTATCAACATTCACAATGACAAATCAATATTGTTGGATTCAATATGAAATGTAGTTGCATATTATATATATTTGGTATTGTAGATGTTGGTATTTCTTAATATAAATTTGGTCAAACTTTGCAAAGTTTGACTTGTCACAAATCCAAATTACACAAAAACAATATCAGTACCAGACTTGCTACACAATAGTCTGTCAACATCAACCAAACCCATGCTACAAAGCCTGACTGGCTCTTATTGCTGGATTGCAATAGTTGTAGTGAGATATTAACAAAAGAAAAAATAAATCATGTCAGCTTGTTGCATACCTGTTCCTGCTGGATAAAGATCCTGTAGTGATCGGTAGGCCATCTTTGCTTAGTTGATCCCCTTTGTGATTTCACAAAAAAAAAGAATTCCACTGAACAATTGCCACTGCAGATTACAAAGATGCGTGGGGTGAGGACTATAGCCCATGCGCATTAGTCTTACTCAACAGAAATGGGGCAATCTGCAGCAAAGAAGTGTGGTGGCTGTCAAAACGCACAGACATAGGGTGTAACCATGAGCTATCACAGTATAAACATTAGCAAGACTTTTATTTTCTTCTGAAGCAAGAAAATAGGCCTGATATTCCTTCTTCCTTTTAGTGTCCTGATGGGCACACGCGAATGTGGTGATGCAACATGAGTAGTTGAATGTCGAAACGAAACTTGTGTGTACATGTTACAACTATCTATATCTAAGATGACTCACAATTATTTTAAAACATAATAAACATGTGAGTTAAACACTGCAGTATTTCATATTACTGAGATAAAAATCAAGAGAGCTATCCAAATAACCATTATGCTTATAAAGTTAATACTAAAACAAATAATATAGGAAGACATCAAGTTACTACAAATGTCAGTGAGTTATGTTGTCCTCATGTCACCAAAATGAAGGATACTATCTACCAGCAGCTAGTCTATGACTCCGGATGTCTATTATAATATTTGTGCCAATTCAAAACCAATCAATTAGGTCTTAAGTTAGTGAAATATTGAAGATGTGCAATTACATGTTAAGTCATTTCTGATCCTTAGGCATCTCAAACATCTCTAGGGATATCCTGCTGCTTATTCAGAAATAGGTCACCTAAATACATAAATAAGTGGTCTGATACCATCAAAGTCCAATGCAGATAACTTGAAGTCGCTAGCGTTAGGAGCATGAGGACACAATCGCATACAGTGAATGTAGATAAGCATTGTCAAAAAATTCAGAAATTGGCAGAACAATCAATGTGCTAGAGACAGCATCTGGAGCATTTACAGGTGCTTTCTGTTAGGGATACAGAAACAACAAAATAAGTACTGATGAGATGCATCTTGTTATTGTGCTAAAACTGTTACCCATACTGGTAATGCATTTAAAACATCCAACCAACCAAGAGCATCTAGTGGTATGATTGTGTAAGTAACACATTTGTGTTGCAGGACTCTCTAAAGAAGTTACAGAACAGTAACAAATATCCTGCTGCAAGCAGTGCACATGAGACCAAGTGAATAATAGAGTTTCAGATAAATGAGTGCCAGACTATTGTTTATGAGCCAAAGGTAGAAATCCATCCAATTAGGAGAAGCAAACTCAACATTACATGTCTTAGTACAAAGCAGAATTGATACTGTACCTTCCTTTTTTTGGCATTATAAGCTGCACAACTGGAGTTAGAGGCTGATTGGTTTGATGCCAACATTTGGTAAATCAAAAGTTGTCAAAATTTGGCAAGTTTTTGTGAGCTTGACAAGAAACAAACCAATCACTAGCCAACATTTGGCATTTGCCAAACCTTGGCATGCCAAATTTTGGTATCAAACCAATCATGCTCTTAATCCTCTCAAATCCCTCAACCCCTACATTCCAACTGAACTTGTGACCTCAGTAAAAACATGGATGTCTCATCAGCTGAGCTGCAACTTGATTCCTGGGGTGCTTCATATTTACAGATGTGATGTTGATGTTTACAGTTTTATCTTCAACACCTAATAAGGCACAAGACACATCCATTGTACAGAGGAATTGCATAGTTTGTTGTGTGCAAGTGGGCTCATGTGAACATCAAGCAATCAACTAAGAAGATGCACCAGCCAGACGCACCATGGTTTCGCTTCTCATGTAAATCAATATCACTCGAGCTATACTGCCAGTGGAGTATTTAAGTCGGAGCATGATCGGCCAATTAAAGATGAAAACTGATCATGGAATTTCAGAAGGGGACACTTCTCAATGAGGTTAGTATCATCGTAGGCCTCCTTGAGGAAGACGGTACTTCTTGCTCCCTTGTTAGTGATGTAGAAGATACCATGATTTTTTACTAAGCAAAGAAGTAGCTTGCATGGCAGCCTGTACTCATTATGGAAGACTTCTAGCTTATCAGATGTCAGTCGTTTCTGCATTGTCAAGCTTAAGATCTCATGTAGAACAGCAACAGATCGCTTTCGAGCCTGTGGAGTTGCAGGCTCCACTCTCCTAGCATTCAAATAAGGTGAAGGAAATGCCATCTTCTGCCACCTGACTACCTCCTCAAGGTACTTGCGGTTGGGCCTAAATCCTGCTGGATACTTTAACTTGAAAGCAAAAGGACCCAGTATATTCCCATCTTTAGGAACCCCTCTATAATCCATTTGGAAACCATCAAAATTCAATGTTTCTTCTCGTGCTGTGACTGCTAGTGAAGAATCCCAACTCTCCAAACACAGATGGTCCAAGCCTCTCACATCACGGATTGAGAAAAAATCAGGGTAACTAGGAATCAACCTGTCCTTGAAGTTCTTTGGTAAACCCAATTCAAGTTGGATGAGCTCAATCTTCTCTAAAGGGATTTGGCAGTCCATCGACATCATTAACAGCTTCCTCAGATTTCTTACCAAGATAGGTTCCATTAGCTCCTGTGCCTGGATCTCTTCACCAGAAATATTTCTGGCCTTCTCAGTAAGTGTGACAGCAATGGGCTCACGCGATGTACTTCCACCAGAGACACAGAAGATATTGGGATGGCGCTCGATAAGTGAAACAAAGTTCCATTTTTGGACAAAACCAACCTCCTTTTCAAGGTCACGTACAAGTAGTGATCCTTTCTTTTGGGCCAAGATGAGCTCACGGAGACGAAGGAGGAGAGCGGGCTTCTTTTGGAGGTCCATGGCCTTGTCAAGGCCAGGCTCACGGTGGTAAAGCTTCTTCTTCGGCCGGCGTCCATGACCAGCAGAAAATGAGGACATTTCCTTGAGTTGTATCAAGGAAAGAGATCTGGGAATGTAAGATAAATGTTCTGCCAATCTTCTTCTCATCAAATTGTAGGTCTTAAATGCAAGTCCGTGCAGGCACCGCAGATGCCAAGCATTCAAGAGCGCAGAATAAAGAAGCAGAAAGTTGTACTTCAAATTCTGCAAAACAAAAAGGGACAGAATGTTCAAGCCATTTTAAACAACATAAGCTTTGCAACTAACGAATCAAATCCATAATACCAAGAGCCTGTGTCTCAAGTCTCAACAATTCCCATTTCAGAACAACAACTCATCGCAGCAGAAGCAGAATAAGGAGCAAGTTACAGGGTGTGCCACCTCCATTTTTTTTACTGACATCAGACGCATAATGCGAAATTGACCGAAAGAGCCATATAAATAGCTTACTGAAGTCTCACTATTAGAGTTTACTAAATACTCCCTCCGTAAAGAAATATAAGAGCGTAAGAGCGTTTAGAACGCTCTTATACGTAAGAGCGTTTAGAACGCTCTTATATTTCTTTACAAAGGGAGTATGTTTGAAATTTGCGAATGTAACAACACGATTGGTTGGCAAGATGAAATAGCCTTACAAGAATAAAAGACAACATGAGTACAAAATTTCAACATTAAACTACTTTCCGCTTTTGCATTGCCCTAAAAGCATCAACTACTCCTACATCAGCTTCACTTGCTCTCAAGAATATAGTTCGCTCAATAAATGTCACCAAGCAATGGTTCATGAGTTGATCACCTATACCATTTATCGATTTATTCTTCACTAGACTCATTGCAGAAAATACTCTACTGCTAGCTCTGAGACTGAACTGAAGTACAGTAGTATTGAACTTGGCACTGTAGGAGTGTACTTGTAATTTCTACAATCACACTAGTTTGTACCTAGAGCACTTGCGCTCGATGCGGCGTTTACATGGTAGCGTTCAGGCCCTCAGGACGTCACCGGCCGGAGCTCGCCGGCGGCAGTGGACAATGACGGCGAGACTGCTCGTGCTCGGAGGTCGCCGAGTTTGGAGTCAAGCGCGGCCGCGGGCGGGTGGGCGTGAGAGAGTGAGGACGGCTTTATGGGGAACGAGAGGACTGGGGAGCAAGGGCCACCGGGGCCGGGGAAGTCAGTGGAGGAGGGAGGCGGGCGCCGGAGCGGCCAGGCCAATCGTGGAGCCGGCGGAGTGAGGATGGCTCGATCTGGATGGGAACAGCCGAACAGAACAGCACGGGTAACGGGCTAGAACGCGCCTGCGGGCGTCAGATTGATGACCCTTCGCACAGAGCGGGAACCAACTGGACCGGCCCATTTTGAACCCGGTTCTCTGTAGCGGCCTGCCAGTATGATCGGGTTCACTGTAGTGAACTGGTGTTTCGGTCGCTTTTTTTTCACAATTTTTTAAATACATATTGAACATTTTTGTAATATACGTTGAATTTTTTTAATATACAATGAAAATTTCTATAATGCATGCTGAATCTTTTGTAATATACGATGAATATTTTTGTAATATAGTGAACTTTTTTTGTAATATGCATTAGCCAATTTTTAATACACACTGAACATTTTTGGAATATACGTTGAAAAATTTCTTAATATACCATGAACATCTTCATAATGCACAGTGAACTTTTTGTGTAATATACAATGAACATTCTTTTAATATACGATAAACATTTTTGTAATACATGGTGAAATTTTCTCTATAATACACAAGAACCAGAAGAAATGAAAAAATAAAATAAAGTAGAAAAAATAAAACCTAAAGGAAACAAGGAAACAAAACAGAAAAAATGATAAAACTGAATCATGTGCCGCTACGAGGTTGAGGCTTTCTTGGCTTTAAAGAGCCATGAGCACAACAAGTGCGTCGAGGCTGGTGTCCTCAACGTTTGTTCCGAGAGGGCCATGTTTCGCATCACTAATCCCGGCGGTTACAGCCTTGTCAATGTCTGCAACGACGAGAAGGGTGAGAAGGTGGCGCTTCCCAGGGCACCAGCAATTTAATGTGGCCTTGGGATTCAGTCCGTCCAACAAGGAGCATAAGTTCTTCATGACCTCCTCATCAACAGTGACCCAAGAAGAAACCTATGTTGACGTGTACACCTTAGACGACAAGGGCGGGTGACATGGACACCCCTACCTCTCCCGACATTGCCTAGCAGAGAATGGCTGGCAACCGGTGCTCGTCGAGGGGAAACCATTCATGCATAGTGCATGGACGTTACGGGGAATGACATCCAAAGCCGATTGAAGTCATGGACTAGATCCGATTGATTGAATTGGATACAATCCAAGTGGACGACTCGAAAGGATTGTCATGAGAAGATCCATACTATTTCATAGCTAATATGATTGTTTGTGATTGTTAATGCTTCTTTTACTTCTATGCATGTTGGTGGTAGTAGTATGACCCCCCTCATATAATGTCAACTAAATTTTGTCTCCCCAAATGCTGCAACATCACAAGTCAAGTATATCTAGTGGATGGCCTATAAAATTATGGTGCCACTGGGTCTAGTACAAAATTAGGGTGCCACTGGGTCTAGTTAAATTGATGGGTTCATGCCATACAATTATATGCAGGGCATTGGTTAACTTGATGGGGCTATCGAAACATGTTTGGGCCCAGGGGCAAAGGAAGCTGGAGCCTGGACATGTGATGTTGTCCGACGAACATGAGTCACATGAAATTCAATTAGCAAGTGTTTCTTACCATTTGGTCTAGTCTGCTAGCAGTGATTTGCAGCTCACTAGTCAGCTTGCTCAACTCAGATCCTGAACCATTGTCAACAAGAGGAATCTTCATCTTAGGGAGAGTATTTCATGATTAAATTATTTAATGAGAATTACTTTGCATGAATATAAGTCTTAATGTTTTTACATATTTCTATTGTAGATCAATGGCACCATCTACTCAAGTTTTCAGATCTGCATTTTGTTCTATTCTTAAGAAAGATAAACTTAATGGAATAAACTTCAGAACTTGGTATATAAATCGAAGAATTGTTCTCAGGCATGATAAAAAGGGACATGTTCTAGAGGATCCACTTCCAGATGAACCGACTACAAGTGCTAATGCTACTTCCTGGAATGCTTACGAGAAACTCCTTGACATTTCAACTGAAGTCAGTTATCTCATGCTTGCCTATATGGAGCCAGACATGCAACAACAGTGCGAGAATATAGAGGCCACCGGCAGAGCTACGTGCAGGCAAAAGCATGCTGTGGCCCACCCTGTCCAAAAGCAAAAAAGAAAGCTATGTATGCCTAGTCCACTCGGTCCATGAGGCATCAGCGGCCTAAATGCCCTCAATGCACATGAGAGACGACATTTCCTTTGGTTAGCTTGTGTGTGACGCATGTCAGACTTGCTGCTCGAAGCCGGAATGCCCAACCCACTGCAGCTCAATCCACGAGCAGATTAGATCACCACGCTTCACATCCAACAACACATCCATTCCCAATTCAGTGACATCAGGACGCTCCAGATTGAGCCATCGTCAGGGGGGAGCTGTATCGTCGCACAGGCATTGTGCACATACTAATTTCCTTTCTTTCTCCTAATTCTAGTTCAGGGAAATTCCCAAGATCAACTTTTCCACAGACTCCTTTCAAAAGGAAAAGGTCCTATATGGTATAGTTATTGAAATTCGATTTGGTAGCATGAATTATTAAATTGTTTGCAAACTTTTACAGGTTGTAGTTTACCAACTAAATAATTGGCCATAGGTAAGCCAGTTAGCAAACAATTGGTTCTATTTTCAAAAGAAAATGATGGTTTACAATTGAGATGGTTTTCAAAATAACTGGCACAAACTAATACTAGTACTACCTCCGTTATGTAATTCTGGATAGACACCCGCAAAAAAAGTAATTCTGGACGGAGCGACTAGTACTGAAGTAGTATATGGTTCAGAATTTCTCCTTTAGACTATCCCGCCCAATTTTTTCTTTGTAGCTCCACCACTGATAGAGGCTTTCGATATGATCAAGATTCTCAAGTGCATGTTTCAATCTCATGCAAGGACAGGCAAATTTTGATGTCTAGAGGACCTTGCTATAGTGTAACTAAAGGACAGTGATCCACTAAGTCCACATGTAATCATTTCACACAAAAAAGTCCACATGTAATCAAAGTGGTTGGTCACACACAGACTCGGGAAGGGTTAGGGTTCCCTTTAGGCCAACAGTGGATACAAATACAATTTTGGCTTCACTTTCGGCTAGCTATGGCTTGTTCATATTAATGTACCATATGAACGGCATGCATAAGAAGCTCACTAAGTTGCATGGGATACTTAAGACGGCAGAGCGGGACAATAAGAAGGGTGCACATCAAGTGTTGATGGTGCAGAATAAGGCTAAGTTCAATAAAAGTTATTGGCCTAAGAAGAAGGCTAAGGCAAAGGGCAAGGATAATGATATGATCCCTTCAACCACTGTGCCTATGTTAGGGTCGGATTCGAAGACCACATACTTTTATAGCAAGGAAGTTGGTCATTGGAAGAGTAATTAATTGCAGGAATTTTCTTGCCGAGAGGGACAAGAATGTGTAAGTGTGACTTCTACCAGAGGTACACTTGTTGCACATGCTATAGACATTTACCTTGCTGACTCAACTAGTAGCCATGGAGCGTGCCAACTCCAAGGTGCGTCCCAACCCCTTGGCCTAGCAGGAGAACGCAATGATTGCCATAACCATTGTCGGATCTCGGAGGGGGATTGATTGAGATTTCCTCTCACAAGATGGACTTAGAAGTATATCTTCATTTAATAGTGGATTAGAAGTATCTATGTTAGTTTAACATCAAGTTAGATCTATCTATGTATGTTAATTTGTGATATGTTCATTTCGATTTAGAACTACTATATATGTTTGGTTTGTATTTCAATTCAAAATCGAAATATTGTTTGTGGAATTGTGTTCGAATCACCATGTTTGTGTTCGAATCTTTCTTTTGGTGTGTTTGAATAATTTTATATGATGAAATGTACAAGTTATTTGGAGTAGGATAGCACAATACAAAGAGAGATAGGAGTTTTAGTTATAGGTAACCGAATTTTAGGCTAACTGTCGGAGTAGAGAAAACAAATATTCCTACCATCTTCTCTCTCCTTTCCCAAAACTTCTTTTAGGTCACCAAGTATACATATGTTGCTCCCTTCGTTTTTATATACAAGGTCACTTCATTTTATTATGTCTAATTTTGACCGTTCATTTTACCAACAAAAATGTGAGTTTTATGCCACAAAAAGTATGTAATTGGAGGCACATTTCATAAAAAAATTCAATGATATATTTTTCAAATTATAAGTCAAAGTTTGACAAGAAAAATGAAGTGGTCTTCTATAGAAAAATGGACGGAGTATTGGAGATGCTCTTAGGGGCTCAAAGAATTAAGAGGGAGACGAGGATCCACCTCCTTCGTGTACCTGAGCCAAGTTGAGGTGCAGCCTTCCTCCCATGGACATGTGAATATGTGATAGAGTGGTTCTCCGGCGTGGACATGGCGGTGGAAGAAAGCAGTGGCGGGCGTTGTCACTCGCTAAGGAGAGGGAAGTGAAACCTATGGAATTAAGAGCCTTTTTTCCTCCACGGGCGGATTGTGCATGTTGATTTTGTTTCCTTTTTAATTATCTACATGTTGATCAGCTAAGAATCACCAAGATTTGATTAGCAACAAATTTAAGATCAGTCAATAATATGCTTCCACCTAACCAGCTAGCACTTCCATGGGGAAATCTATTAGAGCTCGGTATTTTCAGAAAATAAAAACTTTTATTCGGAGTACTCGTTATCCTGATCACAGAATGGAAAAGACAAACGATAGATTAAATCAACTTCCGAACCGACACGCTATGTGGCCAGATTGGCAACCAGCTCCTTGAGGAGATGGGGGCAGCTCCTGATCAGATGCTCAAAGCCATCACTAGCGGTGAGTGCTTTGAATTTGCCCAAAGGCGCGACGAACTCGAAGCATGCATCCTTGAGCGCCCCACAACCATGCTGCTCGGCCAGCACCAATATAGTTGCCACCGTGCTGGTGTCGAAGTGTCCGCGCAGCGTGTCCTCACACTTCGACTTCAGCTTCGCCAGATTATACCTGTCTGCCACCACGAGCAAATGCTGAGCCATCGGCATCACCTCTCCGGCGTCTATATGCGGCAATGAGTCGGTGTAGACGAAGTGGAGCATGGCCTTGAAAACTTTAGCTTCTATGCCGTCCAGCCGAACGCTAGCGTCCGTCCTCTCCTTCATAGGACCGAGGAGCTCCGCCTTGAAGACTGAAGAGCTAGCCGCCAGCACGCACCTGTGTGCGGGAAATGTCTCGTCCCCGACCTCGAACATGACATCGGCCCCGTCACCAGTGGAGAGGAGCTGGCCAAAGCGTTGGTGCATGTCAGACGATGGCGAAGGCACTGGCACGACGGACTTCGGGACGGGCTCCGTGAAGATTACCTTTGTCATGGTAATGGCACACCTGAAAGTGAAGGTATCATCCTTTAGGTAAGCAGATTGCTCCAGTTCATTCTTCCTGATGAACTGGTAGAAGCCACAGAGTCCACTTTGCCTGTAGAAGGTCCATGAGTTGCCGGCTTTGGTGTAGGCTGGCACGGGGTTCCCATCCTGGTCCAGCAAACTGATCTGGGCCTGCACGCTTATTGTGTTGGGGTCGGCGGGGTCGAGGCAGAGGTAGATGGCTATCCAGTCGGGGTAGCCGGAGTAGCCGTCGGGGTAGTACTGGAGACGCCAGCGACAGCCTCCGATGACGAACTGCTCAGACGTGATGTAGTTGCCGTGGCCGAGCCCCTTGATCACGGAGTAGCCATCTATCTTGACGTCATGAGAGCCGGAGACGGGCCCGGCCCGCGCGACAATGGCCGACGCGGTATGCGACGGCTGCTTGCCGCCGCTGGATGAGGACGAAGAAGAGTTGGCCATGGCAAACCCTAGCTGCGACCTGGGAGATGGTACGGAGAAATGAGATCGATCGCTCCGTCTTGGCAGATTGGATCATCAGAGGTTTAAGTAGGGAAAGAAATAAGAGCAAAAACCGGCCGGATGGGAATGATTGATTGAGCACGCCCTGAGGGCTGATCAACCAACCCTAAAACATGAGACCCAGCCCAATGCACGCATCTACGGACGGAACGCCCCAAATGGGCCGCCCAGTAATAGGATTCTTAATTTCTCCACTCAGTTTTGTTTCTCTCGTTTTTCACTTTTCATTTTTCTGTTATTTTTTTATGTTTTTATACATTTTCATAAAAAATCCAGAAATTCATATTCCGAAAACAATTAATTAAGTTTAAACAACTGTTTGTCCACGGTTAAAAAATGTTGATAGCTTTAAAACAATGTTTGTAACAAACAAATGTTCACGTGTTTCTACAAAAATGTATACATGACTTTATAAAAAATTGATAAACAAGTATACTAAATTTTTCATAAATTTTATAACAATCTTCTTATTGCATACGACAGATAAATCGTGTATGAAAAATAGTAGAGACTAGAAAATATATTTTTACAAAAAATATTAATCATGTATTTATAAGATGTTGATTGTCTATAAAAAATGTTTCTGATGTATTGGGGCACCTAGGGCTGTTATTGCAAGTCATAGGGAAAATATCTGGCCACTTTGAAAATGTTCAAAGAATTCTGAAAAAAACATAACACATTCACACAACATCAATGTAGTTTGTCACAAAATTTCAAGTCAAAACTCGAACCATAAATCGAAAAACAAAAATGAAATATTCACCACTGAATAATACATATCATAACTTGGGCGTTAGATTGGGCTCATTATCACACTAATGTCAAATTTGTCATTTTTGTATCTCAAAAAGTGTTTCAAATTTTGATACAAAATTTTGTGACATCGTACATTGATGTTATGTTATATGCTAGATTTTATTTCATAATTTTTAAGATATTATATGGCATTTGATGCACCGGTAGCACCACAAGTGCGGGTGCACCGGATACATTCCCGCAAGTCATATTCATTAGTGCATAGACGTAACACAACCCATTAGCCCCGCTTTCTTTTTAGCTCTTATAGCCCCACTTCTGGTTGTATACATAGACCACACCCATTCTATCGTCTTAAGGGCAACACCCCATGTTTCCTATTTAGCTCTCATTTAAAGGAAGCTACTACATGCATTCTGGTTTAGTTTTTTTAGTTCTTGTGTTGTGTTTTTTCAACCTTTTTGTTTCATTTTTCCGGATATTTTGTGTGTGTGTTTTTTTTATTATTTTCTTTGTTTTTCTATTTTTCAAATCATAACATTTTTAAATTTGTGAACTTCCTCAAAGTCATGAACATTTTTTCAAATCCATGAACTTATTACAAATTCCTGAACATTTTCAGATAAGTGAACTTTTCTCATCTGTGTTTTCAAAGTCAACTTTTTTGTCCTCACGGTTTTTTCAAATTCAAAATCATGAAATTTGACCAAATTCATGAACTTTTTTTAATTCACAGATTTTTTAAAATTCAGAATCATAAACTTTTTCAAATCTGTCAACTTTTTTGAATTCATGACCATATTCCTAATGGCCAAACTTTTTATCACTTCCATGAACCTTTTTGCAAAGTCAATGGTCAAACTACTCAATGAGTCAAAGGTCTAGGGGGCAACTGGTCAATGGATTAATAGTTAAATAATCAAATGAAACAAAAAAAATCCGTGAATTAAGTCACACCCCTCGATCATATATTAGGCCGAGCCGTAAGTCACGTTTTGGAGGAAGCTCTCATGGTTTCGCGAAGCTTATGGCAACATCCCAGCCAGGTTTTGGAAAGCTTCTACAAGCTTCCAGGGTTTTTTTTCTCTTTTTTTTTATCCTTAATAGTTTTTCCGGAACGGGTATTGTTTAGTTTTCACCCTTTTATTTTTACTTTTATTTTTTAGTTTTCTTTTCTTACTTTGCAAAAGTTTCAAATTTGCAAAACTCTTCCAGATTCTGTGAATTATTCAAACTCATTTTTGTCAATTTTTCACCAAATTCGTGAAGTGTTTTAAAATTTATAAAAAAATTTCAAATGCCCAAACTTTCTACAAATTCATGAGCTTTTATTCAAATTCCGCGAACTTTATCAAATCTGTGTACTAGGAATCCATGAACACTTTTCAAATTTCCAATTTTTTTTAAAAAATAAACCTTTTCAGATCCGGGAACTTTTTCTTTCAAAATCCATGAACCTTTTAAAAAAATTGAACTTTTTCATATTCATAATCTTTTTGGAATTTATGAAATTTTATTAATCCATGTTTTTTTCATTTTTTGTGTTTTTTTTACTCTTTGAATTTTTCAGGTTCATGTTTTTCAAAAGTCGATGCTTGATCAAGTGAACGAATGAGATCTATGACCGAGCGACCAAGTTTCGTCGCCTTGTTAAGCCAGGACTAGGAGAGTGAGTGCGTTAGTGCTAGGTAGAGAACCGGCGCTGAGGGCACCATATAGGAGGTCTCCTATGGAAAGTCCCCAACAGGTGGCCAAATTTGTTTTTTTTTACCCTTTCGTGAAAGTTAAGCCAGATTTGAACCTGGTTCAAAAAAAATCGGGATCTGAACCTTTTCCTACCGCCGAGGTCGATGGGAGTAGGGTATACCAGCCTACCACCAAGCCTCTGGCGGTAGGCACTTATCCACGTCAGTGTAGTGCTGCCCTACTGCCAAACAGGCTGTCGGTAGCCTGTGCAACCCTACCACCGAGATGCCCGGCGGTAGGCGGGTACAAGCATTGTATTTGATACTTAGAAAATTTTTACGGCACGGCGTGCGACCCTACCATCAAGGGCCTCGGCGGTAGGCAGTTATATCCTACCGCCATCTACCCCAGCGGTAGGAAAAGGGTCATAACTCGAAAAAAATCAAACCAGGGTCAAAACTGGCTTAACTTTCACAAAAGGGTCAAAACACCAAATTTGTGCCCAACGGGTCATGAGCACAAATGAACACGCCATGAATAGCATATTCCTAAGAAGTTAAAAGAAATTCAAACAATTATGAATTTTTTGTGGCAAACTTTAGCAAATGTTCTCAGTGCTTGCAAATTTTCTTTTCGGAATGTCATTTGTAGAAGTCGCAGCAAAAAATAATCTATACTCCAAAATGCTTTTGAAAATGGTACTTTTGAAGCACATTTTTTTGCCATAACTTCCATGAATGTGATTTCATGATGAAATTTTGCAAGCACTCAGAACATTTGTCAATATTTGACAAAAAAACAGAGTTTTTGAATTTATTTTCATTTTTTTTACAATTTTACCATTCATCCGAATTCATTTTAGCTCGAGCTCAGAATAGTCGTGTCCCTCTCCTATTTGCAGCCTTCCATGGGAGAGCAGTGAAAGTATAAACACATTGCAAACAAAAAAGTGAGCATTTCCTGAAAATACAAAGAATTGAACACAAATGGAAAAGCGGTTTTATTTATTATTTCAAACAGTTACAGTAGAGAGTGAAAAAGGGGAACTAACCCCCTGATTTTAACCCATTATACTTATCTCTAGCAACCATCTTACTAGAACCTTTAACTTTTTTCGCGTAGTACCAGAACATTTAACTAAAATCAGGCGATAATTTCAAAGAGGACATGAGGTTTATGGAAACGAAGACCTATAAGGGGTATTGATTTATCACGAAATACATCTCAAGTTTTACAAAAAAGTAATACACATAAGCTAATAATATATATTCCACTGCTGATAATTAGATTGGTTGTCTTGAATAGATGGAATAGTTACGTACTAAATCAATGGTATTGCCTCCGTTCTATAGTATATAGGGCGTGCACATTTTTTCCAAGATTTAACTTTGATCATAATTTGAACCAAGTACATACATAATTTAGGGAATATAAACCACGTGACTTCAAAATTACTCACTCCAGTCCATATTATTGTGTGTATATTTATATAAGTCAAACATTGTAAAGTTTGACGAAGTTTATCAAATAAAAAAATATCAATAGCGACAATACCAAATAAATATAAGAGACTAGATGATATAAAATATGCCACACGATGTACCTAATGACATTGGTTCAATATTATACTCCCTACAAACTTGGTCATATTCGATAAAGTTAAGATCCAGGAAAAAAAAATTATATGCATTACATTATGAAATGAAGGGCGTATATCATTGAAACTTTCTTTTGAATACAAAATAATAGGTACGAATTTGTGTATCTCACTAATCAATTCTCTGTGGAGGTCACCTACCTTTTTTTCAAGTACTTCTACATAATCACCCCGAGTGGTTTAGGGAGTGGCCAAGCTTTTATCACTCTGATTAGTACTCCAATAGTTAAGAAAAGATAACTTCATACTTACTAGCACGTATGTCTGTGTGTTGCAACATGAGAAAATATAGTATGTATTTAAAGTTAGTGAGAATTATACATACAAGCAAAACCCTATGTGCACGTGAAAAAGGAATATTTAGCTTCTCGGTTTCGCCGGGTAAGTAATCAATCCGCTATTTTTCCATTCATTGATCGAGAGCATCTAAGAGTTTTGCTACGTCATCGTATGCCAGAGGCCCATGAATTATTCAATCTACTTTTTCTTACAATCGTGGAGATTTTAAGGTATGAAGCTTCTGAATATTGTAGGAAATATGAACCATTTTTAAATCCTGGACAATTTCTTAAAAATTATGTAAAATTTCAGAAAAATGCAAACAAAACTTGAAATGGGAACATCTTTGAACATTCACAAACATTTTTTGAAAACACCAACTTTTTATTCAAAAACATGAACATTATTTGAGTTTGTGAACATTTTTTTAGAACGGGAACATGTGTTGAAAATTCATAACATTTTTCGAAAATGTTTATCTTTTGACATTATTTTGAATTGTGAAAATTTCACTAATACACAATATTTTTAGAAATTGTAGCATTTTTTAAAATGCCATTTTCTTTTTCAGAATTTCGAACAATTTTGAAAAAACAATATAGATTTTGAAAAAATGGGAAACTTTTTTCAACTTCTGAATATTTTTTGAAATAGCAACAAAATTTTGGAATTCTGAACATTTTCTATAATTTGTTTTCTGGAAGTTCCGAAGGTTTATTGGGAATTTTGAATTTATGAAAAAATTCTATAAGAATAATTAATTTTGAAGGGAAAAAAGAGATAGGGGATGGAGAATAAAAATAGAAGTAAAACACAGAAATAAAAAGGGCAAGCCCATCATTTGTTGTCCTGTGCGAGGCACATACTATTTATCGCCCTCAGCGGTAAATATAATTTTCGCAGCTGCATGTGCAGAAAAATAAGTGGGCTAGCTTTGCTATTTATTACATTATGAAATGAAGGGCGTATATCATTGAGACTTTCTTTTGAATACAAAATAACTGGTACGAATTTGTGTATCTCACTAATCAATTCTCTGTGGAGGTCACCTACCTTTTTTTCAAGTACTTCTACATAATCACCCGAGTGGTTTAGGGAGTGTCCAAGCTTTTATCACTCTGATTAGTACTCCAATAGTTAAGAAAAGATAACTTCATACTTACTAGCACGTATGTCTGTGTGTTGCAACATGAGAAAATATAGTATGTATTTAAAGTTAGTGAGAATTATACATACAAGCAAAACCCTATGTGCACGTGAAAAAGGAATATTTAGCTTCTCGGTTTCGCCGGGTAAGTAATCAATCCGCTATTTTTCCATTCATTGATCGAGAGCATCTAAGAGTTTTGCTACGTCATCGTATGCCAGAGGCCCATGAATTATTCAATCTACTTTTTCTTACAATCGTGGAGATTTTAAGGTATGAAGCTTCTGAATATTGTAGGAAATATGAACCATTTTTAAATCCTGGACAATTTCTTAAAAATTATGTAAAATTTCAGAAAAATGCAAACAAAACTTGAAATGGGAACATCTTTGAACATTCACAAACATTTTTTGAAAACACCAACTTTTTATTCAAAAACATGAACATTATTTGAGTTTGTGAACATTTTTTTAGAACGGGAACATGTGTTGAAAATTCATAACATTTTTCGAAAATGTTTATCTTTTGACATTATTTTGAATTGTGAAAATTTCACTAATACACAATATTTTTAGAAATTGTAGCATTTTTTAAAATGCCATTTTCTTTTTCAGAATTTCGAACAATTTTGAAAAAACAATATAGATTTTGAAAAAATGGGAAACTTTTTTCAACTTCTGAATATTTTTTGAAATAGCAACAAAATTTTGGAATTCTGAACATTTTCTATAATTTGTTTTCTGGAAGTTCCGAAGGTTTATTGGGAATTTTGAATTTATGAAAAAATTCTATAAGAATAATTAATTTTGAAGGGAAAAAAGAGATAGGGGATGGAGAATAAAAATAGAAGTAAAACACAGAAATAAAAAGGGCAAGCCCATCATTTGTTGTCCTGTGCGAGGCACATACTATTTATCGCCCTCAGCGGTAAATATAATTTTCGCAGCTGCATGTGCAGAAAAATAAGTGGGCTAGCTTTGCTATTTATTACATTATGAAATGAAGGGCGTATATCATTGAGACTTTCTTTTGAATACAAAATAACTGGTACGAATTTGTGTATCTCACTAATCAATTCTCTGTGGAGGTCACCTACCTTTTTTTCAAGTACTTCTACATAATCACCCGAGTGGTTTAGGGAGTGTCCAAGCTTTTATCACTCTGATTAGTTCTCCAATAGTTAAGAAAAGGTAATTTTATACTTAGTAGCACGTATGTCTGTGCGTTGCAAAGAGAAAAATATAGTATGTATTTAAAGTTAGTGAGAATTATACATACGAGCAAAACCCTGTGTGCACGTGAAAAAACTATATTTAGCTTCTCGGTTTCGCCGGGTAAGTAATCAATCCGCTATTTTTCCATTCATTGATCGAGAGCATTTAAGAGTTTTGCTACGTCAACGTATGCCAGAGGCCCATGAATTATTCAATCTACTTTTTCTTACAATCATGGATATTTTAAGGTATGAAGCTTCGGAATAATGTAGGAAACATGAACCATTTTTAAAACCTGGACATTTTTTTACAAATTATGTAAAGTTTCAGAAAAACGCAAACAAAATTGGAAATGGGAACATTTTTGAAAATTCACAAACATTTTTTGAAAACACCAACTTTTTATCCAAAAACATAAACATTATTTGAGCTTGTGAACATTTTTTTAGAACGGGAACATGTGTTCAAAATTCATAACATTTTTAAAAAATGTTTATCTTTTGACATTATTTTGAATTGTGAAAACTTCACTAATACAACAATATTTTTGGAAATTGGAGTACTTTTTAAACTTCCATTTTCTTTTTCGGAATCTTGAACAATTTTGAAAAAACAATATAGATTTTGAAAAAATGGGAAACTTTTTTCAAGTTCCGAATATTTTCTGAAATAGCAACAAAATTTTGGAATTCTGAACATTTTCAATAATTTATTTTTTGGAAGTTCCGAACGTTTTTTCGGAATTTTGAATTTATGAAAAAATGCTATAAGAAAAATTAATTTGGAAGGGAAAAAAGATAGGGGATGTAGAATAAAAATAGAAGTAAAACACAGAAATAAAAAGGACAAGCCCATTATTTGTTGTCCTGTGCGAAGCACACACTATTTATCGCCCTCAGCGGTAAATATAATTTTCACAGCTGCATGTGCAGAAAAGTAAGTGGGCTAGCTTCGCTATTAATTACATTATGAAATGAAGGGCGTATATCATTGAAACCTTCTTTTGAATACAAAATAACTGGTACGAATTTGTGTATCTCACTAATCAATTCTCTGTGGAGGTCACCTACCTTTTTTTCAAGTACTTCTACATAATCACCCGAGTGGTTTAGGGAGTGGCCAAGCTTTTATCACTCTGATTAGTATTCCAATAGTTAAGAAAAGGTAACTTTATACTTAGTAGCACGTATGTCTGTGCGTTGCAACATGAGAAAAATATAGTATGTATTTAAAGTTAGTGAGAATTATACATACGAGCAAAACCCTGTGTGCATGTGAAAAAACTATATTTAGCTTCTCGGTTTCGCCGGGTAAGTAATCAATCCGCTATTTTTCCATTCATTGATCGAGAGCATTTAAGAGTTTTGCTACGTCAACGTATGCCAGAGGCCCATGAATTATTCAATCTACTTTTTCTTACAATCATGGAGATTTTAAGGTATGAAGCTTCGGAATAATGTAGGAAACATGAACCATTTTTAAAACCTGGACATTTTTTTACAAATTATGTAAAGTTTCAGAAAAACGCAAACAAAATTGGAAATGGGAACATTTTTGAAAATTCACAAACATTTTTTGAAAACACCAACTTTTTATCCAAAAACATTAACATTATTTGAGCTTGTGAACATTTTTTTAGAACGGGAACATGTGTTCAAAATTCATAACATTTTTAAAAAATGTTTATCTTTTGACATTATTTTGAATTGTGAAAACTTCACTAATACAACAATATTTTTGGAAATTGGAGTACTTTTTAAAATTCCATTTTCTTTTTCGGAATCTTGAACAATTTTGAAAAAACAATATAGATTTTGAAAAAATGGGAAACTTTTTTCAAGTTCCGAATATTTTCTGAAATAGCAACAAAATTTTGGAATTCTGAACATTTTCAATAATTTATTTTTTGGAAGTTCCGAACGTTTTTTGGGAATTTTGAATTTATGAAAAAATGCTATAAGAAAAATTAATTTGGAAGGGAAAAAAGATAGGGGATGTAGAATAAAAATAGAAGTAAAACACAGAAATAAAAAGGACAAGCCCATTATTTGTTGTCCTGTGCGAAGCACACACTATTTATCGCCCTCAGCGGTAAATATAATTTTCGCAGCTGCATGTGCAGAAAAGTAAGTGGGCTAGCTTCGCTATTAATTACATTATGAAATGAAGGGCGTATATCATTGAAACCTTCTTTTGAATACAAAATAACTGGTACGAATTTGTGTATCTCACTAATCAATTCTCTGTGGAGGTCACCTACCTTTTTTTCAAGTACTTCTACATAATCACCCGAGTGGTTTAGGGAGTGGCCAAGCTTTTATCACTCTGATTAGTACTCCAATAGTTAAGAAAAGGTAACTTTATACTTAGTAGCACGTATGTCTGTGCGTTGCAACATGAGAAAAATATAGTATGTATTTAAAGTTAGTGAGAATTATACATACAAGTAAAACCCTGTGTGCACGTGAAAAAGGAATATTTAGCTTCTCGGTTTCGCCGAGTAAGTAATCAATCCGCTATTTTTCCATTCATTGATCGAGAGCATTTAAGAGTTTTGCTACATCAACGTATGCCAGAGGCCCATGAATTATTCAATCTACTTTTTCTTACAATCATGGAGATTTTAAGGTATGAAGCTTCGGAATATTGTAGGAAACATGAACCATTTTTATATCCTGGACAATTTTTTAAAAATTATGTAAAGTTTCAGAAAAACGCAAACAAAATTGGAAATGGGAACATTTTTGAAAACACCAACTTTTTATCCAAAAACATTAACATTATTTGAGTTTGTGAACATTTGTTTAGAACGGGAACATGTGTTGAAAATTCATCTCATTTTTAAAAAATGTTTATCTTTTGACATTATTTTGAATTTTGAAAATTTCACTAATACAACAATATTTTTAGAAATTGGGGTACTTTCTAAAATTCCATTTTCTTTTTCGGAATCTCGAACAATTTTGAAAAAAACAATATAGATTTTGAAAATGTGGGAAACTTTTTCAAGTTCTGAATATTTTTTGAAATAGCAACAAAATTTTGGAATTCTGAACATTTTCTATAATTTGTTTTTTGGAAGTTCCGAATGTTTTTTGGGAATTTTGAATTTATGAAAAAATTCTGTAAGAAAATTAATTTGGCAGGAAAAAAAGAGATAGGGGATGGAGAATAAAAATAGAAGTAAAATACAGAAATAAAAAGGGCAAGCCCATTATTTGTTGTCCCGTGCGAAGCACGCACTATTTATTGCCCTCAGCGGTAAATATAATTTTCGCAGCTGCATGTGCAGAGAAATAGGTGGGCTAGCTTCGCTATTAATTAAATTATGGAATGAAGGGAGTATATCATTGAAACTTTCTTTTGAGTGCAGAATAATTTGTATAAATTTGTGTATCTCACTAATCAATTCTCTGTGGAGGTCACCTACATTTTTTTGAAGTACTTCTACATAATCGCCCCAGTGGTTTAGGGAGTGGCCAAGCTTTTATCACTCTGATTAGTACTCCAATAGTTTAGAAAAAAAATCTATAGTTATTTGATATTTCAACGTATGTGCATGGCCAGATCAAGAAAACAAGTTAAAAGGTGAATATATTTCAGAAACAATCGAATATATTTCTGAATAAATTTTGAAGCTTAATTTGATATTTCAACGTATGTGTCTTCCTTTGCCAATTAAGCTTCAAAATTGCAGTCTGATTCAGAAACAATCGAACGATTGTGTAGTAAACTTTGTGAGATTGTCGTTAGACCGCTGCATGCCATCATATCATATAATTCTTCGTTTTTAAATATAAATCTTTTAAGAGATTTTAATAAAGACTACATATAAATGTATGTAGACGTATTTTAGAGTGTTCATTCATTCGTATTGTAGTCAATATTGAAATCTCTAAAAACTTATATTTAGGATAGTAGTACTACTCGCACACTGATATGCACAGATCTTACAAGATATAGTACTACCAGTACTTAGAAAGCAAGACACGGTCCTCTAGATCTACGACAAAGTGTTTGCATTGTCTCATGTAAGACTCCGAGCTATTCTTCAATGGCGCGCCGCACATATTTGGCGGCGAAGTAACTCGTTATCCTGAGGACGTCCCCGTCAAGCCCGTCGAACACGTCGTCCTCTCCTAGCTCCAGGGTTGGTCCCCGCCGCGTTTCCGCCGAGGACGGACTGCCGCCGCCGCATTCTGCTGCACGAAGGAGATCAGCAACGGTTTAGACGTGCACGGGTACAGCAGATCGACCGACGGATCGGTTCACAACGTACCGTCCAAGATCGAGGTGCCCGGCCCCTCGCATTCGCAGTGCGAGGCGGCGCTCGTGGTGCTGGTGCCAATCTCCTCCTCCGGACGATCGAGGAGGAGCCAGCCGTCCAAGCTGGGCGAGGGAGCCAGCGGCGGCCTGCAGCGCTGCCTGCTCGACTCCTTGCAGTACGCGATCGCGCTCGCGACGGCCTCCTCCCTCTCGCGGGTGGTGCCGTCCTCGACTGCGGCGCCCCTCCCGTCGGGCTTCATCGCTCGGCTCTTCCGCCCCCGGCGTCCGTCCGGCCGCTCGTCGGCGGCGCTTTCGGCCCCAGCGCGCGGTAGCTTCCTGGCGAACCTGCGCAGGCACCGCCTCACAGGGTGGCCCTTCGGCGAAGCCGTGTCACCGCCCTCCGTCACCGGTGAGCGTGCGCTGTTCGACGAACTGCTTCGCGCACCGAGCAAGGAGGAGGACGTGGACGACCTCGAGGACGGGGAGGAGCCCGGGTCGGAGGCCACCTTAGCGTCGCCAGGGCCGAACGCCGGCGACGAGGAGCTGCCCTGCTCAACGGTCGAAGCGCCATCCGTGGCCGCTGCCGTCGCCACGGTCGGCGCCATCGTCGCGCACACACGGCGCACGGGAACATCCATGCTACGACGACCTGGAAGAGATGCATGGTGATCAGACTTCGATCAGCTGGCTAGCGCTGGGGTTTTGCTTGCACGCCGTTGTGCACACGTACTACCTCCTTGTATATATACACGTCGCGATTGCGATTGCGATCGCGATCGACTCCGGCTCCGGCGGTGATTGCAGTACGGCGGCGTCTGCGGGCGCGTGATTTACATATGCCAGCGAGATTGCCAAAATCCTGTGGCTAATCTATGGAATACTCCGGCGGTTCCTTCCATATACGGAGGGAGTACTAATTACTGCACGGTTTAATTACTCGGTCGCTGATTTATCGGATGAGTTAGTAATGCGGACGGATACGATTTGGTACTGTACAGTAGATTCCCGGGTATAGGAAATATGCACTTATCATGATTCTAAAAACTTGATTGAAAATCTATTTCTTGCTCCTGACATGAATAAATAGCACTCTACATCTTGATCATGCTCTTATCCACCCTAGAGAAAACAGATCTTTTTTCGATAAAGGGAATATATTAATATCAAGATGATATCAATTACACCCGGTCTCTGCAACAACATCATATACAGAGCAAGTCTAGACATGATGGATGCACACAGCAAAAAAATGAAAAAAAAAAGGAAAAACGAAAGCCTCGTCAAAACAAAGAGAGACTCGCAACAACAAGAGCACCACTAATGGTGGCAACACCTAGACTCCGAAAAAGATTCTCAAAAAACGACGCCTTCAGAAAGGTTATAGTGCACAAACACCATCATCGTCCGGTCCGACCATCCTAGTCAGATCCTGGGTTTTCATCCTGAAGAAGGTCCAATCTCCAAACAATGCCTTCAACAAGGAAACGACTATGAGGTCGCCATTGCCAGGTACAAGACCTAGGGCTTTCACCCCGGAACTGAGACCACCAAGAACAAAGTCTGTCAGTGTCGCCGCCCACTTGCCGAGATTACTGCTGCTAAGCTCCAATCGTCTGACACGCAAACTTCTTCCGATCTAGCCCATCCAGTCTTCTTCATACATCACCGCCATTACCAAGAAGTTTCACACAATATGAGTGTGTAGAACCTCTGGCGTTCGCTCCATAATGACATGCCCACCTCCGTTAGATCCCTACCAACGAGGCGGATAGTGCGATGTGGTGGCGCCGTTGCTTGTACCTCGTCATGGTGAACCGTGCACCCTAGAGAAAACAGATCTGCTGCCCTTTTTTGCACAAAAGTCTCAAGGTGGTGATTATATATCAAAACAATGAATAAAATGCCATGAATTAAATATAACAAGCCCTTACGAAAACTTCCGTATAAGAATAAAAAAATTACACACATGTTCTTGAAGAAATCATCGCCAGCCCTTTTGCATTCACCGATGGCATGCCATGCCATGCGGAGAGCTCGTTGTAGTCTCTGAGCATCCGTCTTACCAGAGCAACCTCGTTGAAACCCAACAAATTCTATCTCGTGAAAAGAAAACCCAAGAGCTTCTAGAAACATCGTCCGGGAGGATATCATTGTAAACCAGAAGAAGCCCGGGACCGCTATCTTGAAAGATCACCATCTCGGACAAAGCTAGCTCCGAAGAGGGCCACACAATAATCCAACTCCGGTCAGATGGAGGAGAGGGACGGAAACATCACAAGTTCCCCTGACGGGGTCGTATCTTACTAAGTTTGTCAGACAAAAAATGGAACTAGAGAACAAAAATACCGTGCAATTCCATCTCCTCTGCATGCCGGTTCTGTGGGCAAACGCTAAACACACCAGAACTAATGCTCGGCGATTGACACCATCCTCCGACTCGTCAACACCCTTCCAAGAAAGCCCATCGACATGGAGAGGGAGCAAATCATTTGGAGGGATAGAATGCCACTGTTTGGTGTTTTTATGCATTTTTGTTTGCTTTCAACTATGTTTGCACTAGCTGGGAATAAGCGACTAGGCAATAAGTGTAGATGTATGGATATGCTCTAATGCTCCTGGTTTACTATAAATCTTCGATTTGGAATGATGTGGAATGCTGCTGGTTTATTACAAATCTGGGCTTGTTTTAGTTGTTAGAATTGTATGCATAAAATGGAATTGATGGTTTTTATTTTTTTAATTCCTAATTAGTTAGTAGTAGCGTGGGGGTGAAATGGAGCGCTACTAGTATTCAGGATACTAGTAGCGTGTGGTACTATAGACGCGCTACTACTATTTTGTTAGTAGTAGCGCGGTTCACATCCGCGCTACTAGTAAATTGTTAGTAGTAGCGCGGGTTTACCCCGCGCTACTACTAACTATTAGCTGTAGCACGATACTAGTAGCGCGGGTACCCACGCTGCTAGTAGCCATTTTACCCGCGCTGCTAGTAGCCTTTTTCCTAGTAGTGTGAGCCTAGTAGCAGTAAAGCTCTCACTTCATCTTCAAATGTATTCCCATGGGAGAAAGCTGATTTATAATGCCTTGGAATGTATTCACATGATCTGCAATTAGAGTGTCCTCTTTGTACCTCAAGCACATTAATTGTTTGATCAAGAATATCTTGTTTGTACCTTCTTTCCGGGCAAACAACTCTTCCAATTTCTGCCATAAGGTGCGTGCATGTGTCTCATCAATGATATGGTTCAAAACATTATCATCGACCCATTGCCGAATGAACCCACAAGCTTGGCGATGAAATACATTCCACTGACCTTCCTCAATGCCCTCCGGCATCTCAGTGGAGAACACTGGCTTCCAGTATTCTTTCACATACAACAAGTCCTCCATCTTGCCCTTCCATGCTTGATAATTTGTACCATTCAAAGATATCATCCTGCTGGTATTCACTTCCATCTTTCACCACAAGAAACTCAACAATTTCCACAAGCAAATCAAGGCTCTGATACCACTTTGTTGAGGCTTGACAGCAACAATGCGCTGCACAAATTCACCGACATGGCAAATATGCACACTACACAGCCCCCTCCACTTGTGATGAACTTTGAGGACAGCTTCAACCAACAAGCAGCGGAATAACACAAACAACATGCACATGTGACACAGGATTTAACGTGGAAAAACCTCCTCAACTTGAGGAGTAAAAAACCACGGTTGTGGACCGACCGGTCCACTCAACTTCACTATGAGAATGATGAGTACAAAGTCTTATCTAGAACCTCTAGAGAGATTTACAACACACTTTCCATGTTGCCAACCGGAAACAGCAACAACATCCACAAGAGATAAGATTTCAGCAAAGCAGAGTTTACACAGCTTCTGTACCCTTCAGTGTTTTGCAAACTGCTCTTAAACCACTAAACCAAACAGCACCAAATTTGGCAGACAAGCAGACACATGAGTTCTTGACATCCCCTCCAAATTGCAGCTCAATCGGACATCATTTGCCTACCTAAACTGTTCGTCTCCCAAAACTACTCTGTTCTGAAACTGCAGCAGTCATGGCTGACAAAACCACTCTCAAATCTGATGCTCCACTGACCCAATCCTCAAACTAGCCAACCAGATCGAAGTACTCAAAGTAAGGAATGAGCTCACCAAGTTTGGGGTCGATCCAAGCACGTTTGAGCCTCCAATCACCAGCTTGAACACTGTCTAGTCAGATGCAGCAAATCTGGACAGAACCTCTGCTTCTTCTTCCTCTCTCTCTCAGGTTGTGGTTTCTCTTGTGTGTTCTCTCTCACACTCTCACGAATGGCAGCCACCACCAGCAAGGGATGGAGTGGCTAGGATTTTCTTCTTTATTCACTTCCCTTGGAAGCGCTCTCAACCGTTGGATGCAGCGTAGATCAACGACTGACATGTGTTGAACTTATGGGCTGATGTTGGGCTGCCAACACACCTCCATGTGGAGGGACTTAGCCCAACAAAGACCACACAGAGTCTTCCATCCTTGGTCTCGCCAGCCGTCAATGTTTCATCAACTCTCCTGCGCGGCGGCATATACATTCGAAAGAATTGCATAGTGGCAGTGTTAAGCACACGGGCGTGTGTGGGCGCTCCAATGGTCCAATAGATGCAACCATTCACCACCGTACCTTGTTGGGGCCAGAGCCCGTTCATTTCTGTCCATGAGAAGATCTGCCACTTTCTGGTGTCCGATGGGAAGACGATGGCGCGCGCCCCACATTTGCTGTGCCGGACGCACACGACACGGAACGACAGGTAGTCCTGTTCCGACTTCCGAGGCGAGGATGTGGAATTCAACATACAAGTCCTCACGGCTCTGGCGGGGCGGCAGGGGAAAGATGTCCTGGGTCCGCGTGAGCGGGTTGTAGACGGCCATCTGCTCGGTGCTCCAGTTGCAAAGAAGAACGAATCCGCCGCGGCAGTCGCAGATTGACCACTGGAAGACGGCATCCTCGTCGTCGTCGCCTTCGGGGACGGAGACGACATCGTCGTCGTCGTCGGGTACGGGAACAGAGACGGCATCCCCGTCATCTTCCGGGACAGGGACGGAGACAGGAATGGGGACGACATCTTCCTTGTCGTCTTCGGGGACTGGGAGGCGGGTGAGGAAGAAATCGGCGCCGCGGACGGCTGCGGCGAGGTCTGGGTCGGGTCGGCGGCGGAGAGGCACGAAGGCAGGGACGACGGCGTCTTCTATGCTGAGGAAGAGGCCTAGGAGTGGGGGCGGGTGGAGCGCGCGGAAGCGGCGGCGGAAGGCTGGGGATGGACGGACGGCGTCGAGGAAGGCACGTCAGCTGAGGGCGCCGCGGACGAGGCTCGGGAGAGAGGGAAGGCGGAGAAGGATCTCGCGCAGGGTGTCTTGGTCGAGGTCGCGTTTCTTCTTCGCCGGCGGCGAGGCCATGGCGCACGGCGCACGGCGCCACAGGAGGAATGAGGGTTTCGTCTTTGACAACACAAGGGTTTCGTGGGCACTGGGCAGTGACTGACTATTGGCTTTCACGGCCCAACATGACCAGACAGCACCACCACGCCGACAGGCAAGAAAATGGGGTCCAAACCCTAAAAATAGGGGTCTATAATATGTAAGACTTGTCTAAAAAGTATAATATGTAAAACTTGTCTAAAAAATATGCTTTTAATTATTTTTTCTTGGCCTGAAGGAACCTTTTCCTGCGCTTTTATCAACTTAAATTTAAAAAACCAGGCCTATGCTAGCTATATTGTATATGGCCAAACACACACATACACAGTTTGTCATGAAAAAAAAGTATATTTGAATTAATCTCCAAAAAAAGTTAACATCACCTAATTTTGCCTTTACATGGCTAGGCTATTGACCGATTCGGCAAAACCAAAATAAAAAAAAATTAAGCACACAGATTGTTATGAAGAAGCGGAGAGACTAACACTCTTGGTGCCAATAATTCACCTAAGATGAGTGGTACACTATGCATATTGGTTAGGCAATGGGCATGCAAGACTGGCGAGCGTGAGGTGGCACTAGTTTCCCCCATTAAAATAACAAATAGCATGATCAGTTCACTACCACCAACAGAATATGGAGTAAAATCCAATATATTTCTCTTCTTCGCTTTCTTATGAAAAAAATAAAAAAATTGTACAAATCAGGAACTGGATGCAGCTGGAAGGAAGTGCACGCTACTGAAATAAAATGAGTGCTTTTGAAAACCGAATAGGACTACACTAAGAATTTTGGTTGAATTATGCACTAAAATCCACTAAATTGACTGCATTATGAACTATAAGCAGCACAATCACCCTCACACAAAAAAGCAGCACAATCAAATGAAAATCTCTTGATTTACATGGTAGCACGGACAAATTTTGGATAATCAACCCAAGAAAAAATGAGCACATGCACGGTCTAATGTGGGTGGCATGAAATACAATTTATCATGGGAACAAATTATACTTACTACTAACCACGTCTCCCTTGGAATATTGAATAGAGGACGCCAGCAAGCTTTCTTCGTCGTTCGTAGTCCCCCAATATTACCATGATATCAAGCATGCAATGGTGTCGTATGCCCAATTACTCGTTAACAATATATGGGGACATGACGTGGGCAAGAGATTTCATGGTCTAGGGGTTAACTGGCTTCAACAAGGCCGTCGGAGTCAGTGGCAATGGATTTTGTGGTCTAGGATTAGAGGCGGAGAAGATCCGACTGACAAGGGCACCGCCATCAACAAGGGTATTCAGTGGCCAGGAGCGACGACGCGAGGAAGAGCTAGCTATGGCAAGGCTGTCACCGTCGCCGAGACTAGATTGGAGAACAAGGAAGAATTGGCTGAAAACAAACCTTTTCGCTAGAGAGTTTTTTCTTTGAAGTAGTTTATGTACAGGGTGTAAATGCAAAATGTACTGCCTATATGGCTGGGATCTGACGTCTTCGTATCTGTACCATGTGTTGAGTATCCAATGGCTTATGATGCTAGATCACACGATCACTAGTCGCACCCGCATTTAAAACTGGAGCAATGCATGTTCTAGAAGTTTGAGAAAGGTGGCAACTATCCATGCCACAACTGAAAAAGGCACCGAATGTTCTTTTTATCTATTGGGTAATCATCATTACAATTTAGAAAATTAGACAACCAATATCACTGGTAGAAAAAGAGGCTTCCATACGCCCCCATTAGTCCCCAAACCAATCGAACCGCGACCAAAGGGGTCTTTAGTCGCGGTTCGGGAGAAGACCCGCGACCAGCTATCTGGGCCCAGCGCGCTCGGTCGACAGCTGGCGGACGGGAGGGGCTTTAGTCCCGGTTGGCCTGGCCAACCGGGACTAAAGGTCCCCGAAGGCCTTTAATCACGGTTGGCCAGGCCAACCGGGACTAAAGCCCATCCAGCTGGCGGACGGGAGGGGCTGTAGTCCCGGTTGGCCTGGCCAACCGCGACTAAAGGCCCATCCCTATATATAGGACTCAGCTCACTTCACTTCACTCAGCTCACTTCACAATTTTCAGAAAGTGGTGGTGGGTTTGCTTTTGGTTTCTCCTATGCACACAAGGTGTTTGATGAAATGCCCGAGAGCCTATGCACACAAGGTGTTTGATGAAATGCCCGAGAGCCTGAAACAAACATGGTATGAAGTGTCCGAGCCACACTTGAGCTTTCTCATTTATTTTCCCTCCGCGATCGCGGTTAGCAACTTGAACCTTTCATGTGTCATTGATAAAATACGCATGTGTGTAGTTCATTGTTTAATTTGTATTATTTCTAGCTAGTTAGTTTAACAAATGCATGATGGTTAATTATATACTTTATATAATAATAATGCAGATGAATCGGCAATGGATGTACGGTCCCCGAGTCTCCGGCGAGTTCACTACGGGTTTGAAAGATTTCCTCGTAGTGGCAAATGCGAACAAGCAGCAAGGTTTTATTATCTGTCCATGTGCTGTCTGTAAGAATGGGAAGGGTTACTCCTCCTCAAGAGACGTTCACATGCACCTGCTGAAGCATGGTTTCATGCCAAGCTATAATTGTTGGACCAAGCATGGAGAAAGAGGGGTTAGAATGGAAGAAGATGAAGAAGGGGATGATATCGATGACATCTATCATGATCATTTCGGTGATACTTTCATGGAGGATGATGCTGAAGGTGGGGAAGGGTTAGGTGAAGGTGAAGAAGAGGCACATGATGAGCCCGCTGATGATCTTGGTCGGACCATTGCTGATGCACGGAGATGCTGCGAAACTGACAAGGAGAGGGAGAATTTGGATCGCATGTTAGAGGATCACAAAAAGTCGTTGTATCCAGGATGCGATAATAGTCTGAAAAAGCTGGGCTGTACACTGGATTTGCTAAAATGGAAGGCACAAGAAGGTGTAGGTGACTCATCATTTGAAAATTTGCTGAAAATGTTGAAGAATATGTTCCCGAAGAATAACGAGTTGCCCGCCAGTACGTACGAAGCAAAGAAGGTTGTCTGCCCTCTAGGTTTAGAGGTTCTGAAGATACATGCATGCATTAATGGCTGCATCCTCTACCGCGGTGAATACGAGAATTTGAATGAATGCCCTGTATGCACTGCATTGCGTTATAAGATCAGAGGCGATGACCCTGGTGACGATGTTGAGGGCGAGAAACCCAGGAAGAGGGTTCCCGCCAAGGTGATGTGGTATGCTCCTATAATACCACGGTTGAAACGTCTGTTCATGAACAAAAAGCATGCCAAGTCGTTGCGATGGCACAAAGAGGACCGTAAGTCCGACGGGGAGTTGAGACACACCGCTGATGGAACGCAATGGAGAAAGATCGACAGAGTTTTTAAAGATTTTGCAGCTGACGCAAGGAACATAAGATTTGGTCTAAATACTGATGGCATTAATCCTTTTGGCGAGCAGAGCTCCAGCCATAGCACCTGGCCCGTGACTCTATGCATCTACAACCTTCCTCCTTGGTTGTGCATGAAGCGGAAGTTCATTATGATGCCAATTCTCATTCAAGGCCCTAAGCAACCCGGCAACGACATCGATGTGTACCTAAGGCCATTAGTTGAAGAACTTTTACAGTTGTGGGCCAGACCTGGTGTACGTGTCTGGGATGAGCACAAAGGAGAGGAATTTGACCTACGAGCGTTGCTTTTTGTAACCATCAACGATTGGCCTGCTCTCAGTAACCTTTCGGGACAGACAAATAAGGGATACGATGCATGCATGCACTGCTTACATGAGACTGAAAGTGTACGTTTGGTTAATTGTAAGAAGAACGTGTACCTGGGTCATCGTCGATTTCTTCCCCGAAATCACAACGTAAGAAAGAAAGGCAAGCATTTCAACGGGAAGGCAGATCACCGGCCGAAGCCTGCGGAACGTACTGGTGCTGAGATATTTGATATGGTCAAGGATTTGAAAGTCATCTTTGGAAAGGGTCCTGGCGGACAATCAGTTCCGCGGGGAGTTGACGGGCACGCACCCATGTGGAAGAAGAAATCTATATTTTGGGAGCTAGAATATTGGAAAGTCCTAGATGTCCGCTCTGCAATCGACGTGATGCATGTTACGAAGAATATTTGCATGAACCTGCTAAGCTTCTTGGGCGTGTATGGGAAGACAAATGATACAAAGGAAGCACGGCAGGACCAGCAACTTTTGAAAGACCCAGATGACCGGCATCCGGAATGGTTTCAAGGTCGTGCCAGCTACGCTCTTACCAAAGAAGAGAAGGTCATTTTTTTTGAATGCCTGAGCAGTATGAAGGTCCCGTATGGCTTCTCGTCGAATATAAAGGGAATAATAAACATGTCGGAGAAAAAGTTCCAAAACCTGAAGTCTCACGACTGCCACGTGATTATGACGCAATTGCTTCCGATTGCTTTGAGGGGGCTCCTACCGAAAAATGTTCGAGTAGCCATTGTGAAGCTATGTGCATTCCTCAATGCAATCTCTCAGAAGGTAATCAATCCAGAAGATCTATCACGGTTACAGAACGATGTGGTCCAATGCCTTGTCAGTTTCGAGTTGGTGTTCCCACCATCCTTCTTCGATATTATGACGCACCTCCTCGTCCACCTAGTCGAAGAGATTTCCATTCTCGGTCCTGTATTTCTACACAATATGTTCCCCTTTGAGAGGTTCATGGGAGTATTAAAGAAATATGTTCGTAACCGTGCTAGGCCAGAAGGAAGCATCGTCAAGGGCTATGGAAATGAGGAGGTAATTGAGTTCTGTATTGACTATGTTCCTGACCTTAAGCCGATTGGTATTCCTCAATCGCGGCACGAGGGGAGACTAAGTGGAAAAGGCAAGATCGGAAGGGAATACACGATATGTATGGACGATCATTCTATGACTGAAGCACACCACACAGTTCTGCAAAATTCCAGCTTAGTGGCTCCGTACTTCGAGCAACACAAGAATATTTTACGCTCGGACAACCCGGGGAAGCCTGAATCCTGGATTAGAAAGGCCCACATGGAGACTTTCGGCAGTTGGTTGCGAAAATATTTAATGAATGACAATGATGTTGGAGATCAGCTGTACATGTTGGCCAAGAAACCATCTTCGACTATAACGACTTTCCAAGGGTACGAGATAAATGGGAATACATTTTACACCATCGCCCAAGATAAAAAGAGCACCAACCAAAACAGTGGTGTCCGCTTTGATGCAGCAACCGAGAATGGGCAAAAGGTCACATATTATGGTTACATAGAGGAGATATGGGAACTTGACTATGGACCCTCCTTTAAGGTCCCTTTGTTCCGGTGCAAATGGTTCAAGCTAACAGGAGGTGGGGTAAAGGTGGACGAGCAATACGGAATGACAATGGTGGATTTCAACAATCTTGGTTACCTTGACGAACCATTCGTCCTTGCCAAAGATGTCGCTCAGGTTTTTTATTTGAAGGACATGAGTAGCAAACCGAGGAAACGGAAAGATAAGAAAACGATCAGTACATCATGCGATGATCCAAAGCGCCATATTGTTCTTTCAGGGAAAAGAAACATCGTGGGAGTGGAGGACAAGACAGACATGTCAGAAGATTATAATATGTTTGGTGAAATTCCGCCCTTCAAAGTGAACACTGACCCAAGCATTAAGTTAAATGATGAGGATGCTCCATGGATACGGCACAATCGTAAGCAAGCAGGGACACAAGGGAAGAATTGATGTGTAATAATTTATTGTACCAAACTTTGTTGAATGGATCATGTGAATTAAAACGTACGATGGCGAATCCGGATGATTTGTATTTGGTCGATGAACTGAATGATGTATCAAACCTTTTGTCAAACCTTCAAGGGATCGATGAACTGATTTTTTTGATATATTATTTGTATTTTTAAGATTTTAAAATGAATTAGTTTTATTTTTCTGATTTTTTTGATATATTATTTGTATTTTCAAGATTTTAAAATGAATTAGTTTTATTTTTCTGATTTTTTCGATATATAATTGTATTTTTAAGATTTTAAAATGAATTAGTTTTATTTTTCTGTTTTTTTGATATATTATTTGTATTTTCAAGATTTTAAAATGAATTAGTTTTATTTTTCTTATTTTTTTGATATATAATTGTATTTTTAAGATTTTAAAATGAATTAGTTTTATTTTTCTGATTTTTTTGATATATAATTGTATTTTTAAGATTTTAAAATGAATTAGTTTTATTTTTCTGATTTTTTTGATATATAATTGTATTTTTAAGATATTGAAATGAATTAGTCGCGGTTGTTGTCCCCAACCGCGACTAAAGGCTCTTTCTGCGCGGGAACGAAAGCGGCGCCAAAACCCTTTAGTCGCGGTTGGTGTGGCGGACCGCGACTAAAGGTACCCTTTAGTCGCGGTTGGTGTGGCCAACCGCGACTAAAGGGTACCTTTAGTCGCGGTCCGCCTCCCCAACTGGGGCTAAAGGTCTGTCTATATATACTGCACTTAGCAGTTTCCGCCACTTCCCATTCTTCTCTCGACGCCGAAGCCCTGCCCCGACGCCGATCGACGCCGAAGCCCTGCCCCGACGCCGATCGACGCCGATGCCCTGCCCCGACGCCGACGCCCTGCCCCCAGTGAGCTCCGCCGGCCCCCACTTCGCCTGCCCTGCGTGCCGCCGCCTCCGCCCCCAGTGAGCGCCGCCACCGCCCCTGCCCTGCCCTGCCCTTGCCCTTGCCCGCCGCCCCCCTGCCCGCCGCCTGCCGCCCCTGGCCGCCGCCGCCGCCCGCGCGCCGCCCGCTGCCCACCCCTGCCCGCCGCCCCTGCCCGCCGCCCACCGCCCGCCCGCTGCCCCTGCCCACCGCCCGCCGCCCGCTGCCCCTGCCAAAGAAACCAAAAAGAAAGAAGAAAGAAAGAAGAAAGTAAAAGGAAGAAGAAAAAAGGAAGAAGAAAGAAAAATGAAGAAAAAAAAAATAGAAAACAAAACAAAACCAAAAGAAACAAGAAAAAAAAGGAAGAAGAAAAAAAAGGAAGAAGATAAAAGGAAGAAGAAAAAAAGGAAGAAGAAAAAAAGAAAGAAGAAAGAAAGAAGAAAGAAAAAGAAAGAAGAAAAAAAGAAGAAAGAAAAAGGAAGAAGAAAAAAAATGAAACAAAACAAAACCAAAAGAAAGAAGAAAAAAAAGGAAGAAGAAAAAAAAGGGAGAAGAAAAAAGGAAGAAGAAAAAAAGAAAGAAGAAAGAAAGAAGAAAGAAAAAGGAAGAAGAAAAAAAGAAGAAAGAAAAAGGAAGAAAAAAAAAATGAAAACCAAATGAAAACCAAAAGAAAGAAGAAATAAAAAGGAAGAAGAAAAAAAGAAAGAAGAAAGAAAAAGGAAGAAGAAAAAACAAGAAAGAAAAAGGAAGAAGAAAAAGAAAGGAAGAAGAAAAACAAAGGAAGAAGAAAAAAAGAAAGAAGAAAAAGGAAGAAGAAAAAAAGAAAGAAGAAAGAAAGAAGAAAGAAAAAGGAAGAAGAAAAAACAAGAAAGAAAAAGGAAGAAGAAAAAAATGAAAACCAAATGAAAACCAAAAGAAAGAAGAAAGAAAAAGAAAGAAGAAAAAAAGAAGAAGAAAGGAAGAAGAAAGGAAGAAGAAGAAAGAAAGAAAAAAGAAAAAGGAAGAAGAAGAAAGAAAGAAGAAAGGAAGAAGAAGAAAGGAAGAAGAAGAAAGAAAGAAGAAGAAAGGAAAAAGGAAGAAGAAGAAAGGAAGAAGAAGAAAGAGGAAGAAGAAAGGAAGAAGAAGAAAAAAAAGAATTTTTACTTAAAGAATCTTATTTTTTAATTCCTCCTCCTCTATGTCCCCTTAATCTTATTTTTTAATTCCTTTATACTTAAAGAATTTTTACTACATGCAGGAGTGACATATGGCGGACGATAGAACCGAGCCGCTTAGGGATCCGGAGGCTGAACATTATTTAATGGGCATCATCAACAACGAGATTCCTTATGTGCCGGGCTCAGAATATGAGCAACAAGAGGATGTAGTCTCTTCTTATCTGAACCTTGACGGTGGAACAGAGATTGTCGATGATCAAGAAGGTGAAGGAACGAACATTGTCGACGGAGGTCAACCGTCAACAACCGACGATCTCGAATTGCAAGTAGCAACCACCTCCGGCGAGTTATATATATACATTGAGAGCCTCTCGTGATACAAACTTACTGAAATGTGAATACATATGTATTAACGCGCGCGACTCTCTTTCTTTTTTTAGCCCTCCGGATCGAGTACGATAAAGCGTGGCAAATCCAAGGCGATGAAAACAGGAGAAACATATGCCATTGAGTTTGTCAGTGAAACCGGCAAGCCCCTACAGCACACCTCAAAGTTTATCAACCAATGCAGAGTCGTTGTTAGAGACAACGTCCCGATCACCGTCCAGGAATGGAAGGAGACAAAGAAGGCACGTCTTGGTTTCAGTTTTATCGACAAGAGAACAAAAAAGGATTGCTGGAGAAAGCTTATGGAACATTTCATTCTACCTCTGAAATACAACAAAGTCGATGAATTCGGTAACGAGGTTCCGGGTGGACGTCAGAGGAGGAGGCTAGTTAAAGAGTTCGCTCTTCAGAAGATGGGCGAAGCATTCCGGAACTTCAAGAAAAATTTAACCCGTGACTATGTCAACAAGGGTAAGACTCCGGATTTCAATGGACAACATGAGAAACTGAAAGATGATTGGCCAGAATTTGTGAGGCAAAAGCAATCGGAGCATTTCAAGGAAATATCGAAAAAAATAAGGATAATGCGAATAAGAAAAAGTACCATCATATTATGGGGCCAGGAGGATACCTCCTTTCGGAGCCTAGGTGGCAGAAGATGGAGGAGGACCTGAGGGTGCGAGGAATCCCTCTAGGTACAGAGGGATGGGACCCAAGGGCCAAAAGCTGGTGGTACGGGCATGGGGGATCGCTAGACCCGGAGACAGGGGTGTGTGTTCACCGGCAGAGACATTTTGCTCCCACCCAAGCCCTTATTGACGCAATGACCCAAGCTCAAGAGGGCTTGATCAAGTTCAATAGAGAGAAAGACGCACTGACAATAGCCCTCGGGAATGATGAACACGGAGGACGTGTACGAGGCAAAGGCAAAGTTTCGTAGAAAGTAGGGTTTTCCCAGGACAATGACCCGTACTGTTACAGAAGCCGTAAGAGAAAGACGGACCGGGATGCAGATCTTATGACGAAGTTTGCATCGGAACTCCATAAGTTGAAGCAGACCGTGCATGAACTAGTGAAAGAAAAATCGGCTGCAGGGCCGCATGAAGATCATGAAGCGGATCGCGGAAGCCAGCAGCGGAGAAGCAGCGTGGCTTCCACGGATGCCCCGCCTGGTGCTAGTGCACCGATGATCGAGATTCGTGCACCGGAGCCTCACTACCCCGTGGATGATGTAAAGGAGATGAAAGAATGTGATCTGCATTATCCCGTGGGGAACGTTTCCACGAAGGTAGCTAGCGGCAGTGCTTTACCCTGTACACCTGGAGCACTCCACCACAACAACCCCATTGCATATGGCTATGCTCGTGTCACGGTGGAAGACATAGTCCAAGGGTTTGAGGACCTGGAGATTGACAAACCTACACCCGAAGGGGAGAGAAGACTTGGAGATGTCAAGCGCCAGTACATTCTATGGAAAAAGAAGTACATAGTGTTTCCAGGCGAGGCGCCAAGGCTAGCAAGTCCACCCCCCTCCGATGGTGGTGGTGGTGGCGGTGGTGGCGGTGGTGGTGGTCGTGGTGGTTCACCTACACCTCCTTCATGCCATTCGACGCCGTCCCCTGATCCACAACCTCCGGCGGGTACGACGCCCCCCAATCGTCCTCCGGCGGGTACGACACCCCCCAATCCACCTCCGGCGAAGAAGCAGAAGCAGGCGGACAACAAGGAAACCCGCTCCTGGACTATTAACCCGGACCCTTATGTACCTAAGACCACAAGGGTACCGGAGCCATCACTGAAGCCTCTCCTCCCAAGGCCTGGGGAACTTAGTGAAGCTGAACTCAAATTGGCCGCGTCTGCTGATTATGAGAAATGGAAGGCGGATATGAAGGCGAAAAAAGAGCCTGAGCCCAAGCAAGTATTCACTGAGAAGCAAAAGAAGTGGGCTAAGAATTTTTTGACGACACCGTCCCAAGCCGAGCTGAATATGCCTGACGACTATGGACATGAACTTCGTAGGCAAGCAAAAATATTGAAGGAGGAAGAAAGTAAAAAAAGCGGGAAACAAGTTGACCAGCTCGGGATGCAGAAGAAACAATCGATCCCCCCGCTCATAGTGAAAGCCGGTCCGGAAGAGGACCCCGAGATCATAGTAGCTGCGGCAGCACTTGGATTGACTGTAGCGGGTGCCATGAAACAAGCGTCCGAGATGGGTTTGACTCTTCGTGCCTTCTTAGACCTTGAGGATGCGCCAGTATGTGAGATAGCATTACAATATGTGCCGAATGGGCCTCTCGTCGAGCCTGCGCAGGAAAATAGTCTACCACCACAAATGCGAAATCTGCTACGTTGGTACAAGCAATTCATAACATGGGCCGACAAAGAATATGTTTATGCGGATGTTACAGAACAGCATCACACCAAACGGTACTCTGTAGAAATTCATATGAGTGAATTGTTCCAGCTGTTCAATCTGCGCGAGCTCGACAAATCTATGCTGAGTTGCTACGTTCTGTAAGTGATTTATTTCTACCTCATCTCGTTCTTCATTGCCTGCACTATATATATATTGTCCTAACTATATTGTTGCGTACGCTATTATGCAGATTGAAGATTTGGGAATGCAAAAAAAGAAACATCCATGATGTTGGGTTCATTGACCCACATATCGTTAATGGACATGTGTTACAACATCACCCCAAAGACGTGGAGAAATACTTGTACATGTTTCTTAGAAAGCATCAACTCAAAAGTCATATTCTATTTCCTTACAATTTTGAGTGAGTGTTTCTCTCTTGTGCCCATTCTCTTTTGTTTACTCCATGCATGGTATGTCTAATCGATGAGTTATGCATGACTGTGCATGTAACGTGTCCGCAGGTTTCACTGGATTCTGCTAAATATTGAACTTCACACCTCCAGAGTTCTAATCATGGACTCTATGGATTCGGATCCAAAGCGTTGGGCCGACATGAGAAAAATGCTGCAAAAGTAATTATTTTCAATCATTTGAGCTCTATATCGATCGGTCTCTTTCGTTCATTTCCTAATATCAAGTAACTAATAACTCCCTTATTCATTTAATTTTCTTTGCCCTGTAGGGTTTGGAGACGGTTCTCAGAAGAAATTGTCGGTGAATTCAAACATGAGCTAGATTTCAGAAGGTTAGTTAATGTGGATAAGCAGCCACCGGGGACCAATCTATGTGGATACTATGTTTGTGAGAACATCCGGAGACACACCACTAAGCGGAAGGCATCAGATAGCGTGCGGAACGCGACGAATAACTTGCGGAGGAGGCTTAGTCCAGAAGCTCGCTTCCGACCAATTCAAGAAGAATTAGCAGGATTTTTCATGAGGGAAGTCATCAATCCTAAAGGAGAACACTATACCGAGGACGAAGAAATTTATATGCATACCCGAGATTGAATCTTGTTCGAAGTTGTATATGGTCATCCATCCTAATTGTGTATGGAAACTTGTTCGAAGTTGTATATGGTCACCCGAGATTGAATATATATTATATATTCCTCTTGAATTCTTCTTGTTTGAAATTTCATATGCATGTATATAGTAGCGTAGAATATGTGTACTGAAACTTCATCAAAAATAAAATAAAACACAAAATAAAATATAAAACAAATAAAACACTATAAATTAAAAAGAAACCAGGTTTAGGGGGGCTGAAACCCTAAACCTGCGGAGGAGGCCTTTAGTCCCAGTTGGCCACGAGAACCGGGACTAAAGGTCCTCCGCCCCGACGGACCACGGGCGCCCACGTGGACGGGCCTTTAGTCCCGGTCGGCCACAAGAACCGGGACTAAAGCCTTTAGTCGCGGTCCGTAAGAGGCGCGTCTAAAGGGGGGGGGTCTTTAGTCGCGCATCTTTAGTCCCGGTTGCGCAGCCGGGACTAAAGGCTGTGGCGAACCGGGACTAAAGGGCTTTTTTCTACCAGTGTATGTAATCAGAACGACACAATTGCAAGAGATCAGAGTTCTACCAAATAAGCTATCCTCCAAACGGACACTAGTCCTTAAATTTTAAAAAGATTGCAGCAAAAGTCCATGCCATACGAGAGCCGGCCGATTGCAACAAAACAATGCCACACATTATTGAAGGATAAAACATTCTGGCAAAAAATCTTGTGCCGAGTAAACCATATAAATATTATTGTGACGAAATCATGCAAGGTGCAGGAGATGATGTAACATTGCAGCCGAAGTCCATGGCGCAAGTGAATTTAAGGCCAAGGAGAAAGTACTTACCACCCATTAGTGGCCCGAAAAATCGCTAGCCCTTTGCTAGTTGGTACGACCGCTTTGTTATTGTGGTGTCAGCCAAAATATTTACTTGGGATATTCTTTAATTTGTGAAGAAAATGTGTGCTACGTTAAAGGTTTTTCTCAATTCTACTGCGACCATGTAGTTTTTGCTCGCCAATAGTATCGAAGGGTTTTACATATCCACCTGTGTTGCGTTGTACGAAAAAAATAAGCGACATGCAAAAAAGGCGTCCACTGTATTGTATAGCGGGAAAAAAAAATCCAAGTACATGTATCCAACTTGGAAGTATGGAATAAAATTAGGACCCTCTTATTAGCAAACGTCAGCTGGGAAAGGGTGACAATTGCGAACGTTTTGGCTGGCAATTTACATTGTGAGAGGATGACAATTTTTAAAAAACACATGGCAACTTCTAAAAAGAAGAAAAGAATTGCTGCAAAAAAATTTATCATCTCTCATCACATAAACTTGCCATACAAAAATGTTGGCTCACCATTCCTTTCCGGCTGACATTTGTCAGATAACAATACTGTAGAATTAAATGTGTTTTAAGATAGATTTTTAAAAAAAAATTTCTGATCTATTCATCTTCAATCATGACAGTGCAACGAACATCAGAAATGATAAAAATTACATCAAGATTCGTAGACCACCTAGCGACGACTACAAGCACTAAAGCGAGCCGAAGGCGCGCCGCCGCCGTCGTCCCTTCATCACCAAAGTCGGGCACAACTTGTTGCAGTAGACAGTCGGGAAGTCGTCGTGTTAAGGCCCCATAGAACCAGCACACCAGAACAGCAACCGCCGTCGATGAAGAATAACGTAGGTCGGAAGGATTCAAACCGAGGACACACGAACTTAGACAAACAACGACGAGATCCGCGAAAATACACTAAAGGTAGATCCACCGGAGACACACCTTCCCACGCCCACCAACAATACTAGACGCACCGCTGGAACGGGGGCTAGGCGGGGAGACCATTATTCCATCTTCAGGGAGTCGCCGCGGTCTCGCATTCCTCATCAGGACACAAACCCTAACAAAAACTGAACGAAAGAACTAGAAACGGAGCCCTCCAGCCGGTCCTTGCCAGGATCCACCACGCCCCCGGCCCTAGGGCCACTGGAGACTAGGCGGACCTGCGCCTGCGCCGGCAAGAGGCAGGAACCCCAACCTTTGTTTTAAGATTCTTTTTAACCCAACCGCATATGTTGTGTCCTAATTACTGCACATCTAAGTGACCCAATCAAACTAAGAAGGAAAAGAAAAAAGACAAAAGAAAATGTTTGCTTGAATCTTCGTGTAAAATTAATGACAAAGAATTTAGATGTGCTTTAACAAAACTGTAAAAATGTTTAAAAAGTTCAGACTTACATGGCGAAATATCTTTTTTTTTGTGCATCGAAATATCTCTATCGAAGCTGTAGTATTAGCAATTCGTACGTGCCACGACTTTATTGCCGTGTCGATCACGGATGCCGGAGATAGGTTGTTGAAGCAAACCTCTATATTGCATACAGTACATAAAGAGATCGATATACAAGTTCAAAAAACAAAAAAGAGATCGACATACGCCGCCGACACAAGCGAACGGAGCAGCGGTAGCGATGGGAGAGGGAGACCACGAGGCGCGCGGGGACGACATGGAGAGGAAGGCGGACAAGAAGCTCTCCGGCTGGGGGCTCTTCGGCTCCCAGTACGACGCCGCTGCCGACCTCTACTACGGGGCCGCCACCTTCTTCAAGCTCGCAAAGAGCTGGAGCAGAGCCGCATCCGTGTACAAGAACGAAGCCGCCTCGGCCTATGCGGACGCCGCAAACTGCTGCAAGAAGTTCTCGCCCCATGAAGCCGCGCGAGCGCTGGACCAGGCCGTCGTTCTCTTCCTGGAAGTCGGTAGGCTGGCCATGGCCGCAAGATACTGCAAGGACGCTGGCGTGATATATCAGCAAGAAAAGGATCTGGCGATGGCTTCGGATTACCTAGAGAGGGCCGCCGATCTGTTCGACGTCGAGGGGCATACGTCTCAGTCGAACGTTATCAAGCATGAAATCGCGGAGATCGCCGCGCAGCTGGGGCGGTACCCGAAGGCAGCCCAAATTTTTGAAGAGATTGCTCGTCAATCAATCAAGAGCAAGCTGCTGAAGTATAGCGTCAGAGCCGTCCTCGTCATACATAGACGATGGTGTCGCCATGCAAAAGTCGTTGGCGCGGTACCAGGAAATCGATCCTGACTTTCTTGTTGAAATATGAGATGGGACTAGAGTCCATATGACAATTTCAGATTTGATTTTTAAGAGCCCATGTAGGTGGCATGATAAGGTGGTGGGAAATTTAGTTTCATCCCAAAAGTGGAAGGAGAGTTGGAGTGGTTTATAAGGGATTCTCTCCCTCGTGCTATTGTAGCTTGAGAAGAGATGAGGCCCTCGCGCACTCCTCCTTCGCTCGCCTTTTCTTTTTGCCGGTCAGGAACAGAGAGTCTTTGACAGGTAGGGCCACGATCTGAGACGTCAGATCATGGGCTACCGACTTGGACGTCGGTTCAGCCCACGTCTCTCAACCCTAGCCGCCACGAAACAGAACGCATCTCCGCCTCCACGACCACGTCGTTCCTCTGTTGCTGCTGCCGCCGGCGACTCCGTCCCGTTCACCGCGTACACGGTTGACGGGAGAGCAGGCCTCCGAAACCCCCGCCTCTCCGGATCTTGTACGGGAGAGGGGCGATTAGGTTTTTGGGCAGCGACTACGCGACTGCTCGCTTCTGTTCATCTACGTCCGCATCACCATGTCGACTGACGCCGACCGTGCCGCCGCTGAGAAGGCCGAGGCCGACAAGAAGGCCGCCGAGGATGCCGCGGCTGTTGCCAGCGCCACCGCCGCCACGTGGCCAATTGGAGGGTATACATCGTTTATCCCTCTCATGTTTCTTTCTGTTGTAACAGTACTAACGATATGCGTAGATATTTCTACTATATGCGTAGTACATGCTCGGTTAGATCGTAATCAGTGTGTTATCAATGCTGTCCATGTCATGCTCATGATTTATTCATGGATTAATTTAATCGAAAAACTGCCTATTTTCTTATCAATCCAAAAACCTAATGTGTGTAGGAGTTCTTCGAATTCTGGTTTTGCTGCTGCACTGAAACCGTCCCCGTTTACGGGGACGTACTTTAAGCTCAAGCTCCTTAAAACCATCTTATTGCTCACGACCATGAACGTGTTCTGGGTCGCCGGTGTGACTCCCACAGGAACAATCGCTCCTGAACAGGAGAAGGCGTTCAAGGAGGCCACTGTCGTGTTCCTCGGGGCAGTTCTGAGCGTGATTGGAGATAAGCTGGTTGACGCATATTTGCATGTGCGGTCTGCCAAGGACTTGCGGGAGGCGCTTGAATCTAAGTTCGGGGCTGTCGATGCAGGGAGCGAGATGTATATTATAGAGCAGTTCCACGATTACAAGATGGTTGAAAACCGCCATGTATTGGAGCAGGCTCATGAGATAATATGCATTGTTAAGGAGCTTGAGCTTCTTAAGTGCGAGTTACCGGGCAAGTTTGTCGCGGGCTGCATAATCGCTAAGCTTCCCAATTCCTGGAGGAACTTTGCCACCACTCTGAAACATCAGAGGCGTGAATTCTATGTGGAGGATGTCATTGGCCATCTGAGTGTTGAGCAGAATTCAAGGGCAAAGGACTCGCACGGAAAAGGGGTCGAAGGAACTTCTGTGGCCAATATGGTGCATCAGAAGAACTCCAATTCCCGCAAGCCCAAGGGAAAGAACGGTGTCCAACAGAGTGCCGACTTTAAGAAAAAGGGTAAGAAGACCTTAAAGAAGAACAAGAAGGATGAGGGCTGCTTTACTTGTGGTTCGCTTGAACATTGGGCCAACAAGTGCCCAAACAAGTACAAGAAGCAAGGGCAGGACTCCAAGTCTGTCAATATGATTGTGAGCAACAATGAGAGTGGTGCATCTGGGTACGGTAATTTATTTGCTGTATTTTCAGTTTGGCCGTCCACCGATTGGTGGGTCGACACAGGTGCAGGTGTTCATGTGTGTGCTGACATTTCATTGTTTTCTTCTTACCAGGCCACAGGTCACGGGTCCGTACTGATGGGGAATGGCGCGAGTGCTTCTGTTCTTGGTGTTGGCACGGTCGATCTGAAGTTTACTTCGGGAAGGATCGTGTAGCTGAAGAACGTGCAGCATGTCCCCGCCATCAAGAAGAACCTCGTTAGTGGCTCCCTTCTATGTAGAGAAGGGTTTAAGTTGGTATTCGAGTCTAATGAATTAGTTGTTACGAAATATGGACTATTTGTTGGAAAGGGTTATGAATGCGGAGGCATGTTCTGCCTTTCTCTTGCAGATCTATGTAGTAAAGTCGTGAACAATATTCATTTGAGTGTTAATGAATCTGAAGTCTGGCATTCACGTCTTTATCACATTAGTTTCGGTGTTATGACGCGGCTAGCAAAATCGAATTTAATCCCGAGTCACTTTAGCCAAAGGTTCTAAGTGCCATTCGTGTGTGCAATCTAAGCAACCTCACAAGCCTCACAAGGCAGCAGAGGAGAGACACTTGGCGCCACTGGAACTCATACATTCTGATCTTTGTGAGATGAATGGTGTGTTGACTAAAGGTGGAAAGAAATATTTCATAACTTTGATAGATGATTCCACTATATATTGCCATGTGTATCTGTTAAATACTAAAGATGAGGCTCTATACTACTTCAAAATCTATAAGGTAGAAGTTGAGAATCAACTCGAAAAGAAAATTAAACGAGTCCGGTCAGATCATGGTGGAGAGTACTTCTCGAAAGAGTTTGATGCCTTTTGTGCGGAACACGGCATTATTCACGAGAGAACGCCTCCCTACTCATCCCAGTCAAACGGGGTTGCCGAGCGGAAAAACGTACTCTAACTGATTTGGTTAACGCCATGTTAGATACGTCGGGTTTATCCAAGGCATGGTGGGGGGAGGCTATAATGACATCAAGTCATGTCCTGAATAAAGTTCCGACAAAGGATAACGAGATCACTCCTTATGAGAAGTGGACCAAGAGAAGGACAACACTCTCGTACTTACGTACCTGGGGCTGCTTGACGAAAGTTAATGTGCCGATCCCCAAAGAGCGTAAGCTTGGACCAAAAACTGTGGACTGTGTTAATTTGGGCTACGCTATGAATAGTGTTGGCTATAGATTTCTAGTAGTGAAATCTGAGGTACCTGACATGAAGGTCGGTACAATTATGGAGTCTAAAGATGCTACATTCTTTGAGGACATTTTCCCCATGAGAGATGTACAAAGCACTTCTAGACAGGAATCTGAGGAGACTCCTGAACCTGCCATTCCGATGGAATATTATTATCAAACACATGATGAAAATCCTCAGGAGGATAATGAGGAAACCCTTGGTAGGGGCAAGAGACAAAGGACTGTAAAGACCTTTGGTGATGACTTCTTCATATACCTCGTGGAGGATAATCCCACTTCTATTTCAGAAGCGTATGCATCTCCAGAAGCTGACTACTGGAAGGATGCGGTCCGTAGCGAGATGGATTCCATCATGGCTAACGGTACTTGGGAGCTTACTGAGCGTCCTTATGGTTGCAAACCATTGGGATGCAAGTGGGTGTTTAAGAAGAAGCTTAGGCCCGACGATACGATAGAAAAGTACAAGGCTAGGCTTGTGGCCAAGGGCTACGCCCAGAAAGAAGAAGAAGATTTCTTCCACACTTATTCACCTGTGGCCAGACTGACCACCATTCGAGTATTACTCTCGTTGGAGGCCTCACATGGTCTTCTCATTCATCAGATGGATGTTAAGACGACTTTCCTGAACGAAGAGCTAAAGGAGGAAATCTATATGCAACAGCCTGATGGCTTTGTGATGGATGGTCAGGAAGGAAAGGTGTGTAAGTTGGTGGAATCTTTGTATGGCCTGAGACAAGCGCCTAAGCAATGGCATGACAAGTTTAATGAAACATTGACATATGTTGGCTTTGTTGTTAATGAGGCCGAGAAATGTGTATACTATCGCTATGGTGGGGGCGAAGGAGTTATACTGTGTTTGTATGTTGATGACATACTGATATTTGGGACTAATCTCAAGTTGATCGAGGAGGTTAAGTCTTTCCTATCTCAGAACTTTGAGATGAAGGACCTTGGAGTGGCTGATGTTATCTTGAACATCAAGCTATTGAGAGATGATGAGGGTGGGATTACACTTCTGCAATCCCATTATGTTGAGAAGGTGTTGAGTCGTTTTGGATATTCAGACTGCAAACCATCTCAAACACCATATGATTCTAGTGTGCTGATTCGAAAGTCTAAAGGCACAGCTATAGATCAATTGAGATACTCTCAGATTGTTGGTTCACTCCAGTATCTAGCGAGCGCAACGAGGCCTGACATCGCATTTGCTGTTAGCAAACTGAGCCGATTTGTTTCCAAACCGGGTGATGTACATTGGCGTGCTCTTGAGAGAGTTATGCGCTATCTGAAAGGTACTATGAACTATGGACTTCACTATACCGGATACCCGTCGGTGCTTGAAGGGTATAGTGATGCGAATTGGATCTCTGATGCTGATGAGATGAATGCCACAACTCGGTATATGTTTACTCTTGGAGGTGGTGCTGTTTCCTGGAAGTCTTGCAAGCAAACAATCTTAACAAGATCGACAATGGAAGCATAATTAACAGCATTAGACACATCGGGTGGCGAAGCAGAATGGCTTCGAGATCTGTTGATGGACTTGCCAGTGGTTGCGAAGCCGGTTCCGGCCATCCGTATGAACTGTGACAATCAAACAGTTATTGTCAAGGTGAAGAGTTTAAAGGACAACATGAAGTCCAACAAACACATAAGAATGAGATTGAAAGCTGTCAGAAAATTGAGGAGCTCCGGAGTGATAGCATTGTATTATATTCAAACGGCTAAGAATCTGGCAGATCCCTTTACTAAAGGGCTATCACGTGTTGTGATAGATAGCGCATCAAGGGAGATGGGTATGAGACCCACATGAGTTGCCATGGTAGTAACCCAACCTATGTGATCGGAGATCCCGTGAAGTAGGACCTGGGAAAACAAGCCAGTGGTGAACCGAGGAGAGTAACTTTACTAACCCACTCTGTTGGAGATGCAATACTCTCAGAAACTATATGGAAGGATGACTACTGTCTTAATGTGTTCCAAGGCTTATATGTATAAGCAAGATGCTATCCTACAAAGCGATCTTTGGAGGAACACACCTATATGAGCCCGACTGCTAGTCACAGTCTATGAGATTGGGGTGATCTCTACCAAGCTCATGAATAGGCCAGGAGTGTGACTAATATGCTCCACCCGAGGGGTCGGCCTTCGGCAGCCTCGTATCAGTGAGACTTGTGGTGAAACTTCTTGACGCCAAACTGACAATTCAAGGCATAGTCCATTGTTCAGTTGTGAAGAAGTGTAACTACTTGGTCTAGGTAGAGCTCAACCTTAATCGGTCTCCACTGAGATGCTGGTATATCAAAACAGCGTTTGGAACAAAGGACGAACTGGGCCCCTGAGATCTGGTGGGGGATTGTTGAAATATGAGATGGGCCTAGAGCCCATATGACAATTTCAGATTTGATCTCTAAGGGCCCATGTAGGTGGCATGACAAGGTGGTGGGAAGTTTAGTCCCACCCCGAAAGTAAAAGGAGAGTTGGAGTGGTTTATAAGGGATTCTCTCCCTCATGCTATTGGAGCTTGAGAAGAGATGAGGCCCTCGCGCACTCCTCCTCCGCTCGCCTCGCCACGCCACGCCTCGCCACGACGCGACATGCCGCGCCATGGGTTGCGGGATTGAGCCGAGCCGAGCTCACTCCTATGCGCTTCTTTTTGCCGGTCAGGAATGGAGAGTCTTTGACAGGTAGGGCCATGATCTGAGACGTCGGATCATGGGCTACCGACTTGGACGTCGGTTCAGCCCACGTCTCTCCACGCGCGGCCGCACATATATATGTGGGGCGCTGCCAACGCTAGCCGCCACGAAACAGAACACATCTCCGCCTCCACACCCACGTCGTTCCTCTGATGCTGCTGCCGCCGGTGACTCCGTCCTGTTCACCGCGTACACGGTTGACGGGAGAGCAGGCCTCCGAAACCCCCGCCTCTCCGGATCCTGTACGAGAGAGGGGCGATTAGGTTTTTGGGTAGCGACTACGCGACTGCTCGCTTCTGTTCATCTACATCCGCATCACCATGTCGACCGACACCGACCGTGCCGCCGCTGAGAAGGCCGAGGCCGACAAGAAGGCCGCCGAGGATGCCACGGCTGCTGCCACCGCCACCGCCGCCGCGTGGCCAATTGGAGGGTATACATCGTTTATCCCTCTCGTGTTTCTTTCTGTTGTAGCAGTACTAGCGATATGCGTAGATGTTTCTACTATATGCGTAGTACATGCTCTGTTAGATCGTAATCAGCGTGTTATCAATGCTGTCCATGTCATGCTCATGATTTATTCATGGATTAATTTAATCAAAAAACTTCCTATTTTCTTATCATTTCTCAGGAACTCGTGAACGCAAACTTTTAGCTGATCTTGCTGCATCAATGGACGACGGAGATGTCGTCAGATTTACTGCTACCATCGAGAAATTTGACGGCATAACACGTTTGGATCCTTGGAGAACGATGCTGCTGCTGAGGGCAAAGGACGAGGTGAAGAAACATGATGATGATGATGATGATGAGGATGATCTAACCTAATTAAGCCTTTGTTGTAAATATTGTTTCATGCTTAATATCGTTTGATTTATGCCTCTGTTTCATCTTGGAGGTCCATATAATGCGCATTATGAGATCAAATGTGTGGTTGTATAGAACTTCGTCTACAAGTACCATATTTGGTGTAAAAAAACATGAGGAAATATATATATGTTGGACTAATTTTGTTGGACCTTAACACTTGTAGTATATTGTACTCCCTCCATTATCAAATATTTGTCTTTTTAGAGATTTCAACATGTGTGTGGTGTCCACAACTGTTACTAGCCACAGTGGGTAGTAACTTAGACTAGTAACATGCATATGTTACTAGTCTTTATTACTACCTCTACAATAGGGAGTAACATATGTGTGATGTCATGCACCACTTCATTTATTAGGTTATAGACTCATCTTGCGTTGGTATGTATGATGTTACTCAGGCTGGCCATAGTGGGGGTAAGATAAGTACTATCATGCACTTGGGACTCACAAACATGCTTATGTGGCAGGCAATTAAAGAAGAGAGAGATGGTTATAGTAACATAGGTAGTTACCGTAACATAAATGTGATGCTACTATGTGTCATGCATGGCAATTAATGAGACCACCTATGATATAATCTATAATACTATGCACTGTAGAGGTAGTAACATCGACTAGTAACATATGCATGTTACTAGTCTAAATTACTCCCCACTATGACCAGCCTCATAGTACTAGTAACTAACTATGTTACTACATGCCTCTCTTTCTTCATTAATTGTTTGTCACATCATTTATTTTATCTAAATATGTGTGATGTTACCACTTATGTTACTCCCACCGTGAATATAGTAATAATAGAGGTGGTCGCCCTGGCCGTTGAGGCCACGGGCACAATTCATCAGGCCAGGTTGGTTGAGAATCTCCTGACCCGGGGATCTAATTTTTAGGTAATATGTTCATATATTTTATTTGCTTCACATTCAAAACGACCCTGAACTTTTAATTAAAGAACCGAGAGACAATCAATCATACATATAGTACTTATCATCCATGTGGAAGATACACTAATAGCAAAAGAAAAACATCTTGCCTTTTCCCCCTCCCCTCGCGTCGCCAGCACCCTCTAGCGCCTCCTCCTGCCGCCGCTGCCGCCGGCGTGGGCCGCGGTGGCAGCGGGCCCGGTGCCGAAGGCATCTGGGCGGGTGGACGCGGTGGATCTCATCTGAGGCGGCAGGGGCAGCTCCTCGCGTGCAATCCGAAGGTAGCGGCTCGGGCGGCGACCCCAGGCCGTGCGGCGGTGGCCGGAGCACCATAGCCGGTGGAGCGGTGGCCCTGGATGGACGGCGGCGGTGGCAGCTCCCCATCCGGCGGGGTGGCCTGTTCTGGTCGGGATGGAGATGACGGTGACTGCGGATCCAAATCCCCGATTGGATCCTTCGCGGGGAGGCCTTCCGCCGACCGGCGACGCGTGGAGGGGCCGGTGAGGAGATGTCGGATCTTTGCCGGAGTACCGATGGCGACGTACGTCTTCGTGGGGAGGTTCCGCTCGGTTCTAGCCAGCCGCGAGGTCGGGAAGACGCGGCTTCCGGTGAAAATCGCGCCTGACTGCGGTCTTGGCGGACGATGGCGGCGTCTCGGGCGTCGTTCCCTTCTGGAGGCATCATCGTTGCAGGTCACGTCAACCTGATCGGGATGTTTCGGGGGATAACCTAGATCTGGGTCTACCGGATCGGACGATGATGGTGCCTTCGGTGTTGTTCTCCCTTCTGGGGGCATCGTTTTGGAGAAAGTGCTGGTTGGAGGGGACAAGAGGAGGAGCGGTGTTTCACCTTGTCCATTGATGACAGCGGATCTCGGCGGCGTGGCGCAGTGGAAACTCGGCGCCCGATGAGCGGAGATGGACTCGCGCAGGAGGGTGACGCTGTCTGGCATCGTGGTGGCGTCGGCGGCAGCTAGACCGGACAAGGTAGATGCAGCAGTACAACTCTGAAGATGGATTGGTGGCAGGTGGCTGCGGCGGCCTCATACCCGGCAGGCGTCCTGATTGAGGAGCACGTCGGACTGGTGGGTGCCCATACCCGGCAGGCGTCCTGGTTGGGACTTCAGGTCTTAGATGTTAGGTTTGGCTGCGAGGTCTGTTTGGTATTAGGCCCAGACTATCAGCATCCCTTCATCAATTGGATAGGAGTAGCGACACTTTTGTTGCCTAGACGATGACTTTAGTCTTACTGTTGTATGACTTTGTAAGGTCTTATGTGAATAATAAATAAAGTGGCTGCATGCAGAGGCCGGGGGTCCTCCTCCATTTCTATAAAAAAACCTTATCATCCATGTATGCGTGTGTCCCTCACGTACTGGAACTGCTTGAACCAAACTACCAAAGTTTGCGCATGAACTGTTCAATTGAGCAACTTAGGGAAGTATTTCAAAACTTTGAATTTGGGGTAGTTATGGACTTATGATAGTAGCTCGTGTGTAATCATTGTGTACTTGGTGGCACTTGAAGGAGAACCAGGGAACGCTAATATTTCATTGCTGAGCATATCATAGCATATAGCATCTCTTAGCTAGCACAAGAAGCAGGTCGGTTTGCAACTTTGCATGCATTAGTTCATCCCCTGACCTTTTTACCACTCCAACGTGTGCATACACATTTTTTCATCTGTAATTCAGTGATATTGTCGGTTTTTATCAATCCTCACCTTGTTGACATATATCATCCACGTCTTACAGGGTAACAACAGTGGAATTAGAGCCGCAAGAGTGCTACCTGTTAAAGTGTATAATATAACATATGTACGGTAAATGTATAAACCGTATATACGAATAGATAAGGGTCCGCGTTGTGTTTGTAATCCTGGTTGTTATGGTTGTTGCAGATGATCCCATATCCCTTGTACAGATTATGACTTGGAGATCAATCTAGCAACTACCTGACAACTAACACTGTAATCCTTCTGCCTATATAACATGCAACGCGTCCCTGCAGATGCATACGCTTCACGCAGCTTTACATGGTATTCAGAGCCATTCTCCTCTAGCACATCCTCCTTGCGCCGCCATGGCTTCCACAAGCTCCGCCGCCGCCGCCGCATCTGTCCTCATCCCCATCGCTGAAAAGCTCCATCGCTCCAATTTCAATGTCTGGCGTGCGCAAGCCCTAGCCACTGTCCGCGGCGCCTAGCTAGTTTCCTACCTCGATCCAGAGAGGGAGGTGTCGGCGCCCAAGCTTGCTGACAAGGATGGCAAGCCCACTGATGTGCCCAACCCGGCATATGAGATCGACAGGGCTCAAGATTCTCGGGTTCTGAGTTTTTTGTTCAATTCCATCTCACCTCCTATGATGGTTCAGATTGTAAGCTGTACCACGGCATCAGTAGCATGGACTGCAATCAAAGAGATCTTCATCTCCCAGATGTAGGCGGCCATCGTCAACACGAGGATCGCCCTCTCCACCACCAAGAAGGGGACTTCCACCATCGCTGAGTACCTCGGCCACATGAAGGCCCTCGGCGATGAGATGGTTTCCATCGGCAAGCCACTCACCGACGACGACATGTTGTCGTACATACTCGCCGGACTCGACTTCGACTACATGTCCTTCGTCTCCTTTGTCTGCGCTAGGACCATCCCCATCAAGCCCAACGAGCTCTACTCCCAGCTGATCAGCTTCGAGAGCCGCCTCGCCATGTTCGAGGGAAACTCAACTTCGTCCCACTCCTTCGCCAATGCTACTTCTCGCGGCGGCCGTGGTGGCTTCACTCGTGGAGGCCGCGGCAGGAACGGAGGTGGTCATGGCCATGCTGGTGGCAGCGGCAATGGTGGCAACGGTGGTCGTGGCAACGACAATGGTCACGGTGGCCGTGGCCATGGGGGAGGTGGCCGCGACGATCTCCCGGAGGTCTTCTGTCAGATCTGCAAGAAGCCAAATCACACGGCTATCGAGTGATACCGGCGCTTTGAAATTGCATTCACCAAGGAGAAGAGTGCAAGTGCCATATCCAACTAATCCTACGGCGTCGACACCAATTGGTACGTCGACACTGGTGCCACCGACCACATCACCGACGAGCTGGACAAACTTACCATGAGGGAGAGGTACAATGGCCATGATCAAGTGAACATGCCCAACGGGTCAGGTATGAAAATTACTCATGTTGGTCAAGCTTATATTCATACTCCCACTCGCAATCTTCATCTTAAAGATGTCCTTTATTCGCCTAAAGCCACAAAATACCTTGTTTCTGCCCATCGTTTTTCATAAGATAATCATGTGTTTCTTGAAATTCATCCTCGTTTCATTTTCATCAAGGACAAGGCAATGAGGAATATCCTCCTCCAAGGCAGGTGTAGAGCCGGTCTCTATCCCCTATCATCAGCTTCTTTAAATCCGGGCAGCCAAGCATTCGGCACCACCAAGATATCTCCATCAAGGTGGCACACTCGATTTGGTCATCCGTCTTCGCAAATCATTCAGCATGTTCTTAGGCAAAATAAAATTCTTTTTTCCAATCATGAGTTGAATAAAGAAGGAGTGTGTAATGCATGCCAAAAAGGCAAGAGCCACCATCTCCCTTATCCGAACTCTAGTAGTACTTCCAATGCTCCTTTAGAGCTTATTTTTTTGATGTATGGGGGCCTGCCCGTGATTCTATAAATAAGAAAAACTATTATGTGAGGTTTATTGATGATTACAACAAGTCTACATGGACATTCCTTCTCAAACATAGATCTGAAGTTTTTAAAGTGTTTCATGAATTCCAAGCGCTTTTTGAGAGACTTTTTGATCGTAAAATCATCACCATGCAAACAGATTGGGTGGTGAGTATGAGCGATTAAACTCCTTTTTTCGCCAAATTGGCATCACACACCATGTTTCCTGTCCACATGCTCATCAGCAAAATGGCTCTGCCGAAAGAAATATCGCCACATTGTCAAAGTTGGTCTCTCCCTCCTAGCACATGCATCCATGCCCTTGAAATTTCGGGATGAAGATTTCATAGCTGCTACATACTTGACCAACCGTACTCCCAGCAAGGTGATCAACCTTGAGACACCTTTAGAAAGATTATTTCATCAAAAACCAAATTATCATGCTCTTCTCACATTTGGTTGTGCATGCTGGCCTAATCTACGCCATTTCAATTCTCGCAAACTAGAGTTTTGCTCAAAACAATGCGTGTTTCTTGGTTACAGTAATCTACACAGAGGTTCCAAATGCCTAGATATAGCTGTTGGACGTGTCTATATTTCCGTGATGTCGTTTTTGACGAAACAATTTTTCCTTTTGCTGCTCTCAATCCTAATGTTGGTGCACTCATTAGATCTGAAGTTCTTCTCCTCTCTGAAAATACCTCGCCTACTCCTGTTTATCATGGGGACGAACATATAGCTAATGATCCTTCGGGTAATATTCATGAAAATCCTGCTATAAATTTTGGAGGAAATCCAGTTTCGCATCATGATTTTATGCAGCAGCAAGAGACAAACATAGAACACGAGACGGATTCAGGAGCTGCACCAGATCCTGACAACGGCGATCCTGACGGCGATCTATCATTGCCTGCCGCACCAGGCAGTGGAGGCGCATCCGCCTCAGGGCCAGGCGGGCCATCGCCAGGCGGCCACGCGTCCCCCCGCGGCCCCGCGGGCGAGAAAGCGACACTCCATGGCGGGCCCCACACTGGTGGTGGGCCATTCGCCTCGACGCGCCCGACCGGGCGATTCCCCGACCCCGCTAATCAACCAACTGGGCCTCGACAAGTGGCCCAACCCGACTTGGGTGCGGGCGCGCCGCCGCACGGCCACCTTGGATCCGGCGCCACTAGATCACGTGCTGCACCGGGCTCCCCTTGATCCTTTGCGCCACGGGATTCTGTTGTAGTTCCTGTGCCAACGCAGAGAACGCGATCACGACATGGAGTCTTAAAGCCAAAAGTTCGTACCGATGGTACGGTCAGGTAAAATAACCGTCGTTTTGGAGGTCTCGCCGTCACGGGTGAGCCAAATATGTTCATCCTTTTTTGGTGAAAAAAATGTTCAACAAAACCTATCAACATGGGATCTAGTTTTGAAAATCTTGACGCGAGGAATCCAACGATGAAAACGGTTCGAGATTTGGATGCACGGTTTAAGAGATAAAATTTTATCATAATTTAAACCAAATATATATATATATATATATATATATATATATATATATATATAAAATTTAGGGAATATAAATCATGTGACTTCAAAATTACTCACTCCAGAACATATTATTGCACGTATGGTTCCATAAGTCAAATATTTTGAAGTTTTCTGAAGTTTATTAAATATAAAATATCAATAGCGACAATACCAAATAAATATAAGAGTCCACATTAAACCCATTAAGCATCGCGAGATTGGCGGCCAACCAGCTATGCCACGTGGCGCAAGCTGGTTGGCTGTGATGAGAAAGCTTTTGGAATATTTTTAAAATAGAGGTGAGGATTTTTATGAAATATTTTTTAGATGGTAGTCAGAAACCCACATATTTTTCTAAATAGAGGGTTATACAAAATGGCACTCGCCAGTAGGCTACGGTGATATTTTTCTTTTCATTTCTTTTTTTAGATGGAGGTAAGGACTTTTTTCTAAGATGTTTTTAGATAGAGATGAGGACCACATGTTTTTCTTAAATGAAAATGTGCAGATAATTTCCTCTCAAATGGCGGCACAGGGTGGCGCCCCAACCACTAGTGATATGAAAATATGTCACATGATGTACCTAATGACATTGATTTGATATTATACAGAGATATTTTTCTCAACAAACTTGGCTAAATTTGATGAAGTTTGAATCCAGGAAAAAGATCTGTATGCACTACATTATGAAATGGAGAGAGTATGTCATTCAAAATTTCCTTTTAAATACAGAATAAATGGTATAAATTTATGTATCTCACTAATTAATCAATTCTTTGTGAGGTGACGTACCTCTTTTTCATGTACTTCTACAGAATCGCCCAAGTGGTTTAGGGAGTGGCCAACTTTTTATCACTCTGATTAATACTCCATGTCAAAATATAAGACGTTTTTTCTGTTGGGGAACACAGTAATTTCAAAATTTTCCTACGATCACGCAAGATCTATCTAGGTGATGCATAGCAACGAGAAGGGAGAGTGTTGTCTACGTACCCTCGTAGACCGAACGCGGAAGCGTTATGACAACGCGGTTGATATAGTCATACATCTTCACGATCCGACCGATCCTAGCACCGAAAGTACAACACCTCCGTGACCTGCACACGTTCAACTCGGTGACGTCCCACGAACTCTAGATCCAGCTGAGGTCGAGGGAGAGTTTTGTCAGCACGACGGCGTGATGACGATGTTGACGAAGTTACCAACGCAGGGCTTCGCCTAAGCACTACAACGATATGACCGAGGTGGAAATCTGTGGAGGGGGGCACCGCACACGGCTAAGACAACTGTCAACTTGTGTGTTCTAGGGTACCCCCTGCCCCCGTATATAAAGGAGCAAGGAGGAGGCCGGTCGGCCTCTAGGGCGCGCCCCCAAGCCACCAAGAGGGAGAGAGGGGGAAGGAAGGAAGAGGGGGAAGGGAAGGAAAGGGGGGCGCCGCCCCCATCCCCTAGTCCAATTCGGACCCAAGGAGGGGCGCGGCCAGCCCCTCCTGGCCTTTCCTCTCTTCCCACTAAGGCCCATTGAGGCCCATTAGTTCCCCCGGGGTTCCGATAACCCCCCGGCACTCCGATATTTATCCCGTGACCCCCGGAACTCATTCGGTGTCCGAATAACATCGTCCAATATATCAATGTTTATGTCTCGACCATTCGAGACTCCTCGTCATGTCCGTGATCACATCCGGGACTCGAAACAACCTTTGGTACATCAAAACACATAAACTCATAATACCGATCGTCATCGAACGTTAAGCGTGCGGACCCTATGGGTTCGAGAACTATGTAGACATGACTGAGACTCATCTCCGGTCAATAACCAATAGGGGAACCTGGATGCTCATATTGGCTCCCACATATTCTATGAAGATCTTTATCGGTCAAACCGCATAACAACATACGTTGTTCCCTTTGTCATCGGTATGTTACTTGCCCGAGATTCGGTCGTCGGTATCTCAATACCTAGTTCAATCTTGTTACCGGCAAGTCTCTTTACTCGTTCCGTAATGCATCATCCCGCAACTAACTCATTTGTCACATTGCTTGCAAGGCTTATAGTGATGTGCATTACCGAGAGGGCCCAGAGATACCTCTCCGAAACACGGAGTGACAAATCCTAATATCGATCTATACCAACCCAACAAACACCATCAAAGACACCTGTAGAGCATCTTTATAATCACCCAGTTACGTTGTGACGTTTGATAGCACATTAAGTGTTCCTCCGGTATTCGGGAGTTGTATAATCTCATAGTCATAGGAACATGTATAAGTCATGAAGAAAGCAATAGCAATAAACTAAACGATCTTAGTGCTAAGCTAACGGATGGGTTAGGTCAATCACATCATTCTCTAATGATGTGATCCCATTAATCAAATGACAACTCATGTCAATGGCTAAGAAACTTAACCATCTTTGGTCAACGAGCTAGTCAAGTAGAGGCATACTAGTGACACTCTGTTTATCTATGTATTCACACATGTACTAAGTTTCCGGTTAATATAATTCTAGCATGAATAATAAATATTTATCATGATATAAGGAAATATAAAAAACAACTTTATTATTGCCTATAGGGCGTATTTCTTTCAGTCTCCCACTTGCACTAGAGTCAATAATCTAGATTACATTGTAATGATTCTAACACCCATGGAGTCTTGGTGCTGATCATGTTTTGCTCGTGAGAGAGGCTTAGTCAACGGGTCTGCAACATTCAGATCTGTATGTATCTTGCAAATCTCTATGTCCCCTTCCGACACTTGATGACGGATGGAATTGAAGCGTCTCTTGATGTGCTTGGTTCTCTTGTGAAATCTGGATTCCTTCGCCAAGGCAATTGCTCCAGTATTGCCACAAAAGATTTTCATTGGACCCGATGCACTAGGTATAACACCTAGATCGGATATGAACTCCTTCATCCAGACTCCTTCATTTGCTGCTTCCGAAGTAGCTATATATTCCGCTTCACACATAGATCCCGCCACGACGCTCTGCTTAGAACTGCATCAACTGACAGCTCCACCGTTCAATATAAACATGTATCCGGTTTGCGATTTAGAGTCATCCGGATCACTGTCAAAGCTTGCATGGACGTACCCTTTTACGACGAGCTCTTTATCACCTCCATAAACGAGAAACATATCCTTAGTCCTTTTCAGGTATTTCAGGATGTTATTGACCATTGTCCAGTGATCCACTCCTGGATTACTTTGGTACCTCCCTACTATACTTATAGCAAGGCACACATCAGGTCTGGTACACAGCATTGCATACATGATAGGACCTATGCCTGAAGCATAGGGGATGACTTTCATTTTCTCTCTATCTTCTGTAGTGGCCAGGCATTGAGTCTCACTCAACCTCACACCTTGTAACACAGGCAAGAACCCTTTCTTTGACTGATCCATTTTGAACTTCTTCAAAATCTCATCAAGGTATGTGCTTTGGGAAAGTCCAATTAAGAGTCTTGATCTATCTCTATAGATCTTGATGCCCAATATATAAGCAGCTTCACCGAGGTCTTTCATTGAAAAATTCTTATTCAAGTATCCTTTTATGCTATCCAGAAATACTGTATCATTTCCAATCAGCAATATGTCATCCACATATAATATTAGAAATGCTACAGAGCTCCCACTCATTTTCTTGTAAATACAGGCTTCTCCAAAAGTTTGTATGAAACCATATGCTTTGATCACACTATCAAAATGTTTATTCCAACTCCGAGAGGCTTGCACCAGTCCATAAATGGATTGTTGGAGCTTGCACACTTTGTTAGCATCCTTTGGATCAACAAAACCTTCTGATTGCATCATATACAACTCCTCTTCCAGAAATTCATACAGGAATGTGATACGTCTCCAACGTATCTATAATTTATGAAGTATTCATGCTATTATATTATCCATCTTAGATGTTTAATGGGCTTTACTAAGCACTTTTATATTATTTTTGGGACTAACCTATTGACCCAGAGCCCAGTGCAAGTTTCTGTTTTTCCCTTGTTTCAGTGTTTCGCAGAAAAGGAATATCAAACGGAGTCCAAACGGAATGAAACCTTCGGGAGAGTTATTTTTTGAACGGAAGTAATCCAGGGGACTTGGAGTGCACGTCAGGAAATCAACACGGAAGGCACGAGGCAGGGGGGCGCGCCCTCCACCCTCGTGGCTCCCCTGACGTATTTCTTCCTCCTATATATACCAATATACCCTAAAACCATCGGGGAACAGAATAGATCGGGAGTTCAGCCGCCGCAAGCCTCTGTAGCCACAAAAAACCAATCGGGGCCCTGTTCCGGCACCCTGTCGGAGGGGGGATCTGTTGGGGAACGTAGCAGAAATTCAAAATTTTCCTACGTATCACCAAGATCTATCTATGGAGAAACCAGCAACGAGGGGAAGGAGAGTGCATCTACATACCCTTGTAGATCGCTAAGCGGAAGCGTTCAAGTGAACGGGTTTGATGGAGTCGTACTCGTCGTGATCCAAATCACCGACGATCCTAGTGCCGAACGGACGGCACCTCCGCGTTCAACACACGTACAGCCCGATGACGTCTCCTATGCCTTGATCCAGCAAGGAGAGAGGGAGAGGTTGAGGAAGACTCCATCCAGCAGCAGCACAACGGCGTGGTGGTGGTGGAGGAGCGTGGCAATCCTGCAGGGCTTCGCCAAGCACCGCGGGAGAGGAGGAAGGAGAGATGCAGGGCTGCGCCATTAACAGGAGATCAAATCGTGTGTTTTTGGGCAGCCCCTAGGCCTCATATATATAGGGGAAGGGGAGGAGGGTGCGCCCCCTCTAGGATTCCCACCCCTAGAGGGGCGGCAGCCCTAGATGGGTTTGGGGGGGGGGGGGCGGCCAAGAGGGGGAGGGGAGAGGGAGGCGCACCAGTATGGGCCTTAGGGCCCATCTGCCCTAGGGTTTGCCCCCTTCTCCTCTCCCTTGCGCCTTGGGCCCTTGTGTGTGTGTGTGGGGGGGGAGGGGGCGCACCAGCCCACTTGGGGCTGGTCCCCTCCCACACTTGGCCCATGCAGCCCTCCGGGGCTTGTGGCCCCACTTGGTGGACCCCCGGACACCTCCGGTGGTCCCGGTACACTACCGGTGATGCCCAGAACACTTCCGGTGGCCAAAACCATACTTCCTATATATAAATCTTTACCTCCGGACCATTCCGGAACTCCTCCTGACGTCCGGGATCTCATCCGGGACTCCGAACAACATTCGGTAACCACATACAAGCTTCCTTTATAACCCTAGCGTCATCGAACCTTAAGTGTGTAGACCCTACGGGTTCGGGAGACATGCAGACATGACCGAGACGTTCTCCGGTCAATAACCAACAGCGGGATCTGGAAACCCATGTTGGCTCCCACATGTTCCACGATGATCTCATCGGATGAACCACGATGTCAAGGACTTAATCAATCCCGTATACAATTCCCTTTGTCTATCGGTACGATACTTGCCCGAGATTCGATCGTCGGTATCCCGATACCTTGTTCAATCTCGTTACCGGCAAGTCTCTTTTACTCGTTCCGCAACACATCATCCCGTGATAAACTCCTTGATCACATTGTGCACATTATGATGATGTCCTACCGAGTGGGCCCAGAGATACCTCTCCGTCACACGGAGTGACAAATCCCAGTCTCGATTCATGCCAAGCCAACAGACACTTTCGGAGATACCTGTAGTGTACCTTTATAGCCACCCAGTTACGTTGTGACGTTTGGCACACCCAAAGCACTCCTACGGTATCCGGGAGTTGCACAATCTCATGGTCTAAGGAAACGATACTTGACATTAGAAAATCTTTAGCAGACGAACTACATGATCTTGTGCTAGGCTTAGGATTGGGTCTTGTCCATCACATCATTCTCCTAATGATGTGATCCCGTTATCAACGACATCCAATGTCCATGGTCAGGAAACCGTAACCATCTGTTGATCAATGAGCTAGTCAACTAGAGGCTTACTAGGGACATGGTGTTGTCTATGTATCCACACATGTATCTGAGTTTCCTATCAATACAATTCTAGCATGGATAATAAACGATTATCATGAACAAGGAAATATAATAATAATCAATTTATTATTGCCTCTAGGGCATATTTCCAACAGTCTCCCACTTGCACTAGAGTCAATAATCTAGTTCACATCGATATGTGATTAACACTCAAGGTCACATCCCTATGTGATTAACACCCAAGAGTTCTGGGTTTGATCATGTTATGCTTGTGAGAGAGGTTATAGTTAACGGGTCTGAACCTTTCAGATCCGTGTGTGCTTTACAAATATCTATGTCATCTCCTAGATGCAGTTACCACGCTCTATTTGGTGCTATTCCAAATAACTGTTCTACTATACGAATCCAGTTTACTACTCAGAATAATCTGGATTAGTGTCAAAGCTTGCATCGGCGTAACCCTTTACGACGAACTCTTTTACCACCTCCATAATCGAGAAAATTCCTTAGTCCACTAGTTACTAAGGATAACTTTGACCGTTGTCCTGTGATCCATTTCTAGATCACACTTGTACCCCTTGACTGACTCATGGTTTGGCACACTTCAGGTGCGGTACATAACATAGCATACTTTAGAGCCTACGACTAAAGCATAGGGGACGACCTTCGTCCTTTCTATTCTGCCGTGGTCATGTCTTGAGTCTTGCTCAATACTCACACCTTGTAACACAGCCGAGAGCTCCTTCTTTGCTGATCCATTTTGAACTCCTTCAAAATCTTGTTGTGGTATGTGTTTGTTTGAAAGTACTATTAAGCGATTTTGATCTATCCTTATAGATCTTGATGCTCAATGTTTAAGTAGCTTAATCCAGGTTTTCATTGGAAAACATTTTCCAAACAACCCTATATGCCTTCCAAAAATTCTACATCATTTCCGATAAACAATATGTCAACAACATATACTCATCAGAAATTCTATAGTGCTCCCACTCACTTCTTTGGAAATACAAGTTTCTCATAAACTTTGTATAAACCCAAATCTTTGATCATGTCATCAAAGCGTACATTCCAACTCTGAGATGCTTACTCCAGTCCTTAGAAGGATTGCTGGGGCTTTGCATACTTGTTAGCATCTTTCAGGATCGACAAAATCTTCTGGTTGTATCACATACAACCTTTCCTCAAGAACAAGGAAACAATATTTTGACATCCTATCTGCAAGATTTCATAAATAATGCAGCACCTGCTAATTCCAACAGACTCTTAGCATCGCTACGAGTGAGAAAGTCTCATCGTAATTAACTCCTTGAGCTTGTCGGGAAACATCTTAATGACAAGTCGAGCTTTCTTAATGGTGACATTTACCATCATTGTCCGTCTTCCTTTTAAAATCCATCTGTACTCAACAGCCTCACGACCATCGAGCCGTTCTGCCAAAGTCTACACTTTGTTTTCATACATGGATCCTCTCTCGGATTTTATGGCCTCGAGCCATTCATCGGAATCCGGGCCCACCATCGCTTCTCCATAGCTCGTAGGTTCATTGTTGTCTAGCAACATGACTTCCAAGACAGGATTACGTACCACTCTGAAGCAGTACGCATCCTTGTCGTCCTACGAGGTTTGGGAGTGACTTGATCCAAAGTCTCATGATCACTATCATAAGCTTCCACTTCAATTGGTGTAGGTGCCATAGGAACAACTCCTGTGCCCTACTACACACTAGTTGAAGTGACGGTTCCATAACCTCATCAAGTCTCCACCATCCTCCCACTCAATTCTTCCGAGAGAAACTTTTCCTCGAGAAAGGACCCGATTCTAGAAACAATCCCTATTGCTTTCGGATCTAAGACAGGAGGTATACCCAACTGTTTTGGGTGTCCTATGAAGATGCATTTATCCGCTTTGGGTTCGAGCTTATCAGCCTGAAACTTTTTCACATAAGCGTCGTAGCCCCAAACTTTTAAGAAACAACAACTTAGGTTTCTCTAAACCATAGTTCATACGGTGTCGTCTCAACGGATTTGTGTGGTTCCCTATTTAAAGTGAATGCGATTGTCTCTAATGCCTAACCCATGAACGATAGTGGTAATTCGATAAGAGACATCATGGTATGCATCATATCCAATAGGGTGCAGTTATGATGTTCGGACACACCATCACTCTATGGTGTTCCAGGCGGTACTAGTCGTGAAACAATTTCCACAATGTCTCAATTGTGTACCAAACTCGCAACTCAGATATTCATCTATATAGATATTTTATCCTCTTGTCATGACGATATTCAACTTCATTCTGAAATTACTTGAACCATTCAATAATTCAGACTTGTGTTTCATCAAGTAAATATGCTCAGTATCTACTCAAATCATCTGTGAAGTAAGAGCATAACGATATCCACTGCGTGCCTCAGCACTCATTGGACTGCACACATCAAAATGTGTTACTTCCAACAAGTTGCTTTCTTGTTCCATTTTACTGAAACCGAAGCTTTCAGTCATCTTTGCCCATGTGGTATGATTTGCATGTCTCAAGCGATTCAAAATCAAGTGAGTCCAAACGGTCCATCTGCATGGAGTTTCTTTATGCGTATATACCAATAGACATGGTTCACATGTCTCAATCCTTTTCAAAAAGAATGAGTGAGTCCAAAGATCCATCAACATGGAGCTTCTTCATGCGTTTTATACCAATATGACTTACATGGCAGTGCCACAAGTAGGTGGTACTATCATTACTATCTTATATCTTTTGGCATGAACATGTGTATCACTATGATCGAGATTCAATAAACCATTCATTTTTGGTGCAAGACCATTGAAGGTATTATTCAAATAAATAGAGTAACCATTATTCTCCTTAAATGAATAACCGTATTGCGATAGACATAATCCAATCATGTCTATGCTCTATGCAAACACCAAATAACAATTATTTAGGTTTAACACCAATCTCGATGGTAGAGGGAGCGTGCGATGCTTGATCACATCAACCTTGGAAACACTTCCATCACATCTCGTCAGCTCACCTTTAGCTAGTCTCCGTTTATTCCGTAGCTTTTATTTCGAGTTACAAACACTTAGCAACCGAACCGGTATCTAATACCCTGATGCTACTAGGAGTACTATTAAAGTACACATTCACATAATGTATATCCAATATACTTCTATCGACAGCCTTCTCATCTACCAAGTATCTAGGGTAATTCTGCTCTAGTGGTTGTTCCCCTTATTACAGAAGGACTCAGTCTCGGGTTTGGGTTCAACCTTGGGTTTCTCCACTAGAGCAGCAGCTGATTTGCCGTTTCATGAAGTATCCCTTCTTGCCCTTGCCCTTCTTGAAACTAGTGGTTTCACTAACCATCAACAATTGATGCTCCTTCTTGATTTCTACTTTCGTGGTGTCAAACATCGCGAATATTTCAAGGATCATCATATCTATCCCTGATATGTTATAGTTCATTACGAAGCTCTAGCAGCTTGGTGGCAATGACTTTGGAGAAACATCACTATCTTATCTGGAAGATCAACTCCCACTCGATTCAAGTGATTGTTGTACTCAGACAATCTGAGCACAAGCTCAACGATTGAGCTTTTCTCACTTAGTTTGCAGGCCAAGAAAATCGTCAGAGGTCTTATACCTCTTGACGTGGGCACGAGCCTGAAATCCTAATTTCAGCCCTCGAAACATCTCATATGTTCCGCGACATATCAAAAATGTCTTCGGTGCCTCAATTCTAAACCATTTATCATTACCGAACTATCATGTAGTCATCAAAACGTGTATGTCAGATGTTCGCAACATCCACAGACCACGTTCGAGGTCCAGCACACCGAGCGGTGCATTAAGGACATAAGCCTTCTATTTTCCGCATAATTGCTACTATCAACTTTCAACTATATTTTCTCTAGGAACATATCTAAAACAGTAGAACTAAAGCACGAGCTTACGACATAATTTGCAAAGATCTTTTGACTATGTTCAGGATAATTAAGTTCATCTTATGAAATCCCACTCAGATAGACATCCCTCTAGTCATCTAAGTGATTACATGATCCGAGTCAACTAGGCCATGTCCGATCATCACGTGAGACGGACTAGTCAACGTCGGTGAACATCTTCATGTTGATCGTATCTACCATACGACTCATGCTCGACCTTTCAGTCTTCTGTGTTCCGAGGCCATGTCTGTACATGCTAGGCTCGTCAAGTCAACCTAAGTGTTTCGCTTGTGTTCCGAGGCCATGTCTGTACATGCTAGGCTCGTCAACACCCGTTGTATTCGAACGTAAGAATCTATCACACCCGATCATCACGTGGTGCTTCGAAATGACGAACTTTCGCAACGGTGCACAGTTAGGGGAAACACTTTCTTGAAATTTTAATGAGGGATCATCTTATTTACTACCGTCGTTCTAAGCAAATAAGATGCAAAAAACATGATAAACATCACATGCAATCAAATAGTGACATGATATGGCCATGATCACTTTGCTCCTTTAGATCTCCATCTTCGGGGCTCCATGATCATCATCGTCACCGGCATGACACCATGATCTTCATCATCATGATCTCCGTGAAGTTGTCTCGTCAACTATTACTTCTACTACTATGGCTAACGGTTAGCAATAAAGTAAAGTAATTACATGACGTTTATGTTGACACGCAGGTCATAAATAAATTAAAGACAACTCCTATGGCTCCTGCCGGTTGTCATACTCATCGACATGCAAGTCGTGATTCCTATTACAAGAATATGATCATCTCATACATCACATATATCATACATCACATCCTTTGGCCATATCACATCACATGGCATACCCTGCAAAAACAAGTTAGACGTCCTCTAATTGTTGTTTGCATGTTTTACGTGGCTGCTATGGGTTTCTAGCAAGAACGTTTCTTACCTACGCAAAACCACAACGTGATATGTCAATTGCTATTTACCCTTCATAAGGACCCTTTTCATCGAATCCGATCCGACTAAAGTGGGAGAGACTGGCACCCGCTAGCCACCTTATGCAACTAGTGCATGTCAGTCGGTGGAACCTGTCTCACGTAAGTGTACGTGTAAGGTCGGTCCGGGCCGCTTCATCCCACAATGCCGCCGAATCAAGATTGACTAGTAACGGTAAGCATATTGAAAAAAATCAACGCCCACAACTACCTTGTGTTCTACTCGTGCAAAGAATCTACGCAATAGACCTAGCTCATGATGCCACTGTTGGGGAACGTAGCAAAAATTCAAAATTTTCCTACGTATCACCAAGATCTATCTATGGAGAAACCAGCAACGAGGGGAAGGAGAGTGCATCTACATACCCTTGTAGATCGCTAAGAGGAAGCGTTCAAGTGAACGGGGTTGATGGAGTCGTACTCGTCGTGATCCAAATCACCGATGATCCTAGTGCCGAACGGACGGCACCTCCGCGTTCAACACACGTACAGCCCGGTGACGTCTCCCATGCCTTGATCCAGCAAGGAGAGAGGGATAGGTTGAGGAAGACTCCATCCAGCAGCAGCACAACGGCGTGGTGGTGGTGGAGGAGCGTGGCAATCCTGTAGGGCTTCGCCAAGCACCGCGGGAGAGGAGGAAGGAGAGATGCAGGGCTGCGCCATTAACAGGAGATCAAATCGTGTGTTTTTGGGCAGCCCCTAGGCCTCATATATATAGGGGAAGGGGAGGAGGGTGCGCCCCCTCTAGGGTTCCCACCCCTAGAGGGGCGGCAGCCCTAGATGGGTTTGGGGGGGCGGCCAAGAGGGGGAGGGGAGAGGGAGGCGCACCAGTATGGACCTTAGGGCCCATCTGCCCTAGGGTTTGCCCCCTTCTCCTCTCCCTTGCGCCTTGGGCCCTTGTGGGGGGGCGCACCAGCCCACTTGGGGCTGGTCCCCTCCCACACTTGTCCCATGCATCCCTCCGGGGCTTGTGGCCCCACTTGGTGGACCCCCGGACACCTCCGGTGGTCCCGGTACACTATCGGTGATGCCCAGAACACTTCCGGTGGCCAAAACCATACTTCCTATATATAAATCTTTACCTCCGGACCATTCCGGAACTCCTCGTGACGTCCAGGATCTCATTCGGGACTCCGAACAACATTCGGTAACCACATACAAGCTTCCTTTATAACCCTAGCGTCATCGAACCTTAAGTGTGTAGACCCTACGGGTTCGGGAGACATGCAAACATGACCGAGACGTTCTCCGGTCAATAACCAACAGCGGGATATGGATACCCATGTTGGCTCCCACATGTTCCACGATGATCTCATCGGATGAACCACGATGTCAAGGACTTAATCAATCCCGTATACAATTCCCTTTGTCTATCGGTACGATACTTGCCCGAGATTCGATCGCCGGTATCCCGATACCTTGTTCAATCTCGTTACCGGCAAGTCTCTTTTACTCGTTCCGCAACACATCATCCCGTGATCAACTCCTTGATCACATTGTGCACATTATGATGATGTCCTACCGAGTGGGCCCAGAGATACCTCTCCGTCACACGGAGTGACAAATCCCAGTCTCGATTCGTGCCAAGCCAACAGACACTTTCGGAGATACCTGTAGTGTACCTTTATAGCCACCCAGTTACGTTGTGACGTTTGGCACACCCAAAGCACTCCTACGGTATCCGGGAGTTGCACAATCTCATGGTCTAAGGAAACGATACTTGACATTAGAAAAGCTTTAGTAACGAACTACATGATCTTGTGCTAGGCTTAGGATTGGGTCTTGTCCATCACATCATTCTCCTAATGATGTGATCCCGTTATCAACGACATCCAATGTCCATGGTCAGGAAACCGTAACCATCTATTGATCAACGAGCTAGTCAACTAGAGGCTTACTAGGGACATGGTGTTGTCTATGTATCCACACATGTATCTGAGTTTCCTATCAATACAATTCTAGCATGGATAATAAACGATTATCATGAACAAGGAAATATAATAATAATCAATTTATTATTGCCTCTAGGGCATATTTCCAACAGGATCCCACACTGGTGGCCACCTTCATCATCCCGGCGCTCTCCATGACGAGGAGGGAGTAATTCACCCTCGGGGCTGAGGGTATGTACCAATAGCTATGTGTTTGATCTCTCTCTCTCTCTCTCTCTCTCTCTCTCTCTCTCTCTCTCTCGTGTTCTTGATTTGGCACGATCTTGATGTATCGCGAGCTTTGCTATTGTAGTTGGATCTTATGATGTTTATCCCCCTCTACTCTCTTGTAATGGATTGAGTTTTCCCTTTGAAGTTATCTTATCGGATTGAGTCTTTAATGATTTGAGAACACTTGATGTATGTCTTGCGTGGGATAACCGTGGTGACAATGGGTTATTCTATTGATTCACTTGATGTATGTTTTGGTGATCAACTTGCGGGTTCCGCCCATGAACTTATGCATAGAGATTGGCACACATTTTCGTCTTGACTCTCCAGTAGAAACTTTGGGGCACTCTTTGAAGTACTTTGTGTTGGTTGAATAGATGAATATGAGATTGTGTGATGCATATCGTATAATCATACCCACGGATACTCAAGGTGACATTGGAATATCTAGGTGACATTAGGGTTTTGGTTGATTTGTATCTTAAGGTGTTATTCTAGTACGAACTCTATGATAGATCGAACGGAAAGAATAGCTTCGTGTTATTTTACTACGGACTCTTGAATAGATTGATCAGAAAGGATAACTTTGAGGTGGTTTCATACGCTACAATAATCTCTTCCTTTGTTCTCCGCTATTAGTGACTTTGGAGTGACTCTTTGTTGCATGTTGAGGGATAGTTATATGATCCAATTATGTTATTATTGTTGAGAGAACTTGCACTAGTGAAAGTATGAACCCTAGGCCTTGTTTCCTAGCATTGCAACACTGTTTACGCTCACTTTTATCGCTTGCTACCTTGCTGTTTTTATATTTTCAGATTACAAAAACATATATCTACCATCCATATTGCATTTGTATCATCATCTCTTCGCCGAACTAGTGCACCTATACAATTTACTATTGTATTGGGTGTGTTGGGCACACAAGAGACTCTTCGTTATTTGGTTGTAGGGTTGTTTGAGAGAAACCATCTTCATCCTACGCCTCCCACGGATTGATAAACCTTAGGTCATCCACTTGAGGGAAATTTGATACTGTCCTACAAACCTATACACTTGGAAGCCCAACAACGTCTACAAGAAGAAGGTTACATAGTAGACATCATAATGCAGTTTTGACACCATTTGCCAAATTTCATAATCATAAACTACGACAATTGCTAACATGATTCGGACAGACTTAAGCATCGCTACGGGTGAGAAAGTCTCATCGTAGTCAACTCCTTGAACTTGTCGAAAACCTTTCGCAACAAGTCGAGCTTTGTACACAGTAACATTACCGTCGGCGTCAGGCTTCTTCTTGAAGATCCATTTATTCTTGATGGCTTGCCGATCATCAGGCAATTCAACCAAAGTCCACACTTTGTTCTCATACATGCATCCCATCTGAGATTTCATGGCCTCAAGCCATTTTGCGGAATCTGTGCTCATCATCGCTTCCTCATAGTTCGTAGGTTCGTTATGGTCTAGTAACATGACGTCCAGAATAGGATTACCATACCACTCTGTTGCGGATCTTACTCTGGTTGACCTACCAGGTTCAGTAGTAACTTGATCTGAAGTTTCATGATCACTATCATTTGCTTCCTCACTAATTGGTGTACGAATCACTAGAACTGATTTCTGTGATGAACTACTTTCCAATTCGGGAGAAGGTACAATTACATCATCAAGTTCTACTTTCCTCCCACTCACTTCTTTCGAGAGAAACTCCTTCTCTAGAAAGGATCCATCCTTAGCAACGAATATCTTGCCTTCAGATCTGTGATAGAAGGTGTACCCAATAGTCTCCTTTGGGTATCCTATGAAGACACATTTCTCCAATTTGGGTTCGAGCTTATCAGGTTGAAGCTTTTTCACATAAGCATCGCAGCCCCAAACTTTCAGAAACGACAACTTGGGTTTCTTCCCAGACCACAATTCATAAGGTGTCGTCTCAACGGATTTAGATGGTGCGCTATTTAACGTGAATGCAGTTGTCTCTAAAGCATAACTCCAAAACGATAGCGGTAAATCAGTAAGAGACATCATAGATCTCATCATATCTAATAAAGTGCGGTTACGACGTTCGGACACAACATTATGCTATGGTGTTCCAGGTGGCGTGAGTTGCGAAACTATTCCACATTGTTTCAAATGAAGACCAAACTCGTAACTCAAATATTCTCCTGCATGATCAGATCGTAGAAACTTTATTTTCATGTTACGATGATTTTCCACTTCACTCTGAAATTCTTTGAACTTTTCAAATGTTTCAGACTTACGTTTCATCAAGTAGATATACCCATATCTGCTCAAATCATCTATGAAGGTCAGAAAATAGCGATACCCGCCGCGAGCGTCATCACTCATCGGACCGCATACATCAGTATGTATTATTTCCAACAAGTCTGTTGCTCACTCCATTGTTCCAGAGAACGGAGTCTTAGTCATCTTGCCCATGATGCATGGTTCGCAAGTATTAAGTGATTCATAATCAAGTGATTCCAAAAGCCCATCAACATGGAGTTTCTTCATGCGCTTTACACTAATATGACCTAAACGACAGTGCCACAAATAAGTTAAACTATCATTATTGAACTTATATCTTTTGGCTTCAATACTATGAATTTGTGTATCACTACTATCGAGATTCAACAAAAATAGACCACTCATCAAGGGTGCATGACCATAAAAGATATTACTCATATAAATATAACAACCATTATTCTCTGATTTAAATGAATAACCGTTTCGCATCAAACAAGATCCAGATATAATGTTCATGCTCAACACTGGCACCACATAACAATTATTCAGGTCTAAAACTAATCCCGAAGGTAGATATAGAGGTAGCGCGCCGACCGCGACCACATCGACTTGGAACCATTTCCCACGCGCATCGTCACCTCGTCCTTAGCCAATCTTCGCTTAATCTGTAGCCCCTATTTCGACTTGCAAATATGAGCAACAGAACCAGTATCAAATACCCAGGCGCTACTGTGAGCATTAGTTAAGTACACATCAATAACATGTATATCAAATATACCTTTCACTTTGCCATCCTTCTTATCCGCCAAATACTTGGGGCAGTTCTGCTTCCAGTGACCAGTACCTTTGCAGTAGAAGCACTCAGTCTCAGGCTTAGGTCCAGACTTGGGCTTCTTCACTTGAGCAGCAACTTGCTTGCTGTTCTTCTTGAAGTTCCCCTTCTTCCCTTTGCCCTTCTTCTTGAAACTGGTGGTCTTATTGACCATCAACACTTGGATGCTCCTTCCTGATTTCTACCTCCGCAGCCTTTAGCATTGCGAAGAGATCGGGAATTGTCTTATCCATCCCTTGCATATTATAGTTCATCATAATGATGTTGTTGCTTGGTGGCAGTGATTGAAGAACTCTGTCTATGACACTATCATCAGGAAGATTAACTCCCAGTTGAGTCAAGTGGTTGTGGTACCCTGACATTCTGAGTATATGTTCACTGACAGAACTATTCTCCTCCATCTTGCAGCTATAGAACTTATTGGAGACTTCATATCTCTCAACCGGGCATTTGCTTGAAATATTAACTTCAACTCCTGGAACATCTCATATGCTCCATGACGTTAAAATCTTCGTTGAAGTCCCGGTTCTAAGCCGTAAAGCATGGCACACTAAACTATCGAGTAGTCATCAGCTTTGCTCTGCCAGACGTTCTTAACGTCATCAGTAGCATCTGTAGCAGGCCTAGCAACTAGCGCTTCCAGGACGTAATTCTTTCGTGCAACAATGAGGATAATCCTCAAGTTATGGACCCAGTCCGTGTAGTTGCTACCATCATCTTTCAACTTAGCGTCCTCTAGGAACACATTAAAATTCAACAGAACAGTAGTACGGGCCATTTATCTACAACAACATAGACATGCAAAATACTATCAGGTACTAAGTTCATGATAAATTAAAGTTCAATTAATCATATTACTTAAGAACTCCCACTTAGATAGACATCTCTCTAATCATCTAAATGATCACGTGATCCAATCAACTAAACCATCACGTGAGATGGAGTAGTTTTCAATGGTGAACATCACTATGTTGATCATATCTTCTATATGATTCACGCTTGACCTTTCGGTCTCAGTGTTCTGAGGCCATATCTGCATATGCTAGGCTCGTCAAGTTTAACCTGAGTATTCTGCGTGTGCAAAACTGGCTTGCACCCGTTGTATGTGAACGTAGAGCTTATCACACCCGATCATCACGTGGTATCTCGGCACGATGAACTTTCGCAACGGTGCATACTTAGGGAGAACACTTGTACCTTGAAATTTAGTGAGAGATCATCTTATAATGCTACCGCCGAACTAAGCAAAATAAGATGCATAAAGGATAAACATCACATGCAACCAATATAAATGATATGATATGGCCATCATCATCTTGTGCCTTTGATCTCCATCTCCAAAGCACCGTCATGATCACCATCATCACCGTCTGCAGACTAAGGCATAGCCTAGTGGTGGGAAGGTGCTGATGTCTTCCCACCCACCCAGGTTCAAGGCATGGTACATGCAATTTGGGGTTGTTGCACCAATTACACTGTAGGGGGTTCCCTTACAGTCTTTCTGTCAAAAAAACCATCATCACCGTCTTGACACCTTGATCTCCATCGAAGCATCATTGTCGTCTCGCCAACTATTGCTATCACGACTATCGCTACCGCTAGTGATAAAGTAAAGCAATTACATGGCGATTGCATTGCATACAATAAAGCGACAACCATAAGGCTCCTGCCAGTTGCCGATAACTTTTACAAAACATGATCATCTCATACAACAATTTATATATCATCACGTCTTGACCATATCACATCACAGCATACCCTGCAAAAACAAGTTAGACGTCCTCTACTTGTTCCAAATTTTACGTGGCTGCTATGGGTTTAGCAAGAACCGTTCTTACCTACGCATCAAAAACCACAACGGTTTTTTGTCAAGTTTGTTGTTTTAACCTTCGACAAAGAGCGGGCGTAGTCGCACTCGATTCAACCAAAGTTGGAGAAACTGACACCCGCCAGCCACCTGTGTGCAAAGCACGTCGGTAGAACCAGACTCGCGTAAGCTTACGCGTAATTTCGGTCTGGGCCGCTTCATCCAACAATACCGGCGAATCAAAGTATGACATGCTGGTAAGCAGTATGACTATTATTGCCCACAACTCTTTGTGTTCTACTCGTGTATATAACATCTACGCATAGACCTGGCTCGGATGCCACTGTTGGGGAACGCAGTAATTTCAAAATTTTCCTACGATCACGCAAGATCTATCTAGGTGATGCATAGCAACGAGAAGGGAGAGTGTTGTCTACGTACCCTCGTAGACCGGAAGCGGAAGCGTTATGACAACGCGGTTGATGTAGGTGTACGTCTTCACGATCCGACCGATCCTAGCACTGAAGGTACGGCACCTCGGCGATATGCACACGTTTAGCTCGATGACGTCCCACGAACTCTAGATCCAGCTGAGGTCGAGGGAGAATTTCGTCAGCACGACGGCGTGATGACGGTGTTGATGAAGTTACCGACGCAGGGCTTTGCCTAAGCACTACAACGATATGACCGAGGTGGAAATCTGTGGGGGGAGGGGGGGCACCGCACACGGCTAAGACAACTGTCAACTTGTGTGTTCTAGGGTGCCCCCTGCCCTCGTATATAAAGGAGCAAGGGGGAGGCCGGCCGGCCCCTAGGGCGCGCCCCCAAGAGGGGAATCCTACTAGGACTCCAAGTCCTAGTAGGAATCCACCAAGAGGGAGAGAGGGGGAAGGAAGGAAGAGGGAGAAGGGAAGGAAAGGGGGGCGCCGCCCCTTCCCCTAGTACAATTCGGACCCAAGGGGGAGGGCGGCCAGCCCCTCCTGGCCTTTCCTCTCTTCCCACTAAGGCCCATAGAGGCCCATTAGTTCCCCCAGGGGTTCCGATAACCCCCCGGCACTCTGATATTTATCCGGCGACCCCAAGAACTCATCCGGTGTCCGAATAACATCGTCCAATATATCAATCTTTATGTCTCGACCATTTTGAGACTCCTCGTCATGTCTGTGATCACATCTGGGACTCAGAACAACCTTCGGTACATAAAAACACATTTTTTTAGAAAAGGAGGATGACCCCCGGCCTCTGCATCTGGGCGATGCATACGTCCACTTTATTAATTATTCTCACAAGACCTTACAAAGTAATACAACAGTAAGACTAAAGCCTCCTTCTAAACACCTCTATCCAGTTGATGAAGGGGCGCAGATAGCCTGGGCCTAATACCAAACAGACATCGCAACCAAACCTAACATCTAAGACCTGAGATCCCATCCAGGACGCCTGCGGGGCATGGGTCTCACCGGTCCGGCGTGCACTCAGAGGCCGCCGCCGCCAACTGCCACCGCTCCATCTTCAGAACTGTACTGATGCATCAACCTTGCTCGGTCCAGCTATCGTCGACGCCACCACGGCGCCCAACGACACCTCCTCCCTGCACGCAAACAGCTGAGCACGTCACGGTCGCCACTGATACACCTCAGCACCATGCTGCCAAGTACCATTAGCCGACACAGCTTGAAGTCTTTGGAAGAGCTGTCGTGCGTAGCACCTGCCGACCAGGCATGACAAAGCGTAGCACCTGTCGGTCAGACATGACTTGACATCTCCGCCGAAGCTCCGTGCAAGATGAAGCCGCTCCACCTCCAGCCTCTCTGAACGGGACGGGAGCATCCCAGGATGACACGGCGAAGAGTTGAGCACCACAATCACCACAAGAGCCGGACCAGCCGACCGCCATTGCGAAGCGACACCACTAAAGAAGGAACCGCCACCATCAGGAACGCCAAGAACGCGCTGCAGCTGTCCCACCTCCCCGTGGACCCAAAGCGGCGCCTTCAAGAAGGTGACGGAGCCGGGCACCGCCGCCGCCCAACCAAAGTTGTGGGTTTTCACCCGGGTGCAGGGGGAGGACGAGGGGGAGGGAGCTAGATCTTGAAGCCGCCTTCTAGAAGGAAACAATGCCTGGAGCACCGCCGACGTCGTGGCGGCCGCAGCCGGCCAAGAAATTACTCCGATCCAGAGCTTCCAACCCCACATCCGTGCAATCCGCTACCGGATCCGGCCGGACTGACGAGGAGGAAACAGCAGCACGGGGGCGCCGTCTTCAGATCTGGCGAAGGAGAGCAGCAGGGGATCCCTCCATGCAGCGCCCGTGTCCACCGCCAACTCGCTGCCCGCGCGGCCGAGTAGACGCGACCCTCAACTCCGGCGAGCGCCGCCCGCCGCCAGGACGACGCCGCCCTCACCAGAAGAGGCCGCCGCCTCAAACCCTAGCCCCGAGCCCGAGCGGCGTCGCGGCCGAGGGCCTCGCCGCCACCCTCATCGGCGGCCGCGTGGGGGACCCGGCGCCCGTCTCTGGCGGCGGCGAGGACAGGAACGGGGAAGGGGAGGAGGCGGACGGGGGGATTGGTCGCCCCCGAGTCGCCCTCGAGAGGGCGACGCGAGGGTACGGGCGTTTTCTATCTGTTTCTTTCTAATGGCAATACTTCTCTAGTTGGATAAAATACATCAAAACACTTAAACTCATAATACCGATCGTCATCGAACGTTAAGCGTGCGGACCCTATGGGTTCGAGAACTATGTAGACATGACTGAGACTCATCTCCGGTCAATAACCAATAGGGGAACCTGGATGCTCATATTGGCTCCCACATATTCTATGAAGATCTTTATCGGTCAAACCGCATAACAACATACGTTGTTCCCTTTGTCATCGGTATGTTACTTGCCCGAGATTTGGTCGTCGGTATCTCAATACCTAGTTCAATCTTGTTACCGGCAAGTCTCTTTACTCGTTCCGTAATGCATCATCCCGCAACTAACTCATTTGTCACATTGCTTGCAAGGCTTATAGTGATGTGCATTACCGAGAGGGCCCAGAGATACCTCTCCGAAACACGGAGTGACAAATCCTAATATCGATCTATACCAACCCAACAAACACCATCAAAGACACCTGTAGAGCATCTTTATAATCACCCAGTTACGTTGTGACGTTTGATAGCACATTAAGTGTTCCTCCGGTATTCGGGAGTTGTATAATCTCATAGTCATAGGAACATGTATAAGTCATGAAGAAAGCAATAGCAATAAACTAAACGATCTTAGTGCTAAGCTAACGGATGGGTCAGGTCAATCACATCATTCTCTAATGATGTGATCCCATTAATCAAATGACAACTCATGTCAATGGCTAAGAAACTTAACCATCTTTGGTCAACGAGCTAGTCAAGTAGAGGCATACTAGTGACACTCTGTTTATCTATGTATTCACACATGTACTAAGTTTCCGGTTAATACAATTCTAGCATGAATAATAAACATTTAGCATGATATAAGAAAATATAAATAACAACTTTATTATTGTCTGTAGGGCATATTTCCTTCATTTTGACACTGTTATTGTGTGAAAAAATATCTTATATTTTGATATAGAGGGAGTAGTAGTTATAAAAAAGATCAACTTTATACTCATCATTTGATAATTCAACATGCATGTCCATGCACCGGATAAAATTCAAGCCCTATGTAAATTCTGGAGTGTAATGACCCTGGTTGATGAATGGAAAGTCTTATTTCCGCCCAAAAAAAGAGTTAAAGGTGAATATATTCCTCCTGTGTCGAGTACAAACAAAGCATGTAGTGGTGACCGAGCTGGGCCATGCCCCTACTTTTTTTTAACACAGAGACTATAGTAATACTGCAGAGATACCAATTACACCCAGCCTCTGCAACAACGCAATACCCTAATGTCACTACGGATGCACACATCAACAAAAGAAGAAACTAAAAAATAAAGTCCTGCTACAGTGAATCAGTGATCTAGTCCTTGAAGCGACGGTACAAACACCACCAAGACAACACCTGAAGTCCAAATTCTCCAAAAGCGTCACCTTCAAGAAGGAAACAGTGCACAAACGCCATCGTCGCCTGATCATAGTTCGGTTTTATCCTGAAGAAATTCCACGCTCTCAAAACAATGCCTTCAGAAAGGCCATTGCTGAGCGCAATCAATTAAGGCCAGACTTTTGATTTGCACCCTGAAAGATAAGACCTTGAACTTCTCCTGGGTTGTCGCCCCCACTTGCATGTGACTGCTACGAGTCCCAAAACACAAAGCAAATTCCTTATGACCGCAAAGACTCGAACCACCATTACTAGTCCTCAGATCACACCTTCCATGACATTCTCTACCTCTGACTTCACCATAGAATGAAAAAGACATGTCCCATGATGGCAACAAATAGCAAAGCTTCGCGCCGCTTCCCAGAAACCAAACGGTCGGGAAAAACATGGGTGCGCACGACCGAATCCCATCTGATCCAGCAATCTCCAGGCATGAGGCGCCCAATGAAGTTCGTTGACGGAGCCTTCTGGAACTTGATACTCTGGCCTGATCAAGGAGGACAAGCATCAAGCAGATCTTCGCCTAGGCACGAGAGGAACCCTAGGACCGCCGCCTTTATTAGGCAGAACGAAGACCCACACGTCGTCTCCCGCTGGCTTCCAACAACAAACCAGAGATCTGAGCGGACACCATCGTCACCACCCGCACCACGCGGAGATGAGGGGCTTAGCCGCGCCGAGTCCCCCGAACCAAGCACCGTGACACCCTTCCGGCCATAGCGGTGGCCAAGGTCGCCGAAGAAGACCGGGCCGCCCCCTCGGCGTCCTTCTCCGTTGCGTGCACCTCAACGTCCAAGGCCACCGATCTACAGTAGCCGGAAATTGTGCCATGTGGCGATGAAAGGCCCGTGCCGCCACCCGCTACGTGAGGAGATGAAGCACTACCAGAAAAACTTGTTTTGCCGACGGCCATATCTATGCCGACGGCCCCCGTCGGCATATATGGGCATACCCCGACGGCCCAACTAAAGCCGTCGGCGTAGAAAGGCCGTCGGCGTATAACCATCTATGCCGACGGGGGCCGTCGGGATAGATAAGCCGTCGGCGTTTCTCCGAATATACCGACGGGAGCCGTCGGCATAGAGCAGGCCGTCGGCATATCGCGTGGGCCCATCTACCCGGGCGGCGACGGCAGTTTGACGGCGTCAGGCTACGCCGACGGGCTAACGGTGGCCGTCGGCATAGCTATGCCGACGTCATCGATCCGCCGCGCTGCCACGTCATCGATCCGCGTTGTTCGCCGGTCCCGTCGGGTGGCATTTCTATGCCGCCCTACGCCACGTCATCGATCCAGGGCTCTACCGTTCCGTGGCCGTAGCTATGCCGACGGCTTTGCCGTAGGCATAGATTGCTAATAATATTTTTATATTTTTTGTATTTTCTCTTTTTATTTTTTTTCCAATACTAATTCCATTAACTTAAATGTATAGAAAACATATATCGATTGCCCCCCACACGGGCCTTCTTCCGTCGTGTCACGGAGAGGTTAGACGGGACGGGGTACCTGTGGGGGGTAGGGATGTAAACGGATCGGATCGGATCGGATAATGCCTTTACCATATCCTTTACCATAGTTTTTTATCGGATTCGGAGCGGAGCGGATAATGACCGGATGCGGATTCGAATACGGATTATATCGGACTACGGATTCGGAGCGGATGTGGAGCGGACTCGGACCGAAAACGGACAAAAAATATCGGGTAATACGTGCAAAAAGTCATGGTTTAATTACTACTATGAAAGTAATATGAACACACATTTTTATCCAACCCCGTAGCACTAGAGAGTGACCAAGCATTTTAAAGCCATAACTCACACTAATATGAGAACAATAAGCAGGACGGATAAAATTATGATGGCATTAGACACAGTGCAAGACAAGGTTTTACTTAAGAAATAGTACTTAGTTCTAAGTTTTATTGAAGTTTTTATTTATTATAAAAGGCTAGTATTTTATTATAAATACTTAATTCTAACTACTACTACAACTTAGTGTTTTCAAGTCTATTACGCCCTTGGCGTACTCTAAAAAAAGTCTATTACAGATGTGTTCACAAGTCTACCAGCTATACTTGGCTGACTTCTATGTGCAAGTAAGCGTATTGACGCCGGCATATACGTACTCAAACCGCTGTCCCGACGCGCCGCGGGCGCATATATGTACGCAGACTGCCGTCCTGACGGACATCACGCAGGGACCGTAGCTTGACCTGGACTTGCCCATTGTCTTGTACGGGCGTTGATCATGGCTGTGAGCAGTGCCGATTACGCATGGTGATCTGCCACCACGACCAGCTGTGCACGTGGAGCAAGCTGCTTGGTAGCATGGCGTGGATGCATACCTTGGAGATGGCGAGATTTCCTAAACTAACGTGGTTCATTGCACCTAGAAAATCATGAAATGTTCAAACAGAATGCTCATCTCCATTGGTCGGACCGGCCGCTAGAGAAGACGACGTCATGCGATGACCACGGCTGCCGCCTGCTAGTGATCATACAGTCTACGGTGCTAGTACTAGGATTAGGTTAACCACTACTTATTTGTGGTGATTTTATTTAGTAGTATACTTGGTATTTGGGCTTGTTGATGGGCTAAATTTATCGGATAATCCTATTTGATAGCCTCGGATAATCCGCAAAAAATACCGGATAATCCACATCCGCCGGATATTATCAATACCATATCCTCTACCATATCCACCGGATATCCGGTTGACCAAAATCTGTATCCGCAACCATATCCGCCAGATTTGTACAAGTGCATACCATATCCTCAAAAGCGGATGCGGAAACGGATTCGGAACGGAAATTATCCGTACCATTTACATCCCTAGTGGGGGGTAGCAATGCCGCCAGGTGTTGCGATGGGCCCTCCTACGGTTTTGGAAACGTGGTGGCAGGCGCAGGCACGCGGCTCCGGGGTGTGCCCCCTCCCCCCCTCACGGGCGTCGATGCCACCGTGCCCCGGAGGGGGGAAACGGCCACGTCGGGCCGACGCGCCGGGAATCTTGGGGTGGGTTGTGCCGGGACTGTGTTGGGGGGTGTAGCTATGGCTGGGCTATGACAACAAGGTGAAAAGGTCCACCGGTCAAACTACGTCCAGCGAAAGTCAAAGGGATAGACCCGGTGGTCGTCTGTGTCAGGGTTAGACGTGACGGGGTACCTGGGGGCTAACAATGCCGCCAGGTGTTGCGGTGGCCCTCCTACGGTTATAGAAGCATGGTGGCAGGCGTAGGCACCCGGCACGCGGCTTGTATGAGGTCCCGGTGCGACGCTCCGGTGGCATTGCTACCCCCCTAGGGCCCCCGTCCCGCCTAACCCTGTAGCGTTTGACCACGGGATCTCTACCCCTTTGACTTTGCACGGACGGGCTTTGAGCAGTAGACGTATCCACCCGGTTGTGTAAGGTCAACCCATAGGAACACTTTGGAGCAACATCCGGGCCAGACCCACGGCAAGATCCCCTCTGTGTGGACCCGACGCGTCTGTTCCCCCCCCCCCTCCAGGTGCCGGCGGCGGCGCCGCCGTCCGTGAGGGGGGCACACCCCAGAGATGCGTGCCAGGTGTTTGCACCCGCCAGAACACTTCCAGACTTGTGAGAGGCCGCCTACTCAAGATTTGGCGGCATGCTAGCCCCCGGAGGCCGCCGACCACAGTTGTAGATACGCGAAGAGCAATCCGCGTAAGAGGGAATTGTTCAGATACTTCTCCATCACGAAAAATTATGAAAAATTCCCATCAGTCCTACAGCACATGTACCCATGTCGTGTAAAAAACTCATGATTGTATCGCGCTCCGAGTATTTAATAATATTCACGCCGCATCGTTACCGCAGAACTTATACTACCGTGTCATCGCCGTCCGTGAGGGGGGGCCACACCCCGGAGACGCGTGCCGCCTCTTCGCACATGCCACCACACCATCCCGCATGTATGAGGTCCCGGTGCGACGCTCCGGTGTCATTGCTACCCCCCTAGGGCCCCCGTCCCGCCTAACCCTGTAGCGTTTGACCAAGGGATCTACCCCTTTGACTAGTGGACGTATCCACCCGGTTGTGTTAGGTCATCCCATAGGAACACTTTGGAGCAACATCCGGGCCAGACCGACGGCAAGATCCCCTCCATGTAGACCCGACGCGTCCGTTCCCCCCCCTCTAGGTGCCGGCGGCGGCGCCGTCCGTGAGGGGGGCACACCCCGGAGACGTGTGCCGCCTCTTCGGACATGCCAGCACACCATCCCGCATGTATGAGGTCCCGGTGCGACGCTCCGGTCGCATTGCTACCCCCCTAGGGCCCCTGTCCCGCCTAACCCTGTAGCGTTTGACCACGGGATCTACCCCTTTGACTTTGCACGGACGGCTTTGAGCAGTGGACGTATCCACCCGGTTGTGTTAGGTCAGCCCATAGGAACACTTTGGAGCAACATCCGGGCCAGACCGACGGCAAGATCCCCTCCATGTAGACCCGACGCGTCCGTCCCCCCCCCCTCTAGGTGTCGGCGGCGGCGCCGTCCGTGAGGGGGGGGCACACCCCGGAGACGTGTGCCGCCTCTTCGCACATGCCACCACACCATCCCGCATGTATGAGGTCCCGGTGCGACGCTCCGGTGGCATTGCTACCCCCCTAAGGCCCCCGTCCCGCCTAACCCTGTAGCGTTTGACCACGGGATCTACCCCTTTGACTTTGCAAGGACGGGCTTTGAGCAGTGGACGTATCCACCCGGTTGTGTTAGGTCAGCCCATAGGAACAATTTGGAGCAACATCCGGGCCAGACCCACGGCAAGATCCCCTCCGTGTAGACCCGACGCGTCCGTTTTCCCCCTCCAGGTGCCGGCGGCGGCGCCGTCCGTGAGGGTTAGACGGGACGGGGTACCGGAGGTGGGTAGCAATGCCGCCAGGTGTTGCGGTGGGCCGTCCTACTCTTGTGGAAGTGTGATGGTACTCGCAGGCACCCGACACGCGGCTCCGGGGTGTGCACCCCTCACGGTCGTCGCTGCCGCCGTGTCACGGAGGGGGGAAACAACCAGGTTGGGCCGAAAACTATCTATTCCGACGGGCAGAATGCAGTCAAATTTTTTGTGAGAACCAATAAACATGTTTAATATTTATGTGTTAGGAAAAATGCACCTTAAAAAATGGAAAAAAAGAATATACCTATGCCGACGGCTTGGCCGTCGGCATAGGCGTACACGTGGCATACAGATATATGCCGACGGCTAAGCCGTCGGCATATACTCACCTTATCCATCCCCTGGGGCGCCCCGTCCACTCGTTCTCCTCCTCTCTCCCTGACCCCCCACGCCTCCCAACCGCATCGCCGCCGCCGCGCGCCTAGGCCTCCACCCGCCCACGCCGCAGCCTCCTCACAACCCGCGCCGCCGCTGCCGCCGAACCCCGCACCGCCTCGCCTCCACCCCAGTCTAGCCCCGCCCCGCGCCGCGCCGCCAAACCCCGCGCCTCCTCACAACCCGCGCCGCCGCCGCCGTCCAACCCCCCGCCGCCTCGACCCCGCCCCATCCTGCCCTCTCCAACCCCGCGCCCCGACCGCCCCTGCCTCTCCAACGCCCCGCCGCCCCGACCACACCGCCTCCTCCTCGACCCTGTGCGGCGCCGGCGGCGGTCCCGAGCATGGCTGGCCGGGGCTCTCGCCGGCCCGCGCCCCTGCTGTGTTGGCCGGGCTTCTCCGGCCGGCCCAACCCTGCCCCGGCCCTCCCGTCACCTCCACCGCCGGCCCTTGCCTCCAACGCCACCACCGCGACGCCTCTCTGCCCGGTGAGCTAACACTTCTTTTTTTTTCATTTTTTTTGCATTATTTAGCTACTGTTGGATGTATGAATGGATGCATGGATGGATGTTGGATGTTGTTAGGTTGCTAGATGGATGAATGTTGTATGTGTCCTAGATGGATGGAGGAATCTCGGCAAAACGAATTATTTTGCTACGGTTAGGTTGCTAGATGGATGAATCTCGGCAAAATGAATTATCATAGTTAAAAAAGCAACTTGAGTCACTTAGTTTATAAAATTGTTAACGAAGATTTTATTTTCAGTTTGTGATGTTGTTAAGTAGCTATGTGAGATGTGCTTCAAATTTGGGATATGATAAGTGGTTATTTCATCATGATGATCTTGCTAAAAAAAATTGATGTGTCAATGCTTAATGTGAGGTGATGACCTAAATTGCGATATGATTAGTTCTTCCAAATTTGACAGTTGACAAAAGATGATTTTTCTTTATAGTTTGAAGTGTCAATGCTTAATGTGAGGTGATGACCTAAATTATTTCCACTCGGTGTAATTAACAGGATTTGTGGTGTTCCTTCTTCGTGGAGTGATTGTCGACGTTGGAGGTGTTGGTCCACGATCGTCCCTCTGCTTTGATCGACTACATCGGAGGGTGAGCAACAATTCCATGACCTCGTCCACTTTTTTCCCTGTCACTAGATTAAATTTTCACATCAAGTCGCGTAACCTAGGTCTCCCGTCCGAAAGGGTTGCATCGATAAATATGCATTCAATTGCATATTTATCACCGCAGCTCTTTCGGATTGTCCAGCGTTTTCCATGGACAACCCGAGGATGTGTAGATTGGGTATGTTCTCCATGTTCTACCCCGTTCCGAGACAGGATTTCGGCGGCGCCTCCCCGTTGTTCTCCGGAGCACATTCTCTCGGCTATTTGCCGAGACGTGTATCTGGAGAACAGCGGGGAGGTGCTGCCGAAATTTTGTCTCGGAACGGGGTAGAATGGAGAACGTACTCAATCTACACATCCTCGGGTGGGATTAGGACCCATCTTTACCTATTAGAGATGTAGGTGGATTAAACGCGGTTGAAACTGAAAATTTGATGTGATTAATTTAAGTGAATCCTTAATTATGTTGTGTGGGTTGCAAAAAAGTAGAGGATGGCAGATAATCAGTGGATGTACAGTGGTTTTATCCGTCGGAATCGAGTAACATCAGAGTGGATCGCGAAAACCGATGTGTATTTGAAGGAGATATTCCGTCGTCCAATGAGAATTATCCCACCATGCCCCTGTGCGAGATGTGCTAGACATCACCATAGAAATCAGACGGACATGAGTGAGCACCTTCGCACGCACGGATATATGCCAAACTTTGACATGCCGCCGATAAACATAGCCGAGCAGGACCGTGGTAGGGAGGAGGTGATGCGACAACGCATCGATGAATATGAGGACGACGGGGTCAGGGACATGCTAGATGATGTCATTGTTGCAGAAACGGCAAATGCAACACCTTCAGAGAATGAACCGGAGGAGCCGGAGGCAACCGCAAAGGCCTTCTTGGAGGTCTTGGCCTCGTCGAAGAAACCTCTTTATGCGGGTGCGAAAATATCTCAGCTGGATGCCATCTCGCAACTGATTGCAGTCAAGGCTGAGTACGGCTGTAGCCAGAAATGCTTCGAAGCATTCCTGGGAGTATGGGCTAACAGCCTCCCTGAGGGTCATGAACTGCCGAAAAGCATGTACGATACAAAGAAAATCATGAAGGCACTCTCTATGGATTATGAGAAAATAGATGTTTGCCCGAAGAATTGCCTTTTGTTTAGGCATGAGTATGCGGATGACAACTACTGTAGGAAGTGCTGTTCGTCTCGGTACATTGAGGTGGTCGGTGAGGATGGTGAGAAAAAGCATCTAACCATCCCCGTTAAGGTTCTTCGGTATCTCGATTTTATAAAAAGACTGCAGCGCCTTTTCATCACGAAGGAGTCTGCCAAAATGATGAAGTGGCACAAGGAAGGTATAAGGTACAATCCAAAAAAAATCGTACATCCATCGGGAGGGGAAGCATGGAAGTCATTCAATGAAGAATACCCCAAGGAAGCAGCCGAGGCTGGGAATGTCAGAATAGCCATATCAGGTGATGGGTTGAATCCATATGGTATGTCGTCCAATCCATACAGCTGCTGGCCTGTGTTTGTAATTCCGCTCAATCTTCCTCCCGGTGCCCTAATGCAACGGAAGACCATGTTCTTGTCGCTCATCATTCCGGGGCCTGACTACCCGGGGAAGCAATTGGGTGTGTTTATGCAGCCGCTTGTGGATGCTTTGCACCATTCTTGGTACTTTCCGAGGTTGACATACGACCGGGATCTGCAGAGAAATTTCTTGATGAAAGTTTGGTTGCACTATTGCATGCATGACTTTCCCGGCTATGCTCTATTCTGCGGATGGTGTACAAGTGGTAAGATGCCATGCCCAGTGTGCATGCAGGCTCTGCGAATGATTTGGTTGAGTAAGGGTGGCAAGTATGTAGCCTTTGACCTGCATCGACAGTTCTTCTCTATATGCTTATGCTTATGTTGGTTGTGATGATGTTCATTTAGAGACTTGTGTGTGATGATGCTTATGCATATATTGTTGTGATGGTGCCGGATGATATCCCGTTGTGTTTTATATGTCTATCCCATCAGATATATCTGCTGTGCTGATATGTGCTGTTATTTGAATTGAATTGATTTGAAAACAAACAGGAAAAAGAAAAAAAAAGCAAATGCAAACTATGCCGACGGCTAGGCCGTCGGCATAGGGCTAGCGTGAGCTCCCAGTAGCTGACACGTGGCACCTATGTCGACGGCCTGGCCGTCGGCTTAGCCTAAAACTGTGCCAACGGCTTGGCCGTCGGCATAGACCCCCACGTGTCAGCTACTGGGAGCTCTGTATGAAGGACTATGCCGACGGCCTGGCCGTCGGCTTAGTCTAAAACTATGCCGACGGCCAGGCCGTCGGCATATCCCTGGTCCTAGAGCAGCGGCTCGTCGCCACGTGGCACCACTATGCCGACGGCCTGGTCGTCGGCTTAGTTTTAGACTATGCCGACGGCCAGGCCGTCGGCATAGTGGTGCCACGTGGCGACCATTCGGTGGGCAGACTTGACGGCGGCCGCCATTAGGCGTGGTAGTTGCCGACGGCCAGGGCCGTCGGCATAGATGTACGGCCCCCGTCGGCGTATCATATATGCCGACGGCTTTTCTATGCCGACGGCAGCCCTGGCTGTGCCGACGGATATTATGCCGACGGCCCATGCCGACGGGGGCCGTCGGCATAGGCCTATCCCGACGGGACTCAGGCCTATGCCGACGGCTCGGCATAGGGGGCGATTCCGGTAGTGAAGGCCCGCCGCCGCCGTCAACGGCGCAGGCCATACCCCTACTAGAATCTTCTAATTTCTTTTGATTGAATCCAAGTTGTCTCTTTTCTTTCGATTCAACAAAGCTAGGTCGAATAAATAGGATTGTATATATCTTAACTCCTTTGCCAATTAAGCTTCAAAATTGCAGTCTGATTCAGAAACAATCGAACGATTGATTGGTTAACTCCAGGAGATTCTCCTTAGAACATAGGAACGCTGCATGCCATCATATGATATAAGAATAAGATCGACAATTGATATGGACAGATCTTACTACAATCATACTACTACCACTACTCGCACACTGATATGGACAGATCTTACAAGATCGAAGGTACGTAAGACAAGGTCCTCTAGATTACGACAACCTGTTTGCTTCGTCTCATATGAGAGACCCCGAGCTATTGTTCAATGGCGCACCGCGCGCACATATTTGGCGGCGAAGTAACTCGTTATCCTAAGGACGTCCCCGTCAAGCCCGTCGATAGCGTCACCATTTTCCATCTCCCCGGCTGGACCTCGCCGAGTTTCCACCGTCGACAGCCTGCCGCCGCCGCATTCTGCTGCACGAAGGAGATCAACGACGGCTTAGACGTGCACGGGTGCAGCAGAGCAGATGAGATCGACCGACGGATCGGTTGACAACGTACCGTCGCAGGCCGCGTGGCCGTGGTGGGGGGCGGCGGCGCTCGAGGTGCCCTGCGCCTCGCATTCGCAGCGCGAGACGGCGCTCGTGGCGCTGGTGCCGATCTCCTCCTCCGGACGAACGAGGAGCCAGCCGTCCAAGCTGGGCGAGGGAGCCAACGGCGGCCTGCAGCGCTGCCGGCTCGACTCCTTGCAGTACGCGATCGCGCTCGCGACGGCCTCCTCCCTCGCCCGGGCGGTGCCGTCCTCGCCGGCGGCGACCCTCCCGTGCTGCTTCGTCGCCCGGCCCTTCCGTCTCCCGCGCCCGTCTGGCCGCTCGTCCGCAGCACCGGCGCGCTGCAGATTTCTGGCGAACCTGCGCAGGCACCGCCTCAGCGCGTGGCCCTTCGGTGCGGTCGTGTCACCGCGCTCCCTCACCGGTGAGCGCGCGCTGTTCGACGAGCTGCTTCGAGCGCCGAGCAAGGAGGAGGACGTGGACGACCTCGACGACGGGGAGGAGCCCGCGTCGGAGGCCACCTTAGCGTCGCCAGGGCCGAACGTCGGCGACGAGGAGCTGCCCTGCTCAACGGTCGAAGCGCCGTCCGTGGTCGCTGCCGTCGCCACGGCCGGCGCCATCGTCGCGAACACGGCGCACGGGAACATCCACGCCATGACGACCTGGAAGAAATGCATGGTGATCAGGAGCACTGGGGTTTGCTTGCAGGCCCTTCTGCACGTAGTACGTCCTTGTATATGTACACGTCGCGATTGCGATCGCGTTCGCCTCCGACTCCGGCGGTGATTACAGGCGGGGCACGGCGGCGTCTGCGGGCGCGTGATTTCCGAAATCCGAGATGCCAGCGAGATTGCCAAAATCCTGTGGCTAATCTATGGAATACTCCGGCGGTTCCTTCCATATACTGAGGGAGTACTAATTACTGCACTGTTTAATTACTCGATCGCTGATTTATCGGATGAGCTAGTAATGCGGACGGATATTATTTCATACTGTAGTCCTTGTTCAGTAGATTCCCGGCTATAGTAAATCAGATTTGCTATTTCACATTTTTTTTAGAACAGCTATTTCACATCTAGATGTGAAATAGCTGCCTCACATCTAACTTCCTAGCCATTATATATAGCATATTAAGATTCATGCTTTTTGCCCTCGCTTCTTTGTGTCTTGTTCTTTTGGGAGGAGCTTCATATCTTGTTTGTTTGCCAAGACAGCAACGCGTGCCTAACAACTTTGCTTTGCCTGGGCCGCTTCGCGTTATAGCTGCCAGCTTCGCTTTGCTTGGGTCGTTCCTATTGTGGAATTTTTCCATCGATTTTTTGTGTGTGTCGGTCTCCTATATAGTCTTTGGAGCTGGTTTGTCTTTTTGTTGAGCCATCCGTGTACTTGCGGTATGGAGACGAGGTGTCATTGTTTGTCATTTTCATTTTGTTTTGCGTTTTGTTATTTCTTTGCAAAAACTATTACTTACTATTTTTCAAAAAAAATCTGATTGCATGTATGCCCTCCATGTGTAACCGATTACGATGCGGTCAAAGTGCAAAACACCTTCAGCATGTCTCCAAAGCACGGGCTAGTTTTCACATTTTTTTAAGTTTGAGAGGTCCTCGAATGGGTTTTTTTTCTTCCTTTTCTCTATTTTCTCTATTTCATTTTTTATTTCTTTTCATTTTTTTCTTTTCTTGTCAAATTCATGAATAAGATTTTGTGAATAATTTTATAATTTTTTTTGTAGAAACCATCTAAATTCGTGAATATTTTTATACGGAATTTTTGAATCATATCTAGATGATTTTTTAGGATGACTCATCTAAGTTTGTCATCACTTGATCTAGTTTCTCTAACTTTTGTGCAAGCGCTTGATCCCCTTGCTGGTCGATGTTTCCTTTGTCGCACATTAGTTTCTTGGCTTGATCGGCTTCACTTTTTCGGCCCATTATTGTGGCACATTGGCAACTCGTTTTGCTATGTTGTTTCTAGGCCATGGCATAGAATTGGAAGAGACAAGAAAAGAGAGACTCTATCCAGGTCGGTACCTTTCCAGTTCATTTCGACATTGTCTCCCATTTCTTTTAAACTTTATCAAGACGAGATTTAGCAATGTTTCATCTAAGATATTCAGTTGGATCTTGCTGCTGTAATTTTCATGCAAAATCTTGGTCTTGCGTCGCCGGCCAATGTATTCCTGTGTCACCTTGTTTCCTTTTTGTTCTTTTGTCGGCTCGTCCGAATTGTATGTATGTTATTTTATTGAGCATTTTTCTTCTTGCGCTCTTGTCTGCCCATTTTGTCTGGCATGTGTTGTACAAGTCGAAAGGCGGGTTATGTCGCTTGTCCAAGTTAAAAGTCTACCCTCGACTCATAACTGGGCCAATATTTTATTTTTCATCCCCATTCTAGGTCCACCATCCACTCATAAGTTGGCTCATAGTTTGTAATTGTCCTAGTTGCACGTTCATCCTCTGCTCGCAATTGGTATCATAGTTTTGTATATATAGTTGTTTCAGTTGCAACTTCACGTTTGACTCACAACTAGAGCTATAGTTTTTTCATCCATGTTGCAAGACCATCATTGACTCGCAACTAGGTCTGTAGTTTGCTTTTCATCATAGTTGCAAGTTCACCCTCGACTCGTAAATCACCTCGTAGTTTGTAGTTGTCCAAGTTGCAAGTCCACCCTCTACCTGCAACTAGTCCCATAGTTTTGTATAGTGGTTCTAGTTGCAAGTCTACCCTTAACTTGCTACTAGGCCTGTCGTTTGTTTCATCCTAGTTGCAAGCCCGCCTTTGACTCGCAACTGGGCATGTGTTTTGTTTTTCAACCCAGTTGAATGTTCACCCTTGAACGGCAACTAGGTCCATAGTTGTTTCATCCTAATTGCAAGTTGAATTCGACTCGCTGACTCGCAATTAGGCTCGTAGTTTCGTAGTTGTCCCAGCTGCAAGTCCATCCCCGACTCACCAGCTGGGCTTGTAGTTGTCCTAGTTGCAAGCCCACCCTCGACTCGCAACTGGAGCCTATGTTTTGTTTTTCATCTGAGTTGCAAGTCCACCCTTAACTCGCAATTTGGCCCATAGTTTATTTCATCCTAGTTGCAAGTAGAAATCCGACTCCCAACTGGACCTCTAGTGTCCTAGTTGTCCTTGTTGCTAGTCCACCCCGACGCGCAAATGGGCTCATAGTTTGTCCCAATTGCAAGTCCACTCTCTACTTGCAATGTGTTTTGTTTTTCATCCGAATTGCTCGACTCACAACTTGATTCTTAGTTTGTTTTCGTTCCAATTGCAAGTCCATCCTCGACTAGCAAATGGTATCGTAGTTTTGGTAGTTATCCTAGCTGCAAGTCTGCCCTTGACTCGCAATTAGGACCGTAGGTTGTTTCATCTGAGTTGCAAGTCCACCCTTGACTCACAACCGGCCTCGTAGTTTGGTAATTGTCCTAATTGCAAGTCCACCGTCGACTCGCAACTAGGCTCATAAGTTTGTTGTCTCAGTTGCAAGTCCACCTCTGACTCGCAACTGGTTCCGTAATTTCATTTCGTCCTAGTTGTAAGTCCACCATCGACTCGCAATTACTATCGTAATTTTGTGCAGTTGTCCCAAATGCAAGTCCACCGTCAACTTGCAACTAGGCGCAAGTTAAATTTTCATCTCAGTTGCAAGTCCAACATTGACTCGCAGTTGGGACTTTAGTTTGTTTTTCATCCCAGTTGCAAGTTCACCCTCGATATGCAACTTGGCGTCCGATTCATTTTTTGTTCTAGTTGCAAGTACACTCTCAACATGCAAACGAGGACCGATCATTTTTGTTCCAGTTGCAACTCCAACCCCGACATGCAATCGGGGGCCTTTTTTGTCCTAGTTGCAAGTCCACCTTCAACACGCACTGGGGCCCAGCCCATTTTTTGTCCTAGTCATAAGTCCAACTGCACCCCTCAAAGGCATGGAGGAGATGCCTTTCTTTTGTCCCACTTGCAAGTCCATCCTTAGTATGCAACCAAGGGTCCGGCCAATTTTTTCATAGTTTTAACTTCACCCTTAATATGCAACTTTGGCCCGACCCATTTTTGTCTCACCTGCAAATCCACCCTCGACATGCAACTGGAAGGCGGCCATTTTGTCTCAGTTTCAACTCCACCCCAACAAGTAATTGGGGTGCTTGCTTTTTTTTCTTATCCCAGTTGCAAGTTCATCATTGACTCGCAACTGGGGCTCAACCCATTATTTTTCTAGTTGCAAGTCCAACTGTACTCCTGACATGCAACTGCAACTTGGGAGGTGCACATTTTTTGTCCCAATTGCAAGCCCACCCTCAGTACGCAACTGGGGGGGGGGGCGACGACTTATCTCAGTTGCAGCTCCACCCTCAATATGCAACTGGGCCAACCAATTTTTTCCTGATTGCAAATCCACCTTCAAAACGCAACTGGGGGCCCTGACATTTTTGTCCCGGCTCTAACTCCCACCCCCGACATGTAATTGGGGTGCCCGTCTTTTTTTCTTGTCCCAGTTATAATTCCACCCTCGACACACAACTAGGGTCAATCCTTTTTTTGTCGTAGTTGCAAGTCTGACTACACCCCTGACATGTAATTGAGGGGCCTACCTTTTTATTTATCTCAGTTGCAAGTCCACTCTCGTTACGAAATTGGGGCCCGACCCATTTTTTTGTCTAAGTTGCAAGTCCATCACAACATACAACTAGGCCCGACCTATTTTTCTTTGAGTTGCAAGTCCATCATGACACGCAACTGCATGCCCACAATGAGGCTGCAATTAGTGGCGGGAGGTGGGCCGTTGGCCAATTGCGTCTCCACATTTTTAATAATATTCATGTTTTTTTATTTTTCATTTGTTTTATAAAACGTCATGAATATTTTCCTAAAGTTATGATCTTTTTTAAAAAGCATGTTTTTCAAATTCGTTTTTTAATTATTTATAAAGACCATGATTTTAAAAAAAATTTGTGGACCTTTTCTAATTTCACGAACGTTTTTTTATATACTCGCTAACTTTTTTTGAATTCATGACCATTTTGTCAAATTAGGTAACTCCTTTATGTAATTCGCAAACTTTTTCAAAATTTGCAAATAATTCTAGTTTCACCAAAAAGTTCAAAATTAACAGAGAAACATTTTAGGATGGGTGAAGTTGTGATTACTGCACATACATGGATGGATCGATTCATACATAGTGCTCAAATTAATCAAACACCACGTCAAAGCTGGGTAATGCAGCGGTCATCGAGGATATTTATGTATGTCCAAGCAGTGGCAGACCTAGAGATAAAATGGAGGGTGTGCACACTTAAAAAAAATTAAAGTCTATTTCAATTAGCTTGCATGGGCCTTAAAAATAAGTTACTTTTACATGGTAAAAAAATGTTTTCCAAAAATCTGGGTGTGCCATGGCAGACCTAGCACACACCCCTGGACACGCCCCTGCGTCCAAGTCTGGGCTTAAACACATACACGCTTGCATGTAATAAATGGAATTGCATGTCCAGCTGGTCTCTGGCCTGGTGTCGTCTCCATCCGATCGAGAAGCATACATCGGGTATGATTGATGTCATGTTGACACACGTGCGGAACTTGGCGGCCGACTTTCCATGGTGTGGCAGACCGCCGCCTACATCGCCAACAGCTGACAGTTTGATCGTCTAACTCCCCCCCCCCCCCTCTCCCCGGCGACCAGTAATGCCAGCGTAACGGGCAGCAATGGACACAAGCACACAACGCTAGGCTCAGCACACGAACATCTATATCTATATCTATACCTACTAATAAAGCAATGTGCGTTTCTCCGATTTTTTTCATCAGTTTACCATAGAAATTTATTCTTCTATCCGAGGTGGTACTAAATTTTTGTGTGTCCATCTATTCTTCTAGCAATCCAGAATTTTGTATTTGGCCCGCACACACTCTGGCCCAGCGAATCCAGCCCACTTATTTGCCTGCCCACGTAGCAACAAAATTCCTATTTCTCGCCTTGCGCGGAAGATAGATGAAGATCGCACAGGGCGCCAAAGACTGGGCCGGCCCGCTTTGCTTTTCTGTCCAAATTTATTTTTGTTTTTACATTATTTCGTAATTCGAAATTTTAAAAAAATCAGAATTAATTCTTTGTCAAAATTCTGAAAATTTTTCGAAATAAAATATTGTCTTCCCTTTTTTGAAATGTTTTGAACATTATTTTTTTTTCTGATTTCAATTTTTTTTCAAATTCATAAATATTCCAAAATTGTTTGGAATTTAAAAACATGTATTTTAAAAACTAGTAGAAATATTAAATATATTATTGTTTTACTAAAATATTCATAGATTCAAAGAAATGTTTGCGTTTAAAAACACATTTTATAAAATTATTCTGAATGTTCAAAATATGTTCCATTTTCAAAAGTCGGTCACAAATTAAAAAATATTTGGGTTGTGATAAAAGGTTCATGTCTTTAGAAAATGATGTTGTTTCAAAATTTGTTCATGTTTTTTTTTTCAAAAATGGACAGAATATTGAAAGCATTGTTCGCAATTTCAAAAAAAGTTCTGGTTTCCGAGAATATTCAGCAATTCATATTTAAAGAATAAATAAATAAAGTTTTAAATCCAATGTTGCAATGTGTTCTTAAATATTCACGCTGGCCATTGGTTAACAGTAGGCATTCGTTATCGTGGCGAGTGGCAAATTGGTCGGGTCTTTAAGGTCATGTGTTGAATCGTTCAACATGTTGTTTTTTTGGATTATTACTCGTGCCTTGCAAACACATACTATTTCAGCGCCTGCCAGTGGGCTGGCCCAGACGCGAACTATTTTGCACCCCCCATGCTATTTGACGCAACTAGCGTCATATAGTAGCTCCCACGCAGCTGCCCTAAGAAAAGAAGAAAAAATATACGTCTAAATTTTGTTCCGTCCACTCCACACGTTGTTCCTCAATTTTTTTGGTTATCCTCCGGGTGGGCCAAACTGGACCTACCATATATTTCTTTTTTTGTCGGATGGACGAGCAGCAAAAAATAAAGGGCGCGATTGGATTGCACCATGTACCTTCTCTATTATGCTGGCGGATAAAACCAACTCAGGTAGCTTGCAATTATGATAGTAACAGACCTATCTTGAAATTTTATACTAAATCACACCAGTTTTTATATGTCTCTAAGTTGTCTGAACATAAGGAAGTTGTCTGGAGAATTATGAGAAGAACGAGGACTCCATAAATTATTGCCGGAGATAACTTGCATGTGTCAATAAAAGATACTATGTTGGTTGGCTATAATGGAAAAAATTGTGGACACGTGCTAATAAAAAAGAATATGCTGGTTTGGCTCTAATTAATAAAATTGATGGGCACGTGAGCGCAAAAATAGTTGAGAGAATAAATCCTGACAATGAAGGGACACTCATCCCTGGTTATGGTAATTAAACATAATTTACGTGCTGCAATTAGTAACCCATCCGGTTACATTGTGGTAGAAGAAAGTGGCCAAAGCAACCGTGCCTCGAAGGTCGCCGCGCACGTGACGCCCCCGATTCAATCGTACATTAATCATACACGCAAACGTGTACGATCAAGATCAGGGACTCATGGGAAGATATCCCAACACAACTCTAAAAATAAAATAAGTCATACAAGCATCATAATACAAGCCAGGGGCCTCGAGGGCTCGAATACAAGTGCTCGATCATAGACGAGTCAGCGGAAGCAACAATTTTTGAGTACGGACATAAGTTAAACAAGTTTGCCTTAAGAAGGCTAGCACAAACTGGGATACAGATCGAAAGAGGCGCATGCCTCCTGCCTGGGATCCTCCTAAACTACTCCTGGTCGTCGTCAGCGGCCTCCACATAGCAGTAGGCACCTCTGGTGTAGTAGGAGTCGTTGTCGACGGTGGCGTCTAGCTCCTGCGCTCCAACCTCTGGTTGCGACAACCAGGTAAAAAGGAAAGGGGGGAAAGAGGGAGAAAAGCAACCGTGAGGACTCATCCAAAGTACTCGCAAGCAAGGATCTACACTACATATGCATGGGTATCAGTGTAAAGGGGCAATGTCGGTGGACTGAACTGCAGAATGACAGAATAAGAGGGGCATAGCTAGTCCTGTCGAAGACTACGCTTCTGGCACCCTCCATCTTGCAGCATGTAGAAGAGAGTAGATGGTAAGTTCACCAAGTATCATCGCATAGCATAAACCTACAAGGCGATCCTCTCCTCGTTGCCCTGTTACAGAGCGATCACCGGGTTATATCTGGCACTTGGAAGGGTGTGTTTTATTAATTATCCGGTTCTAGTTGTCATAAGGTCAATGTACAACTCCAAGTCGTCCTGTTACCGAAGATCACGACTATTCGAATATATAAACTTCCCAGCAGGGGTGCACCACATTACCCAACACGCTCGATCTCATTTGGCCGGACACACTTTCCTGGGTCATGCCTGATACGTCCATTTTGCATCATGCTTTTATATTGATATTTATTGCATTATGGGTTGTTATTACACATTATGTCACAATACTTATGCCTATTCTCTCTTATTTTACAAGGTTTACATAAGGAGGGAGAATGCCGGCAGCTGGAATTCTGGGCTGGAAAAGGAGAAAATATTAGAGACCTATTCTGCGCAACTCCAAAAGTGCTGAAACTCCACGGAAGTCATTTTCAGAATATATAAAAAACATTGAGCAGAAGAAATTCACCAGAGGGCCCCCACCTGGCTACGAGGGTGGGGGCGCGCCCTACCCCCCTGGTCGCGCCCCCTGCCTCGTGGGCCCCCTGTTGGCCCTCTGATGCCCATCTTCTTCTATATGAGGTCTGTCGTCGAGGAAAAATTGATAAGCAACCTTTCGGGACGAGACTCCGCCGCCACGAGGCGGAACCTTGGGGGCTCTGACAGAGCTGTTCTGCCGAGGGCACTTCCCTCCGGGAGGGGGAAATCATCGACATCGTCATCATCAACTCTCCTCTCATCGGGAGAGGGCAATCTCCATCAACATCTTCATCAGCACCATCTCTTCTCAAAACCCTAGTTCATCTCCTGTATCCAATTCTTGTCTCCAAGTCCGGGATTGGTACTAGTAGGTTTCTAGTAGTGTTGATTACTCCTTGTAATTGCTGCTAGTTGGTTTATTTGGTGGAAGATCATATGTTCAGATCCTTTATGCATATTAATACCCCTCTGATTATGAACATGAATATGCTTTGTGAGTAGTTACGTTTGTTCCTGAGGACATGAGAGAGGTCTTGCTATTAGTAGTCATGTGAATTTGGTATTCGTTCGATATTTTGATGAGATGTATGTTGTCTAGCCTCTAGTGGTGTTATGTGAACGTCGACTACATAATACTTCACCATTATTTGGGCCTAGAGGAAGGCACTGGGAAGTAATAAGTAGATGATGGGTTGCTAGAGTGACAGAAGCTTAAACCCTAGTTTATGCGTTGCTTCGTAAGGGGCTGATTTGGATCCATATGTTTCATGCTACGGTTAGGTTTACCTTAATACTTTTGTTGTAATTGCGGATGCTTGCAATAGAGGTTAATCATAAGTGGGATGCTTGTTCAAGTAAGAACAGAACCCAAGCACCGGTCCACCCACATATCAAATTATCAAAGTACCGAATGTGAATCATATGAACGTGATGAAATCTAGCTTGACGATATTCCCATGTGTCCTCGGGAGCGCTTTTCTCATTATAAGAGTTTGTCCAGGCTTGCCCTTTGCTACAAAAAGGATTGGGCCACCTTCCTGCACTTTATTTACTTTTTTACTTGTTGTTCGTTACAAATTATCTTATCACAAAACTATCTGTTACCACTTGTTTCAGTACTTGCACAGAATACCTTGCTGAAAACCGCTTATCATTTCCTTCTGCTCCTCGTTGGGTTCGACACTCTTACTTATCGAAAGGACTACGATAGATCCCCTATACTTGTGGGTCATCAAGACTCTTTTCTGGCGCCGTTGCCGGGGAGTGAAGCGCCTTTGGTAGGTGTAATTTGGTAAGGAAAAATTTATATAGTGTGCTGAAATTTACTGTCACTTGTTACTATGGAAAGTAATCCTCTGAGGGGCTTGTTCGGGGTATCTTCACCCCGACCAGTAGAGCGAAGAGTTTCTCCTCAACCTATTAGACCTAATGAAAATGAAAATGAGAATGAAAATGTTCCCTTTGAAGTTCCTTCGGGTATGTTAGAAAAACTGCTAGATAATCCTTTTGCAGGAGATGGAACAAGCATCCTGATGAGCACCTAATATATGTGGATGATGTTTGTGGATTATTTAAGCTTGCAGGTATACCCGATGATGTTGTTAATAAGAAGGTCTTCCCTTTATCTTTGGAGGGAGACGCATTGACATGGTATAGGCTATGTGATGATACGAGATCATGGAACTATAAACGATTGAAATTGGAATTTCATCAGAAGTATTATCCTATGCATCTTGTTCATCGTGATCACAATTATATATATAATTTTTGGCCTCGCGAAGGAGAAAGCATCGCTCAAGCTTGGGGGAGGCTTAAATCAATGTTATATGCATGGCCCAATCATGAGCTCCCAAGAGAATAATTATTCAAAGTTTTTATGCTCGGCTTTCTGAAAACAATCGCACCATGCTCGATACTTCTTGTGCTGGCTCTTTTATGACGAAGACTATTGAATTCAAATCGAATTTATTGGATAGAATTAAACGCAACTCTGAAGATTGGGATCTCGACGAAGGTAAGGAGTCAGGTATGACACCTAAGTTTGATTGTGTTAAATATTTTATGGATACCGATGTTTTCCGTAAATTTAGCACTAAATATGGACTTGACTCTGAGATAGTAGCTTCTTTCTGTGAATCTTTTGCTACTTATGTTGATCTCCCCAAGGAGAAGTGGTTTAAATATCATCCTCCCATAGAAGTAAAAGTAGCTGCACCTATTAAAGTTGAAGAAAAGACTGTCACTTATAATGATCCTATTGTTCCTACTTCTTATGTTGAGAAACCACCTTTCCCTGTTAGAATAAAGGATCATGCTAAAGCTTCAATTGTGGTTCGTAAAAGCAATATCAGAACTTATACACCTCCTGAGCAAGTTAAAGTAGAACCAAATATTGCTATTGTTAAACATCTCTTGTCTGATAATATTGATGGGCACGTTATTCAGTTCTGCGGTGAAACTGCTAGAATCGCTAAACCTTGTGCTAAAGATAAACATAGACCTGTGGTAGGCGTGCCTGTTATTTCTGTTAAAATAGGATATCATTGTTATCATGGCTTATGTGATATGGGTGCTAGTGCTAGTGTTATACCTTATACTTTGTATAAAGAAATTAAGCATGAAATTGCCCCTGCTGAGTTAGAAGATATTGATGTCACAATTAAACTTGCCAATAGAGATACTATTTCAGCAGTGGGAATTGTTAGAGATGTTGAAGTCTTGTGTGGGAAAACTAAATATCCTGCTGATTTTCTTGTTCTCAGTTCCCCACAAGATAGCTTTTGTCCCATTATATTTGGTAGACCCTTCTTGAACTGTCGGGTGGTTGGTGCGACATATGCCAACGGGTGGCTTATCTGAGTGGGAGCCAGTAAGACGTCGCCGATGCCTGGAAGCGGGATAGGGCGAAGACATGCACGTCGGCGAATCTTACCCAACTTCGGGGCTCTCCGTGGAGATAACACCCCTACTGCTGCTCTGGGGGGTCTCCGCATGATCACTCGATGAAAAAGTAACTACAAGGTGCTCCTCGAGCTGTTTGGCAAGAGGAAGAAGAAGGGCAAGGCTAGCTCTACTCTTCTCTCTATGTGTGTTGTAACCTAGATGAGATCAACCCTTTGCATGGGTGCCCCGGGGGGTTTATATAGGCCTACCCCCCGGGGGTACAATGGTAATCCGGCTGGGCGCGGGTCCCAGCCATCAGTGTCTACGCCCGCCGGCTTCTGCACCGGCTGCTGGGGCCCGCCGGCTGCCGGCCTCTTGGTCGACAGGCAGGCCCTACTGCCTAGGGCCCTGTCGGCGGCTGATTACTGTTGCCTCAATCCTGATGATGAGGGCTTTGTCGAGGTAAGCGTGGCTACAGCGCCCGCCGCCTGGCGGGCGTTCTCTGTAGCCTCACGTCGTCTTGTCTCCTTAATGGGGCGCCTCCTTCGAGGGAGGGGGCGAGCCGGCTTGGGGAAGCCGTCCATGTCTTGGGCCGACTGGAGGAGGCTTGGCCGCCTTCGGGTGTCTCTCCGCCCAAGAGGGCCCACCGCCCGTGGACCGCGCTGACAGCCCACTGTGGATGGCGTCATAGTTATCATGGCAACAGTGCCGCGCCGGACGGGTCAGGGCTCCCCCATACGACGCACTGTGCCAGGCGTGCTTCGGGTTTCGGGGGTGGCAGGCTTGACTGTAGCCACGCCCTGTCCCATCGCCATTATGTGGATGCGGGCCTCGAGGGGTACGATCTTGACCGCGTCGTGGGAGCCGGCCTCTTGGAGTCGGCCTTCTCGTGGCCGGCCTCTCGGAGCCGGCCCTCCCGCGGCTTTCTTCATGAGGGTTAAGGCCGGGCCGCCTTCCGACAGTCAGCTTGAGAGGCAGCCGGCAGGGGGAGGCGGCCCCACGTCTTGGTTTCTTGGAGGCCGGATCGGCTCGTAATTTTTTCTGAAGTGCCAAGGGGAGCCGGCTAGGCTACCCGTGGTTATTTACCCCGACAGTGGTCCCCGAAGCTGGTCACGCTTCGAGGTCAGCGGGGGGACGAGAAGCTCGGTCAACTTCCTATCTTGAGAAGCCGGCAACTGGGAGCCGGCTTTGCTTATGCGCGCCGCCTTGAGGGGGCGTCGTGGTCTCGTCAACGGGAATGTGGGCCAATTCGCGCGCTGACCGCGCGCCTCCCTGCATGCCACATGGCAGAAAAGGCCTGCCATGGCGCGTGCGCGACGGGACGTCCCCGCAGGCCCGGGCCCGCCACTCCTGGCCTCGGCCCAGGCGCGGATCTTCTGCGGCCCAGGGTGGGCTGTTTGCCTTCCCACGGCGGTTTCGCCACGCCGTCAAGGCGCAGTTATAGCGGGACGTGGGGGAGTGGACGCAGTTAATCCCACGTACCCCACACCACGCCTCCTCGGCTCCGCCGCGAGGGTCTATAAGTAGGGGGAGGAGAGGGAGCGGCAAGGGCTCGCACGCTCTCCCTCGCTCCACCCTTCCTCGTCTTCTTTCCTTACTCTCTCCGCCGCCGCAGCGCCTCTTCGCCGCGCCGTTCCGCTGCAGCGAGGTCGCACGCGCCTCCGTCGCCACCGCATCTTGCTCCTCACCGCACTGCTCCAATGGCGCCGTGGAGCTCGTGGGACGGCTCCAACGCCCTCGACGAGCACATCGAGTTCCTCCGCCGGACGCGGCGTCTGCCCAGCGAGAACTACGTGCAGGTCCGGCGCGCGCCGGAGAGGGAGATCTCGCCGGCACCGGAGGAGGGCGAGCGGGTGGTCTTCCGCTCGCACTGCATACGCGGCTTCGGCCTCCCGGCGAGTGGATTCCTGCGCTCCTTCCTCGAATTCTATCACCTTCAGCCGCATCATCTCACCCCCAACGCCGTGATGCTGCTGCCGGCCTTCGTCACCCTCTGCGAGGGTTTTCTTGGCGTTCTCCCCACCCTGGAGGTCTAGGGAGAGTTCTTCCAAAGCAAGCTCGGCACCGTCGTCGCGGGCGTGCCCGCCCCATGCCGAGCTTTCATCGCCATGAGGCGGACGGGCGAGAACAATCCGTTCCCGTCCATCCCGTTGATCCAGTCGATGAAGCTTTGGCAAAAATCCTACTTCTATGTGAGGAACGTCGCCCCGCAAGGCGGCTTTGTCAACCTGCCGGCTGCGAGGCCACCCTCATGGAGCTACCGGGCCAGGACGCTGTCCCAGGCCGGGAACGCTGCCATCGCCCGACTCCGGGTCATGGTCCAGTCGGAGGGCCTAGTCGGAGCCGACCTGGTGGCCGCCTTCGTGGAGCGTCGGGTACTTCCGCTCCAAGGTCGGCCGCACATGATCTGCCAGATGAGCGACCGCTTCGACCCATGCCGGCTGAGCACCAGGGAGATGCCTCATGCCGAGGTGTCCTACCTGGTGAACTACATCGCCAACTGCAAGCTCGCCGAGGATTGGCGATACGGCAAGGAGCCGTACTCTCGCGCCAACCCTCCGCATGCCGTAAGTACTTCTTCTTTCTTTTCTTTAGTGTTGCCGGCTTCGATACGGCCGGCCTCTGATCAGCCGTCCTGCTTTCTGCAGAATACCCTACTTCCGCCGGCGGCGGGGGCGGCGGGGGTAGAGCGCCAGTTCCTCCCCGACCGCATAGTGGACGACGTAGACGATCCGGATCTTGGGGCGGCCGCCATGGAAGACGCCGCCGCATGGGAAGGCGACGAGGCAGGCGGCGCGGGGCTCGGAGCCGGCCTCGAGGGCTGGGCGGACGACGATGAGGTCGAAGCCGTCCCGCACCGCCAGCTGGCGCCGGAACTTCAAGGCGCGGGCCCTTCTGCCGCGCCGGCCGCCCGTGGCGCCGTGCCGAAGCGCCGGGCCGTGTCGACCTACTTCGGCAGCCGGCCGAAGAAACCCAGGGGCACCGCCGCGGCAACCAAGCGGGATGAGGCGGTCGCGAAGGCGGCCCGCTTCCAGAAGGTCATGAAGCGGCCGCAGGCGGTTTCGGCGTAAGTGCTAATCGTCTTGTATTCTTGTCGTGTTCTATGATTTGGATTTCTTCTAAATTCTTTCTTGGTTGACAGGCCAGGGCGCCGCTTTCCCTTGAACGGGGTCTTGCCGGCTCCGTGATTGAATCGGCCGGAGGGTCTTCGAGCTCCCGCCGCGTGGATCCCCGCGCCGGCCTCATGGAGGCTATGGAGCGGAACGCGCAGGAGGCGCGGGAGGAGCGGGAAGCATCAGGGCGAAGGGCCGCCCAGGCGGCGAAGGAGCAGGCCGACGCGGCGGCCAAGGCCCAGGCGGAGGCGGCGGCCGCGGAGAGGGTGGCGGAGGCCTCGCGCATCCAGCCTCCACAGCTCGTCATTCCGCTCCGCAGCGTGGCTCCCGGCGTCCCCGTGCCTCCGCCAGAAGGAGCCAACCGCGGTCGGTCGGGGGCGGAGCGGAGGGAAGACGATGTGATTGTCTTGGAGGAGGTGCCGCGGACGGCGCCGACTGGGGCGGGCCAGGGCGGCCAGCCGGCTGCGGCGCCGGTGCAGCCGGCTGGGAGCGAGCCGGCAGCAGGAGCCGGCCTGGTGGTGCAGCCGACAACACGCCGGCGTGCGGGGGAAACTGCCGCGAGCGCCAGCCGGACGGCGGAGGCCCTGGAGGCGACTAGATCTAGTACGTCCGAGTGGAGGCCCAGCGGGGGGTCGGCCAAGCTGAACGCGACGATCCAAGAGGTCCGGGGCCGGCTTCAGGCTCATGCCACCGCGCTGCAGCGGTATACCCGAGATTTCCTTGCGACGCGGGCCGTCGTCCGGGTGAGTCTTCTAGCCTTGGTTGTTTTGCTTTTTTGATTTCTTACGTGGGGGCGCGTCAGCGCACCCACTGGGTTTAGTCCCCGAGTTCCGAGTCGGCTGCTGAGCAGGCGGCTTGGAACTTACTAGGTCCTGACAGTTATCTTATTCCCGCATCCTGTCTGATCTTCCAGGAGTACCATAACCAGAGCACCGCCGCCTTCGACTCCCAGGCTCAGGAGCTGCGCCAGAAGATCGAGGATCTGTCCGACAGCCAGAGTACATGCTCGATTTTGTTCATGTTCTATGGGGGCGCGTCAGCGCACCCACTGGGTGTAGTCCCCGAGATCCAGGCCGACTGCTGAGCAGTTGGGTCGGATCTTCCCCAACGACTTCTTCCTTGTTGTTTCTTCCTTTGCCTTCATGCTTGCAGGGGCCAATGCCGACCTGAGGGAGCAGCTCGGCGGGGCCCAGACCGCCCTTCGCGAAAAGGAGGCTAAGCTCAGCGCCATGGTCCAGGAGCGCGACCGCCTAGTCAAGAAGTTGGCCGACCAGGAGGAGAGCCACAAGGCGGCCCTGAAGAAGGCGCAGGAGAGCGAGGTCGCCCTCAAAGCCGAGTTTGAGACCGAAGCGGCGGGCTGGGCTGAGGCGAAGCAAGCGCCGAGCGAGGGTTATAGCCGGATCGAGGATCTGATCGACGGTAAGCCGCCTCCCTTACTCTTTGCTCGCCCCCTTGCCCTCTGATTCGTCTTTTGATTTGTGCTTCTTTTGTTCTCTGCGCAGACTACTTCCCCCGCCACTCTGTCGCAGCCACCCAGGCCATCGAGGCCTACCGCGAGGCACGCCGGCAGGCGGGGGTTGAGATCACGCCGGACGCGAGCCGGACACTCGAGGAGCAGCTCTTGGTGATCCAAGCCCGGCTGCAGCCGGCACACCGCATGCTCCGCCGTCTCCAGCATGCTGGAGCGCAGGTGCTAGCCGCCCTCTGGCCAGGCGAAGCGATTCCCCGCACCCCGAGCCGAACTGCCGACTGGCTGGAGGTGGCAGTTGGCCGCTTTGAGACCTGGAAGGCCTCCGCTGCTCGATCCGGCGCCAGGCGGGCGCTGGAGTTCGTCCGGGCCTGGTACCCTGGGCTGAGCTTGCAACAGCTGAGGACTTGGCGGGAGGAGCCCGACGAAGAGCTGGTGGAGGTGCGACCGGCTATCATCCAGCGTGCTTTGGCTCTTGCCGAGTTTACCGACACCAGCGTCTTCGCTCCTAAGGTGGATGACAACGGCGTCGCCCAGCTGGAGGAGTGGTTCGGGCTGAACCCGGCGGAGGGTGAAGACTCGGCGGAGGAGATCGCCTCCAGCGATGAAGGTGAAGACGAAGAAGGGGAGGAGGGCGAAGACGTCGAGCCGGCCGATGAAGCAACCGACCAGCCTCAGCATGACCGTGCCTTCAGCAATGAGGCGCATGCTGGCGCGCCCTCTGCGGGAGGCGGTGATCATGCCGAGGTCCATCAGCCGGCCACCCCTCCAGCCGGCACCGCCGTCTCCACCGACCTGCCCGACTCGCCAGTCGTTCCCTTAGGTTGATTTGCCGTCCTTGCTTTTCCTGCTTGTTACTCTTTGAACAATTTCTATTAAGCCTGCGCAGTTCCACCCACTGGGGGTGTATTCAAACTATGTTGTATGCTGGTCTTTTCAAGGCCTTTTGTGTAAATATAATCATGCATGTGTTTGGCTTCCATTCTCGTATGCTTTTTATCCTTAGGCTGTTTCCTTTGTCGTCTTCCCCTGATTGCTGCCTTCCCAGCCGGCAGCTGCTCTGCAGCCTATGGCTAAAGAAGGACTCGGCTATCTTTTTTTTCGGGGAAAGCAAGTACTCGAGCTTTCTTAGATTGTAGCGAAGTGAATGGAAGACGGCCGGCTGGCTACTCTTGTAGTGGGCCAGCAGTAGGAAAAAGCCGCCTTTTTGTTATATTAGTCCGTTAGTCCCTAGCCGTTTTTCGTGTGGGCGTCCTTTCCTGCCTTTGGTTCTTGCCAGCCGGACAGTCGATCCTTCGAACTGCGGCTTTTGGCAAGAGAGGGCTTTGGAGCCGGCACACTACTTGTCTGGCCGCAGGTAGGACTTCTAATATAACTCAAGGCGGCCAGTCCCCGGGCCGACTAGTCGAACCCGGTGCCGGACGAGAGAAGTGAATGTAATGACATAATCATAAGCATGATACTCTTCATTCATAGATGAAAGATGGCAGTCCCCGAGTTCTCCTCGGGGGGCCTATTGTCTCGTACTTAGTACAAAAGTTAGCGTGATACATACTGCATTTCAACTGTAGAATCTTCGGAGGAGGTTGGCGTTCCATGGTCGTTCCGACTCCTTGCCGAAGTCGTCTCTCTTTCGTGCCTTCGGCTTTTGTGCGTCGATCAGGTAGTAGGAGTCGTTTCCTAGCGCTCTGCTGATGACGAAGGGGCCTTCCCAAGGGGCCGAGAGCTTGTGCTGGCCGGCTGTTCGTTGGATCAGCCGGAGCACAAGGTCGCCCTCTTGGAAGGATCTTGGCTTGACCTTCCAGCTGTGGTAGCGACGCAGACCCTGCTGGCAGATGGCGGACCGGCTGAGGGCTAATAGCCGGCTTTCTTCCAGCAGGTCGACGCCGTCTTCTCGTGCTTCCTTGGCCTCCGTCTCCGTGTACATGGTCACCCGAGGCGAGTCGAACTCGGTGTCGGTTGGGATGACCGCCTCGGCACCATATACGAGGAAGAAAGGAGTGAAGCCGGTTGACCTGTTTGGGGTAGTGCGCAGACTCCAGAGGACGGTCGGTAGCTCATCGAGCCAGCAGCCGGCCGAATGCTCCAGTGGCACGACCAGTCGGGGCTTGATGCCGGAAAGGATGAGGCCGTTGGCTCGTTCGACCTGGCCGTTTGACTGCGGCTGGGCAACAGACGCTAACTCCAGTCGGATGCCCTGCGTCGCACAGAAACGTGCCAATGCTCCCTTGGCAAAATTTGTGCCGTTGTCGGTGATGATGCTGTGCGGCACGCCGTACCGAGTTGTTATATCTGCTATGAATGTCACAGCAGTCGGCCCATTCAGCTTCTTGATCGGCTTTGCTTCGATCCACTTGGTGAATTTGTCCACGGCGACAAGCAGATGTGTCATGCCGCCGTGCACTGTCTTGAATGGGCCCACCATGTCCAGACCCGAAACGGCAAAGGGCCAAGTGAGGGGAATGGTCTTGAGTGCCGAAGCCGGCAGGTGTTGCTTGGAGCTGAAGACTTGGCACCCTTTGCAATGCTTGACTAGTTCCTTGGCGTCGTCCAAAGCAGTCGGCCAAAAGAACCCATGGTGGAAAGCTTTGGTGACTAATGATCTTGTGGCCGCGTGGTGGCCGCATTCACCTTGGTGGATGTCTCTGAGGATTTCTATACCCTTCTCTTGCTCGACGCATCGCTGGAAGACTCTAGTGACGCTGCGCCTGACGAGCTCTCTGTTGACGATTGTGTATGCTCCGGCTCGGCGTTGGACTTGTCTTGCTTCTGTCTCGTCAGCCGGCAATTCTTGGTTTGTCAGGAAGTTGAGGATGGGCTGGGCCCATGATGGAGCTGTGACTTCTTCTATTGCCAACGCGGCTACTACAACCAGGGTGGGCGGGCTGGGTTGTGAAATGCTAGAGCCAGCCGCCACCTGCGGTGCTGGTGCAGTCCCCGGGCCGACTACCAGAGTCCCCGAGCCGGGTTCAGAAGTCCCCGGGTTGGGTGCGACTACGGAAGTCCCCGAGCTGCCTGCTGAAGTCCCCGCGCCGCCCATCGAAGTCCCCGGGCCGCCTCCTTGGCTCTTCAAGCCGGATCCGGCTGCATCGGGGCTAGGCGGCACGAACATGGAATCGGACTCTGGAGACGGCTTGATAGACGGCTTGAGGAGGCGTTGCAGAGAGACGCCGGTTGGTATTGCCTGCCGAGTGGAGCCTAACCGAGCCAGGGCATCTGCTGGCCCGTTGTCGGCTCGCGGTACGTGGAGGAACTCGCATCCTTCAAAGTACCCACTGATCTGCTGGACGAGGAAGCGGTAGCTTGCCATGTTTGCGTCCTTGGCATCCCAATCGCCGGATGACTGCTGGACTATCAAGTCTGAGTCGCCGTAACACAGGATCCGGCGTATGCCAAGCTCTTTGGCAAGCCGGAGCCCGTGTACGAGCGCCTCATACTCGGCCACGTTGTTGGAGGCGGCAAAGTGAATTTGCAGCGTGTATCTGAGCTTGTCACCTTTGGGAGAGGTGAGGATGACGCCGGCTCCTAGGCCGGTGAGCATCTTGGACCCGTCGAAGTGCAAGCGCCAGTGAGTGGAGTCGGGAGCCGGCGGCAGGTACTGGGTCTCGTCCCAGTCGACGAGGAAGTCGGCCAATGCTTGGGATTTGATGGCGGTGCGAGGCTGGTAGAAGATCGTGTAAGGGGCCAGCTCGATGGCCCATTTCACCACCCGGCCGGATGCATCTCGGCTGCCTATGATCTCGGTGAGCGGGGCGGTGCATACGACCGTGATGGGGTGCTCTTGGAAGTTGGGCTTCAACTTCTTGGCGGCAAAGTACACGCCATAGCACATCTTCTGGTAGTGCGGTAGTTCTGCTTTGAGGTAGACAACACCTCGCTCAAATAGTACACCGGCCTCTGGACCGGCTGGGCTCGGCCCTCTTCTGGGCGCTGGACTACGATGACGGTGCTGACCACCCGGCTGGTTGCAGCGATGTAAAGGAGCATGGGCTCTTTCTCAGTCGGCACCGCCAGGACAGGCGGCATGGTCAGCATCTTCTTCAGCTCGTGAAAAGCTTGGTCGGCTTGGTCGTTCCACTCGAAGTGAGTGGTCTTCTTCATGAGGCGGTAGAGGGGGAGAGCCTTCTCTCCGAGCCGGCTGATGAAGCGGTTCAGGGAAGCCAAGCATCCGGTGAACTTTTGGACGTCTCGAAGTTTGGTGGGAATCGCCATTCTCTCAATGGCCTTGATCTTCACTGGGTTGCATTAGATGCCGCGTTCGGAGACCAGGAAGCCTAGGAGCTGGCCGGCTGGCACTCCGAACACGCATTTCTCGGGGTTGATCTTGATCCGGAATCGGCACAGGTTCTCGAATGTTTCCTTGAGGTCATCCGGCAAGGTGCTGTGTTTCTTCGTCTTCACCACAATGTCGTCCACGTAGACGTGGGCATTCCTGCCGAGCTGCTTGAGGAGGCACTTCTGCATGCAACGCTGAAAAGTGGCACCGGCATTTCTCAAGCCGAATGTCATGGTCAGGTAGCAGAAGGCTCCGAACAGCGTGATGAAGGCGGTCTTCAGGCGGTCGGCCGGGTCCAACTTTATCTGGTGGTATCCGGAGTAACCATCTAAGAAACTCAACAGCTTGCATCCGGCTGTGGAGTCTATCACTTGATCTATCCTTGGCAGGGCGAAAGGATCTTTGGGGCGGGCTTTGTTGAGGCTTGTGTAGTCTGTACACATGTGCCACTTGTTGTTCTTCTTCAGCACGAGGACCGGGTTGGTGAGCCACTCCGGAAAGAACACCTCCATGATGAAGCCGGCAGCCAGAAGCCGGGCTATCTCTTCTCCTACAATCCTTCTCTTTTCCTCCGACAGTCGGCGGAGGGGTTGTTTGACTGGTTTTGCACCTTCTTGGACATGTAGTTTGTGCTCGGCGAAATCCTTTGGAACACCCGGCATGTCCTTGGGGGACCATGCAAAGATGTCTCGATTCTCACGGAGGAAATCGGCGAGCTCGCCTTCCTATTTGATGTTTAGGTTTGCCCCAATGACGGCAAACCTCTCCGGGTGCTCGGGGTCAAGAGGTATCTTCTTCGTTTCCTTGGCCGGTTGGAAGGAACCTTGGGCATCACATTCTTTGGGATCGGGGGACAGGGCCGGCTTCTTGCCTGCCATGGCCACGACCCGGTCCAACTTCTTCTTCTCTTCGGCAATCACAAGGGACTCGGCCAGCCGGCTGCTGGCTGCTGCGCACTCAGCCGATTTCTTGTAATCGCTGACTATGGTGATGATGCCCTTGATGCTCGACATCTTCATCTTGAGGTAAGCATAATGGGGAACAGCCATGAACTTGGCCAAGGCAGGTCGGCCAAGCAGGGCGTGGTAAGAGCTCTCAAGGTCCACCACTTCAAACCAGATGGCCTCCCTGCGGAAATGATCCTTGTCCCCAAAGAGGACATCAATCTTGATCTTGCCAATGGGAGCACAGGACAGGCCGGGTACGATGCCGTGGAACATAGTCCGGGTAGGCGTGAGCTGCTTCGTCTTGACGTTGAGCTTCTTCAGGGTGTCAAGGTACAGGATGTTGATGCTGCTCCCGCCGTTTATCAACACGCGAGAGAAGCGGGCGACGCGTCTATCTGTGGCGAGGGTGGCATCCAGAACCAGCGCATAAGAGCCGGGAGATGGCATCACCTGTGGGTGGTCGGCCCGGCTCCAGCTGATGGGTTTTTCTGACCAGTGCATGTGCTTGGCGGGGTTGGCGGCAACTGCGTTGACCTCCTGGTGCTCTCGGCGCCTGCTACCCGGTCTTCAGGCTGGCTCGTGAAGATGACATAGGTGGCATGCTCGTCGGGGAACTCGTCGTGCACGGCTCCGACTGCTGGCCGAGCGGCCGGCTGCTGCGGAGCCGGAGGCGGCGGACCGGCAGGCGGAGGCGGCACGAGCCCTTCGCCTTTGGAGATTCGGGTGAGCCAGTGGCACTTCCGGGTTGTGTGGTTGGACGGGTTTGCGCCGCTGTGGAACTTGCATGGGGCGTCGATGGTTTGCTCGTAGGAGAAGGCCGGCTGCCAAGCCGGCCTGCCGCCTTTCTCCTTCTTGGGTGCGGGCCGCCCTTCGGGTTGCTCGCCCTCGACCGTGGCCACCTGCCGACTGGTGGAAGGCGGCATGGGGCCCTTGCGTTTGTGGTCGTTTTGGTACGGGCGTCGGCCGGAATCCCCAGCCGGCGTCTTGGGCGCCGGGTTGAGTACCTTCCCAGACGCATCTACCTGGAGCTTGGTCTTCATTGAGGAGTCGGCGGTGGCGTACTTGTCCGCTATGACCAGAAGCTCGTCGAGGGTAGTCGGCTCGTCGCAGAGGAGCTTGTGCTTGAGGAGGGTGCCCTCTCGGCACCCGGCTGTGAAGTATTCGATGGCTTGCACCTCGCGCACTCCTTCACAAGAGTTGCGGAGCTCGGCCCAACGTGTGAGGTAGTCGCGAGTGGACTCGGCGGGGCCTTGCACACACAAGGAGAGCTGTCTGGGCTTGGGAGCCCGCTTGTAGGTGCTGGTGAAGTTGCGGACGAAGGCTTCTGTGAAGTCTAGCCAGCTGTTGACGCTGTATGGCTTGAGGCTGTTGAGCCAGGTCCGCGCCGTGCCTTGGAGCATGAGGGGCACGTACTTCACGGCAACGCGCTTGTTGCCGTTCGCGATGCGTACCGTGGTGGAGTAGTCGATCAGCCAATCTTCCGGCTTCACGGAGCCGTTGTACTTGGGCGTGTCTCTTGGGAGCGAGAAGCCTTTGGGGAAGGGCTCGTCGCGGATGCGGGGGCCGAAACAAGGCGGGCCGACATCATCTTCTTCTTCGAGCGCCAGGGATCGCGCTAGGCGGTCGATCCGATGGCGGGCGTCGTTCTCGCCGACTCCTTCGCGGCGACTTAGTCGGCCGCTGAGAGTTGGATGCATGACATGCGGCGGGGTGGGATATCTTTCCCCACATGGTGGAGGCGGAGGCGGGTTGCCCCGCCGCTCCACGGCTCGAGGGTGGCCTTCTGCATCTCGCTCGATGGAGATCCGGGTTCGGCTTCGGCTGGCAGCCGGCTCTTTTTCGTGTCGCGCGCGGGTTTTACCCGCAGTCGGCGTCCGGGATGTCGCGCCGTGCTCTCGGCGCGGTGGAGGGCTTTCATCGCGGGCGTCGGCTTCGTGCCGCTGCGCGGCTACATCGATTAGCTGCTGGATGCGTCTGGTCATGTAGGGGAGCTCTTCGGCCCCCAGTCCATCCAGCTCGTCTACGGCCGCCTGGGCGGCGCGCAGGTTCTCGAGTGGGATGGCATAGACTGGGCGGTCGACTCCAAGCATGTCGGCGATGATAGCGCCGCGCTGTCTGACGACGCCGACTCGGCTCGTCCCGCCAGGAGGTGGCGTGCCGAAGGCGGCGCGGTCGACTTCGCGCTGGTGGGCCTCGGTGAGGCGTCTCACGGAAGCTAGCTTCCGGCCCTCCGCGAGGAGGGCGAGGCGGCGAGCCTCCAGTGCTTCGGCGTCGGCATCGGCCGGGAGGGGGACGGACAGGTTGTGGGTCGCCGCCTGCGGGGCGTCGTGGGCGTTCTCGCCAGAAGCGCCGCCGTGGCTAATGACCATCACCTCGGTGGTGACGACGTCACAGCCATCGGCTCGGGGAAGCGGGTCGTCGTAGATCACGACATTGGTGGGGAAGGCGTCGGGCGAGGCCGTGTCGGAGTCGACAGGCATCGGATCGGTGGAGCCAACAGATTCCTGGTCCACAGCAGGCTCGCTGGAGACGTGGAGCTGGCCGAGGAGGTCGACGAGGCGGTCGGTGCCCGCGTCGGAGGCGGGCTCGTCGGAGATGAGGGCCTCGCCAAGGGGATCGGCGAGGTTGCTCGCTGCGCAGGCGTTGGTGACGCCTTGCAGCGCATCGTGGCAAGCGCCATCGGGCGTGCCGGGCGGGCTACGCCCACTGGGGACGAAGAGGGTTCCCGTCCAGAGCAGGTCTCCAAACGACGGTGCACCTGGCCCCACGGTGGGCGCCAAATGTCGGGTGGTTGGTGCGACATATGCCAACGGGTGGCTTATCTGAGTGGGAGCCAGTAAGACATCGCCGGTGCCTGGAAGCGGGATAGGGTGAAGACATGCACGCTGGCGAATCTTACCCAGCTTCGGGGCTCTACATGGAGATAACACCCCTACTGCTGCTCTGCGGGGTCTCCGCATGATCACTCGATGAACAAGTAACTACAAGGTGCTCCTCGAGCTGTTTGGCGAGAGGAAGAAGGGCAAGGCTAGCTCTACTCTTCTCTCTATGTGTGTTGTAACCTAGATGAGATGAACCCTTTGCATGGGTGCCCCGGGGGGTTTAGATAGGCCTACCCCCTGGGGGTACAATGCTAATCCGGCTGGGCGCGGGTCCCAGCCGTTAGTGTCTACGCCCGCCGGCTTCTGCGCCGGCTGTTGGGGCCCGCCTACTGGTGGGCCCCGCCGACTGCCGGCCTCTTGGTCGACAGGCAGGCCCTACTGCCTAGGGCCCTGTCAGCGGCTGATCACTGTTGCCTCAATCCTGATGATGAGGGCTTTGTCGAGGTAAGCGTGGCTACAGCGCCCGCCGCCTGGCGGGCGTTCGCTGTAGCCTCACGTCGTCTTGTCTCCTTAATGGGGCGCCTCCTTCGAGGGAGGGGGCGAGCCGGCTTGGGGAAGCCGGCCATGTCTTGGGCCGACTGGAGGAGGCCTGGCCGCCTTCGGGTGTCTCTCCGCCCAAGAGGGCCCAACGCGCTGACAGCCCACTGTGGATGGCGTCATAGTTATCATGGCAACAATGCCGCGCTGGACAGGTCAGGGCTCCCCCGTACGGCGCACTGTGCCAGGCGTGCTCCGGGTTTCGGGGGTGGCAGGCTTTACTGTAGCCACGCCCTATCCCATCGCCATTATGTGGATGCGGGCCTCGAGGGTATGATCTTGACCGCGTCGTGGGAGCCGGCCTCTTGGAGTCGGCCTTCTCGTGGCCGGCCTCTCGGAGCCGGCCCTCCCGCGGCTTTCCTCATGAGGGTTAAGGCCGGGCTGCCTTCCGACAGTCGGCCTGGGAGGCAGCCAGCAGGGGGAGGCGGCCCCACGTCTTGGTTTCTTGGAGGCCGGATCGGCTCGTAATTTTTTTCTGAAGTGCCAAGGGGAGCCGGCTAGGCTACCCGTGGTCATTTACCCCGACATGAACACTGTTAATGCTAAGATAGACTACGAAAAGAATGTTGTTACTATTGGCTTGGATGATATGATCCATGAGTTTAATTTCTCTAAATTTAGTGAACAACACCGTGAAGAAGAATTACCTAGTAAGGATGAAATTATTGGTCTTGCTACTATTGCCGTACCTCCTAGTGATCCTTTAGAACAATATTTGCTAGACCATGGAAATGATATGTTTATGAATGAAAGAAGGGAAATAGATGAAGTATTCTTTAAACAGGAACCTATTCTGAAACACAATATGCCTGTTGAAATCCTAGGGGATCCTCCTCCACCTAAGGGTGATCCCGTGTTTGAGCTTAAACCGCTGCCTGATAATCTTAAATATGCTTATCTTGATGAAAAGAAGATATATCATGTTATTATTAGTGCTAACCTTTAAGAACATGAAGAAGAGAGATTACTGAAAACTCTGAAGAAGAACCGGGCTTCTATTGGATATACTCTTGATGATCCTAAGGGCATTAGTCCCACTCTATGTCAACATAAAATAAATTTGGAGGAAGATGCCAAACCGGTTCGTGATCATCAACGAAGGCTTAATCCTAAAATGAAAGAAGTGCTAAGAAAAGAAATTCTAAAGCTTCTGGAGGCAGGTATAATTTATCCTGTTGCTGATAGTCAGTGGGTATGTCCTGTCCATTGTATCCCTAAGAAGGGAGGTGTTACTGTTGTTCCTAATGATAAACATTAATTGATTTCGCAAAGAATTATTACATGTTATGGGATGGTAATTGATTTCCGTAAATTAAATAAGGCTGCTAAAAAGGATCATTACCCCTTACCTTTTGTTGATCAAATGCTAGAAAGATTATGCAAACATACACACTATTGCTTTCTAGATGGTTATTCTGGTTTCCCTCAAATACCTGTGTCAGCTAAAGATCAGTCAAAGACCACATTTACTTGCCCTTTTGGTACTTTTGCTTATAGACGTATGCCTTTTGGTTTATGTAATGCACCTGCTACCTTTCAAAGATGCATGATGGCTATATTCTCTGACTTTTTTGAAAAGATTTGTGAGGTTTTCATGGACGACTTTTCCGTCTGTGGATCCTCTTTTGATGATTGCTTGAGCAATCTTGATCGAGTTTTGCAGAGATGTGAAGAAACTAATCTTGTCTTGAATTGGGAAAAGTGCCACTTTATGGTTAATGAAGGTTTTGTCTTGGGGCATAAAGTTTCTGAAAGAGGTATTGAAGTTGATAAAGCCAAGGTTGATGCTATTGAGAAGATGCCATGTCTCAAGGACATCAAAGGTATAAGAAGTTTCCTTGGTCACGCCGGATTTTATAGGAGGTTCATTAAGGACTTCTCCAAAATTTCTCGGCCTCTAACCAATTTATTACAAAAAGATATACCATTTGTCTTTGATGATGACTGTGTAGAAGCATTTGAAATACTTAAGAAAGCATTGATCTCTGCCCCTATTGTTCAGCCACCTGATTGGAATTTACCCTTTGAAATTATGTGTAATGCTAGTGATTATGCTGTAGGTGTTGTTCTAGGGCAAAGAGTTGATAAGAAATTAAATGTTATCCATTATGCTAGTAAGACTCTAGACAATGCTCAAAGAAATTATGCTACTACTGAAAAGGAACTCTTAGCAGTTGTATTTGCTTGTGATAAGTTCAGACCTCACATTGTTGATTCCAAAGTAACTATTCACACTGATCATGCTGCTATTAAATATCATATGGAAAGGAAAGATGCTAAACCTAGACTTATTAGATGGGTTCTCTTGCTACAAGAATTTGATTTGCAAACTGTTGACAGAAAGGGAGCTGAGAACCCCGTTGCAGACAACTTGTCTAGGTTAAAAAATGTTCTTGATGACCCACTACTTATTGATGATAGCTTTCCTAATGAGGAATTAAATGTCATAAATACTTCTCGTAGTACTCCATGGTATGCTGATTATGCTAATTATATTGTTGCTAAATTTATACCAGCTAGTTTCACATACCAATGAAAGAAAAAGTTCTTCTTGTTGGGGAATGTAGTAATTTCAAAACAATTCCTACGCACACGCAAGATCATGGTGATGCATAGCAATGAGAGGGGAGAGTGTTGTCTACGTACCCTCGTAGACCGATAGCGGAAGCGTTATGACAACGCGGTTGATGTAGTCGTACGTCTTCACGGCCTGACCGATCAAGCACCGAAACTACGACACCTCCGAGTTCTAGCACACGTTCAGCTTGATGATGATCCCCGGACTCCGATCCAGCAAAGTGTCGGGGATGAGTTCCATCAGCACGACGACGTGGTGACGATCTTGATGTTCTACCGTCGCAGGGCTTCGCCTAAGCACCGCTACAATATTATCAAGGATTATGGTGGAGGGGGGCACCGCACACGGCTAAGAGAACGATCACGAAGATCAACTTGTGTGTCTAGAGGTGCCCCCTGCTGACGAGGATACATACCTAGGGTAGGGTAACTTATCATACCTGAGGTACCCAATCAAGGACATGACTCCTACAATGAAAGACATTCTAAGAAGTATCGACAGTTCAGTCGACCTGGTCAGCCCAGTCGACGGACACGAGCGTACTCGACCAGAAGTACAAGCAGTCGACCATGAAGACAGCCACTCGACCAAAAGAAGACCTAAAAGCACTGCCTACAAACGGTCACCTCATAAGTAGCTTTTATGGCCTTCATGGTCCTTTATTACAGGCGTTACCAGTAACCCCCTCTCTTTATGTACATTAAACTCCTTGTAACGTGGGCTGGCTGGGGTCCTGGCGAACTCTATATAAGCCACCCCCCTCCACTAGGACAAGGGTTCGGACCTTTGTAACACACACGCGCATAATCCAGTCGACCGCCCCCGGGCTCCGAGACGTAGGGCTGTTACTTCCTCAGAGAAGGGCCCGAACTCGTAAACTCCTTGCGCATACAACTACTCCATAGCTAGGATCTTGCCTCTCCATACTTACCCCCATTCTTACTGTCAGACTTAGAACCACGACAGTTGGCGCCCACCGTGGGGCAGGTGTTCTAGCGATTTGTTGGAGGAGTTGGGATTCTTTCAACCCACATCATGTTTTCGAGCGGAGTCATGGTCGAGAGCCGCGAGATCCGTCTCGGCGCTCTCTCCTTCATCGTTGACGACTCTGCTTGGCTGCAGGAGGCTCCACTCGACATGGACGCGCTTCCCGCCCGCGGAGCCGCACATTTTCGCGCATGCGTCCGCGGCGTCCTCCTGCGGCAACCGTCGACCCAGTACGGGTCGGCATTCATTGCGCCGTCATCGTCATCATCGTCATCAGTTTCCCACCGGCGCAAGCGCACCGGTCGGTCGAGACTCCAGCGGTGGGTGAAGCACGCACTGGCCCGCCAGTCGGCCATCCCCCAAGTCGCGGCAATCGAGCCCGACGAGTCACTCTACGGCCTGTTCGACCTGTCGACTGGCTCCGTAGAGACTGCGTCCGAGTGCGACAGCAGTGATCCAGCGGCGGAAGTACTAATGGTCGACGGACCACGTAGCCCCCCCGGATTCCCCCATACCGAAGAGGTTGCCGCAGGGGGGATTCCGGCGCGGGGTCACGAAGAGTACAGGCCCGAGCCCCTTACCTCAGTGCAGAGGGAGGAACTCCGTCGCCGGAACGTGGACGCCCTTCACACTCCTATCGTTGGAGAAACCCCTGAGGCGCGAGCCCTGGAGGAGGCGCGCTTGGCCAACTTGGCTGAACGTACTCGATTGGAGAATCTCCAGAGAGCACTCGACGAGCGCGCACGACCGCCCGCTCCCGAGTCCAGCCGTCGTCGCGTCTTCCAGCCGCCGACCCAGGTATACCGTACCCCGATTCAGAATTTGGCAGCTGCGGCTCGCATAGCGGAGTCGATCCAGCCTTCACAGTCAGAGGCAGGGAGAGGCCTATTGCAGATCAGAGATTTGCTTCGTGCAGCGGGTGACCAGAATTCAGCCGTATCTCAGTCGTGCAACAGGATTCACAGTCGATCCGTCACTGCGAATTCCGTTCAGTCGGCTCATAGTCCAAGATCGCCCCCGAGGCGTGAAGGACACAGAGGCCGGCACGAGGATCAATACCAAGGGCACGAGCGATATGAGCACCGATTCGATCGCAACAATCAACGTCGAGTGCCTTCTCCTCCCCCAAGGGCCGGGTCGTATGTTCCTCGACGGCAAGAGGACAGACGCCAGTTCAGTACTGGGCGAAGGGTCCCAGTCGACCCCAGGGAACCAGGCTTTGATGCGAGATCCATCATCATTCAAGGTTTGGTCGACCGAAATAGAGCTCACCGAGAAGACCGTGACAGAGGCGCCCCGTCCAGCAGCAGAGTTCGCGTCTCAGGTCCCGAGTGTTTCAGCAGAGCGATCAGAGCTGCAGTGATTCCTCCCAACTTCAGGTTGGCGGCTGGAGTCAGCAAGTTCACCGGAGAGTCCAAGCCGGACACATGGCTCGAGGATTACCGAGTGGCTGTTCAGATCGGAGGCGGCAATGACGAGGTGGCCATGAAGCATTTGCCCCTCATGTTGGAAGGATCAGCCAGAGCGTGGTTGAATCAGTTGGCTCCCGGCAGCATTTATACTTGGGAAGATCTAGCCCAGGTGTTTGTCAGGACATTCGAAGGGACTTGCAAGCGACCGGCAGGGTTGACAGAATTGCAGTCATGTGTTCAGAAGTCGAGTGAAACCCTGAGGGATTATATACAGAGGTGGATCACTTTGAATCACACGGTCGAGAATGTATCCGATCATCAGGCAGTTTGCGCCTTCAAGGAAGGCGTCAGAAACAGGGAGTTAACTTTGAAGTTTGGTCGAACCGGAGATATGACCCTGAGTCGAATGATGGAAATCGCCACCAAGTACGCGAACGGAGAAGAGGAAGATAGACTCCGGAGTGGCAAGTATAAGGCAGCCGCTAATGAGGCCGGCGGAGGACACTCCAGTCGGAAGCAGAAGCGCAAGGCCAAGCCAGTCGCCCCCGGGGAAGCCTTAGCTGTGACCCTAGGGAAGTTTAAGGGGAAACCCAAAGGTCCTTGGAACCCCAAGAAAGTGAAAGACCAGGACGGGAACGATGTGATGGACTTACCATGCCACATTCACACGAAGAAAGATGAAGAGGGAAATCTCATTTACCCTAAGCATACCACTCGACAATGTTGACTCCTGATGCAATAGTTCCAAGGGAAGCAAGCCAAGGACAAAGGGAAAGAGTCAGACAAAGTTGAAGACAGAGAAGACAGCGGTGAAGAATACCCCCAAATCAATTCCACTCTGATGATTTTCGCTGATGTCGAAAGTAAGAGTCGACTGAAGGTCATCAATCGCGAAGTAAACATGGTCGCTCCGGTGACACCCCATTACCTGAAGTGGTCCCAAACCGCCATCACCTTCGACCAGTCCGATCATCCGACTCATATTGCCACCCCAGGGAGGCAAGCGTTGGTAGTCGACCCAATTATTGAAGGCACTCGACTGACCAAGGTTCTGATGGACGGCGGCAGTGGGCTAAACTTGTTGTACGCAGAGACGTTGAAGGGGATGGGCATTCCGATGTCCCGGATCAGCCCCAGCAACATGAGCTTCCACGGAGTCATTCCTGGGAAGAAAGCTGAGTCACTCGGTCAAATCACTCTCGACGTCGTCTTTGGTGACTCGAAGAATTTCCGGAAAGAAAAGTTAACCTTTGAGGTCGTGGATTTTCAGAGTGCGTACCACGCCATTCTTGGGAGGCCAGCCTATGCTCGCTTCATGGCTCGACCATGCTACGTATACCTCAAGCTGAAGATGCCTAGCCCCAAAGGTGTAATCACCATCGTTGGCAATCGGAAGAAGGCAGAGGAGTGCTTCCAGAAAGGCGCCAAAATTGCTGACGCTCAGATGGCCAAGATAGAGATGCAAGAGTACCAGAAGACTGCGGATCCGAGTGAGTTGTTACGAGCCAAGAAGCCCGCCACGGAGTCGGCATTTCAGTCGACTGGTGAGACCAAGCAAGCCCACATCCACCCGACCGATCCAAATGCGGCTCCAACCAACATCTCCACTACACTCGACCCCAAATAGGAAGAAGCGCTCGTCCAGTTCCTCCGTGAGAACTGGGACATCTTTGCATGGAAGCCTGCTGACATGCCAGGTGTGCCCAGGGGACTGGCCGAGCACCGCCTTCGAGTCGACCCAAAGGCCAAACCAGTCAAGGAGCATCTCCGACGGTCCGCCGTTCAGAAGAGAAAGGCCATTGGCGAAGAAGTGGCTCGACTCCTAGCAGCAGAATTCATTCGCGAGATCTACCACTCTGAGTGGCTCGCTAATGTTGTGATGGTCCCTAAGAAAGATAGATCATTGCGCATGTGCATCGATTTCAAGCGTATCAATCGGGCCTGCCCGAAAGATCATTTTCCTCTTCCTCGCATCGATCAAATAGTCGACTCGACTGCAGGATGCGAGAGGTTATCCTTTTTAGATGCTTACTCTGTATACCATCAGATCCGTCTGTATGGACCCGATGAAATAAAAACAGCCTTCATCACCCCTTTTGGGTGTTTCTGCTATGTGACCATGCCTTTCGGTCTCAAGAACGCCGGAGCTACATTCATGAGAATGATTCAGAAGTGCTTAATCACTCAAATCAGTCGGAATGTAGAAGCATACATGGATGACATAGTGATCAAGTCACGGAAAGGTTCCGACCTGCTGACTGACCTAGCTGAAACTTTTGCCAATCTCAGGAGTTATGATATCAAGCTCAATCCGTCGAAGTGCACATTTGGAGTCCCTGGAGGAAAGTTACTCGGTTTTCTTGTTTCCGAACGAGGGATCGACGCTAACCCCGAAAAAGTTGGCACCATACTCCGGATGAAGCGCCCCGTGCGTGTGCACGATGTCTAGAAACTTACTGGATGCTTGGCCGCCCTAAGTCGATTCATCTCCAGGCTCGGTGAAAAGGCGCTGCCTCTTTACCGACTGATGAAGAAGTCAGACACGTTCGAATGGACCCCAGAAGCTGATGCAGCATTTGCAGAGCTAAAAGCTCTGCTCTCCACCCAGCCGGTGCTTGCTGCTCCTGTCAGCAAAGAGCCATTGTTGCTTTACATAGCAGCCACGGGACAAGTCGTTAGTACCGTCCTTACGGTCGAGCGGGAAGAGGAAGGAAAGACCTTCAAAGTTCAACGCCCAGTTTATTATCTCTCTGAAGTTCTGACCCCGTCGAAGCAAAGATATCCCCACTATCAAAAGCTCGTTTACGGGATTTACATGACCACGAAGAAGGTTGTTCACTATTTCTCTGATCACTCTATCACAGTCGTCAGCAACGCTCCATTATCAGAGATTCTTCATAATAGAGATGCAACCGGTCGAGTGGTGAAATGGGCAATTGAACTTCTTCCTCTTGATATCAAGTTCGAGGCAAAGAAAGCTATTAAGTCCCAGGCAATAGCTGATTTCCTCGCCGAGTGGACCGAGCAGGAGCTTCCGACTCAAGTTCACTCGGAGCACTGGACTATGTTTTTCGATGGCTCCAAGATGCTGAACGGATCCGGTGCGGGGGTTGTACTGGTTTCCCCCCGAGGAGATAAGCTCAAGTATGTCCTCCAGATTCACTTTGATTCCTCCAACAATGAGGCAGAGTATGAAGCGCTTCTATACGGATTACGTATGGCCATTTCACTCGGCGTCCGTCGCCTCATGGTCTACGGCGACTCAGATCTGGTTGTTAATCAAGTGATGAAGGAGTGGGACGTCCGAAGCCCATCCATGACGGGATATTGCAGCGCAGTGAGAAAGCTGGAGAAACGATTCGAGGGGTTGGAGCTCCATCATATACCCCGACTGAAAAATCAAGCTGCAGATGATTTGGCGAAGATAGGGTCCAAAAGGGAGGCCATCCCTAAAGATGTGTGTTTGGAGCACATTCACACACCATCAGTGCAAGAAGATCCTTTCACAGAAGAGCCTCCACAACCAAAAAGCGCTTCTGACTCGACCGAAGTGGAGATTCCAGCTGTGGTCGACCTGATTATGGAAGTTATGACCACCACTCCCGATTGGACAGTGCCGTACATTGCGTATATCATGAGAAAAGAGCTCCCAGAAGATGAAGAAGAGGCTCGACAGGCCGTCCGTCGATCCAAAGCCTTTACAGTAATCAAAGGGCAGCTATACAGAGAAAGCGCGACTGGAGTCGGTCAGAAGTGCATCACACCTGAAGAAGGACAGATAATTCTCGAGGACATCCACTCGGGAACCTGCGGCCATCATGCGTCCTCTCGGACCATCGTGGCCAAAGCATACCGAGCGGGTTTTTACTGGCCAAAGGCGAACGAAATGGCAAAGGATATAGTCGACAAGTGCGAGGGGTGCCAGTTTTATTCCAACATGTCTCACAAGCCCGCCTCCGCCTTGAAGACCATTCCACTCGTCTGGCCTTTCGCTGTCTGGGGTCTAGACATGATTGGACCACTGAGAACCGGTAGGAGTGGCTTCACCCACTTGTTGGTCGCAGTCGACAAGTTCACGAAGTGGATGGAAGCCAAACCCATAAAGGATCTCGACGCGAGCACTGCCATCAGTTTTATCAGGGGATTGATATTCAGATATGGAGTTCCGCACAACATCATCACAGATAACGGATCAAACTTTGATAATGACAGATTCAAAGCCTTCTGCGCCTCTCAGGGCACTCGAGTCGACTATGCTTCAGTTGCTCATCCTCAGTCGAATGGACAGGCCGAACGCGCGAATGGCCTCATCCTCAAAGGACTAAAACCCCGACTGATGCGTGATCTCAAACACGCAGCAGGCGCCTGGGTCGACGAACTTCCGTCAGTTCTATGGGGGTTGAGGACCACCCCTAACCGGTCGACTGGAAGAACACCCTTCTTTCTGGTCTATGGAGCCGAAGCGGTTTTGCCAAGCGACCTGCTCCACAACGCGCCTCGAGTCGAGTTATATTCCGAAGCAGAAGCAGAACAGGCCCGGCAAGATGCAGTCGACCTCTTAGAGGAGGAAAGAGAGATGGCTCTAATCCGCTCGACCATCTACCAGCAAGAGTTGCGTCGGTTCTACGCCAGAAATGTGAAGGGTCGAGCCTTTCAGGAAGGAGATTTGGTCCTCCGCGTGGATCAGCAAAAACCTCACAAACTTGCCCCGACCTGGGAAGGCCCCTTCATCATCACCAAAGTCCTGCACAACGGAGCGTATCACCTCTACAACATCGATCGACGGATCGACGAGCCTCGAGCATGGAACGCGGACCTGCTCCGTCCTTTTTACACTTAAAAACTCACTCGACTGAGATGTAATAAAAGTACCTCTGTAATTCTTTTGTTTCAAGCAAAAGACTGCTATTTCTTTTTCTGTTTGTCTAAATTTCCCCCAGTGGGTGACTTAGTTGCGAATCCGCTTCGCCTAAGTTTTCAGAAAATCCTACCGAGTGGAGAGCCAGCCTCCCACTCGGGGGCTTAGCTGTGAATCCGTTTCGCCTAAGTAATCGAAATCCTACCGAGTGGAGAGCAAACCTCCCACTCGGGGGCTTAGCTGCAGTCCAAGCACTCGCCTAAGTATTTAAAATCCTACCGAGTGAGAGCCAGCCTCCCACTCGGGGGCTTAGCTGCAGTCCAAGTACTCGCCTAAGTAATTGAAATCCTACCGAGTGAGAGCCAGCCTCCCACTCGGGGGCTTAGCTGCAGTCCAAGTACTCGCCTAAGTAATTGAAATCCTACCGAGTGGAGAGCAAACCTCCCACTCGGGGGCTTAGCTGCAGTCCAAGTACTCGCCTAAGTAATTGAAATCCTACCGAGTGGAGAGCAAACCTCCCACTCGGGGGGCTTAGCTGCAGTCCAAGTACTCGCCTAAGTAATTGAAATTCTACCGAGTGGAGAGCGAACCTCCCACTCGGGGGCTTAGCTGCAGTCCAAGCACTCGACTAAGTAATTGGACTCCTACCGAGTGGAGAGCAAACCTCCCACTCGGGGACTTAGCTGCAGCCCAATGCTCGCCTAAGCCAGGTTGACAGACACCATCGCGGCGATAAGCATCGTGCAAACCAGGCAGCCTCTGAGGGAACAACGAATAGTAGATCGGCGGATCAAGTCACGAAGACATTCAACGTCGAGCCATGATCGGATAATATCAAAAGATCCTAGATCGCAAATAAAAGTACTCGAGCAATAAGCTCGACGGAGTTTGTCGGTTACATAAACCACTCGGCATTCCGAGGCAAATTTAAGGCAAGGAACAACAGTTTTTTACTCCTCCGGTGGAGGACTGGATGGCGCGACAAATTCGTCCAAGTCGATCCCATCAGAGATCCGAGTGGCAGCGGCGATGAAGGTCTCCATGAAATCCTGAAAGTTATGCTTCCTGGTATTAGCAACCTGGAGAGCGGCCAGCTTCTCCTCGCGCGCCTCCTTGCAGTGGACGCGAACCAGTGACAGAGCCACATCAGCATCGCACCTAGCAGAAGACTTCTTCCATTCTTGCACTCGACCTGGAACCTCACTTAGTCGAGTGACCAAGGATTCAAGGTCGTTCTGACGCGTCTCCTTGGGCCAGAGTGCGGAGTCGATCCGTGACACTGCAGCTTTCAGTCGAGCCAGGTAGTCCACCACACCAGCGACACGGGATTCCAACCGGAAGACATTCATGGCCACTTCGTCCTTCACAGGAGAGTTGATAGGGTCCAGGCGGGTCTCCACTCGACTGGTCTCTTCCTCAAAGTTCCGGCAGAATTCTGAAAGAAGTTTCGACAGATCAAAACTGTAACCAAATGGTGAGTCGACAACAACAAGATTAATCGCACAAAGAGGGTTACCTTCAAGCATGAGGTATAGCTTCTTGGCAAGACCCCCAAGATAATCCTCCAAGTCCTTGTGCTTCCCCGCCAACTGGCCGAGCTTGTCGTTCAGAGTACTCTTGTTAGTCTCCAGTCGACTCGTTTCCTTGTTGGCCGAGTCAAGAGCAGACTTCAGCCTAGCGTTCTCGCTCTCAAGTTGACCGACTGAAGCAAGTTTCTCTTCAGCAAGCTTCAGCTTCTCCGCAGCCGCCTTTTGTGCCTCTGCAAGGTCAAGATCCTTCTTCTTCAGGGCCTTCTCCAGTTTGTCTGCAAAACAACAATGAGCACAGAGTTGAGAACAGGGAGGAGAACAGAGACAGCCGTCGAGTCCTCACCAGCCATACCTTTTGCTTCATCCTTCGCCTTCTGCACGTTTTCCTGAGCAAACTGTAAGTCAAGATTAAGCTGGATCTGCTTATTCTTCAGATCGGCGAGCTGAGCAACAAGCTCACAAGACTTCTGCAAAGAGTCAATCGACAAAGGGTATCAAAGATAAGTTACTCCCGAGTGACTGAAAGAAAGAGCACAACACTTCTAAGGCCACAGCCGAATCAAAACATTCGACAGTAGCCTCGGGGACTACACCCAGTGGGTGCACTCAGCGTGCCCCCACTGGTTTTCAAAAAAAAAAGTCGACTGCCCGCAGTCGACCGGATACAGTATCATCCGACATGGCCTGACCAAACCGTTCTCAGAAAACCCTACCGAGTGGAGAGGTACAACTACGGAAAGGCAGTATAAAGACCGCAGTCGACTGCCAGCAGTCGACCGCGGCCTCGGGGACTACACCCAGTGGGTGCACTCAGCGTGCCCCCACCAATGAAAAATTTCGGATCAACAGCACCCAGTGGGTGTACAACGCAAGTGAAGGCCAACTAACCTGGACGTTCTGCTGCAACGCCGAGCTGATGTCATAGGCCGCTTGACTGGCATCCCGAGCCGCTTTGGTCTGCTCCATCACGAGCCCCGCCTGACGTATAGCCTCCTTAGCAGCACTCACTTGATCCTCCGGGGTCTGGTAGGCGGCGAAGAACGAGGGCGGGTCGACCAGTGGGGGAGCAGTCGACGACGAAGGCCGGGCAGTCGTCAGTGGCTCAGCAAAAGTCACAGTAGTCCGGGCGGTATTGTCACCCCCTTGGACCACCGCCTCGGCAGTCGACACGGTCTGAGGAGCCTTGTCAACCGGGGCCCTCCGGCCTCTCCTCCCAAAAGGCCTGAGCGGCACTTCCGCCTCCTCCTCATCATCCGGAAGGTCAATGATGTTGGTCGGAGCTACAAAAGTTCAGAAATGAATATCCAATCGACTCAGCAGTTAAACAGTCGGATCATGTCAAAGATTATACCTAAGTTGGAAGTGACGGCGTCCTCCATCGTCTCATCAACATTCTGGATGGAAGTTTCGGAAGTAGCGGCGCTGCACGATTCCAAGCAAATAATTTGAAAGTGAATCGACTAAGAATCCGTTCTAGTCGACTCAAGAAAGGTGAAAACAGTCACTTACCCAGAGATGACCGGGATGGCGACCCTGATCTTGGGCAAGGCCTTGGGTGGCTTGGTCGGGATGGCTCTAGGCTTCTTGGGCGCCTTCTCAGTTGGGGCCGGCGACGCGGTCCGAGGGCGCTTGGATGACTGGCCCGCCGGAGCACTCGACTGACCGCGCTCCATGGCGGGATCCTGAGCGTTCTTGGAGCGTCTCTCGCGTCGAGGAGGGTCGACCTCCACCTCTTCATCTTCGTCACCCGAGTCGTCGCTGGCCTCCCCCTCTACGTCATCGTCAGATTCCCACTCCTCGACTTCACCCTCGACTTCAACTTCATTCTCACTCCCTTCGCCTCCACTCCCTCCTCCTTCAGATACTTGCTCCTGGTTCCCATTCGGCATCGAGTACATGTCATTGATCTCCTGCAAAACAACAGGCAGAACAGGGATCAGTCGACTTATCGCGAGCCAGTTACTAGACGGAGTGAAAATTTCAGTCGGAAGAAGCAAAACGTACCTTGTCTGTCTCCATCATCCCATCAAGCGGAGCAATCCTCCTGGAACCCCTGGGGTTGTCCTTATTCCCGGTCATGCTGGTCAGCTAGCTCTCCAGCACAGAAGCCTCGACCCCCTCCGGGTGGATCCGAGTGGAGTCGTCGGACCCGGAATACAACCACATCGAGTGATCCCGAGCCTGGAGAGGTTGGATTCGTCGCTGGAGGAAGACTTCGAGCAAGTCCATGCCGGTCACGCCTTCCCGAACCAACTCAACCACTCGACTGACTAGTACCTTCACCTGAGCCTTCTCCTCTGGAACCACTTTCAAAGAAGCGGGTTTCTGCACTCGGTCCAAGGTAAAAGGAGGAAGGCCGGTTGAGTGGCCAGGGGTCGGCTGGTCCTTGTAGTAGAACCAAGTCGACTGCCACCCGCGCACGGAATCGGGAAGTGTCATGGGAGGAAAACAACTCTTACCCCTCGTCTGGATCCCGAGGCCCCCGCACATCTGGATCACCTGCGTCCTCTCCCCGTCCGGGTTAAGCTTTTTAACCGACTGGGATCGGCAAGTGAAGATATGCTTGAAAAGGCCCCAGTGAGGTCGACAGCCTAAGAAACACTCGCACAGAGACACGAACGCAGCGAGATAGACTATGGAGTTGGGCGTGAAATGGTGGAGCTGCGCTCCGAAGAAGTTCAGGAAAGCCCTAAAAAAGGACTCGGGGGCAGGGAAAACCCCCGGTCGACATGGGTGGCTATCAGGACGCGCTCACCCTCGCGAGGTTTCGGCTCCGTCTCCTTCCCAGGAAGGCGAGCAGCCTTGTGGGGAATGAGTCCCCCCTCCACCATGTCGTCGATATCCGCCTGAGTAAGGATGGAGGGCATCCAATCCCCCTGCAACCAGCCGGACGGCAGAGCGGCCCGCGAGGACGACCCGCCTCGGCCGGATTTCTTCCCTTTGCCCTTTGCCGCGGCCTTCTTCGCGCGTTCCGCCGCCACCGTCTTGTCCGTCCCCATCGTCTCGAACGAGGTCTTGGCCGAGCGGCGGTGTCGAGGTTGCGGCGGAGAGCGAGGCGGAAGCTTACGGAGGAAGGGGGAAGAAGAACGAGGGCGCACAGTAAAAAAAAATCAGAATCATTGCTTTATATAAGGCCACACCCGAGTGGCTGATCAGTGGGCCTGCACCTCCCAGTCAGATCCCGCAACAGGCGCGCGCGCAGTACGTGGCGAAAAAGGTGGCGCGGAGATCGAGGCGCCCTTGCCTTATCCAGCCGATTCGCGCGATTTTCTCCGTCCGGTGCGCTTCTCAATTTTCAAATCCCGCAAGATCCGCGATCGACAGGATGGTTTGTCAGACAAAAAGATCCGTTTCCTTAAGTCTCCCAAGGGACTCGTCACGTAAACGCACTCGACGGTAATCCGAAACCACTCGACGGACATCTGAATGGATCAAGGCAACTGAAGAATGAGATCCCACCGTAACTTCCATTTATCCAAAGACAGATGCAACCGGAACACGGAGGTTGAGTCGGAAGCATAGGCTCGGCCCCATTCTCACTTAACCCCTGACCCATTCGGGGGCTAATGACGAGGATACGTACCTAGGGTAGGGTAACTTATCATACCTGAGGTACCCAATCAAGGACATGACTCCTACAATGAAAGACATTCTAAGAAGTATCGACAGTTCAGTCGACCTGGTCAGCCCAGTCGACGGACACGAGCGTACTCGACCAGAAGTACAAGCAGTCGACCATGAAGACAGCCACTCGACCAAAAGAAGACCTAAAAGCACTGCCTACAAACGTCACCTCATAAGTAGCTTTTATGGCCTTCATGGTCCTTTATTACAGGCGTTACCAGTAACCCCCTCTCTTTATGTACATTAAACTCCTTGTAACGTGGGCTGGCTGGGGTCCTGGCGAACTCTATATAAGCCACCCCCCTCCACTAGGACAAGGGTTCGGAACTTTGTAACACACACGCGCATAATCCAGTCGACCGCCCCCGGGCTCCGAGACGTAGGGCTGTTACTTCCTCGGAGAAGGGCCCGAACTCGTAAACTCCTTGCGCATACAACTACTCCATAGCTAGGATCTTGCCTCTCCATACTTACCCCCCATTCTTACTGTCAGACTTAGAACCACGACACCTGCCCCCGTATATAAAGGAGCAAGGGAGGAGGCCGGCCGGCCCTTGCAGGGCGCGCCAGGAGGAGGAGTCCTCCTCCTAGTAGGAGTAGGACTCCCCTCTTTCCTACTCCTACTAGGAGGGGAAAAGGAAGGGGGAAAGGGAGAAGGAAAGGGGGACGCCGCCCCCCTCTCCTAAGCCAATTAGGACCAGAGGGGAAGGGTGCACGCGGCCCACCCTGGCCGCCCCTCTCTCTCTCCAATAAGGCCCATTAGGCCCATTCTTCTCCCGGGGGGGGGGGGGGTCCGGTAACCCTCCGGCACTCCGGTTTTCTCTGAAATCACTCAGAACACTTCCGGTGTCCGAATATAGTCGTCCAATATATCAATCTTTATGTCTCGACCATTTCGAGACTCCTCGTCATGTCCGTGATCACATCCGGGACTCCGAACAACCTTTGGTACATCAAAACATATAAACTCATAATGAAACTGTCATCATAACATTAAGCGTGCGGACCCTATGGGTTCGAGAACAATGTAGACATGACCGAGACACGTCTCCGGTCAATAACCAATAGCGGAACCTGGATGCTCATATTGGCTCCCACATATTCTATGAAGATCTTTATCGGCCAGACCGCATAACAACATACGTTGTTCCCTTTGTCATCGGTATGTTACTTGCCCGAGATTCGATCGTCGGTATCTCAATACCTAGTTCAATCTCGTTACCGGCAAGTCTCTTTACTCGTTCCATAATACATCATCTCGCAACTAACTCATTAGTTGCATTGCTTGCAAGGCTTAAGTGATGTGAATTACCGAGAGGGCCTAGAGATACCTCTCCAACAATCGGAGTGACAAATCCTAATCTCGAAATACGCCAACCCAACATGTACCTTTGGAGACACCTGTAGAGCACCTTTATAATCACCCAGTTACGTTTTGATGTTTGGTAGCACACAAAGTGTTCCTCCGGCAAACGGGAGTTGCATAATCTCATAGTCATAGGAACATGTATAAGTCATGAAGAAAGCAATAGCAACATACTAAACGATCGGGTGCTAAGCTAATGGAATGAGTCATGTCAATCACATCATTCTCCTAATGATGTGATCCCATTAATCAAATGACAACACATGTCTATGGTTAGGAAACATAACCATCTTTGATTAACGGGCTAGTCAAGTAAAGGCATACTAGTGATGTTTAGTTTGTCTATGTATTCACACAAGTATTATGTTTTCGGTTAATACAATTCTAGCATGAATAATAAACGTTTATCATGATATAAGGAAATAAGTAATAACTTTATTATTGCCTCTAGGGCTTATGTCCTTCAGTCTCCCACTTGCACTAGAGTCAATAATCTAGATTACACAGTAATGATTCTAACACCCATGGAGCTTTGGTGCTGATCATGTTTTGCTCATGGAAGAGGCTTAGTCAACGGGTCTCCTACATTCAAATCCGTATGTACCTTGGAAATCTCTATGTCTCCCACCTGGACTAGATCCTAGATGGAATTGAAGCATCTCTTGATGTGCTTGGTTCTCTTGTGAAATCTGGATTCCTTTGCCAAGGCAATTGCACCAGTATTGTCACAAAAGATTTTCATTGGACCCGATGCACTAGATATGACACCTAGATCGGATATGAACTCCTTCATCCAGACTCCTTCGTTTGCTGCTTCCGAAGCAGCTATGTACTCCGCTTTACATGTAGATCCTGCCACGACGCTTTGTTTAGAACTGCACCAACTGACAACTCCACCTTTAATGTAAATACGTATCCGGTTTGCGATTTAGAATCGTCCGGATCAGTGTCAAAGCTTGCATCAATGTAACCATTTACGATGAGCTCTTTGTCACCTCCATATATGAGAAACATATCCTTAGTCCTTTTCAGGTATTTCAGGATGTTCTTGACCGCTGTCCAGTGATCCACTCCTGGATTACTTTGGTACCTCCCTGCTAGACTTATAGCAAGACACACATCAGGTCTGGTACACAACATTGCATACATGATAGAGCCTATGGCTGAAGCATAGGGAACATCTTTCATTTTCTCTCTATCTTCTGCAGTGGTCGGGCATTGAGTCTTACTCAATTTCACACCTTGTAACACAGGCAAGAATCCTTTCTTTGCTTGATCCATTTTGAACTTCTTCAAAACTTTGTCAAGGTATGTGCTTTGTGAAAGTACAATTAAGCGTCTTGATCTATCTCTATAGATCTTAATGCCTAATATGTAAGCAGCTTCACCGAGGTCTTTCATTGAAAAACTCTTATTCAAGTATCCCTTTATGCTATCCAGATATTCTATATCATTTCCGATTAGCAATATGTCATCTAAATATAATATCAGAAATGCTACAGAGCTCCCACTCGCTTTCTTGTAAATACAGGCTTCTCCAAAAGTCTGTATAAAACCAAATGCTTTGATTACATTATCAAAGCGTTTATTCCAACTCCGAGAGGTTTGCACCGGTCCATAAATGGATTGCTGGAGCTTGCACACTTTGTTAGTTCCCTTTGGATCGACAAAACCTTCTGGCTGCATCATATACAACTCTTCTTCCAGAAATCCATTCAGGAATGCAGTTTCGACATCCATCTGCCAAATTTCATAATCATAAAATGCGGCAATCACTAACATGATTCGGAGAGACTTAAGCATCGCTACGGGTGAGAAGGTCTCATCGTAGTCAATCCCTTGAACTTGTCGAAAACCTTTTGCAACAAGTTGAGCTTTGTAGACAGTAACATTACCGTCAGCGTTAATCTTCTTCTTGAAGATCCATTTATTCTCAATTGCTTGCCGATCATCGGGCAAGTCAACCAAAGTCCATACTTTGTTTTCATACATGGATCCCATCTCAGATTTCATGGCTTCAAGCCATTTTGCGAAATCTGGGCTCACCATCGCTTCTTCATAGTTTGTAGGTTCACCATGATCTAGTAGCATGACTTCCAGAATAGGAATACCATACCACTCTGGTGCGGATCTTACTCTGGTTGATCTACGAGGTTCAGTAGTGACTTGTTCTGAAGTTTCATGATCATTATCATTAGCTTCCTCACTAATTGGTGGTGTCACAGAAACTGGTTTCTGTGATGTACTACTTTCCAATAAGGGAGCAGGTACAGTTACCTCATCAAGTTCTACTTTCCTCCCACTCACTTCTTTTGAGAGAAACTCCTTCTCTAGAAAGGATCCATTCTTAGCAACAAATGTCTTGCCTTCGGATCTGTGATAGAAGGTGTACCCAACAGTCTCCTTTGGGTATCCTATGAAGACACATTTCTCCGATTTGGGTTCGAGCTTATCAGGTTGAAGTTTTTTCACATAAGCATCGCAGCCCCAAACTTTCAGAAACAACAAGTTTGGTTTCTTGCCAAACCACAGTTCATAAGGCGTCGTCTCAACGGATTTTGATGGTGCCCTATTTAACGTGAATGCGGCCGTCTCTAAAGCATAACCCCAAACGATAGCGGTAAATCTGTAAGAGACATCATAGATCGCACCATATCAAGTAAAGTACGATTACAACGTTCGGACACACCATTACGCTGTGGTGTTCCGGGTGGCGTGAGTTGCGAAACTATTCCGCATTGTTTCAAATGTAGACCAAACTCGTAACTCAAATATTCTCCTCCACGATCAGATCGTAGAAACTTTATCTTCTTGTTACGATGATTTTCAACTTCACTCTGAAATTCGTTGAACTTTTCAAATGTTTCAGACTTATGTTTCATTAAGTAGATATACCCATATCTGCTTAAATCATCTGTGAATGTGAGAAAATAACGATATCCGCCACGAGCTTCAACATTCATTGGACCACATACATCTGTATGTATGATTTCCAACAAATCTGTTGCTCTCTCCATAGTACCGGAGAACAGCGTTTTAGTCATCTTTCCCATGAGGCACGGTTCGCAAGTACCAAGTGATTCATAATCAAGTGGTTCCAAAAGTCCATCAGTATGGAGTTTCTTCATGCGCTTTACACCGATATGACCTAAACGGCAGTGCCACAAATAAGTTGCACTATCATTATCAACTCTGCATCTTTTGGCTTCAACATTATGAATATGTGTATCACTACTATCGAGATTCATCAAAAATAGACCACTCTTTAAGGGTGCATGACCATAAAAGATATTACTCATATAAATAGAACAATCATTATTCTCTGATTTAAACGAATAACCGTCTCACATCAAACAAGATCCAGATATAATGTTCATGCTCAACGCTGGCACCAAATAAAAAATATTTAGGTCTAATACTAATCCCGAAGGTAGATGTAGAGGTAGCGTGCCGACCGCGATCACATCGACTTTGGAACCATTTCCCACGCACATCGTCACCTCGTCCTTGGCCAGTGTTCGCTTAATTCGTAGTCCCTATTTCGAGTTGCAAATATTAGCAACAGAACCAATATCAAATACCCAGGTGCTACTGCGAGCTCTAGTAAGGTACACATCAATAACATGTATATCACATATACCTTTGTTCACCTTGCCATCCTTCTTATCCGCCAAATACTTGGGGCAGTTCCGCTTCCAGTGACCGGTCTGCTTGTAGTAGAAGCACTCAGTTTCAGGCTTAGGTCCAGATTTGGGTTTCTTCTCCTGAGCAGCAACTTGCTTGTTGTTCTTCTTGAAGTTCCTCTTCTTCTTCCCTTTGCCCTTTTTCTTGAAACTAGTGGTCTTGTTAACCATCAACACTTGATGCTCCTTTTTGATTTCTACCTCCGCAGCTTTTAGCATTGTGAAAGATCTCGGGGATTGTCTTGTCCATCCCTTGCATATTATAGTTCATCACGAAGCTCTTGTAGCTTGGTGGTAGTGATTGGAGAATTCTGTCAATGACGCAATCATCCGGAAGATTAACCCCCAGTTGAATCAAGTGATTATTATACCTAGACATTTTGAGTATATGCTCACTGACAGAACTGTTCTCCTCCATCTTGCAGCTATAGAACTTATTGGAGACTTCATATCTCTCAATCTGGGCATTTGCTTGAAATATTAACTTCAACTCCTGGAACATCTCATATGCTCCATGACGTTCAGAACGTCGCTGAAGTCCCGATTCTAAGCCGTAAAGCATGGCACATTGAACTATCGAGTAGTCATCAACTTTGCTCTGCCAGACGTTCTTAACGTCGTCAGTTGCATCTGCAGCAGGCCTGGCACCCAGCGGTGCTTCCAGGACGTAATTCTTCTGTGCAGCAATGAGGATAATCCTCAAGTTACGGACCTAGTCCGTGTAATTGCTACCATCA